>OX421979.1:75005487-76370339 GCA_949128135.1 Parasteatoda lunata
ATAAATACTATTTACATTTATTTACAATATATATATACATATATATATATATATATATATATATATATATATATATATATATATATATATATATATATATATATATATATATATATATATATATATATATATATATATATATATAGTTGAATGCATGAACAGATTTGTTCATCTTTGTCTTACTTTTAATACTTGGCTTCTTCTTTGAACTACCTTCAGGGACAAAATCTTCTCAAATGCTTTTCATTGTAACATATGACTTTGGCTACAATTTTTCTATCCAGTACATTTTATATGAATCCTTGCTCCCGGTACTAACATCTTCAAATTGCTTCTCCAAGTTAGCTGCTTACTGACTACTCCATTTGTTCCGTGGTAACTCGTATTATCTAAATTTATTTTTTTGCGGCTTCTGTATATCTGACTCCGAACTACTTCCGAAATCGGATATTCCAATATTATTTATTGGCTCTCCGAACGCGGGTCGAGAACTTTCAAATTCAAGATCTGGCATCTTTCTCATTTATTCCTATGCATGACTATGCGGCATATTCATTTTCTTGGCCTTCAACCTTAACTGTTTACTCTCCTTCTACACCTCTAACTTAAGTCGAACGTTTTCAGCTTCTGTTTATACTCTATTTCCTATTATATTCCGTGATGGCTCAAAGGATAGAGTGCTCGCCTCCCAATGAGGTGAATCGTGTTTGAATCCCAGCGATGGCTGGTTGATATAAGTTTCACACCCGGCTTGCACCACCACAATGAGAACGTAAAATATCCTCAGTGGTAGACAAACCATGCGTTACAGTTCCCTTTCCGTCACGCTAACCATTAAAAATTCCATGGTTTTCCACGCCATGTAAAACAAATGTGGGTTAGTTCCATCAAAAAGCCGTCCACGAAGGTAAATTTTTCCAATACTTGTTCCAAGAGTTCCCTAGTCTTCTGGATTAGGTTACAAATTACAAGGCTACGAAGTTGAACATTGGCAATCGTAAACTCAAAATTGAATCGACTGTTCAGCGACGGTTAAAAGATATATTCCTTTTAATAAAAGCTTTATTTCTTCTTTATATGTCCAATCGCTTACGATAGAGCCATAGTGGCTCAGGGGATAGAGCGTTCGCTTCCCTATAAGGTGACCCAGGATCGAATCCCAGAGGTGACTGGCTGATGCGAATTCATCTCCCAACACGCATCGAGCACAGTGCTGGTGTAAAATCGAATCGTGGTAGACGAATCGTGGATTAGAACTCATTTGCCATCGGGCTAACCATGGTTTTTTTCGTGATTTCCCTCTCCATGTAACGCAAATGCAGATTCATCCCATTATAAAGTCCTCCACGAAGGCTAGTCTGTCCCAATACTTGACCAGGGGCTCCCTTGTCTTCTAGGTTGGGTTCAAAATTACAAGCATACGTAGTTCAACATTGATATACTCAAAATTAGGTCGGCTGTTTAACGCTGGTTATAAAAATAGCAATCAAATTCACTACATAATCAATTTCGCTCCAATGTCAAAAAATCACACCACCTTTCTCTCAACAAAAACGACATAATTATTTTTTCACTATTATTGTCCAAAAATAATAATATTCGACTTTAACCATACATCAAAAGACACCACTTGTCACCGAATAACATCTGGATCCAAACTAGTAAAATTACTATCCGAACAAAAAGTAATTTATATTTAAAATGAAACAAAAATCAATTGTATATTACAATATTCAGAAATAAATATTAATGATCGATACATTTTTCCGAATAATTTAAAATAAAATGCATAATAATTTTAAAATATTTTTTCAATCATTAATATTTACTAAAGAAAAGTTTCTAAAGCCATTTTTGTTTTCAATATTTTCCCCGTTTCTCTATACAAACTGATTCACTATTATATTTGATTTTGGAGTTAAGTAAACAACTCGTCGGTGAAACTTTTATTCTGAGAAGAGATCGAAACGCGTGTTTAAGAAAATGGAATCGCCTTTTCGATTTTCAACCCAAATTTAACAACTAAAAGAAGAAACCCATTTTTTCTTTTTTAAACATTGAGCATAATCATCGCCAGGTAAAGTTCTTTTAGGTTAGAGTTTATAGGTTATTATGTTAGAAATATATCTTTTCAGACATCTTTTCGTATTCAGAACACTAACGATGAAGTCGTTTTAAAAAAAAAATCATGGGTCTTATAAAAAAAAAAAAAAAAAATTAGCTACGTGATTTAAGCGAATGGAAAATACCACGTTACGAATTTATTCAGATCCACTTGTTTATTCGTTTTTAAAAAACATTTTACATAAGAGGTATCGAATACTATGTACATGTTTGTAAATAACTATGTAAATTTTTTAAAAATAATTATTCTTAGGTGTATCTATTTTTTAAACGCTCTTTTTGCGAGCTGTGTCTTGCTTACTATCGGGCTATATCCTCAAATATTCTTTAGATAAGTTAATTTAATTTTTTCTCATTTATTCAATATCTTAAATACATTTCTATCTTACTTTTTCTTCTAAACACTTTTTTTTTGTTAATATGCTTATAATTTTTAGCTTCTAAACATAATTAGATGATTAATATTTTTGTTTATATAGAAGACAGAGGACAACGGAAGAAGACTTCGAAAGCGGTTCATACACTTCCGATCCCCGTCGACCTGATTCGTGAAAAAAGATTTACCGCGAAACACTCTCCATTTTATTTATGTTGATCAGAAATGCATGAACTGCATTCAGTGAGAATGGCCTTTATGGAGGCCAAGTTATCTGATCTTATAAAAAGCAAAAATAGACAGCGTAAAACGCGTCAGGGTCAGAACTCTTTGAGGTAGTAAGCAGTAAACAATCAATCTTTTTAAAACTGTTTGTGTTTTTTAATCTGCTGAGATTTTCATAATGTGTGGTGAAAAAGGGCTTCTAATTAACCAACTCTGGATTAAAACATTCACCATTTAATTACTTACTACCGATAGCGATTTCCAATGAGTGCGATGAAACATGTTAACATTGAAGAAAATAATGTCCTAAGATACTAAGCATTTAATGCAATAAATTTTCAAAGAAAAGCAGTAAAAAAACTTATACCACAATAAATCCTTGCCTATCTAAAGTATGAGATAGAATTTACTGTATACATTTGGTTTAACTTAACAAATATATTCACTTTGTCAGCCTAAATGTAGTTTGAACATATACTTAACTACCGTCATGTTAGAATGAAGCACTAATCACACTGTAGATGTAAAAATGCTTTTATTAAAAAAATAATATTTAATGAATTCAAATTGAAGGGAAGTCTTTTGCATGTTGCAATACATTTTAGAACACTGCTAAGATATGGTTTTTAAAATATTGTTTATTCTGGAGAGCTGACTTATTACTGCTGGGCTTTAATAAGACATAGAAAAGTATTTGAATAAATATTCTTTTGTATTTATTTGTACAAGTGAAAAACTCCACTCAGGCAGTATGGGGGAAAAACCTTATCAAGATAACTGTAATTTTAATAAACTTGATCTTGTTCATACCAATGAGAAATCTTATTCATGTCATGTGTGTGATAAATCTTTCTCAAAAAAATCTCATTTATTTCAACACTCTATTGTTCATACTGGAGAGAAGCCTTATTCATGCAGTGTGTGTGATAAATCTTTTACACATAGATTTGGTTTAAATAGACACGCTCTTGTTCATAGCGGAAAGAAAGCCTATACATGCAGTATATGTGATAAAACATTCTTACTGAAATCACATTTAAATAGTCACACTCTTCTTCACACTGGAGAGAAGCCTTATTCATGCAGTGTGTGTGATAAATCTTTCACGCATAAGTTTGGTTTAAATAGACACATTCTTGTTCATAGTGGAGAAAAAGCTTATTCATGTAGTGTGTGTGATAAAACATTCTTACATAAGTCACATTTAAATAGTCATATTCTTCTTCATACTGGAGAGAAGCCTTATTCATGCACTGTGTGTGATAAATCTTTCACACAGGCATCTGGTTTAAATAAACATATTCTTCTTCATACTGGAGAGAAGCCTCATTCATGCAGTGTGTGTAATAAATCTTTCACTCAGAAATCTAATTTATATCAACACTCTCATGTTCATACTGAAGGGAAAAGAAAGAAACCTTATTCATGCAGTGTGTGTGATAAATATTTTCTCTACAAAAAAAATTTAATCAGACATTCTCTAGTCCATACAGAAAAAAACCCTTTTTCATAAGACATGAAAATTTCAATTTCCAATTAATAGCCAGTGGTCAGTAGACTATAATTACTTAATGGTTACTTTTTCCTCAAATAATGAGTCTGGTGACCAATATTGATAGGTCCTTTTCATTTTATAGCCCCTTTCTGCAAACTTTTTTACTTAGATTAAACTATAAATATTTTTAGATATATATATTAGATAAACTATAAATAGAAAAATCATATTCAAAATTATCTACTGCTATGAAAAGTTAATCCAATATTAAAAATAATATAAATATGTGATAAAATTTAGAACATTCTGACTTTAACTGTACGTATACATAATAACTTTGAAATATGTGAACTATTAAAGGACACTGCTTCTCCTATATATATATATATCTATAGGGCAATTCCATGTGTGATGGAGTGACATTTCAACTTGCAAAATAATAAGTAATCGAAGTTTCGATGCATCTTATTTCAAATAAACATAGTTTTTTCTCATGCAAATCATTAATATTGGTTTAATGCGATTCATAAACTAAAAAAAAAAAAAGGATTTTCTATTTTTTCTTAATTTTATGAACTTTTTATTTGTGTGACGGAATGACATTTTGGCAACCAAGCTTTTGACACGCTGCTTAGAGGTGCTAGTTTCTGTGAATTTTGCAGCTATTACTTTTCTGAGCTATTTTTTACTTTTAGTATAATGTGTAAGCAATGTAAAGATTTATTTATTTATATTTATTTAAATAATTAGCAACACCTGTATGCTAGGGTTATATGTGAACACATCATATCTCGGCAATACCTGAAGCGTTCTGTTGACTCCTCATAAGGGAAATTATGGATTAGGCAAAAGACACGCTGTGCTTACTGCTTACAGCAAATGGTAACTGCTGCCGTCTAGTGGCAGGTTTTATAATATTACAATGAGCTGTTGGTTGCCACAGATTTGTTGCTTTGACTTTATGAAATCATAAAATTTTTTTGCATATTAAGTGTCGTTTTAAAGCAGCCAACGTCTTGTTTGGCTTTTTAGAACAGAATCACATTTACAAGTGCATGTGTTGTGAGGTATTTATGAAATACACTTACCAAAAATGAAAATAAGAACAAAAATAAGATAAGATACACTTTATATCATTATATGCTTCTTTAAACAAATGAAAAGCCTCTTTTAGTACCATAAGCATGTATTGCTTCTGCACTCTTCGTTAATCTATTGGAGTTTGTATGAGTGGATCCCTCATACCTGAGGACATGTAACTAATATCGTCTTGACAGTAAATTTTTTTAACCAAAATAAACAGCTCATTGACAGTATTTTTCTCTTAAATAATTTTTTTTTTAGTTTGATGTTAAATACTTCTCACGTAAAGATTGAATTTTTTTTTTTTCCTTTATTGGTGATTTTGGAAATGAGTGCACAACTTTTTTCACAGCTTTACCAAGACTCTGTCTGCATTTGTATGGGAAATTTAAATTATTTGTATGTGAAGATGTTGGTAGAATTTGATTTTATCTTTGGTTATACAATCTCTGCACAACAGCGTTTACACATTTAAATTTTTTTAAGTTCAGCTTTTGTCGAGGAGGTTTTCGCCTCTGCCTTCCTTTCTCTGTCTTTTTTTTTTTTTTCTTTCATCATATCATGGGGATCTTGTTCCTTTTCAACATTCTACCTGTCTTTCAACAGCTGTTTTAGCCATTAGGTTAATTGAAAAAGAAATATTTCTTTAATTTTTGAATAAGCTTTTCAAGGACTCGTTTTGTCATTCCATCACAGAAGATTTGTCATTCCGTCACACTACTTATTGGAAGTTAATAATCACACGCATAAAATTTTATAATCTCTCATTGATTGTTATGTCACATCTGCTTTATATTCCAAAATATATACATTTTCATTTTAAAATGCAGTTTTTATTTAAAAAATAGTACTAAAACATGTCACGGAATGACACAAAAAAAGTTACTTTTATTTTATGTATGAAACTTAAATTAACTTAAAGACTACGTTTTAAATGCTTTAATATTGCACTATATGCATTTCTTTTATTTTACAAGTGTTTTTCAAGAAAACAATTTCAGCTCAAATGTGAACAATTCACCTGTCAGCTATGTGATTACTTTAAAATGATGGCAGATTCAAAAAACTTAAAATTATCAAAAATAAAATAAGAATGTATAAACTTTGACTATTTTTGAAATCAAAATATGCAATTCATAAAAAAAAAAGTTTACTTAAAAGTTGACATTTTCATGGAATTGCCCAATACTGAATACCGCCAAATACCGAATATTTGGCCCTAAAAAAAATCTGTTGAATAGCGAATTTTTTTTAATAAAAAATAATTAATAAATATTATTTTTGTATAGAATTAAGTTAAAATTAATAAAAATAATTAAAACTTAGCTCTATTATTGGTATGGGGTAAAAGAAAAAAAAAACTATTAGAAATGTTTAGGATAATGAAGATAATTAGAAATCATGATACTTAAAAATATTTAAGATAAGAAAACTGACTAACAGATATTTTAAAAAAAAGCTTAAGTTGAAAAAATAACGAAATATCCTCTTAATTCTTAAAACAAAACTTTATACTTCAAATAATATTTTTCTATAAAAAAATTATCCATAAAATATTAAAAGAGATAATGTAAATCAGAAACATTTTAAAAAATGCACACTATCAGAAAAACGCCTATAAAAAACAAAACAAGAATCATATACAAAAGCAAAACAGAAAAATGAAAATCAATCTTTACTTTTAAAAGAAAATTTTAAAGCTAAATATTTCAGTTTTTCAATTACCATATTTTCAAGAAGAAAATTGGATTAAAGTCTATTAGGTATGATAAAGTCCTCTTAAATATCACACCATAATAAAAATATATATATATATTTTTTTTTTTAAAGGAAAAAGCTGGATAAAAACCACACAAAAAAATCATTCTTAATTTTTAAACGATAGATTTAAAACTAACAATCTTAATTTAACTTTTTCACATTGAAATATTTTTAGAAAAAAGTAACCATAAAAGAACAATGTTCATTAGAACGTTCTTTATAAAATGCTATCATAAAAGATATGCTATGCTAATAAAAAAAAATCAAAAGAGAAACATCAAAAAAAATTATCTTAGTTCTGAAATATAACTTTGACATTGAAAATCCCAGTATTCTATGTTACTAGTTATCTGTTTTACCGTACAATAAAAAAGTGACAATAAAGGAAGGTCTTTTTGTAACGCTCCATTAACATGCTTTGCTCGTTTTTCCATGTGTCTTTCAGAACATAAATGAACAGGCTAAAGAACATAATGTGTGTATAAACTATTTCTAATAGTGTATAGTAAAAAATATGATTTTAGATTATTCTATATTAAATTCATTAATCTTTTCCCCCAAAAAAAAGTTTGGCGAAAGATAGTTTTCCAAATAATTCATTACCGAATATTAAGCCGAATAGTCAGCAAAAGGACCAAATAAGCTGAATACCTAATAGTGACTGAATATTCATTGCATCCCTAATATATATACTGAGAGAGAGAGATAAAATATTATACTATTCTCAAGAGTTGAATTAAAAATTGAAGAGAATTTTTATCAGGGCTATTTACTGATGTTAATTGCATTTTTTATTAACATCTAATCACACAATAATTTGATAATCAAAAAACAATTCATAATCAAAAAACGATTGAAAATCAAAAGTCTCGTAATAATAAATTGATTTCTCAAAGAAAAATCATGTTTAATCACAAAACTTATCAAAGATTTAACTGCAAAATGATTATTTTTTAACAATCTCTTATGCTTATAAAATTTTGCTGCATCATTAACACTGTTGAGTTTGACTGCAAATAAAATTGATTCCATTGAAGACCATTGTCATTAGATGTAAAATTAGTAAAATAAATAAATATGTTCTATGAAAAAGCATGAATATAATGACATTTCCATAAATTGAAGTTTAAATAAAATATATATTTGACAGTAGGTAGTATTTTATAAACCGAATAATCTAATCAATCATTTAAATATGATGTTTATTTTTTATTTTCCTTTCAGGGGTCTGTCCAGACATTTTGTGAAAGGTCCGTTTTTTTGAAATTGTGAAAAAATTACCTTTAATTTGTAAATATAAAATAAACGTTAACTTACATTCTTTGAACCAGGGTCCGCTTTTGTGAATATAGGTCCGTTATTTAAAAATAAAATTTTTTAAGGAGTTCTTAAATTGTAAAAGACATAGAAGATTATACTCAACACTGTAAAATTATAATTAAAAAAATTAAATTTTAAAAAATAAACAGCAAATGCAGCTACTAAATTAGCGATGCAACATACAAATATTTGGTATTTAGCCTATACTGCTGAACGCAGAATATTCATTTCGGAAGAAGCTTCTGCCGAAGACAAAACTTAGTTCGTTTGCATTTGTCTTTCTTTCCCCCCACCCCTGGGAAGGGTTTATTCTATTAACAAAACAATAATGAAGATAAACAAATTTGTGAAGGGTCCGATTAAAGGATAAATTATTTTGTGAAGGGTCTGTTTTTAAGTTAAAATATTTTGTGAAGGGTCCGTTTTTATAAAAAGATATTTTGTGAAGGGTCCATTAACGGACCCAAATTTCTTCTAAACAGACCCCTGCCTTTGCAAAACACTAAGTTGTATTCACCCAGCTTTGTTGTTTTGAGTAAAATCAGAGAGTTGTTTTTGAAATCTGAGGCATCATTTCATTACTAAATTATGTTTTTAAATATGAAAGAAGAAAAAATTACAAATAGGAAAAACTGCAGACAATATTGGTTTGATTAAATATTTTTATTAGAGTAATTTAGACTCATTACAATAAAATCAGTGGCACACTGAATAGAAAAGGAAACTAAGAATATTAAGTGGGTTGCCACATTAAAAATCATTTGCTTCTAGCAATGGAGGAAATGGATACCACCTGTAAATTTTTGATTGTTGATGTTTCTTATTTGTAAGCATGAATTATTCTCATTCTAAAGTGCTCGGCCATGAGGACATTTGCTTTGAACTGATAATGGACTTTAAGATTTAAATTAATCAAATTAAAAAAATTACTTTCGTTTGAACCTTGTTTCTTAACTAAACTAATGTTAAAAATAGTTACCAAAAATCAATTCAAACTATTGTTTCATTATAATACACTAATCACAACACTTCTTTTGTTAAAAAGTAGCTCACTACCCTACAAAATACAAAAAAAGTGTAGACTACACTAGTTTCACTACATGTGGAATACTAGTTCTGACCACTGGACACACTTTTCTTCACAGTGGAGAAAATACTTATTCATGCAATAAGTGTAATGAAATGTTTTCCCAAAAAAGTCATTTAATTGAATGCTACTTTGTTCATTGTGGAGAACAACTTTATTCATGCAATTTCTGTGATAAAAAGTTCTCAATCTAAGTAATTTTAAGTTGTTCTTACTGTAAGTTGCTCTTTTTGTGCAGTTTGTGTGATAAAAAATTCTCCTTCAACACTTGTATAAAAAAGCGCTATTCATATTGAGGAAAAACCTTATATATGCATATGTTATGTGTGCATATGTATTATGCATATGAGTATGTATTATGCATACGCCAGAAAGGTACACTAAATGTTCACTTTATTTTTCATACAGGAAAAAGCCTTAAATGTGTGTGATAAAGTATTCTCATGGAAAAATCATTAAAATTCTCACTTTGTTTGTCTTACAGTAGATTGTACAAATCATTGTTGTTATTATTTTTTACTTATTTATTATTTATTTTTTTTGTGGAAAAAACTGCAATATTGTTCATTTACACCTATTTGCAAAGAATTATCCAACAAGTGTAATCCATATTATATGTCCTTAAAAGTAAAGTAGGAACTTTTTTTCTCCATTCGTTGACTGAATTTAAAGCTATCTACAAATAAATTAATTTTAAAAGAAAGTAACCACACAATTTAAGAATCTCCATCAATACATTTGTGCATATATACATGACTCTTATTATCTAACTGTGCTCAAGAGAAATAGTTCATTTAATTACACACTCTTGTTCATTCTAAAGAGAAACATAATGTAGCATATCTAAACAAATCTTCTTTGAATGAACATGCCTCGGACAGATTGTAATAAAAAAATACTCCTGAAGAATAAAACATTTAAGGTAAATTATCTAATAAAAAACCAACATAATTGGCATGAGTAGATTATCTTTTCTAGTAGATTCCTTCCTAATTTAAAGCTTTGCTGTGTATTATAAAATTTGATTTATGTTCTTTCAAATAGAATGTAAACACTTTGTGGAGATTAAATGCAATCAACTACTAAGCTTGTGTATAATTATTACATTTTTATTTTATGCATCACTGTGGCATTTTTATTGTTCTTATCTTCTTCTTTTGATATTAATTCTGTAATTTTCTCATGAAAAGGTAATTATTTCAGGTTTGATATTATAGCAAATGATTTTTTTAAAGAAAAAAAAAACTTAATTCTTACACAAGCAAAACTATAATATGATCAATGTGTGTTTTGTATTATTCAGATTATGACAGTAGGTTAGGAAAACATGTTTTATGTCATGAATGTGCTTATTGTTTATTTAGTGTTCATATTAAAATAATATCTTTTTTGTAATAAGGAACAAAACTGCTATTTTTTTTTTTTTTTTTCTGTAAATTTAACTATGTAAAATTTGACATTGCAACTAATGTAATGGAAAAAGAAAGTATTTTAAATATGAACCTCAGACAACTGACTGTGTTCTGTGTTTAATCTGTAATAGCAGGTTTTTGTTCCGTCCTTCTACTCTCCAGAACTGGAATTTTGTTTAATTTTTAATGGTAAATATAACAAATTAAACATGTGTAGAAGTAAACCTACCGATTTTCACAGACACAATAAGCTTCACTGCCATCTACATGATGCATAGCATTTTTAAAGGTGCTTATTTTCGTTTTTTAAAAGCCCTTAAAGGTACTTTTTTCATTGGGTGTTTTTAAAAAGTGTTTAATTTTCCCTTTTCGAAAAGGGAATGTTGATTTTCGCCATGTATTATAAAAAAGCGTGCTTTTCACATTGTTCTCTTCAGCATTTTCACAATTCATTCAACCACAATCACTTTCAGTGTACCGTCAGTTGTTAGCATATAAAAGCGCCAATCAGTTTACACGTTGCTGCAGAATGATTCAGTGGTGAATGGATGCATTAAATAAAGAAACCATATTTAATAACAAACAAATTTCATAAACAATATAAGAAATGAGGCTCTCTCATGAGCCATCCAGTTCAAACCATTGCCTGCCACACAAGAAATTACAGAATTATTGTGAGTGATTACAACACCTTCTTTTGGTCAGGCAGAAATTCGTAGCACATGTTTGTTGAAATACTTGCAAATCCACGTGTGCATCTACTAAGATGGGTTCGGGGAGATTATTGCACTCTCATGTGAAACTCTGCTGCATTTTGCAATTTATTCTCAATTTCAGGCTTCATTTTCCACCCTCTGATATTGAACCAAAAAATCTCTTGAACATTTTATAATGGTTAATATAATCAAGAAAAGAGTTCTATGTAAAAAGTTTTATTTTATCCTGATAATGTTAAGTCTTGGAAAATTATTTTGTTAATGTATATAGTACTTGAAAATAATTTTTGAGTGCTTAAAAAGTACTTAAAAGGTGCTTATTTTTTGTTGAAAAATTTGGCTACGCACCCTGATCTAGTTTGTTGGGGGAAAAGGTGGTGATGGAATGATTAAATTAATACTTTTTCAATGTTGAAAAAGCATCAAAACTTTTCTCTTAAAAGTATTGGCATTTCCATCTTTCTATATCTGATGGCATCAACTGGTATTGATATTTTTGCTCGACTTGTATAATGATTTTAAGTCTTGCTTTCAAATTTTATGGATTTTGAGTTGACCTTCAACTCTTAGCTTTAGAACGTTGAATGTTAAAATAATTGGGTGTTGAGAAAGTCGATTAAGCTCACATTTGTTGGGAGGGGGGGGGGTCTAAAATTTGATGGATCAAAACTTTAATTATTTTTTGCATATCAGTTATTGTGAGAGAAAAATTTTTAATTATAAAAATAATTTAATCATGTAATTCAAAGATATTTTACTATCATTTTTTTTAAGTGAAAAATAATTTAAACCCTTATGATACTGAAAATCATGCAGATTACCCTGGTTCAAGATGGTGTGTGTTTGAAGTTAAATTTTTTTTTCATTCTTGAGCAATATTTTTTGCATTCTTAAGCAGTATTTCTCACTAAAATATCTCTCTTCATTATTTAATGTAGTATATTTTGCTAAAAATACTCACAAGGAGTAAAAAAAAAAAAAAAATCAGCATCACATTTTGTATTTAAATTATATTTTTTAAAAAAATAAAATAACATTACTGTCCCTTGTCAACAACACGCATTTCTGTGCGTTTTAAGTAATTTACTATATTCTGATATTTTATGACTGCCTACTTGAATATGCAAATTTTGTTCTATACTTTATATTGTATATGTCTCCAATTTTTTGTAATTTCTGTCACAAGTACAAAAAGTGTCAATAAAATACTATTGATAACTCTATGAATAAAATATAACTCCCAGGTTACAAAGAACACTCTTCTCTACAGAAATGTAAAGTTTAATTGCAGAAGCATTTCTTTTAGGGTCGATTAGCTTACTTTCATTTTAAAAAAATCTTTCCGATTTTATTGAATGTAAATACTGTCACCCTCATTTTCTTCTAAGAAATTGCAAACAAGTAAACAATTTTTAACTTGTATAAAATATAATTTTTTGTAAAATATGGATCGTTTTATTAAAGAAATGAAACAATTTTTCTGTTTGGAAAAAACTATTGTTTTAAAATTATTCTCCCGACTTGAAATGCACTTCAAAGGGACAGTAATTACCCAAGAGTCTTTAACTACTTAACTAAATAAGTTATTACATATGTAGTTTTTTTTTTTTCTTTTTCTTTGTCGGATTTCAAACAATAATAAAATATTATTTGACAATCAAAACTTTGTTAGTAAACATAAGAATAAAAGAGTTCAAAACTTAAAAGCAAATTTATGACTGATATTAATTTTGAGATAAAAGTTAAAATGATCTACTGACAAGTGTTAAGAGAGAGTTATAAACCTGGTAACAAAATTTACAGAGTTAATTAATAGCATCTTCATTAATCCAAATTCGTCTTGGATCTCAACGCAATCAAGCAAAGATTTTTATTGTAATGAATTAACTTAATAAAGAGCAAGATTGGAAAATTTATCTGGTCTCCTCTGGCCACTACAGGTAAATTTATTCGTGCCCACGTTTTTCTTTCCACTCTTCACTTTTTGAGTTAAGATTTCCCTAATAATGATTTTGCTTCTAAATTTCTATAAAAATATATTTATTTCCCTCAGTTATTAATATTATAATAAATATATATATTATAATAACACATGTTTTAAGGGGGGGGGGAAGATTCCTAATAGAATTTCATTACCATACAACTTGTCAAAAAGTAGAATTAAAACATAAACAAAAGCTATTAAAAATAAACGTTTTTATGCGCATTTTGTGGGTGCTTTTCCATGAACTAGGGAGTGCTGAGGATGGGGTGTCAAAAGACGAAAATAGACGGTGGCGAATTACGGTAATTTTTTTGGTGGCCAATGGTGCCCGCTGATCTCTTAATCTAATCTTTACAACTTAATCCGACATAATTGTAGTTAAATTTGAAAACAGTATACGGTCTTTAAAAATTATACATAGGGTTTATGTTGTTTAAATTTGAATTGAATTTTATACAATGATATTAATAAATGGAATAAATCCTTATTCAAGTCCCTTAATCAAGTAACAGAAAAAAATTCCTTACTTTTTGTTTTCTTGCAATTTTTTCTCAATCTAGCTTTTTAATTTTTCTTAAAAACAAGTTTAGCGATGTTTTAAAAAGGTTTATTTCTCTCTGTTTGTTTCCGTAAAAATAAGACTTAGATGAAAAATAATTAGATGTAATAATCTGCTGTGGGTCTCTGCTACTGGGTTCGTACATTCTATTTTGTGTTCTAACTATAGTTTGATTTAGAAAAGCAGAATATTCACTTTGTAAAATGAAACTAATTAGCTAAACTAAAAAATAAAAGTTTTAACTGTATTTTTATTTTTTAAATTTTTATTTGGACGTTTGCTTGGAATTTTTGTGTTCCCTTTTTGCTCTCATTAAGAAGTGACTAATTTAGAATATCAGCACAATTGCTTTAAGATATAATTTAAAAAACAGTAATACCTGAATTTTGATTTTTTGTCACTTTTTATTTAAAAATTGTAAGTATAAATAAAAATTTGGTTACCTAAAATTACATATTTTAAAGATTTGCAATTTCAGTTTTAATTACTTGCTGACATTTCTTAATTTTAAATTAATTATATAAATATAGGTAATAAAAGTAGATCAAGAACAAAACCTCTACCCAAGTAAAAAGTTAACTAAAATTGTACTGGGCTATTTGGATGAAAAACTTAATCGGTCGTAGGCGGAAGATATAAAAAAAAAAATGGAATCATATGTCTTCCAAATTCTATTTATTTCTAAACCATAAGCAATTTAAATGAAATAAATAATTTATATTATAAAATGTAAAGCAAACAATATCTATTATGTTTTTAAATTATATTAGAGCCAATTGTTTTTCCAGTTTATTGTCTTTACTGTCCCTTTTTGACTACTGTCTCCGTACACAAAAACGCCAGGTCTAAAGAGAAGAAAGATTAGCCCTGAAAAAACGCATTTTAATAATAAAAGAATTTTGGTTTTAAATCTTCGCGTTTGCTTACAAAATTTAATCTTATTTAAGGTAGTCTACGTTCTTTAGTACGACCGAGGGTGGCGCTAGGCTTTGCCTGACTACGGGGCTCAAACAAATTAATTCAAAATATTTGATTTAAAAAGTATTTTATACTTCATGCTTTTCTCCCATCATTTTTTTCAAAAGTGTGTTTCTGTCTGGAGTTAATATCACTAATTTTGATACCATACTGTGCAGATTCCTTTTAGTATAAATCAAACTCGCTTTTTTTTTTTTTTTTTTTTTTGTTCTTGATGTATTTTGTACTGCGTGGTGCAATTTACTACAAATTGTAAGTTTAAAAATAACTTCTGCTATAAAGAAAAAATATTGTTGCAGTCACCACTCTTTCAGAAAATTTCCGTGCTATTTTCTGCGAAATTTTAAATTTGACGTACATTTAACGAAACGTTTAACGAACATTCTGATATGAAAATATTATTAATGTACGGATTGATTGACTTTTGATTTACATGTCAAATTCAATTTTCTCTTCTGTACTCGCAATTGTTCAGTTTTGCAAATATAGTTATAAGAACACTTTTGCTACCACGTATTGCACGAGCTTTAAAATGCTTTTGCCCATTAAATTGTAAAATTGGTTTTTTCATTTTTTTTTTTTTCAATTGCTACATATACATAGTATAATTTTATAGATAAAAAAAGGGATTTTTTTACTCTGAGGATTATTTTAATCTAATGTTATTATATATGTAAACAACTTAAGAGAGATTTCTAAAATTCTCCCAATAATTCTTTTCTTTCAAAGATACTTTTAAAGTAAACATCTGAGTTTCGCAAAGTGCTAATTTCCTCATTTGAGAAAAAGAGTGAGTCCATTGGCTTAAAATATAAAATTAGAACAATATAGGTAAAATTTTTAATAATTTTTCAATTTATGCGTCTGTAGAACTGAAAGACTTTCCCACCAAGATTTCTGCAGAACCCCTTCATATATTGGCATGCGCCTGCAACGAATAACCTTTCAAACAGCAAATTAATAATTATTTACCGCAATATCAACGCGAGACATTCTTTCCTCTACGATTGAAATTTACTTTTGATTTAGTCCTGCAGTGGACTGATCGTTAATACACGGTTCCCAGCAGATCACCGAAGTCAAGCATCACTGACTGTGGGTGGGTGACGACTTGGGTCAGTCTGCGTAGGGACCGAGGGTGTGCGGTATTGGTCCTCGATAAACTGTTCTACCGTAAAGTGCTCAACTTCGCGTGCAGGTCGTCGGGCTACCGAAGCGGAGGTTCAAAATTGTGATGGCATATCTTCGGATCATCCTCAGGGATGTTTGCCAGATCGTCGCCAATAGCCCATTACGCAGCTCTAGTGCGACGTAAATGAACTACAACAACAACTACTTTTGATTTAGTAGTTTTGAATAGGTTGCAAAAAATAGACAAAAATAAATTAAGGGAGTGGGGGGGGGCGAATTTCGAAAAATATGACTTTTTCAAAACTCTATTTCTCAGGAACTATTCGACTGATTTTGCTGAAATTTTATTAAACTTGTGTTTTCAATGTCACACATTCCTCAATCTAAATTTTAACGAAACAAACAACAAATGAAATCGGAAGACTCCGCAAGCTTGATGATGCTACCCAAAAAATTAACAAACGGTGCTATCTTACACAAATATAGCCAAATAAGCAATAACACTCAAAACATGGCTGACCTTACACTTTATTTATGCTGACATATTAATTTTGTTAAATCTGTTTTTGGCTCACGGCCTGTTAAACTTTATAAATTACAAAAAACTCATATGAATGGTAAAATTACGTGTAAATTTAAACACAAATCACAATTATAAAACTTCCTGAAAACTAGAAAATTTAAGTGCCCATTCTCACGGCACGCCATATATGAATCACTTCGTGACGTGAATTTTTGGGCGCTAGTAACACATTATATTAAATAAAAATCAACAATTGTAAGCTTTCTTTTATTAAAAACTTGACACTAATTTAAAAACGACCATTTAATTTAAAGAAAAACATAATTTAAAATACTAAAAATATCGATTAATCTATTATTGAAAAAAAATAATCTACGTGGTAGCCTAAAAAATCAAATTTTGAAAAAGATATAATTAAATAGTTGGTAAAATTGACCTGTGAAACACGCGTGGCTAGGTAATTAAAAAATATATTTTAAGATTAAGACAATAAACATGTTGTAAAAATGTTGGCTACGTATTCAGCAACTCTTTTCCTTCAAAACACGATTTCACATAATCATCGATGATATTATAATTTTACTCAAGAAGATATAAAGATATATTTTATAAAACTTTTATCTTCTTTTAAGTTGTAATTGCTTGATAATTATAAAATATATATAGAAGAAATTGATATTATTCCAAATCAATGTATACGTATATATATTATTGTATTTCTATCAATTATTCCATGGACCTGCTAAAAATAAAATTTAAAAAAAACCAAATGTGTAATCACATTCTATTAGAAACATGCTTTCATAAAACTCAACTTTCGCTGAATGCAACGTTTTATTCAAATATGCTAAATAACGAATAAATTTTAAGACAACTTAAAAAGAAACATCGTATTTCGTAATTAAAAAAAATAAAATTAGCATTCGACGATCAGTGGAAAAAATATGAATGAAGTTTTACGTTACGCGCGCGTAAGTAAGTTCTTCGTAATTTAACCAATTTTAAATATTAATCACCCTATTTAAAAATGCATACATTGTCCGCAAATTATTTTTTAAATATAATTAATTTGAGTTTTTCTTGGCTGTGGCTGAATAAAAAGTTGAAACTTAACATTTTGGCAACAGAAAAATTCGTAGTTATATGGTATAAAAAAAATTATGTCTTATAATTCAAAACTTTTTCATCCACAAATAAATTAAATAATTATTAAGTATTAATGTTTCATGAAATTATCTCAGGCTATATGAGTTTCATGAATGGGTGAATTTTTTATATTGCTTAATTAGCTTTAAAGATATGGCTAAAAATGCAGAAATTAACATTAAGAGGTACATTAACATCAAGAATCCAAATATGTAAAAAAAACATATGCTTATTCAGAGAAAGTACATTTTTGTGTTTGATTTCGTAACTTAATTAATAATTAGCAACATATAATTGGCATATTTGAGGTCACCCCCAAAAAACATTAAGATTGACACTTAACACGTGAAAATCCGATCATTAGAACGAAAGTTTTTCAGGGTCATATATATATATATATGTATATATTGTGCGCACAATACAATGCTCAAAACAAAATAAAAAACGGACCACCCCCAGAAACCCATTACTTAAGGTCTAATGATCGGATCTTCTCAAACAAGAATTCAAGGATCTTCTCATTCAAGGTTTGAGGAAGTGATCTGAAATATGCTAATTAATTAGTGATTATCGGTTGATCTTTTGAGTTATAAAATAAGACACAAAAACGTACTTTCTCTGAATATAGATACCTTATTTGACGGGTTCGGATTTTTAACTTCCAAGCCTATAGAGGTAGCCACAATCTGCGAAATATGATCCCAATAGGGAAGCGGTCCAAATTAGTTTGGACACATTTATGTTAATATTACTCTAGGCGTATTTTCCCCTATTTCGAGAACTTTTTTCAATTTTTACATGTTTTTATTTTTGATTCGCGATTTTTAATGATTTAGTTTATAGGCGGAAAATTTTTGAATTGCAAGGTAAAAATTTTTTACACTATTTTAAAGAAAGCAATTTTTCTTGTCAAAATACAAAATTTGAGCGAAATCAGTCATATAGTTCCTGAGAAATCAAATTTTTTAAAAGTTATAGTTCGTAATTCTGAAAGAAATCGTAAGCCACCTTTTACTGTCAAGGATATTGTAGATATTCTTAATTTTAGGAATATTTCAGATACTCTTGTCGACCACTTTTTACGAAAATATATATTTCTTCGCAATTTCGTTTCTTTATTTCCGTTCAAAATTTTCCTCCATTTCGTCAACCAAGCACTTGGCAATTGAATTCGCTTGGCGTTCATTCATTTCTGCTGGCCACCTAAGTATAGGTTTCATATAAAGTCCGGCTTTCAAAACAGTTAATTTTCTCAGGCCTCATCTGCCAGCGATTCTACAATAGTACGAAAGTAGTGAGTGTAAAACGTTACAGAACAAAACAACAAAAATTTTAGATTTTGAATGTAATTTTGACTACGGTAATAAACTAATAATTCACTTCATTTATCACTTTTTTTTTTTACATGTTTTTATTTTTGATTCGCGAGTTTTAATGATTTACCTATTCTTAATGTGTTTTGAATTAGGGATTTTAACTTGCTGAACTCCTTTCAAATTTGCTGAGTAAATAGTTTTTTGTTTTATACATCAATTTTGGAAAGAAAAATTTGCAAATAAAATTTCTCGAAAAAAATTTTCTTATTCAAACTGAAAGTAAGCATTTTTTTTTTTTCTCCTATTAGTGTGATAAAACGTAATTATGCTGAAAAAGATTTTTACAGAGAAGCTGGGCATATGATGCTTCACTAGTTTCTCGCAGAGAGGTAATAAAAACTTCTAACCTTCATTCTACCCAAAAGTATGATAAAAAATTTTCACATGCCTATTATTTAAATTTACTAGTATATACAGCAAAATAAGTTAAAACTAACATAATTGTGTTATTGCTGTAAAAGAGACTTTTTCTTATTTTCTACGTGGAAATTTGATAAATTATATTTTAACACCTTCTTTCATTCTGGTGGAAAGTTTCACTCGTACAAGATATGTTATAAAACATTCAACTAGATTTTAAGTTTACATAAACCTTCCTTTGTTCATACTTTTTGAAAACCTTATTTGTGTAATATGTCTGGAAACTCTAACTCAGATAAGCCTAATTTAAACAACTCTGAAGAAAAACCTTATTCATGCAATGTATGTTATAAAACATTCAAAAATAAAATTTATTTAAAAAATCATTGTTTTGTTCATACAGGTGAGAAACCTTATTCATGTAATTTGTGTGGTAAATCTTTCACTAAGAAATTTAGTTTAAATTATCACATTCTTGTTCATACTGGAGAGAAGCCATTTTCATGCAGTGTGTGTAATAAAAGATTCTCAAGAAAAACTAATTTAATGGCCCATTCTGTTGTTCATACGGGTGAGAAACCATATTCATGCAGTGTGTGTGATAAACGTTTCACACATAAAAGAAGTTTAAATGAACATTATGTTGTTCATACTGGAGCAAAGCCTTATTCATGCAGTGTCTGTGATAAAACATTCTCACGTCAAGCGTATTTAGATAGTCACTCTTTTGTACATACTAAAGAGAGACCTTTTTCATGTCACCTGTGTAATAAAACATTCTCACGTCAAACTCGTTTAGATAAGCACTATTTTGTTCATACTGGAGAAAAACCTTTTTCTTGCAGTGTATGTAATAAATCTTTTACACAGAAATCTTATTTAGATGATCATTTTTTTATACATACTGGAGAAAGACCTTTTTCATGTAATGAATGTCATAAAACATTCTCACGTCAAACTCATTTGGATAATCACACTATAGTACATACTGGAGACAAACCTTTCTCATGTGATATGTGTGATAAAACATTCTCAAATCAAACTCGTTTAGATAAGCATTATTTAGTTCACACTGGAGAAAAACCTTTTTCTTGCAGTGTTTGCAATAAATCTTTCACTCAGAAGTCTTATTTAGATAATCACTCTTTTCTCCATACTGGGGAAAGACCTTTTTCATGCAGTGTGTGCGATAAAACATTCTCACGTCAAACTCATCTAGATAGTCACTTTTTTGTTCATACAGGAGTGAAACGTTTTGCATGCAGTGTGTGTGATAGATCTTTTACACGGAAAGCTGATTTAAATGAGCACTATCTTTCTCATACGGGAGAGAAGCCTTATTCTTGCAGTGTGTGCAATAAATCTTTCACGCGTAAAAGAAGTTTAGATATCCATTATGTTCTTCATACTGGAGAAAAACCTTATACATGCAGTGTGTGCGATAAAACATTCTCTCGGAAAATTCATTTAAATATACATTTTCGTCTTCATTCTGGGGAGAAACCTTATTCGTGCAATGTGTGTGGTAAATCTTTTTCACGGAAACCAGATTTAAACGAGCACTCTCTTGTTCATAGTGGAGAAAAACCTTTCTTATGCAGTGTGTGTGACAAAGCATTCTCACGTAAATCTTATTTAAATAAACATTCTGTTGTTCACAGTGAAGAGAAACCTTATTCATGCAATGTGTGTTGTAAAGCATTCTCAAGGCAATCATATTTAACAAAACACTGTCTTCGTCATTGTGAAAAGAAGCCTCATGCAGTATGTGAGAGATCTCTTGTAGTTTAATGCAGTTTTGTGATGACACATTATAGATTCTTTAGTAATAAATGTAAAAACATCAAAAAACATCATTTTTTTAAAAAAAAAGATTTAAGTAAAAAAAAAATCATTATTATTATTTTTGTTTTTATTATTTTATTTCATTTTCTGCAACCCTGTTAAAATTTCAGTTCTCCATTTTACATTTTGAAAATTTATTATGAAGAGGGAAATGTTGTCGTTTGATCAGTTGATTTGGAGATTTCAAAACAACTGATCTGAATTTTTTTTTCTTCCGATTTATTACTGATTCAATGATTAATCATGTTCTTTTTTTCCTAATTATGCTTTTTAGATGCATTGTAAAGTATAATTTTATTTTTTTAATACGGACTAGTTTTTGGTTTTTAAAAAAAATATATATAAATTTAGCAGCATAAGCTCGAAAAAACCAGCACGCGCGTATCTGTCGGAAACAGTGCCCTTCACATTCTTAAAATAATAAAAATTAAAAAGATAAATTAAGATTTCGGTAATAAACGATTTTGAAAAATAAAATATTTCCTTTCTATCCTTATTCTAATATTACAAATAAAAAAGGAAAAAGAGAGAGAAAATGAAAACATTCTGAGTAAAAAATTTTTTTTTAACATTACTATGCAGTAATATAGTATTAGCTTAAGAATATTTTTTAAGAAAATTAAAAGTAACAATCATTGAACTAATAAAATAATTTGCTTTCGCACGATTGTAAAAGTAATTATTATAAGAAAGTTAAAAACTTGCTAATTAAAATTTGTATTACTGTGCTTCAGATTTATTTAATATGAGTAATCCTGTTCTATTTAATTTAAAGAGCTTTTATACCACTCGCTTGCTTGAGTTAAGATGCTAAACAAGGCAGCAAACATTTATGCTTCTCTGTCGTATTCCTAAATCTAAATTGCATCGACTCTTCCAATAAGGGTATTTAACATGTAAGGTACTCTGCAATCATTATCCTTAATTCATATTTTTTAGAATGCTACGTAAAAATTAAACCAGAAAATACACAGATGGTAGATTATAAAATACACAGACCTGGTATATTAATAACGGAATGCGGTTTACACGCATTCCGGTATATAGGCACACCTACAAATTCTTTATTTTATTATATGCACAGATAAACAGATGGCATAGTTGCTTGCAATTCTTGTGCTATTTAAGCTCTATAGTTAATCAGCTATATTTATCTTGGTTAGATAAATACAGGTTTTTTTAATGTAAGGTCCCTCAATTACTTTCTCTGTTTTTCTTTTTTTACATAATCACTTTTTCTTTAGTGCTACAGACATTTTCTAGCACATCTGTGTCTCTCTTGTATCTTCAGTGTTATAATTATTATTTTCATTTAGAAGAAATTTGGCGTTGAAATTTGCCTCCAATCAATGAATCTATTTGAAAATTATTTAATTTCATAATTTGAATCAAAACTTTATTGCAAGAAAATGTAAATGTTCATGCAAGTGTGTGAATAATTTAAGAAACTTCTGGAAGCAATTCATTTGTTCATAGAAATGAATCAGCCAAAAATGTTGTAAAAATCTGATCACTTGAAAACATATACTTTTATCTTGATTGACTCGAGTTCCTGTCTTAAATAGTTTGAAATAATGATTCATTTTGAAACTATTCTGCTTTATTTTAAAGTATGAAGATTATGTTAAAACTATTCAAATGTTCCAATGCACTGAAAATGTATTCTTAGCTCATATACAACGAAACAGAAAAATATTTCTACATTATGGATTATAACATATTTTCTATATTAATTTTTCATAAATATAACTTACATTTTAAAAAAAAGTCATTATTAATAACTAATTTGCATAAATTTGTTTTCCTATACTAGGCAAACTTAATTATCAATTTTTTAGCCTTAATTAAGATTTAAAAACATACCATTTTAATTTAAAATAAGTCCATAAAGGACGATAAATCTTATGATCTGAAAATTTGCAATCATTGTAATTTATTTTTGTGCTATGAAATGTTTCTATTAATTGTGCTATAAAAAGATTTTTAATAATTTTTTGTAATATTTTTTGAAAAATTTAAGGGTAAAATAAAAAATAAAGTAGCAGTTAATTTTCTTCCAGTTATACACATTTAAGTTTGAAACTAAATACAATTTTTATGACAAAATTACTTGCTATCCACTAGACACATATTTATAATGCCTTTCTGCACATCAATTTAGATAAAGTTTCTAATTGAAAATTTTTTTTCCTGCTTATTCAATAAAATCTTTTTATTTTTATTGGTAAAGTATTTTAAAAAACAAAGCATGCTGAACTATTCAAATTTATAAAAAATTTTAAAAACTTATACAATGTTCTAAAATGGTTGCTGACTACAAAGGCTGATATTAGTGTAGTACGCATTTCCGTTTAATATTTCTTTAAATTGTAACAAAAAATAATTTGCGAATTATCGAAGAAAGAATATTAGTAAATCAGTATAATTTTCAAAGTAATAAATATATGATTTTTGCATTTTTTTTCCTGAAGGAAAACTAAAAATTATAACTATCCTTTTAGAGAATTGAAAATACAAATAAAGGTTGAAACATTTAACTTAGCTACGATTAACTAAAACGAATTTTCCTCGAGACTAAAAATGAAAAGAAAAAACCCTGATGTATCCCTATTTTAAACTTTCTCTTTAAAATTTTATGCCCAGCTAGAGTATCCATGAAGCCTGAATATCGCTGGAATAGTTCTATAGTTGATTTCCTGAGAAAAATTAGTGTGAATTCACAAGTTGTAAAACATAGCGTCCCTTCTTTTCAGGTTTTGTTTGGCCCATTCATCTAGTTCTAAGAATCTCCCATTACGCAGTTTTTAATTACTGATATCAACTATCAGCGTTCTTTTCAAAAACCGTCATACGATATGGGGTAAATTGTATGAAGATTTATTGAAAGGAAACATAGTAGAATCGTGCAAAAAAAATTACAATATTCCAAATTGCCCAGCATTTCACAAGGTCATTCTTCGACTCTTGGATCCTTCGCTTTTTCCCTGCTCTGAAGATCTTAAGTGGAAAAAAGAGAGAGAGATAACTTTATCTTTAGGACAAGATGAAAATGTATCTGTTTGACTAATTCTATCCCATTAATATCTTTAGAAGGTAATAAAATAGTAGGAAGGGTCCACAGAATGTAAACAAAATGGGAAGTGTATCAGTGATTTTAAAAGTAAGGGTACGAAATTTAGAGAAATTAAAAAGTGGGGGGGGGGGGGTGGATTTCAGTGGAAATGGAAATAGGAGAATGCGTACTCTCGCGTCTACTCATATTTCTAGCACTAAACAGTAGTGTAGCAAAAGTAATAGCGTGTCACATTTTAAAATCATTCACCAGTCTTAGTTATCTTAAATTTAGGTTACCAGACGTCCTCCAATCTTGAGAATGGTGCTAGAATCTCAATAGATTTATATTAATAGTTTTATTCAATACATTGTTTGGTAGGTACTTTATTTAAAACACACTAGAGTTGCACACTGGGTAACGGTCTAGGAAACATCCCTATCAGGAGGATCGGAAGACATCGCGATATTAATCATCAGCAGAGTGTACGGATCCTCTGCTTTGGTAGTCCGACATCCTGCGCACGAAGTCGAGTACTTTACGGTAGAACAATTTAACGAGGACCAATACAGCGCACCCTCGGTACCTAAGCAGGCTGTTTAGAATGGTCATCCACCCTCTTACTGAACGTTGCCAGTGATGCTTGACTTCGATGTTCTTCTGGAAATCGTGTCTTTACGATCAGTCCACTGCGAGACCAAAATTGTACATTCATTTAATTATTAGAATTTTACCGCTTAATATTTCGATCACAACTTGTCCTGGCATTTTGTCTTTCTCATTAATCATGGATACTTCAGATAATCACAAGCTTCAATCCTTCAAATGCTATACCTATCTACTGGTTAGAGAATCGGGTTCCGGTCCAAAGTGGTCGGAGCTCGATCCTAGACCCAAATATCCTTGATCCAAAGCCCACCGAATACATGCGATATACGTGCGCGAAATATCAGTGGAATCGAAAGTCCTTTTGCTGTACCATGGGTACAAGGATCTGGAAAAAATTTCCTTCCCCATCAGATCTATGTCTAAATTGATGAAGTGGCCTTACAAATGAGATCTCCTCAGCAGAGGATCGAGATTGTGATGGTATGCCTTTGAATTATCCTCAGGGATGTTTCCCAGACTGTCTTTAATCGCTTATTGTGCATCTCTAGTGCGACTTAAGTAAAGTACTTACATAATATCTACCATCTATTGTAAAACCCATCCACTCATCTCAATATCCTAGTGTAATTAATAAGAGTGTAAAGGAAATACAGAGCTATAAACTAAGGAATAGACCTTGTCGCACTTTTCTTCAATAAAATGGAATTGATAAGCGAGCTATAAGCGTAAAGCAGAAAAGAGCTTTAAAAATGCCCGATTGTCATCATCCTTCAAGTAAACAAGAACAGAGGTTCTCGAATATTATAAAAACGTCAATAGTTTACTTCAATAATATAATAAATAATATTATAAAAATTATTTTTTAACTTTCACGGCGGAAAGAAGTAGAGTCTATTTATGTTGAGCTATGAAAAATTTCTAATAAAAATGCTACAATATAACATATTATGGTTTACACTGGAAATAAGTGTTATTCTTGGTATTGATGGGAAACTTGTTCATACTGCAGAAAGCAATGGAAGCGGAGGTTGAGTATATGATGCAGTAAAAATTTCGCAAGACGAAATAATAAAATGACTTTTATATCAGACGGAGCAGGACCATGCATTTAAATAATTCTGTGGCAGAAGGTTGCTTATCATTAACATTCTAGTTCGTTTTGAAGGAAGCCTTATTCTCGTAAAACATTCACATAACTAGCTCATTCAATTCCTCTTGTTCATAAAAATATAGAACTTATTTGTGCAGAATGAGTGAAAACTCTAATACAACTCAGAGCAATTTAAATAAAAACTATATTGCTCATAATGGAGAAAAGCCTTATTCATGCAATGTGTGTGATAAATGTTTCACACATAAAAGATATTTAAAGTATCATTTTGTTGTTCATACTGGAGCAAAACCATATTCATGCAGTATATGTGATAAATCTTTCACACAGAAGTCTGGTTTAAATAAACACAATATTCTTCATACTGGAGAGAAGCCTTATTCTTGCAATGTGTGTGATAAATCTTTTACATATAAATCTAATTTACATCAACACTATCTTGTTCATAGTGGAGAAAAACCGTATTCATGCAGTGTGTGCGATAAATGTTTCACACATAAAAGAAGTTTAAATGATCATTCTGTTATTCATACTGGAGAGAAACCTTATTCATGCAGTGTGTGTAGCAAATCTTTCACCCAAAAGTCTGGTTTAAGTAAGCACCTTCTTCTTCATTCAGGAGAAAAGCCTCATTCATGCAATGTGTGTGATAAATCTTTCACACATAAATCTACTTTATATCAACATTCTCTTACTCACAGTGGAGAGAAATCTTATTCATGCTGTGTGTGTGATAAATCTTTCACACATAAAAGGTGTTTAAAAAGACATTACATTCTTCATACTGGAGAAAAGCCTTATTCATGTAGTGTGTGTAATAAATGTTTCGCACATAAAAAAGGCTTAAAAGAACATTCTGTTGTTCATACTGGAGAGAAGCCATATTCCTGTAGTGTGTGTGATAAATCCTTCACATTGAAATCTAGTTTAAATAAACACATTCTTCTTCATTCCGGAGTGAAGCCATATTCATGCAGTGTGTGTAATAAATCTTTTGCACAAAAAAACAATTTAAATGAACATTATGATATTCATATTGGAAAAAAGCCTTACTCTTGTAGTGTTTGTGATAAATCTTTCACTTCAAAACCTAATTTAACTAGACACCTTCTTATTCATCAAGGAATTCATGCAGTGTGTGTGACAAAATATTCTCTAGATGAACAAATTTAATTAATTATTTTTTTATTTCTACTAAACTTTTAAGATAAACTTTTTTTTTGTCATGCAGTGTATGTGAGAGATCTTTCAAACATAAATAATTCTAATTATTAATCTTTGATTTAAATCCGGACTATGTTTCTCTTCTGGACATGCACAATACACCTCATCTTTCTGACACTTGAGTTAAACCCTATTCTTACAATCTGCAATTAATATTGAACATGTTCTATAATGTTAGTTTATATTAAAGAAATTGAAATATTGAATATGTTATTCATACAAGAGTGGAACCTTATTCAAGCAGTGTGTGTGTGTGATAAAACTTTCTCACAGAAAATTCTTTTAAATATTTTTTTTTTTTTTGTCTTCATACTGATAAAGAGCTTAAAAATAGAACATTAATACATTTTATTACATTATATTTCGAACTAATACTATGTATACTTGAATGAACATTTAAATAAGATGAGATTCAAATTTTAATATATTTAACTATAAATTAATTAGTTAAAAAAAATTAAAATGCTTACATACCCAAATTTAATATTTTATTCCAATTATGAATTTTTCACAAAATAATTTACAATCGAGGTTTGTTTTTGTTTTCGGGAGTTTTCAAAAAGAGTCTTTTCAAGTCCATCAAGACTTGAAAAAGTTCTTTCATTTCCAGAATGAAATTGAAAATAATCACGCAAAGTTTCTAGTGCTTCTAAAGCGGCTGTGTGAGTTGGGGGAACTTTTGCGGTATCTTCTTCATCATTGTCGTCTATCTCTTCATCCTTTTCGCCACCATTTATTTCAGCTGCAATTTCTCCAATATCTCGTATTTGAGCCGTAATTACATGCTCATCTACATCAACGAATTCGTTGAAAGTACACTTACCCATTCCACCAGACACAGTATTCCAATCCTCTTCGCTAATGTCGTTTTCATTTTCGGGCTCTGGCTCTTCACATTCTTCTGGAAGCAGAAATCCCGCTTTTTTAAAGCAGTTTTGAATACACTTCTCTGTGATGCTTCTCCATGATGAGCATAACATGTGTATTGCATCAAGGACAGTGATTTGCTTTAGCTCATCTTTTGCCTGAAGTTTTGTTTCCATGGCAGCCAAAAGACGACGAGTTAAAGTTTTTCTATAGTGCACTTTCACACAACGAATGATGCTTAGATCCAAGGGTTGAATTTTGCTAGTGCAATTTGCAGGAAAGAAAACAACTTTCGTGTTATTGAAATTCGGTAAGTCTTGTGGATGAGCAGGGCATTGATCCATGAATAAAAGAACTTTTCGTTTTTTTCTTTTTCCATTTTTCTATCAAATTTATGAAGAAAATCCAAAAAAATATTCGATGTCATCCACGCCGTTTTATTGCTACTATAGTCGCATGGGAGCTTTTTCACATTCTTAAAGCATCGCGGTTTGCTTGATCTTCCAATGACTAATGGTGTGAATTTTTCTGAACCATCAGCGTTGCAACATAACAAGACAGTTAACCTTTCTTTACTTTTCTTCCCACCATGACAAGATTCTCCTTTAAATGATAAAGTTTTGTCGGGCATCATTTTAAAAAAAAGTCCTGTTTCGTCACAATTGTAGATGTTTTTTAGTTCGTATCCTTTTATTAAAGTGGTCAATTGCTCTTTCCACTGTTGAACAGTTTCTTCATTGACACTTCCACTTTCTCCAGAAAGGACACGAGTTGCTAATCCATGTCTGTTTTTAAATTTTTCAATCCATCCGTGAGATGCTGAAAAGTTTTGCATATCAAAACTCTCGGACAATTCTACAGCTTTTTCTCTCAAGAGTTCAACATTTACGGGAATGTTTGAAGCACGAGCTTCTTTAAACCATGCCAACAAAACTTTTTCAAATTCCTCGTACTTTCCACCTTGAATCCTGCTTCTTTTCTTCGATTGCACACCACATTCTCGATTAGCTACTACAATCGCTTCTCGATTCTTTAAAATCCCTCTTAACGTTGATTCAGGGACATTAAAAAACTCTGCCAAAGCTTTTTTCGAGGTGAAAGAATTTTCTTCGAATTTTTTTATTACATCCATTTTAAATGAAAGCGACAATTTTGTTCTCTTCGCCATGCTGAAAAATAAGCATCTAACTAAACACTGACGAATTATCTTTAGTTAGTGGACGATGTCACGTGGTAACATCTTTAATTGGCTGTCAGTTTTACCTACCTCAGTCACAAGAGCTACCCCTTCTTGTACCCCTCTGGGTGAAATGTGTTCCTGGAATTTGAACAATAGGGGTAAGAGATAAAAGAGGTAAGCAGTGGGAAGTCATCTAAGACCTTAAAATGAAAGTTGTGACCACACAAAGATAAGAAAAACGAGAGCATTCCAAGAGAAACATGTCAAAAGAATGAAAATTCTTTTGATAAGCAATATGCTACAAACTTGAGACCCCTCTTTTTCAAAGTGAGAAAGTTTCTGCGCTGCGCATAAATGAGAGGTGGTTTTTCAGAGCAGCGCATAAATGAAAAAGATTTATCATTGTTTTTCTATATCCCCCGCCAGGACGGCTAGAAAAGCGCGCATAAGTGAGAAACGCGTATAAAAGAGGGCGCGCATAACTGAGAGATCACTGTATATTTTTTTCTATTTCGATAAGAAAAATCTCTCAAAATGGGCATAATGAATTTTGTGTTGTGTGTTCAAAATTATTACTGATTAAAAAAATTTAACTAAATTACTACTTTTTAATAGATAAAACAGAAAATATGACACTAAATTATGTAAGTTTTTTTTTTTCCCTGGTTTTCGTACCAATCAATATACGACACATTTTTCGAAGCACATTTGCCGTAATACTGACGAATATACCAATTAAGATCTCTTGATTTTACACTACCTTGCATGTAATTCTCTTTTTTTCACCGTGTCATATTTTTTACATATTGCTCTTTTAGTTTTTTTGCTTTAGCTCCTTTTTATTTTATTAACACAACAGCTTTTATACCATTCACTTGTTTGAGTTAAGATGCTAACCAGGGAGCGAACCTTTAAGCTTCTCTGTCGTATTCCTGAATCTAAATTGCATTGACTCTTCCAATAGAGTATGTAACATATAAGGTGCTCTGCAATCACTACCCTTAATTCATATTTTTTAGAATGCTTCACAACAATGAAACTGGAAAATACACTGATGGTAGATTAGAAAATACACAGATGGTACATCTGGCATATAGACATACTCACAAATTCTTTATTTTATTATATACAGAGATAAGCAGATGGCACAGTCGCTTGTAATTTTTGTGCTATTTAAGCTCTACAGTTAATCAGCTATAATTATCTTGGTTAGATAAATACAGGTTTTTTGAATGTTATTCAATGACTTTCCTGTTTTTATTTTTTTACATATTCGCTTTTTTTCACTGCTACAGACATTTTTTAGAACCGCTGTAGCTCTCCTATATTTATCCTATATCCAGTGTTATTATTGTTTTCCTTTAGGAACAAAACCGGCAAATTTGGCATTAAAATTTACTTCCAATCAATAAATCTATTTTAAAATTATTTAATTTCATAATTTGAATCAAAATTTAACATAAGAAAATATAAAAGTTCATGTAAGTGCATGAATAATTTAAGAAATTTCTGAAAGCATTTTATTTATTCATAGAAATGAATCAGCCAAAAATTTTGTAAAAAACTGATAATTTGAAAATATATACATTTAGCTTGATTGACTCGAGTTCTAATTACAAATTTCATGTCTTAAATAATTTGAAATAATTATTCACATTGAAACTATTCCGCTTTATTTTAAAGTATGAAGATTATTTTAAAGTATTCAAGTGTTCCAATGCTTAGTTTACACTAAAAATGTATTCTCAGCTCATATGCAACAAAACTGAAAAATATTTCTACATTAGCAATTATAATATAATTTATGTATTAATTATTCATGTAAAAACATAACATACATTTTAAAAGTAAGTCATTATTAAAAATTTTTTTTGCATAAATCTGTTTCCTGATACTAGTCAAGTTTAATTATAAATTTTCTAGCATTAATTAGGATTTAAAAACATACCATTTTAATTATAAGACAAGACCAGAAAGGTCGACAAATCTTATGATCTGAAAATTAACGATCATTGTAATCTATTTTTTTGCTATTAAATGTTGCTTTTAATTGGCTATAAAAGGATTTTTAATATTTTTTGTAAAAATTAAATGCAAAATAAAAAGTAGCTGTTTATTTTCATCTAATTATACATTTAAATTTAAAACTAAATACAATTTTTACAGTAAAATTACTTGTTATCCATTAGACACATATTTATAATGCATTTCTGTGCATAACTTTAAATAAAGTATTTAATTGAAAAAAAAATTCTGCTTATTCAATAGAATCTTTTTATTTGTGTTGGTAAAGTATTCTAAAAAATGGAGCATGCTAAGCTATTCACATTTATAAAAAAATTTAAATACTTATGCAATGTTCAAAAATGATTGCTGATTACAAAGGCTGATATTAGTGTAGTACTCATTTTCGTTTAATATTTCTTTAAATTGCAACGATAAATAATTTGCGAATTGTCAAAGCAAGAATCTTAGTAAACCAGTATAATTTTAAAAAAGTAATAAATTTAAATTTTTTTCCCCCTCGAAAGAAAAACTAAAAATTAGAAAAACTAACTATAGTTTTAGAGAATCGAAAATACAAATAAAGGATAAAACATTTAACTGAACTACTGTTAAATAAAACGAATTTTTCTCAAGACTGACTAAAAATGAAAAAGAAAAATCACTGATGTATTTTATTTTAAACTTTCTCTTTAAAATTTTATGTTCAGCTAGAATAGAATATCCATGAGGCCTGAATACCGTGGACATAGCCCTATAGTTGATTTCCTGGGAGAAATTAGCGTGAATTCACAAGTTATAAAACATAGCGCCCTTTCCTTTCAGTTTTTATTCAGCCCATACATCTAGTTCAAGGGTTTGATGAATCTCAACTATTGGGCAGTTCCTAATTTCTGATATCAACTATCAGCCTTCTCCTCAAAAACCGTCATATGATATGGGACAAATTGAATGAAGATTTATTGAAAGGAAACAATACAATCGTGCACAAAAAAATTATAATAATAATAATCCGAATTGCACACGAATCCTAAATCCTTCTCTTTTTCCCTGCTCTGAAGACATTAAGTGAAAAGAGAGAGAGAACTTTAACTTTGGGACAAGCTAAAAATGTTTCTGTTTGACTAATTCTATCCATATAAGTCCCGCAGCGGACTGATCGTTTAGACACGATTCCCAGCAGATCACCGAAGTCAGGCATCACTGGCTGCGGTCAATGTGCGGGTGGGTGAGCACTTGGATTAGTCTGCGTAGAGACCCGGGTGTGCTGTATTCGTCCACGTTAAACTGTTCTACCGTAAAGTGCTCGACTTCGCGTGCAGGTCGTTGGGCCACCCCCTATGCAGAGGATCAAAATTGTGATGGCATATCTTCGGATCATCCTCAGTGATGTTTCCCAGATCGTCGACAATAGCCCACTGTGCAGCTCTAGTGCGACTTAAATGAACTACAACAACAACATTTCAATATTGTTCATATCATTTTCGTATGTCTCCTTTTGGAACCACACCGCTTCATACTTCGGTGACAACCTTGTGCTGGCGCTTTGCCTGTCTCTTCAATCATGGATTCTTCAGACAATCACAAACTACAATCCCTCAAAGGCTATCCATCTAGTGCTCAGAGAATCGGGCTTCAATCCTCGACTCCGCCAAAACCCACCGAGTACATGCGTATAGGAGCTGGAAATATCCGTTTTATTGAAAACCCTTCGATAGTCCACTGAGAAGTACCATTGATACATGGATCGGGGAAAAAACATTTCCTTTCCCATCAGATCGAAGTCTAAATTCGCGATCGCAACGAACTATAGGGGGCGTTGTTGTATGTGCCGAATCCCTGCGATTTCCATATGAACAGTCATTCAGTTACACTGGAGACGTCTTTAATGTAGCATTGTAACATTCCATCTTTATTGTGGCTGATTAAATTTAAAAAAGAAAAATGTTTGTTTTCTTTCTTATGCAAACGAAAAACAAAATGGTATCTCTCTTTTTTTTTTTTTTTTTTTAAGAGAAGGAACATCCAGAACACATAAGAAAAATATTTGTAAATAAAGAGAAAAAAATAGGTATATTCTTATAAGAGCTCAAACCTAATGCCTGAGAAATAGTTTTAGTAAATTTAATGGTATAACATGAAAGGCTCATTTAAATTTTAACGTAAAATAAAGAATGCTTACGAAACAAAAAAGAACCATTCTTTTTTTGTCGCCATTTTTTAGTGTTACGAAAATGCGTCTTTGGGACTTGCCAAAAATAAAACAAGATGCAATTTTATTTTTTTTGGAGCGAAATATTTTATGGAGTGAAATATAACGAAAATGTACCAATGTCCATAACATGAAACTTTATCTTAGTAAACGTCCGTTTTGGCAATGTTATTTCATTTTGAATCTTATTTATTAGAGTTCATAATGACTATAGAATCAGGTGAGAGAAAAGTTTGTTTTGAATCTATGCTAAACTCTATATCGGCCCATTTCCCACCGAAATCCGATTGACTACTTTGATTTTAAACAAAGTGTTTCATTTTAAGATTTTTTCCAAAAATTTTAAGTGTAGATTGGCGGCACTTAAAAATCTGCCAAATCTGTAGCTGTGGTTAATACGTAAGTACCGAATTTTTCTTCAATACTTTTCTGAATCATATTACTTCAAATATTAAAATATGCAACAAGTAGACATAAACACATAATTTAATACCATTTAATTTTTCAAAAAAAGTATTTTGACAACAATTTTATCAAAAAATTATAAACTAAAAAACGTAAAATAAAGAATTCTTAGGATAAAAGCGATTTTAAAAATTCCTCATTTTTCAATAAAAACTTTCGTATTGTTTCTTTTTTTTAATTCTTATAGTATTTAATCAGACGTAAAAAAACCATTTTGCAGAGAACGATCATCAAGTAAGAAAAAAAATTATTTACAAGCAAATTTTTTATTATAAAAATCATAACACTTACCTGATTTATAAGTCCGGAGTATTCCAAAATGATATGTTCTTTGTTTGAAAACTTTATTCTCAAATAATATATACATAGTTTATCCCTTCATTACTTTTAGGTAACATACCACACATCAAAATTTTATAATTGTAAGATCTCGATATGAATTTTAATATGTAGCTTAAAAACAGAATAGCTGAATTCTAGTTGAAATTCTTTCAAAACTAAAAAACACTTACCAAGAAAAGGATAAAAAATTTATTTATAATCAGCACAAAAGATACTTTTTCAAGTAATTCGGATTATTCTTTATTGTTGTTTTCTGAATTATGTAGATACAGAAATATATACTATTCTATGAAGAAGAATATTCTATAACTATTACAGTTCTGTATGGAATTCATTGGAACACATTTATTCATTGAAATGACGAAAGCAATGTTGACTTCATTTTAACTTGTAATGAATTGAAGACAGAAATTTTTTTTTACCGCAATACACACATCTGTAACAGCAAGTGATCATGTTATGTTGTTGGTAATAGAAAGGTAAAATTTATTGAGAAGTTATTCTTCAAATGCTTGGCATGTTCTGCTTCAATGTTTGGCATGTTTTGATTAGTTTTTTCAAGAAGTTTTACCTTTTCTTTAGGGAAATTTTGCTTCTTTTTTGATGCTATGAAAATGGCGTCCGTCATTGCCAATGGTTATGTGGGAACTAATGCCCGATATTTACAGTTTCCCGCTAGATGGCGTACTCGATCGTTGCGATCGCGAATTGAGGAAGTCGTGGCCTTGCAAATGAAATCTCTGCAGAGGATCAAAATTGTGATGGTCATGCCTTTGATTCATCCTCAAGGATGTCTCCCAGACCGGCGCCAATAGTTTATTGTGCATCTCTAGTGCGACTTACATACTACATAAGTAAAGTACTTACATACTATCTACAATCTATTGTAAAGCCCATCCACTCATCTCTATATTGTAATGTAATTGACAAGAGTGTAAAGGAACTATAAAGCTATAAGGTAACGCATAGAACTTGTCGCGCTTTTCTACAATCAAATGTAATTGATATGCGAGCTATAAGCGCAAAGCAGAAAAGGGATTCAAAAGTGCGCGACTTCACAAGTAAACAAGAACAGATGTTCTTGAATAATATCATAAATCTGCCTAAAGTGCACTTCAATTTAATGAATATTGTTTAAAAAAATATTGTTCTTCGACCTTCAAGGCTGAAAGAAACATAGTCTATATATGTTGAGCTTTGAAAAATTTATAATAAATATGCTAAAAAAATATCATTTTATGCTTTACACTGGAAATAAGTGATATTCTTAGTATTAATGGAAAATGTGTTCATACTGCAGAAAACAATGGAAGGAGAGGCTGAGCATATGATGCAGTAAAACTTTCGCTAAATGAGATAATAAAAGGACTTTTATACAACAGAAAATATGTGAAGTATGTTGTTTATAAAATCGTCTTCAGACGGAGCAGGACCATACATATAAATAATTCTGTAGCTCTCTAGTTCGTATTGGAAGAAGTCTTATTAATGCAATTGTAAATCATTCACGTAACTTACTCATCCAATTCCTCTTGTTCACAAAAATATAGAACTTATTCCTGCAGAATGAGTAAAAACTCTAATACAACCCAGAGCAATTTAAATAAAAACTATTTTATTCATAATGGAGGGAAACCTTATTCATGCAATGAGTGTGATAAATGTTTCACACATAAAAGATATTTAAATTATCATGTTGTTGTTCATACTGGAGCAAAACCATATTCATGCAGTGTATGTGATAAATCCTTCACACAGAAGTCTGGTTTAAATAAACACAATATTCTTCATTCTGGAGAGAAGCCCTATTCATGCAATGTGTGTGATAAATCTTTCACGTATAAATCTAATTTACATCAACACTATCTTGTTCATAGTGGAGATAAACCATATTCATGCAGTATGTGTGATAAATGTTTCACACAGAAAAGAAGTTTAAATGATCATTATGTTATTCATACTGGAGAGAAACCTTATTCATGCCATGTGTGTAATAAATGTTTCACACTTAAACAAAGCTTAAAAGAACATTCTGTTGTTCATACTGGAGAGAAGCCATATTCCTGTAGTATGTGTGATAAATCCTTCACATTGAAATCTAGTTTAAATAGACACATTTTTCTTCATTCTGGAGGGAAGCCTTATTCATGCAGTGTGTGTGATAAATCTTTCACACATAAATCTACTTTATATCAACACACTCTTACTCACAATGGAGAGAAATCTTATTCATGCTGTGTGTGTGATAAATCTTTCACACATAAAAGGTGTTTAAAAGGACATTACATTCTTCATACTGGAGAAAAGCCTTATTCATGTAGTGTGTGTAATAAATGTTTCGCACATAAAAAAGGCTTAAAAGAACATTCTGTTGTTCATACTGGAGAGAAGCCATATTCCTGTAGTGTGTGTGATAAATCCTTCACATTGAAATCTAGTTTAAATAAACACATTCTTCTTCATTCCGGAGTGAAGCCATATTCATGCAGTGTGTGTAATAAATCTTTTGCACAAAAAAAGAATTTAAATGAGCATTATGATATTCATATTGGAAAAAAGCCTTACTCATGTAGTGTTTGTGATAAATCTTTCACTTCAAAACCTAATTTAACTAGACACCTTCTTATTCATCAAGGAATTCATGCAGTGTGTGTGACAAAATATTCTCTGGATGAACAAATTTAATTAGTCATATTTTTTAATTTCTACTTAAGAGAAACTTTTTTTCATGCAGTGTATGTGAGAGGTCTTTCAAACGTAAATAATTCTTATTATAAATCTTTGATTTAAATCAGCACTTTCTTTCTTACCTTGACATGCATAGTACCTCATGTTTTTGACACTTGAGTTAAACCCTAATCTTACAATCTGCAATAAATATTGAACATGTTCTATAATGTTGGTTTATGTTAAAGAAATTGAAATAGTCAATGTAATTCATACAAGAGTGGAGCCTTATTCAAGCAGTGTGTGTGTGATAAAACTTTCTCACAGAAAATTCTTTTAAATTTACTTTTTGTCTTCATACTAGATATAAATTTTATGTATGTGATAAATAATTTTTACAGAAAAAAGATTTAAGAGATTAGTTCATAGTGTAAGTATCACACTCATGAAATGTGTGTGATAAAATGTGGAAATCTTATTTAAATAAAAACTCTGTATGATAGTGCATTTTCATATCAATCTTATTAATCGACACTATTTTCATCCTTCTGGCAGGAAGCCTCATGTGTGAGACATCTTTTGGTGAGTGGTTTTGGGGAATCTTTTGTTGATTTCACTAGAAAGATTAAAAATTGCTATGACCTAGAAATACTGAAAGGGCCGGTGTTTTTTTAAATTTTTTTAGATTATTTTAATCTATAACTAAAATTTGTGTCTAAAAATATAGTAAAAAATAGTTTATTAAAGATATAGTTGGAGGTCCCACACATAAGAAATGTGTGGGATATTTTTTTTTTCTATTTTGATAAGAAAAATCTCTCACAATGGGCATAATGATTTTTGTAATTGTACCAAAGCTGGGTTGTTCAAAATAATTACTGATTAAAAAAAGTTAACTGAACTGCTACTTTTTAATAGATAAAGCAGAAAATTTGACACTAAGTTATTTTGGTTTTTTATTTTCCTAGTTTTCGTAACAATCAATACTTGACACATTTTTCATAGCAAGTTTGCCGTAATACTGGCGAATATACCAATGAAGATTTCTTTTGATTTTACACTTCCTTGCATGTAATTCTTTTTTTTTTTTTTTTTTTTTTTTTTTTTTCCTTTAGAGTGTCATATTTTTTACACATTGCTCTCTTAGTTTTTTTACTTAAGCTTCTTTTTTTTATTAACACAACTGGAGCACTGAACTCGTAATTTTTGTAAACACTCCATTTTTCTGGTCAGCTCTTTAGATAAAACTGTAATTTAATGCTATGAAGATATGTTACATTGTAGGTCAGGAAAGAGATAAATTTCTCCCTAATATTGCAAAATTTCTCATAGCCATTCTGGCCGCTGCTCACTGTAGTCATTCTTGATACAAGTTTCAATATTTATGCTCTTGAGAAAATTGATCCTTATAATTATTAATTTTCATTTAATAGAGTCATATTATGAGAACTTGGAAGACTGCACTGTTGAGTAAAATATTTTTCACAAAAAAAACGAGATGAGCCACACAAGCCCCTCCATCTTTCTAGTGTTAATACAGTTTGTCATGAAACATATTCATTTAAAACTATTGTAATTAAACATTGCTAAAAGGACCTACATGTAGTGCATGAAAAAATATTATTTAAATAAGTACCTATTACACAAATTGTAAAGAAGACTTATAAGAAAAGTATTTAAAAAAATCTATAAGATATAGGTGTATGATTATGAGTCCTAATTATGTGTTTTTCTAATTTTTATCCATTATGGGGTGGTTAATATTTTTAGTAGGAATTATCATCCTAATAAAATCAAATATCAAGTAATTTACCTGAATGAATAATTTTATCGTAAAAGTATTTAACTGTAGATAAAATTTTTAAAAAGATTTTTTTCATTATGTTAGGTTTTTGTTAAATGTATTTACATGAATAACTTTCAACAGAAGGGGAAGAAAAAAAATTTTAATGGTGCACACAACTTACACAAAGTTATCTTAATTGCTTAAGAATATTTTTAAGTGCTTCAGACATGATTTTTAAAAATAATTTTCATACTATGTATTAGCTTTTGAACTCTTTTTGCTCACTTTAATTTAAATAGAAATGCATTTTGTGCATTAATTGGAATGTTTTATATCGCTGACAATTATTTTACCAAGAGCCATGGTGAACCAAGATAGAACGTTCGCCTCCTAGCGGTGGCTCATGTAAAATATCCTCAGATCATGGGTTAGAATACTCTTGTTGTCAGGTTGAACTTGGGAGGTTTTCGTGATTTTCCTCTCTAAGCTAATGCAGGTTGATCCTGTAAAAAAAAAAAAAGTCCTTCACCAAGACTAGTTTGATAAGCCACTGTCTTCAACACAGCATGCTTATCAACCTGGCAAGTCAACGGACACTTCCCTATATGAGCTCTCCTACTTCCTTGAGAAATATATCATGGATAAGGAGATTGCTCTTGCGGTATTTATTGATATTGAAGGTGCGTTTGATAAAGTCCCTGTTGAAACTATCATCAATGCACTTAGAAACAGAGGTATAAATTCAATAATTACCAGGTGGATAACCAATTTGCTATCCTGTAGGTATGTTTGTTCCTCTTTATTAGGTGCAAGCATGAAAGTGCATGCAACTGCAGGGTGCCCTCAGGGAGGGGTTTTGTCCCCTATCCTATGGTGTATGGTAATGGACTCTCTGTTAGTTCGGTTAACTGATATTGGCATACCCTGTATTGGGTACGCTGATGACGGTGTTATTGTGGTCAGAGGAAGGCATGGTAAAACAATCTCTGATGTTATGAATAATGCACTTCTAGAAGTAGCTAGATGGTGCTCTGACTCTGGCTTATCTGTTAATCCATCCAAGATAAGTTATATAGCCTTCACACGAAAAAGGCATCTTGATCTGGGTAATGTATACTACTTGGATTATAAATTAGAACTCTTGGAGAAAGTCAAGTTTCTCAGGGTTTATTTTGACTCCAAACTTAATTGGGGTACAGTATCATCTTGAATACTGTACCAACAGGGCCAGAAAGATTTTCTGGTCTTGCAGAAATGCTATTGGTAGAACCTGGGAATTATCCCCCAAAATTGTTTACTGGATTTACTCAATGATTATTAGTCCTATTATCACATATGGCGCAATCGTCTGGAGGTCGAGGACTAGATTGAGCTCCGCAAAGTCTAATCTTAATAGACTACAAAGAATGGTCTGTGTAGCCCTGTCAGGCTGTCTTAGGACCACTCCTACTGCTGCTCTAGAGAGCTTACTTGGGCTTCTTCCATTGAACTTACGTATTGAGGTTGAAGCTCAGACAGGCGTAAAGCGTCTTATGAACCTTGGCCTATGGAAAGAGTATTCCATGTCATGAGGTCATCTTGTCTCACAAGTGATGGATATACCCTCTTTTATTATGCCTAGTGACTATATGTTACTAAGATATGCTTTTCATAAGCCTTTCAAGATCTATTTTCCTACTAGAGATGAATGGTTTAATTCTCCTCGGTGGCTTAAAGGCAAATGTCTAATATGGTACACCGATGGTTCAAAGATTGGTGCCAAATCTGGAGCAGGAATTTACTGCTCCAATGATGGTACCAAACTTCACTTTCCCTCGGGAAATTATGCCACTGTTTTTCAGGCTGAGGTCTATGCCATTATCTTGTGCTGCAAGATAGGCTTAGACATGGGATATCAAATGCAATTTTCTGGTGCCCTGAACCTGCACTGGGAATTTCTCTCACCTCATTTAGGGCATCCATATTCAAGCTCTACGGCAAGATTGCCCATGAGCAATGGCGCGCTGCTGACGGTCAGAGACAAGCTAAGGAGCTGAATCGTGACTGTCTTAGTGTACGTCAAAAGGAGCTTTTAAAGCTTAATAGAAACAGTTTAAGGAAGATCATTGGTTTTCTTAAAAGACACCTACACATAATGGGAATTGAATCCAATCCTCTTTGTCGAGGTTGTCATCTTGAAGAAGAGACACCACGACACATACTCGGTGATTGCGAGGTCTATTCTGCTCAAAGATTTGAGCATTTAGGGCAACATTGCGTCAATATCTGGGAACTGCAAGATGTTCCTGTAAGGTGTTTGTTGAATTTCATTTCAGCTATAGGGCTTTCATGCTAATTGTGATTTAGGGTTTGGGTACAATAGACCTCTGGTCGATGTGTCCTGCTTGCTGCCCGACCTCTAAGTCTAAGAATAGTTTGTCCCTATGCTTGATCTAAAAGTTCCCTTGTCTTCTGGATTAGGTTCAAAATTACAGGATCCAAGTACCTGTTGCATTTGAATCCTGCTTCTGGCTCCCATTATCCACAGTGCTGTTGTGAAATATCCTCAGTGGTATATGGATCATGGGTTAGAATCCTCTTGTTGATAGGTTAAACTTGGGTGGTTTTCGTGATTTTCCTCTATAATGCGCAGATTAATCCGGTAAAAAAAGTTCTCTACTAAAACTAGTTTTCTCAGTGCTTGATCTAGAAGTTCCCTTGCCTTTTGAGTTGTGTTCAAAATTACAGGATCCAAGGACCTGTGGCTCGAGAGAGTGTAGCGCTACCACTCAGCCACTGGGCATCAAGATCTACGGGTCATTTAACCCACTTAATTGTTTTCTCGAGATCTCATTTCCCCAACATACTTTATATATTTTCTGCCAAACTTTCTTTGGTAATAATTCTGAGGAAGCATCAGTTTTTACGTATTATTGAGAAAACCCAGCTTTTAACAGATATTAAATTACACAATTTAGATTATAGAAAGAAAAAAAAATTGTGTTTGAATTGGACTTATTTTATTTCTAAATATCTTATGCAAGGTGTTTTGAAATTAATTGGCGAATCTTCAAGAGGTTATAAAAGGCATCGAAGGGACGAGAGGGTTGGAAAACTAAAGAGCATGCAGTTGTAAACTATTTTGAGAGGGTGGATCCAGAATCTTAATCTGGAAGACAAAAATTGGAGGTCAATCGGGGAATTGTTGATTCAACAGACGTTAAAAGAACACCTGGCATTTTTATTCTTTTTCCCAGAGATAAATATTCACAGTATTAAATAAGCTATAAACCTAGAACCAGGGAAGAAATTGTGTTAGCTATCTATTGCATTGCTACCTATAACGCGAAGTCCCGCAGTGGACTGATCGTTAAGACACGGTTCCCAGCAGATCACCGAAGTCAAGCATCACTAGCTGCGGTCAGTGTGCGGGTGGGTGACCACTTGGATCAGTCTGCGTAGGGACCGAGGGTGTGCAGTATTGGTTCTCGTTAAACTGTGCTACCGTAAAGTGCTCGATTTCGCGTGCAGGTCGTTGGGCTACCGAAGCGGGGGTGCCATCCCCTCTGCAGAGGATCAAAATTGTGATGGCATGTCTTCGGATCATCCTCAGGGATGCTTCCCAGACCGTCGCCAATAGCCCATTGTGCAGCTCTAGTGCGACGTAAATGAACTACAACAGCAACAACAACAACCTATAACGCAAATTCGGATTTTCTTCATTGAAAGGTCTTCTCCAAAGGCAAATTTATCAACCAAGATGTTCCTTTCACGTTAGGGCTCTGGTTTAAAAATTACAGGGAACAGAACTATGGAGTGTGAAAAACATCAACATAATTCTTTTTTCTTCCTTGAAGGTGAATGTATCAACCAAAAGGTACTTTTGTCATCAGAGCTGATATCAAAAAGTACAAGGCTATAGGTTGGGGGCAGAACTAAGGAGTTGGTTGTTGAAAAGTTAGACATTGAACTTTTCTTAGAGCAAAACTCCAACTTATTCTCTGGAATAACGATTTCCAACCTTTTTAGTTGAGTGGCCAACCAATTTTGGGAGGGGAAAAAAATTTGAGGATCACAATCTACTGAAATATACAACCAAAAATTATTCCGACAAATAGATAACTGTTACAGGGTGACAATTATTGAATTATATCAAATAAAACGTAAATTATCTAAAAACTACTGAATGCACAAACTTTATTCAACATGTAAACGTCACTACAGATATTCGGATTTTGATTATGGCATGTTCGATATGCCTGGCATTGCTGGCTAAGATGTGGCGCAGGGCACAGACGAATAGCAAAAATTTTTCTAAACGTCGATGACGTCCTGAATGGCAGTTTTCAGCTCAGCGATGGTTTTAGGGTTATTTTTGTACATATTGTTTTTAATATAGCCCCAAAAAATGAATCACGTATTCAGATCTCGAGAATATGATGGCCAACCGCGTCCCATTTTACTGGCCTCTGGGTAGTTAAGAGTCAGAATGCAGTCCCCAAGGTGTGTGCTCCCCCAGGACATCAAACATTCTCTTCCGATAGGGTTTCTATGAGCTCCGCTTTCTATGAATCACATCTTGTCGAACTCGGGGTCACTTTTGATGATGGGGAAGGAATCATTTTCCAAAACCTTCACACATCGTTTCTTACCGTCAAGAATATCACACTGATTTACCCGTGACTGGACATTGCATACCACGCGTTGAGAGTGGAGACTTCTCGATCGCGAAATGCAGATCCTCAGTCCCCAAAATGCGCAAATTTTGTTTGCAGACGAACCCTTCCAAATGCAAGTGGGCTTCGTTACCAAACCAAATTCACACCTAATTCCTGTTCATCAACTCTCTCGACAATAGTGTTGGCGAAACACAACTGCTGTTCCGTGACCATGAGACTTAATGGCTGGTGGGTTTAAATTTTGTATGGGAAGAGATGCAAGTCTTTAACAGAAATTTGTCGCGGGATCTCCTGGTTGATTCCCACCTGTTGTGCAGCTCCTCTGATCTATTTCCTTGGGCTGGTTTGAAACGCAGTTTCTGCCCTCTGAATGTGTCAGGCGTTTTCACACTTTATTTGCTGCATGACAAATCCAACTCTGTCATCACGCTACCAGTCATGTCACAAACAGTACCAGTTCTCTTAAACTTGCGAATCAAATTTTTGATTGTGAGTACACTTGGACCAGTTGTCTTCAGCTTGTGCTCAATCGCAAACTTCGTTTGAGCCGCAATCTGGCTGCTCGCACAGTGGGTATAAACAAGATATACGCTCAGATACGCTTTAACGTGATTTTTTTTCTCTTGCAAATGGCCGACAACTAATTGCGCGCGCATCTGCATATTTATTCCCATTATGCCCTAAGGCCAACCACGAAGTTTGAACTTCATCACGCAAACCGTTCAGAAGTTATCCTGTCTGTTTAATCCTGCCCTGAACATAAAGGTAACGTCAAAAATTTCATTGAGAGAAATATCAGTCCATAAATATGCGAAAAACCTATGTTTTTTAGAAGCGAAAACAGAAACTTAAAATAAATTGCGAGAAACATTTTCATCAAATTTTTGATAAACAATTAAACGAATATAAACACTGTTATATGTGTGAAGATATAAATCATATTGCGCGATATTGTCCGAAGCGGGCAAAAAAACTATTTGCCTCGAGAAAAATTACCGAATCATCTGAGAAACCCGTAGACTAGGGGTGCACAACCTTTTTGAGTGAAGGGCCACATGCACAGCAGATTAACTGATAAAGGGCCGCATGCCCAAGTATTTCGACAAACATGTTGACAACTATTGTAGGTAGTTCTAGGCACTAAAATCTTTTTGTCAGTTAACACGTTGAATGCCATGGTTGTCACTGAGTTTGTTCGTAGCGCCACGGTGGTCACCGGTGAAGCCAAGATTATTAAAATCCCATAATTCGAGTAAATTTTTAATTTTTTTATATTATAGTTACTAAAATGGTTTGAAGAAATTAATGCAATATAGAACACACAAAAATAGTTTTATTTATATACTCAGAGATGCCAACTTGCTCCGGACAGCGAATAAATATTTTCAAGTTTATTAATTTGTGATTCTTGGTTTAACAAATTCAATTTAGTATATCTTTATCCACCACTATTTCTAAACAATTCATAGGCTTATATAATTCACCATTTCTTTCGTGTTTAACCTTTTAAAAAACTAGCAATATTTGCATATTTAGATTGTTTGTTGTTATTTACCGTTTGGTCAGACGGACAAGCCACGTAAAATTAGCACGGCATTCAACGTGTTAACTTTGTAATTTGTTTGCATAAAATTAAATAATTTAAAATGTTTAAAATTAGAAACTGCAAAACTTAGTAAAAAAAAAAAAACAGAATCAATTAATCAGAAAAAATTTAAATAAACTGAAATAATAAAAAACTATGTAAAAATTCTTTTTTTTTTTTTTTTTTTTTTTTTTTTTGTCAAATTGCATAACACAAAAGTCTATTTAAACATAAATTTTAACATTGAAAAATTTGTGCTTAGAATTAAATTTTGAAAAAAATAAATATTCTAGTTATTAAAATCAATGCAAGTTAGATACTTTGTTTTAAGGAAAGTTTATAGGGTTAAAAATTATTAAAATTAAAATAAAACTGCCTCAGTTGAAAATAAGATTACACATTTAGTAGGGAATATACTTTAAATTTTTTTTTGTTTAAATTAATTATAAGAAGCAGGGGCTGAGAGAGAGAAGGAAAAAAAAAAACAATGAAGGAACTATTAAAATACGTGTTTACAATTCATCATGACAATTACTTTTTTAACATGACATTTAACAATTAATTAAAATTTACATTACTTTACGAAACTTATCTTGATTAAATTTTTTTTACAGTTAAAATGTGATGATATACAAATCATTTTTTGGCATATAATCATAAATGATATAAAATGGTTCACATAGGTAGAAAATGGTTCGGAATGGATCATATGATAACTCTTTTGAGCCATTAAATGAAAATTTATTTTGTTTTAAGACTGCTCTGTAATTTTGTACATGCCAAATTCATTCTGGAAAACAGTCTTTCGACGGAAGCTGTTGTTGTGGGTAGTATTAAATTTAGGGCAAATAATTCAATCAATTTTAGAATAAGTCCTAGATGGTTCTTCCTTTCCCGATTTTTAAATCACATGAATACAAATAGCATAGCTGCCAACTCAAATGGATTTTGCTAGTTTCTCCAGGTCTACTGGTGTGATAAAAATTCTCCCGGTTTTGTACATTTTAGAAAATTCTCTAAAATTGAGTTTCTTAAAAAAAATCCCTATTGAAATAGAATTTTTTCACGGCTTTCTTGAATATTTAAATAAAAGCGAGCCTCATTTACAGAAATCAGCTTAAAACCTTTTTCCTTAGTGTTCTAAAATGTTTATTTTTATTCCCTTTTTAAATAAATTAAAAAAATCTAAATTTTTTTAATGAATTAAATGCCTATTACTATTCAAAATTATGAGTAAACATAATGCACAACATTTCAAGCATATTTAATGCCAATCATGACTGAAAAATATTGCAGTTTTTCTTTTATGGAGACTATAAAAATCTGTAATATTAACATTTTTAGTGACTTGTGTAACAATTATCATGAAAATAATTTTCGTAAAATCTACTGGAATTTTACCCCATCTATGTTGGCTATGAAATAGCGATGTGTTATATTTAAATTGCTTGAATATGAATTGTTATGTGTGATTATTAAATTTCGTAAATAAAAAACGCGATGCGTGGTTTTCAAATCACGTGCATACGAACAGAGATGTGATTTTTAAATTGCGAGAAGTCTCACAACGTATGATTTTTAAAATGCGTGAATATGAATCGCAACTTGTGGTTTTTAAATCGCGTGAACATTAATCGCGGTGTATGATTTTTGAATTGAAAGAGTTACAGTGTAGGATTTTTTTAAAAGCCAAAACACTAATCACGATTTGTGATTTTAAGATCACGTAAATACGAATTACCAGGGGCGCCCATATGTTTAAATTTAGGGGGGGGGGCTCATGAAAGAAAACGACAAATAGCTTAATGAATTAAAAAATTAATGAAAGGAAATTTTATCTATTTAAATATTTTTAACTTAATTAGCTGAATAACTAATTAATTTAAATTAATTCCACTTTTAATTATACATGATTAATCAAATGCGCATATGTTTCATTACGCATATATTTTCTAGGGAGGGGTCCATGCGAACTACGATATGTGACATTTAAATTGCGAGAACAATCAAAACGTATTGATTATCAAAACGCGTAAATACGAATCGCGATATGTGATTTTTAAATCATGTGACAACAAAAAGAATAGGTTGGGTATGCGTTGTAAATTTGCACGTGTTCATGGAACTAAAGTAAAAGGCACGTATTTTGAATTATTTTTTTGCAGAAGGGACCGCGTTGATTATAAATCTACACTTCTCGTTATTTTTTTATTCTCTTCGGGAAGGTGTCGATTTTGCTGAGATACGTAATTACTTTTATTTAAGTTTCAAATTTTTTTTTTTTTAAAATAGAATCGAGTTTCACACGTTGTAATATTGTGTTAAAATATCAGGATATTCAAAATCAAGTAGAAATGCAGCAATTAACGTGAAAGAAAAAATAAAAAAAGTTCGAAAAACCTTTTATATTTGTTAAAATTAGCATAAATAGATCATGTAAAAAGCAATTATTTTAATGCGGGAATTAAAAACTCGCGTGCAGTCAAATTATAGAATTAAAAATATTATAATTTTTTTAAATCATGAAGAAAAGTGTAGTAATAAGTACCAAAAAAAAAAAAAACCTCAATATACCTTTATATTTATTTACGATGAAATCGGTGTAAATAAACTGCGTCAAAAAGTGATGTATTTAAATGCGGGTTTCGAAATTCAAGTGCCGCAATAGCGTATAAAAAATATTGGGACTTTCAAAACATTGTAGAAATGTGTAGCAATAATTACCAAAATAATGATTGAAAAATAATTTGATTTGCAATAGAATCGGCACAAATAAATCACTTCAAAAATGGTTATCTAAATGAGCGATTCTTTACTCATGATTCGTAATAATATCGTGCTTAAATATCGAAATTTTAAAAATCCGTGAGAAAATGTCAGCTACGAGAATGCCACACAAGAACTGCCGAAAAAAGGATAATAAGAAATTTAGATTTGATATAAAGTTTGCGCAAATAAAGCGTTTCATAACTCGTGATTTCGGAAACTACGCGAAAATGTGTAGCAAATAACTACCGAAAAGTCATTGGATTTCTGATAAATCCGAAGAGCGTCAAAAGTGATAACTATACTTCGAAATTTGTGTATCGTAATGATGACGTATTAAAGATATTGAGATTTTCAAAACTATGTGTAAATCCGTAGCGTTAATCAATGAAAAATAACGATTGAAAAACTACATTGTTTGAGATTGGGCGCGTCAAAAACTTAAATGCGTACATTTCAAATTTCCAAATTAATTTTTTTTTTTTTTAAAAAAATAAATAAATAAAAAAATATGGAATTACTTTTTCAATATTTTGTTCAGATTGCGTCCGCGGGCCGCACGCTAAGGGTTGGCGGGCCACAGGTTGTGCACCCCTACCGTAGACAAACACTATGGCGTTAATTCCTGCAAAACTCAAAAGGGAATACGGCACCTAACACATACTTACGAACTTTCCACATTAATGCTTCACATAATCCCTTGAATCAAGTGTTAATATTTGTGAATAATCAAAAGTTTAAAGCTTTGTGCGACTCAGCTGCGTTGATAATGGTTTTGAAATTGAAATCCGATTAGGAATTCGCTGGGTACGGGAAAAATTGGATTTAAAAAATGACCATACATATGACTATAACCTTGATTCTTATAGTTTTGAGAGGAAGGCGAAAATGTTAGACGTACGTATATCAATAAATCAGAAATCACCAAAACAGGAAGTAAAATTTGCGTTAGTTAGAAATTCAATTTATGAATGTAGATCCCTACGTAGAGGATCCTGTCGCAAGAACATTTTTCTTTCTAGCAGCTCATTTCGAAGTAGCCGTCCTTTCCTGTGGAACAAAGAGGGAGCCTTAAATCCTATATGGCAAAGGGGATTTTAGAAATAGTCATGTCCATTTTTAAAGTTTATTAAGACTATAGGACTTTATTCTCTACTTTAAATATATATATATATTAGTTTGATCGAGATACTAATTTTAACCTAGTGACTATCTCAGTATAGCCATTTCTGGCTCTGGTGCCAATAAACTCCTACCAACAAGTCATAAATAATTCTAAAATTATTCAGAGAAAATCTGTTGGGAAAAATCCATGAAAATGGGATCGAGAATAAGGCTGGACCTCATTTTTCCTGCAACTTCACCAGTTTGGTTATTTTCTAACAAGTTTGTTTGTCGCCCTACAATGCTGTAAGAACATTGTTTATAAGAAAGAGCAAAAAAGGGCAATGGAAGGAAGTAACTTTTTAGGTCAGCAAGGTCCAGCCTCTCGTTTTTGGATTTATCGTAATATCTGGGAATTCACTGGAAGAAAATCACCCAGCCATCGTTCATAGATCTTATGTTTTGTTCCTTTTTGCGTTTCAACTGGCTGCTTTGAAGTGAGCAAAGTGAAAGGATGGCTGACTGCGAATCAACAAGGAACAGTGCGTGTTTTAGTGATGTATTGCAGACTGTTAGATGAATAGCTAACTGGTTTATTGCCTCTATCTCAGCTTCAAAGTTTGTGGCATGTATACCAACCGAGCATGAGCAATCAAACAAGTTTTCACAGCAAAAGTCTGCTCCAGATGAAAAATATTTTTGGGAAGAGCAATCAGTATAGGTATTGAGTCAGAAATCGTTCGGGTATCTGTTTTCAAGAGCGTAGGTACGAAAAAGGACAGGACTAGTGTTACTTTTTCTTTGTTGGGCACCAATAGAGAGATTTATTGTTGGGATTCTTAAAGTCAGTGGAAATCTCTATTGAAAGCAAAAATGTTGGTAGGGGAGATTTGTTATTTTATATTTGGACATAAGATCTGCTTTTTGAAAAAAGATTGGTGTGTGAAAGGTTGCTGAGGAAGTCCCCTACTTTTTCCAAACTGTTTTAAGAGTTGTTTCTCTCTACAAACCCCTGGAGGCTCAAGGACAGTTGGATTTTCTAATGCAGCGTTAGGTGTGGCACAGGCTGCTGATCAGCAAAGACCTGAAACTTATTACCTCAGGTAATAAGTTTCAGGTCTTTATTTTGGACCTTGTAAACGTTGTCGCAACAGCTAAAAGATGCTGTGTTTAATAATTCACCACCATAGCTTAGAACAAATCTCTCATAGAACTTTTAAACAGTGGACATCGTTTCTCAAAAAGAATCATGGCATTATTTATATTAGTATTCGCAGTGTTAATATTTTGATTTGTTGAGAATATACAATGCCGTCTGCAGAAATGACAACTGTTCCGGATCCGACAAAACATATTAAATAAACAGTAGAAATTTACAACGAAAAATTTTCAGATTTCAAGTTAATTTTGCTAGCTCATCACGGTTTAACTGTAACGAAGTGGCGTCGTATTACATAAGTCTATGAATTATTTACAAGTAAAGTAGTGGTGAGTAAAACCCAGGTAAATCGAATGTTTAAACCAAGAATAATTCATTAAAAGACTACCACTCGAAAACATTTAACCGCTGTCCGGAGCAAGTTGGCATCTCTATATCTGCGAAAGCAAGGCAACTAATTCTCAGCAATTTCTGGAGTCTGTCAATGAGGTCATTTATCGTAATATTGAACAGAAAAAACACGTTGTGACAGTTTTATCAGAATCAAATTATATGAATAAATATACTGCTCCACCTTCATTGATAATATTTTTAAAAATTCATCTAAGCTTCATTTAGTTAGTGTATAATTCTAATTTTAGTATAGTGTATAATTCTAATCCCCTATGCAGAGGATCAAAATTGCGATGGCATGTCTTCGGATCATCCTCTGGGATGTTTCCCAGACCATCGCCAATTGCTCATTGCGCAGCTTTAGTGTGATGTAAATAAAGTACCTACCGACCTAAATTACTGACCGCAGCCAGATATGCTTGACTTCGGTGTTCTACTAGGAACCGTGTCTTTGCGATCAGTTCACTGCGGTCCCCCATGGGGGACTGAAATTAATTGAATCTGACATTAAAATTGAAATTAACTTTAAGATTAGAAATACTCGAAATTTTAAAAATAGAAATAGTTTCGTCATAGAGAAGCTCAAGAATTTTTGTTAAGTTTATGGGATTTTTTAGGATAACTAAAACCTGATTAGTGAAATAGATAAACCAGTGAAGAAATTTGCAGATAGGTCTTCTATCCCATACTTGTTTTTTTTAATGCAGTGAGAATGGCCCTAAAATTGATACACTCTTTGACGATTATGTTATTGAGCAAAAATAGACAGTATATAACGTTTCAGAAGGCTAATATTATGTAAACAAAGGTAGATAGGTATGATTATGTGTGTTATAATATATTAAAGAAACAATACTCAGCTTGATTTTAATAATTTTCTTAATTTTTTTTTTTTTTTTTGGTACTTGATTGAATCGTTACAAATCTTTTTTCTGTTGTGCATTGAATAAAGGGGCTGATAATTTGTGGCCAACTACATCTAAAATTGTTCTAAATCATTTATAATTCAGAAAAGGTTATTTTCTCCTTTAGTTACTGAAAAAAAATTTCGGCTGATAAAATTATTAAAACATTTTCTGCTAAGAAACACTTCTGCTAAACATGTTTTTGCTGGAAGAAAAACCTTATTGCCTCATTCTTTTCTCTTAAGTTTTATTCAATGCCAAAATTTTCATATCTTGGAGTTTAATCATGAACTGAGTGTATCGTGCATTAAAGCTTTCAAACAAGAGGTAGAAAAAACTAACTTTATGCTACAGAAATTAATTCGGTAAAATTTTGTTCACAGATATTTTTTAATAAACAAATATATTCATGTTGATAGCAGACAAGACATTTATACAATTGTCCTCAAGCAAAGCAGAAGCCCTATTCAGACTGTGCATGTAAATAAATCGGAAAAAATTTTCACATTCTTCTAAGCACTCAATTTCATATTGTAATAATTCTTATTAATGCAGTTGCAAACATTGATAGAGAAATTACGCTTTGTCAAACCTTCACTTGTTCACACTAATAAAAAATTTTATTTATGCAGCATGAGTGAAAATTCTAATGCAAATAAATGTAATGAAATATATTATGTTCACACTAAAGAAAAACATTCATGCAGTGACTTTAATCAAAGAATCTCACAGAAAGCTAATTTAGATGTGCATTCTCTTGCTCAGAGTGAGAAAAAGCCTTATTCATGCAGTGTGTCTGGTCAAAAAGACTCTTGCCGAAAGCTGTTTTAGATGAACATTCTCGTGCTAATAGTGGAGAGAAGCTTTATTCATGCAGTGTGTGTGATAAACATTTCATGCACAAAAGAAGTTTAAAAGATCATTACCTTGTTCATACTGGAGAAAAGCCATATTCATGTAGTCTGTGTGATAAATCTTTCACACGGAGGTCTAATTTAAATAAGCATGTTCGTTTTCATTCAGGAGCAAAGCCTTATTCATGCAGTGTGTGTGATAAATCTTATACACAAAAGTCTACTTTAATTCAACATTCTATTCTTCATACTGGGGAGAAGCCTTTTTCATGTAGTGAGTGTGATAAATCTTTTGTAAATAAAGCAAATTTAAATCAACACCTTCTAGTTCATAGTGGAGAGAAACTTTATTCATGCAGTTTTTGTGGTAAGAAATTCTCAAGGAAAACTGATTTAAAAAATCACTATCTTGTGCACACTGGAGAAAAGCCCTTTTCATGTAATTTGTGTGAAAAATCTTTTGCTCGAAAAACTCAATTAAATACCCACTCTCTTGTTCATACTGGTGAGAAACCTTACACGTGCAGTGTTTGTGATAAATCTTTTAAGCAGAAGTCGAGCATAATTCAACACTCTCTACTTCATACTGGAGAGAAGCCTTATGCATGCAGTGAGTGTGATAAAACTTTCACAAATACAGCAAATTTAAATCAACACTTTCTTATTCATAGCGGTGAGAAACTTTATTCATGCTGTTTTTGTGGTAAAAAATTCTCAAGGAAAACCGATTTAAAAAACCACTATCCTGTTCATACCGGTGAAAAACCTTATTCATGCAATTTGTGCGAAAAATCTTTTTATCGAAAAACTCAGTTAAATATACATTCTCTTGCTCATACTGGCGAGAAACCCTACTCTTGCAATGTCTGCGGTAAGACGTTTTCATGGAAGATTTATTTGAATAAACATTCTCTTGTTCATACTGGAGAAAAGCCTTATTCATGTAGTGTGTGCAATAAAAGTTTCACACAAAAATCCAATTTAAATACACACTCTCGCATTCATTCGAGATAAAAAAAATCTTATTTGTGTTATGTGCATGATAAGGTTTTCGCACAGAAATCTAATTGAAATTAACATTCTCCAGTTTATTTTAAATATAAAAATTGTACAATAAAAAGTAATTACGAAAAGTAAAAATCTAGGGAAAAAAAAACCTATGTGTCACAATGGTACATTTTCATCAGTTGGATAAGAGATAAGAATAACAAGATCAGAGATGATTAAAGTCTGAAGAAGAATGTCATACATAAAAGAGATAAATATACAGTTAAAAGTCCAAAAATATTAGAAAATTTATAATTTCCATGATTTTCTTTCCATGGCAAAACAGCTGGACAAGAGGGTCATCGATTTATTTGCCTATTATGATCTATAAATATATTTGATTACTTGACCTGAATTTTTAAAAAAGCTACTACATCATCAAGAATAAAAGCTCTATTGTGAATGAACTTTTTGCTGTACCATATTTGTGTAATATTTTTAAAATCATTATTTTTTAAAAATATTTTTCACTTTCTGCCTCTTTAAACTATATATTTATCTCTTTTATTTATATATATTTATCCCTATTAGTATGACATAACCTTCGTATTATTTTAATCCTGTCTGTTTTTACCGTTACTGTCTTTGATCCTGCTGTGACATCAAAACACTTATAGGTTTTAATTAATTTTTTACTATTTGTGATTTTATAACGCTATTTTTGGAAGATAATTTCAACAGAAAGAATTACTCTCATAATTTTTACAACTCTCTCGTTCATTTTGAAATGAAACTGTGTGATACATCTTTCATTTTTAGAAGTTGAAATTATTATTATGTCGTTCATATTTGAAAAAAGCCTTACTCATCTAGTGTGTCTGATAAATCCTCCAGAAAAAGAAAAAAAATTAATTCATGATTTTGTTTTTAGAGAGAAAAATTATTCATGCTGTGTTTTAAAAATCTTTCACACAGAAATTGAATTTAAATGGACATTACATTATTCATATTCGAAAAATTATACAATTAGTGTTTCACCCTGAAATCTGATTTAAACAGTGTGAGGGAGAGATCTTTCACATGGAAATCTTTTTTAAATAAACATTTTTTTGATTCCATCAGAGGAATTTTGTTTCGTATGCATGATAAATCTTATACACATAAATTTTAAATTAAAGTTGTTTTTGCTGAAGAAAATTTGTCCTACAGTCTTCTTGTTATCCAAGAAAAAACAGTTATTTTTAAAAAATTGAAAAGCTATTCCTTACAGTTGAACTGAAGAAGTAGCCAGTTATTTGTTCATAGTCTGACAAATATGTCAGAGGAAATTTTTTTTAGTTGATGAAAGAGGTTTTGTTTCTACACCAAAAAAAAGAGGACTGCTTTTTAAAGAGATGTTTAAAAGACTTTTTTTTATTTATTTCTTGTAACTTTGAAAACATAAAATCCTTAATGACTCAAATTTTTGATATTTTGAATTTTATTATTTCTCCCTTTACACTCAAGACATCAAGGATTGACTGTAAATCTTTTCATTCAGGTGCAGGTCTCTAGAAAGGGAAATTATGCACTTAAAATGCATGCTTCATGAAAAACCAAAAATGTATTTATATATTTTATTTTTCTATTATAGTGATTTTCTAAGAAAAGTTTTCCTGAACGGAAATCCTAGAAACATTGTGATTATTGCCTTCCATACTTAGGTTAGTTATTATCTGTATAAAGTAAAAAAGAAAAGTTTTTTAGCATTGCTAGAAATTAATGCAAAAAGAAAATGTTGAAATTTTTATAAGAATAGGAAGATTTGCCTCTTGTTTGCTCTGCCTGCCAACAACTGTGATTGCTGTTTATTCAACATTTCTTTTTAAAGTTGATATTTTTTATATGAAACAAAGAAAATTTTACTTATAAAATGTATGTCTTTAATATAGTTATATGCAATTATTTTGTTGTTAATATGTAATTGTAACGAAATAAAAGATTACCTGGATTTGAAAAGCAATGAACTGTACTTAGAAATTTTTTAAAATTTATTAAGACTGGAGCAAACATCAATATTATTCACTAATTGCCATGAATCAGGACCACATAAATTTTTTTATAGAGCTCTATCTCCGTAAATTTTTTATATTACTCTGTGCCTTTCATTAAGTAGCAACTGAATTAAGAACTTTATTTTATTATCTGTTTTAATGGTTCTGGTTACACACTATAGCACATCAAATACTTAAATATATATATCAAATACGCAAGAAAGTGTGACCCATCATTTTTCATCATTAAAATAAAAAGCATGTTGACAGATTTATGTAGGTAAAATTAAACCAAACTTGAAATTTTTTAAAATTTTTATTATTAACAGAAGGAGGAATTGAAATTCTAAGTGTCAAATTACACAGCTACGTTTCCTTGATGCAAGTGTTTAGCCAGTCCTAAAAATCTTGATTTTTTAGATATAATTCATATAATAATATAATCAAAAAACATATAATATGTTCTTTGATTTGCCTATTAATATTTAGATTTATTATAAAATAGTATATTAATAGGTGGGTAAAGAATTTATCATCTGTGCAATGCATGGCCCAATATCGCAGGTCATTCTTTATATATTTTCCATCAAGAAGGAATTTTTTTCTCTATGTTTTATCTACCTGCATCCAGAAATTGTTATAGCATCATTTAAAATGAAAATTTATTTCAGATGGAATTTTGTATTTCTTTATATTTAATATTGTTTTTAACTTGGAGTTTTTAGATTACATTGTGTAGTTAATTTTTAAAAATGTTATTTTTGATGTTCATTTATTTGAAAAATCTAAAAGCAATAAAAATCAAGAATATTTTACATAGTATTTATTTTTTTGTAATGAAATGTATTTACTAAATAGTAACTCTCTATTTTACTGTTAATTTGTTTTTGGAATTGCTTCCCCCCCCCATTGTGTTGTAAATCAAAAGAGGTTTCTGCTACTGTTGAAAATATATGAATGAAAAAGATTAACAAATACAAGGGAGAAAATATATGAGGTCAGATTTAAAACTATTATATTTATTTTAACTCTGAGTGAGAAGAATATAGAGGCAAATTAATTAAATTAAAAATTGAAATATTTATTTCCCAATGATCTATTAAAGAATTTTTTTTTAGAATTTAGCAGAATAAGCAGTTGCTAAAATCAAATTTTTACTTTCTTTCCAAATCAGTTGCAACTTATTAGTATGTACGTTCATTGTAATTTCATTATAATGAAAAGTGACTAAAACTTATTGTAAATATTCTATTTGATTTATTTCTTTACGTGAATACAATTATTTCAAATTGTGTGTTGTTAATCTAATGTTTTGCTTAAGTTGTGCAATGTTATTCACTAATTTTTTAAAAATTCTTTCACTGAAAAGTAAAAAAACATATCATTCAGTTTTCAGTAAGATTTGCTTTTTACTCCTGTCCTTAGCAAAGAATTATTTTAAATACTTTAATGAGCATTATAAATTAGTGTACAAAAAAAAAAAAATCTGTTTCTTATCTTGTGAAACAATTGCTGATCTTCTAATGCTTTTTAAAAAAATCAAGTTCCATTATTATGTATATTAAGATAAAATATATCTTAATGTACATACATAAATATACATGTGGGAAAGTATCTACCACTCCTAGTCAAATTCTAGGAGGACAGTTTTCTTTCATTCTGAGACAACATCTGATTTCATTAAATATATAATAAGAATAAGAGATTTACATTATTTCACTGAAGAGTTGAAAAGAGAGAATTAACTGGCAGTGTTAGAGAACACTTTTAAACAAATGATAAATGCAACTTAACATACACTTTATAGAACTTTATTGCAAATGCGGTGTTGCTTCCTTTATCCGACACAAACGTGCAAGTCCATAGCATTGAAATGTCAAAATCATTTTTTTTTTCAGGGTATCCAAAATTCCTGAAAGTTCCCCACCACTTTTGGGAATACTTGGAAAGCTGCACATAGACCCAGTACAGAAACTCATTCAGCAAAACAGCCAGTGCTACACATTATTGTGGCAACCACAGATTTTTTTTCTACTTCTGATTTAAGAAACAGATGGAGAAAAATTGCTAGCAGAAAAAACCGAAAATAAGTAAAAATGAAAACAAAACAAAAAAAGTTTAGGTTACTTTAAATAGGTAAAAATCATAATATCATAAATTCCATTTCTGTCAATTTCTTCCTTTAAAATGAAACATTTTCTTTTAAGATTATCATTTGCAAGTTAAACCTTTCTTTTTGTTTTCTGTATTAGTCTCTTGCTATTGTGAAATATTCTTCTTATATTTTAATTTTAATATTTTTAATTTTTAACACAACCCAGAAATCAAAGTAACTTGCAATTCAAGTATCAGAGAAAAATCATATCTATAAAAGTTATTGCAGTAACCAATTTTATGTAAAATTAAAACAAATCAAATTTTGCGATACAAGCAAAGGAAGACCACGAAAATGTTTTTCAGATATCTTGACTGTTATAGGATTCCATCTGAATGTTCATTATAGCAATGAAATTATTTTTTTATAATAATTTTTTACCATCCTTGATATAAAGCTTATAAAAAAAAATACTAAGCCATGAGAATGGGGCATTGAATAAAGCTTAAGAGAAAAAAATGAGGCATTTCCAAACTCACTTCGATGCTATGAGAAGAAAAGGTATAAATTAATTCAAACTGCTATTTATCAATAGTAATTTTAAAATATTCATTTTTATTTAATCTGTTTAAATGCTGGTTTTATATAATTTATTGAATTAATATGTATATGAACTGGAAAAATTAGTCATTCAAGTTTCATTTACTATATCCGTACCTACTTAAAATTCAACAAATAAATATATTTTAAATGGGTTCAGAAAACCTTTTATTTATGAGTAATTTGTTATTCTTTATTTTTAAAAATCATCAACTAAAATTATATTTTCATTTTAAAGCACGATTCTCAGAAGACCAACTTTATTTATATGCGGTGTTTGACGATATTTGCCGATTACTAAATAATTTGTTATTCGATTCATGGGATAGTGAAAAATTATGTGATCTTATCTTTCTTCTTTTAATATATTTATTTATCAAACGGTTCATTATTTATTGAATAGAATAAAAGTAAAGCATTCCCGCAACAGCCCTTTTTGTGTCTGGGGGTTCAGAGACGTATGTGTTCAATACTGCGCACAAGCAACCTTCACTTCTCATACAAACTGGTACCCATCGATCTGAGCCTGGATGGGCTTCAAGCCACCAATGAGGAACGAACCCTGGTTCTTCACAACAACTAATCGACTAGAATAATTAATTATTAAGTTGTTAAACCATTAATATATTGGCAGAATAAAAAATTGACATATTATGAAAATATTAGCTACAAAATGAGTTTTTTTATTGGTGCTAATGAATTACATATATATTAGTTATTCCGTCAAATTCGAAATTGTTGAGATTAAATTATAATGGTAAATAAACAGATCATTTTTTAGAGAAAGAAAATATTTTAATAAAGGTTATAACATGAGACAAACTTGGTTGAAAAAAAGTAAAAGAACACTTCTAGTGATGTTTTTAAAATTACAAAAAAAAATAACTGTTGCCACAAGCAGAAGATGAACAAATAAAGCAAGGCGATGCATCGGTCAGACTGCTTACAACAACCTCGATTTGCTGATTCCATCAATAATTTCCGGTCCTGGTATTTACATTCTTTCACTCCCCCTTACCAGGGCACGGGAATGATCACCACACATATACATAATATATCACAGTTATTCTATAAAACCTAACTGAGCCCTCAAATTATTGAGTACTTTCTTCGAAATGTTCTTTGTTAAGAGGTCAGCTACATTATCTCATGAATTAATATATTGAAACTCTAAAATTTTTTCATCTACTTTGTCACGCATGAAATGATACCTAAGATCTATGTGTTTACTCCGATCAGACGTAGTTTGATTTTTAGCTATGAACATAGCTGCCTGGTTATCAACATTTATTGGTACGGGAGGTGGTACAAACATTCCTTTACCGAGCTCAAACAGTAAACTCTTTATCCACAATACTTCCTTGGTGGCATGGGCCATCGCCAGGTATTCAGCTTCTGCGGAAGACAATGCAGTGCAATGTTGTTTTTTACTGAACCAAGACACCGCAGCACCCCCAAGAATGACCACATAACCACTAAATGATTTTCTGTCAGTGCAATCTGCAGCCCAGTCTGCATCGGAAAATACTTCTAGCTTCTTTCGAGTTTTTCTATATGTCAAACAAAGATGTTTTGTTTGTTTAAGATAACGAAAGATATGCTTCACACTTCGCCAGTGCAAGTCTGAATGCTTTTCGTTGAATTGGCTCATGTAAGTTGCACTGAATGCAATATCAAGCAATATATGCGAGTACCGCAAGCAAGATACAGTAGGCTTCCTATTGCTTGTCTGTATGGTATATTGGCAGCTTCTTCCTTCATACTGCTCCACTCTGTATCGCTCAATTTATGGTGTTTTACGCTAGGGTCTAAAGGAGTTGCAGCTCCTTTAATTGAGCCAACTTTGAAGGTTTCCAAGATTTCCTCAATGTATGGCGATTGATCTAAGGTTAAGGACCCATTACTAATCCTTTTTATTTGCATAGACAAAATTTCTTTAGCTTCACCAAGATCTCTTGCTTTGAATCTTTGTTTCACTTGGAGCTTGAAAGCACTTATATCTTCTGGCATGCCCAAAATCAGCATGTCATCAACATATATGCCAAGATACAGTGTTTTATTTGGATGATAGTAAATGCATGGATCACGCCGAACACGCGTGTCGAAACACGCATTCCACTCTCTTGCAGATTGTTTCAATCCATATAGGCTTCTTTTAAGATGGCATACAATATGTTCTTTGCCTGGCACTATGGCTCCTTCAGGCTGTTTCATGTAAATGTCTTCTTTTAAAGTACCATTCAGGTAAGCAGCAGTTATATCCATTTGATGACTATCCATTTCACATTCTACAGCTAGTGCCAATAAGATCCTAATAGATTTTAATTTGATCACGGGAGAGAATGTTTCTTGAAAGTCAATTCCAGGAACTTGCGTGTAACCTTTAGCTACCAGTCTAGCTTTAAATTTATCACTATCTCCTGTCTCAGCTTTCTTTTTTCGAAATATCCATCTAGAACTGATAAGCTTGACATTTGGTGGTTTGGTAACAAGCGCCCACGTTTGGGCACAACGTAAGTTTTTAATTTCTTCATCTATGGCCTTTTGCCACAAATTTGCTTCTTGTGATGTTAGAGCCTCTTCCATTGTTATAGGGTCCCTGTGGAATTTCTTTACATTTGCGGAACATGCTTCTTTTGCCTTGTAAAGTACATAATCTTGCAAGTGTGCAGGGGTTTTAATAGCTCTTGTGCTTCTTCTGAAAGAATCACTTCGACTGACTTGACTATTTGGATCTTCTTGATCATGTTCTAGTTGGTTGAACTCCTCTGTCATTTCATCTTGCTGATATGTCTGATCTCCACAAACATTATTTTGGTATTCATCTTGATTGATGGCGTTTGTGTCTGGATTCAGATATTTTTCTTCTGGCGATGTTTCATGTAGTACAGAATTTGGATATTCAACTGATTCTTCTTCACTTGAGTTCATAAATTCTGTGTCTTCATTTTCAACTAATAAGGAAATCTTATCTTCATAGCATCCTTCTTTGGTCAACTTGAAAGGGAACACATCTTCTTCAAAGAGCACATCTCTGCTGATAAAAAACTTTTTTCTTTCTGGATCCCAGAGTTTATATCCTTTGATACCACTTGGGTACCCAATATGGATACATTCTATAGCCTTTGGGTCAAATTTGCTCCGTCTTTGAAATGAGCGTGTATGGCTCCAGGCCCGACATCCAAAAACTTTCAAGTGATCCAAGGTCGTTTCTTTACCTGATCATAACTTTTCTGGTGTACTTCTTCCAATTCCAGTAGATGGGCGTCTATTTCGGAGATAAGATGCTGTGCACAGAGCTTCAGCCCAGAATTCTGGCTTTCCTCCTGATTCTATGAGAAGGCATCTGGTTATGTTGATCAAGGTCTGGTTCATCCTTTCTGAAATTCCATTTTGTTGAAGGGATTCCGGCGCAGTTAGCTGCCTTTGAATCCCATGTTTGATAAGATAGTTGTTAAATTTTTGTGACTTAAACTCGCCTCCATTATCACTTCTTAAAATTTTTATCTTTTTGCTGTGAAAATTTTCAGCCATTCTCTTGTATTCATCAAACTTCATTATGACTTCATCTTTAGTTTTGATTGGATACACTGTAGAGTAACGAGAAAAATCATCGGTAAACACAACAAAGTAATTTGATCTTCCCAGTGATGGCGGTGAAATCTTTCCGACTTCATCAGAGTACACAATTTCTAATGTTTCTTCAGCCCGTGTGTTAGAGAGTTTTGGAAATTTCTTGCGTTTCATCTTTCCTTGAATGCACACAGAGCATGGCTTGTTTGTTTCAAGATTTGATTCTTGTTTACTTTTAGTGGTTGTTATGTTTCTCAAAGTGTCTGAGGAAGGGTGTCCTAGCCTGCGATGCCAGAGTCCATTCGACTGGATCGTTGAAATGTGCGCTGCAGGACAATCTTCTTCTATAACATATAGTCTTCCCTGTCTTCTAGCTCTCAAAACAATTTCACCAGTTTCCGACAATATTCTTGCTCCACCATGGGCAAATTCAATCTTAAAACCTTTTTCTTCGATTCTGCCAATCAATAGAAAATTTCCACCCAAGTCTGGTACATATAATACATTAGTAAGGTTAATGTTACTTTTGGTAGAATCTTCTTGGACTGAAATAGTGATGTTTCCTGTTCCGGTTACTTGAACTTTTTCAGAATTCGCCACTTCTACTTCTGAGGTGTATTCAGTTAGCGATTCGAATTTCTTTCGATCTGACGTCATGTGCTCTGTAGCACCACTGTCTAGAATCCAGATTGTTGGTTCTTCGGCTTTAATTTTATTTGTTAGGAATGCCCAGTTTGTTTTTACATCTATAGCAGTCTTGGCTCTGCTTTGATTTCTTTGTTGTGCTTCTTCACAATTTTTGGAGATGTGACCCCATTCTCCGCAGCTAAAACACCTGACACTTTTCTTACAATTTGAAGCAGTTTCGTTGTTTCTTTTTGCTGTCCATTTCTTCACAGTGTTTGTCTGCTTTGGTCTTTTTTGAATATAGTTTTTTGTGTGAAGTGCACGTTCTTCCTGCTCTTCAGCAATGGGCACATTTCTATATATTCTTTTTTCTTCGACTTATAGTCTAGACTTTACAATGGTTGTTGTCAAGTTGTCTTCGTCCTTTTCTAAGTTCAGGATTAAGCTTTCATATGATTTTGGCAGACCTATTAACATGACAAGGGCAACTTCTCTGTCGGTGAAAGCGTAACCACCACTCGATAGTTTTCGGTGTATTTCAATCAATCTGGTCAAATGTGATTGAATTGTTTCACCAGGCTTCAAGGTAATGTTGAAAAAATCCTTCATTAACTGCAAAACATGCAGCAATCCAAATTTAGTATGCACATCTTTCAATACAACCCATGCGTCCCTCGCCTTGGCGCAGTCGCCAATATCATCCAAAAACGTATCTTCTACAATCAAGAACATTAGGGTTAATGCTTCGTTATTTTTCTTTATCTCATTTTCGGACATTTCAGCAAGGCCATAGCCAGGCTCAACTGCCTCCCAGCATTTCTTCTGCACCATCAGTGCACGGGCACGTATTGCCCATGCATGATAATTTTCGCCGTTTAACTTCTTCAATTTGTATTCTTCCATGGCGGCGATTACTATTGTGCTATTCTGCTGCCTATCTTCTTACATCCGAATTTCTAATGTTTATTTACACAGAGCGTCGTGCTGATAACGTGTTGAGATTAAATTATAATTGTAAATAAACAGATAATTTTTTAGAGAAAGAAAATATTTTAATAAAGGTTTTAACATGAGACAAACTTGGTTGAAAAAAAGAAAAAGAACACTTCTATTGATGTTTTTAAAATTACAAAAAAAAAACTGTTGCCACAAGCAGAAGATGAACAAATAAAGCAAGGCAATGCATCAGTCAGACTGCTTACAAAACCTCGATTTGCTGATTCCATCAATAATTTCTGGTCCTGGTATTTACATTCTTTCAGAAATTTCATTCGTCAAAATGAAAATTTAGCTGCTCCCGAAAGTATAAGTTCGCGGCGCCCCCGATTTCAGTTTTTGTAAGTCGAAATTTGTCTCTGTAGATATTTTAGTTGGCAGTGCTCTAAAAATAATTATTAATATCTTGACTAAACTTATAAAATATTTGAGTAGCAACGTTTTTAGTTGAGTAGCGTGGAAGTAAAAACAAATGTTATGTTCTAATTATATATACGAAAATGATAGCGGAAAGTTTCTGTTTTCCTATGATAGGCTTATGCGACATTCTATGGTAGCGACATCTAGTAAGGAATTGCCCTCTTCCTTTTTTTTTATTGCTGTCTCTAGTCTCCATCTTTTATCGTGCAAAAATGGGCAGCGTAAGACGTACCATAGCTCTCTTCAACATGATGAGCAACTTGTTTTGATTTTGTGTATATATTACTCGTGGGTTTATACAACTCCTCTATGTAACACAGGAATGGGATATAATAGACCAATAGTTAACTGATATTTTTTTAACTACGGAATGAATTGTAAAATATATATTTTTTATGAAAGGAATTCATACATTATAAAAGTCTGAAGATGCAATCATGTTTTAAAACATTCTCGTAGAAATTAAGTTTTAAAAAAAAATTATAATTTCCTCAGTATGAGTGAAGAATACGAATAATTATACTTCAAGTAAAAACTGCATTTTTCTCTCTAAAGAAAAGCTTCGTTCATTGAGTGTTGGTGTTAAAACATCCACATTAAAAACTCATATAAATAAAAATTGTTTTGTTTATACTGCAGAGAAGTTTTTTTTTTAATGCTGAGTGTGTGTGATATATCCTTCAATCATATATTTAATTTAATTAAAGACACTCTTTATACTGGATAGAAGCCTTTTCATTCAGAGTGTAGGATAAATCTTTCACATTTATATTAATACTCTTTTGTTCATAGTGGAGAGAAACCTTATTCATGCAATATGTGTGATAAAATATTCCCTCATGAAATATATTTAAATGCACATTCTCTTGTTCCTACAGGAAATAAACCTTATTCATGCAATGTGTGTGATAAATATTTCTCCCATAAAAAAAGTTTGAATGCACATTTCCTTGTTCATAATGGAGAGAAACCTTTTACATGCAATGTGTGTAATAAATATTTTACGCAGAGATCTAGTTTAAATAGACATGTGCTAGTTCATAGTGGAGAGAAAGCTTATTCGTGCAGTGTGTGTAATAAAACATTCTCTCAGAAATCTCATTTAATGAAACACTCTCTTGTTCATAGTGGAGAGAAAGCTTATTCATGCATTGTGTGTGGAAAAACATTCTCACAAAAATCTCATTTGAATAATCACTCTTTTGTTCACAATGAAAATAAACCTTATTCTTGCAGTTTGTGTGATAAAACGTTCCCTCGAAAGTCCGATTTAAGTAATCACTCATTTGTTCATACTGGAGTAAAGCCTTATGCATGTAATGAGTGTGGTAAATCATTTGCCGTAAAATCTAGTTTAAATAGACACACTCTTCTTCACACTGGTGAGAAGCCTTATTTATGCAGTGTGTGTGATAAATCTTTCACACTGAAATCTAATTTAGATAAACACTCTGTTGTTCATAGTGGAGTGAAAGCTTTTTCATGCAGTGTATGTGATAAAAAATTCTCCTGGAAATCTGATTTAAATAATCACTCTTTACTTCATTCTGAGAATAAACCATATTCATGCAGCATGTGTGATAAATCTTTCACAAAGAAATCTATTTTAAAAGTACACTGTCTTATTCATACTGGAGAGAAGCCTTATTCATGCAGTTTTTGTGGTAAATCTTTCACGCAGATGTCCAGTTTAAATCAACATTATGTTGTTCATACTGGAGAGAAACCTTATTCATGCAGTGTGTGTGGAAAATCTTTCACACAAATGTCTACTTTAAATAAACACAATCTTCTTCATGCAGGAGAGAAGGTTTAAGATGTGTTTGTGATAAAACTTTCTCTCAAAAATCTATTTTAAATCATTCATACCTCTTGGGATCCAGGGTGTTGTGATCTACTTGATAATATAGTTGCGGTAATTTTATGTCTTACAAGCTACAACATCCTGTCTGAGAGACATATGATATGGAATTGGGTGCTTGTCCTGGTTACCTACTGCATCTTCAGTTAGCGAGTGTATTGGAGCAATTCTGCAGTTTAAGTTCTTTATGACTGCTTCTGTTATGGAGCCAGAAGGCTAGACCTGGGTTTTCTAGTTATTTTTATTTTTTTTTCACTTGTTGATTGGCAAATTTGTGATTACCAATGATTAGTGTACAAAGAAAAAACTTTAAATTTTTTTTATATTTTCATTGGCATAAAAGATAAATTGTATCAATGAGCAAGAATAATTTGTTGAAAGCCTGTAAGTGTGTCAAAAGACTTATTTGATACTTTTTGTACATAAAATTTGATTATTGTAATAAAATATTATTGATAAAAGGTCTTGCTCTTCTCTGTAGCAACCAACAAGTAAATCTGATTGAAATAGCAAATCACCAGCGAAAAATTACTAAACGATACAGATCGCTTACTTGATTTTTTTTTATATTTACAAAAAAATTTTGATTTTTTTTTTTTTTTTTTAAAGTACCGTTAATCTTTTTTAAGTAATGTTTTTCTTTTGCATAGGTACTATTCTTCTATTTAAAAAAGTATTATAAAAAAGGAATATTTTTTAAAGAGATATACAGTAAAAAAAAAAAAATTCTACCGTTTATAACATTAAATTTTGAGTAACTCAATTTTTTCCCCCTTATCTCTACTTTTAAATTCAAAATATCAATTTTTGACTTAAAATCTTTCGGATATCTTTTTGACTATGTATCTTTTTCTGTGACTAAAAACTTTTTATAATGTTGGAAAACTTGAGAAAGAATTTTCTAATAAAAAAAAAAAATATTAAAAAAAAACCTGAACACCTGATGATCTGAATCAGATCAGTAACTAATCAATAGCATAAGCTATAAAGTTTTTTCATTTTAAGTGCTATTTCATTGTGCACTGCATTGATACCTAAAAGTTTTGTTTAAAGGGACTTTTTTTGTTTACCAGAGAGCTAAACAAGTGAAACATTTCTTATTTCGATTAAGAGTAAATATCCTCATCATAACACACCCCTGTATATCATCCTTTTGCATTCTTGTTAAGTAAGTACAAATCACATTTACATTCCATTTGAATTCTTCAAATCGCTAACTCTCCTGGAATTCGAAACACTGGGCCAATGGCTAGACTGCAGTTTACATCCATTTCAGTTCCTTCCACCAAGCTTTAAATTGTTGTTTAAGAATTTCCCCCTGTTGCTATATTTGCTAAGTTTCCTATCGATGACACATGATACCATCAGGTATACTTTGTACCTCACTAACTCTGTTTGCAACATACATCTTCCATGAAGTAGGGTGTTTAGAAATCCAGCAAAATACAGTCTTCGAATATATATCCAAGTACAAATGTTAGTAATTGTGTCTAAAGCCATCACACCATCATTGATAACTCTTCTGGAATTCGAAGAACTAGTCCAATGTCTAAACTACAATTTACATCCCTCCCAGTCACTTCCACCACACAGCTTTAAATTGTTGTTCAGTTTAAGAATTTCCCGATGTTGCTATATTTGCTGAGATTTCCTTCGATGGCACATGATACCATCAGGTAAACTTTGTACCTCACTATCTCTGTTTGCAACATACATTTTCCATGAAGTTAGGTGTTTAGAAATCAAGCTAAAAAAACAATCTTGGAATCTGTCTAAGCTCAAATGTTAGTAACAGTGTCTAAAGCCATCATAGCATGTCAAGACAAGCAGTGGTGTGTCTACTTTTCTTTGACTTTTTCTTTGGGGGGTTGAGCCAGTGCAAGAGTCGTAAACTTTGCTAGTTTTATTATTTAATATTGTTATTAAAAATAGTTATTATTTTATTGAAAGTAGTTATTATTTAGTAGTTATTTTAAAATCAGCTTTATTATTTTCCTATTGTTATTAAAATAGATATTATTTTATTAGAAGTTTTATTAAAAATAGTTATTTCATCACATTTATATCTTTTAAATTTGCGTAAATTTTATTACAATCTTTATTCCACCACGGCTTGGCATATTTTGGTATACTCCATTCTACCTTAAGTTGGCACTGCAGGGAATGGTAGGATATGTAATACTCCGCTTTTGAAAAGTAGTTCTTCTCTATTTTGGAATTAATTGCAGTTTAAATGCGCGTTCAAATATAAATTAATGTTGTATAATAAGAAAAGTTTATCTAGAACCATACATTCGAAGTTTTTCATGTTTAAATGTATTTAACTTATAAATACCTTCTCAGTAAAGCGAATGTACAAAGAAGAAGGAGGTGTTTTAGTTTGGCGCTGGATTAGTTTTCAAGGCCAAGGAATTGGCGCATTGGCTAAGTTTTTACACTGGTCAGCCAGCTCGTTCCCTTCTCCTTGCTTTTGCATTAATTGTTAATTTGTTGTTTTTTACTAGTTATTTAATGTTAGCTCGTTTTTTATAGTTATAATTTATTTTTTTTATTTGCATTAATTGTTAATTTTTTTTTTTTTTTGTGATTCCTTGTTAAATTTTTTTCTTCTTCTTTTGTTGCTAATTACTAAATGTTAGCATGTTTTTTTGTTAGTTTGTATTATTTTGTTACTTATTGCTCTGAATGCATAGTAACCATTTTGAAACAAATGCATGATTGAAATTTAAAGACTAGATGAAATAGAGAATTTAAAAATACTTTAACTTTTAAAACAAAGTTTCAATTACCGAACCATAATTGTAATTTGAAATTGTGATTTCTTTTTTTTTTCTTTTGATTTTTAAAATGGCAAAATAAATGTATCAGATTGTGTTTATAAGTGTAGTTATTCATTAAAAAAAGTTCAGCTGAAAAAAGTTTTTAAAAAAATCTATGTACTAATTGACATTTTTTTCACTATATTTATTTATAGAAAATCTGATAATGCCAAAGATACTGTAAACATATTATGAGAAAAAAAAACTTAAATGTTTACTTTAATCTGTACTATCAATTTCAAAGATCAAAAGATTTTTAAAAATGTAATTTGAAATGTGGTGGAATCTAACACATACCAAGAAAGAAAGTAATTTCGTTAGATAAAATTAATTAATGCAGCAATTTATTTGAAATGAATTTTAAAACTTAGAAAAGAAATAATAATAAAAGTATCAATAATTTAAAACACTGTTTTTTTAAATCATATATAAAAAATCAGTTGATTTAAATCAATGATTTTTAAAAAAAAAATCATTTGATTTAAATCATGATTCAAATCGTGATTTAAATCAACAAACCCTGTTCATAAATGAAAAAAAAAACAAATTTATACCAGTATAGTAAAATTGTATTTGATTATTTATTTTTCTAAATATTAACCTCATATGTACAATATTTAATGAATTTTTTTTTTCCCTTCAGAATGAATGAATAAAATAAAAAAATAGACAGGTGAATATTATTAAACTGATGACAGTTGAACATATTTACTGTGTAGCTAATTCAACATATGATTTTATTATTATTTTTTTACGACAAAAGTTAAAATTGTTTTTGCTTTATTCAATCTCCTTAAAGATTCAAATTTTGTGTCTTTTGCGCCATGTGTAGCTCTGAAGTATAATTCGCTTTTTATAGGAGCTTTAATAATGTGATGGCGGAAATTTAAGATTTTTTGTTTTGTTCAATTAAAGGGATTTTTAAATATCTGAAATACAAATTCCATAATATAAGTGTAAGTATAGGAATTGAAATAATTTCAAAAAAAGATACAAAATGTGAATAATATTTTATTTTTTTTAACATCGAAAGGTCAATTTAAACCAGTCAATATTTTAATTATTATTTTTGAAATACAAAGCCAAAAAAGCTGAGAAATTCTTTCTCTTATGTAGAAAATATTAAGATATTTCAGTATCTGACAAAATATTTCCAGATTAATTCTACTATACTTAAATAACGAATTATACGGATTTATCTCTTAAGCCACCTTTCACCCACAAAGATCCTCAAAAGCAATGGAAGATTCTGATATTTTAAAATATGTATTTTCTTTTGAAAAAATGCGCCTAACCACCAAAGTAGAATTTCTCCTGATAAGAAATTGTGGATTGAATTCAATTCAGGACGACCCCACAAAAAGTTTGCAGAAGGAACTGTCAACTGTTAAAATATTAAATGAATAACATGATAACCACCAGGACAGGTCAATGAGCTCCTGTTGAGTCTAAGATGGTGGGGTATGGCAGCTGAAAATATGGGGGGGGGAGGCGTACATACAGTACGCGCTTCCTTTGTGGATAATTCTAAAAATTCCAGTTCTTTTGTCTCTAAGAAGCAAATATATTTCAGAAAAAAAATATTTTTATATTAAAAAACAACTAGTATCTAAAATAATAATTATTAGAAATACCCTAAAAATTGTGTTCTTTTTCTGTATTCTGTTCAAAATTTTAGTACGATTCTTGGTTTTCTAAAAAAAAAAAAAAAAACATCGGCGTTTTGCTTTCTTAAGTGCCAATACTGGCCACTTTCTCTCCTTCTTTTGCTACCTCATCCCTCAACCGACTTAAAGAGTAACCCAGTTTCCATGACAACGTCTGTAATCCGGTCTGCCTACGCTTTTCTCCAGTGCCAACTTAAGGTGGAATGAAAAGTATAGTTTTTGTGTTGTATACGGAATGGATTTTTTGGCTGCAGATACTACAGCATTTGTAACATGTGATGTGGCTTCTGCAATATCGCTATGATCAATGATTACTTCATCTAGATCAGTGTTTCCCAAACTTATGAATTTAGTGTACCCTTTCTAAAATTTTTGTAACGCTGTGTACCCCAAATAAAAAAATGAATGTATTTTTTTAAAAATATTTTTTATTTTATTAACATATTTTAGTTACTAACCGTTAACTCTGCAAAAAATAGCTAATAGAAAAATACGTAATCATAAATTATCATGGCTAGCTTTGTTTTTAAATAAAAATTTTTGAAATTTTTGTTTGTTGCAAAATATTTCGCATAAAAACGCGTACCCCCGCTAAACTGTTCCCGTACCCCTGGGGGTACACGTACCACACTTTGGGAAACACTGATCTAGATTATTTGATTTCTGAAAAAGAGATCAGTCTGCTAGATTTATACGTAATTTTGGAAAATGCCCTGTAGTTGTAGATCCGGGATGTGAAACATTAATTATAAAAGGAAAATTATCACTGTGGTAGAGAGATCATCCCAGACAAAAAACTGCAAGATTGGGTAAATGCGTGGTGAGCATAACGTTAGATCTATAGTGCGAAATGTTCTAGATGGGAAATGGAAGTGCGTTTTTTCCTCGGTATTCAGCAAACAGAGTTGATGATCGTCAATTAACTCTTCAATTTGATTGTCGCTTGGATTATTATCACCACTTCCCCATGTTACACAATATCGATTTAAGTCCCCCGTGGTTAAGAAAGGTATAAGCAATTGAGTAACTAGTTTATCAAGTTCTGCTTGAGTAACAGTTTGGTGCGGTGGGAGGTAGAGTCTACATATTGTTATGAGTAATTGAAGAGTTATTTGTGCTGCAACTGTTTGCAATGAGGTTGAAAGTGGAAATTTAGAAAATGGATAAATTTGACATATTAAAAGGGATGACTGCATGCTTTATTGCCAGTACAGTTTATACAGTCTTAACTTATGTAGGTAGGGGAGTGTCGGGTACCCCCGCCCACTGTCAATTTCATATGTATAGAATATTTTTTCAAGTCAATGGGCCATCGGACATTAATTGTTATATTAAAAAAGCATTATTTTCAAAGTTTCAAGTATTTATGCAGCTGGTAACATGGTAAAAAATAGTTTTGAAAATATGTTGAATACAGTAGTCAAATTTTTTAAATTTCTATTTTTTTAAGTTAAACTATTCTCTTTTTGGTTTATTTTTTTTGCATTATTTATTTAGATGATAAAACAATAGAAACATACAAAAATATTGATTATTACTCAATATTATACAGAAATATAAGCAATACTCCTTAGGTGGGCGGGGCTACCCGACTCTCCCCTATATCCTTTTAAAGTAGCTTTTTGCTCCGATTTCGAAAATGTTTACTGGGGGGAAAAACAACGGGATTATAATTTTCAATCATGTCTTTGATATCTGGAAGCTTGATATAAAAGTCAGTTTCAAGATACTATTTTTTTTTTTTTTTTTTTTGTGCCCATTATTTATTTTTTAAATTTCGTGTTTTTAAGGGCTTAGGTTAACAGGCGTTTTCATTTCCTCTTTTTTTATTTATTTTTTATTTTATTTTATTTATTTTTTTTTATTTGCATTTCCAAATCAGTGCCATTTTCATCAGAGTTCATTTCATCAGACTGAGAATCTTGTTTATTATTTAAAAGTTTTTTCCGGTTTTTTTTCGAAACGATTTTGTCGTCTTTTAGAAACAAACTAAGATTTGCTGATCATTGGTGATTGTGGTAGCATTTTATGTAAGACATTTACTAGTTGAGGTGTAAGTTTTATATATTGATCGTTACCCGGATTCTTTTGAGAAGAAGTTTGTTGAGAGGGTTGTGAATGGGACTGAGAAGATAATGATTTTGAATTGCTGCTGAGTTGCTTTAAAAGACTTTGTTGTGGATGTACTGGCAAATTGTTTGCACAGTAAAGTTTTTAATATTGTAATCTGTGGGTCTTCTCTTCTTCATTGTATTGTATGTCTATGGATTTCGTTATTTTGGAGTTAGATAATGCAGCTGCATATAAAATGTTAGGGCGTGGCTGTGAGTTTAAGAAAATTTGTCTTGGCTTCTGTATAGGAGAGATTTTGTGGAACTTTAATGTTTAAGATTTCCTTTTCCTGTTTCCATTTTTGACATAGTCATGAGATTAATGAAGATTCGTGAGAGTTATGAAGACTGAGATTCACGTCAGTTAATACATTGTTCAGATGATGTGCAAGATTTAAATGCATGCCCTGTTTGGCCACAACGGGAACATGTATTCGCCATCTGCGATTGTTGGTAAAATGATTAAACTTTTGACATTTAAAACAATGTATAGGATTGGGAATCTAAGCTCGGACTTTGCAATTTCTATATTCAGCTTTTATGTCAGTAAGTAATGTGGCTGTGTTGAAAGTTAAAATTATGTGTTGAGTTTCAGCTATTTCTGATCTTTTTTTAATAGTTATGTGACGTTCACCAATAACGCCTTTACTAGAGACACTTTCAGTGACTTCAGATATTGGGAGATATTGCAGGGCTTTATCCAGGGCTCGAAAAACCGCCCTCCTCGGCGGTCAAAAATTCCCCGCGGACAACAAATTTCTCGAATCCGACGTCCGCGCGGACGGCCATTTTCCCGTTGAAGTTCGTGATACATTTTCAATTTCTGTTATCTTACAAGAGTCTATCGCCTCACTTCTATAATGACCCTCTAATCTAGAAATACAGCAACATACTGCGCTTGGTGGAATTGATGTTTTCTCTGTCTGGGAGTACTGCAGCGGTTGATAGGAGCTTTTCAGTAATGAACTTACAAAATAAAAAAAACACATTACGTACTGGTCTTAACAAGAAGCGTTAAACGCAATTATGATCATCTACCTAAATGGAAAACCCCTTTCAGTTTTCTGAGCACAAACCTCTGTAAATCATTAGATTGATTGTGGAACTGGCAAACGTCATATTTGATCCATTTAAAAAACGCAGTACCCTCGGATAAATTGACATTCCAGATAACTTGACCTTTGTCATTTAAATTATTTCATATAAGAAATAAATTATTTCATAAAATAAATACTAGGTTACTATTAGTAACCTAGTATTTCTTTTATAACTGTATAATGTTATCCTAGTATTTGTAATCCTAATAACTACTAATTCATTGGGCAATTTATATGATAAATGTTTGTAATAAATAAGAGAGAAATATATTTTTATTTATTTAGAAGTGACGGGTTAGTTTAAAAGGAGGACGGGTACATTGTTGGACAAGCCGTCATCGGGGACGGTTAAAATTTCCGAGTTTTTTCGAGCCTGGCTTTATCGGATATAACGCCTTTAGATATATTTAAAATATTGCGTGGGGATGCTGTTATAGTGACATTGCCAAGTTTATGTAATTTTAGTTATGCAATACTTTGTTTAATAGAGGAAATTACTACTAATAAATCCCCTGATGGCAGCTGTCGGAAATTCTTTTTTTTTTTGACTTCCTACGAGTGATTCTAGTGATTTTTGTACAAGAAATGGAGACAAGTTATAAAGTTTCTTTTCGGTAGCACAAAGTATTATAAATTTTGCTTTTGTAGGGTCGTTAATTAGTAAAATTTGAAAGGTTAAAACTAGGTGTGAACAATTATGCTTTATCTTATAATTGTTAGTAAAAACCCGTTTGTTTAGCGCAGCATGTCCTTTTTTGGGCCTTGTGCCATTTCAAGCTCAGGCGTAAAAATCAGTCGGAAGTAGTAACTCGGAAATCTCACGGTGAATTTTTACCCCCCTCCCCCAGTACCGTTTGCCATTAGCTTTACACTGTCAGCCATCCATATAAAGTTAACTGTCTAATTTTTTCTACCTAATTTTAGTTCCTCACAAAATTAAACAAAAAAATTTAATAAAAATCTCATTTTCATCTATCTGAAATGATGAGAAAATACGATTTAAGCAGGCCTTTCTTCTCATTCCCATCAAAATGACGGGGTGAAGTTTTACCCTCTGTTTCTCGTGTTGCTTTGACCATGATATTTTAAAATTTCCTAGATGAAGTTTTCACAAGTGACACCCCAAAAACATGTAATTTTTACTCTAGGTGGCTACACCAGATTACTTGTAATGTATTTAGAGATTTTTTTATTTTCAACTAGATGTCAAAACTCATCTAATTCACGCTAAATCTATTTAACTCACAGTCAGAATTAAAATTAACTCACAAAATTAAAAAAAATGAATACAGATGTAGTACATACATTTAGTTTTAAACAATTTTCTTGAATAAAAAATAGACCCTTTAATAAACGTTTTCCTCTAAATTACCCAAGTAGCACAGGGATATTGTAACAGCTTTAGTCTACATCGACCAATATTGGCAAAAATCGACATTGTGTGTACGATATTGTACGATTCCCGTCGATTTCACATTAAAAGTCTGTTTGTAAAACTTTTCATTTTAAACTTTATTGTGTTCTTAAATCAAAATTAATCATTTAAAAGACAAAAAATTACGCCAAATTGTTACAATTCCAAAAAATAAATTTAAAATATAAATTTAAAGATATCCGAAATGCTGAGAGATATCGATCGACGTTCCCCAACGTTTTTACAACATTGAACAATATTGTTTCGCGATATTAAATATACGTTATAAAAGGGGTCCATTTTTATATAGTACAATGTTTCGCTACGATATTGTACAATGTTCAAAGCTAAGTTTTAACGATATCGTTTTTGTGAATTGTGCTACTTGGGTATGCGACCATTAAAGGGTTTGCCAAATGTCGGTAACCACATTAAATGGGAATGAAACCACTGTTTTTTTTTTTTTACAATTTACAATTTCTACCAAAATTCACATCTGTACTAGATATCGGTAACTTTTCTTAGAATTAAATAAAGTGAAAAAATTGTTAGTTAAAATAAATAACTCATTATTAAAATAAATTTTAAAAAATTTGTTTCGATTCCACCATTACTTTTTAATCCAACAGCAAAAATCATATCATGAGCCTCGTAGCAGAAATTTTCCAGCAATGGGCGTTGCAGATTATCACAGCATCTGCTGATTATTTTTTTATTTCAGATTAAGTGAAGACGCGGGATAAGTGGCAATAAAATAAATAGTTAAAAATAGCAGAAAGGGAAAAGAAAAATTTTAAAAAAAGTTTTAAAGTTACATTTGCACTTGGAGTTAAAGTTACATTTACATGCTAAGGAGACTAGGAATATTAATCCCCCTCCCATGCAAACCACTTGCTTCGATGCAAATGCCATCGCAAAACATCAGCTCTGCGGCGGACTTCGGAAAAAATGGTGCCTTCCGGAGCTTAATCTTGACCGCGAAATCACCACTACCACCAGCAGATTGCGGACGGGACACATGAGAGGTATGAAGATCATGCCCGACGGCTCTAGAACCTACGCAGATTGCAGGCACTGCCCGGGTGCTCAGCTGGATCCGAGGCATCTCTGTTGCCTCGACTCTCTTCAACATCGACCTCAACTGCTGCCATGACACCCTTTATACCGAAAAAGTCGGTGATGTGGCCAGGGCTGTGCTCCATGCCTTCGGTCCCGTTTGACTCGTACTTTAACTTTTCTGCACTTGTCAAACGACAACAACAACAACAAAGTTACAATTTTCATAACGAAAATTTAGCGATAAATTTTATCCTTTGAAAACTGTTACAAAATCTTAATTTAAATGAAAACATAAAACTGAAATTATTCCCTTTGTATATGCTAAAGATTTCTTTCTTCAACAAAAATATCGTAAAAAACTATAAAAAAATTTTTAAAAAAAGAACAAGTACCCTGTAGAAATTTAGCTGAAAAGAAGTAATTTTCATAATCAAAAATCGTTTTCTTCAAAACTTTTCATTTCTTTCATTCACTTTAAAATCATTTTTTTTTTTAATGTATTGAAATTTAATAAAAAAATATTTTAAAAAAACTATTAAAATTTACTTTTTTATAAATTTTTGAAATTGTACATTAGTTTTTAGGATATGTCAAAATCGATTTCATTTTTTGTAAAAAAATTCAAAGTTTAACAATTTTACCTAAACCTTTTTGTATATAATATTTATTAATCTTACAGAAACACATTTTGCTTTATACTTTTATTTGCTTTATATTTTGATTAAGTTTATTTATTACAATTACAGTTTTTAAGGAGGTTGGGGTTACAGCCACATTTGAATCGTTAAAACATTTCTCTATCCATTGACTCATTAACTCAAAGCATGAGTGTCCATTGCATACATTAACCCCTTCATGACGGACGAGTCATAAATGTATTCGTAAGGAATCAGTATCAGGATGTTAAAAAATAAAAAGTGGTAGCTAAAGTTTGGGCATAGCTAATTTGAGAGACTTATTTTTGCTTTCACTTTAAATCTACCACATCCAATCCATGTGTGTTAAAAGTGTAACTATACAATTTTTAGTACGAAAGTAGTGGTGAATTAAATAAAACAAACTATCATTACCCCGCCCACAAATAAACTGCTATAAAAATAGTTTTGCTACCAGTTTTATGTTTTTTACTCTGATTATCGCCACCCTCGAAAAGGTTAAATTGTTAAAACCGTCAATTAAATTAAGTATGTATGTTAAAATTTTGATAATGAATTTTCCAACAATATCTTTAATTTTATTTTAAAAAAGTAAAAAAAATTCTATAATTGCAACAATGCTTCAATTTTTAGAAACTTTTACTGAACTGAGTAAATAATTATATTGTAACAATAGTTTCATTTAAATCAGTGTTGGCAAAATTTTTTTTAATTGTTATGATCAGATCTAAAAAACAATATTTGCTCATTCTCTTTTGAATGCTTTTTGGTGAATGTTGTGATATTCACTGCGAATTACAAAATGCCTAAAGATAGCGATTTATATCGAAATGCTCTTTTAAACCATTGGTTTAAAGAGCGGGAGAAATACCCTCGATTACCACGTAAGTATAAATAACGTACTTATACTTTTGATATTTTTTATACAAATGATCTGACGTGGTACTATTTCATAGTTAGGCATCTAGGTATTTTATGAACATTAATTAGTAGCAATGCAAACTCGCAAAATGTTATTGCATTGAAGATATTTATTAATTAATTTAGACAAGAGAATTTTGTAATGAGCTTTTGAAATTATGTTAGCGCAATTATCATAATACGCAATTATCATAACATATTTCGACAGAATTAAGAAATCTAACATAATAATTTTATCCATAATAAATAACATAATAATTTTATTTCTTGTTATTTGTTGCCCTTATTGGTAACTTTACGTCATTAGATTATACGAAACACGTTTTAAGAAGTTCAACTAATCAAGAAAAAAGATTTACTGTCATTTGGTATGATTTGGTTGCTCGAGGACATATCATAATAGCCTAGCTAAGCATATAAAAAATTTAGATTTTTTGAGCCCTCTTAGATACCTATATTAGTACTATATTGGTACTGATAAAAACAGCACCTATTACCGAATATCACCAGTATTTAATACAAAAATAGAGCGTCCAGCAGTGGACTGACAAGGTTTCCAGCAGATCACCGAAGTTAAGCATCACTGGCTGCGGTCAGTGTGCGGGTGGGTGACCACTTGGATCAGTCTGCGTATGAACCAAGGGTGCGCGGTATTGGTCCTCGTTAAACTGTTCTACCGTAAAGTGCTCGACTTCGCGTGCAGGTCGTTGGGCTACCGAAGAGGGGGTGCCATCCCCTCTGCTGAGGATCAAAATTGTGATGGCATGTCTTCGGATCATCCTCATGGATGTTTCCCAGACCGTCGCCAATAGCCCATTGTGCAGCTCTAGTGCGACGTAAATGAACTACTACTACTACAAAAATAGAGCATCATTTTCTCTGTAACTGCACTGCGATTTTTTGCGGTTCCTTGTAAGGAATAAGTAACTTAGCTCTATTATTTTTTCTTTTTAATACATAGCTGATTTTTTTTATTTATTTCAATTACTGTACTTTCAAATTGAATTTTACAGAAATACGTTTTAGAAACTTTTCTGCAAACAAATTTAATGGTTTTAGATAACATAAAATACTAGTTTGTTGATGTAGCTCTCACTTGTCAGTCACGTTGATTCCAGAGTTTGTCTGACTTAGCCAATAATAAATAATTAAATCCCAAGGAAAGGGAAATTTGCTCCTTTAGCAAGCATTACAAGTTTTATTTTTAAAATACCTACAAGTTTTATTTTTTAAAGAAAAAGAACTAACAGAATTGTCTATAGTCTTGTTTAATTTATGAACGCTAAACAAATGAGAAAAATGTATTTTTCAAACGTCTTAACCGAATATCATAATTAAAATTTTTAGACGAATTTTAATTCAGGGGCTGTTTAAATATTATGCAAGCCCATCACGGGGGGGGGATGAATTTTGTGATTTTTTTATTTTTGCTGATAAGGAGAGAGGAGGGTGTATATATATATATATATATATATATATATATACGACGCCCGGTGGCTGAGTGGTAGCGTTACACGGTCCCGTGCCACAGGTCCTAGGCCCGATCCTCGGGCCGGGCAAGGTTGACTCAGCCTTTCATCCCTTCAGTGGGTCGATAAATGAGTACCAAGCATGCTTGGGAACTAAACACTGGGGGTTCCGCGTTCGGCTGACCACCTGACCGGAACATCTGCTCCTGCACCCCAGAGCCCAAGGTCAAGAAAACTGAGATGGGCACAGTAGTCCTTGGCCCTCTATGGGCTGTCGCGCCGCTGAGTTTAATAGAGTTATATATATATATATATATATATATATATATATATATATATATATAAAACTCTTCCTTTTATTGTTATAGATATTTTGAAACATAAATTAGACATTTTGTATCATAAATTAGACATTGTATGCGATTATGATAGTTATACAAATAAATATAAAACTTTCAGAATTGTTTAATTCTTAAAAATATCTGTTTGATTCGGGCTCCAGAACTTGCAAATCTTGTTATCAAGGCTTTAGGAGGACTCTAATCTTTGCATAGACACGACAACAACAACAACAACATCTGTTTGATTTTTTTTTCTTTATTTTTGGGGGGGAGAGTGCTATTAGGAAAATAAAACAGAATTACAATGTTGGAAAACTAATAGTCAAGTTTTATAATTTTCTTTTGAAATTAATATGATATTTCATTAAACATTTGAGGATCTATTTTTTTCCTAAATCTGAAATTGATAATTTTTTTTTAAACGAGAAATGTTTGATATAAATATCGTAAATACTTTTAGACAATTTTCTTCTTTCTATTTATTTTATTATAATTAAAATTTATATGCAGTTCTAATTTCATTGATCTATAAGCAAAAAAAATGACTTTTTTTTATCAACATACTTTTATTTCTTATTATATATATACTTTCCCCCCAAATCTTTAGATGAGGGTGATGAACAGGGAGATGGTGATGAGGAAATGGAGTATGTATAACTTTCTTAGATTTCATGTGTTAGAACTTATATAAATCATTTCGTTTTTGTAAAAAATGGTAGAAATAGAGAGTACAAAAAAAAAATTAAATATATAAAGCAAACAATATTCGTTTCAGACAATTTGGTTGCTTTATATATTATCAATATAGAAAGTTTAAATCAATGTTACTTGATTAATCATAATTTCAGGGGATATTTTGTTTAATTGCCAGTTGGGCTCAATATCAGTCCTTTGGGAGCATGCAACGTGGAACTAATATTCTAGATGTCTAGATTTTATAATATTAGTCCTATATAGGGCCAATGTTGGTCTCCATAGGACCTATATTTGCTATATTCAGGGGATAATTAGAATAATCCTTTAATTTTTTATGTTTTTTTAAAGACCTGGTTACTAAGTAATTTTTTTATTTATTGTGAACAATGTGCAAAACTGGCAACAAAAGGTTTTGTTTTTTTTCCATAACCGTCATTGAACAGCCGACCCAATTTTTGGGGGTTTACGACTGCTAATGTTTAACTCTGTAACCTTGTGATCATGAACCCAGTACAGAAGACAAGAGAACTCCTGGAACAAGTATTGGGAGAAATTTGCCGTCGTGAGGGGACTTTTTAATGGAACTAATACTCATTTGCGTTACATGGAGAGGAAAACCACACGAATCTCTCACAGTTAGCCTGACGGCACTCTAACCCATGATCCATCTACCACTGAGCATATTTCACGTCAGCACTGTGGTCGGTGCTAGCCGGATGCGGAATTCGTATAAATTAGCCAACGCTGGAATTCGAACTCGGTTCACCTCATTGGAAGGCAACGCTCTATCGCCTGAGCCATCGCGACTGAAACAAAAAGTTTTGAAAAATTCAGTTATAAAAACACATTGAGATGATAAAATCTTAATGTAACTGTAGCTGATGATTCTGTAGCTTATTTGGGTGTCGCTGTGTTCTGTTATTGATAATGATGATGATACTAGTTTTATTACAAAGATCAGCACCAAGTGAGAAAAAAATAATTTTATTTAATAAGTAAAAAAAGTTTTTTTTTTCGCTTGAAATATTTGCAACGCTGGATGAAATGTGCAAAAAAGGAAAATTCTCATAAAGGGGTCTAATGACTGTGTTTTCCGGATACAGTCTTTTCAACATAATTTGGTTGTTGACGAAAAGTTGTTTATTGAGTGTGAGTACGTTTTTTGTCTAATTTCGTAATTTAATAGCGTTAACTGGGCAATATATTCGATATCAATTCTTTCAACTTTTAAGAACGGAAATTTTATGTGAAAACTTAACATACGTAGTATTAGAGCAATAATTATTCAGGGTGATATTTTATTTAGCTCACAGCATATCGCATTTATACATCATTTTTTGACTTATTTTAAAATGCTATGCTTGGTATGTTTGTAAAAAAAAAAAAATTCGTAATAATTGATCTTGTAATTGCTCAGATATGATATTAAAATGATTTGTTCATGTTTGTAGGGAATAAAGATACAGGTGAGGAAATTGATTTTAAATATTATTATTAGAATTAGCAAAAAAATTTAAAACGCTGATAAATGGAAATCAAAATAATTATTAAAAAAACTCACAGAATTAAATGTGATTTAATGTCATCATCAGTTACCAAACATTATATTAATTTTTAAAATATTTAATTATTGTTTCTAACAGCACTTTGATAAGCCAACGTCACCATTCATTGGCTTAAGTTGGCGAATTAAATCAGAAGGGAACTTTCATTTGACAAGAGAGCTCTGATAGGGTGAAAGTGCAACTTAGAGATTATCTGCGTCATACATTTGTTAGGCTGCTATCTTAATTTAGACATAGATCTGAAGTGGAAGGAAATTTTCTCCAGATCCCTGTGCTTCGGTACTGCTCAGCGACCGACCACAGGACCTTCGATTCCACAGGTTTCATGAGCACGTGTAGTGCATGTATTTTTTCAGGATTGAACCCTGGCCCCCTGCGGAACGAAATCCAATGCTCTAACCACTGGGCTACCACAGTCTCAAAATATTTAGTTAATCTGAGTATTCATATACATTAATGTGTAATTTTGTAATTATTTATGACTATTAATGTATTTATGTTATGTGTTATTGTATAATATGCAATTAATCACGCATTAATGCAAAACATATTTATTTATTTTTTTTAGTAGGACGGTTTTTATTTAGTAGTAAGAATTTTTATTTTGTGTTAATGAAAAATTTTACTTGAATCTTTTATTTTTATTATTATCGTGAGCTTTTTCGTTATGAAATCGATGTCTCATCTGAGCAACATAAATAAAAAATTAAATTTAAATAATTTTGCTTTGAATACTATACCAAATTTGAAATAAATGAAAAATGTTCTGTAATAATTTCAGGTATGGTCCCTATTATTGGGAAGATGGAAATGATAACAGTACTGAGTGCAAAAGGTAATTTACCTTGTAATTTATGCAATTAAAAATATAATGCACGAGATTTATTAATATCTGAATAACGTTCATTATTAAGTACAAATTAATCACTTTTTATAGTTAATTTTTATATCAATTAACAAATTTAATATACTGTCAACATTATGAATTGAATAAATTCGTTGTTAATCGAAAATTGTTTATTGTTTATCGCAATCATAGAGGTCCATTTCATTATGGACATCCTAAACTAAAATTTTTTTATAATGTCTTTAAAGAACAATCCGCTTTGTTATCGTCCAATTTAGTATGATGTAATAAGGTATGCAAACTAAGTAAAACTAAGTATGATGTAATAAGGTATCTAAACTAAGTATGATGTAATAAGGTATCGGAGCTGTTTTAAATATTGAGTTACAAAATTACTCTAATTTTTCATTGTGTTAAAAACCGAATGCCTTGATTTTTTTAATAGGTTGAACTCTTAAATGGAAAATAATCGACGCAACGCGGTTCATGTTGTTACATTAAAAATGTTAGAAACAGTTCTATTTGTTTAAATATTTGATTTAACTCTAAAAAATGCGCACAGACATTTGAAGAATACGCTATTAAATAAAGGCAATAATTTAGAACGTTTATAAATTTTTTATAATAAAACGTTTATAATAAAAAGAATTTTAATACCAATCATTATAAAAATGTATAAGCGAGAAAAACAAATTAAAAAATTTTAAGAAAATATAAGATGAAATTAAGTCTCATGCTTCAATTTAATTTGTGTATCTACAAGCTTTAAAATTAATAAAGCAAAAAGCTTGATTTTTATACTTTTAAGAGGTTGTAAACATTTGTTTTTTAATCTAATTTGTGCTTAAAAACATTTTTAAGCAATTTTTTTTTGTTATATGAATCTAAAAAAGTATTATAAATAAAACTAACTTGAAATATTATTTATTGCAACTTTAAATATATTTATTCTCAACTTATAAAAATAGATCCTAATACGGATTGACATAGTTGGAAAACTAATTTAAATGCTAAAACTTGTGCCAAATAATAAATTAGAAATGCTCTTTTATAATTTTAGCTTTGATGAAATAATACTGGACGATGAACTGGTAGATAATTTTCAATTTGATTATGATGGATATGGTATTTACCATGAAATCAGTAATGAGTTGGATGTTTTGAAAAGGTATTTATACTTAAATTAAGTTACTCAATCCAAACTGATCCTCGTTTTTAAACATTTTATTTTATTACCGTCGTTGAACAGCCGACCCAATTTTTTGGGTTTACAACTACTTATGTTCAACTCCGAAGCCTTGTAGTTTTGAACCCAATCCAGAAGACAAGGGAACTCCGGGATCAAATATTGGGGGAAATTTGCCTTCGTGGAGGACTTTTTGATGGAACTAATTCGCATTAGCGTTTCACGGAGACGAAAATCACTTTTTATCATATTCGGATGTTAGTACTACTAACTATTACTTTGTTTCAAATTTAAAATTAAAAAAAAAAATTATATACTCTTAATCGCAGCCTACATTGTTATGACAAAATTGACACAAACTATCATTTCTTCGATTTTAATTTAGTCCATGTGTGTATAAACAGGTAGGCTTTTAGAGGCATTGTCCCAGCTTAAAATTCAAATAGAGCCTATCAATCTAGTCAAAAGTGACTTTGAAAAGTGAAAAAATAGAGTAAAACGTCAGATTAATCTGATTTTTCTGTACTGTTTAAGACAAGGTGGATCTCTATCATGTATATCCTTGTAAAAATTATTAAAGACTCTAGTTTCAATTTAAAAAGATCTTAATTTTTAAAGATGAGCTATAGTGGAGGTATTTACTACTTCTCAAAATGCTGACGAATGCTTGGTTTTAAATTCAAAGCTCTACCACCCCTTATAATTGGAAACCACACTTTTGAAGGTATCCTCCAATTTAAATATTTAGGCATGCTTATTACCAGCAATAGTGAAGGTAGCATCCAATTTAAATATTTAGGTATGCTTATTACCAGTGCTTATATGAAGGTATCCTCCAATTTAAATATTTAGGCATGCTTATTACCAGCAATAGTGAAGGTAGCATCCAATTTAAATATTTAGGTATGTTTATTACCAGTGCTTATATGAAGGTATCCTTCAATTTAAATATTTAGGCATGCTTATTAAAAGCAATAGTGTTTATATGTGTAATATAAAAATAGATTTTTAACATCAAATAGATGCTATTTTGGATTAAAAAGTCAACTAAAATCTAGAGTCGTTTCCTTGGCAAGATTCTTTAGCTACCCAGCATTAATAAGACCAATAATCTAGTATAACTGTGAAAGCTGGACACTTGATAATAAGTCCGAAGAAAACAAACTACAGATATTCCAAGAAATCTTCATTTCTTTTTAGAGTACTTAAGAAAAATAAAATATAAAATAGTAATCATGCAAGATACAATAAATATTGACAACCAAACATTGAGTGTAAGTATAATTAAATCATATAGGATTAGATGCCAGGGACTTGTCTATCAATTTAACTATTCAGACCTTCCCAAATAACTAACATATGTAAACATGAAATAAGCAAGAAGAAGAGGTCGACCATGCAAAAGATGAGTGGATTACGTGGAGAAAGATTAAGACTTTTGGAGTAGAAAGATGGCGAATTCTTCGGTCGAACCATTCTGTATGGAGGAAGCGAATTAAGAACTCTTTTTGCCTGCACCAGGCCCTAGCAATAATTTTATCTTGGCCCCAGTTAGGCTTAATATGAGTCCTATATGAGCATGCAACGAGGAACCAATATTGGGATATCTAGATTTTTTAATATTAGTCCTAGATAATGCCAACGTTGGCCTCCATAGGGTCTATATTGACTGAATAATGCATATAAAATATCGGGTGAATCTGACAATTCTATATAGGGCTAATATTGGGAAAATATTGGCACTTTGAACCCTTATTGGGCCAAGATTCGTGAATATTGATTCAATGAGGGCCCAAGTTATTTGGCTGCTAGGGGACTGGAGTGCTGACGAAGAAGGTTTTTTGATCAAAATTTTGCCAGAAAAACATTTTTACTCGAATCTTTAGTTATTATTAAGTGAAGAAAGATAACTAAATTTAAATATAGTAACTTTTAGAACTGTTAAATGAAATTTTTTGAACAAAGCAATTTAGCTAAGTTTTAATATAGTTTTATCTTCTAATTTTTTTTTTAAAAATCTAATAATATATTTATTAGGAATGCATTAACGACTTTTATTTATATCTTTAAAATGCGATCGAGTTCAGAATAGAACAGAATACTGAAAAAGAAATAATTGTTCTTTTTTTTATATAATTTCAGTTCCGTCCATATTATTTATGATGATAAAAGCGGATTTGATCTGCTACTTGGAGAAGGTTATAAAGAGGGGAAAAGGTAAATTATTTTGTAAAGTCTATATACAGTCTATGTAAAGTCTTCTGTATTTTTTTGTCTCTAATTTAATAAAATATATTAATTTCAGATTTTCTTTAAATAAAATTTCTTTAATATCTAATTTAAAAAAATCCCATTTTTAATCGAAGGCAATTTTCAATATGATTAAGTAGATATGATTTTCGATTAATTTTCTAAATGTGAAACGATTGATTTTCTATAGTGATTAAATTATGTGAATTTAAAAAATATACTTAGAATGACAGAAAAGTAACTAGTATGTTGAATGCAATTATTTTCCAGAATAATCTTCAATATATATTTTAATATTAATATTATACTTAGAATGACAGAAAAGTAACTAGTATGTTGAATGCAATTATTTTCCAGAATAATCTTCAATATATATTTTAATATTAATATTATACTTAGAATGACAGAAAAGTAACTAGTATGTTGAATGCAATTATTTTCCAGAATAATCTTCAATATATATTTTAATATTAATATTATACTTAGAATGACAGAAAAGTAACTAGTATGTTGAATGCAATTATTTTCCAGAATAATCTTCAATATATATTTTAATATTAATATTATACTTAGAATGACAGAAAAGTAACTAGTATGTTGAATGCAATTATTTTCCAGAATAATCTTCAATATATATTTTAATATTAATATCATACTTAGAATGACAGAAAAGTAACTAGTATGTTGAATGCAATTATTTTCTAGAATAATCTTCAATATATATTTTAATATTAATATTATACTTAGAATGACAGAAAAGTAACTAGTATGTTGAATGCAATTATTTTCCAGAATAATCTTCAATATATATTTTAATATTAATATTATACTTAGAATGACAGAAAAGTAACTAGTATGTTGAATGCAATTATTTTCCAGAATAATCTTCAATATATATTTAAATATTAATATTATACTTAGAATGACAGAAAAGTAACTAGTATGTTGAATGCAATTATTTTCCAGAATAATCTTCAATATATATTTTAATATTAATATTATACTTAGAATGACAGAAAAGTAACTAGTATGTTGAATGCAATTATTTTCCAGAATTATCTTCAATATATATTTTAATATTAATATTATACTTAGAATGACAGAAAAGTAACTAGTATGTTGAATGCAATTATTTTCCAGAATAATCATCCATATATATTTTAATATTAATATTATACTTAGAATGACAGAAAAGTAACTAGTATGTTGAATGCAATTATTTTCCAGAATAATCTTCAATATATATTTTAATATTAATATTATACTTAGAATGACAGAAAAGTAACTAGTATGTTGAATGCAATTATTTTCCAGAATAATCTTCAATATATATTTTAATATTAATATTATACTTAGAAGGACAGAAAAGTAACTAGTATGTTGAATGCAATTATTTTCCAGAATAATCTTCAATATTTATTTGAATATTAATTGATATTCGACTTTGTGTTTATGAAATTAATCTTTTTTTTTCATTTGTATTTGTTAGAGACTATTTTAAATATTTTTTTATCTCGGGAGTATTTTCGAATAAAAAGTTTAAAAAAATACACTTCTATAATTTTAGATCTGACAGAATAATATTGAATGATGAGCTGTTGGATGATTTTCAGTTTGATTTTAATGCTTATGTGGAGTATCCAATTATCAGTGATGAACTGAATGATGTGAAAAGGTATCTTTTTTTTGTGTTTAAGATTTTAATTCTCATAAATATTTTGCATTAGTTTAAAATGCAAATTGCAACACAAAAACCTGATTTTATTCATATAATAGTTTGAAAGTTAACGTATGTAAAAACGGGGTTTCTTTTTTGGAAGTGTATCAGAAAAACATATTTTCATATGTTTTTGTTCCTATTAAGTAAAGTTTTTTTATTTTTTATTTTTTATTTTTTTTTTTATTTTTTTTTTTATTTACCAATGCACTGAATTTGAATCTTTGCCTATGAAGATGCCAGAATTGTTGCTCGTTCAACGTTACCCAGTGGGCACCTGTGAACCAAAGTCACGGAGGCGAGCAACATTGCCCACGCCACACTGCCACAAACCCGTTTATACGGTGGGCCACATTCACACATCACACACACACACAACAGAGGACAGCACAAAGAGAGAGAGAGAAACATCCATGCCCAGAGCAAGCAATGACCCCGCAGCCAATGACTTCGTAGTCAGGCGCGCTAACCGCTCGGCCACCTGGCTGGCCTATTAAGTAAAGTGAAAAATATCGACTAAATTTGACAAAAAATTTACGCGTGTTATAAAATGCTATTTTTTACCGGGGCCATTTAGCTTCAATTTTAAACTTAAATATTATTCCATCCTCAAACTTTCAGCTTATCATCTAATTCTCTTTTTCTATTGAACCACTTGAAAGGAATTATTATTTATATTTTTGAAATTTTACTTAATAAAAAATACGAAATTTTATTAATTTCTTTTATCATTTTATAGACATTCATTTCTGATAAAATAATTATTGAATAAAAACATGGGGTGAGTCTAATACTAACTCATATTGGAAACATATTATAAATGACAGTGACTAAAAATAGGCAAAACTTGATTTAATAGCAATAGCTGTTGCTAACTCACAACATTTTCGAAAATAGCATATTATTCGCAAAAAGTTATTTCATGTGGCAACGGATCCTTCGAAATTACTTACTAATACCCCGGATGAATTGAAATTGTGAAAATTAAGTATTCGCTAAGAGTGGAGAAATTAATGTTTGTGATATTAAAATTTTATTTATGGATTATAAAGTATTCTTTGGAGATATATAGATAAGAAGATATAGAATATGAAGTATTCTTTGGAGATATATAGATAAGAAGATATGGAATATGAAGTATTCTTTGGAGATATATAGATAAGAAGATATGGAATATGAAGTATTCTTTGGAGATATATAGATAAGAAGATATAGAATATGAAGTATTCTTTGGAGATATATAGATAAGAAGATATAGAATATGAAGTATTCTTTGGAGATATATAGATAAGAAGATATGGAATATGAAGTATTCTTTGGAGATATATAGATAAGAAGATATGGAATATGAAGTATTCTTTGGAGATATATAGATAAGAAGATATAGAATATGAAGTATTCTTTGGAGATATATAGATAAGAAGATATGGAATATGAAGTATTCTTTGGAGATATATAGATAAGAAGATATGGAATATGAAGTATTCTTTGGAGATATATAGATAAGAAGATATGGAATATGAAGTATTCTTTGGAGATATATAGATAAGAAGATATGGAATATGAAGTATTCTTTGGAGATATATAGATAAGAAGATATGGAATATGAAGTATTCTTTGGAGATATATAGATAAGAAGATATAGAATATGAATTATTATTTGGAGATTTGCGTTATAGATAAAGCGAAATGAAATAGATGCTGAAAAAAAAAAGAGTTAAATCTTCTTTTATAGTTTTGTATAAAATAATTTTTAAAATTCAGTTAAAAATCATTCCCTTCTAACATTCTGTTCTATTCTTCCAAACAAGAAAATAGTTAGGCGCGCACAAATAAATAAAAATTATAGAAAACCTAATTAACATATTTTCAGGTTAAAATTTTAAAAACACAATGAAACCAATTTTTAAAGTAAAAAAATTAAATAAATGAAAATGTGTCACTTTTTATGCTTAATGCAGTGAGTCTAAGCAAAATTAAGAAAGATTATACTATGCCGATGCAGATACAATGTTATTTTTATTTCTGTGGATATGGTACAATCAACGAAAGAACAATTTGTGCAAAATTAGGCAATCAGACAATTGCAATGAGACCTTCTTCGACCATGAAATTTCGTAATTTCCCCCCAAAAAGCCGATATATATATATGGGTGAATCTTAGGAATCATTAACTTATATGTCTTCAAACTTTTCTTATAAACGTCAAACCGTAACCATCGAAAATTGAAAAAAAAAAAAAAAAGGTATACAATCCAATTCTGCGAGTTTTATGTTAGTGATATTCCAAAAGTTTATTTAAAGTAGAACAAACTTGTATCATTAGTTTAACTTGTAACTCGCAGAATTGGATTGTATACCTTTTTTTTTCTTTCAATTTTCGATGATTACGGTTTGACGTGCCAAAATTTGGCGACAAACTTTAAGCGTTTGCAAACGTCGATATTCACGAAAGATATCATTCAAGAAAATATGATAGTACAGCTGAGCTACTAAATTATGTTTTTAGTGATTTTAAGTTCTCAAACAGAATACATATTGAAAAAAAAAAAAAAAAAGTATGTTAAACACTCTAAGCGACACTCATGAAAAATTGTCAAATGTAGGATTGAAGTAAAAAATGAAAGCCAAAAGCAAGTTACTCGCGATCAAAACTGTACGTATCTTAAAGTTAGAAATGCATAGTTATTCCTGTTATTTTATTCGAATTAATTTTCGCTTATTATGTTATATATTTATAAGAAAAGATTCGCCCTGATATATATATATATATATATATATATATATATATATATATATATATATATATATATATATACAGAGAGAGAGAGAGAGAGACTGGTGATTTAACATCAAGCAAGCAGCTTAAAAAGTGATATTGACGACAGTAAAGATTCTTCTGCCATCGACTCGACAAGCAACTAAAAATAAAGGTTCCATCGGGTGGAGATAAATAGCGATTTTTTACATATTCTGCTTAAAATAAATCCGTAAAAATGACTTTTTCATAACAACATTGTTATTTTTCATAATCCTAGCGAAATGATCAAGTAATGACGTCACACTTCATTAAAAAATGGAATTTACTGAACTACAACATCTATGGTTATGCCAACAAAATTTATGTTGCTTAAATCGCTTGAGATAAACATTTTTTTCTTGATATTTTGAAATTCTGGTAAAAGTTGCGTTAAAAGTTACCCTGGTAAAAGTTATGTTTTTTTTTAAAATGAAATTTATAGAGTTAAAACAATAAACATTACTGATGAAGTAAAAAATAGAAATATGAATGATTCCAAGAAAAAGTTTGCAGTGTATTATTCAGCAATTAATTTTAAAAAAATATATAGCTGGGTTATTTAGATTAATATAGGATTATATGAAAATAGGTTAACTGTTATTTTTGTTATGTTTGCTATAAAAAATAAAATAAGAAAAGGAAGAATTTAAAAAAAAAAATATAGAAAAAATAATCAAGTCATTGATATAATATATAAGTTATTCTGAAGGAAAGATACATTTTGAAGTCAGAGAGCTATAAGTTTCAGTAAATTCTAGTAAGCTATACAGAGAGTGTTAATTAGTCAAAAGATAATCACCTTCATTTTCTGTTTGGAGAACCTCCTCCCAAATGCAACGATTAATAAACCAAATGTAACATTATGGTGATACTCATCATCCTAACATCTTAGCGTTTCTACGCGCTTTTGGTATTTTAAACTGTATATAAATGATTTATTGTGCTTACATTTAATCAAGTTTTATCCGCATATAAATATATTTGCCTTTACACTGTTATAGAGTTTTCACGATTTTTACTATACTTACTGATTTTAAAATTGTACTCTATTCTACCTTTTAATCTGTTTTTAAAACCGTATGTTTGGCACAACATGTACTCTCTGAACCTTGTGCCATTAAATCCTACGTTCAATTCAATAAGTCAAAAGATAAGTTTAGTCTTGAAATTAGTTTAGAGTGGCATGCATATATATATATATAATAAATCAGTAAAAAATGATTAAGTCTTAATTACTTTTATAAATTATAATGTCTTAATCATTCTGTGCTAAGGTAATATCTGCTATATCTTTAAGGAGAATTAGGTAATCATGTAATTGCATGATTACCATCAATATTATCATTAAATTATAAAAGATTTTATTACTGTTTACTTATTACGATATGATTGTATTGTTTATCAAAATACACTGCAAGAAAATTTAAATTTATAAGATATTGATTATTTTTCAGGAGTGAAAATGGAGAAGAAGAGAGCTCGAATGGTGAAAAGAAAACTTTCAACTCAGTTTTGCGGTCCATTTGTTGGGTTTTCTGCTGCTGCTTTAATGGAAAACCGACTTAATTTCAAAATGTCAGCTCATGTTTTGCATCCCATTTTCTTCCTTTTCTGATGTTGTAAAAAAAAGGGAGCGCTGCCATTTACTGGCTTTTCTCTTGCTGCTATAAAAGGAAGGAAATCACTTTAATAAGAAATAGAAATCTCTTGGCTCGTTGGATTTTATGCTGAAGAATACGGATTGATTACAGACATTTTATTTTAAATAGTCATACGATATTCATTTTGATGTTCACATCAGCAACTGTAATCTCAATAGTAACCATACCTTTTAGAACAGCAATTTCAATAGTAAACGTACCTTCAAAACCAGTAAATTCAATAACAGCAGTATCTTCAGGAATTTCAGCTTCAATACCAACCGTACCTTCTAGAAATGTGGTTTACTTCAACAACTGTAATCTCAATAGTAACCGTACCTTTTAGAACTGTAACTTCAATAATAACTGTACCTTCAAAAACAATAACTTCAGCAGTATCTTCAAGAACTTTAATGCCAACAGTACCTTCTAGAAATGTGGTTTACTATTCAACAACTGTAATCTCAATAGTAACCATACTTTAAGAACTCTAACTTCAATAATAACCGTACCTTCAAAAACAGTAATTTCAATAACAGCAGCATCTTCAAGAACTTTAACTTTAATACCCAACGTACCTTCTAGAACTGCAACTTCAAAAATAACCGAACCTTTAAAAACTGTAACTTCAAGAGTAATCATATCTTCAAGAACCATAACCTCAATAATAACCGTAACTTAAATATTAATTGCATCTTTTGTAACTGTAACTTTAAAAAATATCCAGTAACATCAATAAATATTGTGTTAATCAAATATGTTATCGCTATTAAAATGTGAATACGAAACATAGATTTTTTGCATTTAATAGTTATGCTTCAGTAGTATTTACTTGGTATTAAAATTCATGATTTGTGTCCGCAAAAATAATTTTATAGTTTGCTCACATTTGAAGTTTCTGTAAGCAATATTTTATTTTATAACCGACATTGAACAGCCGGCCCAGCTCTGCGCTTACGATTATCTATGCTCAACTCCTTAGCTTTGTATTTTTGAACCCAACTTAGAAGACAAAGGAACTCCTGGTTTAACCATTGGGTCAAATTAGCCTTTGTAAAACACTTTTTGATGGAACCAACCTGATTTGCATTACATAGACAGGAAAATTAGAAAACTTCCTATAACTAGCCCGATGGTAAGGGGATTCTAACCCATGATCCTTCTATCACTGGGCATAATTTACGTCTGTACTGTGGTCGATGCAAGCCGTGCGTTAAAATCAACCAACCATCGCTGGGATCCGAACCCCTCTCCCCTCATTGGGAAACGAGCGCCCTATCCCCATAGCTCTTGTCAACAATATTTTATAACCGTCTTTGATTAGCAGACCCAATTTTGATTTTATGACTACCAATGTTCAACTCCGTGGCCTTGCAATTTTGAAACCCAATCCAGAAGACAAGGGAACTCCTGGATCATTGGGAGAAATTTGCCTTCGTAAAGGACTTTAAGATGGAGATAACCCACATTTGCATTACATAGAGAGGAAAACCTCCCACGGTTAGCTTGGCGGCAAGGAGACTCAAACCCATGATCCGTCTACCACTGAGGGTATTTTACGTCAGCACATTGGTCGGTGCGAGCCGGGTGCGGAATTTGTATCGACCAGCATGGAAGAAGGCAGGGAAAATTCTAAAACCCGTGTTTACTCGTTACTTCATTTTCTTACAAGAATTCTAAAAATATGCATAAAAGGTGGTCTCTATTAAGCACTGTATAATTTGAACTGAACACCCTTTACATAATTTTTCAGGAAATTCTAAGAACAATTTATATAGATTATAATTTATATGTTTTATTGGACCATTTTATTAAACTTTTTTTATGAATCTCTCAGAGATTTCTTTATGTAAAACAGTTAGGAACATGTTTATTATTTTTATTTCCAATTTTAAAAAAAATTCTTACAGTTTAATGTACCAAAACTAAAAATTATCTGGCATTTCAAAAAAAAATCACCGTTTTTATGTATGGCAATACTAGTGCCAATAGTGAATCATGGCACTGAAATTAATCTCTTTATTACTTTCATTTGTTTGACTGTCTTCAAAAAATCTTAAATATGGCAAATATTAATACAGAATTATAGTAACCTATTCAACTTTTTTATAATGCGGCAATAAACTTTGAGATGACTTTCACTTGATCTTGACGTAGGAGTGCATCTTTAGGACCAGTGAAGGGGATTTCTGCATCTGTGAACGAGCTGCTATACTTAAAATCTTTAAAGGGTTAGATCCTTTAAAGCCGGTACTTTAACACTTAAAATTACATAAATGAAGAGCCAACAAATTTTTTTCTGCATTTCAATTAGTTTCATATGTTTTTATAGTTACTTTACTAGTCGTCCTTTCAACCCTTCTTCCTTATACTTAGGGCAATGTGGGTTGCTTTAAATAATTTTCTATTTCTTTTCCGCTGATCGTGCTTCTCGCTTTCATAACTCAAAAACTGTGAGATGAAACAATATAAATTTTGCACATATTTAGAGAAATGTTTTAGGATAATTCTGATATCAAAATGTTGTTCATGCTATTTTTGATTTATTTGCTTTAAAGTTGAAAATTTCTTTTTTAAGCCGCGTAATCTAGTTAAGAGAAAACTAGCAGGGGAATTAAATGAGTGATTCGTCACACTTTGATTAAATTTTGAATTAGTTTTAAAATAATTTAATAATGTTGACTTCTTTTCTGGTGTAAAAAAAACAAACACTAATTGCATGAAATTATAATTTTACAATTTATTTGAAGTAATATTGAAAGTTCTTTAAGGAAGCGCTCAATAAAGAACTCTGTATGGCATAGTTGCAAATACTAATTCATCTTGATGGATCTTAAGATTGCCGTCCTCAATTCAGCTCCTGAAAACTTTTTGTATTAATTGCCTGACTCAAAACTAAATCTTTTCCGACCAACACGACAATATAAGTGCAACTTGATAGAAAGCTCAAAGTTGTGGAGGTGTAGATATGAACGATCAGTTCCTCCTGGAATATCCCTCATTCCAAAATGCTCGTAAAGATCCCTACCGATTCTAATCTCTTCAGAATCCATATTTACTGATATTTTGAACTTGTTTTTCAATCCTTCAACCTAACTCCAATCTAAATTTCTACCGAGCCACAAACCGCTTCTGACTTTTCACTGCAATTTTCTGCGTTAACATAAGCTTCGTTAATGGAAATACAGAGCTATAAGCTAATGCTAAAAGCTCGTCGCTCTTTTCAACAATCAACAGCCAACACCAAAGTTTGATCGTGACCATTGTCTTGTTTCCTATATTTTATAAAATAAATCAATAATTCTCCTATTTTATTTTTTCTATCTGTTTTTGTTTTATATTTCCTGTAACTTGCGCACACATTTTCCCAAAGTTTGTTGAATAAGGATTTGTTCCAAATACAGGGAAATTTTTTATCTAGACCTTGAAACTTTTATAATTTAAAATGAGGTGCTTTTCTATATTCAATGTTATAGATAAATAGTATATTTCACGTATCTTGGACAATCTTGTTTAAATGAAATTAAACATTATTCTTCAATTGAGAAAACATAAAGCGGAGATGATGAGTATATAATTCTACAAAACGTGGTTGTCGAAGATGTAATAATAAAATAGTCATCTTCGTACTACAGAGTAAATATGTGATGAAATTTAAACACTGAGAAGTGATTAAATATATGCGTTTTGTGAGCAGAAAAGTTGTTTGAACAAAAGCTCTTTTGTCCCTCATTGGTGCCTATTCATAAGAAACCTTATTTGTGTAAAATGTGTGAAGTCTATAATACAGATGAGTGTAATTTAAATGAACAAGAGTGTAATATAAATGAACAGTCTCTTGTTCATTCTGGAGAGAGACCATATGTATGCAGCATATGTAATAGGTCTTTCAATTGGAAATCTAATTTAAACCAACATTATTCTGTACATTCTGATGAAAAGCCTTATTCATGCAATGTGTGTGATAAAAGATTCTCCCAGAAATATTACTTAACTAAACATTCACTTGTCCATAAGGCAGAGAAGCCTTACTCATGTGCTGTGTGTGATAAAAAATTCTTACGAACGGATAGTCTGCATGCACATTCTCGTATTCATACTGGAGAGAGACCTTATTCCTGTAAAGTGTGTCATAAAGCTTTTACTATGAAATCTTATTTAAACGAACACTCTCTCATTCATACTGGAGAGAAACCATATTCATGTAGTGTGTGTGTTCGATCTTTCTCAAGAAAATCGGATTTAAATAGGCACTCTCTTGTTCATATTGGTGAAAAAATTTATGCATGCAGTGTGTGTAATAAATCTTTCACACACAAACGTGGTTTAAATAAACATTATGTTGTTCATACTGGTGAAAAGCCTTATTCTTGCAATTTCTGTGATAAAACATTCTCGCAGAAAACTAATTTAAATCTTCATTATCCGGTTCATAGCGGTGAAAGGCCTCATTCATGCAGTGTATGCGGTAAATCTTTCGCTCATAAACGTAGCTTAAATAAACATTATGTCGTTCACACCGGAGAAAAGCCTTATTCATGTAGCGTGTGTGATAAGTCTTTCACACAGAAAGCCAATTTAGATAAACACCATCGTGTTCATGTTGGGGAGAAACCTTTTTCTTGCAGTGTGTGTGGTAAATTTTTCACACAGAAATCTAATTTAGATAGACATTTTCTTGTTCATGCGAAGAAAGACTTAATTCATAGTGTGGGTGATGTGTGATAAAACATTCTTAGTTTGAGAAACCTATTTAACTTTTTTATGTTGAATCAACTACAAGATTTCACTAGTTTTTACAAATTTTCACTGGTAACCATAGTAAATACAATATTTCAATTTTTAGAAACAAAGTTAAAAATATTGTATGAATATATACGTATTTCATAGAAATTTAAATAAACCTAATAATTGCATTATTTTAATTTTTGAGATCATTTCTCAATAAATGGTTTTTCTGTTAAACCTTCAACATAGGTATATCATTATTATTGATATTAAAAATACTATATATTATAATGAAATTAAAGAAAAAAGTACAAATAATCGGAAATATTTGCTATGATGACAAAGTATGTATTTTTTTTTTTTTTTTCATGTTAGAAAGATGGTTCATAACACCAAATGAAAAATCTAATCAGCACACCTGATTGGCTGAAATTCAACCACTGATAATTATTTAAAGATTGTCAGATTTTGGAAACTCTTCAGCACATTAGTTAATTATTACAGCATTTGCAGATTTATCTTTTCTCTAAATTTCATTTTTAAAAGAGAAAAATCAAAGGAAAGGGGTATAATTGTTGAGATTTCTTTTTTAAATATCTCTTATTAGACTTTTTCTCTAATTAGACTTATTTCTAATAAAAATCATAAAGCTGAATTGAACAAGAACAAAAAGTAAAAAAGATTTCCCTCTCTTACTTGATCTTAGTCCTAGCAGCAAAATGACTAGTGCCCTCATTAGACCAATATTCACAATTCTTGGCTCAATAATGGTTCCGTTATTTGTCCAACATTGGCCCTATACAGAATTGTCAGATTAACCCGATATGTTATTTTCATTATTCAGCCAATATTGGCCCTATGTAGGGCCAATATTAAAAAATCTAGACATCCCAATGTTGTTCACTCGGTGCATATTTATATAGGACCCATATTGTACCAATTTGAGGCCAACTGGGGTCTAGATAAAAATGTTGCTGGGGAGGCTTAACTGTTTAAGAATCCATTATTTTTTAAGTATCGTGTGAAATTCGACTTAAGTTAGGCAGCATTAAGTCTTCATGTATACTTTTTAATGACCTTGTGTATAATTGTATGAGCATGTATAATTTTTAATGATTTGCAAATTTTACAACAGGAACTGAATTTTTTAAAATTTTTATTATAATCTCTTTCTTACTGCATTGAAATTATATATAAATTTGGATTTATGCCAATAGTGCTGCAGATTCAATGTGTAAATTCGATTACATATAGTTTTCATCCTCACATCTGTGTTTGACACCCCTCCCTGCCAAGAACTCAAAAGGAGTGACTGGGCAGTGCATAGGGGTTAGAGTGAGATTATGGTCACTGGCGTGCCAATGACCACGTATGAAGTCCGCTAATGTGGGAGTCGCAGCTTGGCTCCACATAACATAAAAATATACTCTTTTTCTCTTAAAACAATAGAGTGTGCATGCTGGAGAAATCGGAACTGCCAAATGATGGGAAAAGATTTAGATCAAGATGGTGTGGTGATTGTCCCTCTAACAATTTCATTACATTTTAGCAAAAAGTTTGTTTAATTATTTAAGACAAAAACAAAATTATGTTTTATTTTTTTTTAAAAAATAACTGAAAACATAGTAAAACAATTCTCAAGTTTTAAATGTAGTTGTTAAATTAAGATATATTAGATGGTAATTTAAAAAAATGTAAATGACTAGTTTGTTCAATCTGCTTGGCTTGTAAAAAGCTTGTACTTCATCCACCATACATATGACATTATAAATGGTTGTTTACATTTCTTTCTGGAATAGTCTTTATTGGTAAATCCATACAATAATAAAATTCAGCTATGTAGTTTAAAAAATTTAAATAAGTGTGAAGGAACAGAAATCCCTAGGCGGCAGTAATTAACTATACAAAAACTTATTTTTTTATTAAGTTCTCTTATGACATTGTATTTAGTGTATTTTACATAATTAGTATTAAATACAGTCGAAAAGTAATTTTTTTCTTCTGGAAAATCATTCCTTAATGGTTATGTGGTATTTTTTAGACAGCTGGACCTGGAATTACCTTTTAATTTTTATAAAATACTGTTTTTTCTGAAATAATAATTTATATTTTTGTACTTGAACTTATGTTCAAGGCATATGCCTGACTGACATATGTTATGTAAAAAAAAAACCATTCAAAGTTTCTCAAACCTTGAAGAAGAAAAAAAAGTGATAAATAACTCATATATAATGTAAATTGTTTTATACATCTTTCTTTGTTTGTTTTATTTATTTTTCAATACTAAAATTTTGCGGAACTTTTTTTAATTGTAGGACTCCCATATTTAAATGGTGAAGCTTGATATAAAGAGTTTCTGAAGGCTTTCTTCTCCAGAGTTATACTCCAAAATATGATATTTATTTATTTCTGTGGTGTGGGGATTGTCCCTGATACTGATTCAGATTTTGACCTAGTTCATTTTCATTATTCAAAAATAATAAACTTCTCAATCTTAAAATTGATGTTCTATGTGTGACAAAGATGCTAAATACATATTAAAAGCATGATTTTGGAATATTCTTTGCTTGTTTAGGCTTAATGTGTTTGAATAAATTATTTGTACGCTTTAAAATCGAACATTTGCTTTTTTTTTGTCTACATATTAATTACTAGAAAAGTAAGTGTCTATAAAATTAATTTTTTTTGTGTAATTATTTCATATTTTATTCATAATTGTTTCTTAAGATTTAAAGAAATTATATTGTTTAACACATCCATTATAGTTAAAAATAATTTTAAAGTTTAAATTTTAGATTAATTTTAAATTTTTATACAGCCCCTGAAAGATAAAATTTTAATACAATAATGTAATAATATAATAGTCCCTTGTAAAAAAAATAACAAAAATGGTAAAAAAAACAGTTCATCCTAATTTTAAAAGCAACCGAGATATCAATATTTAAAGTTTGTATCCTATATTAGTGTGATGTTTGCTTTCTTACAGTTCTATTTTTAATCTAGAAAAGTTTATTGCATGTATTTTAATGTGTCGGTGCTGTTTAAACAATCACCAAATATTACTTAAATATAAAACTATATGCAGTTTTACTATCCATACCGTGGAAATGAGTTTCTTACTGACTATTGAAAGAGAGATATATGTACCAGAGAAATTTACTTGATAGTAATAAATTTTGACTATGGGTTGGTAAAAATATCATCACTGCAAGTGATGCTAAATGCAGTTAACCTATACGAATTCCGCTCCAGGTTCTCACCGACCACATTGCTGATGTAAAATATCCTCAGTGGTAGACGGATCATGGGTTAGAGTTCTCTTGCCGTCAGACTAACTGTAGAAGGTTTCCCATGGTTTTCTTCTCCATGTAACACAAATTATCCAGGAGCTCTCTTGTTTGTGTTGGGCTCAAAATTACCAGACTACAGAGTTGAACGTTAGTAGAGTAGTCCTAAGCCCAAAATTGTGTCAGCTTTTCAACGATGGTTATAAAATAAAATAAGTTATATTTAGATTAAAATGAAAGCAAAAACAATTCTGCTACATTCAACTTAACCATATTAAGGCAACTACTCTCTTATTTTCACTGATTCATAAGTACCCCTAAAAATGTCACTTACCTGGTTCTTCCACTAAGCTCTTCAATAGTGTCAGTATTCTCGTTTCAGATTTGTGAATGATTTCATAATATTGTTCAGTAGTGATTGGGTTTTTTTTTATTCACCGCGTAAGAAGAACAGGTATTCAGCATAATTTAAGTGGTAAAATTTTCTTAAGTGGTACAGTTTTCTTAATTCAGAAAAAAGAAATTTCGTGTGATAAATGTTTTTTTTAAAGCTTTAAAATGTGGTTATAATGTATGTATTATAAAGATCGGGCTTTTAAGAAACATGTAGAAATGCGATAATAACCCCCTAAAACAGGATAGAAAAGTCACTTCTGATTAACTGTAAACTGGACACAAAGTAAGAGATTTAAAAGTGATTACTAAAATTTGAAATCCACGCCTGATAATTTTGTCGAAATAAAAATATTGGGATTTTCAAAACTTTGTTTCTTGGAAATTCGTTGCGATAACCACTGAAAAAATGATCGAAAAAAGCTATATTTTAGATTTTATTTTATTTTATAACCGTCGTTGAACAGCCGACCCAACTTAATGGGTTTACGGCTACTAATGTTCAACTCCGTAGCCTTGTAATTTTGAACCCAATCCAGAAGACAAGGGAACTCCTGGATCGAGTATTGGGAGAAATTTGCCTTCGTGGAGGACTTTTTGATGGAGCTAACCCGCATTTGCGTTACATGGAGAGGAAGACCACGAGAACCTCCCACGGTTAGCCTCACGGCAAGGGGACTCTAACCCATTATCCGTCTACCACTGAGGATATTTCACGTCAGCACTGTGGTCAGTGCAAGCCGGATGCGGAATTCGTATCGACTGGGATTCGAACCCGGTTCGCCTCATTGGAAGGCGAACGCTCTATCCCCTGAGCCATCGCGGCTCTATATTTTAGATTTGGCGAAATTCAAGATTTCTGGTACTTTTTTATTTTCCAAAAAAATTGCAATTTTTTTTAATTGTATTCTGCTGCTGCCGTGAGCCGCAAATTGGGCACCCCTATCATAGTGTATCATTTCTAGATCATAACCACCCTCCCCAGTTCTGCGGGGGTTGCGGATTTATTATTTACACCACTGTCTATAACTCTTAAATCCAGGTATTCAGAGTACAGTTTTTTGAGATTGCACACTATATAAAACTTAAAGCTTAATTTAATTAAAAGCTTGAATGCTTAGGCATAATTTATATTTTTTTAAATTTATCTCTTTAATTTAGCTACGTTTTTTTAAAAATATAATTAGAGATAATAGTTTTTAAAAATAATATTAGAAGAGTAATATTATATTATGATAATATTAATATTATGATTAAAAATTAACTAGAAAAATCGCTAGTAAGAAGAGTAAAATAAGATATAAAAAATTTTACTTATAAATGTATCATGTATTTAAAAACTACACACTACTTTTGATTAAAAATAAGAATTCATTTTTTAAAAAAAAAGTTTTTAAAAATAAATACCGCTTTTAAAAAATAATTACATATTTTAAAAAATCAATAAGATTTTTGAAAATAATTTTTTAAAAAGATAAATGTTATTTAAAATAAGAATTCTTTTTAAAAAGAATACGTATGCTCTTTAAACCAAGAAATTCTTAAAAAAAACTAACATATGTTTTTCAAAATTAAATATTCCTTTTAAAAATAAAATTTAAAGAAAAATGCGCAAAAATTTTTTGATTGTTGAGAATATAGTTTTGCTGTTTCAAACATCCTAGGTGTATAATCTTGTTATCTCTTTTTTCTAAAAACCTTCCACAGTTCTAAGTTGAATGGTTTATAACTAAAAATTTGTTGAAAAGAATCTCTAGAACAGGGTTTCTTAACCTGTGGTTCATGGGTCATATTTTGGGGGTCCGCCGACTACTCCTAATTTTTCAAACGTTTGGATCAATAACATTGACCTTTTTTTTCTTTCTAAAATGTGAAAATTCATACATATTTGAAACTAGGTGACTTGTGAGCGGCAAGCCACCCCGTGATCGAGATACTCAAAATTCCGCACGGACTGCACACAGCCCTCGAATATCCCTGTCAATTATTATTTGATTTAATATTATTTGATATTTTTTGTAGCCCCAATCTGATTCGAAACGTCCAAAAAAAAGGAACTATGATGAAAATTATGTTTCATATTGATTCTGTTGCATAAAGGAATCTAATCGTATGGAAAAGCCCCCAATGTTTTCTGTGTAGAAAAGTTTTAGCAAACGCAAGTATGAAACCAGCAAAATTGATAGAGCATCTCTAATCTCTTCATCCTGAAAATGCTTCTAAAGATCTAGAATTTTTTACTAAGAAGAAAGCCCAGTTTTCGAAATCTGGAACATTTACCACACTTGGATTTGGTATTCCACAAAAACCTCTGGTTGAGGCATCTTTCGAAGTTGCATATCGTATTGCCAAAAGCATGAAACCGCATACTATTGGAGAGACGTTAATTAAGCCATGTGTGCTGGAAATAGTTGAATTAGTTTGTGGACTGGAACAAAGAAAAAAAACTTGAGGCTATTCCATTGTCCAATGATGTGATACATTCAAGGATAGTTGAAATTTCCTGCAATATCTTGAAACAGATCATCGATGAATTGAAAACATCGCCTTTTCCCTTTAGTATGCAACTGGGTGAAACTACAAACTTCTTGAATTGTAGTCAACTTCTTGCTTTTGTTCGTTACTTGTCTGCTGATACTATCAAAGAGGAATTCTTATTTTGTGAGTCTCTTTTGAAACTAAGGCAGTTGATGTTTTAGCAATGTTAAATGTTTTCTTTAAAAAAAAACACGACTTTGACTGGAAAGAAGAATTTCATTCACTTAGTACAGATGGAGCAATGCTTGGCAATAAATCTGGTTTTGCCCTGTTGGAATAAAAAGTGGCTCCTAATGTTCTTGTTACTCATTGTTTTTTATATAGACATGCACTGGCTATAAAAACTCTTCCAACCAGCTTAAAAGAAGTATTGTCAAAAGTTATTAAAACTGTGAATTTTATTAGAATTAGAGCTCTTAATCATCGTCTTTTTAAAACACTGTGTCAAGAAATGGACGTAGTACATGAGGTACTTTTGAAGTGCGCTGGCTGTCACGAGGGCAGGTTTTGAAGCAAATTTTCATGTTGAAGACAGAAGTATCACTTTTTCTAGATGATAAAGGTAACCCACTCTTCGAATATTTCAAAAAAAAATATATATATATATATTTTCCATATAAATTGGCTTACATGGCAGAAATTTTTAACCACATGAGCGATATAAGTCTTTCACTTCAAGGGTCTGATATCACCATTATGGATGCAATTGATAAATTACAAGCATTCTTATTGAAAATGCAACTTTGGAAAAATAGAATTCAAAATGCGATATTTTCAAACTTCCAGGTCTTGGACGAAGTGCTTTCTGAAAATAGAGCACGGCAAGATAATTTTTTACTGAATAACTTGAAAAATGAAATCTGTGAACACCTGGAAGTACTTCAAGTTTCATTTAAAAAATATTTCAATTTGAATGTGATAAATATAAAAGATGCGTTGTAGATTCGCAATCCTTTTCTTTGTGATATATTGACTATATAGACCTTGCCAAAGATGAGCTTATTGATCTTAGAGCAAAGTCCTTGCTAAAAATGGATTTCGATTCAAAAACACTCGGAGAGTTTTGGTCTTCTGTAAGTGAAGCCTACCTATTGCTTGTAAAGCGATCTATGGCAGCTATAATTCCGTTTGCTACAGTGTATCTTAGCGAGGCGGGATTTTCCACACTTCGTCGCTTTGAAACTAAACCGTAGTAACTCAAAAAAAAAAAAAACATCGAAAAATGAGATATTTGGGTCATTTTGTGTGAAAACAATCAACCTTTTAGAGAAACAACGTGTTATCTTCATAGTTCCATTAAATTAATTTAGAGAGCAGATAAATCGTTATCGCATTGGCGCGATTTGCATTGGCGGGGAAAGTTAGAAATCGCTCTCCTGGAAAACTTGCTTTTTTGAGTTTCCACAGTTTAGTTTCAAAGCGACGACTTGTGACAATAAAAACAAAACATCGAAATAGATTGAATGTTGAATATGATATGCGCGTTGTTTTGTCGAAAAGCATTCCTCAATTCAATTTATTAATTAAGGAAAAGCAGCAACAGCCTTCAGATTAAAAATTTTTTAATTTTTAAAATTTTGTATACTATTAAAATTATAAAATTAAATGTTTTCTAATAATTGATGTTTTTTGCAATTATTTTTTTCACAAGGGGGTATTCCGTGACTTTAAAATTTTTAAAAGGGGTCCATTATATCAAAAAGGTTAAGAAACACTGCTCTAGAATACGCGAACCTCTCGAATATGAAGATGCTCTTGCAGTGAGCCGTGGACCGCTCCCTAGTATACCCATAATTAGAAAAGGAAGGTTTTATGTACTTGCAATTTTCTTATAAATTCTGAATTATTTGCGCTAGAAGCATGAAATTTAGACAAAGGGCGCACCCTGAAGGAGTGAGCGGGAAATAAGATGGATACGGGAGGCGAATACCCATACTTAAGGAATTCATACTTTTGCGGGTTACCCCAAAATCTTACTCCTTGTGAAAAAAATTCGCAGGAATTGAGAAGGGGCCCGAAGAGGTAACTTTATAAAGTGTCTAAATAATTGTCGACGTTTTGATTACCTAAGGAATAGAGTTCCTTGTCTAAGTTAGAGAGTTGTGACATACAGGTAGCATTCTCTTTAACGAAACGAACATTTCCTATGAAGATAATGGTTATTTATTTTTTATTAGAACAACATAATTTGTAGGCTTGTGTGATCAATTAAGGCTTATAAACCTTTGTCAAGTAGGAGGACAGATAGAACGATACAGAGAAGGATAGCAGGACGATTCATCCAGGGGGATTCGTTCGAACCCGCTACACACAGCATTTGGTGGGCAATACTGCTCGGCCAGGGAGGCTGCAGAGATAATGATCTGATTCTGTCCGGGGAATTGAAACTCAAAATTATAAGTATATATTCTTTTTTCTTGCTTTTAAAATTAATCGTCCCACTGCGTAAACACGGCTACACATCGGACAGACACGGTTCCTAGTAGAACACACCGCAGTCAAGCATCACTGGCTGCGGTCAGTGTGCTTGTGAGTAACCACTTTGATCAGCCTGCGTAGGGACCGAGAGTGCACGGTATCGGTTCTCGTTAAACTGTTCTATCTTAAAGTGCTCGACTTCGCGCACAAATCGTCGGGCTACCAAAGCAGATGAGCCATCCCTTCTACAGAGAATCAAAATTGTGATACCATGTCTTCGGTTCATCCTCACTGATGTTTACCAAACCGTCGCCAATAGCTCATTTTCGGCTCTAGTGCGACATTAATGAACTACGACAACAACAACAACAGTTGTCTTTGGCTTTTGGTTATCAGTTGGTCGCCCTACATAAACTCACCGTTTCATGGTTCTATGCTGTTGTCCACCTGCTTCGTAGTTATATAGCACAAGCTCCGGAATCGGTTATGCTGTGCCAAATACGTGATAATTGGTAGGAACGTGTTATTTAGAATTTCTGTCAGAGTAATTCGCCCCACACTGTAAAAACTGTGGTGTTCATACTATACCAATCCGAATCCGGTGTTGAAAAACTCTAAAAAATTGCTTGAATGATTACTTTATTTCAAGCTTAATACCGAATCGAACGTTCTTGCTCACTTCAAAGTGTGTAGTTAAATCTTAACACCAATGATAAAGCTTACGCCAATTCGCAGCTCGTTGGTGAAGAAGATTGCGTTTTCGGAGCTTCGTAAATTTGACGAATGATTATTGTAAACTCTTAAACTCTTTAAGCTAAATTCTTACACGAGATGATGATAGTGCATGTTTTAAAAGTAAAATAAATGCTTTGGGACCATTTTTATAAGTTTTAAGGGGCAATAATTGTGCAAATTCAAGATATTGACAAGATGGCGGTTTGTTTACGCGAAGTATACACAGGTCATGGATGGAAACTGTCCATGGTACTGAGGAAATATGAATTCTTGTCCGATTGAATTGACAAACTAGCTATATCCTATTTTTCTACCAGGTAAGTTTCAATCCTCTTTACCAATTGAATAGTGATTGTAGTTGATTATCCGCCAGGTAATTTCAATTTTCTTGACGGATTAATTTGACAAACTACTCATATAAACTATTATAAAATGCATTGATGTTTTTAGTATAATGAAGATATTGATGTTCTCTTAAGATTTGCATAAATCCATTTGTTGTATAAAATCTTTTTCTATTATTTAACTTCTATTCACTTTGGTTTTGTTCTAATTCATAATGATATTCTTTCTGTGTTGCATGTTTGATTATCAAGCAAATGTTATTTTAAGAAATATTGAATCTATGCATCTCTTTCTCCTAAATTTATGATTTTTTGCGTTATATTGTGTGATGAAAGTATCTAAGTATATTTACTGATTATTGTGTGTATCATATTTTACTGTAATTATAAATTTAATTAAAGAACAAATATGGTGGCGGCTATTCACACCAAGAAGTGTAAAAGAACATTTTTTTTTCCTCACTACACCAGGAACTATTCTCAGTTTTGGTGTAGTTAATTTCCACTTGGTGTAAGGTAGTTGTCACCATTTTTGGTGTTCAGATACACGGAAATATTTTTTATCTTGATAATTTCGAGCTATCGAGATACATCGAAATTTTTAAATATCGAATTTTTTTTCTCCAGTTTTTCTCGTTTATATGAAGAATACGTACCGTACGAAATTTGAAACTCAGCTTCTTTGTGGCAAAATCATATTTATCAATATTGTCAATTATTTCTGATTACCCTAATAATTACAAAATATCAAGCCGCGATGGCTCAGGGGATAGAGCCTTCGCTTTCCAATGCGGCGAACCGGGTTCAAATTCCAGTCGATGCGCATTCCGCATCCGGCTTGCACCTACCACAGTGCTGACGTGAAATATCCTCAATGGTAGACGGATCATAGGTTAGAGTCCTCTTGCCGTCAAGCTAACCGCGGAAGGTTCTCTTGGTCTTCCTCTCCATGTAACGCAAATGCTGTTTAGTTCCATCAAAATGTCCTCCACGAAGGCAAATTTCTCCCAATGCTTGATGCAGGAGTTTCCTTGTCTTCTGGATTGGGCTCAAAATTACAAGACTACGGAGTTGAGCATTAGTAGTCGTAAACCCATTAAATTGGGTCGGCTGTTCAACGACGGTTATAAAATATAAAATAAAATATCGTAAAGGAAACTTTTTTATTTATTTTTATTGAATTCAAAAGGACTCCAAAGTTGAAACTTCTATCGTCTTTGCCATTCCGCATCCCTGTCAATTAGGCTGATAACTCCGAAAATTACGAAATAATTTAAATGAAACTTTTTTAGTTTTTTTTATTTATCTCATCGAAAGTCTGTAGGCGTTTTTATATATATACTCATTCGCATCAAATGAGTGGAATATAATATTTAATTAATAATAAGTGAAGTGAAATAAAAATTAAGTTTGTATGGTTCGTGTGGTGCTAATAATTGGTGTGCATTTGAAAAAAAGTAAATCCTTTTGACTTTTTGATCATATGTCTAATCAATATATATATATATATATATATATATATATATATATATATATATATATATATATAGTGTGTTTTTTTTGTTTTTTTTTTTAATTTACGCATAATTTTAGCATTCATAAGAGTTTTCTATAATTTATAAACTCCAACAGGTCTTGTGCTTAAAACAAATTTAACAAAATTAATATCTCAGCATAAATAAATGTAAGGTTAGTCCCGTTTTGAGTGTTATCCCTTATTTGGCTATATTTGTGTAAAATAGCATCGTTTGTAATTTTTGGGTAGCATCCCCTTACGAAAAAATTGAGGTATGAATGAGGTTGTTATTTAAATACGTCGTTGGGTAGAAAAGGGTGCAAATGAATACCTCAAATTTACCTCTAGAGGTATATATATGTTTTAACCTGAGGTGTTTCATCTTACATCTGTGGAGAAGTAGGTACTTAACTGCTTTAAAGTGTTTCGTTTTCAACCATAGGTTATTACTTATCGACCTGAAAAATATTTTTTTTACACCCGTGGAAGTATTTATTCACCAACCTAGCGAGTAATTAACATTTTAATGTTAGAATTATAATGCAAGACATCATAAAAATAATAATATTAAAAAATATAATAAATAAAGGTATAATAAATGAAAATATAATAAAAGAATATTTCGAAAATAAACAAAATGGTTGAAAAGATGACTAGCTTTAGTGCTGCTGCCATCCGTTCTAAAAAAACACAAATTTCGAGTCGAATCAAGTATATAGTAATCAACATAGAATTCTAAAAGTTATACAATATACCTTAAAAAATGATTTTAACTGCTGATGCTGTGTAATTGGTTTTAGTTATTAATAGTAATTTCTAGTAAAAAATAAAAAAAAAACAGATAAATTTGAGCATTGCTGTTTATTGCAAAGATTCTCATAAGCAAGTAGTCGTGGCCGAGTGGTTAAGGCGATGGACTAGAAATCCATTGGGATCTTCCCGCGCAGGTTCGAATCCTGCCGACTACGTGTTTTTTTTTTTTTTTTTTTTAATATTTGTTTTTTGAAGTTACAAAATTTTTTATTTTTTCTTCGTTTCTTATATCTCTACAATCTACCTCTAGTGTATTTTTTGATAGTTGTAAAATTAATTTTTTACTAACGTGAGGTGTTTTATGTTCTATCTCAGGTTATTATGTTTCAACCTCAAGTTTATATGTTTATGCTTGTGGAGGTATTTTTTTATCAACTTAAGGTGTGTCATTTTATACATAACGTCATCCTCGGAAATATTGAGGCTGGAAGTACTTAGCGCACCATAAGTGAAAGCGGTATATAGATTTGTATTAACAGAAAACTGTAAAATAGTTCAAATTTCTGAGCGACGTCAAATATTTTTGCTTTAAATAATTTAATAGCACTTAAGTATTTTCAAGTGGTGAATTTTTAACTTTTTATTAGAATAAATCAGCGTTATTTATCACGCTATAACTCAATAAAATGAGCATTTAGAACTATTTCATGCTTTTCATGAAGTAATATTATGTGTATCTCATAATGGAAAATGCTTTAATAAGAAATTTTTTCTTTTAATTACAACTATTTTTATAATCATAACTATTCTTAATATCAAAAGAATGAACTTTATTTAAGTGTAAAATTTATTATTTTCTAATATGTAATCAAATATTGGATTTAATCATATATTTGAAAAAAAGAAATGATACATTTTAATAAGGAAACTAATACGAGACAAATAAAAAATATGTTATATCATGGCAGAAAAGAGGCAAAGAAATGAAAATTTTATTGGCACATTCTTAAAATTGCTATCTGAAATTAGGTTCTAAAGAATTGTTCAGAATCATATGATATACATTTAAATTACAAGTGGAAATAATATAAACATAAACACTGCAATTATTTACAAATTAACATAGCATATAATATAAAAATGGGACAAAATAATTAAGCTAAGTATTTAAATAATAACAGTAATAAAGTAATAATAATTAATAAAGTAATAATAATTATAAAGTAATAATAATTATAAAGTAATAATAATAAATAAATTATAAATAATTTAGCAAATTATTTCGATCCTTGAGATTGTAAAAGTTTAAAATAGTATTTATTTTTAAAAGCAAATATAGTTTATATTTTATTTTTTGTTGATTATTACAAAAAAGTAACGTATTTTCAAATCGTAAGTTTTCCTTACATATAAATTTATTGGTGACAATCTTTCTTATAAAATTTTTTAAAAAATATCACAAAATAGAAATTTCTCTGGAAAATTATTAGTATAATATTCTGAGCAGAACTTGTTCAATAATTAAAAAAACTATGCGTGGAAAAAACAAGAAAATATTGAATATTTTTATGAACTGCATTTTAAATTGTCTACAAGTTTTTGTTCAATTGTAATTTTTAGAAAAAAAAATTAAAATCGAAAAATTAGAAAAGAAAAAATATATATATGCATATATATCAAATGCACGCATATAACGTGCTTTAAAAGGTTTAATAATTTTTGAAATTATTATTCATTGCACTATTTTATGAAGTATATTAGGCTGCTTCTGAAAAAAAAAAAAAAAAAAAAAAGACAGAACTCTGGATTTAAATTACATTTAAACACCAAAGAAGCATGCACGAGAAAAAGTTTTTTTTTTTTTTTTCCTCCTAATAAAACCACTTCCCTTTTTTTTTTTTTTTTCCAAAAAATGCACAAAACTTAATAAAAACGTGCAAAGACATGAATATTTTTCAGTGTTATTTGAAAATTTAATTCAAGCAATAAATTATATTTCAATACTTTTGACAATCTTTGATTAATGTGACGCATTAAAATTAAATTACAAAATCTAATAACTAATTTATAAAGTAGTAAAAAATTATTTAAGACATCATCATAAGATACACAAAAACAATTTATCTGTGTTAGAAAGATTCATATCATATGAAGCATGAACATTAATATTTATTTAAAATTATATTAATATTCATCTAATTAATATTCATTTAAAATTATGGCTTACTCCAGTTAAAATGGCTAACAATGACTTAAATTCCTTTTTTATTAATATCATCTAGTGCATCGGAGTTTTTTTTTTTTTTTTGTTTCGAGTATAAAATTTATGAAATTTCACTAAAATAAAAGTAAGCAGCTATCGTTAAGAATATATAAGCGTAAAAAACATGAGCTTCAACATTGTTATTAATTTTTTTTTTCTTTTAGAAACATAACCAAACTGCTTTTTTTACTAGTTTTTCTAAATAACAAAAATCTTAACTCTTTAATGACATCTGGTATTTGTTCTTACATACATTTAAACCAGACAAACAGTGCTTAAATTTGTTTTATTTCATGTCTGAAAGTTTTGCAAAAATATGAATGCTTTGGTAGTTTCATATTGTTATATTATTTTAAGAAAATGATCGTCGTTTTGAATTTTAGTAGAAAATAATTATTTTAATAGTAAAAGTTTCACTTTCTTCAATAGTGTTTCTTCTGTTTCACAAAAATCAAAATATTTTATTATTACGTATTTGCTCTACCGAATTTATTAGCAGTTGTTTTCCTAACTTTTAAACTTAATTAAATTTTTTTAATTCTTGAAAATTACAGGTAAATTTAAATTGAAAAGTTTTGTTTCACATACACGAATCCTTAAACGACTCTTTCTTAAATAACACTTAAGTGCATCCCCACTCAAAATCATTTTTTTATTATTTTACTATGTTTTGGCATTCCATGTTTCCTTATGTTCTGCATTTCGGAATGTATTAAAATACAAGATGTGAAACAGCAAGGAGAGTACATTCAAATTAAAACTAAGCACATTGTTATAATCAAAAACAAACAAAACTCGATTCATTATTTATTAGTTTGTTAAATATATTATTTTTAATATATATATTATTTAACAGCGATCAGCGAGTTAAAATTAACTAAGTAGAAATTAACTTTTGTGATTAATTTTACGCTTGACTTCTCTAAATTATTGGAATGAGATTAATAATTATAAAACATCACTCATAGTCATAATAATGTATTTGTTATGGCAAAACTTGTTTGAAAAAGATGAAATATGGTGGTACCAAAACATTAAATATAATTATTTTTAAAAATTTAGAATGGTTGTTCTTACTACCTATAACCCATTTCGTTCGCCAATTAATTTCAGTCCAGCGGTGGACTGATCGTAAAGACACGACTCCTAGTAGAACACCGAAGTCACTCATATCTGGCTGCGGTCAGTAAGGTAAGTCGTTAGGTACTTTATTTACGTCGCTCTAGAGCTGGCTATTGGCGGCTGTCTGGAAAACATCCCTAAGGATGATCGGAAGACATGCCATCACGATTTTGATCCTTTACAGAGGAGATGGAGGGGATCCCCGGTTCGGTAGCCCGACGACCTGCAAGCGAAGTCGAGCACTTTACGGTAGAACAGTTTAACGAGGACCAATACCGCACACCCTCAGTCCCTACGCAGACTGATCCAAGTGGTCACCCACCCGCACACTGATTGCAGCCAGTGATGCAATTAAGAATTGAAAATATCCGAGAATAACAAAAAAAACTGTGCTCGAATTATTTCATGCAACAGAGCAACATTCTTAAATTAAACGCCAGTAGAAAGAAAAACCAAAAAAAAAAAGAGAAGAAAACTGGATTTTTCGTTGCCACCAGAAAAGTAGATACTTCACTTTGCTTTGCGAGTTCCTATAATCTATGGCATTGATCGCGACGCCGTAGACCTTTTGTTTTGATAACAGTTTCGTTTTGACCTGATTAAGTTGTTGAAAGTAATAAGCATCATATTAGTGGTTTATTTCCTTTGTTTTGCGTGATTGACGCGCAGATTTACCTAATATGTGTTGAATAAGGATGTACAATAATCATCCTCCCAATTGAATCAACTCGACCGCCAGTAATAGTCTTCTTGCTGGTTAAAAAGTTCATTTCAACATTCAGAGAGAAATTGAGTTTATAGAAACATTCTCTTGTTCACTTTGTGTGAGAAACCTTATCCATACAGTATGTGTGAAAATTCTAATACAGATCAGAATAATTCAAATGAACACTCTCTTGTTCGTAATGATGAGAAATCTTATTCATGCAATGTGTGTGATAAATCTTTCACTAAAAAATCTAACTTAACAAAACACTCTGTTGTCCACACTGGAGAAAAGCCTTTTTCATGCAATGTATGTGGTAAATCTTTTACTCAGAAATCAAGCTTAAATAAACACTCTCTTATTCATATTGGAGAGAAGCATTTTTCATGCAGTGTGTGCAATAAAACATTCTTATTGAAAGCGCAATTAAATGCACATTCTTTTGTTCATACTGGAGAGAAACCTTATTCATGCGATGTCTGCAATAGATCTTTCTCAAAGAAATGTAATTTAAATGAACATTCTCTTACTCATACTGGACAGAAACCTTATTCATGTACAGTGTGTGATAAATCTTTCAGACGGAATTCTGATTTAATTGAACACTCTCTAATTCATTCAGGAGCGAAACCTTTCTCATGCAGCGTGTGTGATAAGACATTCTCGCGGAAAACTCATTTAAATGGACATTATCTCGTTCATACCGGCGAGAAACCTTTTTCATGCAATGTTTGCGATAAAACATTCTCTAGGAAAGCTCGCTTAAATGAGCATTCTCTTGTCCATACTGGTGAAACACCATATGAATGTACTGAATGTAAAAGTTCTTTCATGTCTAAATCTGATTTAAATCAACATTATTCTGTTCATAATGGAAATAGACCTTATTCATGCAGTATATGTAATAGTTCTTTCATGCGTAAAGCGGAGTTGGATCGACATTATACAGTCCACAGCGCGGAGAAGCCTTTTTCATGCAATGTGTGCAATAAAGCGTTCTCACGGAAAACTTATTTATATAAACATTCTCTTGTTCATACAGGAGAGAAACCTCATGCGTGCAATTTGTGCGAGAAAACATTCACTAGGAAAACTCATTTAGATAATCATTTACTCGTTCATGCTGGTGTAAAACCTTTTACGTGCACGGTGTGCGGTAGGTCTTTCACACGAAAACCGGATTTAAACCAACATTATGTTGTTCATACTGGAGAGAAACCTTTTTCATGTAGTGTGTGCAATAAATCTTTCACAAAGAGGTCTAATTTAAATAAGCATTCTCTTGTTCATAGTGGAGAGAAACCTTTTTCGTGCTCTGTATGCGATAAAACATTTTCAAGGAAAGGTCATTTAAAAGATCACAACCGTGTTCACACCCGAGAGAAACCTTTTTCGTGTAGCGAGTGTAATAAATCTTTCACCCGGAAATACGACTTAATTCTTCATTATGTCATTCATACTGGAGAGAAGCCTTATGAATGTACTGTGTGTGATATTGCATTTTCAAGGAAATCTTATTTAAGAAAACACCATGCTCTTCTTCATACTGAAGAGAAACCTCTTGTAGTTTAATATGCTTATATATGCAGTTTAAATTATCATTTAGCAGGGGTCTGTCATGGTCAGATTTACTACCGTTTAACGGTACCTTCACAAATTCAACTTTAGGAAAAAACACTTTTTTTCAAAAGTTTTATTTTTGTATCTCGTGAGAAACGGTAAATCCATATTTTTACCATATTTCTGTGTTGGCTGTACAATTAACGAGCTCTATATTTCATGTAATGCATTAATTGTGTCTCACTGTTAAAAATTTTCTGTATGCTAATAGTATTTTTATTAGTATTATTATTATTATTTTTTTTATTTTTTTTTATTTTTATTTATTTATTTATTTAAACTTCGCAAATACTGTATTTGTGTTCTTTAGAAATGATTTTCGAATTTTTGATTAACTTATGGTTCAAAATTTTGTTAAATTTTCCAACTATTTATGTTTTGAGTTTCCTTTTGTTTGAGGATTTTTCTTTACGGCTGCCTGGCCGTAACTCTTCTTTTTGAAATTGTATCTGTTTTTAGTTTGTTAATTTTAATATTTCCCTAAATTCTTTGAGGCCTTCTGGTGTTGCCATGAATCGCCACCAAGCCTACCTTTTTGAATCCGCTTTCTTACTGAGATGTCACGTGCGTGCACTTAGAGTCTACAGTATTCTCCGGATGCCTCCTGACGGGGGCGGGACGGGGTTAAGCTTTGATATTTCTAAGTTGATTTTTTAATATAATTTTTCATTTACACAAACTATGTCTAAATTTTCACAAAATAGGTTACCTCTCAGAAAATCCTAGACAAACCCCTGTTTAGTTGCTTATGCTGGAGAAGAGTCTTTGTAGTTTTTATGATAAAGCATTCTCGCATGTAAGATGTTAAATTAAATAACACTGTATTGTTCATACTGGATGGAAACTTTATTCATGCCATGTCTATAATAAATCTTATTCAAAAAAGACATTTAGTACTTTTTTGTTTTAAAAAAAATAATAATTAAAAAACAAGTGTGTAGTCATGCATTTTAATTACGTTTCTACTATTGCCTTTTAATAGCTTAGTTGCTTTATTAATGATTTTTTTTTTAAAGGGGGTAACAAAATTTATGTGCTAAATCTCCATTTTGCTGGAGCATTGGATAAAGTCTCCAATGTAAAGTCATCTGTTTTTATTTTTTTGTGACTGCTTTTTTTAAAAAATATATATATATATTAAAAATATCTGAATTTATCAGCACAAATAAAATTAAAAATGCTAACTAGTTTGTTTTATACTTAATTTGACCACCCCTATAGATTTTTATAATATTCTATATTGATTATAATATTTACCAGCATGTATTTCTTTATATTTAGTATCTTTGATATGGAAGTTTTCTAGAAATGGATTTGCAAGATTTAAATAAATGACAAATCTATCACAGCATCTTCCTTAGTGTTATTTGTATTGTAACTTTGCAAGAGTCTGCTGAGATTGAATGCCTTCTAATTTCTTCTCAAATTTTTCAGTTTCCTTTACTAGATTTTTAATAATGTAGAATTTACTAAATAGTTTTTCAGAAAAATTAGACTATGGGGTAGAAAAAGGTGTGAAAAAAAAAATTTCTGCAGAGTTTATCTATATTATGCATATCTAACAACTGATATCATTAAGATTTTTCAAAAATATCAAAGAAATTATTTAAAACTTTATTTCCTCATACCATAAAATTATAATTACCTGAAACCGTGAAAATAATTTTATCTCTTTGACTTAAAATTTGTTTTAAGACCCATAAAAGTTTACATTTCTTTTAGATAATGTTTTGAAAACGTGGCTGGGTGGCGCAGTTGATTTGTCGTCGGCCTTTTGAACCCAAGTCTGCGGGTTCGATCCCCGGCCCAGACACCGGATTTTCGGGGTGCAGAAAATCCTCAGTGGCCATGTTTTATGATTATGTGGCATGTAAAAGATCCCTTGAGTGCCTTATTGGCTCTTGGCATTTCCTAATTAAATTCCTAGTGCACTTTAACATCCAAATAGAGTCTTGGTGCTGTCATCTAGTGTGGCAGAAACTAAACGTCCAAATTAACATGGCCAACGGTATCTCACCCATTGTGGTGATCCTGGAAGAGTGGATACCACTTCTGGAGAACGCACTAGGTCTGCTCATCGCGAAGACTGTGCAGCTCTTAGGAAATAAAATGTTTTGAAAACGAACAGATTTTTTTTGTTCTTTCTATAAAATTATAGCTAAATATTTTCCTTTCAGTTAAAAGTTTTTTTCTATTTTAACTTATAGAGTTGTATATATTAAACTATCAATTCGGGGAGTGTAAATATTAAATACAATTGTAAATATTTTTATAGGCTATTGGCTAATACATTGTATTGTACTATAGGCTAATACGTACATTGTATTGTAAAACTCCCCATTGTGGTTCTTGAATTACTGAAGCGGATTTTCTTTTCTGTCTATTCTTGAGCAAAAGTCACTTTTTTTTATTATTTTGTTGTTTTAGTATTTATAAGACATGTAAATATGATTTTTTACATGAATTAGTATTATTTTTCAATTGAAAATTTTAAGATCTGAATTTTTAAATATAATGCAATCTTAAATTCTTCCTGGTTGAATTTAATAATTTAAAGGCATTTACCGCTGTAGAGAAACTAAAGTAAAATTTAACTTTTATTCTGAATTTATTTAGTATTTTATTTTATTTCAGGTTGGGTTTAATAATATTAGCTTCTTTAATGCCTGGGGGGAAATTAAATGAAATCAAAATGAGGCTTTTTTTTTCTGATTTCCATTGTTGGCATCTAAAGGTATGTAGGAAACTAATTGTAATTTTATATTGAGATGCCTGTCAAGTCTCCTGTTTTTTAACGAAGGCTCCTGTATTTTAAGACTTTCCTGTTTCTTCTAGTTAAGAAATGTAAAAAAATTTTTTTATAAAATATCTGCGGATGGCAAAAATACTTCTCTTATTCCTCAAGAGATGGTGCTGATACTGCAGTATGTTGAGTGTTTATAGTTTATGTAATTATAAATAATGGTTTAAAAATAATCTTCTTTAGATAAAAATTTATATACATATTTTTTACTTTGCTAAATGTACGTGCTTATATTTCTTATTTTAAATTTCTCTTTTTGACTTGCATGATGTATCAAAACCTTACTCGTAGCCTAAAAAATGTCGCTAGTAAAATCTCCGTTATTTTATTTCTCCAATGTTGGCAGGTATGTATTGAATTTTTTACAATATTAATCGAAATGATCTGTAAAAAATTAGCAAATAGTTTGCCGAGTTAATGTGCAATAATAATCTTTAATAAAATACAGTTAACACGGTTTATAGTGAACTCCCGGATATAGTAAACGAAATGTTCGGTCCTGTGCCTTGCTATACATGTGTAATGTTATTTTTTGTGGATATAGTGAACCAAAAAAGTGAGGAAGTTGGATATAATGAACCTTTTTCTGTCTTCGACTGATTTTTTTCATCATTTTTCTTGTAATAATTTTGAAATTTCTACTTCAAAATGAATACATATACCAATGTTTAAAACCATTTATAGAGGGGAATGTAGCGATAAGCATTTTTTCTTGTTTGCTTCTTTTATCTCACTTTCCAATCCCTAAACAAACCAAGCAGATGTTTCCCACCCAGGTGACCAGATGATGCACCTGTAAGGTGTCAGTGGGACCAATATGCATTTTCTGTCAAGAGGGAATGAGTAATTATTCATTATTGGTCAAAGGGTTGGACACTAATATGTGTTGATAAGGCCCTCATTTCAAATCCTCTTTGTTCTCAGTTCAGTTAAAAAAAAGTCTGCAAACAAGTGTCTCAAATTTAACTATGATGACCAGTAAACGTAAAACGTTCTCCATTGATGATAAAATGGGCATAATCAGAAAATTTGAAAATGGAGGTCATCAAGTTGATATTTGCAGGGAGTATAAACTATCCAAATCTGCAGTTTGTAGCAAATGGAAAAATAGGCAATTAATAATTTCTGCTCATGAAAAAAATTTAGGGGGCAGAAAAAAGTTGAGAAATGCAGATCACAAAGATGAAGAAGCATTACTGAAGTGGTTCACCATTCGAAGAAGCCACAATCTTCCAGTATCTGGACAAATGTTGATGAATTTGCTAAGCGATTCTATGATACTACTTGTATGTGCTCGAATGGCAGGTTAAAAAAGCGGAATAACAGAAATTCAGGAAAAATTATCTGAGAGTCAGGAAGTGTTTCCATATCTGATGTTGAGGATTGCTCATCAGCTAAAAATTACTAACTTTTTTTTTGCACGCAAGACGAAGAGTAATGAAAGATAACACATTTTTTGCTACTACATAATATTTTTCAGTAATTTATTTGAATAATGTGTAATAAAAGGGAGGAGTTTGGGAATCATTAGTTAAATTGCCTGTGTAACGGATATAGTGAACCAAAATTTCGGTCCCTTGAAGGTTCACTATAGCGGGGTTTGACTGTGTAAACCTATTACACAATTTTAAGAAGAAACCATTAGATTTTGAGTTATTTCTATCTAAGCTGAAGTTTTTGATTGAACCACGTAATTTAGTTTATAGTATGAACTAATAACATTGGAAGTATGATCTTATGCAGCCATGTGCTCTTGTGTCTGATAATGAACAATTAAGTCACATTTGTGTGGTCTTATATCTAGCGAATAAATATCAAATCACTCCCATTTCTTAATTTTTTCAATTGTCATCCATCCCGTATCTGAACAGGACAGATGAAAAAAGTAAGCTCAGGTCATTGAGTGGTCAGAAACAAACTGCATCAGCAGTTTCAGGGGTTGATGAGCAATATTACATAAAGGATGGAGCCTGCTTGTAATTTTCAAAAAAGTTTCAATTGATTCTTGAAGTAAGAACTAATTTAACCTGAAAATAACCACTTATAAAGTGGTGACTACAAAAAATAGTGGCAATATAAATTAAATAAACAACTAGTTACTTTTTCCTGAATTTTTTTTTTAAAAAATTGTTTAATGATAAAGGTAATTAATGCAGAAAGACTCTGGAAAACAGAATTTCCATTGAAATGTTCAATATCTCAATTCAAAATTTTGATCCTTCAGAATCTATCAAATTGTGATGCAAAGATTCATGTTAAAGGAGAGATTTTTAATAATTCACATTAAAGTTAGTATGTTTAAATAAATTTTGTCACATACTTATATTTTTATTGTTAAATTAATTTTATAGTAGATTATTTCTAATATGAATTGTTTTTTAAAAATATAATAGTATACAAGCAAAAAAAAAAAAAGTTTTCAAAGCATGGTCATTATATGAAAAGACCTATTGATATCAGTAACAATCTCACTATATCAGTCACAAACTTGCATGAAAAATAAGTGGCTTCTAAGTTATTAGTCTGCTGGCCACTTACTACTAACCGAAAATCTAAATTTTCAGGCCCAGAACTGATAATTTTTAATTTTCTCTTACTAAATTAATTATCATTGTGCTAAACTAATAATTAAAATATTAATCTTTATTTAGAACCATTCAAGAAATATTTAAAATAAGCAATTAAACGACTTGGGGCAAGAACAAGGTTAAGTCCAGTTTTTTTAGTCATCTTTCGTATAGACTTCTAATCTTACGATTAGTGTGAAAACCAATCATAAATGTAACATCAGTCCACTCCTGTATGATGAAAAGCTACACAAATCTATTATGATTTAATTTATATATATATAATATTTTCCCGCAAAACATTTGATTTATCTGGATTTAACTTTTCTGCATCAAACCCTTCAATTTTGAAAGTTAGAAGAAAAAAAAATTTTTTTTTTCCATTTATCCCAGATGATTGGAACGTTTCTTCCTGAATGGTCTTAAATCTGTGCAAGCAATTTGTATCTACCAAAAGGACCCAGGTCCTATTTTCCCACACGTCAAAATAGCAAGATCTTTTCTTGTGTGTGCTTTTTATTGCACTAGACAGTCCTAAGTTTTACAACAGATAAGTTCTTTTGTTAGATAAACAGTACTTAACGCAACGGTAGTTCTGCAAGTAGAAGTCCTCACTTCACTTCCTACCCAACGTCTTGCTCTTAGAAAAAGCTGATTTTTGGAGTTGAAACACCCATTTATCTAGAGTTAAGAGGAGACAAATTACCCTTCATACCACAGTCCTAGTATAAAAAAAAGTACACATTTCAAAGCAATAAAAATGAAAATGTCAAAACTGCCAGTGGGTTAATATACAAACTAGAAATTAAAATAATCAGTAAATTGTAAAGAATAATGAAAGTATCAAATAGATATAATTGACTTTATTTTATGTTACATCTGAATTCACAAGCTTGTTGTTTTTATAAATACAGTAACTAAATTTTGGGCTAAAAAAATCTATAAAGAAAAATATATCAATAAAACAATCGTAATGCATTTTGATTGGTGTAGTCAGAGATGATTGTGCTCCAGAAAAAATCCGGATTATCTGCTAAAAGCGATCCGGAAATCCAAGGTCCAGAAATTTCAAAAAATCATCAATTACATTTATGTATAAAAATTCTTATTAATTTTATTTGAAAACATTAGAACTAGAATTTACACTTGGCATCTTTTTCATTTGTAAATATTTTTTCTGGTAGAATAAACAATGTGATTTAGAGATATAAGTAAACTTATACATAATTATTATTTTAAATTAAGTTGCATATAATTTATTTAGAATTTCATGTTGTGAAAATATCAATAATTTAAATATATAAAGACATTAATTTTTTGAAATACGCCATTAATGATTTTATTCAAGAAATTTTCAGGATTTTTGAGTTGGGCTCACAATCACCCCTGTGTAGTTCAAAAGGATTTACACATTAAAACATGAAATATAATCCCAATGTAGAATGAACACTTAAACATTATTTACATTAAAAATAAAATCTTTTTTTAATAGAAGCACATTTAATAACAAATTAAAATCAATACATTTATCTTAAAAATGCATAACATGCATTTTTACATACCACTACAAAAACATCCCTTTTATTTCACAAATTATGATAAAATATTTTACAAACATATACTTATGGTTACCGAAACCGATGGTTTCAAGAAAAAATATTTTTGCACAAATAAAATGTTCAAAGTAATTAATTAAAAAAAGGCAAATCGCTTATGACATCTTTTAGCAATTGCATCAGCAAACCCAGAGGAAAATATTATTTGTTTTGTATAATTATACAGCGTGGCCACTCTCCAGACAAAACCAAATCTTCTAAAATTTCCAGATAAAAATTCTAAGAATTTTTACAAATTTTTGCAATTTAACTTGGAAAAATGTAAATTGTAATTTTAAAATTACGCATATATGTAAATAAAATTAACACATACAAACAGGGCTCGAAAAAACTCAGAAATTTTAGGATAGCTTGTCCAACAATGTACCCATCCTCCTTTGGAACGAACCCGTAGCTTCTAAATAAATAAAAATATAATTTTTTTCTTATTTATTACGAACACTTATATAAATTGCACAATGAATTAGTAGTTACTAGGATTACATTATACAGTAATAAAAGAAATACTAGGTTAATAATAGTAACCTAGTATTTCTTTTATGAAATAATTTAAATGACAAAGGTCAATTTATCCGAGGGTACTGCGTTTTTTAAATTAATCAAATATGACGTTTGCCAGTTCCACAATCAAGCTAATGATTTACAGAGGTTTCTGCACAGAAATCTGAAAGGTGTTTTCCATTCAGGTAGATGTTCATAATTGCGTTTATCGCTTCTTGTATGAGACCAGTACCGATTACGTTAGCATGCGCATTTGGTTTGACGAAAAAATTAACGGGATTTCTAGATTAGAGGGTAATTTTAGAAGTGAGGCGCTAGACTCTTGTAAGATAACAAAAATTTTAAATGTATCACGAACATTAACGGGAAAATGGCCGTCTGCGCGGAATTCGAGAAATTCGTTGTCCACGGGGAATTTTTGATTGCCGAGGACGGGTGCTTTTTCGAGCCCTGCATACAAATGCAGAAAACGTTTCTTAATGTAACATTTATTTGCTTTATCTGCATTTTTCCATCATTAGGCATATTACTGTTTCATGAGATTAAACAAAGAAATAAACATGTAAAAATTATTTCTGCTTAATAAATTTATTATTTAAAAATGTTGCATTTAGCAGGAAATAGTGCATGATAATCATTAATCCCTATACTCCAGTGGTATTTTCGAACTTATCAAGACTTTAATGTTTTCTCTATTTATTACAGAGAGGGGCCACCCTTAAGGACAGAATTGTCTAAAAAAAAATGAAAAATTTCTTTATCATTTCTGCAAAATTTACTTAAAACTATGTTTAAATAATATTAAAAAAGTAGCATTAATAACTATCGGACGGCTATCACAGTCACTGATTTTAGATTGTGCTGTCATTTAAATGAATATCGCACAAAATGGTTGGGTGAATTCTAAGATATTAAATAAAAATGAATTAACTCCTGATTATCTATTTAGTAATTCATGTGCATTATTATTTTCCTTTTGAGAGGTTGAATAAAATGTATAACATAAATAAAAAATAGTGCTTAAATACAAACAAAACGAGAGGAAATGGAAATAAGAAAAATCTGTTTTTGAATGGTGAAATACCAATATATAGTTTTTACATGTTCATTTTTATTATAGTCCACTTTAATTAAGCAAAAAAATATTTTGCATAGATTTAATCAAAGGAGTATCATCAGATAAAGGTTAACTTCCATTGGATAAAATTTAACATTAAGCATATGGGCAAATTTGTATGCAAATTTTTCAACTTCATATTTACTTTTCCATTGAATAGTATGGGAAGAAACCGGTTTACTAGGCAGAAAAACAACCTGGCCAAGCACTCAAAGGTTTAAGATTCTTCAAGAAAATCAATAGAGCTTCCTCACAATTATAAAAAATTTAAAATTTATGCCATTACCCTAAATAATTCAATATAAGTACAAGAAAATAAAAGTAATTATACCTTTCAAAAGGTAATATTGAATAAGATACAATTTCATAAGGTTAAACAAATAAACTGCGATAAGCTCTGAGCTTTATTAGAGATAATTCTAGTAAAGCTAATAGTCACAGGGAAAACTTATTCAACGAATCACTGATGTAAGATATATTAATTAAACTATCTGAAAAGTGAAAACTTTTGAATCATTAGCGTTATTAAGTTAAAACTGATTGCAAGCAGGGTATGTTGGGAAATATTTTTTAACAAGCCCATTTGTTTTTATATTTCCCCCTTTTTTTGTGAAAATGTCTAAATACAACGTTCCCGAGCACTTTGTGGCTATGGCATGCTAAAAGCCACAGAGAGGACGATTCCTTGGTCATCTTATTGTCCAGATCTTAACATTTGTGACTCAGTTTTGTGGGACACAAATAAACCCCTAGCTATCGCTGAACTCAAAGCATCAATGACTCAGTATTTCAATTCCTCTGTTACACATCATAGCCATTTATAAGAAGCATATTATTGTCATGAACTAAATTTTAACACCTGTAGTCGCTTATAAAATGTTAAATTTTTTTTTTTTGAAATTTTATTTAATATAGCCTACAAATTTTCACCCCTAGTAAAAATAATTAATAATATAACATTCAACAAGCTGCTCTAATTTTTGGTCATTCTTTGAAATATTCAAATATCAAAGGAGATTTCCTTTGATATTTGACCCACATTAAAAATAGGATATTCAATTAATGTTAATTAACAATTTATTTAAAAAAATAATATAAATAAATATTTTTACCTCAAATTGAATAACAATATTTAATATTTGTGAACTAAAAAACAATTATATAAATAAAGTAAATAACTGGGAGTTAACAGCAACGAAGAAAACAAAAAAAAAAAAAAAAATATCCAATCATAAACAAAAGATTTTTTTTTAAAAACAAATAATTGTTAAACTTTATTTTTTAACATATAAATGTTTTATGCCACATTTTATCCTTGTAAACTAAAAGCAATCAAACTAAACTTGCGTCAATCGAACTTATGTCTTAAAAACTTATACATAAGCAATAATCATATCAACATCTGTAGATAAGAATAAAAAAATATTTAATGCAGCACAATTTTTTGTAAAATAAAATTAATAATGTCCGATATTTTTAACTACAAAGTAGCAATTCCTATCTATTTTAATTTTTCAATATTAAACACATTAAATTTTGCAGTTTTATAAAATAATGAAAATCATTAAAAATCATAATTATTTTTTCAAGTAAACATCTACCAAACACAAGTATCACTTTTAAACGGCATTGTAATTTCCAAAATAAATAAATGAATTTTTTTATTGTTTCTAGGTACAGTTTGAAATACTCTTGAAATAAATTCAACCTTTAAAAAAATTTTAATTTTGCATAACTTTATTTCTGTATTAAGAAAAGAAATAAATTTAAACAAATGCTAAAAAATACACTTATTGCTTTTAAATCAGACATTAAAAAATTCACAATAAAAGTGTGAAATAATTAAAAGGATTACTCAAATAAATTTGACTCATATTTAATAACTACTTTCAAGATATAAGAAGTGAAAATAAATGTTTTGAGTTATAGTTAATTTTTTTAACACCTCAGAGGTCTCATTGTTGAAAAATCTAATTAGTTTCGACAATGAAGCTTTAACAATAAGATGCAATAAGACATATAGGTTTTTAACCTTTTGTACCAAAGTAAGCAAAAGGTTAAGTAAATAATATTGCAACATATTTTTCTTTTATATGTAGGCTAGGATTTAACAAGATAAAAAAAAGCATGTCTTTTTTAAAAACTTTTAGACAAATTCACTAGCATAAAATAACCAACAGAAAAATATAAATAAACATTTATTAAACAAATTCAACAAAAGAATACAGATTCATAAATGATGTATTTATGTACAATCTATTTCAAAAAACCTTTCCCTTTCATTCAGTCTATTTAAATTATTAGTTCTCTTTTGTTTTGAGCAAATGTAGAAAGGGTTTGTCTTTTTTGTTTTATGTTTACTAAATAAGTTAATTTCAGTATAGCTCATGTTGGCATGTTTTGCTCATGTAAAAACATTTTCGACTGAAAATGAAAAGGAGTTTACTTCCCTAAAAAGCAAAAAAAAATTTTTGGACAGAAATTTACAAATTTACAGTAAATTTATTGTTATAGATTGTCTTTATGCCAAACCCATCTTTTGTTAGTGTGATCAAAGCTGTGATTAATCCATTGCTGTTGCAATAGGGAATAACGCTCAGTACTGAGGTACAAAGGCTTACCCCGCCTAGAAAAGAAAAGTAAAAAATTTATTGCATTGTTCATTAAAAAGCAAAATTTTATTCAAATAGCCCTAGAGAAAGAAATTATTGAGATTGCCTGCAATAAGCATGAGCACTTCAAAATAAAATATATTAAAACATCGAGCTGTTATCTGTTTAGTAAAAACAGATACTGGTATATACTTTATGTTTTAGTACATTAATCAAAAATCATACCTTCCAACTATAACGAAAGTTTTGTAGTTTTTGGAAAAGTATTAATATTTTAATAAAGTAGAATTAACAGAACTTGAACCACCGCAACATAAAATATACATAAAAGATTAAATGATAGACAAATGCATAATGTTCATAAATTTTGATATAATATAGTTTTATAAAATTTATATTTGCTTAAAAATTTTCTGTTTCAGTTCCTTACCACTGAAAAAAAGTGCATAAGTTTGAGGGTAGGAGAAAAATATTTTTTTTTTTTACTATTTAGTTTTTTTAATTCAAAAATTTCTGAAACATTGTTAAAAAGAAATATCTATTCTGTAAAGTAAATACTATATGAAATTTCTAGACAATAAATTAAAAAAGAATGACATTTACAGTATTCAGAAGAAATTTTGAGTGGTAATTATAATAACTAACAGAAGATATTGCAATGCAAACCACTGAATAGATTCTATAAATCTTACTGCTCCTTCTTTGAAAAAATGTAAACTCTACCAATGTTGGGAACTATCTACATCTTAAAATATGGAGTTTGCCATGAAAGTGCTAACTTTTCATAGCAAACGCATTGCATTTCATGATACCCAAGGTTGGCAAGTTTCTGCCGAGGTGGTAGAAACCGGTTAAAACTGGCATGGCAGAAATTCAGAAAATGACATAAAAGTAAGTACTGAGATTGACATACAATAAATAATTCATAGAAATAACAATTAAATGTTAAACAAAGTAAAATTTATTTACAAAATTATCACCATTCAATATCAAATAGTATTACATTGTTTGCATTCTGCAGTGATCTATAACAAAAGACAAGTTTTGATGCAGTTTCTAAACCTAAACAATTTCTCAATTTGCTATGCACAAACGAGAAATTTGAGAAGATTCTCTCCAGTCCAACAGAACTAGCAGGCATTGCCATCAAGGAACAAGCAAGATTTGTGAAACTTTCATCTATTGCATATTTTTTACAACTGGACCACCATGTTGCAGCTGGGGGTAGTTGACAAAACTTGACTGGAAAAATAAGTTTCAGGAAATGGGGCCAATTTGTTTTGCAAAGCTATGACATAAGGTACAAAATCTGGGTTAATATTGGCGAGTAAAATTCTGGCACTTTCTTCTTGAGCACATGATAATTTCAATCCCAAATACTTTGGATGCAGCATATAAGCTAGCAAATGATAATCAGTAACTGCCTGTTTAAATCTGTATGTCACTTCTTTTTTATAAACAGCCATAAGATTCTCTTTACTTAATTCATTTTTCAGTTTACTTAAAAAAAAAATTTCATTAAGCAATAACTAGAATTAATATAGAACTTTTTTTTAGTTTCTGCCAGTTTTTACCGGTTATAACCAGTTTCTGCCACTGGCATGGCAAAAACCAGTTTCTGCCGGCAAAAAGCCAACCCTGATGCTACCTGTGATGTACGCCAAATAACTGCCAAGAACAGGTGTTAAATTTAATCACAGAAAAACTATAATTTTTATATCTAAAATAAGATAAAATGAGAAATTTTTTTGCAAACACAAAATCTCAATTAAAAAGCTTCTTATAAGCAATTTATCGTGTCTTCTAAACAGTTTAACTTTGTTGCCATCTAATTTTGAAAAATATGTTTGAAAATTTATGATATTTCTTAAAAAAGTGTTTTAATTTTATAGAACTTTATATTGATTATTATACACACCAGTATATCCAAAAAAGGATATGGTATATTTTGTGCTATGTAGAATAGATATACCAGCTTTATAATACATTAAATTTATCAGTGTTTTAAAGTAATAAAATTAGTTATCGATTTGTTTTTACTTTTTGAATATTTGAAGAAAAATTTCAATTCTAATATTTAATAAATATTTCAATTTTTCTACACTTAAATATAATACAAAAATAAAGAAAATTAAAACTGAATTGTTTCAACATGTTTTGTTACTTAAAAATACTATTATCAAATTACATACTAAATGATATTACAATCTAAATAAAAGAATATGTATACAACATTATATTATATTGATTGAGGGGTAGAATTGAGGAATTTTGACTTTTTTTAAAAAAAAAAAAAATTCTAATGAAGTAATGATAAATTTTTTTTAATTAAAAAGCAGTGTCAGTTTTTGTGTGAATATTATCCTATCAATTTAAATTAAAACATTAAAAGGTCAATCTTTTTCTAGTTCATCTCTTTTTATAATATTTGTTCACTCAGATTTAATGAGCACCTTAATTTTTGAATGTGATTTGCCTGGATCTCTATGCTATTGTGTAAAATTATTTCTACTGCAGCTAGAAATACAAACTTTTTATAAATTATTTATAATAATTAAAAATATACATGAAAAATCTAATTTCTGTTGTAATATTTTCACTACTTACTTGAGGTCTCTGTCTTCTTCACCATAATTATCTAAATACACAGATCCCCAAAGACAAGCTCGCTTTCCTCTAATAACAATTATAGTAGATGAATTAACAGCAAGATAAATTGCAGTTCCTCCGCCACATGCAACAGAATGCTAAAAAGAAAATATACATTGAATAATATAACTAACCCAAAGTATATAAAAAAAGAAATTATTACAAGTTAATATGTTGAATTTAAAATCATTTAGATTAGATTGCAAAAAAATTTTAGCCACAAATAAATGATTACTATAAATTTCCGCCCTTCACGTTCAAAATCAGAATGTATATCCTCAGTATTAAGTTTTCGTACATGAAAAATTTTTTGACTATAGAAAGCATGCAAATTAGATATTCTAGTTTTACCTATACAATTGTCAAAAAAGCTAAATATATGCTGTTTTATGCATTATTTTAATGTTATTTATACTTATTTATACTTACTTATGTTATTTCAGAGACATACAAGTTTAAAATTTTAGAAGTAAGAAAAAATACTTTTAAAAGAAGTTAAGTACAAATAAAAGAGAGGAATTAAAAACCTATCTTTTTTTAAGTTTGTTTAATTAAATAGGATTCATAATTTTTTTTTACCTCAATTAAGTAAAGTTAAGTACAAATAATATTTAATAACCAATTTTACACTAATCATAGAACTAAACGATTAATATAATTTTTTTTTTTTGTAAACCTAATGTTTCAAAATAATAAAATTCCTGCAAATTTTGCCATTATACGTGGATCTTAGTTTTGAGTATTTAAACCTTGAAATTTAATTAAATACTTTTTCGTGTGACCAACATTAAAAATAAATTGCACTAACATTTTTTTATCGAGCGTGATAAACTTAAAACTCATTGTCATTTTGGTAGCTTCAATCCACCACTGCTTTTATTAATTAGAAATAAACCTCACAATAACTTGTATTCATACCTCAAAGAGATTAGACTGCATCTATCAATTAACTTTAAAATCATAATAAAATAATCTTTTAAACTAAGCTGTTGGTGGGATTTAGTCATAGATTGCAAAAAAATTCGTCACTAAATAACTATAAAATTAATGCAAATTTCGACATTATACTTGATCCTCTAAATTTGATTCTTAGTTGGGAGAGTATTTAAACCTTGAAATTTAATTAATACAATAATTTAATTAATTAACAATTAATTAATTAACAATTAATTAATAAATAAATTTAATTAATTAACAAATTAAGCATTTCGCATTAATTATTGGAAACGATGAACTACTTTGCTTTTGGGCAATTGGTTTGAACTATAAAAAAGTAAACTTACAGTTACTGCTTCATATTGAGACTGTTGACGACAACAGTTTTCTCTTAAGCAAACCATTGTGCCACACACTAGACACAGAGAGGGATCTTTTGGATCACTGCGACAAGCAGAACACGGTCTCTTGTAGTAAAATTTGAAGATGTCATCGTAGTTGTGGGGGAGCTTTAGCAAAGATGGTGGATGCCATGTTATCTTCTTTAATTGCAATGACTTTGAAAAGAAGAATTAAAACAGGATTAATAATATAAAACAAAATAATTATGAAATAAAATTGCTTAAGTAGAATAAAAACATTAAATTTTATAGGCTGAGAGCACTTTTACTAAAAGGAGTTTAATAAATTAAAATATATAAGAGATAAAAGGTAATAAACTTTAAAATAGTGTTGCAAAAGTTAAGAAAAAAACATTTTTTTTTCCTTACACATACATGCTATAAGGTGATCACAAACATTTTCCAGACTGAATTTATTTAATTTCCCTGATTTTTGTAACCAGCGACATACATTTCATTATTAAGTTTTATATTACAAAATATGCTTGCCATTAGAGTTGAAGAATATTTTTAATAAAAATTATGTCCTATTTTTTTAAAAAAAAATATCAGACTTTTCGTTACCTCTAATTCAAATAAATTTATTTTCCAAGACATTTTAGGTATTTTCTTTAATTTCCCTTATTTTTCTACATTGATATTCCTTGTCGCCATCCTGAATCAGAGGTTGCAAAATCCATGTCGATCAGACGCTTCAAAAATAGTTGTTGGCACCCAATATTTGAGTATATTTTAATCTATTATTTTGATCGAAAAATCTGAATATTTTTATGAAGAAAAAAAAAGTTTATTAAAAGAGAGGTGTTGCATGAACAAAGGGCTAAATGTTACATTATTATAAAAATCTGAATATTTTTATGAAGAAAAAAAAAGTTTATTAAAAGAGAGGTGTTGCATGAACGAAGGGCTAAATGTTACATTATTTATAAAACGTATGTTAAAAAAATAATTCAGTGCTTTAGTAAAAGAAAATATAATTTAACACATCATATTGTATTAATGAAAATAAACCAATAACAGACTTTAAAGTCCATGTTAAACTTTTAGCAAAATACTATACTACTATACTTTATCTATTTACTTGTAGACAATATAAAGTTAAAAATATGATTATCTTTATGCACTTTACGAAAGCAAAAAGCTGTTATGTTATATTTCTTTTCATAATATGCTGACTACTGAAATTTTGTAAGCCTCTGCATTCGATTAACTAAATAAAAAGAAATAACCTAATGATTGACATACCATTTGAAATATGTTTCAATAGTTTTAGTTTATATATAATTTTTTTTGGGTGCTCCTCACACTAATTGATATATTTTGCTTAATCTATATTAATACAATATTAGAAAGCACTCGTTTATGCAATTATAATCCTGTGCGCTGATGACGTGATTATATCTTTTTCTGATTTTGTTTTCCGACTTTTTAATTTTTGTTTTTTATTAAAATTCTTAAATATTTTTGAACATTTTATTTTATGTTTCTTCTTCTCTTATCATAAATCTTTTATTATATTTTTTTCATGTTTCCTCTATATGTTTAACATATTTTAGGAGTTCATAATAATAATAATAATAATAAATAAATAATAATAATAAATAAATTTTCTTTCTTATTCCTCCCTTTCCTTTATATATATATATGTAACAAGCGAGATAACAGCCTCTGAGTTATCACACTAGATGTCGCTCGCCTTAACGAAGTGTATTTGAACTTTTTCGATGTAAATGAACAGTAGTTAGAAGAAGTTGTTTCTACGTGAAACTGGTTGTTTCTAGGTAAAGCTTGGAACCTGTGTGGTTTGAACCTAAGTGGTTAGAGTCTGGGTGACTCATGTGATTATTGAAGAATAAATATTATTGTTATTGATCATATGGTTGAGTGAATTAGTTGATGATAACCAACATCATCACATATATAAATATATATTAGAGCTCCTCTTTATATGGTGCCGTCATGTATAATTTTTTAAAAAGTTTCTCTAAAAAACACACAAATGGTAAAATTTTATATTTGTCAGAACTCCCTGGGGGGGAAAAATATGATGCTTAGTATTTTCTAAATACTCACTAAGATTAAGGGTGCGAAGATTCCACAGATACTATGAGACCAAGACAATATGTTAACTTGGGATTGCAATGGAGATTGAAAATCACTAATCATTTTATGTACAGACAAAATAAATAAAAGAGACACATTGAAAACCCTCTTAAAGGTCTTCTTCAGACAAGAAAAAGAGTTCTACTTTCTCAATGTTAACTTCATTCGTTAAACCTAGTTACAAGCTGTAAGCATTTTTAAAACTTCAACTAAGAACAAGTGTTAACCCTTCCGCGATGCGAAGCTTGAAAGCGCGCTTACTGCTGAGGCCGACGGTCTCTCTCCACTCCAGGGCCGGAGGGTTTTTTGCTGTTAAGCCTAATTCCATGAAATTACCGAAATATCAACGTGATGTATAATATTGTTCTGTAGAGTATTTAAATGACATATGCTTTATATATATTTCTTTGGATACTTTATTTACTTAAGTTATTTCTTGTTTAAATATATATTTAACGCATTTTATTTTCATTAAATACTTATCATTTAATGACATTTAACTTTACATATCTGAAAACTAAATATGTGACTTAAAGTTCTTTTTTCGTATGATCTACAAGATCTAACTATCCACTAAAAACTAAACCGAAAATCGAAAGTAGCGGAAAAAATACTCCCCTGCTTACTGTAAACAAATACCACATGCGAATTTCAAAAGCCATCATAAAACATTCCTCCCCCTTCCATTCCTTTCCTCTAAAAACCACATGAATGTACTCTCATCTTGAGTAGAAGGTCAAATCTACATGTATCTGAAACCATATGGACATACAATGCCATCTTTTGGAAGAAATTTTATTTTTTAAATCGTTCCGAAACGCTGGCACAAATGAGTGACGGTCGGGGGTGAACGAGAAAGCGCTCTGACACTCGGGTGTGTCGGTCGGAAGTGAGCGCGTTTCTTGCTGGCATGTATATGTGACAGTCGACGCAAAAGGGTTAAAGTACTTGCAGCCTTTAAATTTTTAATTTGATAACTAGATGCAATACAACAATTTCAAATAACCAAAATTTAAACAAAAATACTAAAAATTATTCATTAGATACACACACACCCAAAGAAAAAAAAATCCTGCTCACGTGACAGGTTAAAAAAAAGAAGTAGAATCTCTTTAAAGTGAACCTTTACACTAAATATCACAACAAATACTAGATTTATTAAAAATTTTTATAGAAAAATGAGTAACTTATAACATTTAATCTGAAAACCTAAGAGGAAACTAAAAATAAAAACATAAAAATTTATTTTAGTTTAGTCTTAAAAAAACATTTTCTTAGCCTCAAACAAACTTACTCTAGCAGCAATCACAGATTTGTTTATGAAATTCCTATAATCTTCACACCAGGTTTTTACTAATGATTCATGGTCTTCTACAGTCCATTGAATGCAGGAACAAGCAGTGTTTATTTCACTCGATGCAGCATTCAGGGCAAGGAACTTGCTGTATAACTGGAATTCTGATTCTTTTTCCTATAAATGACAAACAAATATTTTCTTTAATGTTTAACCAAGTGCATTAAGTTATTCATACTTATTCAACATTGATAATTCATATAAGAAAAAATAGCACACATAAAAAATAAATCTATCACAAAAATTTGAAAGTTATAAAACTCCATAGTATCTAGTTCATTATATATATATATATATATATATATATATATATATCGGAATTTCCCCCCCCTTCCGGTTTCTTGTTATTTTTATTATTATTTCCCCCCCTTCTTTCATAGTTCTGTAATTTTCCCCTTGTTTTCTCTACATTTTGAACTTATTTTATGAGTTCTATTTACTTGCAGCTTATGCGCAATAAATAAAACTTTTCGTTTTCTTAATTTTCTTCACGTTTTTTGTATTTATTTATTATTATTCTATATATATATATATATATATATATATATATATATATATATATATATATATATATATATATATATATATATATATATATATATATATATACACACACAAATTTTTTTTAAAATAGAATTAGGATCAGATTATATAGCAGATTGAAATAACATTAAAATCGTAATTTTTATCATGCTTTTTATTTTAAACGTATACCTACAATTCAAAAAATATATATATTAATTTTCTTTTCTTACTCTGAGAAACTAATTAATTCAAGGACAAAAATCAGTAGCTGTTACAGTGAAAAAATCACATTAATACATATTCAAGGTAAAGAAATGATGGAAGAATGAAAACGAAATTAACAAAAATAAGGAGGAAATTACTAGAAGTATCTCAGGGTTGAAGAAAACGTATTTATCTGAGAAAAATAAAATCTTCTAAGAAAAGTTGAAATTATAATTATAGTGCAGCATCAGGATATTAAGAATTTTACATTGTCTAATAATATTGTATTAAAAGAAATAAGAAACCAACAATATATTAGATAATGATCACTAGGTGCCAAAACTGTATCTTTAAAAATCTGAAACAAAAATAAGGAAATTACTAGAGGTATTTGGGGCTGTGGAATCTGTATTAATCAAAAAGAAATAAGGATGAGTCAATAACATTGTATTGAAATTGCATTTATAGTGCCGTATCAGGATAACATTTTATTTTAAAAGGAAGAAAATGATTTTTTTTAAATTGTCATTAATTTTATAACTTAAATCCAAAACTTAACATTAATTTTATAACTTAAATCCAAAAAGATGAGGTATACTTTGTGCTAAGTATACCTCATCTTTTTGGTGAGTAGACTAAAGTGAAAAACAAGTCAAGGACAAAAACCAGTAGCTGTTGCGATGAAAAAATCACATTAATACATATTCAGGGTAATGAAATTATGCCTCGTAATTATAATTTCAATCATCATCTTGAGGTGGGTAGACTTAAAGTGAAAAACGAGGTGAATAAAGCAAAAGTCAACTTAATTTGTGCTTTATTTATGTTGTTTTTCACTTTAATAAAATGTAAATATACTAAACTAAACTCAGTGGCACGACAGCCCATAGATGTTCCGGTTGAGTGGTCAGCCGAACGCGGAACCCCCAGTGTTTAGTTCCCAAGCATGCTTGGTACTCATTTATCGACCCACTGAAGGGATGAAAGGCTGAGTCAGCCTTGCCCAGCCCGGGGATCGAACCCAGGACCTGTGGCATAGGAGTGCGAAGCGCTACCACTCAGCCACCGGGCGTCAAAATGTAAATATGCTGACACAATAATAAGAGTTACAAAAACTTTTGAAATTTATATTCAACCCTATCTAAGAAAAAAAAAAAGAGTGAGAAAAAGTATTTACCTCCATTTGGCAAAGTAGTTGAGCACTTCCAATCTAAAAGTTTAAAAAACAATTTTTTTTTTTAAATAAAAGAAAGACAAACAGAAATGCAAGCATATGATAGAACAAATATGATTATGAAATATGTAATACGCAACAAATTTAGAAAACAGAGTTGCTCAATAATAAAACAGAATTAGAAACATTAATAAGAAATAAATAAAATATTTAAAAAAATGAAAATCAAACTTCTTAACATGGACTAGGCTTTCTCAATCTATAAACAAATTTAGAAAATTGCGAGATATGGGCAACAATCTGTTATTAACTTAGAGCTGAAATTATCCAAAACAAACAAAGAAAGGGTGAATTTTAATGAGGTATCCTTATCCAATGGAGTTTCAGAAAGGTATTTAATTTCTTTTTTATAAAACGTCTCACATTCAATGTATCTCTTCTTAGTAAAATTTGTGTTATGTAATCGTATAATTTTAAATTTATACTTGGCACTAACCATTTATGTTATTATCTAGCAAAGTTTTCTTGAAGTCATTTCTAGTAGAGTAATTTTAAAATAAACTAAAATTAAAAATTTTAAAGAGCTGAATCAATGGGCTTTCATGTGACTTTTGAATTTGATTTTTTTCCAAGGTGTTTTGCATATCAGTTAATCTGGAACAATATTTTGATCTAGCCATGATCATAATAGAAAACACTTGTTCATTAACATATGTTGATCCAAACCTACAACAATATTTGACAGCCAAATTGAGAAAATTGCTTATTGACCCAAATTTTTTAAATCAATTCAATTTGGATAACTTGTAGTAGAAATAAATTCATATACAGTGCTGCAATATTCAGTAGTGAATGAAAGTCATAGTATTTTTTACTGATTCCTTCAAAGTTCTAAAACACAACCAATTATTTGTATTCAATTTTTCCCCTCTGCCCTATGTTTTAATTGTTTGGCACAAGTTCCGTGGATTGGGCAACCATTACTAAGATTAACATGTTAAGTAGCTTGGATGATTTACAGCACATTGTTCAAAATAATTAATAAAATAAAATAAAATAAAATAAAATAAAATGGTAGCAACTATGACTATAAAATGTTATTTAACATTATAAAGTGAAGTGAAGAAACTGAAATGGAAACATACTTTCAGTTTGATTTCATCATCAAACAGATGGCTTTGCAACAGAGAGGCAACTTTCAGAAAATGCAGAGAAAATTCTTGAATGTAGTTCTCTACGCAATCAATTGAAGTCTCTAAAGGACTCTAAAAATAATAAAACTTCATTAAACAAATTATGGAATAAATGTTAGAAAAATTTAAATGCTACACTAAAACTATAAAAATAATTTTAGTAAATCTACTATTTACGATTATATAACAATACCATTAACGATTTAGTAAATTTACTATAACGATTTCAGGGTGCGTAGCCAAATCTTTCAACAAAAAATAAGCACCTTTTAAGTACTTTTTTGATGTATTAAGCACTCAAAAAATATTTTTAAGCACTGTATGCAAAATAATTTTCAGACTTTACATGATCATGATAAAAAAACTAGTTTCTGAGAAAGAATTTTTTTCCGTATTATATTAACCATTAAAAATTATCAAGAGATTTTTCAGCTTGATATCTTTAGGAGGAAAATGAAGCCGGAAATTGAGAATATCTTGCAAAATGCAGCAGTTGCATATGAGAGTGCAATAATCTCACCGAATCCATCTAAGCAAATGCACACGCAGACTCTTAAGTGTTTCATCAAACATGTAAAATGATTGGCGCTTCCATACGCTATGGACCGACGGTACGTCAAAATGGATTGTGGTTCAATGAATTGTGAAAACATTGAATAGAACAATATGAAAAGCACATTTTTGTAAAGAAAATGGTAAAGAAATGGTAAAGAAATCGACATGGTAAAGAAAAAAAAATCTCATTTTCAAAATGGGAAAATTAAGCACTTTTTACCCAATTAAAAAAGCACCTTTACCGGCTATTAAAAATGAAAATAAGCACCTTTAAGCACTTTTTTAAAAATGCTGGATTTTATGTCTGCAAAATCATTTGATGTATTTTAAGCTTTATAGGTACAACTTTTAAACAGAAAATAATCCTTTTTAATTACAAGTAAGTGTGCTCATTTAGGGTAAGCTCTAATTTAAAGGGAAATTTCTCATGAATTTATAGAAAATTAGTTTATTGAAGCTGTCTGAAAAAATGTATTTGACAGCTTTTGGAAATTTTATAAAATTTAAAAAAATCCTTTTACTTTAGAAATTGTATGTGGATGAGCAATGAAGGAAAAATTACTCATTTACTTTAGCATGAATCATACAACCAGTAAAAGCAATGGATAGCATTATAGGTAGTTATAACAATGACAAATAGAAGATGTTGGGCAAAAAATATAATAAATTTTTGGTTGCTCAAGTGTCTGTGATCATTAAATTGTATCACAAGAAATGTTTTTCGAAATTTCAAGTTGAGAAGAAATTGTCTTTGTAATCACATTAGAAATTTTTTTGGAGAAAAAATTTTAGATTTAGTTTCTCAGTTTAAAAATGTAGAATTATAATAAAAAAACTTATACAGGAAATATTTAAGTTGCTCGGCATCTATATGAAAACCTTAAAGCATGCGATTCAGAAACATTACTTTCTCCTCACGTTTATATAATAAAAAAAACATGTGCATGTGACTCATTTGTCTCTTATTTCAAATAGAATATCATATCTATGTGTATCGTTAATTCCATGGACAAATAATGCTATCTTGGGACAAAAATTTTAGTTTTTAATGAAAAATATTTAACCAACATTAAGTCACAAACAAATTTGCAGATTTGGAAATTAGCTTCTTTGTTTTACATACTAAAAATATAAAATAACTTTTAGTATAATACTTTTATAGCTGAGACATTTATTTTGTTCATGTAAAATTTTTTCTTATTAAGTAAATAAAATAAATTCATTATCTCTAATCTTTTACTTTTAAAATTATATGAGTCTGGCATGAAATTATTACCACATGCGAATTACAAATCAAACCAATTACTAAGTAAAAAATTTTTTTAAATCCAGATTTTTAATACTGTATTATTGCAAGCAAATTTTAAATAGTGCTGATTCCTTCATAAATCTATGTAATCTTTCAGTTTTTTTTTTTTTTTTTTGGCAGTTGTTGCTATTGATTTCAACAAGGTTCATAAAGTTGCATTATTATTTAATGTTATATTATTGCAACATGAGAATTTCTATCACACATTTGAAATCACGTTTATTACATCCTGGCGGATTCTAAAATTTTTTACTTCTATTCTTTTGGCAGTTATTGATGCAGATTTCTACACTCTTTTTAAAATAACTAGTTTTTCTTCGATTTTATTATGAAGTTGGAAACACGCAATTTTAGAGCTAACTTTTATGCTAATTTGCTTCATGATGCTGATTTCATCACAACCTATTTCTTGGTGTTTGTCTTGTGTTTTTCGGCAATTATGAGGTGGATTTTTCAAATTCTATTATTTTTAATACTATGTTATCATGACGTGTGTTCAAACTTCTAATTTAGCCATCAGTTTTTGTCATGTTTAATTAAATTAAGTTCATATTCCACACTGCCTTGTTTATTGTTCTTTCAAAAATGTTTAATCTACTGATTTCTAGGAGATTTTTTTAATTAAATTTTCTTTAGCTAATTTTATTAGGACATGCAAACTTGGTATCGGAATTTTTTTATGAGCTTGATTCAAGAAATTTTATGTGGTTTTTAAATCACATGATTATTTATTCGATTTCAAAATGGTGGCGACTTTTTCATAAATCCATGTAGGTCTTTACACACTGAATTGATGCCGATTCTGTTGTAAATCCACATAGTCCTGTTGGCTGTTTTCCCAACAAGACAAGTATGTCGGATTTAATATTTGCAAATAAGTTTTAAAATTTTGTTTTTTTTTTAATATGATGTAACACACATTTGAGTAATCACAAAGCGAGATTAAAACACTTAATGGTAAAAGATTTCCAAAATGCAGAAAATCTTAAAGTAAGAGGTAAGAAACAGGGTGAAAATGAGGAAGAATGGGCAACTGAGTCTGAATTGAGCTCTCTCACTCTCTCTCTCTATATATATATATATAAATATATATATATATTTATATATACTGAATAAAAATTATTAAAAAAAAATATTTTAGAAACTTTTTTTAAAAACTCAAGTCTTTTGTATAAATTAAAGAAAAGCAACTTATATTTCATCCCATAGTTAACATAGAGACGTGATAAATCTCATTACAAGCATTTTTAATTACAATACATTGGCTTATACTTATTTTTTTTACGCACAAAATTTAAGACATGAAATGACTTACAGTATTGCAATACTTAATGCAGAGAGAAAAAAATATTTGTCAAAATTTAAAATCTGATTTAAATAAGTTAAAAAAGATAAAATAAATGTGTATAAAAATTGCAAAACTGAGAAAAAAACTTTGTACAGATTTCAACAACAAAGAAAGAAAGAAAAAAAAAAGAACCGCTTCTCTTTAAGTTATAATTAACTAGTTTTAATATAACTAGAAAATAACAATCCCGTAACAGCCCATTGTGATCCAGGGGTGTCATGGAAGATAAGGCTCCACAATTTCTGTAAATGAAAGCTGGAAGTAAGCATAAGCTGAAAGTTCGTTGGTACTTATGATACCAGTTGCTGATAACTTTGAAAGTTTGTCCAAATAAATTAAATACTACCACTGAAAAATTATCAGGTTAAATAGCTTTTTAGAAGTTTAGATAAAATATTTCAGATTCAGGTGATGAAACATTATATTAATTGAAAAATAAAATATAGATTGCAACACAAATAAGATAGAAACACTATAAAAACAGTAATAGGATAATAACACTAACTTCCATAGCTTTCAATTCATCATCATCTAAATATAAACAGCTGGATTCTAAATGGGTTATGATGTTGCCCAAGAGAACTTGTAAATCCATCTGGGTTGATATTTCCTGGTAAAAAAAATTACCCATTTTACAAAAATTACTTATAAGCATGTAAGCTTCCTAAAAAATTATGTTCAAAATATTATCAATAAAAAGAACAGTTGAGATATAATCAAAAAACTGATTCTCAATCAAAGGAGATAATAATGCTGCAAACAATTTAATGTTAATAATGAATAATGCTGCAAATAAGGAAAAAACTCTTTACTTGAAACATTAATTTTGCGATTCATTAAAACATGTAAATATAATTCATGAAAAGATAAACATGTTTTTCATAAAAAAGTAAAAAATAAAAGTAAAGCAAGTTTCATAAAAAATAGCATATAAAAAAGTTGTTTTTTTTAGTTTCATTTCTTGAAAGCTAGTCATTCAATTTAATCAAAATTTTGGATTTTGCTGTTTAATATCTCATTCTTTTTTTTAAAAAATTACATTTTGTCAAAAAATAAAATAAAATTTTAATAAATAAGTATTTTTTTATCAAATAAAATAGATAATAAAAAAAAATAAGCACAATAGCTTCTTAAAAATTAAGTTTCAAATATTAATAATAAGAAGAACAGTTGAGATTAGAAAAATTACTTTTTGTGATTCAAACAATATTTAATTTTACATTACATTTATAGGTGCTAATTCTATGGGATTAGAAGTTGTGTACAACTTATTTTCGCCGCAATATCAAAATTAGCACCTGTTGCCGTATGCCATTAAGGCAGTGTTTCCCAAACTTATGACTTTTGTGTACCCTTTCTAAATTTTTCGTAATACAGTGTACCATTAATAAAAAAAAATTATGTATTTTATACTATAAAAAAATTGCCTATAAGTTAAAAAAATCACAACTGGCTGCTGACACCACTAATTGTTAACTGTTAACTCTGCAAAAAATAGCCAAAATAGAAAAATTTTAAATTTTCATGGCTAGTTTTGTTTTTAGGTAAAAATTTTTGAAATTTTTTTTGTGGCAAGATATTTCGCATAAGAACGTGTACCCCTTCCGCTGATCATAATAGCTATTATAATCAGCGGATAGATCATCCATCTATCCGATGATCATAATTTTGCCCCGAACTAGAGCAAGATCAACCTGTGATCTAGTACCCCCAGAGGTATTGATTTGTTACGGGAACTTGGAAGACCTTGTGACCCTGAAAGATTTAGTGTGCATCAGTCACCATTTCGTACACAGGGAGTCTTTGGCCGGCAGGGATCGAAATCATAACCTCTTGGACATGGGGCCAACGCCCTACCAACCAGGCTATCCCAACCCATTAGTACATGTAAATATAATTAATAAAAGGATTATCAAGTTTTGCCCCAAAACAATTTAAAACATTTTTTAGTTTCATTTCTTGGAAACTAGTCAATTAATTTAACCAAAATTTTGGATTTTGCTGTTTAATATCTCATACACTTTTTTAAAAATCTTATTTTGTATAAAATTCTTATTTTTTAAATTAGCTTCATAAATTAGTGCAAAATATTTTTTTCATTAATTTAAAATACTCATTTAGCTCTAGAAAGATGACATATGCAAAATTAGAAAATAACATTCAGAGTTCCAAGCTAATGACTGGTCTACTACTGATTGTATATAATTGTACATATTAATTGATAAATAAATCCATATTCTAAAAATGATTATAATAAAATATAAAGCAATAAGATAAACTTTGAAATAAATAAAATTTGAATCAAATGTACTAACTTCAGTAGATATAGATGGCTCAGGTTCTGTAGGACTTAGAAGTTGACCTTCAGACTCTTTTAATTTCCTTAATGCTATAGACTTCATTTCATATCTTTGAGTACTATTTAATTTACAGCTGATTCTAACCAGTGCTTGTACGAACATGAAGTTATAGAGAACTTGAACTATGCACTTAAAATATGCTAAAAAAGATTGAACTCCTTAAAAAAATATTGTTTTCGATAAGGACGTAATTTCAGTATAAATATTTGCTTAATTACGATTTCAAACATCAGTATGATCTACATAAATTATTGTTTAGTTTAAAAAAAGCATTTTCCTATTTTTATATATACAGTGCAACGTTCCATATCCCCGGAAAGGTCGGTTTCCGGGACCCTTTTTAACAATCAAAATAAACAAACATCTCTTCATCTTCCCCTCTCTTAAAAATAAAAAAAATAAAAAAAGTCCTTGGACAGGTTTTTTCCTTTTCTAGCTTCTAGTGATTCATGCATTGAACCTATAAATCAACAGAAAGGGGAAGAAAAGACCATTGAGTGACCCTAAGTAATGCTCCTCCTCAGGAATGAGGGGAGATTTGTTTTCAAATGAGTGCCTCCCCCCCCCCTCTCTCCTATGCAGCTGGCTAGTAAAAGAGGCATTTCCTGGAACCATTTTATTAGAGTGTCAGGAAAAGAAGAAATACTGTGAAAAAGGGTAAACACAACAAACATTAACATGGAGGGGGAGTCACTTTCAGTCACACAAGAAAAAATAAAGAGAACCCAATCAGCATGCCGCCCCTTTATGCTTGACTGATAGCCAATGATGGGAGAGAAAATAAGAATTTGTCACTGCCTCACCCTCAACTTAAATGACAAATAAGGAGGAAATGAATTTTCTTCTCTACCTACCCACTTTAATGAATGACAGGAATTTCCCCTTCTTGCTCGGAGCATTCTAGTTCAAAATGGTGGAGAGAGAGCAATTAATATTTTCATAACTGTCAATTTTTTTTTCGCTATCTATATTTTAAGCAATAATTATTTTTTTCTAATATTTTGTTTTTGATTGATTAGATATTCTAATACTAAAACATTATTGCCCAAAAAATAATGTTTATTTATTTTTTGCTTATTAGATTCAGATTGTTTTAAGCTTTGTTTACCTTGGGGGTCAATTATACGGAAAAATCTAATATCCGGACTTTCCACTGTATATATATATATATATGTAATACAAAAATTATAAAAATATTTTTGTATTAATAAAAGCATTGAAACTTATTCATTTTCATAAAATGTCTTAGTTAAAAAATTAAAGTACAGATATTCTATTTTGGGACTTCAAGGCTGTAAACAAGCCAATGAATTATAATTAGATTTATGTTTCAAAAGAGGGGTTATTTTAAGATCTTTCACTTCCATATAAGGAAAGATTAAACGATTTTCTATGAGTATTAAATTATTTGCAATGAGGCGTAGGAATACAAGGAATGCAATATGACCGGCCTTTTCACACTTTTAATTATCCTATAAAACGCAGGACCGATGGTTTTTGCGTGGCTTTTGTGTTTTATGTTGTCTAAATAAACTCTGTCTGTTTTGACGGGAAATCTGTGTCTCTCCCCCTCCCGCTGGAGAGAGGTTGAGACTTACTTCACCATCTTTTAATAAATAAACAGCTTATGCAGAATATGGCCATGTTACTCATTTCTTTTGGACTAATATTCCCATATTAATAACGGTGCAGATGCGCTGTTATTACAAGCCGAGCAGGATTATAAGAACTGATGAAACGGGCGCAGGATTATAATAAATGCTTCTTCAAAAAATAATAAATAAATAAACTGAAAGAATACACTTCAACTATGTTGGAAAATTCTTAATAATGAACGGATGGAAATTGGACTTAACAGTGCAATGTTAAAAATCATCTGCTGATTCTTTTCTTCGCGGCTTCTTCAAACTAGAAGAGAATTCTGAACAGTTTATTTCCAATGCTGCGGAATTAATTGGACTTGGATGAACCTTGACCCTGGGCTGGCGTTATTTTCACCTCCTACTCAGAAATCGAAAGAAGGAAAAGATGTTTCGTTTGCTTCGCTGTTCGAGACTGATTATTGAAAAAAATATTAATCGACAGTCGAAACTTTCATTCTTCCGGTTCCAAGAAATGGTTGAATAGATTTTTGGGACTTTTCTCTTTCAAGTGTCCATTGGAATTGTCTGAATTTGAACAGTGCCTGATGTTTCTTCTTCCGTCATCGCCATTACAGAATTGGATCTCAACGCTACCTGGTTTGATTCTAGCCCACATGAATGCTAGAAATACTTTCTCTTTCGTCATAATTTCATTTGTGTTTTTCAACTTGCTGGAAATGACATCATGTAAAATAATAATGAAGAAAAATGATTTTACGATAGGTATGTGTAACGCGATACGTCAGAGGTCAAATAGTTTGTCTGCTCATGTGTTCCAAAACAAAATCCTCAACTGTTAGTGCTATGAGTTTTCTCAAATGACGGTGTTGTGAAAAAAAAAGAAGAAAAAAAATAATGTTTAAAGTAGTTCAAGTTCATATGGTAAAATTTGAAAATAATTTACGGTGAACAATTTCACATAAAATAATAATTAGTGTTTAGATGATTATAATTGTTGAATTTGTTTTTCATTCTTGATATTTTATTTGAAAAGCTTAATTTTTATTCAATGATCTTATTTTCATTGTTTATTTTTGCATTTTCAAAAACTTAATTACTGTTATTGAAATTTACTTCTTCTTTGAGGAATCTCATTTTAATAAATTGATTTAATATGACTAGCATAAAAATGTTATAGTATATTTAGTTTCGTTTTAATTATATTGTGTGTTATGAAATATGATCAATTGAATATTTTTGTAAAATTTTTAATTTTGTTTTAGTATTTATCGTAAGGTAACAATAAATAAGCAACTATGAGATTTAATTTACTTCTAATTGCAATATTTAATTATTGAAATTTATTTTGGTTATTTGAATGCCCTTACGGAGTGGCAAAGATTACAAAGGTAATATGGAAGTAAATGCTAAAAGCAATACAGATAATTCTGAAATTGAATTAAATGATAATTTACAAAAATTAAGTATTGATCAAAATGCACAGGATAAATCAGACATACTAGTCTTTGAGCCTGACATTGGTGTTCAATTCACATCCTGGCTCAAACATTTCGAAAAACAAACTCTAGATGCTAAATTAAATGACGAATGGAAAATTCGAAATTTTCAAAAATTCATTAAAGGTTCAGCTTTGAAATTGTATATTAATAACTGTCTTAATTGTAATTCATATCAAGAAATAGTTTAAATTTTTAGAGAGCATTATTTTTTGCCTCCCTTTGGCTTTAATGATTTTCAAAATTTAAAATTTTCTGGCCAAGCTAAAGACCTAAATTCATATTTTACTGCAAAGGTAGAGTTAGGTCGAAAAATAAATTTAAGTAATGACCATATAATTGAGGGTCTGTCTATTGGTTTGCCCCCCAAATCAAAACACTTTTGGTTTTAAAAAAACCCAAGACCCGATTGAATGGCTCACAATTGTGTCAAAAATCATTCATGATGTACCTAATGTTTTACCCCAAAGTGAAACTAAACAAAAATTACCAGAATCAAAATTTAATGGGTATAGACCACAATATCAAGGCTGGACACCAAGGCGGCCATTCATTAACAACTCAAGTTACCCAAATTATAATCCTCGACAAAATCAAAATTTTTCCCGGCCAAGTCAAAGTTATAACCAACAATCCCAATTTAGTCCTAGAATTCAAAATGAAAAGTTTCATAAAAATAAACAACAAACTAGTCATTTCGCCCAGGCTTCCCAGGAGTTGCCTCATAAGCCATGTAAATACTGTGATAAGCTTGGTATAACCAATGCTTATCATTGGGGCCAAAATTGTATAAACAAACCTAATTCTTTTATGGCTGAGAATCAAACCCAGCCTAAACAAGAAAGTGACCAATCACAAAATTGACAATTGATAGTATTCGGATACATACAAAATAAAAATGAAAACTTTGAAAGTGACAAATATCCGATTATGACAAATAAAACTATCCTGTTAAATATTGATACAGGTAGTACTCTAAATATCATCCCAACTAAACTTTTTGAAAAACTTAATGTCCAAAAAGAAAGTAAAAACTTTGTTAATGTAAAACAAACAAAAGGTATTTTGCAACTTAACCAAACTTGTACTTTAAATTTAAAAATTGGAGATATAGCTAGGTCAGTGGAATTTTATATTTTAAATACTGATCTACCTTATGCCATATTGGGTTTAAAGGAATGTAATGGGTTTAAATTTGTGATAGATTGTGTTAAGCGAGCTGTAATGCAAAATCGGAGAAAACTGATCACTTTTTCGCTCCCACTCAACTAAGAATGACGTATTAAAAGTTACTCTGCTTTAATTAAAATACTGTGTCTGTTTTCCTGCTCGGTCCAACTGCATCATACTACATATATATATACATACACACACATAGATAAATACATTGGCATTGCCAAAAAAAGTAACTGACAACTGAAGAAGATTTTATTACCTTTAGATTGCTAAAGCTAAAAAAAAATTATCCAAATTCCCAAACACTGCATGTAGAGAGACATAAAAGAGTAACAATAGTCATCGTTTCATAGCATATACGATTGGCTGACAGAATAGAACATTATTCTACTAATTTCAAATTTAAAATGTCATAATCTGTTTGTTTCTACATAATTTAAAACTTATTCTTTGAAATTTTTACGGGGGTCTTCAAATTTTGTCTGTTAATCTACTTTCTTATAAAAACAAACTATGTTCTTTCAATGCAGTCTATTGAAAGTAGAGAAAAAGATCAGAAATAACTTGTTGTAAAATAGATTGGAATATCAGATTCTTCAAGTTTGGAGTAATCTATTATAAGTTAGTCAGACAAGTTGGTCTGAGCATTACTAAAAAAAGAAGAGGAGTTAATTGAATTTTTCATGTTATAAAAAGGAAAGAAAAATCCTAGCAGTATATATGATGTAGACTAATTGAATAATCTGGCTCAATGCAAACTGCAGCCTTCATTTTGCAATGTGCCAGGCTAATGAAAAATCTCCAGTGTTTTATAATCAGCCTGTCATTTTTTTTTATGCTTATTCCAGTGAACCAACATTTCTTTAATTTAATTAAATAATATTATTGATTAGTCAATAATTTTATTTATTTATTTATTTCAGGCAATTTACAATAGGCCCAGTGCCCATTATTTTAAAGGCTTATTTCAAATAGCCTTACTAATGGTTTATTGCAATCACCCAAAGCAAAAAGTCTTATTACAGATATATTAGTCAAGTAATTCTTTGCACCTGCAGCGACTCAACTAAATCGTAACCGCAACAGTTACGATCAGTAACTTTAACTCTAACTTCTCATTCGTCAGAAGAATCTTATCTGTCTCTGTAGCATGAAGTGCTGTGATCATTTATATTACTTTTCTCTATACTTAATATTTTTAATGTAAATAAATATTAGTCTCCTGAACACAACCAACCACCACACACCTTTCCTAATCTGCTGAAAGACATATAGTTATAATAAGCCTAAAAAGTATGAGGCAAAATAAAAAATACTGAAGACTTTTTAAAGTCTTTTTACCAGTCTGGTTTATTGGTAAATGCAAGCAACATTTGTAAAGACCCGGGGTTTTCCAATTAGCGTACAGTATATACATAAAAAAAAATTAAAAAAATGTCAAATGATTACCTTTGTCAAAATTCATTGGTAAACTAAGAACAATTTGTAATAGTAAAGCAATTGGATCTCTAAGGAAAAGAGGCACTTCAGTCTGAAAACACGACAACCTGAAGAGAAAAAAAGATTTAAAACAAACTTTTAAAATTTTATGCAGATAAAAATGCAAATAATGTTTGGCAATTTATTTAATTCAGATAAGTTTAGACAGAAAACTTCAAATACAGTGTAGTTTTTTTAAAAAAATGCTTAAGGCTACACAAGTAGCCTTCAGATTTTTGTTTCTCCTTACACCTTTCCTGAGCAATAATCATGTCTCATTCGCGAAATCACTAATCATCTTCCCCTGGTTGTATACATTGAACATTCAAACTGAAATCTTATCAAAATAAATGTCTGAGGTACCTCAACTCCAGAGACTTTAAGAGTAATAGGTTTTGAGTTAAACCTGTTAATCTATTAAGTTACAAGCATCTTTTGCTATTTTATGATCCCCTGTAATATATATCAAGGTTGGCATTCTATGTGGTAGAATCCTTTTTATTCCAACACAATGGAAGAAATTGAAGGGAAAAAACGGAAGAAACTGGACAAAATGGAGGGAAAAAAATCAATACAATTTTTTAGCAAGTATTTTAAGAATAGCTGAAATTTAATAAATAAAATTTAATATAGAACCAGGGAAATAAAAATTACATATACAGAAATACATAATTATAAAAAAAGGTTTCTATTATACTCATATACATAAAATATTAAAGGGTATTTATTTTAATTTTTTCAGAAATTCATCAAATTTATTTTTCTTTTTAATTGTTGCTTTTTAGTTTCATATTGGAAAATGCTATAATTAATAACTGTGACATTAATCTTATTATTTAAACTGGATTGTAATTATAAGATGCATAAAAAATTATTTTAATATCTATTTTTAAAAAAAAAGATTATCTTCCACGTGGATCGAAAAAAGCCTATTTCTTCAAGAGCATTTTTTTCTATGGTTTTTACCGTGATTTTTTTCACTGTGGAAGAAACTTGCTATATCTGATATTTATATAAAATGATGAATAAAAATAAACAAATATTCCTTACGAATAATCATCTGATGCCATTTGACCAGTTAAAGCATACCACACTTGCATTGCATAATCCACTCCTTGACTTTTGTCTATGGTTTGTGCAAGAAGACTGGAGTGCAGAGACAGTACATTGAAGAGTGGCACTACATACAAAAGAACATGTTTAACTTAAAATACATACATAAAATTACAAATAAACTTTTTTTTTTGCAATAGTGAAAATAGGCACAAAAATTTAATTAGATCCTCATTATGCAATTTTAGTTTTATTTTATAATCAGTATTAAAATAGTTGAACAAATTCTGAGGTGATAAGCATCAATGTTCAACCCCATAGCCAATGTCCAACTCCAATTTTGAACCCGATCCAGAAGACAAGGGAGCTACTGTATCAAGGATTGGGAGAAATCTGTCTTAGTGTAGGACACTTTTTAGATGGAACTAACCCCCATTTGTGTTACATGGAGAGGAAAACCATGAATACCTCTCACAGTTATCCTGACGATAAGGGTATTCCAACCCATGACCACTGAGGTTACTTTATGTCAACACTGTGGTGGATGCAAGCTGGAAGCAGAATCGACCAGACGGAACTGGGAGCGAACCTGGGTCACCTCATTGGGAGGCAAGTGCTCTATTCCTTGAGCCACCATGGCTCATAGAATATTAATTAATATCTCTGAACATACAATCTGTTGAACACAATTTACAATTTCAGTTACAAATAGAAATTAAAATAAAATGGCAATTATGCCCTTTAGCAGTCACACTCTGTAAAAGTTCCATTTGACCAGCAGTCTTTTCTTCATATAGTAACCAGTTTCAAACGAGGCATCTTTTCCTGAAACTTCCAGGAGAATTAAACTCATTTAAATATTGAAGTTTTTGCAGCTTCCTCTGAAACTGCCACAGATTTGTAGCTATGTTTGAAAGATACCATTAAATAAATTTCAAAAGAACGAATTCAATTCAAAGAACAAATTTTTTTCAAATAGGCATCAAAACAGTTGCTCAAAAATATCAAAATTGTAGCCCCCAAGACCAAATTTGTTAGTATAAAATTTTATGAACAATAAAAACATTTACTTAACATTCATTTTAAGTAGATCAATTACATTTTATGTAACGTTTGTAATCTGGTAATTTTGAAAACAGAAAATATATTGCTGGATATGTGTAAAAAAAAACAATATATTTAAACCTACTACTGATAGAAGAAAAAAGAACGAATGATAAAATTAACAAATAAAATTAAATCTCAAAGAGAAAGAATTAAAAGCATTTTATTAAATCATTCAAATTGAAAATTAAATTTTTGGTTTTAAGGTGAAAATTAGTATCAGGACATGATCTGGAGAAGAAAAGAAAAAGAAAATATTTTTCCCAGACTAATTTTCCAGATATTGAAAAAACTTAGCTAAAAACGAGAAAAAAAGGTTGCAGTTGCTTTTGGGTGAAAATAGTTATATTTTCAGCCTTTTTTTGGCAAAAAAGAAATCCCTTCAGGCTTAAAATAGTTGCAACAATTGGCAATTTTGTTGTCTGTGGTAACCTATTAACCAAAGCTCATAATATTTAAAAAAATAAATAAAAAATTACAAATTTCAGTAAGTGTAATTTTTTAAGAGAAATTTTGCAGATTCAGTAATTTAATATAATGATATGCCTTACAATTTGGGTAAAAAAAGAATGAATTTGTAAAAATGCCTTATGAAGTTCAAGTTTCAAATACACAAAGATATCATAATCACATATATATTATTGGCAGTAAAAAATTGCGATTAACAACATTAATCTCACCAAAGCAAGACTTTTTCTTCCCAATCTCCATTCTTCGTTTCTGGATAAGTTCAACTTCTAAATTAGTTCTGAAATAAAAATAATAAAATGTTTTTTTTAAAAGATTGCCTCTGTTAAAACTATGCAATAATAAAATATATTAAATTTTCTTAAGGTAACCAAACACATTTTACAGATCAATCACAGCAAGTCATCTCATTTTACATTTTTATACAGAATAATAGAGTTCATTTTCATTACTCTAAAGCCATTAGCATTTCTTTAAATCTCAATTAGACAGAAATTAACAATACTAAAAATAAATAAATTAAAAAAAAAAAATAATATTTACCAATAGGCTGGCATACTACGGGTACGTTTTGAGATATTTTATCTAATATTTCAAAAAGTCTCTTCTTGTTACTTCCTTTTTTTTTTAAAATGTGATGACTTAAAGTTGGTCTAATTTTCTTAAAATTTTTTATAAAGGTTTCTACAGTCAAATTTATTTGTGGCCAATTTTCTTAAAATTTTGCATAAAGGTTTCTACTGCCAAATTTATTTGTGACCGATTTTCTAAATGCTTGATGATAAAAGAAAAGCAATTAATTATTTAAACGTTAATAAGTATAATGCATAGTCTATTCTCTAAGTTCATTATTTACAATCTTAATTACAATATTAACTTTGTCATAAAACAAAAGCTCAAAATTATAATTTGAAAAAAAAAAAAAAAACACGTAATAAATAAATAAATAAATAAATAAATAATATGGATTTCAAAAAAGGTTTTCACCAATTTTCACCTTTTAAAATTAGAAAATTTTTCTTAACATATTGTACGCGGGCAACTTTTCCAAAAAATGCATTACAGCAGTTATAGATTAAAATTTTCAAAATGTGTTAGACAAGATTTCATGTAGGAGCAAATATATGTCAGGATAGCTACAACTTCAATTTAGAAAAAAATATACGTCGAACTGATTACATATATACTGAATCATTTAAATGTTTGTTGTAACCGGAAATGGTTAATTTCTTTGAAAAACAGAGCAGAAACGAAGCAGTTTTGCCACCACTTTTTAAACTTTTATATGGATTGCAGAATTTTCAAAAACATATCTTTACTTGACCTGCTTGCATTGTGTTACAGTTTTAATGTAATAGTACAGTATTTTGGTCCACAATACATACAAAAATCAAAATTTACCCTCCCAAGAACAAGCAAATTAGCTTTGATTACAAACCTTACAATTGAGCACACAAATAAGAAAAGACTGCTGGAATTAGGGGAGGCTGGTGACCGATAAACAGGTAAGGTGGCATTTGTGACGTCTTCCATAATGCCACCCATGTATTTCTTTAGAAGAGTTAAATCTTCCTGTTAACAAAAACATTATTAGATATATATCTACTACATTATTCTTTGTCATAAAACAAAAATGCCATTATTTACAGACTTACATGAAATTTTATAATTAAAAGGATTGGGGCAATATAAAAACAAGCAATTTTTTTATATTTATTGAGGAGAGCATTTTTAATGAAAAACAGCACTCTTTTTCATGTAGGTAAAATGATGTTTCTAAATATTGTGTTGTTAACAAGTGAAATTCTGGAAACTTGAAAAGTATCTGAAAACAAAACTTACGTACAGTTTAATGCAAAAATGCCATCTTAATACAAATTGTGAACTATTGTCCAAACCCCTTTAATTATTTCACAAAATATAACTATTAAAATAATTTTAGGAAATTTTCATTGTATAATGAAAAACATATAACCAATATTAAGTAACAAACAAATTTGCAGATTTTGAAATTTTCTTCTTTGTTTTACATACTAAAAATATAATATAACTTTTAGCATAATGCTTTTATAGCAAAAAAAAAAAAAAAAAAAAGCATTTTGTTCATGTTAAGTTTTTTTTATAAATTAATATTATGTAAATAAAATAAATTCATCATCTCTAATCTTTCACTCTTAAAATTATATGAATCATTTTCAAACACAAAATATGAACAAAAAAGGGAAACTATTAAATGATAAGTAATTAACTGGAAAAAATAAAAAAAATTATTTAAATTTACATAAAAACCTTCATTTTTACCTGTATATAAATATAAGTACATAAATAAAGTACAGTGTTAGATAATTTGGTAATAAATAATTCAAAGAATTACTGTATCTACAGCCTGTACAGAAAAAATATATAATTACAAAATTTTAAATAATTATACATACTTTGGAAAAGGAAAAAATAACACTCAATTTGAAAGTGTTTAGATTGAATTAACATTCAATTACAAAATTTAACATTTTAAACTAACTTAAGCTCATTATAAAATGCCCGATTTTGAACATGAAATGTTTTGAATTTACCTTACTTTTGGAACTAACATTAAGATAATGATCAAATTTCATGAATGCCAAATTCTTACACTTGATTATAGAATTAAAATATACAACGATATATTACTCATTAACAATGATTTTAAATTTATTGAAATTTAGAAAACAAAACAAAATTGCAAAAATCAGAAAAACGGATATATATTGATAAAACTTCATGTAGCAAAAATCAGGAAGCAAGCAAAATAAATTCCGAAAAATAAATAATAGCTCAATAAGCAATTGAATGTAAAAATATGTACTGCATTTTTAAAAATGTTAAAAATACATATTGAATATTTAAAAGAAATACACAGAAACCTAATCTTCAATAGAAGTAATAATAACCAAATTATCAAAAATTATAAGTACAGTTAAAAAAATCTAACTAATCTAATTTAATATATACTCAAAAGCAAAAACCATCTAAAGCCTCCTTATTTTATACGAGTTATGCATTTTATACTTACTTTTGTGAGAGTCTAAGCATTAAAAAAGCATACAAATATCATGCATTATGAATAATAAGACAATTGTAAGTTAAATATGCTAAAAGTTTAAGATATTACGAATGATATAAGTTATTCTTTATAAAGCAAAAATAAAGATTTATAAATTTTAACAAAAAGGGGACATTTTGATGGTGAAAAGTTTCTGATCTTCTGATTGTTTTTAATAATGTAAAATAGTGCTCTCACTATAAAAAAGGAACCATATTTTTTAACTTTTCTTATTAGATATTTTCCTTATTATATTTGCAAGTTAAAAAGGATACCGCTTAAGGTTTTTTAATTATTAAAATATTTGTTCAAGCTACAAGTGTTACAAAATCAACAAAAGCATACTTCTTGTGAATTAATAAATTTTCTAAAAAAAAACTATCTTAAAATCCCTAAGACATATAAATGAGCTGGTTTTAAATGCCTGACTCTTCGTTTATTAGTTAATTGATCTTTACTATAGTCATTAGTACCTTATTCTTTTTACATTTTTAGCAATCGCTATAATAATATGCAATAAAATTTGCTATTTGCAAAACAAGCTTTTTTACAATGCAAACTCTTTAAAACACTGCTTAATTAAACAAAATGATTCCTTACAACATCTTTTAAATCCAGGTTGAATAATTTAAAAAAGAAAACACAAATGAAAAAACGAATTGAATATAATTGAATTTTCCGATTATATTTTGATCTTGTTTTTTCGATTATATTTTGATCTTGTTAAGTAAGCAGAGTAATTTAAATTTATTTCATATAAAATAAAAGAGAAAAAAAAAGAGAGTTGGCTAAATTATCTATATGTTATGAAATAAAGTTTTTATACTTAAATTAACAAACCTAATTTCAGATACTTACTTTCCTTAATAGAAACTAAAACAAGTCAAGCAATGTCATATAAATTTTTATTAATAAAATGCTTTTTTTTTTTTGTATAGTATCATGAACCATAGTAATAATATTAAAAAGCACAATAAAGGAATGAAAATAGGGTGCACTAGAAGCTTATAGTAATAAGCCTAAAAAATGTTGAACTAAATAAAGTATACAAAACTAATATTTACTTTTAATTAAAAAGCATTAAAATAAATATTCAGAAAATATTTAGTTTAAATTTTTAATTTGAATATTCATGTTGATTCATCGTTTTCGTAGTTTGTTAATAATATATCTTTAGATGTATATACATTAAAAAAATTATAATTTTTATAATATTTAGATTGATATGAACCATTTTTTTAATAAATCAAAAACTTTTTTTAAACAAATTCCCATTTACCCTCATTACAATATTCTAAGAAATGGGCTTGTTTAACTGATCAATAGAAAACAACAAAAAAATTTGAGACAAGATTGACTAAAGGGTGAGAAAAGCAAAGAAGTGAAAATAAAATAAGCATTCAAGCAGTCATGTGAATTTAAATCATGTGAATATAAATCACAACGTGCAACTTTTAAATTAGGTAAATACGAAAATCATTTTTTGATATTCAAACTCCATGCTTAAGAATAGCGATATTAGCAGACTGTGGAGCAGTTTCAACTATTCAAAATGGCAAAAATCTGCCAAACCAGAAGAATCAAATTGGATTTCAGCCCATAGACAAAAGATTCAAAATTTGGATTTCAGCCCATAGACAAAGGATTCAAAATTTGGATTTTAGATTGCTAAATCCCATGAAAATTTCGTCAGATAAGTTTTTGATCAGCAAAAGTCCGTTAACGAGAAGTAAGGAATTCTGCAATATTCCACAAAAAATCATATGTCCTGATTCTAATATTTTGACGGACCAAGAAAGATACTACGGAAAATCTGGAATTCTGGGGTTCCCCCAGAGTAAAATCACCCCTGATATTATTATCAAAAATATATACTACGATTTTTTTATACAATGAAGAAAAATTCTTTTCCTTTTCTACAGCAAACATAATTGAATGAATATATGGAAATATAATTTTGAAAAATACTAAGATGTACACACATGAAAATAAAGATTCATGTTCATTTCTAAAAATAAATTAATAATAAATTTTCGAATAAAAAATTTTGCTTATTTTTTTTTTTGTTGACATTTCTGCAATGTATGAATAACAATATAATGGTTCTGACATTTTTAAATATTACAACAAAAGAAATTTTTTAAAATTATAGCATAAAATTTTTTTACTAACAGTGGAATAAAAATTTTATAGCCACTATTTTTTACTCAGTGAGTAAATCAAAAATTAACCATTTAAAAAAGATATAATACTTTCGTGAAAACTTAAAAATGACATAGCAATACAAACAATATAAAGAGGAATGTGCATCCACCTAAAAAAAATTTATCCATTCAAAATAATGAAAATTTAGGAATTGCTTCCATATCGCTAAACCATAAAGAGTTATCTGTTAAAATAAATATAATCCCTATCAAATTATTTGGTAACTCTTAAAATCAGCCATCTTGAATGTAATGGAAATGTGAGAGAAAAACTAATAATAATTATAACAAAATTATTTAAAGATTTATGAAATGATAACATAACAAAACTTTAAACATCTCAAAAATTTTAGAATGCATGCATTTTCCTCTTTAGCATTTTGCAAAAAAAATCTTACCTTGCCCTGTAAAAGTGACTGAGGATAAAGAATGTTAAGGTTATCTACAAACATAGCAGAAAACTTGTCTTGCATATTAGAACAAAGTTTTTCGAATCGGTATTTATACCTTTGAAATGTCCATTGTAACTTATGGACAACACCATCAACTTGTTTTGGGGTCAATTTCCCATGAAAGAAGAGCGAGTTTTTCTGCAATGATCAGCAGTTGAAGCAAAAAGAGATGTCTTTGAATAACATACTTTTGTATGCGGGTAAAGAAATTTTGTTAACACTCATAACATACAGGGTATAACTCTTTTTTTAATATTTCTTTTTAAGATTAGTGTAGGTAGTGCAAAAAATGCCAAACATAAAAGGCTTTTGAGTGAAATTAAGGCAATTTAAATACTAGGTAAAAAGTTTAATTATATAAAAAAAAAATTATAAAAAAATATTATAGGAAAAATATTTTTTCAGGCAGCAAAACAAAACACACTTTTCTTTATATTTTAAAGGCCTCATCAATTATCTAGAATTTTCTATCTATATTTTGTTTTGTAAGCTTCAGAATTAATAAAGGCTAAGGATAAATAAACCATTTTAAATTTCGAGATTTTATAAAAAGTAAATTTTAAAGCTTCATGAAATTCTTTAATTATAATATTATTTTGACAAAACCTACTTTATAGAATAAAAAAATGTACAAACTTGAACACATGGTACATTTTTCCTCGGAGGGAGGATTCACAAAATCTCACTATTAACACTATAAAAAAAATTTAAAAATTTTTTTACATTAAAGGAATATTTTTGGAAAACATGGTTTCTGAATAAATTTCGGGCCAGATAATATTTTTACTGTAATGTATTTCCTGTAAGGTAATGTAATGTATTGTATTATGTATTGCGTGTATGCATTTTCCTGTAATATATTTTTTTCAGTAAAATAATTTTTCTGTAATGTAGAATTTTGAAGATCATAATATTAAGAATTAACAGTCATAATACTAAATACATGTCCGGAAAAAAAAAAGAGAGAGAGTAAAAATAATTTGGCGTAAATTGTATACTCCCAATGACATAGTCAACTAAGTGGAAAATTCATACATTTTTGTACAGTTAATAGAAAGTCAAATAAAAAGAATGAATTACAATTTTTATTTATTACCAACAGTTGCTTATTATGGCTTTTAATCTCTCATTTAGTCTAAACTATTCAGAAGTTAAATATTAACCATAACTTTTGTTGAATGCATGCCCAGTTAAAATAAAAACTTCAATTATTTTTTGTAGACTTGAGACTGTAAAAATTTTTAATAAAAACTGCAGATCACTGGCAATCTTCACATTTTCTGACTAGATTGTTTTATCACTTAAAGAGATGAAAAAAAGGCCAATTGGAATGCTTAATATATTAAGGCAACAATACATGAATAAAGTTTTTGATTCAATTTATTTGTTAAATCATTCATTTAATTAATCTTTAATATAAAAAAAGAGTATACCCTGTATTTGAAATGGTGTAAAGCATCCAAAGAAGAAAAAAAATAAATGAGACTTCACTAATTTTCGCATGCCACACTTATTATCTACTAAACAACTGATTTGAAGGCTACAATACACATGCTAAGATGACATGCATAACAAAAGTAAATTTTTAACAAACTAATTTGCTTGATTTTTTCTGTACTGCAGATTAATTTTGTGTTTCAAACAAAATTAATCTATACCGCAATTATTTAAATGTTTCAATGCTTCCCAATTTTCCGAATAAAAAATACCATGGAAGAATTAGCAAACAATTAAATATAAATAGGACATGGTGTTGTAATTTAAAAAACGAAAACAATAATATATGTTTTCTAAAAATACAAACTCATTGATTAAATTTAACCTTTTAAAGTTATGCTTAATAAAATTTTTAATAATAAAGAGAGAGCAGAGGAAAAAAAATCCTCAATATTGAAGGATTTATTTTTAAAGGAGGAAGATAAAATTTTCCAAGTTTTTCTTTTTACTTTGGTTGTGCTTTTTGCATTAAAATATGCTATAAAAATATCTTTTTCTGCTGATTGCAGGGTGTTTCTATGTTTATTAAAAGTCTCTATGTTTTTTAAATGTTTAAGTCTTATGTTTGTTCAATACACTTCAAAGAAATCCATTTTTCTGATTATTGCTAAAATCATTCACAAAGACGGAGAAAAACCAAATTGATCATAAAAATTATTTCAATGCTAATAAACAAAAACATATGAATCCAAACATAACAAGACTATATCTATTAAACAAAGTTAAATCAAACAGAAATAATAAACAAACTTACATCTGACAAGGGAGAGGCTAAAAACTCAGACACTTCAGAAACCAATTCACTCCATGTTGAACCGGGACATTGTATAATAGCAACTCTTTTATCGAAGTTAGGCCTCAGGGGTATGACAGAATTTGCAAGCTGGCGACACAGGGGACAGTAATATTCACCTTGGTCAACAGCTAAGTTTTGTAAGCGTGATGATAACTGATTTTGACTCTGTAATGACAAATATTTTTATTTTCAAAAACCATGTAATTGAATGTTAATAGTAGCTTTGAATGAAAACTCTGCTATGACTGTTGGAAGAACTGTTATTTTTTTAAAAAATATTTATTTACACATTTAAACAAACCCATTTTTTAGCATTATTGATAGATAATAAAAATATTACAAAAATAATGCACTAATGACTAGCCCTTGAAGTATAGAGTAAAATGTACTAAAATTTCTCTACTACTCAAAACAACAAGAGAAAAACTAGTTTTTGATTACAGGAAAATCAAAAACTTTAAATTAGGATAAAGCTTTACTCGTTTGTTTTTGTAAATAAATGAACTTATCATACATTGAATAAAAATATGGATTCTTTTTCTAACAATATACAAAATAATTAAAAGGTTTTTTTTTAATCAAAAGGGTGTAACGACCAATCCTCCTTGTATTAAACTCCTAAGAAAAATTTTACGGAAATTTCCTTGCTGCAGATTATCAAAATAACAAGGCAAGAATGTGCTTTTCTGCTGCAGAAAAGTCAGTAGTTTAGGATTTGTAAAAAGCCAAGATAACACTTAGGAGTTAACATAATCATTATAGTGGTTCAGAAATTTTCATACTTCTGTAGACAGTGGTACTCTGAAAAATATCATCACAATACAACAGCATCTATTGAAAAGTATTTAAACGTTAAAACTTGGGGTTATAGTCAATTTGTTAAAACAATGTATTCAAATGATTACATTTAAAAATTCTCTGGTTCATAGTGATTATGAATAAGCCAATCCGTCTGACCATCAATGCATGAATAACAAAAAATAACTTTTTAAAGAAATCACATGCTAAAAAGATTAATTACTTTTTTGCCTCTTAATATATTCTAATATATGTCATAAATATATGTCTTTTGTCACTCATAATGGTCAATTTCAATTTTTACGCGCACCATTTGGCTTTTGCAAATCACCTGCAGCTTTTCAGCGTTATATTAATACTATTTTTAAGGATTTGATAATTAAAGGTCATATTATTTTTATGGATGATATGATTATACCATCGAAAGATGAAGAGGAAGGTCTTGAGAGGCTTGCATCGGTATTTTCACTTGCTTCTGCTTATAGGTTAGAGATAAATTTTTCAAAATGTACATTTTTAACTAGAAAAATAGAATTTCTTGGACATGTAATTGAAAATGGTAAAATGTACCATTCACCACAAAAAGTTAAAGCTGTACTTAATTTTCCCGAACCCAAAAGTAGAAAGGATTTACAATCATTTCTTGGTCTAACTAGCTATTTTCGAAAATTCATATTAAATTTCTCCATTATTGTGCACCCTTTAACTGAACTTTTGAAGAAAAATCGCAAATTTAAATTTACCAAGAATGAAATACAAGCATTTAGTAGTTTAAAACATAATTTGTCTTCTCCATCCGTTCTAATATTTACAATCAAAACGCGGATACTGAAATACACTGCGACGCTACTATTCATGGTTATAGATGTATTTGAATGCAAAAATCGTTAGAAGATAATGCGTTTATAAGTAAGAAAACGTCTGATGCCGAAGCGAAATACAGCAGTTATGAGCTCGAAGTCTTAGCTATTGTACAGGTTTTAAAAAAATTTACAGTCTACTTGCTAGGGAAACATTTTAAAATTGTGACCGATTGTAATGTGTTTGCGATGACATTAAATAAAAAGGATTTGTGTGCTCGAATAGCGGGCTGGGCATTATTGCTACAGGATTTCGATTATATCATTGAACACCGTTCCAGTTCTAAAATGCATCATGTTGATGCGCTAAGTAGATATCCCATTATGATAGTACAGGATAGTCTCATTACGAAAATTAGAAAAGCTCAGGAAGAAGATAGTGAAATCCAAACGGTTAACGAGCTTTTGAAAACTATACCCTATGATGACTTTTTTCTTAAATCTGGCATACTATATAAATTTGTTGATGGTGAAGAACTTCTTGTCGTACTGAAAGTATGCAAAATGATATTATACGAAATGCTCATGATCGTGGACATTATGAAGAATCATTCAAACATCAATTCCATATCCCTAAAGTGAAAGAAAAAATAGACCGTTTTATTAAAAACTGTGTTCCTTGCATTTTAATAAATCGAAAGTGTGGAAAACAAGAATTATTACATCCGATCAAAAAAGAATCCATTCCTCTGCACACTTATCATATTGATCATTTAGGACCATTGCCTACCACAAACAAGAATTATAAATACATATTTGCAGTTATAGACACTTTCACATAGTTTTGCAGGTTATACCCAACAAAATCTATAGATGCTACTAAAGTTATTTCTTAATTAGAGTCTCAAAAATATGTTTTTGGCAATCCATCTCGAATTATTTCTGATCATGGATCTGCATTTACTGCAAAAAGAAAACTTAAATTCTACCATAATTTCTGTTATCTCCAAATTATCAATAGAAGATCCAAACAAATGGTACACTTATGTAAAAGACGTTCACTAATTCTACTTTTCAACCAAGCATTAATACTACTCCTTTTCAACTGTTATTTGTTACTGCTATTAAAACAAAACAAGATCTGAAAATTACAAATATGCTGAATAAGGAAATTCAAGCCGTCTTCGTTAACAGCCACCTTGTTTCCGTGACGAGTTACGGAAACAAGCCAAACTACAAATACAGAAAATCCAAGATGAAAACAAACAAACATACAATCTTCGCCGAAAACCATCTGCATCCTTCAAAATTAACGATCTAGTGGCAATAAAATGCACACAATTTGGACCAGGATTGAAACTGAAACCGAAATACATAGGACCTTATACGATAACAAAAATTAAACCTAATGATACTTTTGATGTCGAAAAATGTGCTTTTTTTGATGGACCTTCAAAGACCAGTACATGTGCACAATACTTCAAACATTGGTCTGATGATATTACTTAAAATGGCATTTTCTTCAGAACTCTTTAGAACATTTTTTTTTTCCCTGAGATTTTTTTTTTTATCTTGAAAATTATTTTAATATTTTGATTATTAATATGTCTTTTGAAATCTTTTTCAGATGATGTATAAGTATTTAAGAATGTAAAATAATATTTAGCTATTATGTAAGTATTTTTTAAATTTTTTTAGATATGCCCACCTGAGGGCAGGTGCTTCTTGTTGGATGGCCAATGTGGGATTCCAATCTCCACTGCAGCAGCGCAACCCCACTTTTGCAACACTTCAGCCAAAACGCTCAGACGGAGCGGTTGTTTCATATATCTTGTTATTTTTTTTATTAAATTTGTTTATTATAAAATCGTTATGATTCATCTTATACCTGACGTCAACCTCCACATATATATATTTTTTTCCTTGAAAAATATTACAATTGTCATTTTGTAACTGGAATGCAACTTGGTAACAGTACAGTGCAACATAACTACTTTAAAATCAATTTTATTTTGAATAAACATTCCTACATTACATAAGAAACTATCAATATATTTATCAAACGCAATAAATTTGTAATTCTAAAATGCTGTAATAATTATAATAATAATCTAAGATAAGGATAAGTACCTTTAAAGATACCATGTAAGATTTGTGGCAGTCAATATGCAGGTAATGGCCACAGGACTGCACATGAACTCCGCCTTCCCAACCTATATTTAATGCCATTGGCCAAAATCTCTGAAAATATAAAGATTAATATTTAGATAATTTATTTATCAAATAAACGGAATAATACTGATAGGTTGTATTTAATTTAAGAAAGAAATTGAAACTTACTATTTTAAGCTCAAGAAGCTTAACAAAATGAAAAATGCTTTGTAAATTTAAAAATATTGAGTCAAGAGACACATGAGAATCACGGAAAATTTTATCTGAATATGTTTTATGATAAAAATTTTATTTTTTCAAAAAACTAATAAAAATTTTCAGATTAAGTACTGAAAAAAAATTAAGAAAAATCTTCTATTTCTATTAATATTTTTTAGTGCAATCAAGACTGAAAAATTATAATTTTGATAAAATAATAATGAAAGTAAGGGTGCATAACATGCAGCCCTTACGAAGTGAATATGCAACCCCATGCCGTCAAATCAAAAATTAATTAGAAAAATTGCCTACTTCACTAGCATTAAGTAATTTTTAGTTTTTCAAACTAATTTTTAAAAAAAAAAAACTGAAATTATTACTTTATAAATGTAAAAGTAGTAAATTCAAGGTGTCAATAGAATTATTTCAATATTTTTGATCGAAATTATTTTAGCAAAAACATTTTGATAATAACAGTTCAAGGAGTAACTAAAAATAAATGATAAGAGTCATTTCAATACTTAAAAAATAAAATATTAATTTCGTAACACAGAAAACTGAAATATGTTTTAAGTTTATTTTATTAAAGAAGAAAAAGTGAAAGAAACTTTAAATGCATATTAACTAAAAATGCCTTCAAACTAAAAATTGGAAAAATTACATATATGGCTAGCATTAAGAAATTTTTAATTTTTGAAAATAATTTCAATTAATTTTAGAAAAAAAAAAACATTGAAATTATGACTTTATAATAACAAAATATAAATTTAAAGTAATAAGTTCAAGATGTCAAATGAATGAAATATTTCAATATTTTTTTATGGAAAATGTTTTAACTGAAACATTTTAATTTTTGATAACAACAGTTCAAGGATTTACTAAAAAAATTAAAGGTATGAGGAATTTCAGTACCCTCAGAAATAAAAAATTTTTCCATGACACAAGAAAACTGAAATCTGTTATAAGTTTATTTTATTAAAGAAGAAAAAGTGTTAGAAACTTTAATTCAAAAATAAATTTACTGTGCCCTGCCCAAAGTGAATATTGTTGTTCTGGAGCCGTTTTTTAAAAAAAGTTGCTCCTTCCAAATGAAACAATATTTTAAACAAAGAACATTTTAAATGTAAATGAAGGAGGCACAATCTATTACTTGCAGGCTAAAACTGGCTTGAAAACTTTTTGATTTGATCTTAATAGATATACATATGAAAACTACATAGGAGAAAGTTTAAAACTCACACACAAATACAACAAGAAAAATAAAATAAAAATTTCACAATTTTATAAATTTCTTACATGATAACATGAAATCTGGTTTAAACTATTTCATTAAAAAAAAGTATTAATAAATATTTTACTTTTCTAAATACAGCTGTTTTTAAGCCTAAAATATATATAACTATCTAGAGTTAAGAAAAGTTTAGCAGCATACAGCAGAAGATAAAGCGAATAAGTGATGAAAAAATATATATTCACAGTTTGGTGAGCATTAAGGATTGTCTCGATTACAAGCACAGGGATGTTTTCTTTAATCTCCCCAGCATTGAAATGAATTTTGTGTCCGAAGATATGGAGTCAAATGCCAACTCCTGGTGAACGAACAATGCATCCATCTCATTAATTAGATTAGTATCTTTGGTAACACAATTTTATTACAGAATCGTAGTGAAAATAACCTTAAGGGGTAAATGAGAATTTTTGTTTCTAATATACCTACAAATGTTTTGGAATCAATTACTTTGAAACCCTGTACCTATATTTGTCCAGATTTATTTATATTAAATACTTTAATTTGTTTCCATTATCTCTTTATCTGCACTTGTGGACAGAAAATAGTCACATCCTATACTTTCAAATTACAACATTACGTTAGCTCAAAACATCGTATTTCCTAGTTTTTGAGGCCCCATTATTTATTAAAGATTGCGCATCCTTGATGCAAAACTATCAATGAATATTACTCATTATTTAAAGAGTCTAAAGAAAAAATTCTTCACTAAATTTTAAAATTGCCCACATCACATTAATTTAATTGCCACATTAATTTAAGCAAGTGTACCTAACAACTCAGGGCTCAAAATTAAGATAGTCCATTGCTTCGGAAGCCATTAAAATTTGATTCGGACTACCATGAAATTAATGGTCCCAGGAATCAGCAACCGATATAATGGAAAAATATACCATTTTGATTGTGTTTTTTCTCCATAAGTAACATATTTTATTATAATTTAAGCATTACCCATTTTCTGCCTTGTAATTTTTGATTCTAATTTATATAACTGTTTTTTTTTTAGAAAAACTATGGAGACATGTAAAGGGACCAGTAAAAATGTATACAGACTGGTAATGTTTCTTTCTTTCTGGTCTACCAAGTAGTGACTAAATTTTCTGAATTTCTACCCCTGGATTGCACTTAAAACTAACACAATTCTGTGTAGTTGAAATGAAATTAAATAACAAATTATACTTACATTATCAAAATATCTCATCAAGATATCTAATCGATTTTTGATGGAAGAAGATAAATTTTCTCCCCTTTGTAGCTCTGAAATTTCATTGTCATCACAGGGTAATTTTCGATCAGGAACTTCATGAGAATGACCAACAACTGAAAGAAAATACAAAGATATAATGCGTTTTAATTTACAAGAAATTTCAGAAAGAAAACATTAAAAATAAAATTTTCTAAGTTGAATGATAATTTAGTATGACACAACCTGCAGTCTAAAAGCCAAATGCAGTTCTTGACAGAGAATCGTGACTACTAGGAAACACTTAAATAACAAGATGAAGAAATTCTATAAACATTTTTCAAATTCGATCTAATAAATTTTCAAAAGAAAAAGAAAACACTACATTAAAATTACAAATTTGTGGAAGTACATATAAAAAATACTTTAATTCTTTCCACATTTTGAATCTTTTTTAAATTAAAATTTTCTTTAACCAAAATATACTTAAAGCAAACATAATTCAAAAATGTATTTTTTAAAAATTAAAAGTTCTAAAAAATGTATGAACCCTAAAAAATTTATAAAATAATTTTTTTTACTGAAAAAGTTAAAAATTATTATTATCGAAATTATTGTGCATTTACTTTTAAATTATTAAGTTATAGAATAAGTGAGCTAGAATCAACTGATGCAAAAATAAAATTCACTGAGGACCCCAAAAGCTCTTTTTTTTTTTAATGCTCTCTTCCTAAAAAGGTTGTGCACTTTTATGTATAATCAAGTATGACTTTATTTGATAAACAAAATCTTATTAACAATTATTAAAATTAAACAAAAGGGTGTATAAATGTTAATTAACACCACAGATGATGATAATAACAAATTAATTAAAATTCCTGTTAACATAAGACAATTAAACAACTGATAGGGTATACATTGTGCCATGTAAACTAAAGCAAAAAACAATATGAATAAAGCACAAATGAAAGTTCATAAATGGAAATTCTAGGACAAGATTAATAACAGTATGGACATACTAGAGCAGTGTTTCCCAAACTTATAACTTTTGTGTACCCTTTCTAAATTTTTCGTAATGCTGTGTACCACAAATAAAAAAATTTATGTTTTTTTTATTATAAAAAAATTGCACAGAAGTTAAAAATCACAACTGGCTGTTGACAACACTAATTATCAACTGCTAACTCTGCAAAAAATAGCCAATAGAAAAATACGTAATCGTAAATTTTCATGGCTAGCTTTGTTTTTAAATATTGTTTTTTTTGAAATTTTCTTTGTTACAAGATATGTCTATGTCGCATAAGAACGTGTACCCCCGCTTAACTGTTCCTGTATCCCCTGCGTACCATCCTTTGGGAAACACTGTACTAGAGAAATAGTTTCAACACTGAGAAACTATATATCTTACTATATATAAAAATCTAATGATGGTGTCGCACCAGCCAATGAAATCTAAGGTATCACGTGACAGTATGAAAGAAGTAGCTAATCCAAGCGAGGATGCAGTTTTAAGCCAATCAGAAAAGAGAACACATTCGCGTCAAAGCTTTTTGTTGATTTACTTTGAGTGGGTTTTTGCTGATTACATCTCATCTTATCTTATCATTCTTATGCCTATCCAGTGATTGATATCTTTTAATGTTTACATTTTTGTTGTTTGCTATTATAAAGCTTACTGAGGCTTGCTTACCTTAAAATGGTTAAATTTTAAATCACATTTATTTATTCAATCATTTGGAATTTCAGTATAATGTCTGACAGGACAGATCGCGATCGAGAATATCGCAGACAGCGGAGATTGGATTCCACGTTTCGTCAAAATGAACAAGAGCGTCGAAGAATAAATCGACAAAATAATCGAGAGCTTACTAATGCCCGCCAAAGAGAAAATCGAAGTAAGGCAGCTAATCGTCTTCGAGAAATAGATGAAAATCAGTATTTGGGAGAATCGTACAGTGATGACTGTCCACCTCTTTTGATTGGATCTATGTCTGTAGAATGCTCTCATTGCAGGGCACTATCCTTTGTAGCAGAGCATGGAAGAATAAAACACAATTGCTGTCACAATGGCAAGATAAAGATGAACCCAACTCATCCGTATCCAGAAACTTTGAAACAGCTTTTATTGGGAAATGACAATGACTCAATGAATTTCAGGCAAAATATACGTTTTCACAATTCGTCTTTTGCTATGGCAGCATTTTGTGCAACCCAAGAAATTCAATTTAAAGGTATAAGCTGTGTTGCTCTTCGTGGGGAAGTTAACGTAATGGCCACAACCAGCATCATACCAGCGAACAATGAAAAACCACGTTTTGCGCAAATCTATATCCATGAAAATGAAACTGCTTTGGCCTGCCGAACATCTGAGCGCTGCAAACCAAGTGTTTTAAAAATCATTCAAGATGTTATGCAGCTAAACCCATACGCTCAAGTGTATAAATCGCTGTTTGAAGCTTATAAGAGGCATCCTACGGAGAGTGTTCGCCTTGAATTTCACAAGTTGACCACTACTGATGGCGGACGTTATAATCTTCCAACATCTGGTGCTGCTGCTGAAGTGTCGGCTGTTGTTGTGACAGGTGCTGAAGGTTTAATACCTGATCATGTACAATTTATCGCATACCCAAAACACCAGTTTGTGTGTCAAAAAATGTATAAACTGTCTCATCATGTGGAACCAATGGTTTTCCCATTGCTTTTTCCATCAGGTGATCCTGGTTATTCCCTAAACGTACCAAATAATGCAGGATCAAGTCGTGTTACTGCTGTACAGTATTTTGGATGGCGGTTGCGAGTGCTTAGAGACTTTAACATTTTCACCTCTGCTGGTCGTTTATCCCAGCAATATATTCTACATGGTTACATTACTATGGAGTGGAACAGGCTGAATTATATCAAAAGTCATCAGAATTTATTTGGGAGAGAAACACTTCAAGGGCTGATTGATCATGTGCAGTATAGTTCCGCCAATACCTCAGACATTGTACGACTTGGGCAAGCTGTCGTTCTTCCATCATCATTTGTTGGCAGTCCAAGAGCAATGCAGCAGCATTTCCAAGATTGTATTGCTCTCTCAAGAGATGTCGGACGACCTGATTTGTTTGTAACTTTCACAGCAAATCCACAGTGGCCAGAAATTAGAGAATACTTGAGTCAACTTCCAACAGGATTCACTGCAAGTGACATTCCACATGTTGTTGTACGAGCATTCTATTGCAGATTTGAGGAGTTTGTGATAGAGATAGCTGCAGGAAAGGTTTTTGGCAAAGTAATGGGCTATACTTTTAATATTGAATTTCAAAAGAGAGGTCTCCCACATGCCCATTGTTTATTCATTCTCAACCCACGTGACAAATTGCTGACCCCATCATCAATTGATAGATTTATCTGTGCTGAAATACCTCCAAATAATTTTCCAAATCTGCATCAAAAAGTGTCCAAACATATGTTACATGGCCCACATAGTGAAGCAACTCCATGTTATGACAAAACAAGTGGCATCTGTACAAAAAAATTTCCTTTCGCTTTTCGAGAAGAAACGGATATGTCTGGTGATGGTTTTCCTTTATATAGGCGTAGAGATAACAGGAGTGATATGCATTTCTATAACAAACGTATTGGAAACTTGCTAATTCCTGTCGATAATTCGATGGTTGTTCCCTACAATGCCTATCTCCTTCTGACATACAATTGTCATATCAATGTGGAGTACTGTGGAAGTGTAATGGCGTACAAATACATTTTTAAATATGTTAACAAAGGGCACGACAGAATCAAGGTGACAATTTCGAATGATGATAATGGGGTACAATTAAGAAATGAAGTTGACGAGTTCATCGATAGCCGATATGTAAGCTCAATGGAGGCAGCTTGGCGTTTATTGGAATTGCCGATGCATGACAACAGCCATACAGTTATTCGATTGCCAGTACATTTGCCTGGTAATCAACAGGTAACATTTCAAGAGGGTTAAGAAGTTAATGCCATAAATTCTGTGAATTCTGTAACTCAGTTGATGGGTTTTTTCCAGTTGAATGAGAATGATGTGGAAGCAAGATCTTTGAAATATATCGAGATCCCAAAGCATTATGTGTGGGTACAAAAAGATCGCCAATGGAAAAGAAGGCAACGTGGAAATAATAAGATAGTTGTTCGCATGTATGCCGTTTCACCCAGAGACAGTGAACGATTCTTCTTAAAATATTTGCTACATCATGTTTGTGGTCCAGTATCATTTGAGGATTTCCAAACAGTTGATGGCGTAACGTTCAACTCTTTTCGTGAAGCAGCTTATACTTTGGGATTTGGTGATGGGGACAATAAAATGGAGGAAATGTTAACAGAAGTGGTTCATTTTATGATGCCCAAAGAGCTCTGCGTTTTTTTCTCACATTTGTTATTGGCTTGCAATCAAATTGATGCCATTCAGTTGTGGGATAAATTTAAAAGCTACATGTGTGAAGATGCAAATGAGAATGAGTGCCTACTGGAAATTGAAAGCCGTTTAAACAGTGAGGACAAAACTTTGTCTGACTATGGATTACCATCTGTTGTTACGATAGAACCATCAAATGTTGATGAAGTTTCTTCAGAGCAGCATCTCGAAATTTCTCAAGATATGATATCGAAACTTAACCTTGAACAGAAACAAGCCTTTCAAGAAATTATAAATTGCATTAATGATGTTAACAAATCCAACAAATTATTTTTTATCGATGGCCCAGGTGGTACTGGGAAAACTTTTTTATACAAATGCTTATACCATCACCAGAGGCATCGAAATAAAAACATTATATGTGTGGCTTGGACAGGCATTGCAGCCATATTATTACCAAATGGCCGAACAGCCCATCGGATTTTTAAGCTGCCATTGACAATGCCATCAGCAGAAGAACAACTTAGCCCTATTTATTTGGACAAAAGGACTAAACGTTTATTAGTCAATGCAGATCTCTTCATCTGGGATGAGGCCTCGATGATACCTGGTGTTGCTCTTAAATTAATTGATGTCACCCTGAGAGACTTATTGAAATCCGAAGCACCATATGGAGGGAAATGCTTTCTATTTGGCGGTGACTTTAGACAAGTTTTGCCGGTTATCAAAAGAGCAGGCAAACACCAAATTGTGAATGGAACAATGAAATGTTTGCCGATGTGGGAAACAGTAAAGCGATTTTCGCTTAACAAAAATATGTGTGCTACAGCACAAAGCTTCGGTGATTGGCTTCTTACTGTTGGAAACGGTTCAGTATCTCATCTGACAGTTCGTGAATTCCTATGTGAAAACATAATTAATGAAGTTTTCGGTGAAATACTAACTGAAGATGTATTACGCACCTCAGTTCTTCTTGCTCCACTAAATGATCAAGTTCATAAACTTAACAGTGCCGTCCTACAAAAACTGCCCGGCAATATTATTGAATGCCGTTCATATGATAAAGCTACTTCATGTGATGGTGATGAAACGGACGATGAAAGTGTAATGTTGCGCTTTCAGCCAGAATATTTGGCGAAAGTCAATATCACGGGATTGCCGCTTCATAATCTTCAACTTAAAGTTGGAGCTGTAGTGATGCTAATCAGAAATTTGTGTATTGCCGATGGATTGTGCAATGGCACACGTTTGATTGTACGGAAAATAACTAAAAATGTTCTCTTTTGTACAGTTATGACTGGAAGTAAAGCTGGTAGTTCAGCTTGCATCCCTCGCATCACTTTAAATACTGGTGATAATAAAGAGTTGCCCTTTGTTTTGCATCGCACGCAATTTCCAGTCAGACTCGCATTCGCTATGACAATCAATAAAGCTCAAGGCCAGACTTTTGACAAAGTTGGCCTTTACATAGACCAGAATTCTCCACTATTTGGCCATGGCCAACTATATGTTGCTTTATCAAGGTGCCGGAGCATGTCTGGGATAAAAATTCAGATTGTTGGTGCAAATAGTGACATTGAAAGTTCCTCAATTAAGAACATTGTTTACATAGAAGTTTTGTAAATATCTTATTTTTGTGCATATTTTTTTCTTTGATAACCATTATGGTAAATTGTTATTATGTTTTTTATTTTTGTTTCTATAATTTGAATGTCAATTAATTGGGGGGGGATGAAGCACTCTAAAGGGAGCGTCCGGCATCCAGTATATGATTCCCTCTGAATTTAATCAAATCTGCTCTGCCACGCGTGCTTCGGTAACGGAACTTCAGTTCCGGCTAATGCCCTTATAATAACTTCTAATATATATGTATTCGAATCTCATTATTATGATAGAATTCCTTGCAATTTACTAAAAATTTTGTATTTTACTGATTATTAAGTTGATTAGTACATTGTTAAATAAAATCCCTTATACTCTGCCGCGCATTTATATCCTTATATAAATGTATTAAAATTTGTTTGCGAAGCAAACAAAAAAGAATTGCGTAGCAATTCTCGGGGGTTGGCGAGTGGCAGCGAGCAGGGGGCGGAGCCCCCTAGTATATATATATATATATATATATATATATATATATATATATATATACAGCAAAATAAATAAATACAAAAAAACCAGAAAAAAATTAAGAAAAACAATAAGTATCATTCATTGTGCATAAGTTGCAAGTAAATAGAACTCATAAGATAAGTTCAAAATGAAGATAAAACAAAGGAAAATTACAGACAAATGAAGAAAAAAAAAGGGGGGGAATAATAATAACAAACAACTGGAGAAAGAAAAAGAATTAATTAAAAAAAAAAACGACAAAGTTTTTTTAAAAAAGATCGGAAAATAAAAGATTTAATCTTTTCATCAGCCCACACGATTATATCCAAAAAAGAGTGCTTTCTAATATTGTATCAATATAGCCAAAGCAAAATATATCAATACAATAGTGTGAGGAGCACTAAAATTTTTTTTTTTTACAAAAATTACGACAAATAAAATTAAACACAATAAGTAAAAATAACACGTAAAAACAGGAAATAAAATATAAAGGAAGAGCAGAATAAAGCAATATCTATAAAGCGAGTAGTGAAATTTAATGAACTTACATGAACGTGAAAATTTTCAAGAATGATTTAAAATGTTTATGTAACAAGACTGCCAGATTGCAAAATATGAAAACTATGAAAACAAAAGCGCAAATTGAGCGTAACTAGAGGAGTTTAAAGTGCATTCTTGCTGCCTTACTGAAGTGCGTTTGATTTGTTAGTTACCAAGGATGGGCCAGAAAACGGATGTGCGCGAGGTAATATTATATTGGATAATTTAAAAATGTTGACTATAAATAATTTTAGAAAATAAATATTTATTTAAGAAAAAAATAGAAAATAGAAAATAGAAAGAAACATGAATTGCCAGTTTTGCACATAATTTTAGCCACGGATTTGCCCGAAATGGATTTGCACATGGAAAAATTATATAAATTGACAAAGAAATCTTTTTGGTAAATAATTTTAGATACGGATTTGCCCGTAAAATTGTGTTCGGGTCGTTCAGGGTGTAAATGTAAATGTATATATATATAGCATAATAAATAAATACAAAAAAAAACACGAAAAAAATTAAGAAAAACAATAAGTTGTTGTAATTTTTGTAAACATTTTTTGAGTGCTCCTCACACTATTGTATTGATATATTTTGCTTTGGCTATATTGATACAATATTAGAAAGCACTCTTTTTCGGATATAATCGTGTGGGCTGATGAAAAGATTATATCTTTTATTTTCCGTTTTTTTTTAAAAAAACTTTATCCTTTTTTTTTAATTAATTCTTTTTCTTTTCCCAGTTGTTTGTTTTTATTATTATTTGCCCCGCCCCCTTTGTTTTATCTTCATTTTGAACTCTATATATTTGCTTAAGTCATTGTAAGACAAGTTTTAAAATTTAAAAAGAGTAATATTCTATTAATAATATTTAAAAATAGTAATAATATATAAATTTTAATAAAAAGTTGTTGTTTTTTTTCAAAAAAAGTAATAATAAATTACCACTTGTGGCCTGTAAAAGCACCACCATTCCCACTGGCCTGTTTTCTTCAGAAGCAGACATCTGACCACAAATGACACATTCAAATTCTTTTCTAACATCTGGAATTGAATCAGCTTGAGCAGATGTCGATGCTTTAGCTTCTGAAAATTGACAGAAAATAGTTAAGATAACAGAAAAAAATTTAAAATCTGATGATTTAGATACAGTTTTGAAGACAAAAGACATTTTCTTTCGGATTTTGGCAGAAGGTTCTCTTGCACTTGTAACGAACACAACATTGTAAGCTAAGGAATAATATTTTCTAAGACAAATTATATTACAGTTCCTTAACCATTCAGCAAACCATGAGAAGCTCTCGTGAATTGTTAGTTATATTAAAATGCGGCTTAACTTTACATGAATATAACTTTTCAAGAACTTTTTTTTTAAAAATAATAATAAATTAATTAATAAATTAAAGACTATTATACACTATTCTGTAACAGCTTAAAATTTTTAATCAAAAAATAAATAAATAAAAAAAACATTTCCTAGAAGAATACTAGAGCATAAAACATGAAAAACATTGGTTACAATGTTTAACAAAATGAATGTTTAAAAACTTCAATAAAATACATAGTGTACTAATAACAAATGAAAAATGCAAAACTAAAAGGTAAAAAAAAGCATTATAACAGAAAAAATGCTTTCAAAGTTCTTAAATGTTTTATGAAATACGCAAATGCAAATCTGTGCAGGCATGTTTAAAAGAGATTCCCACGGAAACAGATATAAAAGAATTCATATAAAATACATAGACATTAAATTATCTGATGTGACAGCTTTTTCACATCTTTTACAATTCAAAAGTAATTCAAATCAAAATTGATAAAAATCTAGATCGTAATCAGAAAATTTTCAAGCAAAAGCAAAATAAGTTAGTGTAAAAATATTCAAACTAATATATTAAAAATAATAATAATTTACTGACCTGTTTCCATTGTTTTTTGCATGAAAGCTTTTTGCTTTGATGCAAATTCAGCCATAAGTTTTTGTTGGCGTTCTTTAGCTCGCCGACGCCTAGAATACAATAAAAAAAGTAATTATTTGTTGTACAGGAACAGTATATAAGAAATAAGTATATCAATTCTTAGAATTTAAGAAATTTATTTAATTATAATTTTATTATTAATTTTAATGAATTTAAATTTAAGAAAGTTTTTTTTCTTTTAAATACCTATTAGTAAAAAATTAGAAAGTTAAATAATTAGTTGAGGGGAAATAATTTAATTTAAAAAATAATCTGAAGGTTAAAATTTAAAACATATTTCGACATCAGTATCAGTATCAGAAGGTTGACATTTTGTAAATAACATGATAAAAAATGTAAGATAAGAAGAAGAAAAAAAAAAAGATATGAAATAGGATAGGAATAAATAACTATTTTTGTTACAACTATAAATTACCCTTTAAAAGATTACGCAAACTGAGACCTAACATATATATACTAAAAACCACATCTTGTATGTTCAAAGAGTACAAGATAACAGATGTAAGGGAATATGAGGGTGGTTCAATATAAGAGATTAGAAAACGGTGTAAAAAATTAGTTTTGAAATTTTTATTTTATTTTTTCAGCATAATCTAATTAAAGCTTGACACATCTTCCTTATTGTTATTCAAATTTTTTTATGCTGCCCAAACTGTAGGTTTTTGGAAAGTCCTCAAAATAGGCATCAATTTAGAAAATGACCTCCTTGTTTGATATAAATTCTTTACTGGTTATGAAACTGCACAGGTGTGCACTGTAGTGTTGTCTTGATGGAACAGAATTTTTTCTTAGCCAAATGATGATGTTTTCTTCTGATTTCTTTTCTCAACCATTACTATGATGATGCATAATACTTTTTATTTAGCTCTTGTTTGTCCTTTTTGTAAGTGTTTGATAAAGATAATTCCATGTGCACCCCAGGACACTGTGGCAGGGTGCGTAGCCAAATTATTCACCAAAAAATAAGCACTTTTTAAGCACTTTGTTGATACCCGCATGAAACTCAATTCCTTCTATTTTTCTAAATACACTAAAATTTATTTCTTCTTTCTTATTATAATGAGAAAAAACAAGGCAGGCTTTAATTGGAATTTTAACAATCTAATGAGGACGAAAAACAAATCTTTCTGGTTACTATGAGCATTATTTCTTTTTTTAATTTTCTAAGGACTTATTGAACAACTCTTGTGACTGTATTATAACATTTTAAATACTTTTACCAGAAAAACAGCAAATACTAAACTTGTTCTTTCTTATTATAATGAGAAAAAACAAGACAGGCTTTAATTGGAATTTTAACAATCTAATGAGGACGAAAAACAAATCTTTCTGGTTACTATGAGCATTATTTCTTTTTTTAATTTTCTAAGGACTTATTGAACAACTCTTGTGACTGTATTATAACATTTTAAATACTTTTACCAGAAAAACAGCAAATACTAAGTCTCCATATTTAAATAATTTATTTCTTTAAATTTGTACCACAGAGTATAACATACATAAAGAAAATGCCATACCTTTCTTCTTTATCCATTGAGGAGTCTGAAGTCGAAGATGAGGAGTCGTCGATTTTTTGAGGCCATAACTTTTGTCTGATCATTTGAACTGCACATAATTTATCTATTCCAGATGCAACAATGTGATCCAAAAGTCTCTCCACAAATTTGGCTCCATCTCCTATTCTAGAATCGATGTCATCTACTGTAGAAGCGAGGACCTCAGAAAGACTGTCTTTTACCTTGTAAGAATTGGGTCTTTCAGATAATTTTGAATGAAGCTGTAGCAGAAGAGAAACTATACTTTCATTTACACTAATAGTTCTCTTGTTGCAAAAAGGCAAGTATCTATAATAGAAAAATAAAAAATTTATTTTAAAAACTAGAGAATGGATGGAAGTAAAGCAGAGTAGAGTTTTAACAGGGGAGAGCAAGTTTCTTCCACTGTGGAAAAAACCATTTAGGAAGAACTGTAAAGAAACTCTTTTTTTAAACCGAACTATTAGTTACTTAACAATTTTATTTAAACAGATTATAATTACAATCTAATTTAAATAATAATAGCTACCTCAAGCTATATCATTATCTTTATCACTATCTATATTTATCAGTGTTAAATATTAGAAAACTAAAAAGCAACAGTTGGAAAGAAATGCAAATTTAATAAATTTCTTAAATTAAAATAATTGCAAAGCTTTAATGCTTTATATGATTGAGAATAATTACAATTGCATTAATACTTTATGTAAATTGAGAATAATTACAACTGTTTTAATACTTTATGTAATTGAGAATAATTAAACCGTAATTTATAATTACATAAATTGTCATAATATCATAATAAAATTTCATTAAACTGAATTAACAAATTCACACATACACCACTGAAATATTTAATTCCAATTTTTATTTACAAATATCTATAATCAAATACTGTTCAGCATGAATACTCATAACTCTTAAATATCATTTATAGTTTACAAAATTATATATAAATCAAAATTAAATAGGAAAATAATTCTTTCAAAAACACTTAGTGTGAAAAACTTTTTAACTTTCTGGTACTATATTAAGTTTTTGTTTAAAATTAAGCTATTCTTGTACTATTTATTGATAAACAATTGTATTGGTCATTTTTAGTTTAATCCATTTCATTCAGTTTCTTCCCTTTGTCTATTTTTGCGTAGTTCTTAAAAACATAGATTTTTTACAGACAAAATGCTGACCCTGGTTTTAATATTAGCAGAAATAGACTTATCAAAAAATTTAAAAGTTTAAAAAAAAATAACATAAGGAAGAGATCAAAATTAGGAAAAACTCTACTTCTACCTTACTGAATACACATGGTACCCAATAACACCCAAGTAAAGAATTCCCCGATTTTCCCAAACAGAATCCGTCGAATTGTTTAATCTGTTTAATCATTAGTTTTTCAGTTGTGCCTTATTTTTATGCTTAAAATATAATAAGACAAGAAACTTAAAAAAATATTAAATGATTATATTTTTTGACAAAAATAAATTTACATGTACCTGAACCTAAAATAATTCATTTTCCCTGATATTTAGGGTATTTTAATTTAAATTCCTTAACATTTTCCTAAATTTTCGAGTTGGACATAGTTCCTTGACTTTCCCTGTTCTGTGATCAAACTGATACAATAGGCAGGAACTGGCACTGCTTGTCACTAGTACAACTAATTACAAGTAATAAACAATTTTAAAAAAAAATAATAAATAATTTAAAAAATTAGCTTAGATAAGTTACTTTAAACATTTAACTGGCCATTCATCTTTACCATGAGGTAAATGGAAAGCCTAAAGAGCAAAACTCAGAATATTTTGAAGAAGAAAAATTACAATTTTAAATTACAAAGTAAATACCTTTGTTCTTTGGAAGAGCTATCACAGTCTGAGGAACCAATAGCCAATGGAAGACCTTTATCAGAGAGTAACATTCGGGTACGCCCAGGAACTTGTTTTAGTTTCATACATTTTGGTCGCACCGTTGTCAGCCCTTCTGAAGTAGGAATTAAGGCCATGTTGAAGGAGTTGCTGCTTGCAGGAAGTGCTAATGGTTGCGGAGTCGATACAATAGGCTCCTGAGTTGCAGAAGATCCAGGAGAAGAGGATAGAGTTGCAAGTGAAACAATTGGTTGAAGAACTGCTAAAAGTTTACATATCAGTTTTAAAAAACATCATTAAAAATAATTATTTACTGAAATTTAAGAAAAGATTTTAAAAAATCTAGTGAAACACAATGAAGCACTGTTATAATTTTTTGTTCAACTATATCACGTGTAGAAGTAGATATAAGGAATGCTCAAAATAAAACACTAAAAGCTTTCCACTTATATATTTCTTAGAATTTCTAATTTTGAATGTGAGACGTAGCTATTATTAATGATGAAATTTAATCACAGTTTTATCTAAGTATTAGTATTTAGTATTTTAAATAATAAAATTTTACTCATTTTTAAACAATTAGAAAAATTCAAATCAGTAAAAATAAGGAATGTTCACAATGAAATACTAAAAGCTTTCAACGCCTTCTTTGAAATTTCTAATTTTGAATGAAACACATAGCTGATATTAATGATAAAATTCATTCACAGTTTTATCTAATATATTTCAAATAATAAAATGGCACTGTTTTTCAAACAAATTGAAAAATACAGATATTTTAATTCAAAAAACATATGTCATTTGTTGTCTGTCCTCATAAAAATTTCAAAAAGTTTTATTTTTAAAAATCAAAATTTAAATTAAAAACAGCTACATTGTGAAATTATTATTCAGGCTTTAGCAAATTCTGGATATTACACGTTGCATTTATTTTTGTTGTTTTAGATCTTTGCTTTATGCAGTTTTACAAATAAATGTTCCCATTTATTTTTCTTCAAAATACATATAAGTAGCTCATTTATCATCATCTGATAATACAGAAACAGTGCTACTCAATGTGGAACTACTGACTAGCAAATCTCCACAAAAATAGAAATTTCATCATAAAAAATGTTTTTAACAGCTAAAACATTTAAAAATTTTTAACTAATACAGGATATTTACTTAAAATTAACTTAGTATGTTAACTTAATTTTCTTACACACTAATTCAACTTATTTTAAAAAGTTTAGGGCAAATCAATTTTACACTTATACAGAAAAAAGCATTATTATACAGACAATTGCATATTTTGAAATTGTAATTCATTTATTTATTTATACTGTTAAGTAAATCATTAACTTTCAAATAGTATATATATATATAAGTTCAAAATGAAGGTAAAACAAAGGAAAATTACAGACTAATGAAAATAGGGTAAAAAAGAAAATTAATAAAAATAAAAATAACAAAAACTGGAAGGAAAAAAAAGAAAAAAAAGGATAGAATTCTTTTTAAAAAAATCCAGAAAATAAAAATATAATCTTTTCATCAGCTCACACGATTATATCTGCAAAAAAGAGTGCTTACTAATATTGTATTAATATAACCAAAGCAAAATATATCAATACAATAGTGTGAGGAGCACTCAAAAAATGTTTACAAAAATTACAACAACTTATTGTTTTTCTTAATTTTTTTCATGTTTTTTTTTGTATTTATTTATTATGCTATATATATATATATATATATATATATATATATATATATATATATATATATATATATATATATATAAATATATATATATATATATATATATATATATATATATATATATATATATATATATATATATATATATGTATAAATATATATATATATATATATATATATATATATATATATATATATATATATATATATATATATATATATATATATATATATATATATATATATATATATATTATTTTTCATTTAAAGATCATTTTCGAAAGTTTTTAGAGGGTTTTTCTTTCTGTATGTTTTATGATATTTTTTTTAAAAATATTTTTAGATCATGAACATCCCAGTCTTGTTTATAATCAACAGACAAAATTTAAGGGAAGTTTATAAATTATTCAAACTAAGAGGCTGTCATAACTTACCAGCTAATTCTGGATCGAATGGAAGCATTTGTGCTTCGCTTGACGTAACAGTATTCAGCGCTGATGCTGCAGCAGCAGCTGCTGGTAAAGCAAGCTGTGGGATTGAAGATGGAAGAGTGGGCTGATCTGTGGGATCTGCCGGAAATTCGATTTAAGTAAAAACAAGAAGTAGAACACATGTGAAATATAATTAAAAAATATAGATAAAGTATTGCATTGTGGCTTTAAAAATTTTTGTCAGTGGTGTTGTAAAATAAAGAAAATAAGAGACACAATCGAAATACCTTTACTGGTATTCAAGGTAATCACCCTTTTAGTTACTTCATTTTTTACTTTACAGCTGCTGGAAAATACCAGCAAATACTCTTTTGTTATTATTCAAAGCACCACTGTGACTCTGTTATCAGGATATTGTGTAACTAGTGTCAACTTTGATACGTCCTTTTCCTTCTCCTAAATGTTTAAGCCACTGAAAAACAAATTACTCACAGCTTCTTTGACTGAACACCTTCACAAACATTGCATGCACATCCATAAAGGTTTTTGCTTAATTTGAAGTAAAACTTAATGCTTAACAGTAGTTCTGTTTTGCAGTGACATGCCTTCTTATAAAACTAAACTCAGGGGCGCAACAGCCAACAGAGGGCCAAGGCCTACTGTGCCCATCTGAGTTTTTTTTATCTTTGGGTTCTGAGGTGCAAGAGCAGATGTTTCGGTTGGGTGGCCAGCTCAACGCGGAACCAGCAGTGTTCAGCTCCCAAGCATGGTTGGTACTCATTTCATTGACCCACTGAAGGGATGAAAGGCTGGGTCAGCCTTGCCCGGCCCAAGGATCAAACCAGGGACCTGAGGCACGAAGCGCTGCCGCTCAGACACCTGGCGTCCATGCCTTCTTATACTGTGATAAATTTGTAGTACGTACCACCGACTGACTTAACTGTTGGAATTTGGAAACTAAGGGAACAAGTTATAACAAGAACGTGCCTCCAACTCTATCGCCATGAGCACAACATCTTATTTGACATAACTTTTGGAATGCATCGTGAATTAATGAAGAATATAAAAGTAAAAAATATGGTACTATTTTCCCCTACTAGAGTAAATTTTTAATAGCTACTCCTAATAATAATAAACTCAGCCATTAATTTAACCCCTCAACTAAAAAGTCCAAGGTAACTCAGTCAGAGATAATTGTTAAGTTGAAGGAATTAAATGAAAAGTGTGCAACTGATTTAGTGAAATTGTAAAAATTGCATACTAGTTATTAGCCATAGCATTTTCTAAACATGACATTTTAATCATTTTCATTTCTTTTTTACCATAAACACATATGCAGAAAATCAGCTGTCGTAAGTAAAGGCATGTTTTTTTTTTTCTTTTTTGTTTACCCTCTGCACTATTTGAACCTTATTTTTAATAATCATTTAATAATATGCAAGCAAACTCTTCATCATTGAGTTTATAAATAACCATGAAGCCATATGCAACGTACGAATAACCATCTAAGCAAATCCATGTTTTCATAAATATGCAAAAAGAATGATTTCTTTCAACAAATTGATTATTAGCTTTTTTACATTACAAAAAAGGTATCTACTTGCAGGGGGTAGTATTCCTTCAATTACAGATATAAATTTCTTTTCCAGGTAAATGTCAACAAAATTCTAGACCACATATTGGTCAAAAATTAAATATAGTACATTTTTTTATTAAATAAATAAAAAGCTTACATTTTTAGGGGAAAAACATATTGAAAGAAACCAAATATCACTAGGCAAAAGTTTAATATGTTAAACTTCAAAGATTTTATATTACAAAAATACATAAATTCTAACTAGAAGAATTAATTTATGCAGAAATATTTATTAAAAAAAATAGTACCAGCCAAATGAATAGCGCGGTAGAAGAATTTATAAAGTCAATCTGCATCACTATCTTCACAAATTCAAATCTATCTGCGGCTTTAATGCAGTTAGGCAGAGATTATTATTATAAAATTTAAGCTAAGTCTAACAGATATTTAGCACAACTTGCAAACATTAAATATAATAAAGTTATACACATAAACTTTATGCTTTTTAAATTTAATTTGAATCTCATGCAACCATACTTTGGCCTACCCTAAATTAGAATCAATGGTTTAATATGAAGATGATATATAAACCTTTCATTTTAAAAGAAGAAATTAACAGAATTGCAATTTACAGTGTTTTGATTCATGCTGATTTAAAGTTTCCTCAAATGATGATCATTCTCATACCACCACAGGTATTTTGCTGACAGATCAGGAAAATAACATTTAGAAAGAGTTTTTTTTCAAGATAAATTTTTTAAAAAAATAAATAAATAAATACAAACTATTCCTTATTTTTAACAAATGAAGGCAAAAAAATCTTTTCTTTTTCACTTTATCTTTACTTTGTGCTTTGTTCTTGGTTTATTTATTTATTTATTTATTTATTTTTTTGCTAGCAATTGTTTTTCCACTTTTTTAAAAAAAAAAATATCTTTTTTTAAAAATCTGATATGAAAAATAATCTACAGCACCCGCTACCATACTGGAAGGTTTCTGCTACTGGGGTGAATAGTATTATTGAACAATTGTTCAAAAGTATTTTGTAGAAATTTATATATTGAATTTGATAAATCAAATTAAATTTGTGCTGCCGAAACAAGAAATCAATGCAATATGTATTGGAATTGTTTAAAAGGGATATAAATTCAAACCTGCATATTTTATAGATTTGTAACAGAAATTCTCATTCATTTTTGGTTAACAACATCAACATTTTCTAACAATTAAAAAATAATAATAATAATCTAACATTTTTTATACTTACAATAGAAAATTATTAAGGATGACAGAAGTATAAACAAATTAACAATTTTACTCTAAACAATATATTTGTTTAGAATAATACTATTCTAAAATAGCATTAGCTTAAAATGACATTAACTAAAATATAAATCTATTGCTCAAATTTTAAACCAGCATTGAAAAGTAAACTAAAATACAAATATTCGGTACTTTATAAGAATTCAATAATCATTAAGTCACCTTCTTCAATGATAGGACTATGAACATCATAAACAGTATAAATGCCATTCAAGCTTAAATCCATGTCTTCCTCCATTTCCTCATCTACTTCCATTTCCTCAACCATTCTCATTGACATCTCCACTTTCTCCGTTATTACAATGCGCTCGATGACTTTCGATACATTATCCAAAGTCCTCGAGCTGTCAAACCATTCTTCGTATTTTAAATCATTCACCTCTTTCCTGTCTTCCCTGGTGGTACTCTATAAGAAAATTAATAAAACTGTACAAACTATTTTATTCCACAAAATTTGAATAAGTAATCAATAATGAAAAAAGTAATGGAAACTATCTGCAGCAAAATCATTATTATTTAAAATGTCAAAAAACAGATAACACCTAAGGAGAAATAAAATTCAATAAACAAATCACAAATGAATGTAAATAATCAATGTATTAGCTTACTTAAAACTATTATCAATTATGAAATTTGTAGAAAAGAAAGACTAAGTTGGCCGATAGCTTACAGATGTAAAGAAGATTTTATTCATGTTTTCAATACACTTTTACCAAGTAAGTAGTAAGTTATAAAGGCAAGTGGGATAAAACCTTGACAGTTGAGAGTCAACCAATTTCTACAAAGCCAGCTTTTCAGCATTTTCAGAATAAAATTGTTTTCTATGAAGACGATGTCCAATTTTAAAAAGAAGAGGTAGTCAGCGGGGGATAGGTCTAATAAGTATAGAGGATGTTGAAGAATTTCCAATTTCTACAGTTTTGCTAAAATCATTTGCACAGTGCGTGGTTTGGCAATAAGATAGGTGACGAGCTGTTGACCAATCTAGGCTACATCTCTCTCAATTTTTTCAAAATTTTGTCTAATTAATTTCAGTATATTTCTATTGTGACTGGTGAGCCGGGCTTTATAAGATCATTAGAGTACTTACTATTTACCACTAAAGCCAACTAGCACAAGAACTAAATACAGTATTTAATATTTCGCATGATCTGCAACGTTGTTGTTCTGCCTAAGAACTATTGCTTTATAATTGCATGAATTTCCAGCCGTTCCTTTAGAATAAAATTAATTTTCAAAAAAAAAATTTATGTTCTTTTAGAGTTTTCAATAATTTTTCAAGCAGGTGAGATAGGTAACTTTTCAAGGGACAAAAAAACAGCAAAATATTAAGCTTATGTCAAAGAATAAGTTGTTAAGTATAAGTTAAAATATCCAATGTACAAAATTCTACAAATCAATATCTGCAAATTAAAAACATGCATAGTTTTATTTTAGAAATAAATTTCAAATATTTTATTTATTACTCGTAAAGTGAATTTCCTACAAGCAAGTTTTTGTTTAAAAGCCAATTTATATTTCCTAATTACATCATTATTAGATTTTAAAATTTTGTTTTACTTTTAAAAAGGGAAAATACATAGCAAGAAAATGATTTAAAACCTTGAATTGTTGTGTTAGTAAATCAATAATAAAAGCAATAACATTCAAGTTTTAAAAAGCAACAATTTTAGATGCAACATCTTGAGGATGCATGATAAATGAAATTACAATATAAGTTTAAACTTGATACATACATCTTGAGATTCAGTCGATGGAAACCTCACTGCCATATCAAGAAGGTAGATGCAGAACTGGAGAACTTGCTCAGGTATATCTGGATCATTCACAGCCTGTTAATAGATAATTTAATTATATCATTACTTGCTCTGTATAATTTAATATTAGTTTTTATATTTAAATAACTAGTGATACTAGTTTCCAGAAAAGAGCCTGGTAGAAAGGCGTATATACCAATGCACCAAACAATTATACAAATTGCAATTTGGTTATTTTAAAAACTTTGGGTTGTATATTTGTTTGCTATATTCACTCCTCTTACATGTTGATTATAATTAAAAATGTTTATTTCCATGGTAATATTTATTTTGAAAATTAGATATTTATTGCTTAAAATTTAAAAAGAAAAAAAAAGGATACATAGGAGAAAATGTTACCATTTAACACTTAGAAATTTTTTACAATTAATTATGTAATGCTTTCAGAAGTAGAAATAAATAAGAAATAGTGTAAGAATAGATAGTAGGTAAGTGCCTTTTAGCAATGTCAAATCATCAATGTTTACCTATTTATTGACAAGCAACATATTGTGCTACATTTAAATAATTCACTACCTTAGACCATAAAGAATATTTAATTACATTGAAATAAAAATAAAGAAATCTTGAAGTTTCAATTTCGGTACTATTACATTGGGTGTACAAATAAGTTCTCGCTGTTCTTCACAGGATGACACTACCAGAAGGTTATGCAGAAATGGACTGGTGTTAAATGTCTTATTGTAAGTTTGTTCATCTGGTAACAACAAAGTCTTAAAGTTTTGGTGATTCCGTATTTGCATTATGTAATTATTTTCGTGCAAAAATGTCAAGTTTTGTGCCAAATAATAACGTCATTAGCAGGAACTTTTGGTTTACTTCTTTAATTTGAAGAAATCTGCAGCGGAGAAACAAAAATATCCAGAACCTTTATTTTCCTCTTAAATTTCTGTTTATTACAAAAAGTACAAACCTTGATTCATCTTTCCTGCATCTTTCACTTTCCGGAACGTATCATCTTGCTTTATCTTTCCTGTCACAAGTACTATCTTTATGACGTTAATAACACTTATTTAGATCGTTTCTGAAACTTAAAGATACCTGAATCTATTATTCAGAAATTTTAAATAATTTGTTTTTGAAGGAAAAGCAATGTCTCCAAATGCGAATGATGAAGAAGAAAATTCGTTACAGTTTGAAGAGAAGAAAAAAAACCTCAAACATCATGTTTGACGTCTAAGTGTCAGTTGGTGAAAATGCTGAAATTTGTCAAAAAAAATATTAGCAAAAACTGGAGAAGTGCAAAATGATAATGATGAGGATGATGAAATAGAACCACAATCAGCAGCAAAATTTGCAGAAGGCCTCAAAAGCCTTTGAAACAATAAAGAAACATTCTATATTCGCACTAGTTTACACAAAAAGAACAGCAATTTGTTCGAAATGTCAAAAATGTATTGCTTGCGTTGAGAAAAAAAAAGAGTGTTCAAACAAAAAAATTTCTAGAAATTTTAAATAAATAATAAATTTTGATTATTAATTTTTTTGCATTATAAATATTTTTGAAGAAAGAACATGCATAATATTCTCAATTAAAATATTGTATAATAATAGTAAATTCATTAAATTGTAAATCCTTAATATTTTCATTACTTTTTCAAGGCATTTTACAGTGACCTGCATTTATCATTTTCCTGTATCAATCAGTCATAATAAATTGACCCATGAGAAACAATCGATAGAGGTTCTACTGTATTGAAAGGGATAGCCTGCTTTGTGGCCAAGCGTACTGTGATAGTTTGATTACAGTGACAAATAAGAAAAATACATAAATATTAAAGAATAATAATGCTTACTCTGTGCAAAATTGTGAAAATAATACCATGCATTGTTTTGCAATGCAATATTCTACGAGGGTCATGAAATTGTTTAAAAACTGGATTAGGTATTCTAAATGGTGCCCATGGCCTGGCAGTATTTGGAATCTTGTTAGATTGGCGAACACTAAAAAAAATTGAAAAAGAAGTCTATGTATATATATATATATATATGGAAAAATTAAAAGCACTAATCTTAATTTTTCAAAATGAGAAATGAAGACATTTTCTTTTTCCGTTCAGAATGTGAACTTAACATTTTATTAGTTTATTGAGAATTTAGAGATATTCACGCAAAATCGCATGCCCTGCTTCTAGTTTTTAGAATCTGAAGAATGATACAAAAACTCAGAATACAACCACCCCTGGTTTACTTTGATACTTGGAATATGTCCTGTGACTTTTACATTTAGAGATTTTAGCTTTTACTTTCAACAATATACCATGGCATAAATTCAAACTAATAAAATTATTAAGCAATTGTTTTTTCGCATGAATTATAAATCGCATGTGTATGATGTATATTTAAGATATATTTGTTGATTTTATTTCCAAAGTCGTCACGCAAGATATGCCAATTTAATATAATCATATTGGATAGGTAGTTTTAAGCAACCAATATGAATCCTGCTATTACATGTCCGGACACATGATGTTCCATACTACATTAGCAGAATATTATCAATTATAAATAAAAAAAATTAACTATATTTTGAATTTGATTTAAAAGAGCTTTAAATTAAAGAAATCTAACAATCAAAATTTAACTGTACTTACCCTTGTAAGCTACAAAATTAAATCATATTTAAAGTGTTTTTCAAAGCATTTTTTAGTTACATAGCCAATACATTAAGAAAAACATTAAGTTTAAATGAAAACTTTAAATAAATTATCATTTTACAGTTTAAGAATGTTAATAACATCTGTGAAGAATGTTTTAAGAATAATAAATGATTGTATGGGGAAAAAAATATTCTTACTATTGAGTATATCTATCTAAAGATGACTGGTATTCTCTTCTATGAACTGATCTCAAGAGCACATGTATAGGATTATATTCTACTTCCCATATATGAGGTTTGGGCACAAATGTTCCCTGAAGCATCGCACCACCAGTTTCAAAGTTAGGGGCTTTATAATCAGCAACCTACAATATAAAACATAGAAAATTACATCTTTTGAAACTTATTTAAGTACTTTTTAGCATAAACAATAATTTAAATCTACAAGAAAGCCTCTCACAAGCAAACAGGCTCGGCAGTGTATGCACAAACTAGCCCCTAAATTGCAAGGCAACAAAGAGTAAAAAGAAATACAATTTCCTAATAGAATGTAAAAATAAGTATGAAGCACAAAATCGTGCTTCCTGCACTGTTATTTTAAAATGTTTCCTTTCTGTGGCTTTACTGATTTTGTCTTCACTTTTTTTCAAAATTAACCTACAATAAATGAACTAGTTTGCCTGTGACTTATATAAATTTCAATAATAGAGCTACATCTCAAAATAATAAAATCAATCTTAGTGTATCTTAAAATTATTTAATTTTCTAGATATCTCTTTCCAGAATTTGTGAATTTGGATTAATAACAGCGCTACGAATTTTAAGCAGTTATTTCTACTTCTTGAATTTGTTTATTATCTTTTAATTTTTATCGGTAGTATGTAGATAATAGTTTTATCCTGAATATGCATGATGTTTATTTAAATGTTCTTTAGATATTATTGAAAATTAAGTATCAGTGCTATTAGTGGGACATGGTAACAGACAATAAAAATTTATTTTAGGCAGGCAATAAAAATTTAGTCCATCTTTAAATATATATATATATTCGAATACCTTAGTAGGGGAATAAGACATCTGTGAATGCTTTTTTTAATGTAGATTTGTGAGAAATCTTAATTAAAACCTTGATTGTTCAAATATAAATCATTTCTTGTTTTAAATGTCTTTGTTTTACCTATCAATAAATGGAATTTAGAAATAAATCTGCATACAAATGAATGCATTAAGAAGAGAATTTATCATCTGTGCAATACTATCCATTATTTTTATTTTTCATTTGTTAAAACAATTTTTGTGTTTTTCTCTGTGGATTGCTTAAAGTTTGAGAGCATAATTTGAAGTATTTGAAGTGTGTCATGCATAAATGAAAGCAATTTCTAAAGATTTAGAATGCCTTAACTTTTTTGCCTTCTTAGTTGCCCTTATTAAGCTAAAAGTAATGGGAATAGAAAAATCAATGGAGATGGTATAGAACTACAAATGTTTAATTTTAATATAACAGAAACATTGGTAAATTTTGTACCTTTCCAAGAATGGTTTCAAAATTTTTGTTTTGAGTAGTTTCACCAGATCGATCAGGTAAGAAGTCCATGAGTTGAGAGTGTGTGCGATCACTCATACACAATAATGAAACCATCTCTTGCCTAATAATTTCTTCTTCCGTTTGACCTGCATAATAAACACAACACATAAAAAAACACATCAAATGTATATATACAAAAATTAGAATTTATAAAATTAGAGAGCTCACATTAAACTTGAATCGGCCGGAATTTTGTACAAAAATAAATTAAAAAATATAATACTAGCAATGTAAATCCTAAAAATATAATACTCCAATGCCTTTTAATAGCAAAGTAAGCACAACTGAGTACATTATCATTTTCATAAAGCCTCAACCAGGCTTTTTTCTTAACACTTTTTTTAAATTTTAACAATTAGATTTTTAATTGCTGAGAACTTTCTGAAATACTACACTAAATTAAATCAAAATAAAGAACTTAAGAAACAATTATCCAAATCTGACACCTTTAGTATGTTAAAATAGAAAAATTTAAAATATGTTAAAAGGAATTTAATACATGCAAAGATATTCTTTACAAGTATTAGACAAATGAATGTCAAATAAATTAAGAAGCAACTAAATTTAATCTACTTATAACTTGCATGTTTAATTTAATTAAAAATAACTTACCAATATTTGTTTGAATTGAAAGCAAGGTAGCAAGAAAAGAAAGGGCTCCTTCTAGCATAGGCAAGACTTTGTCACTTTCCAAAAAAGAGTTAGTCCGACTGGGATGAAATGTTAGCCATTCCCAAACATGAAATCTGTAAACACCCCAGTAATAAATTTTAGATTACTATGTTAGAATTTTTGCAAACAATTTATAAAAAAAACTGAGTTGTGTAAAAACAAATAGAAGTTCTAAACAATACCTTTGCATTACTGTCTTCAAAAAATCATCAGGATCTAACTTCATTGCACATAACTGAAGAATGAACAAATCAGCATCAACAATCGAAACACAGAAATGGCACTGAATGTAGGTCATCGCTTGACCTTTGATCTGTAATCCACTGCGGACCCACATGTTGCACAAAATCTCATGGAAAGCAACCTAAAAATTATTACAGAAAAAGTCCGTTATAACAACAATTCACAATAGTCGAGCAACAATTGTCCTTATAGTGTGATTGCTGCTATAAGCAATTACACTAATTTAATGTTAAAATAGCCAGAAAAAATAATGGAATGCTATAGTGTACAATAGTTTTTGATGCAATCAATAACACTGAATATTAATAGTTAGATGGGAAATAAGGGGCTGTAGTAGATAAGTAGCCAAGCAAAGACTAAGTAGATCAACCATTTGAAGTGACTGGCAGTATTCCTGAAAATAGCGAAAGATTATTTTTTTCTTTTGTAAGGAGGAAGACAACTTTGCCAAAGGTTGTTCACACATATGTCCACGCTTTATTAACATAAAGCATTAAGATTTTATGAAGAAAATAAAATGAAAGGATGTTCATTTTTCACTTTACAGAACTGATACCAGAGATAAATAAAATTGTCTTCCATTTTGTCTTTTGTAGTATAATTTTGTTCATTTAAATGGCAGAAAAATGAATCTACCTTTAAAAAAATAGTTGCTATATCAGAAGGCAAGGCTAGTAATTTTTAAATCATTATAAACAATAATACAAATTATTAAAACAATAATAATAATTTCAGAAAAAAAAACATTTTTTTTTTTCAAATCCTACACATGAGAATTGAAATGCTTAAGAATTTCAGAACTGAAAAAATGAAAGTGTTTGCTTTCTACATTTTCCTATATTCTACCTCCTAAAAATGAGAATCTAAACTATTGTAAAAATTTAGGAGATGTTATGGAAAGAATAACTTTAAAAAAATTATATAAACCTATTTCTTACTTTTGTTTTTAAAATTTGTAAAACAGACAAAACTCAAAACATAATTTGGTCTATTAACAAGTACCTTATATAAAACATTAATGACAGTATATCAGAACCTGAAGCACTGAATTCTGTAAAAAAGAACAATCTGATTATTTAAAAAAAAAATAGAGTTGCTTGGTTTTAAGCAAGAAGAATTTATAAGGTTGAAATAAAGATATTATTACAAAAAATTTGTTTAATTTGGCTTTATCATTCACACTTAAAGGAACAACATTTCTATTAGAGTATTAATAATTAAAGAGCAGTGATCAAGATGCCTAGACTATTCCTCCTGTCTTCTAGACAAAAATTAATTTAAAAACTGCTTAATTTTTCTTTTAATTTTTAAAACCTGATGAATTCAGACAAAATATCTAAATTATATAACACAAAAATTAGAAATTTTAATTTTATTTATAATCTTGAAACACGGAAAGAAATTTTTTTGAATCATGAAATTTTTGAAACAAACTCAATCAATGTTTTAATCCAAAAACAAAAGGTGTAATTTATATAATAAAAGGTGTAATAAGACAAAAATATTGCATTTTTCTCCCACAATGTTTAATTTTATTCAACAAAAATAAAAGTATGTGCAAGTTTTTTAAATATATTTTTATACTTTAATATTTTATAAGTATTATTTATCAGATTTTCTCATTTAAGTATAACCTCTTTACACATTTTCAGAAAAATAATGTGAGCAATTCAATTGCTTGTAATTGAAACAACAATTTTTACATTGTTTTGAACCTCAAAAGTTGAAATTATTTAGCCCCGAGGCCTTCCTCTCAAAAAAGTTGTGTGCCACTAATGAAGGTAATAAATTTACCTAAGTAAATGATTTTGGAAAGAAAAAAAAGATTAGACAATAAGAGAAGACTCACTTGTGCTTGGAGAGGATGCATCATCAGTAACTTCAGAAATTTCTCATCAGGAAGAAGTTCATCCAATGAACCACCTTGCTCTCTCACTGCTTCCCCAAGAAATGATGCAAAGCATCGATGTAAGGGAATGTGGAATGATACTTGGTATGGATTGATCTAAAACACAGAAAATAAGGTTTAACACCTCAGCGGTAAGTTCGCTCAAAACTATTAATTATCAACTCAAATTAGTTTTATTATTTTTCAAAAATAAAGAAAAACACTGAAATATAAATAATTTATGAATAAAAACAAAAGAAGAACAAGTAAGTTATAAAACATAAAATAAATCAATAAAATTCAATAAAAAGTAAAAACAATATTTCTCTTTTTTTTTTTAAAGTTATAAACAACATAACATGCACCAAACAGATACTAAACCAAGCTTAAATAATAATAATATTAAATAATAAAAAGTTAATTTTTTATAGCATAAATATCTAATTATGAACTCTAAAGTCATAAAAATGCTGAAACACAAAAATATTTTTAAAAGAATACAAACTTGATTTATACACAAGAATATATTATAATATTTGAATTTTTTTTTATTAATGATATCATCCCATCCAGATTTAGCTTAAAATATAAGCAACATCATATCTTATAAACTAAGCATCAATACAAAAAATTTACAATCAAAATAAATTATATCGATTTTCAATTATAATTTACGCAAATTTTTTTACAAGAATTTTTACTTAAACATGAAGCAAAAATAAATCTATCATAATATGTTGTGCTTTTTTCTTACTAGTGATATACCAACGTATCCAGATTTAGCTTAAAATATAAAATTTTTAAAAAAAACTTATTAACTGAGCAGTATTTCAAAAAATTTACAATCCTAATTATAATTTACATAAGTTTTTTCTTTTTTTGTTTCTTTTTACAAGAATTTTTACACAAGCATCAGACATAAATGTAAATTAATTTTATCAGTTTGAAAATATAAAATTAATAAGTTAAAAATTTCTTTGTGGTGATTGACCGTGAAACCTAATAATTGAACCGTGATTGACCTAAATAATTGAGACCTAGCCCACTTTGAAGAAATAGCATTTCTGGATAAAAGTTCAATACTGGATAACATAAGTTCAATCATTGTCCACTTTTGCTAATATATTACTTATATATTGGAATTTATATCAGACAGTTTAAACAAATAATTTTGAGTCCAAATATATAAAAATATTTTATTACAAAACTCATTAATATAGAGTTTGTTGATTTAAATCAGCTTGATTTAAATCACGATTTAAATCAAATGATTTTTTTTTAATATATATTGACTTTAAAAGTTAAGAAAATGTGTTTTAAATTATTGATACTTTAATTATTTTCTTTTCTTAGTTTTAAAATTTATTTTAAATAAATTGCTGAATTAATTAATTTTAGTTTACAAAATTACTTTTTTTCTTGATGTGTGTTAAATTCCAACATATTTGAAATAACATTTTTAAAAATCTTTTGATTCTTGAAATTGAAAGTACAGATTAAAGTAAACATTTAATGCAGTCTTAATATAAACTTACATAGCTGTAAAAAAATAATTAATAAACATGAATTTTTTTTTTAAAAAAAAGGCAAATAATGTTAATTAAAACTCAACGTTTTGATTGAAAAAGCATGGAATTAAAATCTACATTATATTTTATTGGTGGAAAATTTATATTTCTAAAACTTGAGGTTATATTAAAAAGAAATTACTCTAATATGCCAAAAACTATACTCCATATGCTTTTCAAAGTCTATTTGAAACAGTGTGATTATTAACTGATAACTGGTATTTTTTTCTCATAATATGTTTACAGTATCTCTGACATTATTAAATTTTCTATAAAGAAATATTGTGAAAAAAAATTCCAATGAGTACATATATTTTTTAATTTTTTTTTTTTTTTTTTTTTTTTTTTTTTTTTGACTTATGTATTTTGATGTAAGATTAAAAATGAATATTTTAATATAAAAACATATAGATTAAATATTTATTTATTTTTTGATGAATGAATACATTTATAAACACAATCTGTTACATTTATTTTGTCATTTTAAAAATCAAGAAGAAAAAAAAAATCACAATTTTAAATTAAAATTATGGTTTGCTAATTGAAAATTCGTTTTAATAGTTAAAGAACGGGGGTCCGTCCAAGCCAAGTTTAATACCGTTTAGCGGTACCTTCACAATTCAACTTTAGAAAAAACTGTAGTTTCACAAAATACTTTTTCTTAAAATTTTATTTTTGAGTCTCGTAAGAAAAGATAAATTTGTATTTTTACCATATTTTTGTGTTAATTTTTAATATAATATTTAATTTTCACAAATTATGTCTAAATTTTCACAAAATAGGTACCTCTCAGAAAAACCTAGACAGACCCCTGAAATATTCTTTAAATTCTCTATTTAGTTTTTAAATTTCATTCATGCGTTTATTTCAAAATGATTGCTATGCATTCAAAGCTATGTATTATAATGAAAAATTATTTTAGTAAGTTAGAGCTTCTAAAATATTGTTATAATATAGTTTTAATATTAATTTTATTTTGATTTAACATTTATAAAGTATTTTTAATCAAAAATTAAAGTTCTTATAATGTATTTGAATAAAAATAAAAAAAATCTGATTTAAATAAAAAAAATCCGATTTAAATAAAAAAATCCGATTATTTTGATTTTTTTTTTTAAAAATCAAAAAAATCACAAACCTTGTCACTAATGATAAATTGGCAATAACTAAGAGCTAAAAGTTCTTATAAAGAAAAGAAAAAAAGGAAAATAATTAATTTTTTGCCATCGAATGTAAATAATAACTAACATTGCAATTAACGTTTTACTCAATACGTAATTGCAATACCTTTAAAACCATAACATTCTCAAAATAACTCAAGATGAATATATTAATAGGTAGCACTGTTAAATATGAATTAAAATTCAATGTGCACTATATCTATGTAAAGTGATCCGCACAAATTAAGTCAAGTTACCATGCAAAAAAAGAAGACAATATGTCTTACCTCATCGCCAACAGAAAAGCCAATAGCTTGAAACCAATCATGAAGAGCTCTTGTACAAATTTCAAGCACTGTTTTTGTGCGATCTAAAGCATCCTAAAAATAGAGAATAAAGAATTCATCATATTATAATATTTTCATAAAAATATCACAAAGGCTAGAAACTTAATATTATTTTAAACAATTTTTTAGATAAATTTATAAATAATTCTCTTTTGTCACCTCTTTTGTTTGGCCCATTCTATGAAACAGAATTATTAAGTTTAATCTATAAAAAATAATTAATAATAATAAATAAATGAAAATTTAAGCTGACTAAAAACTAAAGCATACTTTACTTTAAAATTTCAAAAAATAAAAATCATATAGAATTATTAATTTGATTCTTTAATTTGGAAAACAGGAAGGGAAAAAAAGACTTTACTAAAAACTGATAAAATAAAACAGTTTATACAAGAAAAAATAAGGCATAATGTAAATCATTGAGCAAACTAAGAAATTTTTTAATTATCCCCAAAACTAGATTTTTGAGCAATGATTAATTGATTGATTAAATGTAGAACTTATTGGCCAAATAGTATACAGGTTTTGTGACAAAATTAATAAGATTACAGACTGGGTATTGATGATATAGCTGTAGTTTGGAGCTGCATTTCAATATTTATCTACTTTTTAAAATCTAACCAATATTTTAGTTAGAGATACATTTATACAATTATAGAGAGTTAGAGATACATTTCATATACAAACAGATATTTGTATAGACAAGCAGATATTTCATATACAAAATAAATAACTAAAAAAAAAAAAAGAGGAGCATTACTATAAGTTACACAAGTATCTAAAAATTAAATAATAATAATAATTTATCATTGACTTACTGAAAATAATTTTCACAGTTAAAATAAGGTATTGGATAAATTAAACCATAAATAATACTGTCAACAACATTAGCTGTTGTGTACAGTATACAACATTAGTTTAGTTTACCGAAAACCCAGACATAATTTTTAATGCACTGATATAATAAATGGTTTCTTACTGGATTTTTAAGGTGGGAAATCAAAGCCCACATTGGTGTTGCAGAACTTTCCAGCTCAGCAGAAAAAGCAGCGTAGTAAGTATTAGATTCAAATTCAACGTGTGATTTCAATTCACGATTATTAACATTCATACCTGCAAACAATTTATTAGTTTTTAAAAATGGTTAGCAAAATAACAAAAGGCATATAATAATAAATAGACCAGAAGAAATAGACAGAAGAAATATCAAATAAAATTATAATATATAATATAAAGTTAATAAGTAAAAATATATTGTGCCCAAAACTTAGAAAAATTACAAATAAATAATTTTAAAATATTAACTTAACACTATGCAATTATTTATTTACTTTTAACAACAGTGAAATCTCTTGGGAGTGACCACTCTCTTTTCTACCGTAAAATGGTCGTTAATAGAGATTGGTCATTCTTAGGGATTACCTTTATTGACGTTAAAATTAGTATCGAAGGTGCATGACTTTTCGCAAGCAATTTCAATTTTTGTCAGGGTAATTTCCTTGGTGCGGGAATGACACTTGTGTGTACGCAACTGAGTTAGCGTTATGAAAGCCAGATAAATGAATAAAACTTAGAGTCAATAAAAATTATCCCTACTAATAAAATTATGAGTAAAAAATTTTTTTACCAATTATGAATAATAGAACTATTTAAATAACTGAACATTTATGTTTAAGTTTGCATTTCATTTTATATCATTAAAATTATCCAGCTTTAAAAAATGAGAAGAGATTTGCTTGCTTAAGATGCTTAATTTTTCCAAAATAACTTTTTTTCTAATGTAACTTTCTACTATAAAAATAAATCATTGATAGCATCATCTTCAGTGCACTCTGACTGCAACATGAGGTAGTAGCACCAACCTTTTTGATTATCTTTGAAAAAGATCATCAAAAAGGAATAAGAACCTCACACAAATATTTTGAATACAGCTACTTTAAGCTACTTATTTGTTCTGTTAATATTTTTTGTTTCGATATTTTTTCTTGTTTCTTTATTTGACCTTTTCTGCATTTGGTGCAAAGATTTTCCCGGTTGCTAGAAAAAGTTTTGATTGTCTCTCCTAAAGGTTTTCTTCAGCACTAAGTCTATAGCATACCTGCCAATATTGGAGAAATAAAATAACGGAGATTTTACTAGCAACAATTTTTTAGACTATGAGTAAAGTTTTGATACATCATACATAATCATGTAAGTCAAAATGAGAAATACAAAATTGGAAATTATATAAGCACTTACATTTAGCGAAGTTAAAAATATGTATATAAATCTTACTCTAAAAAATATTTTTTTAAACTATTATTTATAATTACTTAAACTATTAACAATCAGCATACTGCAGTGCTGGTTATAGCACTATCTGCTGAGGAATAAGAGAAGTATTTTTGCCATCAGCAGCTATTTTATAATCATTTTTTTTAAAAAAATTTTAACAAATACGGAGAAATTTGAGAATATACGGGAAAACAGGAGACTTGGCAGGTATGCTAAGGAAGAAACTCTGTGCCTCCCAAAAGTGGCCCCATGTAGAAAAGGCCACTACATAGAGGTGGTCTTTCCATGAAGTTTCACTGTAGAATACTTTTACTTATTTAATTATTTTTGCCAAGTATTATTATTTGTCCTTCTCTAAAATAATTTTTATACATAACTCTTGCTTTTAATTTATTTAATACATTACTTTTGAATTTGAATTATTTACTGAAGCATTTTTGCATCATACTTCAATTATTATTATTTTTCCGGAATTCTCATAAATATTGAATTAAGATCTTAAAAATAAACATTGCAGAGTGAAATTACTAATTAAATATATTGTGCTACAAAAGCTAAATAAATTAACAGTTTTCATTTCACCTCCAATCAAGTTGAATAGAATAATACAAATATAAGTTTTAATGTAAAAAAGCAATGATAAAACAACAAAAGTAATAGAGAAGTTATGAAATTCATAAAGAAATTTAAAAATGGAGAAAAGTTCCCATACATGATAATTAGGGCTGCAAGTTTGTCGCGGGAAAAAAGACCCGAAATTCGCGGGAAATTTTGAAAATTACTCAGATTTTAAACATAAAAAAATTTACTATATAAATGAAGCAAAAGACAGAAATTGCGCAAATAATAAAAAAATATTAAAAAATACAGAACAAAAGTATAATTTTTAATTTCAAGAAATATTAATACTTTTATTTAAATAAACAGAATTTTGGTACAAAGTATACTACATTGTCAGATTATTCTCATTTATGCTTTGTCTTTCATCACTTAATACGTTTTTATACTTAGAAAACGATCTTTCTACTTCCACGCTGTTTGCAGACACCGACAAACATCGAATTGCCAATTTTGGATAGCGTTCGGTCTTTGATTCCTTGACCGTTGCTTTGTAAGAAGTAATTTCTGTGAAAATTCAAACATTCTGCATTCAAACTACTAGTTACAAAAGCCTTATCTCCCTCTCATTTAAGAAACTGATCCCTATTAAAGAAATCACAAGAAGCAGCCCAGGAAAAATTGCCTGGATAAGTAGAAAGGCAGTAGAAATTTCATTGCCCAGTGAAATAGCCTGTTTTACAATTTTTCTGTCAAAGATTTGATTTATAGCATTTTCCTTCTTTTGTGATTCCAACTTCTTTCCTACTCTTACTGACTCTTACAGGAAGGTAATCCTATCAATCTATTACCCTCCCTAAGTGTAGAAAGACCACCTTACTTGACAAGATTGTGATTATCTCTTATCTCTCAACTATTTTCTTGTCATTTTGCTAATGATTTACTCCCCATAATATCTAATAAATTTTACATGTTCAATTTTTTAAGGCTTCAGGGAAGTAAAAAATTCTGTTAAATAAAAATAATAAGATAAAAATGAAAAAAAAAATCAAATTTTAAGTAATTTTTGCACAAATCAAAACATATTGAGAAATTTGCGGATTTTAGAAAAAAAGAGGACAATTTCACGGAAATTCGCGCTGTGACAGACCTGCAGCTCTAATGATAATCTGTTGATTTACAAGGATTAGAACAGTAATTTCTGCCATGAAACACATTAATATTATTAATCCATTTACAATTACTCTTAAAGATTTTTTACCTTGAAGTAAAGACAAAAACTTAAACCACCATGAGAGTAGCGTAGTATCACTAATAAACTCATACGCAACTGCACTATGGGTAAGAACATTATTAAGGTCACTGATTAAGGGCCAATAACAATGTTCTTTCATTATGTGATGACTGCAATCAACTACAAAATGATGGTTCTTTTCAGCACCTACAAAAGAAAAAAATTTATTCTTAGATATATTATAATAATAATAGATATACATTCATGCAGGTTACTACAAAATTCACAATTAAGTGAGAGTGCCTATTAATATTTACAAATATTAATAGGCACTATACCTATAACCAAAAACTAATACCTATAACCAGCACTATACATATAACCAAAAACTAATAAGAAACTTACATAATTAGCATACTTAATCTTGAAACTATTCTCACCACAATAATAACATTAAAATCCTAGATGTAAAGATACTAATTCAAGGTGTAACTTTAAGTTTTCTGTCATTTTGAGTCTTTTTTTCGTTTATTACTATTTTTCTTAAAGAAATTTTTCTTCAACCGAAACATGTTTGAAATAAATGTAGCTCAAAGATTTATATAAAAATAAAGATGTAAATAATTTATATACAATAAAAAAAAAATTTACATATTAACTTGAAAAAAACTTTAAGAATTTGATTTAAAAAAAAAAAAATTTAATAACTAGTTACTGAGGAAAACTGTATGAAGTTTAGTTAGATAGTTAGATTAAATTTTTGTAAAAAATCAACAACTTTTGAAAACAAAATTTTAAAAAGATAGCAAATACAATGCATTTCCTTATCTACCTCAGAAAAATAAAAGGTTTGAACTTAAATGACAATCATACAAAAAGCGAATTTTAATCCCTACTTACACTGGAGAGTACTTTTCTGTGCAATTGAATGCATCATACGGTACAAGCTGTCAACCATTACATGAAGGAGTCTGTACTCTTTAGTCATTTGATAGGCCAGATCTTCATTGCTAAATAACTGTACACTCACATGCACAACTCTGTTGGAAAGAGTGTCAGAGTCCTTGGATTCTGCAAGCATTTTGTTGATTCTTCCATAGTGATTCACAAAAATCTTTGTAAATGCTTGCTGAAAGATTCAAAGAGAAAAACAGCATTAATTTTTTAACAAAAAGTTTAAAGAAAAAACATAACATACATTTTAAAAGGTTTAGGGAAACATAATAATTTTATCAGAAAACAAAATCTAATCTCTAATCACCACTTTTAAAATAATACACTTTTTAATGATGTTTTCAAAATGTAAGCATAGGTAAATACAAAGTAGAGCTTGAAATTGATTATTCATATAAGGAAGATTTTATTTTTAATGCTGAACAATAAAATCTGACAAATTATGATAAAAAATTGCCTTAAACAATCATAACATGAACATTCTAGGAAGCAATGTTTTATTGTTCTTGTTCATTTACGTCGCACAAGAGCTTTACAATGAGCAATTGGCAACGGTTTGGGAAACATCCCTGAACATGATCCGAAGACATGCCATCACAATTTTGACCCTCTACAGAGGGGATGGCACCCCCGCTTTGGTAGCCCGGCGACCTGCACGCGAAGTCAGGCATTTTACGATAGAAGTGTTTAACGAGGACCGATACTGCATATCCTACGCAGACTCATCCAAGTGGTCAGCCACCTGCACACTGACCGCAGCCAGTGATGCTTGACTTCCGTGATCTGCTGGGAACCATCTTAACGATCAGTCCGCTGCGGGACCAATGTATTTTGTAGAGAGCATGTTTGAAAGTTGGTCTGTTTATTATAGAGTGAAAACAATTATAGCTAATACAGACTATGCTCTTTAGTATGACCCCCCCCCCTTACAGTGATCCTTTCATTACAACGAAATTCTATACATGCAGTGTTATAACATTGGCACTGAACCGTTTATTCAAAAATAGCACACGAATTTTAGTCATTAGGTTTAGAAAAAGTTTCAAAGAAATCATTTAGCTATTATTCCCTTTGATGTCACCATACAAAAATGCAAAAAAAAAAAAAACTTGAATCCACTTTGAATGAAAGAAGAGGAACATGATGCCCTAAATAAAAATCCTAGTGTGGTTGTAATTTACGGTTTTTCTTAATCTGTTTAAATTTCTTTTTAAAGGATGCAATGAATTTATCCATCATATTTTTCTTGTTTAAAAATTGTAATCACTCTTATTTGTGAAATGCCAGGCTTTTGTCTTTTGTAAACCAGCATATTAGTTTAAATGCATTTTTCATCTATAAGATGTTACTTTAAAAGGTATATTAATATAGGAAAGAAAATTAAGTTATTTGCAATTTTTATGTTAGTTACTAGCTTCTTATTAAAGCAAAAGCATTGCTTTATACTGGTCAAGCACTTTTTTTAGCTATGAGTTAATATTTACAATATTTTTGTGCACTCGTGATATAACAACCCCAAAATCTGTAATGCTCGTTTTTGCCTATATCTCCAGGGTGAGCCACGATGAACCAGGGTGAACAGGTTCGAATCCCAGTGATGGCTGGTCGATACGAATCTGCATACAGCTTGCACCAACCACAGTGCTGACGTGAAATATCCTCAGTGGTTGATAGAGGGATCGTGGCTTAGAGTCCCTTTGCTGTCAGGCTAACTGTGGAAAGTTCTTGTGGTATTCCTCCCTATGTAACGCAAATGCGGGTTAGTTCCATCAAAAAGTCCTCCAAGAAGGCAAACTTTCTCCCAATACTTGATCCAGGAGTTCTCTTCTGGATTGGGTTCAAAATTATAAGGCTACGGAGTTGAACATTAGTAGTCCTAAACCCAAACATTGGGTCGGCTGTTCAAAAACGGTAATAAAATTATTAAATAAAATATATCACCAGGGTAGTTATATCAAGCAATAGCTCCATAAAATTTTAATACTGGTTTCAGTTGCTTTAAAAGCTAAAACTCAACAAGTGTAAAGAATGTAAAAAAGAAAAGCATTCCTTATGAATATTATTCTTATATCTTTAACATCTGAAAAGTAGTAAAAACATCTAAGCTGGAGAAAGGAATGTAAAAATATTTACATAAAAACAAACATACAAAAAATATAAATAAACAGAAATAAAAAGAACATTTTATGCATATTAAAACAAACTTAAATAGCTGATTATGAATACCTTGTAAGTAAGATCAGGCATCAAGTTAAGAAGCAAACAGACTAATTTCTGAGGAAACTCAAATTTAATCGTCCAAAATACTAGTTCATCTAAGAAACAGGACTCTTTCAAACTATCAACATCGCACCAAGATGAACGGCCTCGCCCATCTAAGAGAGAAAAAAGTAAACTCATAAAATATAATAGAAAAATTTCTAAAGAATATCTGTTTAGCAAAAATAGAGAGAAAAAAAACTTTAAATTATGCTTCAGACTTAATTCAAGATCATACAAAATTGAAAGTTCCAAATAATGAGAATTAAGTTTATAAAAATTCTTAAAAAAAACTTATAATAAATACTTTAATAAGTAATAAGTAAGTAATATCACATCATGTTTATGATATGATATTTCCAGTTAAATAAAATCAATTCCTTTTAAGGCTGAAATAGATTGTTCATACTGATAAAAATTAGAATAAATTAAATACACTAAATCCTAGAAAATATTTCAATACATTCAAACTGTCCTTAGAACAAAAAGATAAGTATTTAAATGAAATTTCTTACACATTTAACACTTAACACACACATTTAACAAATTTCTTTAAAAGACAAACAACCTTTTTTTTTCCCTTCACATGCTTATAAAAATCTAAGTCAACCTTTGCCTTCACCCCCTAAAAGCATTAAAATTTCATTTAAATGCTTATTAGATGAATTTTTTTTAAATTACAAAAATTTTAAACCTAAAAATATGTGATATATCTGAGACATATATAACTAATGAAAGCGTGATACAGCATTCCCTCCATCATTTGTGATAATGAGTGAAATCAGAAAACATAAATGATCCCTTATTTGAAAATAAAATATATACACAAAAGAAATTACTTTGGAATACTGTTGAAAAACAATTCAATGATTCCTATATCAAATATTATTCTTAGATAAAGATATAGACTTTAAGAAGGTATAATTGTGGTTTTTCTTTCCACATTCTTCTTGTCTTAGCCTGATATTTCTTTTCTAAAAGTATTCTAAGATAGTCGAAAAATTAAAAATATAGTTTATGTTCCTTATATGTAGTGTTTTCCTTCCAGTTAATAACAAAACAAGAAATTACTGCTAAAATCTATTTTTCACACCAGGAGCATGGATAGTCTGCAAATTAAGTAATCAGAAGTACTATATTGAAGTTAATTATGTAAGACTTGACTCAGAAGCATGAAAATGTCAAACTTTAACTAATTGATGTTTAGAAATATAAACAATCTTTCTAAAGTGAATATTGCTTTAAATTTAGTCCAAGATAAGGAAATTAAAAAAAAGAGTAACTATGTAATCCAACAACAATAAATGTACTTATTACACTACTATTATTCAATTCCTACTAAATAGTTTACTCTCTCCCTATACCTTGTTCAAATTTTCAATCGTTAATAAAATACTTTTTATTCATATACTTAAGTTCAAATACATTTATTTGAACTTGTAGTGGGTGACACTTGATATTAAGACAGTTTTTTTTTCAAATATTAATTCATTTATTAAATAGGGATGAGCAAAAAACGAAAAGGAATTTTCTGATTGGTTAAGCGCTAGTCATTGTTTTAAATTTTACTATAAGCGATTGAGTTTTATCATGTATTTTAAAGATAACACTAGTGATAATTTCTAACTTATAGCTCTATCTGAACAAAAAAATAGTTTATTGTATATATTTAAATATTTAATTATTTTATATTCATTGTTGTTGTTGTTTTCATGTCCATGGATCTTCAGATAACATCAAAGGTCTGGACTGTAGAGAACAGCTCTTAGATTGTCCTTAATTGGTACCTATCCCAATTTCAAAACATGTGTGTGAGTGGGGGGTACTCGAAAATGTGTTTTGATGCCAACATGACATCCGGGCAGTTTCTGCAGAGAACGTATGTCCTGTTCTTGTCTGGGAGAATTTTCATCCCTCTGAAATGATTGGTTCTAAGTCTTGCTCTTGCCGATGTCAAGGTTCTAGGGCAGTTGAAGTCGGTGATAAGTGGCTTCTTAAAGGTGTGAAGTAGTAAAGGCATTTTATATTTGCTGTATCAGATAAATTCAATAAAGAACATTACATGGTAGCACGTGTGGTCCACGTCACCAAATTTATACTTTTATAGTTGTCTGATACCACACACCTTTTTTCAATTCCTACTATTAGGTCAGACTCTCCCTATATGTATTTATATATCTTGTTCAAACTTTCAATCGTTAATAAAATACTTTTTATTCCTACATTCAAATTCAAATGCATTTTTTTTAAACTTGATATTGACACAGTTTCGGTGAGACTTGATGTTATACAGTTTTTTCAAATATTAATTCATTCATTAAATTTAATTAATTAATTTTAGCTTTATATGAGAGAAAAATTTCTATTATTTAATAAAAAGTAACTAAAATACAAATTTTCTTTGTTGACCTAAGTAGGAATTAACTTGAATTTTTTTCTATATATATTGCTTGTTGATTATATATATTACTTGTTGAAGAACTTAAAAGTTGAAACAACATAAGTTTTTAAATAAAATAAATCATACCTTCACCAGTTACTAGGTCTTCACTTGAATCTTCTAAACTTCGTCTAGCATCCAAATATGCAGTCAAGTTCTCCATCTTGTAATCATAAAGACGTGAGGTTCCTGACACACAATCTGTAATATTAAAGCTTTAAAATCACAATAAAAATAAATAATGTTGTCCTCAAGCATGAGTGTTTGCCCAAGAATACAAGGTGATGACATTAGTTTAATTGGTTGTGAGTATCCGAACCAATTTATTGAAATCAAATCTTTAATTAAAAGCTATTCGCATTAACATACTCAATTTTAAAAATATGTGGAAATTATTCAAAATATTAATTAAAATTAAAGAAATTAAAAAAAAATTTCATAATTTCCATAATATCAAAAAATTTATTCTGCACAAAATATATTATGATTTAACTTGAAATGAGAAAAATTTGGTAAGATCTAATATTTAATTAAAAACTATTAACATAAACACACCAAAACAATCTAAATTACTGCAAATTATTTTAATTACAATTTTAAATTTAGCAAATTTAAGATTCTAAATAACTATTATGATCTCAAAAATTTTACTTTGTGAAAATATGTTCATTTAACTGAATGTAATTATATAAAAAAAAAAAAAATTTAAATCTTAATTTTGACGAAACACTATTCGTAATATACACAATCAATCGTAAAAGTTACTGGAAATTATTGAAAAGATAATTCTAAATTTATCAATTGTAATGTTTGGGCCCATTTCAATAATAGTATTGTTTAACACCACTTATACCATCCCCAAGATAACAAAGGGTTTTTGTGTTTGGAAATTTAAAATATATATATATGTGTGTGTGTGTAGTGGTTTGCTATTGGTGTCTATGAGTTATAGCTTTCAAGATAGTTGCTTTCTGTAGTGTCCTTTTTAAATCCTTACCTGCCACTGCCAGGTCATCATCAAAATTTAGCAATTTTTTTGTCGAGAGGGCCAGATACCAATACAGAAATCTTAATTAAGGTTCTAAATTACTCCCATGCTTTCAAATAATTTTATCTGAACAAAACATGTTAACATTTAACTGGCTGTGTGCATTCAAATCAATCTATTAAAATCTAATACGTCTAAAATGCAAGGGATATAACTTACCAACTGCCAGGGAATAATAACCCTTTGGATTTATGAGAGCACTGGTCATAATACTTTTCATAGCAGCACCCATTTCACTAAAAGATTGCAAAAGAGATAAAAATCCGTCTGCATAATGTATTGAAGAAAGATAGCGATCTGAAGAAGCTAAAAGAAAAATTTATTCAATTATATTTAAGCCATAATTACATAACTTTATTGTTACTTTTCAATGAAAGTAGAGATAATGTATAACAGAAAGAAAAAAAAACAATATCAAGTTATTGAAACTTATATGTTCAAAATAAACACTTATTCAACTGAACTGCTAAGAGTTTTTACATAAAGTGAATTTTTTTTTGTAGAAAAAGAAGAGGTGAAGAGCAATAAATCTATACACATTGTAAAATTGCATTGTTAGCAAAAGTTCTACTTAAAACTGATTTTGCTTTCTATTTCATAAAATAAGTCTAAAGGCTTTTAAAAATTAACAAGTAGAGAGGAAAGAAAAACTGTTTCTACTGGCTGGTTTAAAAAAAAAAGGTATTCAGTTAAGCTTAAAAACGTATTTGCAAGAATATACACCTATACATAGTACATGGGCAGATGTTAAACATATGCAATCTTATTTTTTTCTTTTTTTTTTTTTTTACTTAACAATTTCAAGGCATCGCTGGAGTCTTAAAAACGCAATAGTTCACAATTAAAAATCTAGATTAATTACAATGACACAACTTTCATTGTAACCAAAAAACTAACATTATTTTAAAATTATACATCGTGATGATTGCCACAATATCATTTACAGAAAATGCATCAAAAACTTTCAGCTGATTAAATAAGAAAATTAGAAAAATATACACAATTTAATTCTTATATTTTTCTTGAAATATTAGTAATGTTTCTACCCTCTGTGATCGAGAGGGCTAAAATAGAAATTAATGAAGCTAGTATTGATAAAATAAAATTTTTAAAAAAGAAGTAAAAACAAAAAATAACTGCCTATTAAGAGTAATTTAAGTGATTAAATGTAGAATTTAATACCAAAAGAGCTGGGATTAGCTATACCGTGCAAAACGTTAATAACAGTATGCATTACAGATAAACTAGCTAAACGGCGCTATAAACTAAATCTAAAAGCAAAAATCATTGGGAAATCGAGATCATATGACTATGATTATTTCACAGTGTACATATTATGATACAGTTCCTATCGCAAATCAGCAGACAGATCAAGAAATATTAAAATACTGAGAAAAAACTTTAATTTACCAGGTTCGCTATTTTCTCTAAGATCTCGAACAAGTCGCAAAAACAAACGAGGCATAAAAACTTCTGCAACGCACAACAGGTCTGGAGGAACTTCAGGTTTATTTATTTGGTTTTGTAATCCATGTCTTTGGCAAAAACTAGAATTAAACGTTTTTATTCATAACACAGTCTAGCAAATGTAAAACAATCAGTAACTAAAAGTCAAAATAGGACAATGAAAATACTTCAAATTATGAAACAGTGCATGCATTATAATTTAAGCAACACTTTTATATAATTTTTATGAAACAAATTCATAAACTTTTTAAAACCACAAAGCTTTATACAAACTCTTGGAAATACAGAAATTTTATTTCAATAGGGGGAGCGAAAATGCTTGTCAAAATTTAATCAAAAGGGCATAATAATAAAGGGCAGTATATTAGATGCTAAACAAATAAAGGGTAGCAAGGAAAGAAACAAAAACACAGTAATGTAAAGCGATCGGCGTTTTCATACGCTACAGACTGACGATACGCCGAAATAGATTGGGGTTGAATTAATTGTGAAAATTTTGAAGAGAACAATGTGAACTTTTGTCTTTTTGCATAATTCGAAACAATAATCAATATAGTAAAGGAAAAATCTCATTTTGAGAAAAGGAAAATTAAGCACTAAAAACACCCAATGAAAAAAGCACCTTTAAGGGCTTCTAAAAACGAAAATAAGCACCTTTGAAAACGCTATGCACCCTGCTAATAATAGATTTCCAATAGAGTTTTTGCTTTTTCATCACTGAAATATGAAACTCTTAAATTTCTTTGCATAATTTTTGACAAAAATTTTAAGCAGGGTGGTCAATACAGAACGCTTTCTATGCGTGTTTTTAAAAGATCCTTTTTTCAAACGCTTAGACAATAGTAATTAAATCAAATAATTGCAAAAAAATTCTTGAAACTTTGTTCGCATTGAACCATTTTATTACGGTGTTAATATAATATAATTAAAATAAAAATAATAAGGTAGGTAGATTGGTAGGTAAAAAAGTCAGTACTTTATTTACATCCCACTCGAGCTGCACAATGGGCTATTGGCTATGGTCAGGGAATCATCCCTGAGGATGATTCAAAGACATCTCATCACAATTTTGATCCTTTGCAGAAAGGATGGCTCCCCCCCCCCCTTTGGTAGCCTGAGTATCTGTAAGAATAGTCAAGCACTTTATGGTAGAACAGTTTAATGAGGACTGATGCCAAGCACTCTCAGTCCCTACACAGTCTAATCAAAGAAATCACCCACCCGCTTACTGATGGGAGTCAGTTATGCTTAATTTCGGTGTTCTACTAGAAACCATGTAATTACGATCAGTTTACTGTGAGGCATTAAATTAATCAGTATTGATTGAAAATATACAAGAATTGCCTCGATATAATCAAAAAAAAATTTTTACTCAAGAAAAAGATATGATTTTATGCTTATACACAGATTGCATTAATTAATCAGAGTATTAAGAGCACTTCATTAAAATACTGAAATGATTCTTTGTGGATACAATTATTTTATTGTCAGTCTCTGAAAATCAGAAATTATAAAGGATTATAGCTACTGTTATATCATTTAAAACTTTATTTTGAATAAAAATTAGGTCAGAAACGTGAATGTGCATATTTGTTATCTATAAAAATTGTAGGCTAAACTTTAGTTTTAGAAAATAAGACAGTATTTTTACCCAGATTCCTTCATGACACTTTTATCACCACAATCGCAAGCTCCACCAGCAAGACTTCTAAACATATTAAAATCGTGGTTGCGATGATCTCCCTTTTGGAAACAATCAGAGCACAGTGACATGCAAGGGGAAATACCGCAAGTGCGACATCGATATGCAACAAAATTAGCAGTCCAGACATATCCACATGTTGTAGCACTGTCATATTTTCTCACTAAAACAAAATCTGTATTACTATGGTTGAATTTTTAAAACATCAAAATATAAAAAATTTTAACATATAACAGTCAAATGAACCTTTATGTTAATAAATGTTAAAAATACATCACTACCAATTATTAATACATAACTATCAAATATTGCCACTAGAGCTGTGGTGGCTCACGGGATAAAGTATTCCCCTCCCAATGAGGTGAACTGAGCTCGAATCCCAATGTTGGCTGGTCGATAAGAATTTCGCTCTCGGCTAGCACCGACCGCAGTGCTGAAGTAAAAATATCCTCAGTGGTAGACAGATCATGGGTTAGAAGTACCTTTGCCATCATACTATTCATGGGATGTTTGTGTGGTTTTCCTCTCCATGTAACCCAGATGCAGGTTAGTTCCATCAAAAAGTCCTCCATAAAGACAAATTTCACCCAATATTTGATCCAGGAGTTTCCTTGCCTTCTGGATTGGGTTTCAAATTACAAGGATTTAACAAAAATACTTTGTTGTAATAATGTTAAATGTATTCGAAAATAACTTGAAATTGTGTAGTTTCATGTTCCTTTTTAGTGGTTTTTAGCAAAATGGCTCGTTTTATTCCTGGTAAGTGATATACACGCCACAAACCAGGTAACCGACGATGTTAATGCTAAGTATTTAGATATTATTTTTTATACAGATACAAATTTTTCTGATTAAATTTTATGGTAAATATCTTGCCACCATGTTTCATAAAAATATAGACTACAAATAAAGTTAAGTTAAAGTATAGAGCCAAAACTCTATTTTTCTAGTTATCTAAAAGTTAATTACTTAAATTTTTGGGGGCGGAGTTGTCGACCATGCCAACCTTCGTCTATCAAAAGGTACCTCAAGATCGATTCAAGTTAGCATGTGTTATATACCAGTGAATTGATGTTTATATTTCGTAGTGGTAGTTACGCCACAAATTATTTGGTTACATATATTTTTTACTTTTCAATGGCGACCAACAGTAATAAATATAAACTAATAATATAAATAATAATTATAATAAAATAAATTAATAATATAAACTAAATAATTATAAACTAAATAATTATAAACTAAAGCTTTCACAATTTTTGATAATTTTGACATTTTAAAAGTTTTGTTAATTTTCCAATATTTCATGAACCCTACTACAAGAAAGCTGAAACTAAGTGGCATTTCATATGAACTTTTGAATCATTAGTAAAAAAGGCATTAGTAAAAGTGGCATTTCAGTAATTTAGAAAATAACTTTAAATCAAATTTTAAAAATAACAAAAACATTAACTTAAATAATTAAAAAATAAATTTCCCCAAAAAACGCAAAAAGTTGACAATCCTATATTTCTTATAATTACGATCATTAATATTTTTGACACACCATGTTAAACGATCCATATCACATCAAATATATTGATCATGTATTTTACACAAGGTAGCATTTAATCGCTTCCTCAAAAAAATGCAAGTTTTTGATGAAAATTTTAAGGAACACTTAATTTATGATTTGAGGTACAACGTTACTGTCGAAACAAGGAAACTATTTTGGTGCAATTATTGCCGTGAAGATCTTCCAAATTTATGAAAATATAAAAAAGGAAAAATAATTTCTATTTTAATCAATTTTGTTCAATATTTCATCCTTTCTCCAATTTACAAATTAAACATGTCAGAAAAAAATATTTTTCCCAGCAAATAACACAGTTGTGCTTCAGTCACTAGTCCTTGAAATCTGTTAAAATGAATGACAGAAAATAGCTTATGAGAAAAATTATAACAATGTTGGAGAAGGGGGAACAGAGTTAACTTGATATACCATCTTAGCAGCATGTAAAATTATTCTTCTAATTAATTATTTACTTTAATGAACTCTATGCGGCACTCTATGGAGGTTGCGTCCATTGCTCTCCAGTAAATCCCAGTTCATCCATTAAAATTTTAATGTTAATTCTCGAACAAACTTAAATGTGTGTGACAAGAACGAGCTTTTGTTCCCCATTTCATATACAAGGGTGGGGATTGGAATCGCACCCGTCTGTTAGTTTTGGTTGTTTTGCAGTGACTCAGGAGATGGAGCATTTGTCTTCCAAAGAGGTGAACCTGGTTCGAATCCCAGCAATGGCATGTCCACACTCAGCTTGCACCAAACGCAGTGCTGACAGTAAATATCCCCAGTCTCAGCGGTAGACAGATCATGGGTTATATAAAAAATACAATGGAAAAGGGCATTCAAGAAATGGTATTTCCAGACATACAAGTGGGACGAATTAATGCAATGCATTTATAATTTGCTGAATATTTAGCCACTAGATAAAAAATTTAAAACTTCTAAAGTATGAATAATTTGGTACAATCGCATCTTAGAGTTGTCATATAAAGTAAAAACAGAAATGTTTTGCAGAAAACCCCAATGTTACGAATATACCAGATTCAATTAATGAAATTCATCAAATCAAGAGTTAAACTGTATAATATAGGTAAGTACTGTGTTATTATTTACATATTATTTTTATGGTTCTACCAAAAATGTTATTCTTATAATGTAATACCCATTTAGAAGGAATACCCATTGTTTTTTAAACTTATCGTTCAGAAATTCTACCAATAATTTTTTTTAAAAAAATATTGAAGTTAATTTGGTTTGCGAAGAAAAAACAGTACTAACCCCTGGTGCTAATGATGAAGAAAATGTTGGGTATGTTACAGGTTGGGTAAAATACCTCAAACAACCAGATCTGATGTTTATGCATCAGTTGATAAAAATGTTGAAACTTGTGGTATTACAGTTCAATAAATGGTTGCAAAAGCTTAAGTGCAAAGTGATAATGATGAAGACAGAACTTAAAACAACTAATTAGAGATAACATTTGCAAAAGGTCTAAAAGATTTTAAAACAATGAAGAACTTTTGTATTCATACAAACTTTCAGAAAATGAATAGCAACCTGTAAAAATGTCGAAAATACATTGTTTACGTGGAGATTAATGAGAAACAAAATTTCCACGTTAAATAAATTAATATATATATATATTAGCCTTCTTTTGCATTGTAAATTTTTTTGCAGGAAGTACATAATATTTTTAGCTAATATTTCTTATATTAATAATAAATTTATAATATAATATAAATAAATATATAATATAAATAAATATATAAATTTAATTATACGTAATAGATTATAATTTTTTTTACACATGTTGTATTTATTTTCATACATTTTCTAATAATTATCTGATACTTGTAGCTGTATCTAATTTCCATATCTCCTGTATCCTGTATCTATTTCCGTATTTCCTGTATCTATTTTTCCTAAATGGTTCCTTCAATCAATATTCTACTGTAATAGACTTCCTCAAAATGAAATAGTACCTCAAAATTTAAGTTTTTCCTTAACAAGAACTTCATTTACTTAAAATCTAGAAAAATTATGTACCATACTAAAGTGTAAATGTTAGTTACAGGCATGAAAGAGGACAAAAATAAAAAAAAAGGCTGAACTTTGTGCAACACAGCCACTGGGAGGAGAGTTTTATTATTATATTGTGGTATCAATGAGATATATAAAAGCATAACTTATAGCTTTGTCAGGGGATTTTTATTTCATACAAAAAGTGGCAGGAGCATTTAGACAGTTAATTTTAAATATTTTTAAATTCTTTGAAAACTACTATATTAAAGAAAATTAAGCAATTATAGGAAGTTGCGGCTTAATACTCATCATTTTAAATTAATTACCAGTCAATCATTTTAAATTAAAATAGTCGCCAACTTTCACCTCTATCTTCTGATGTTTGCTACTAAACTTTTAGCCTCTTTGTTTTAATTAACCAATCAAACTCAGATTTTTTTTTTCAGCACCATCGATCGTACGCACTTTGTGCTTGCCTTTCAAATTGACTACCATCGTTAAAATACATTTATCTTACTCATAGCTGTCAACTTGCTAAAAATAGGAATTCAAAGCATGATAAGCTAATCAGGAGTAATTATGACTCAAAGTGAAAAACAAAATATCAAAAATAAAATATCGATATCAAAATATCCACAGCGCATTTCATACATAACATAATTTTTTTAGCTAACAGTTTTAATTAAATTACTTACTAATGAAGTTTAATTACTTAATAATAAAGTATGATGTTAGATATTACAACCCCCTGATTACGAATTGCAATATTGGATTTTAAAAGTGCGTGAATAGGAATTATGTCATTGGATTTTACTCAGACGGGAGTATGAATTTCAATATTGGGTTTTTAAAATACTTAAATACAAATCAGGATATTGGAGTTTTTAAATTCGTGAATGGGAATTACGATGTACAATTTTTAAATCACGTGAAAATGAATCGTAACGCGTAACTTTTAAATTAGTAAAATACAAAAATTGATGATAGATAGTAAACTGCTTGAATAAGAATTGCAATATTAGCAGATTCCGGGGCAATTCCTAATATTTAACATTCCGAAAATCAGCCAAACCAAAGAAATTGAATTTGCGGAATAATCACATGTATGTAAATGTCTAGCCAAAGAGATCTATCGTAAGTTTCAAATTTTTTCTTTTAATAAGTTTTTTATTCACGGAAATCTCCAAACAAGTGGTTTTGAAATATGTAGAATTCTGCGATATTCGCATGCTCTGCTCCTAGTTCTTAGACCCGTTCTGGGTAGGAAAAAAATCGGCATAAGGTATGAAAAAAGGTGCTAGAATACTAAAAAATCAGAACATTTTGATCTAAAATCGTATTTTCGAATCAAGATTAAGAAATCGAAACAAATACTATTTAATAGGTTGAAGCAATAAAGATAAAAGAAAACAAAGGAAATAAAAATATGGCCACCGAAGCCGACTTCTTCAGTAGGGACCAGCTCCATAAGCCATAGAACAAAACCTTTTCTATTGAGAGAGCCAGACAAATGTCAATATTTTCTCCCCCAGTATACCCTAAAGGTTTTGTAAAAGTCCAGGAAAGAGTTTGTTTCAAGTTCAGGTATCATTCAGACAGCTTGGGTTTTGGCAATCATTGGGGAGGGAGTTTCTTTAATAATTGAACTCTCCAGAAATTTACGTTTTAAGAACATGGTCAGAAATTTTAAAAATACGGAGAAAAAAGCAGATTTCCGCTTTTTTGAGGAAGTCTTTCATCCCTGTTGTTATCTATTTATTTATTAACATAAGACTTGCAATACAATCACCAACTGTTTACATGGCACCTGTTTAGAATTCAGGCTGATATAATTCGTCCTCTTGTGCTTTGTTTTTCAGAGAGTAACAAATGTGCATGATGTTTAAATTGAAATGATTTTTTATTTAAACCCCATTGCACATTGCTACTTAAAGTTTCCTTGCAATAAAATAAAGTCTAAGCAAAGAAAAAATATCTGAGATCAGCATTTTGTCTGTTTTTTTAAATAAGTTTATCCACACTTTAATAAATTGAACTATTTTGCAATTAAATTTTAAAGTTAAGCAAACAAAGAAGGTATTTGTTATTTAAGTAACTCAAGGTTTTGTTCTGTTATAGGCAGAGTTAGAAAAAAGTGTTTGTTGGAGCGAGTTATATTTCATTTAATACATAATATTATGTCAGTAAAAAGGTCATTTTCCTCACATGCAAACAGTAATGTTAGAATTAGCTAGTACAGCTTAGCAACTTTTTAGTTTAGATAATTTCCCTTTAATTATATGGATATTTCAACAAGTGTTGCAATCAGTTTCGATACATAACAAAACTATGAATACAATTTATATAGCTAGCCATCAGTTTAATATGAGGTGATAGACTTAATAATGGAAATAAAAAGAATGTAATTACCTGTCTGGGCAAATTCTTCGGGGGATCTACCACCACCCATTAACCAACGACACCAATCAATCGTTTCCCATTCACTTATAGGGACTAAAGGATTTAAAATTGTGTCAAAAACTTCATTCATAATATCCGTGTTGCTCTGAGAGGTACAAACACCTTGTATATAGGCAGCAGTAACTCTCTTTCCCTTTTTGATGAGAACATCAGCCGCTGCGCTAGCCATAATTAGTATAATTAATTGGTTTGTTTATAAATTTCACCTACATACATAAATCCTACATAGAGTTGCAGAAATCCTCAACTTCCATATTTACGCATTATTTTGCTGCCAACAAAGTTACTTCTACTTCAAAATAATCTCAATTCTGATCCGCTAACTGCCAAGCCTTTTGAAAGTGAAATGGAAATTATTTTTTTATAGATAGCGCTGCTTTATATCAGAATATTACAGTTCAGAAGGAACACTTAAAATAATAAAGGCTATATCCATGTATTCAGACATAGAAAATTTACAAAATGAACTCTAGTTTTGAGAGTTTTGAAATATACTTTCATTGATGTATAATTTAATGATGAAGAAAACTGTTCATAAAGTATTGGAATTTGTGTTTTGGTAGGTATTCATACAGATTGAAGCAATAAGAATCATCTATAATTTAACATAATTTAAAACACCAGATTTCGAATCAGGTACGGAACAGAACTTTTTATTTTAAGTCATCCAAGAACTGCACAATTGGTTGTTAGTGACGATCTCCGAAACATTTCTAAGGACGATAAGGCGACAACACACATACGCCAAATCCCGTTTTACAGGGAGGACACATTAATACACCATCCATCCACAGATCTTAATTTTGACCTAAACCAAGGCACGATCAAATTCTGATCTAGTGCCCCCAATGATGTAAATTTGTTATAGGAACTTGGTGGACTTTTTGACCCCGACAGATTTAGCGTACACCAGTCACCATTTTGTGCAAGGGGAGTTTTCAGTCGGCCGGGATCAAGCGCGCGGCCTTAGGCCCCAACACCTTTGGACAGCATAAATATTCTAATGTAATCATTAGATAAAAAAAACAAGAACCCATGAGAAATAGAGGAAACCTTTCCGGTAAAGGAGACTGCAAAGGGAAAGATGCTTTTCGTATACATCCGTCACTGAACTACCGATCCAAATTTGAGTTTACAACTACCGATGTCTAACTTTTTAGTTTTTTTAATTTTGAACCCTATCTAGAAGACAAAGGAATTCCTAACTCAAGTATTGGGAAAAAATTGCCTTCATGGAGGACCATCCATCATTATGTTTCATGATTACAGAACGGTTTGTAATTTTGCTACTCCAGCAGCAAATAAGTATTGTTAAAATTCATATAAACTTTAGATAAACTTATTGAAATTTAATTTTAAACTTACCATAATTTGACAAAATTGCGCATTCTCTAAAAAATGACCTACTTGAACATACAATTTTGACATTAGTTTTAAATTATGCTAAAAGTTTTAAAAACAAAAAGGCATTTTAGTGACAATTAGTTTCATTAAATTAAAGTTTGTTTTTTTTATTTTATTTTATAACTGAAAATCAGGTTTAACGTGAAAATAAAAATGTTTTATCACTGTACTAACTGTCTAACTGTTTATTTATTAGAAATTCCTTGTATAAATTTCGTACCGAACGATGTGGTTTTAGTTCAGTTTCTGACATACTCAAAATCAGATACTTATGAATTATTAAGTATAACTTTAAGGTATTGATACTTCATCTATCATGTTCACCTAAAGAAATTAAATTTTCAAAAAAGCGGGGGAACCACCCCTTCTGCTGAGGGTGTGCGGAATCGATCCTCGTTGAACTGTTCTAGCATAAAGTGCTGGATTCGCTCGCACGTCCTTGGGTTACCAAATTGTGATGACGTGTCTTCGGATCATCCTCACGGAAGTTTTCCTGACCATCGATAATAGCCCATTGGGCTGGCCGGGATAGCTTGGTTGGTAGGAGACTGGACCCATGTCCAAGAGTTCGTGGGTTCGATCTCCGCCAGCCGCGTGTAGTAAATGGTGACTGATGCACGTTAAATCTGTCGATTCGCAATGTCCTCCATAACAAATCAATACCTCTAGGGGTACTAATTCAGGAGTTTCCTTGTCTTCTGGATTGGTTCAAAATTACAGGGCCACGTAGTTAAACATTAGTAGTCGTAAACCCAAAAATTTGGGTCAGATGTTCAACGACGTATATAAAATATAAAAATAGCCCATTGGGAAGCTCCGGTGCTACGGTTGTAGTACATACTACTATGCATTACCAAGTTTTATTTACTAAGTAAATTTAAATAAAAATTGTTTTCAAATATATTTTCAATGTCCAAAGTGTTTATTTTTATTTTCTTCAATTGTCTACTGTCCCGCAGAGTATTGATCGTTAAGATACGGTACCCTACAAAGCAGTTAGTGAGAGGGCGTGTGAGGAGGTGCTTCCCGTTGTCTAATATACACAAAGCAGAGCTTGTTGCGTTATAGAACTGTTGAATCTCTTCGCTTAACGTTGAGAAAAGCTATAAAAAAATTTATAAATAAAATTTAAAGAAAAGTTTTTGTACTTTTTTTGTTGAATTTGAAAGTAGTTTAAATTTATCTTTTTTTTATTGATTTATTTAAAAAGCTGAACGGGTATTGTTGTATTTTAAAATTTAAACTTTACTTTCACAAAGAACACTTTATAAAACACTTTTTTCACCTGCGTAATTTAGTGTAGCGAAAATTATTAGCAGTTGAATTAGAATTTTTTTAAGCCACGTAAACTTAAACTTTAGAAATGTGGACAAGTGAGGTGTTGCTTCCTATGTACGTTTTAACGCTGAATCGAATGACATCGAAATTATTCAATAGAACTATTAGTTTCAAAGTTTAAGGAGTGTATAAAGTATGAAGGATAAAAAAAAATGCAATTTTTATACCTATCTGCACGATTCTGAAATGTATCTCTGGACAAGTAAGGTATTAATTCCTATGTACTTTTCTTTTACACTGAATCATATGAAATTAAAACAAAGTTGATAGGAATAATAATTCAAAAGTTTTTATGTAGGCAGGTAGGACTTGATTTACGTCGCACTAAAGCTGCGCAATGGGCTATCTGCGACGATCTGGGAAACACCCCTGAGGATGTTACGAAGACATGCCATCACAATTTCGATTCTCTGCAGAAGGGATAGCTCCCTCGCTTTAGTAGCCCGACAGTCTGCGGGCGAAGTCCAGCACTTTACGGTAGAACAGTTAAAGGAGGACCGAATCTGAGCACTCTCGGTTCTTATGCAGGCTGATCAAAGTGATCACCCAACTGATTTTGACCGCAGCAAGTGATGTTGGACTTTGATGTTCTACTGTGAAACGTGTGTTTACGATCAGTCCTTTCATTGACAAAGCTTGTATGTAAAAAATACAGTTTTTCACTTTTATCGTTTCGCAAATCTGGCATTGCCATACAGAGAAGCGAAATATTAGACAACGATTTTTTACGCGTAATTAAATGAGACGAATACTAAGTGGATAAGATTAATACTTTATAAGTTATAACTACTATAAAGGTTTCGAGCATAAAACGTGAAATTTTTTCACTTTTACTTATCTATGTGTTTGACATAGTTATCTAGACAAGTGAGAAGTTATTTTTATTACGTATTTCCTTAAGTTAAATGCAATAAAATCAATAGTAAGTAGATAGTACAGATACAAGAACTGGTGACTGAAGCACATCTGTGCAATTTGCTGGGAAAAAAAATATTTTTCTAACATGTTTAATCTGTAAATAGGAGAAAGGATGAAACATTGATAAAAATTAATTGAAAAATAATTTTTTCCCTCGTTCCTGTCTTCAAAAATTTGGGAAGATTTTCACAGCAGTAACTGCATCAAAATACTCTCCCATGTTTTGGTATAATAACGTTGTACCGTAAATCACCAATCAAGCGGACCTTAAAATTTTCATGAAAAAAATTGCGTTTTTGTGAAGCGCTACCTAGTGTAAAATAGTGATTATTATGTAGGAAAGTGATCAACATCTTTGATATGATGCATGTCGAAAATAAATACTTTCGAAAGTATAAGCATTTTATGCTTATTAAAAAATTAATGAAAAATGATATTTTTAATAATTGAAACTCGCATAGGTTCTAAACTAATGGTACAATCGACTATGTTTGAATCCCTTTCTATAAAGCGTAAACAAATGCACAAGATTTAATACTTTGCTAGTCTATATTATAATGTCAGAAGTGTACGAAACTGTACCTCTTATATCACACCACCTACTGTTTCAAATATCACAAGTAGGTAAAAAAAGCCGATTCTGGATGCTGGCGGTGGAGTTGAGTTGCGTTGTTTTCCTCCTGCTGCTGAGTTGAGCTGTTTTCCTCCTGCTGCTAAGTTGAGTTGAGTTGTTCTCCTCCTGCTTTAGTTTTGGTTTCCAAAATTATTAACTTCCGGTAGCAACACTGAATTTAGTTTTGGTTTCCAAAATTTTTGACTTCCGGTGGCAACACCGGAAGTTAATAATTTTGGAAACCGAAACCAAAACTAAAGCAGGAGGAGAACAACTCAACTCAGCAGCAGAAGGAAAACAGCTCAACTCAACAACGCAGCAGCAGGAAAACAACTCAACTTTACCGCCAGAATCCAGAATCGGCTTTTTTTACCTACTATCACACCACCGCGAAAATTGCATAGAAAAAAATATAATACATCATTTGTTTAAATAGGTATTTTAGACGCAAAAATAAGTATAATAATAATAAAAAATTTATACGCCATACAAAATCTCTTATAACTTCTAAACTATTAGTCCAATCTTTCTTGAGATTTCATTCTCATTCGATTCAGCTTAAAAAAAATAGGTAAGTAGAAATAATTGACTTGTTTATATAGTAAAGTTTAACCGCCTCTTTTGAACCCTTCACCACCTTAGTAAATTCAAGATGACAGCTGAAGCTCCTTTCATAAGAGTTTCCTATAATTCATCAATGTGCGTAGCTAAATCTTTCAACGAAAAATAAGCCCCTTTTAAGCACTCAAAAAGTATTTTTAAACACTGTATACATTAACAAATGCAAAACATTTTTCAAAGACTTTAGATGATGATGAGAAAATAACTAGTTTCTAACAAAGAACGCTTTACTTTTTACAGAGGGGGAAAATGAAGTCTGAAATTGAGAATATCTTGCAAAATGCAGCAGAGTTGCACATGAGAAGGCAACAATCTCACCGAACCCAGCTCAGTAGACGTACATAACGACTCGCAAGTATTTCATCAAACATGTAAAATGATTGGCTCTTTCATACGCTATGGACAGACGTTACGCCGAAATGAATTGTGAAAACGTTGAATAGAAAAATGTGAAAAGCACGCTTTTGGCGAAAATCGACATGGTAACGAAAAAAAAAATCTCATTTTTGAAAAGGGAAAATTAAGCACTTTTTAAAAACACCCAATGAAAAAAAAAAAAAAAAAACATTTTTAAGGGCTTTTAAATTACGAAAATCGAAAATAAGCATCTTCAAGCACTTTTTAAAAACGCTACGCACCATGTTTATAAGCTTCAACAGGTCGTGCGCCTTAATCAAATTTTAGGAAAATTAATATCAGAACATAAAGTTTAAGGTTTGCCATGTTCTGAGCGTTATCTCTTATTTGGCTGTATTTGTGTAAAATATCGCAGTTTGTTATCTTTTGGGTAGCAGCATCATCATAGCATATTTTGCGAAGTCCAAATTCATTTATTATTTGTTTCGTCGAAAGTTAAATTGAAAGAAGTAGTTCTATTGTAATCACTACAACTATAATAGTGTATGGCCCACTTTTTCTTGCTTAGACGTAAAAATCAATTGGAAGTAGTAACCCAGAAATCTTACGACGTATTTCAACCTTTAACGCTATCTGTGCATAACTTTACTAGGTAAACCATCCATTAAAGCTCAAGATAAATGAAGAATAGAAGATCAAGAATAAACTATTCAAGAATAGAATATTATATGTTCAAATCGAAAGTCCAAAATACATTGTAATTATTCAACAGAACTGAATTATTCATTCAAATAGCAATTATGACAATACCACTTGATAAGGTTTTATAAATTAACTAACATAACTGTGCAGGAAGTTGCAAATTTCTTGGAGAATCCAAGGTTTTCCAATGATATTTTCAAATTGCCTCAGAATTCCAGATTTAAAAGAGTAGCCACCCTGAACTTTTAAAGCAATTTCCAGTCCCCCCCCCTTCCAATTATTTCCGTATTTAATTACTGAGGAAGTTGCCAACTAGTCACCCAATTGCCCCTTTCTCAAAATGGCAAGAGAATTGTCGTCATAACATTACAAAACAGTTGATATTTGTTTTTGTAAACGTCGCTCTAACATAAATCAAAGTTAATTAACGTTTAAGGGACGGAAATTTAGTATTTGCAATAGTTATAAGCAGTTGTTAAGATCGCTGAGAATAATTATAATTTTCGAGAAACATAAAATTTTTTCGGATCAAAGTCCCTTCTAATTTTCTAATTGATCCTTCTAAAAAATCCCTTAAAGTTAAAAATTATCCCTTCAATTTTTTATTAACTTCTGCAAAGTAGTTGTTATATCTTTTTAATTCCACTATTGGGCAGAATGAATTCAGTATTAATTTTAGCTGTGCAACTTATGAACACATTAACTACTGTAAAAATAGTAAATGTATGCACCTATAGTCAATTATTAGGTCAAATTAACCTCAGTCTGCAGAATAAATTCTCCATTCCCCCATAATTTTTTATTAACTTCCACAAAAATAGTTAATATATATTTTTCCATCTATTGGGCTAAATGAATTCTTAATTTTTAATGTGCAATTTATGAATACATTAACTACAGCAAAAATAGTTAATGTGCACATCTATTTCCAACTGTTGCACCATAGTAATCCCAATTTGCAGAATAAATTCTGCATTAATTTTCAAAGTGTAATTTATAAATACATTTTATATTAATACAGTTTTCATAAGATATTAATGTCTAAGTCTTCAAAATAAATAATATCAAAACATAAGTTTAACATTAATAATATTTTATTGCATTTTTCTCTTTTTATACAATAAGGCTCCATTGACAAACTGTACAAATGTATACAAAATAAATGCACACTTAATTTCATCGTCGTAGAATGCTTAACAAATTATTTTCATATTTACATGAACACATTCACAATAGGAACTCTTTTTTTTTTTTTTTTTTTTTAAACGCTCAGCATTTAGACAATTCATCGTCAATAGAGCAGTGATTTTGTTCAAATGCATAAACACAAAATATGATCTGTTTAAAATCAACGTGCAGTAAAAAGTAATACAAAATAAATAGTTTTTTATACTAATCATATTTTAAAAGTTTGAACCAGTGAAATACAAACAAAGGAAATTTAAAGTCATTTAGTTTTTAAACGTCATGTCATCATGCAAATTTATCTCTTAAAAAGCACTATTTACAGTATTAAGTAGTGTAAAATATAATAAATAAATAAAGAGTTCAAGTTCAAATGAGAATTACAATATTAAAAGTAATGTAATGAAACACTCAAATAGCTGTTCTAAATATGAAATAGTTTCGCTAACTTACAATCTAACGGCTTTTAACGACGAGCTTTTTTTTTGTTGTTGATATTTTCCTCTTAGCTGTCGCAACTATAATGCAAGCTTTTATTTATTTTAAAATTTTTATTTAAAAAAAAAATGCCAAAGAGGAAAGCGGGTCGCTAAAAGCCACTAGATTAGAAAATAGCAACCAACCTATGTTGATATTTATATATATATTCCATCCAATTTATTATTTTTTTTTATTACAATGGTTATGTTTTAATGGCCCAAAATAAATTTTTTTTAGTTTATTAAATTATTCATTTACTATTTTCCAGTGGCAGAAAATCAGGAATTTTAAATGGTTATGAAATATATATATATATTAGTATCTTTTTAGATTTAATTAAGTACGCACATTAACGAGTGCAAATTAATATTTAAGCGAGAAAACGCAAAAATGCTCTAGAAATCTAAAGAAACACTACTATTAACTGCAAACATTCAAATTTCATCATGCAATCAAACTGGTTAGGGTATTTTTCATCCAGCCTTCCTCACTAGTGATGATTCAGTTTTTCTCCTCTTTAATATTAATCTGCAACTTCTAGTGTATATACTTATTGTAAGGATTTGAAAAATATATTTTAAAGAAGATAACCATGGAACAACTACATGCGCTTTTATGGAATATACAGTTTACAAAATCTAAACAATAACTCCACATTTAATTTACCGAAGCGTTATATTCTCCAAATGTTATATTTACTTAACTCATAACCATAGTTAAAAACTTATTTGAGTCTACTTTCACTTTATTTTGATCCCTGTTTATGCCACGATTCTCGAACGAAACCAAGTTTAAAATTTAATAGTTCTAAAATTAGTAATAGAGTTAAATAGATTTCAGAATCATCCACCGCAGTATTCTTGCATTTGCTGACACAGAATAATGTGTCTATAAGTAGTGTATTTTGATTACTATTTGCGACAAAATTAGAATTTTTTTTATAAGATATACATATAGAAATGTATCTCTACGAATTAAATTAAGAGTTTTAAAATATACAATCCCTTAAAAAAACAGTATCCAATAATATTTAAAAAGAAAAAAAAATTGATATTATGCGACGCTACAAATATTTATTATTTCATTGAGATTTTTGAAGTAGAAAAGTATATAATATCAACCACTGAATGCCAATAACATCAACTTTTCGTTAGCTTTAAAATTTTATTACAAATTATTAACTATGTATAAAGTTCGTAAAGCTATTTTTTTTAAAAAAAAAGGTTATAACTATAATTGTTTTATGATTTAATTTTAAAACAAAAACTTAATAAAAAAAAGGCAAAAAACTACACTTTTAAAACAAATTTCTTTCGTCGCATTACAGAAACTCAAGATAAGACTTGATTATCAACACAATATGTTCTTTGCAAATAACTAACAATTTTAGCAGCAATCAAACTAAACTGCACCTGGTAATCTAACTCAAACAGCAAACAATGATTTGGTCCCCAATTTTGAAAACTGCCACATTCTTTAAGCGATTGGCAGATGGGAAAAATAACTGCTGTATAAGTATCCAGAGAATTTATTGAGCATATGCGCAACTCGTCGGTCTAATCTGAGTAGACCGAACGGCTGCATAACTCATACGTTCCAAAAAGTCTCTTTTAAAATTCAGATTCATCCCTTCATTGAGCATTTCACGACTTATCACATAATTAGACATTTTTGTTGACTAAGCCTAACATGGCGCTTTAAGTGCGGCGCATGTCTTCTAACTAGACTTGAGAAACGGCTTTTGCCAAGTCCAGCTAAAGCAGAAAGTTCGAAAGCATCTGTGACACCAAGTTCATCTTTGGCTGACGTCTCTACATACGCTGATGCGTTCATTTGTCGTGCTACAGCTGCTGCCTATAAATAAAAGAACAAAAAGTTAGAAATGGTTTTAAATTACAAACTTCTTAAAACACATTAATAATTTGTTACACATTAATAATTTGTTAGCAATTAAAATTAATTCAATACATTTCCTTTTAATTAAAAAGCTATATATAGCAATAGGTTCTGGAATCATGTAGCCTCTTTGAAATATATTTGCAGAAAGATGCTAAAAACTAAGTAACAAAACATAAATACATTAGAAGTCGCAAAATATTGTTTAAGCAAAAGAAAAAAACTTTATAATAGTCGGACTATAACATTATAAAGTCATTCAATAACGAAGCGGAGTTAAAAGCATCAAAATCAATTTGATGGTTGAGTGCAACTGAAGTATATTTCGCTTAGTAACAATCCCACAATCAAAATGATTATCTTGCTTTTAAATTTGCATTTGCCGTGATTGATCTGGATGCTAATTCGTCAGAATTTGGTAACATTTTTGTTCGCTTAAAAATTAAGTTGCCATCCAAATGTGTCTATTCTTTTCACAATTAACATCAAGATGTGTATTTTAGGGCATTGATTATGGAGCACAGGATTAAATTGCATACTTTAACAATGTACTACTATATTGGTAATTGATAATTCCATGTTGGTACTTTTTCACACCATCTGAAATCGGCAAGTGAAATTTATAAATTTAAAATAATAATAATAAAATATGATGGTTTGCCCGAGATTGGCTGAGAGTTTTTACACTTCAATTTTGTATAATAAATTGCCAAAAATTATATTGTTCATCATTATTGAATAAAGTCAAATTTAGTAATTTACAGCAAAATCTATGTAAGTTAGAAATCCATTCATTCTCTTCAAATCTTTTATCTATCATAACAAAAAAAATAAAAATTGACAAAAGTAACAACATTTTTGTATATAATTTTGAACAATTGTCAATATCTGCGAAATTAAAATAAATTGAATGTAATTTATGCAGTTTCCATACGTTCACAAAAAGTATAAATCTAACTGTTAATAAAGGAGGGGGGGGGGTTATTGCCGACAATTTTATCCCTTCCCATATAAGAAACAGTTATAGGGAGATTCTTACTAACAGTTCTGTTTTCACACATTAACGAGTGAAATGTAAAATGTTCCACAATAATTTTCACGCCAATTTATAAACACATACAAAAAAAAAAGTAAATAAATAAATATTCTTTAGAGCGAAAACTAATGGAGAATTTTCGCAGCATTTTCATCCTATTTTTTATCCCCCTATTATTACAGATGTTCCACAACCTGTAAGAATCTGTCGCCAAGAAGCCATACCCGTGACGGCTTCGTTTCCTTTCCCGCATATTTCCGCCAACACCCTTAAAAATCTCCCGACCACTAAGTGGTCGTCTTCCGGCCTCTTCATAATTCCCACGAGAAGGATACCGTAGACAAGAAGATACAGAATTATGATAGATAGACGTGGTTATTTAGGAAAGGAAACTGACGCAGGAATCACTTATAGTGGAATTTTGGTGTCATACATTCGGATTTGGCGTTAAACGAAATATTGAAATTAAGACTAACACAACGCCAATTGCAGAAGAGCACGAACTTTTATTAAATGAAGCAGAAATCCTTAAACAATAAAATCCTCTGAATCGAAACAAAGCGGTATTAGGAAGAAAATTCAATGACCTCTTTTAATTTTTTTTGTAGCTAAACGTTCTTAGGTTATTTATTTTTATTATGTTTTTCAATCTTGCCAATGAAAGCGAAAAAAATAAACAGCTTGATGTCAATGTTTAGCGAAAGGTTGTGTAAACAGCGATAACAGCATCCCCGTATTTTCTTAATATTATAATGAAAAAAAAAAATTTTTTTTTTCAATTTTGAAATCTTAATTTGGAATTAGTTATTTTAGTTCTACGCCATTGCTATAAATTATTTACTCATTTATCCTGTTCTCTTTGCAAAATGCAAAGAAAACAATGAAAGAAATAAAAAAAGAAAATATTTAACAAAAAAGTAATAACATGAAAAAATTTACTTTTTTTAAATGTAAAATAAGAACTTTTTCTACACACCAACGAATAACAGTGGCGACTTTTTCCAGCGATCGGGTGGCGATTCGTACACATGTATTAAATCGCCATTTGATAAATTTATTCGCCCTGTGACCAGTGGATATTATTAATTTTGCCCTTTATGATGTAACACATTTAATATTGTTTTATTCAGCTGCTGAACTTTCAAATTTAAATTGACAAAATGAAATAATTAGCAGTTTTTTTTTTTGATAAACTTTTAAATATAAGCGTTTGCTCAAACTTTTATGAGCAAGGATCTGTTTCTGTGTAATTGAGAAAAATTTAATTATCTTGCGAAAATTAGGGTTCTGTTTTTGTGATTTTGACAAAAATCAAAGCAGTAGTCTCTTCGTTTTTTTTTTTTTTTTTTTTTTTTTTTTGTGTTGTACGGTAAAACTTTCGTGAAAAATCTTATAATTTTGGGAGTTTAAAATTAGCGCACAATCGTGTTTTTTTTTTTTTTTTTTTTCAAGGAGTAAATGTGTTAGCGATAAATTTATAAAATTAAGGGTCATGTTTTTTGAGTTAAAAAAAAGGATGTCTTCCAAGAAGTTGTAGCGCTTTTCAAAGAAAAATTTTGTGAAGTGTGATTTCTAATACGAAAAACATTATAAATATATAATTATGAAATATTATTTTGTGAAAGGTTCATTTTTATGAAAAAGTATTTTTTTGGAGAGTTTGTTTTCGGTAAATTCTTTTGTGAAAGATCTGCTTTTTCGGATTAAGTTTTTTGTGAAGGGTTTGTTTTTCGATAAATTAATTTGTAAAGGGTCCAGTGAATCTAAAACAATCCCCTGAATCAAAGAATGATAAGAATTATAAATATAAAATCGGTGCAAAATCTATATTTGAAGCATTTTTATATTACGCGCTTCAAGAGAGAGAGTCAAGGCTAAATGTTTATCAGTAAACGTTATGCGCATTCTTCAACAATGTAATTGCTCAAGATTAAATCTAGATTAAATCAAGATTTAAAAAAAATAAATAAATAAAAAAAATAAAAAATTAAAAAAAAAAAAAAAAAAAAAAAAAAATAGTGTCCCTTTGTATTCTGAACAAATCTAAATTTACACTAATACAAAGAATTATGAAAGGAATAGAATAAATGGTGCGTTTAAACTGTAACGAATGGATATTTCAACATGGTTGGAGAAAGAAGTGAAGACAGCGAAGTTAATAAGAAAAATTACTAGTGCAACCCTTTAAACTGCTAGAGGCTGATTCAAGGTACTAAGCCAGGCATGTCAAATTCGGTTCTTGACGAGTGCAATTAACACAATTGACTAAATCAAAAATAAATAAAATTTATTTAAAAAAATAATTTGTTATGAAATTTTTGAGCATATTTTTGGTAAATTTATTTTTAAAAACTGATTTTCTTTGCATCTCATTATTGCATCCCTTTAGCGCAGAATTTTCATACCTTTTCCATTATTTTGTATTAATTTAGGTCAAAATAAGTGAAAAATAATACATTTAGCGTCTTAATAATTTATGTTTCTGAAATACAGTATGAAACACCAGTGTCTTTTTTCTGCGTTAAAGGTAAAATCTTAAAATTTTTTTTCTTCTTTTTTTTTTCAAATCTGAACTTATTTGAAGCGATTTAGATCTAAGAGAAATAGTTATTCATCATTGAAATTTATATAATTTACAAAGTCAATTATTGATTAAAAAAATTTAAACATTAATATAAAAAAAAAAGAAGATATGAAATGAAAAAAATATAATTTTAATATGAAAAACATTTTCGAACTACTTTTGTTTGGATTTTATATTTTAGTACAAATAAAATACCGATAATCTAACAGATTTTTTTAGTAACTATTAAAATGTGTTTTTATAATTAAATACCTAAATATATTTTTGCTTGCAATGAGAGAATAAAAAATAAAAAACAATAATAATATATATAAATAATATATAAAAAAGGGACACCAACGGTGGCCCTTTTGCTGCTAAAGGTTATTTACGATTTACTAATTATTTCACACAAATATTACTTTTATGAAAAGAATTTCTGGGTTTTGTATTGATATTTGCATTCTATTTAAACTAATTAAATATATATTTTAAGATCTAATTTCATGTCAAACCAAATAACTAGTCGGCTGTCTACATTTAATCCGCAGACTTACGCTCATAAAAAATATGAAAAAAAGAATCTCGATAAAATGGCGATTTATTGTTTTAAAGCTAATAATCTTTTTTTAAGTATTTAATATATTTGTGCGCTCTTTAGTCCAATAAATTCTTTTAAGCTGAGTAGTTTACATACGTAGGTATAAAATTACCGTGATTTTAAGAGACTTATTGTAACAAGTATTTAAATATCTGGTCATATTAGATCAAAAGTGAGTCAGGGAGTTTCATTTCAATTTAATTATTTTTTATAGCACACTTTTGGAGAAACGGACGCATTTTTTAAAACGTTTTTTTATGATCATAACCAAAAAATCACAAACATTACACAGCTGTGAAGGCATAAAAATATCAGGACTATTAAAATATCATTGTCAATATTTTTAACCTCTTAAACAATGTTTTATTACATATTTGTTGGTTCTGAAGGTTAGGAAACTTTAATATAAAAATAAGAAAAATTTTAATATAATTGCTTAACGGAATATGAAGCGCTGAAACACATATTACTGGTTATAAGTTTGTAGTTTAAGTAATACATATGTTTGTACTGTTTATAAGTTGTTAACTTTCAGATTACGAAAAAAAAGTATTTATTAATCGAAATTGAAAGAATGATTTTTTATGCTATATTTTAAAACGGGCGTTAAACCGCCGGCACCGTAGCTGTGTAATTTTGAACTCAGCCCAGAAGACAAGGGAACTTCTGGTATTCAAGTATTGGGAGAAATTTGCCTTCGTGGTAGATTTTTTGATGGAGCTATTTGCGTTACATGGAGAGGAAAACCACGAAAATCTCCTACGGTTAGCCTGACGCAAAGGGACTCTTACTCCATGATCCGTCTACCACTGAATATATATTTTTACGTCAGCACTGCGGTCTGTTTGAGCAGGGTGCGAAATTCGTAGCGAGCAGCCATCACTGAAATACGAACACGGTTCACCTCATTGGAAGATGAACTCTCTATCCTCTGAGCCACTACGGCTTCTGAAAGAATGAATTTTTATTTTATTTTATAACCGTCGTTGAACAGCCGACCCAATTTCATGGGTTTACGACTACTAATGTTCAACTCCGTAGCCTTGTAATTTCGAACAAATCCAGAAGACAAGGAAACTCCTGGATCAGTACCCCCAGAGGTATTGATTTGTTATGGGAACATGGAGGACTTTGAGACTCGATAGATTTAACGTGCATCAGTCACCATTTTTACTACACGGGGAGTCTTCGGCCGGCGAGGATCGAACCCACGACCTCTTGGACATGAGCCCAGCGCCCTACTGACCAGGCTATCCCGGTCCTGAAAGAATGAATTGAAGGAAATAAATATATTTAGTAATTAGGACATAAAGGATGAATGAATACAAATGAGAGACCTGGGGTAATAAGCCAAATTTATGGCAAAAGTGACAATTTTATATCAAACTTCTCCTTGGTATTGTTTCCAGATAAGCACTTTACAAATTTAATTTAAACACGATCACAGCACTATGTACAGAAAAATTTTATTATCTTAAAGAAAATCTTGTTTTATTTATTTATTTTTAATCAAAACGCTCACTTTACTATTTTAAAATGGTAGTTACCTTTATGGCATTAAGTTGCCTCTTCACATGAGCATTTAATAGAAACTACTTATATGAATTTATTACTAATCGCAAGTTATTTTTGAAACTAAAAAAATAATATTTTTAATTTTAAAAACTTATAAACTGATCTTACTGGACTTGAATGAACGTAAAACGCAAAATTTCAAGTAAAATATAATAGCAAATTTGTCACGTGTTTTCAGACATATTTAGAACTGTATCAAATTGAATCAAAAAGGTGTGTTATATTGGTTCATACAAAGGTTGAAACGCATGGAGAGAACTTATTCTCAACTAGATCCTGAATTTCGTTTACCCATATTCGTTTTAGTAAGCTTATGTGTTTAGTGCCCTTGCATGTAGTACGTTCAATCTTTATACCGAATTGAATTATTTTATTTCTCATAAATTACAGCTGTCTTTCCAAGTTGCTTGAGAAAATCGGCATGAAATCCGATACACAACTTATAAACTTATAGCTTTAATTTTTACTTATACATGAATGTAACGCATGACAAACAAAAAAAAAATTTTTTTAAATCTTTTTTATAAACACACGAAAAACGTCTATCTCAAAGTAGGGAAAGATAACAAAGTTAAACATAAAAACAGAAATTTTTTTGTAAACAAAACAGGTGAGGAAAAAACACAATGTATTAATAGATAATGGTTTTCATTTAAACACGCTATAGATACTTCCTGCCAGATGGTACAAAGGGTCAGACGTGACTAAAATAAAACATTAAGAAGCGGAAAAATATTAATAAACGTAACGTACTAAATGAGAATCGAAAGAAAGTACTTTATAACCTTATATACATTAATTCAATTTAGTTAGGCATTAGAACAGTAGTGTTTAATAGTCTAAAATAATATACATGTTCGACAACAATTTTTTAAAATAAAAAACTTAATTATTATGCACTTCACGGACTTCATCTTTAACGGCAGTCTTTAGTAAACCCCTTTTTATTACTAGAGAATTTTATATCGTTCATGAAATTCACATTTTTAGTGGTGGCTGAGCGGTAGAGCATCGCACCTGTGCCACGGGTCCATCCTCGGACTGGACAATGTTTGACTCAACCTTTTACCCCTTCTGTGAGTCTATAAATTGAGTACTAAGCTTGCTAGGGGAAACATTGGGCGTTCCGCGTACGGCTGACCACCCAATCGGAATATATGCCCCCGCACTCCAGAGCCCAAGATCATGAAAACTGGGAGGAGCACAGTAGGCCGTGGCCCTCCATGGGCTGTCGAGCCACTGAGTTAAGTGTTAGTCTTAAAAAGCTTTATGTTTTAATTCATTCGTAAAAGTGTATCCTTGTTTTGTTTTTTCAAAAAATGATTTCATGCATTTATACAGTAAAAAATTTAAATATATAAAAATAGTAGGTAGTTAAAATAAGGAAAAAAATTTTTGAAAATAGAACTAAACTGATTAAAATGTTTTCTGTAAATAATTTTCACTTGATGGGTGCATTTTTCTCTCTATTGAAACAAGAACCGGAAAGTTGAGCTCGATATTGAAAAAAATTATTCTGATGTCCACTTCTACATTAAAATTGTTTCAATATTTTAATTTCCCATGAAACAGAACCGGAAAATCTTATTAATATAATATGTTGCGCAGAACGGAAACAAACAATGCAGAACTTCAATATTTGATTCCGTTCACACGAAGGCCACTAACATTCAGAAAATAATATTTCCTGACTTAATTTTTATAAATTTTCCCTGTAACTCCTCATGACGTAAATGATTATTTTTCAGCTAATCATTATTTTTTGACATAAAAAATATTACAAAACAAATATAATTGGAATTGAAAATAAAATGTTTTTAAAATAAATTATTACAAAAGGGATATGTTCTGAAAAAAATATTGAACCTTTAGGTACGTAAAACCTAAATTAATATATATTCTGATTTTTCGGTATTTAAATTCCCTGACATTTATAGATTGATATAATTTCCTGATTGCTCACCCTGTTCTGTGACCACCAAGGTTGATAATAGTTTAGTGGTTTTCAAGAACTTCTGAAACCAATATTTCATATTAAAATTTTACGTTTCTGAAAGGTTTCAAGATAGTGTCTGGTAATCGCGTCAAGTAATAAATTAAGTATGAAATATTTAACTCATCGATTGAAGCAATCGAGTAAAACAATATTGAACACATTAACGTGGTATAATCTCAAGTTATGTAACGACACATTATCTCTTTTTGGGATTTGGAATATAACTCTCACATTCAACGAATTTAACCATTTAAATCGATATTCTCTCAATAACGTGCAAGTTCATTAAGGGTCATCAAATCTTTCCAAATGCAGTTTTTTCTGCCCAGTGTTACGAATTTTCTTTTTTTTATATTCATATATTCTATGAACTTCATGGAATCGAACAGCGTTTTAATCCACGTGTTTTTACAATATAAAACACAAATTCCATTCAAAAAGAGAAAACACACATGTTATTGCACGAGGCAATATTTCAAGCACACAAACGATCTATTTTAATGGGTAATTCATTTTATGGGTGACCATCCAAGCATTTTGTAACCCAATCATGCGAATAGAAGGATTCTGATTTCGCGATTTATCGCCAGATTTCAAAAAACAACAGAGCTGTCGATACGCCAGAACAGTTAAATGAATGATCGCAATATTCCAGATGCTACTCAGACCGTTTTAATTTCTTTTTTAGATTTCGTAGTTGAAAAAAAAAAATCCTTTTTTTTTGTTGTTGTTTTGATCTGGGTATATAGAGAGAAAAGAAAAACTGATATTGTTACCTGTTCAGGTGTGACGGGATATTTCACGTCATCTCTGGAATCACTTTGGCACCCGCATAGCACTATTGGAGCTTCACTATGCCTTCTGATTTCAGGATACCACTATAGAATAAAAATTATTTTTTAAAAATACACATTTAAAATACACCCTTAATATATTTTATAGCTTATATTCAAATTCATGTTTGAATCCTTGAATAGATATTTTTTTCGATAAGTTGAGTTCATTTAGAAAGCCATGAAAATCAAATCTTTCAATACCTTAAACAAAAATCTTATTGAGCTGGCATCTAAGTTCACACATTTTTTTTAAAATGTATCATTCCGCGTGTCATTAAATGCTCTAATCGTAATATTTTAGATCATTCAAAAGAAGTATTTTGTGAAACCGCAATCTACGTTTTTATTAATTTTTTTGTTCCAGTTTATTTACGTTAATTTTTAAATCATGAAATCGGAATGCCAAATTAGCAGTTTCGACATCTTTTTGCTTTGAATTAAGGCTCTAAAGTTTCAAAAGCTGCTCGTTGCACTTGTGTTGTGTATGGAGAGGGTATCACAGCTGAAAGAGCCACTCGAGAATGATATAACGAGTTTGAAAAATGGAAATTTTGGCCTTGAATATACACCTCGTTCTGGCCGTCCAGTTGAGATCAATGAAGAGCAATCAAGCCAACTTTAGCAATAAAGTTCGCGTCATGTGACAAGAGAACTAGCAGCGAAAATAAAATGCTCCCAAATTAGAAACTGAAAAAAATGGCGGACTCAGTTGTTAACCAAATCTAAAATTAAACCGCATTTTATGAACAAAACAAAATATTTAATCAAAACAATGATGCCCAAACTATCTCTTATATTCCACAACTAAATCTTAATGCTGCATTAAGAAGTGTGGAAAAGACATCTGGTATTATTCCAGGAAAATCGGATTTTTAAATTTTTTTTACAAAAACATTTATAAGAAATGTAGTACACGAAGAAATGGCTTTTTAAAAAAAAAAAAAAAAAAAAAAAAAAAAAAAAAAAATTTTCTTCAAAATAACAATTTTGTAAAGGGTTTGCTTTTGAAACGAAAAAAAAGTGAAGTATCCTTTATTAAGAGGACGGTATACTGCAAGAGAAACTTCTTAAAACAAATTCTTTTCCACCCAAAATTGGTATTTTAAAACTTAAAAGTTTAGAGAAAAGTGAGTTAGGTAAACACAGAACATGAAGTTTTATATACTCTAAAAATGTTTTCAAAATATAAAAATGCAATTCAACATCTTGAATTTTTTTTTTTTTTTTTTTTTTTTTTTTAACATTTGACACATGGTTTACTCTTAAGTTTACTACACTCGCTACAATGGTTTACAACACTCGCTTTTTCTATGTTTGAAATTACTTATGTAGGTGGAAAAAAAAAAAAAAATAGGCATTTAGGGTTTCTCCCATAGTCCAGCATCTTGTTACGGTAAAATAATTTTTGTTGTTTCCGTTTTCACGATAAAAAATTTTGCGAAAAGATACTTTCATGGGCTCAAATTTCTCCTAAAATTATTTCTGGAGATCAAGTTAAAAAAAATGTCTACACTACACTCTTAGAAATAAACTTCTTTTGACAATTCAGCAATCGTTGGATCTATATTTAATTAACTATGAGAATTACTTCGTCATGAAATCACGTGACGAAACTCTTAACTCTCAAGTATATTGCAAAAATGTTTCCTCAACTCAAAACCTCATCGTAGTGCCTATACGGTGGTCACGGAGTTTGCATCATATCAGGATTCTTTAGGGTTCTGATCCCACTTCGGGCATCGATGTAATTTTAATCTGTTCTATATGCCCTTCTTCGTATTGTTGGGGTGATATTGATCTACCTATACTGCTGTGGAATTGAAAAAAAAGACGCAAGTTCTTCAAGATAGATTCCGAGAAAATTGGATTGACAACTTTTCTTTCTATTGTTAAATAGAATAAATTCTAAAATAGAATATCAGAAAACTGATTAAAACAAAATTTATTTTTGAAAAAAAAAAAAAAAAAAAAAAACATTTTTTTTGCATCATGTAGTTTATTAGAGATACAATATATATATAAATCTCAATTTCCGTCGCTTACGTTGGTTTTTCTTTTGCACACGTATAAGGTGATCACGATAACAGGAAACAGTTACGTCAGAAAATAAGAATGTTCCGTGATATTTTGAGCATCCTTTTTGTACAGAGTACGAGACACTTACCACTTAGCCCGCACTAGTTAGACCCCTAAAATAGTAGAGCAGATAGCCTAAGTAATTAAACAATCTTTGCCAAAACTCAAAAATTAATAGGAATTTCATCAAAAACATGGTTATATTTAGCTGTTTTCATATTAAATAGTTTAAAACTTAGATAAGTAAAGTAGGTACTTATATAACATAGTCCAAAACTAATTATTCAAGTCAATTTTTTTTTTCTATCTCCCAAATTAGAATAGAACACAATGTTTCAATATTTTTATATTTGCTCAGTTGTAAAGATAATTGAGCAGCTTTATCGTTTAATTTCGCAATACCAGACTTGTTTTGCAGGTTCATCTGAGCTGAAAACAGATCGCGAGGATCTTTTCGGAAATAGCATTACATAATACATTCGTAAAAACAAACTATTATATCTTTATGAAAATATTTGCTTCAGTATGTTTATCGAAACTTTTGAAAGAATATTACAAATCGTTTATGGCGTTTCAGAGTATAAAAATCGAACGATTACAATCATTGCTTGCGTTGTGTACAAGTACAAATGCTGAAAATTTCCACTTCGGAAAAAACATTGCACCATTTTATTTATTTGTTTAATAAAGGGATACTAAATTTGCCACAACAATAGAAACTTGTTATTGTTTTTAAAATAATTCCTTTATACTTCTTTAAAATAAGTTTTATTAGTTTTTTTAAATAATGACCAAATTAAAAAACAATTTGGCAGAAAATCAAAGGTGTCAAGGAAGTGGAAGGCAATTGCCATATTATCAAATAAAGATAAAATTATTTATAATCAACTAACAGCTTTATTAGGTAATAAAGACATTTCATTAAGTTACCTGCAGGAAATTCCCGCTTATAAAAGTATTTATGATATTACTATTTAATTAAGTGATTTTAAATTAAAAATTTTTAACACATATGTAGTGATATAATCTAGTGTTTAAAAGATTAAGAATTTCTTTTAACAAATGTTAAAACATTTTAATTTTTCAGGCAGGCCTTTTTTTATTACAATCAAGTAGGATTATAGATAATTGACTAATTTCCACGTTTCACATTGGAATGCACACAATCTTTACATAAAAAATTCAGATTTCCAGAAAATAAAACAAAACTCAAATGAGTAGTCGAAAATATATATTTTTTTCTTTAAAATCATTTTTATTCTTTTTCACTTTTACTTGAGTTGACGCGAAACATAGCGACATGTCAGACTGGTCGCTTGCCACGGTCGCAACCGAAATCTAGATAGTCAAGAAAGTCCCTTTAAACAAAAATTATAAAATGAAAACGGCTAATTTTAATTTATTTGTTAGAAATGTTTAAGAGACAGAATTTATTAGAAATAACTTTAGACAATAAGAACAGTTAAGAAGTGAAAAGTTAATCATAGAATTGAATCGCCCCCCCCCCCCACTTTTTGTTTATTAATAAAATACTACGACGCCCCGCAGCAAATAGTCATAAAAACAAGCTTTACACTTGCATATATTACTACAGCAGATAAAAGAAAAAGACATTTATGGAACGTAAAGCGTAAGATCTATTAATGAGAAAAACAAACTAAGACTTTTTTTTTTTATAATATTTAACAGCTTTATATTTAATCTGAAGGTCATTATGTTGGTATCTCCAGCCATGCAGAAAATGATCATCTTATTTTGGAAGAATTCATGTGGCGACAATGGGCAACAGATAATCATCTGTCAAGTATTTTAATGGTCAGTCTTTGCAGTGTAAATTTACATTTGTTTTACTTCCGCCATTACTGCTGATTATTCCTCATTCCAATACCCCTGGTGCCATTTTTAATCCACTTTTTTTATTGTCGTTTGCAGCCGTTCTTGAAGTGAATTAAGAAAAGCAGTTTGATTGTTTTTCGTCATTTACATAACCCAACAGTCCAGAGAATATGATTGATCATTTCGATATTAATGTGAAAAACAGATGTGTCAAACATGCGACCTTCAAGTAAACGATGCCACATAAAATAAACGTTTTTCTTTTTTACATTTATTTAGCACTTACATAACATTTTAGATATATCCATTTTATTATTCCACGGTATTATAAAAATCATACATAAAATTAAAAAGAAATTTTTACTTGTTACGACAGCACATACGCATTTATATATAGAAGCTAAATCATAAATATAGGAATATCTATTAAATTAAAGAAAATATATTAATGGTTTTTTTAAAAAAAATATTCCATGTCTAAATTTTTTGGATAAAATTATGCTTGAAAGAAAATTGTTTTTCTTATTAAAAGTGCAAACAGCTGGAAAAAACAAACAGATATCCTGCCTTAAAAGTTTCGTTTTCTTAAATGAATTAGAAAAATTTGTAATAATTAGAAAAGAAATTTTAAATTAATAAGCCCTCTTACATTCAAGCCATCATTAAATTAGTATATTTATTCACTGTTTCAGAACATTATTATTTTAGCCCAAAAGAATTTAAGGAACAAAAAAAGTAAATTAAGTAATTAGTATTGCCAAACGAACAAGCTTCGAAAAATAATTAAAATTCTACTAAAAGTAAAAACAGGAAGTTGATTTTAGGAGAAAGTTTAAAAATCTATAACTCGTCCATTATGAAGAAGAAAACAAGTAGGTCACTGAATACAACATATACTTATGCTCCTGTCAAATTGTTTTTATATGAGGAATTCTAAGAATTCTTCAAATAAGAATTCCTTTTGTTTGAAAGTATTGTTTTACCGAATTTTGACGAGGTAGCCTTTTTCTTTATAGCTTACTTTTTTAGAATACATTTAGAGTTTAGCATGGAATTTTATTGCCACCATTTATGAATTATTAATCTTTTTAGCAAAGGAATCGTTTTCATTTTAACCATTTAAAATGAATAAAAACTTATCTTGAATTTAAATAAAGTAAAACAATAGAGAACTTAACAATAAAATCGATTTTTTACTTATTCATAACTAAAAGAAAAATATTAAAATGGTAGAAAGAATTTATTTGATAACGTCTAATAAAATTATATTTTCAAAGCTCGGAAGAAAATGTTCACATAACCAAGCTAATATGCAGATTAACTGATTTGCTCAGATAAAATGCGGAATCAAGGTTTTTCTGAATTTTTACCCTCGCAATGCACACATTAACGGCTTCTGTATCGTTAAAGTGCAAAGGTTTTTTTCTCTGATTCTATCAACTATTATAATTTATTGAATGTTTGGCTAGATTATTTAGATATCAGAAAATAAAGAAATGGTATTATGTTAATTTCCTAATTATAATAATATTTTAAACCGTTTGATTCTTGGTATTATAGTTTTAAAAGTAACTGATCATTGATTCTATCAACACATTTGTTGATTGTTTGATCGTAGTAACTTGATTTTTTAGACAGCGAAAAATAAATAGCATTATGTTAATTTAAGGTACCCGAATACCTTCGGAGGCAAATTTCTGAAATTTTAAATGTAGAAAATTCTTTTTTGGATTTTTGTGTGTATTACACACTAAAACATAATATGACAACAAAAAATTATGAAAAAAAAAATTTTTTTAAAGAAAATATGGGGAAAAACTGGTAAAAAAAGAGCAAAAATTGACCGACTTTATAAAGAACATAACTTTCTCAAAATTTACTATTTTTTCATCATTTTTGCTTTAAAATACTCATAAAATCTCCATTAAGGAAATAGACTATGCATTAGACATAATATTGATATTTAGAAATTTTGGGGCTAATATCGTAACTTATTCGGCAAAAAGAGCCAAAAATTGCTACGAATTAATTTTATTTTAGCTGTAAAACATAAAATAATAGTTGAATTAACTATTCCATAGTCTATTTCCTAGATATATATATAGAAAACATTCATGCAAAATTTCAAGTGATTTGAACTAATATATTTTGAGATATTGCATTTAGAATGAAGGAAAATATCGGAAAAATTAGTTTTGAGAAAATGGACAAAAAAGACAAACTTTTCAATGTAACCATATTTAATACATTATACAACAGGAAATAATATTAAAATAATATTATCTGACCTTTTTAATTTCTAAAAAATATATTTGCATTTTTGTAGATGATTAAAAAATTTTTTTATAAAACTATTTATATCAACTCGAAATAACAGTATAATTGTATTTTCGTATTTGTATATACACTAGTTATGTAATAATAAAACAATTAATTAAACAACAATAAAGCAATAACTCTTAACTCAAAGAGTAGGATAAACACGTTAAATATCTAAAATACACACATTCATATATTTTAATATTATGATTTTATAGGTATGATAAAATACAAATGCACTAGACAAACTTATACTTCGTAAGAAGTCAAATTTATGAATGTAGTCTGTCAAAATCCACCAGGCTTATATGTTATGCCTTCCTTTTTCTCCAAATGTGTATTTCTCTTTTTGCGAGATGCTTTAAGAATTTTTCGCTGTTTTTTAGCGAAATTGCTGGATTTTCTTGAAGCATCTTTTACACGGGACGTGTCCAAAAGCTCATACGCTTTTCGGGTGTAATATCCTGGTTCCACATTCAGTTCTTTTAGAACTGGCAAACATCCCATGTATCCATCATTAAACTCGATTACAGCATCATAGGCTGCAGTTTTTAATGTTTTCAGCCCAATAAAAACATCTTTGGGAGCTCGCTTCCACACCACACCATTGAAGGATTCATTTGCATTTTGGGTTTTACCGTGGAGGCATTTCGACAACAGTTCTCTATCACAAAGTGCCAAGTACGTTGGTTTCACCTTATTTAAAACTGCATCAGATAAACCACCGTTTTTTTCAACAAATGGTTTACCTGAATGCAGGGATCGTTGGTATGCACACCAACTATTTTCGCCGATAGGACACTGTCCATGCATTGGTTTTTTTGATGTCGAGGCACAATGATACAATGCTGCTATAGTATTCTGCTGCATTTTTTCCAAAACTCCAATATTACTTCGAATGGCAATCCCATAGTAGTTTTGGAGTCTGTCGATAAAGGTGTCTGTGAGTTTTCCTTTTCCCGACAGACCCGGCACTTTACTCTTCAGCTTACGCAAGTGTGATCCTACTCTCTTTTGAATGTGGCCAATGCACTCCATTTTCACGACACTATCCTCTCCATAAGTATCTTTAACTTTTTTGAAACCTTTAGAATCTCCGTCTCCAAAATATTTAGTATATTTTAGAGAGTTTTTTTTTACGGAACGCTCAAAAATGTTGCTGACACCAACAACTTCCATATGCGACGCAGACCCAGAATAGTTTTTGGCACAATCATGGTCAACTTTCATAGAGAGCTGAACCATATTCCTCGGTTCTCGTTCGATATCTCTACATATTCTGCAATATGACGAAAGAATTTCCACATCTAATACCTTCCCTGTGTCAATAGAAAGGGCAGCAACACATCCATTCAAAGATGAATATCCACGTTTCTGCCAGGACCCATCTAGGGAAACACCACATTCTGAGTCAGTAGCGACCGAAGCACAGGTGTTAATTAGTTCATTAGCTGCTCTTTTCATGGAGTTTTGTGCAACACTGGAAACAGCATCAAATATCTTATTTTGATGAGAATTAAAAGCTTTCTTGCTCAGAGGTGGGGGCATATTCAGTGTAGCACACAATTTTTTTGCTGATTCGTGTCCTTTTCCAATTTGTCTTAAGCCATACACAAACCTGGAATTAATTTCTGCTACATTGTTTTCTTTAGAAGAAGAGGCAAATCCCTTTACAAAATGACATGTTTCACATTTTAAAGAAAAGTGTGAGCAAAGTCCATATCTGCTATCTTCAACTAAGCTAATGCCAGTTGAAAAACAAGTGGGACAACAGAGCACTGAAAAAACAGCGTTGATTATATCCATATCAATAATTCTGTTTCCAGTAACCAATTCAGAATCTATAACACTCATTTTTTGCAATTTCAATTTACAAGCACTTGCAGTTGAAGGAGAAACTATATCCGAAGAAACATCTTTTTCTTTCGTGAATCTATTTCCATAAAACTTACGTTTACGTTTCAGTGAAGAATTTCGAGGCATTTCAACGCCAGAAATAACAAATGTAACAATAAATTAACAGTCAACTTAATAGAAAAATATAACAGAAACAGTAAACGAAAGAAATTAACAAAAATATTATAATGAAAATTCAACAAAAATAATGATAATATAAAGCAAAGAAATAAGAGCGCAATCGAATTCAAATATAAACAACCTAGGATAGAATGTTTACATATGTGATGCCAGATTTAAACAAATATAATATTGTACAAATAAAGAAATGTGGTTTCCAGATTTGTTTTTTTATATTTTGAAAACTTATTATATGGTTTAGGTCGAAATTAGAAAACGAAACTAGCGAAAAAGACTTACTTCCGGTTTTAGGTTCATATTTCCGGCTGCTCAAAACCAAAATCGATGTTTTTTAAAACCATCATAACTTCTGATCTATTTCACGTAAAAACGAATGTCAAACGGTTTTGGAAAGAGAAAAGTTCAAAATTTTATTTTATATAAAAAACAGAAAAATGATATTTTAGTCAAAATTGGTCGAAAAAAGGTAGTCGGGTACCTTAAGCGGGCAGAAATGTTGCTATTGTTCCGGTAAAGATCTTTTTTTCACTTTAACGAGTGCTTAGTAGGTAAAGTGCAGATTATCTAGGTAGTTTTCAAGTTACCTATGTAATTTGAGAAATGAAAAATTTTAGTACTGTAGAAAATTGCAAGTTACCTAAGTAATTTGAGAAATGAAACAATTTTAGTACTGTAGAGAATTGCAAGTTACCTAAGTGATTTGAGAAATGAAACAATTTTAGTACTGTAGAGAATTGCAAGTTACCTAAGTAATTTGAGAAATGAAACAATTTTAGTACTGTAGAGAATTGCAAGTTACCTAAGTAATTTGAGAAATGAAACAATTTTAGTACTGTAGAGAATTGCAAGTTACCTAAGTAATTTGAGAAATGAAACAATTTTAGTACTGTAGAAAATTGCAAGTTACCTAAGTAATTTGAGAAATGAAAAAATTTTAGTACTGTAGAAAATTATTGCAAGTTACCTAAGTAATTTGAGAAATGAAACAATTTTAGTACTGTAGAGAATTGCAAGTTACCTAAGTAATTTGAGAAATGAAACAATTTTAGTACTGTTAAGAATTAAACCTTAGTTAATCTGCACCCTGCACATTAGGTAGATATTTCGTAGAAAAACTGATTTCTACAATTTAGTGGTAACAATGAATGATATCTTAACAAATTAAGAAGAAGAAGAAAAAAAAGTTATTTTCTTTGTTTTTATTTAATTTAAAATAAAAACTAAATAGGCTTAAATCATTAGTGAAACTTTCCAAAGAATATTTCTGTTTCACAAACTTATCAATATGCTGAATTAGTATTCATTTATGGAAATGAATACACATAATTTCCCCAAAATAAAAAGTGTCCTTTTTTTCCATTCATTTATGAAAAAATATAACTCAACATAAGGAACATAAATAGGTAGTTTTAAATTTTGAATGTATTGAAACTAGAAAAACTGTTATTCAGTTCATTCATATAATGATAAAAGCCTCTTCCTTGCTAATACAGTTATATTTTCCAGACTGAAAATTTTATGGAAAACACATTAATCTCTATTACTTGATTAAAAACTTCACTCTTCACTCGCTTCAAAAAATATAAATTAAAAGTAACAGTCGCCAAGTTACAAGCGCTATTTTAGTTGTAAAAACTGGTGCCTCTTTTTTAACGCTTGACTGTTTTTCCAATTTATACATTTGAAGCGAATGAAATTTTTAATCAATATCTTACCGCTTTAGTTTCTTGGGATTATTTATTTAACATTAATCTGCATTGTTATTATTATTATCAGTTAGTAAGTTTTCTTCACTGTTACTGCCATAACTTACATGAAAATAAATAATAGCTTACCTTTTTTAAAGCATTATGAAATGAAACTTGTGAAGATATGTCGAAACAAAGTAGAAATGCCCGGGCATCTTTATAACACAAAGGTCTAACAGTATCATAGGCACTAGCACCTGGAATACAATGAAAAAATTTCGTAAGGGACAAAAGGAAAATAATACAAATTTATGTAATTCTAATTCGAAACAAGTAGGATTATTAATATTTCAATCATTTGGAAACTAAATATATTTATCTTCGAAACAAGATTTTAAAATGCACAATGCGCAAAATAAAAATGCGAGCAACTTTCTCTTATCTAAATAATTTTTTAACTAATGATTGGACATTTATGTACTAATGTTATGTATGTATATTATGTATGCAACTTTTTATCTAATGATTGGATATTTATGTACTAAGATGCAATCCAAATGGTCTGAGGGACTAATCTTAATAATGCTAAAATACTGAAGCAAGCGGTATTTTAGGTTAAGCAATCAGGCACAAAAACCCACTTTCTCTAAATGAATATACCTTTTTTTTCCCCTTTTTTTTTGTTGTTGACAAATTTAGAAATTTGATTTTGAAATACAATCGCAATCTGGAAAGTTCAGTCGAAATAGGTTTGGTAAGAGGGCGGTTAAAAGTTTAGATCCTTTAATATTAACTTTTTACCTAATTCATCATATTTCTGAAATTCTTAAGGCGATCCAATAATTTTTTCACACAATTAAAAACTCGTTTACGCAAAGATGTAAAAAATTAATATAAAAAAATCAATGCATAATATAATAATAAATGCGACTATTTATTATTATTTCATTTTAATAATGGTCAAGAAATTTTTTTAAATTAAAATGTATGCAAAATGGATGCAAGTACATAGTTCTTGAGAAACGAACAATTAAAAAATACATCTTTTTTTTCATACAATTTAGCATGAGTTCAAGAAACTTATTTGAGGGTCATGGATTAAAGTCCGTAGAAAAAAAAATACATTGTTAAAAAAAAAAAAAAATTAAAAAAAAATAATAATAGCGTTTTGGGTATGATTGTAGTGAATATCTCATAATTACATTAAAATTTAATAAGAAGCTAGTTTTTTCTCCCTTTTTTAGGGAACTAATTTCTCATATTCAAATTATAAAAGATTAAAAATCCAATCCTTTTTTTTCTTCATTTGTACGATTAAATTGTTAAACGTTCACCCATTTTAAATTCTATACATTTATTTTATTAATGTCAAATTAAAAAAGCAAAAAAAAAAAAGAAGAAAAAGAGTATATATTTCTTTTTACTGACTATCATGAAAAAATTAGATTATTTTTTCCATTGCTTTTTTCCTATTTTATTTCGAAAGTAGATTTGAACAAACAAAGATAATTGAACGATTAACTCAAGTAACACATTAATGACTATGACCTAATACAAATTAAGTGCTATTAAACGAAAATAATAACATGATTGCCATTTCCGTAAAAGAAACTCCGAAATATCGTTTGAGATTAACTCTTGAAAATATCGTTTGAGATTAAATCGTGCTTAACTAATCCTGCTCAATTACATTTTACCACTCTAAATTGAGTTGATTACTTCATGTTATAAGTTTAAATAATCATTAATGATAATTCCAGTGTTAAATAACACTAATCATTAGTTTCTCTATTTACAATAGAAAAAAAAAAAATTTAGAAAGCGATTGCCTTCACAAATGAGGGAATTTTTAAGCTCTAGTTCCGAACAGGTTAATTACGGATTTTAGCAGTTTAATAACCTTTAAATCACTTTCGCATGAGCGATAAAAAAAAAAAGAAAATAAATAAATAAATAAAAAAAAAAGACTGCACTGGATTTAAACTCCCTTGCAAGAGAGAAAATTCCTAAAAAATTTTATTATTCTTAATTGAAAGAACTAATGTGATGCCAGTATACATTACTTAGGGCAAGTATAAAGTGTAAAGCCAGTATACATTATTACGTCAATTTTCTTCTAATTGATGATAGAAATAATTATTTAAATTGAAAGTATTAAAATGAGTATGGTCGTAATACATCATTGAAAACTTGCTTGTTTACAACGATTGAAATTCGAGGGCAGGGGGGGGGGGATTAAATTTGTTTCTTAATTTCATAAGAGGACGATTTGCATGCTGTGGCTGATAAGGAGATAGGAGAGAAAGTATTATCAAAAACATGGTTGCGTGTGATTAGAAAGTTCATATACCCTCTGATTCGTATGAATATTTATTTAATAAATAAAAGAGATGTGATCGTAAGGAGTTTTAGATCATATAATCTTACATTCAAAACTATTGTATCATATTATTTTATTCAATCAATGCTGCAGCTTTTAGCTCTATCTGAGTGGATAGATTGGATTATTTGAATGGCCTTTTAGGGGGGAAAAGGCTTTAGTGAGTCAGCCAAATTAGGGGGGGGGGAGTGATTACGGTGTTACGAATGTAACTAGTATTAATTAAACCAAACATTTTGTAAGCTAAAAGGCAAAAATAAAAGGAACAGTTGGTTGGTTGACATTAATGGTTCATAAATTGGAAGCAACTAAGAAAATCTAGTGTTTTATTTTTCTTTTATTTATATATATATATACAGCATATATATATTTTTAAATATTGCAATCAAAACTCCAAATGTAAAAAGCGATGTTTAGGAAAAAGTCTAGCACGATTTAGTGAAAAACGAGTTTCCGAGTAATTTAAGGCACAAATGTAATAAACTAGAAGTCGGAGGACAGAGTCTTCTTGGTTACAAAAGAAAAAATGTTTTAAAGGTATATTTTATAAGTGCAATTAGGCTCTTGTTGTATTTTAAATTTTTTTTTCACTTATCATTTCCCATACGTAAACAAAGGTACAATATTTAAAAATTACGGTCAAGTTTCCGTAAAAAATATAAAAACGTCTTACATGTAATGTATTTTTTTTTTTATAATTAAAATATTTTTTTCTTAAAATACGTAAATTAAATTCAGTAAATTTCAAAGGGAAAAAAAAAACTTTTTTTTTTATAAACGAAAAGATTTAGAAAACTGTAAGCCTGAAATTAAAAACTGTAAGACACAAGTAATAGTGTAACTAATTCCGAATATTCTTTTTCCCTTTAGAAGGGTTAAAGGAATAAAAAGAATGAAAGAGCAAGAAATTCCAAGGGGAAGAATACCAAAAAAAGAAAATTACTAGCGCCCCTCTGACATGCTTCAGTGAACATGACAATGACACATTGTTTAACGGGACATAAATAAAGATTAACCCAATTTTATTTTTTGGCTGCGGAAATTTACCATCTCCCTATTTTGCAAGGCATTCTTTTAGCTTTATATTTTTAAACCGACAAGTTTTCGGATTATTCCAAAGAATTTCTACAGTGGAATTTTTTTTTATTCCTATCCACCACACCAAATAACGCCAGCAAGGCAATAATAATAGTAATAATACATGAGGGAACATGTCGAAAACGGCATCTTCCCCCTATCACATTCTTCGAATTCCGTACATCCTTGTTGTCGTCTGCAAAGCTTCTTTCCGCCTGTAAATAAATAGTCTGGAGAATATCGCCAGGAAAACGAAGCAGACAGGGTATCAACTTACACTTGTGGAAGGGGCTTAAAGGGAACATTTTGCCCTCAACAATGTTGACGGAATATTTCCTATAAGTATTTGTAACAATGAAAAAAAAAATTTTTTTTTTGGAAAAAATTTGTGCATAAGTTTTAAGTTTAATTCTGAAAATATCTAAATGAAATAGTTTGCAAGAAATTGGACGATTTATAAAAGAGTTAGAATGCAGTTAACAAGTTTGAAAGTTAAGATGGTTTTATATTTGCGCACCCATATAATATATATGATCCCATATACGATAACTGTATATGTGATACATATCTGCCAAATATTTAATATAGTGAAGTGTATCACATATAAATTCATCTTTTAAAAATTCTGAATAGTTTTGAAACGAATAAAGATTCCTTACTTTTAAATTGTTCTTCTTGATTTTATATAGAGGATTTTGTTATCATATCTGCGTTTAATCTAACTTAACCATATTTCATAATTTTTAAATGTTAAGTATAATGTAGCTTATAACAAAATCTTTTGGTTAAAAATGGACGTTTAAAATAAAAACAAAATGTTCCTAGAAAAAAAAATGAAATTGAATTTTCTTTTTCAAATTAAATTACATATACTTTAAATTCTCATTTCCGCCATATTTGTTCTATTAAAAAAATTATTTCTTATTTGGTTTTTAAAGCAATATCAAGCAGTTTTATATCTTTGTGATTTATAGGAACTGACTCGATATGAGCTGATTTCCAATAACTTCATAAAAATTACGCCAACTTTATAAAATATACATCTTAAACTACACGTGTGTTTAGATTTGTTTTACAATTTTTCTACTGCACAGTAATTGCGTATATAAAATAGGACAAACAGATTATTTTTTTTTAAATATCAGAATTTTATCTAGATATATTAGTTTAAAATTTTTATAGAAAATTATTTAAAAAACTTTCTATTTTCAAGCGCGTTGAAACATTTAACTTAAAAATAAGAAGTAGTTCACCTAAATACAAAGCAAGCGTAATTATAATATCTTTTCATAATAAATTAATATCGCTACTTTAAAGATAAATTATAAAAAAAAAAAAAAAAAAAAAAAAAAAAAAAAAAACTTATTTCTATACAAAGCGAGTTTACTAAATAATTTTCATAAGTCGGTGCGAATTATATGCTGTCAAAATTCCTATAAACAATAATGAAAAACTGCACATTACTGTTCCTCATGAATAATAAAGGATAACAATTACGAATAAATGGAATAACAGTAATGCAATGAATACTGGAAATATATTTTCTTAACTTACCCGATGTGTCCCATAGCGTAAGTTGAACATTATAATCACCTACTAAATGTTCTACCGAAACTCTTTCGAAGTCTGTAGGAGTATATATCTGAAATAAAATAAAATAAATGATCTCTTTATCCCAAAATAAATATTTCAAGATAAATAAATAAAATATTAAATGAAATTAATAATAATAAAACTCCATTTGTAATAAGCATAACTGACGCGAATGTGAGGCACAGGTTTAAACAGTTAATTTTTCACTGTATAAAAATAATGGCATTCTTTCTTCCTTAATGGATAAAAAATATTTTTAACTTCCTCAAAATAAAAATAATAAAACCATGTTACATATTAGTTCCTATTAAAAAATGGTCTTTTGAAGCTCACAAAAAAAGGCAAGGTTTTAGGGCCATGTATAATTGGTAGTGTAAATGAAAACAATAACTGGAGAAGGAGATTTAACTTTGAACTGTACAAGATTTATAAACAACCTGATATTATTAAATACATAAAAATAAATAGAATGAATTGGATGGCCCACGTGATTCGAATGATTGGGCTGTCTGGCCAACCAGGAGCGGATTACCCTTTAGGCCAGACTAGGCCATGGCCTGGGGTCCGGGCGACACAGAATTCTGAAGACAAATTTTTAGTAGAGTTAGTTTTCTTACAAACCAGCAGTCGGAGAGTTTAATTGTAAAAACTACATTAATTTAATTGTACAACTGACATAAATACAACCATATACATTTCGCCAAGTAGTCAAGATAAAAGATTATCTTGACTACTTTTTTTTTTCATTTTAAATATTTTTAGTATTTCTAGTTTTCATTGCTTTTACTTTTTTTATTTAAAAAATAAGACTTTAGGTTTTAAAAGAAATGTTACCAAGACAATCTAGAAACGCCTAAAAAGATTTTTGATTGAATGTTACATTAACACATTTATTGAATTTTTGATAACTATTTTTTAATGAAAATTGTAAATAAAATAAAAAATGCCATCTCTTTCAAAAATTTAGAAAAAAAAGAAAGAGATTTATTTTTAATAAAAATTAATAAGAGAATTTAATGAGAAATAGTTTATTGAAGAAATTAATCATCTTTGATCAATCATTTTGGTAAAAGTATGACCAAAGGCTATGAAAAAATTTATTAACTAGAAAATTATACTTATCGAAAAATATTCCTAACTGTGTAAATGTTTATTAACTTGCCATTTTTATAATTTGTGTGTATTTTCAAACTTAAAAAATGTCGTTGTTTGGTGCAGATTTTATTTAGGGTGGTTGGTTGCAGGTGGTTGGGAAAGCGGCATGACAAACAAAATTTTACATATTTCGTTCTAATATGGAATAGAGTTTGAAAAGCCTGGCTTAAAGCAATACCCTTACTTCATTCGCTGATTATAATTGGAAGATGGGCAATCTAATCAATAGATTCTAACTCATACGATTAGAGTATTTAATTAAAAGCGAGATACGGAACGAATTCCGATTCATTTAAAACATTGACGTCATAGCGATACCTTTAGTTAATAACCGTGCAGACGATAATGTTTTACTGCACTGAATCATTTTTTAATTGTCTTTAATTCTAAAAGAGTTTTTTTATTTAGATTCAGTGAAAGAACTAGCTTATGAAAGAGAAAAACGAGTTCTCTGAGTAATAAACCATTAATTTTCTAAAGCAAGAGCAAATGGAAGCGAAACAAAACATAGAAAGGCTACCAATTAAAAACCAGTTTTTTTAACTTTATTTTTTCACTCTTACACAGATGAGGCTTCATATTGAATTTCCAATTAGAACTTTCTCTTTTCTTAAGTAGCAACGCATCGCTGAAATCGAACAAAAGATCTTTTTTAGAAAGGACGAGAATAAAAAGTGATGGAAAATATTTTGATGTCAAATTTCCAACAATTCCGGGGAAAAAAGTTTCTCACGCTTTGAGTATTTTAAAGCAAAACGTAAATGTTCGAATGTTTTATGTGTTTCGTTAGAATAAAAAGAATAAGAAAAAAAAATTAATTATTTTATTACACGATCAGTACAGGTAGAATTCAGAAAACTCAGTGTTTGGAATAATTCACAAAGCATGCTAATTCTTTGAAGCATTTAACTTTGTTGAATGTTGCCGCTCAAATATTACGTAAACATGTTTCGGGTGATTTTGCACTAACCTTCCCATTTGTCAGCAAAAGTACGCGATTAGCAAACATCTTCTCTTACCCTATCTTTAAAGATGTATCACTTAGAACTTTTTTTTAAAAAGAAAAAAGTTGTAACTGTGGTCACATATTTATCCTATTTTTTTAAAATTAAGTTGACGTTCTTAAAACAGTCCTGAAGTTTCTTTTAACGAAGGGTGATAAAAATGTAAATTTTAATTTTTTTAAGTATACAAGTATAAACAAATTTAGTTTTCAAGTTCAAAATTGTAATTTTAAAATGCAAATTAACGGTAAAAAAAATATATTTATATAGACTTACGATACATAAAATCAAAATCTCGAAATTTACATAAAGACCTACTTTGAAGATTATGTTATAATTGAAAATGTGCTTACTAGTAAATGAAATTTAAGGTTTTCTTAAAGATCCCGGAGCAACTTAAATGACAGATTTCATATAAATTTTATTGACCATTAAGCACTTTAAAAAAATATCATAATTAAGCAGGGTTAGAAAGTTTTTGACAATTGACGGTTTTATCCTGTTTTGACCGTCGTCATGTGTATAAAAAAAAAGGAAAAAAAAAAAAAAAAAAAAAAAAAAACTTTTGGCATTGTTTTTGACAATTGAATAAAATCATGAAATTTTGAATCATGTCATACGCCAGGGACTGACAATACGCCGAAATAGATTGGGGTTGAATTAATTGTAAAAACGTTGAATCGAACAATATGAACTGCATTTTTTTTGCAAAACTTGAAGCGAAAATCAACATATTAAAGGAAAAATCTCATTTTGAAAAATGAAAAATTAAGCACTTTTTAAAAACACCCAATGAAAAAAGCACCTTTAAGAGCATTAAAAAAAAAAAAAATCAAAAATAAGCACCTTTAAGCACTTTTTAAAAAAGTTACGCACCCTGTTATTTATTAAATATTTATTGTATTGAGTTTAGGCAAATTACTCATTCAACCTGAGTAATTTTCCGCACATTTCCTAATTATGCATACAGACTGATGGTAATAAGTTTGAAAATAATATTAATGAATAATAATTAGAAAATACAGACTTTTGCCAACGACACTATCAAAAGAGTCAGATTTCTTAATTAGCCTACTATGTTAGTAGGCTAATTAGCCTACTTTCTTATTAGCATAAATTAGTACTACATTCATATTATTTTAATAAAAAGTAATTGTTTTAAGTGCAAATTGTAGTATAAAAAATACCATGGTCAAAGTACAAATTCAATTAAAAGCGCTTTTTTTTTTTGCATACAGCATTCGAACATAACATCAAGGCCAACGTGAATGTTTATTGCACAATCTAGTTATCGATTAATCATTGTAAAAATAACTGTTATTGAAAAGGAAAGATTAAGAAGAAAACAAACTCGAGATTGAATAACGAAAAAAAAAAAAAAAAAAAAAAAAAACAAATGAGCACAAAAGTCAAAAAACCAGTGAACTAATAAACAGTCTGAAGATCTAAGGCGCCAATTTAAATAGCCAAATTATGGGTTTCAGAAAGAGAAAGTCACATGATTTTACTCTACATCAGTTAATGGATAATAATTTCTCATTATACCTTATAAATCATTCATTAAATAGAAACTGTCTCGAATTAAAAAAAGAGAATTAAGAATTTAATGTCAGAGCTGCCAGCCGCGGAGCTTAAGATTTACCCTTTTACAATATTTTAAGAGGCCATAAAAAACGTTTTCTTTTTTTAATGTACCAACTCTTGAAAACATCACAAGGTTATATGGTTTATTATTTTTTCAATTGTTTACACGTTTCAATTGTTCAAGATATTTGTCGTAGTGGTGCAAATATTTTTGAATCAAATTAATTAAACCAATAATCATATATTAATTATATATATTTTTTTAAAATGATGCATCAACATTATATTTCGTTTATATAAGTGGTAAAAACATTATGCGTTTATCATATGTCATGAAAACTTTTCATTCAAGTTTTTATTTTCATCTATTATATGACAACCATGTGGTTTGAGTTAATATAAAAAAACTTCACCAAGTTACGATCATTTCTAGAAAACCATTTTTTTTTTTTTTTTTTCCAGGCTCGAATAAAATAAGTAAGGCATTGATGGATTTAATTTGCTACAAAAATGTTAAATAAAATGTTAAAATACAAAAAAAAATCTTCGACATATGAGATGTTTATCTAACAAAACGTTTAACCAAAAAAAAAAAAAAAAAAAAAAAATCTAGATTGCCGCAGTTGTTTTTTGTGTGTAAGTAGGTGATTTTTATTTTAAATATTTTTAATGAAAGGCACTTTAAAAAAATAAAAGATGATATGACAGAAGACAAACGTGAAAACTGGAATTAAAAATAAAATTAGGTCAGTGAAATTAAAAAAAAAAAAGATAATACAAGAAAGGATAAACCTTTGAACCGACCTGGTTTAAATAAAACAAAAAGTCCAAAATTTTTCAGAAAAATAATTTTTTTATATGGTATTAGATTTAAATATTTTTTTAAGGAAGAAAGAAAAAAAAAATATTGATGAATACAAAGCGAACTTAACAAACACAAATGTCACAGCTGAAATTTCAAAATAATAATCTAAAATGAAAAATTCAGAAATCGCGAAAGTTTAAAGGATAGTTCGCTCTAGAAATGATATTCTTTCTTTCATTTTTTTTCCCTTCCGTTTAAAGAAATCCATATTTTAAATACACTTATTTGAGAATATCTTTTTTAAAGTCCTATTCGCATGATTCGTGATCTTTATTTTGTCAGTTGCTGCCAAATTACAATTTTACGATTTTTAATTTATGTACGAATTTTAATTTACTATCGTTTAATTTATTCACGAATTTAAATTTGTGTATTGATTTACAAAATTCGAAAGAGGAAATAATTAGGGAATTTTTCCGCCTACTAAATGCGAGAAAATCGCATATAATATTAGAATTAAAAAAATATTACTTTTACAATGAAAATTTTTTATACATTTTTATTCTATACTTTCTTCTGTAAACACAACGTTTCCGTTACTTTAAATTAGTAATTGTTATAATTAAAAGTATCCTAAAGCAAAATATTAGTGCTAAGGAAGTTTGTCGCAGAAAGCCCGAAAAAATTCTACCACAGGGGTCACCATTACAATTTCATGTAATTGAAAATAATAAAAAAATATAGATGCGATTCTTCTTTTCCAGAAAAATAAAACTGGCAACAAGCATAAATTTTTCTTATGTGAATAATAGAATGAATATTATTTTTTAACACAGTAATAATTTAAAAATTTGTATTTCAATCTAAGACCTCTACAAAGCTACTTTTAAATTGTTTGCTAAAAAATATTTATTGTAATACCTTCTTAGTTTCTTACCTACATTTCACTAAATGTAAATTAAAAGTAAGTGAAGATTAAACTAATTATTTGAATCAGTAATAGTAGCTTAAAGAGAAGACAAAAGTTATCATTACATGGCGAGAAAAAGGAGAAGCAAATTATTAAGTTCATAAATCATTGGTTATCCAGGCCAAGGTGAGGGGATTGCTGTTCAAACAAAGTGATCACGATCTATCTGATCTACTCGTGTATCTAAGATCTTCCATTTTATTTACGATCTAAGTGTTTAAATCACGATATAAATCAAGAAAGAACAATTTAGAAAGAGGTATAATTGAAATTACTAGAAAACTTAATGTTTAAATTATTATTAATTCCGATCTCTAAGCCCTTTACCTCTTCCTCTTTTGTGAATGGAACATCCAAGGAAAGCGAAGATTATACACTTTTCAATTAATTAGAATAAATTGTAAATTATTTGATTATGATGCTCGTTAGCAAGGTTTCCCTTATTTTTTTTACACCGAGCCGTTGAAAAATGTACAGAGAAAATTACTACTAAAAACCCCAACTAAACTAGTCAGGAAATGAAAATATAAAAGAATTAATTTGAATTACGGTATTATTTTTCTCACTTTTTTTGCTTTGAATAATAACTTGTAGGAGATTTTATTTATTTATCCTGAGATATTTTTCTGAAATTATAAACTCGCGATTGAGTTAATGGTGATAGGAAACAAAAGAGAGAGAGAGAGAGAAATTAAATGTATCCGGATAGGTTTGTTATTGTTACTTTCAATGCCCACCTATGTCATCACCTCTATGTTAACATTCGTCAAATCAGGTACTTTACAGGGCAGATATCTTTTCCACTCTGTCAGGAGCACCATATTATGTGGGCCAACCTTGCTCCCGCAGTAAGGACAGTTAGTACAGAGAATGAAGAACATCCATGCCTTCCCGGGATTCGAAGCCAGAAACCTTCCGATTCAAGGCCAGTTTCCCCTAAACAGTCCGATCGGCGTGTATCCGGTTACAAATCTTGACATTTAACGCTCCCTATTAGACCTGCTATAATGAAGTACGTCCCATTAACGGGTAAAGTAATTTCTTTCCTTTAAAACGCAATCTCCATTCCTAAGTTTACTTTTTCTTCTTCCCAAGTACAGCTGATCACTTTTCAAATCCAGATAATCTTCGATCATATTAACAAAACGTTCCAGCATTTAATAATTACAAACTTCACTAACAAAATGCTCTTTGATTTTGAAGAAAATATCGACTTTTAAAGGGGAGAGGTACAATCAAGATGTTGGAGAGAGGAGCGAGTAGGGCCGGAGCATCCAAGTAAACATGAAAAGATAAGACTAACCCCAATTTCGTTGACAGTTAAATTCACGATATTTCAAAAAGTTGAGTTCATCGATTTGCGTGGCGAACGGCTCAATTGTAAATCGAGGAAGTCTTTGAACTAGTAAAAGACTCTTATAAGAACGCCGTTCTCTCAGAAGAGGTAAGATTCACCAACCAAACAAAGTTGTCTTTTAATCTAACCGCACCCATCAAGTACAAAGCTATATTTTATGAAGAAAATCACTTTTACTTCAGCCACTTGTTTAGAGAGAAAATGATAACCATCTGGATGCAGAAGGCAAAAAACCAAAGTGTGGGCGGCGGATGAAAATTCCATTCCTTGGGACATCTATCTCAATAATCACAAACACTGATACAAGAGAGGCTCATAACTCAAGATCTTACTGCAACAAGGGTTAAAGACGATGTCGCGGTGAACAACTAAACTCGTGTGTTCGTAAACTGTTGCCCATCAGTGGTGCTCTTGAAAAAGAAGGATTTTGAGGTTATGTTGGGACACCTTAAGCTCACAACTTAACTGTTGGAGATAAGGGATACTTGTATATCACTATGCTCTTGTTTTAAATTTTTTTTTTTAAAGAAAATAACTAAAGAGAGAAGTTTTTTAGTGTGTTTAAAATAAAACAAGTGTTTAAGAATTTTCTATATCGAGCGAGACGAACTATGTTAGACACGCTGTGGCCAATAACTTTAAAAACAAGTTTTTTTTTTTTATCTAATACAATAATAATACAACGCTAGGTAAATATGAATTAAAAAATAAAAGTATGAAGATTGATAAGTTGATAATTGTGAACTTTAGATTGAGAACAATATTGTTTGGAAAAACAATTTAAAATATTTTGAAATTCGGCAGAGTTTGATTGTAAAAATAATGCATAGGATATCGGCTAGATTTACGATGCATAGTTTTACAAAGACGTAACTTATCTTTAAAGAAACTACATAAAAACTTTAGACATAAAATATATCTTTACTAAACTGCAGCATCACTCATTCACTAAGTTAATAAGTAATTTCATTAAGTAATTTAATTTAAAAATTGAAATAATTGCCGTAAACGTGTCCAATAACATGATTTCAGAGTTCATTTTCAAGGAGAGTTATCCCCATCAAAACAATCGTACCTATTATTAGATATTAGCAATAATATGTCTAAAAACCACGCATTTCTGATTTTATTTCACTAAAAAGGAGGTTAACACTTTGGCGCAGACGGCACACCGTTGTCCCTTTTAAATATTTTTTTCCTGAAAAATAAAATATATTTCGGTATTTTTCAATTATAAAAAACAGTCTAACAGTTACTAAAAAAATCTGTTAGATTATTGGAATTACATTTGTACTAAAATATAAAATCTAAAAAAAAAAAAAAAAAAAGTAGTTCGAAAATTTTTTTTATTGAGAAATTACTGTTTTTCTTGGATCTAAATAACTGCAAATTCGAAAAATTATTGTTTGGAAGTGAGCCGTGATTGGAAGATTTTAACTTTAATGCAAAAAGAGACACCGTTGTCCCATGCTGTATTTCACAACCCTAAATTTTTAAAATAAAAAATATTATTTACTTATTTTGACCTAAATTAATACGAAATGATGAACAAAGTAAAAATATGTTTAATGAAAATTCTGCGTTAGAGGGTTAAAAAAAGAAAGAAGAAAAAAATGTCCACTTATTTCAAATGTTTTCCAATAGCAATACTTACTCAACCCCCCATGGCATTAATTTTCATTATTGCAAGATGTAAAATTGTACACGAATGGGGCAATAAATATATTTTTTTTAATTACACGAATGAGAACAGATTTCTTTTAGGTAGCAAAAAAATCTATACACTACAGATAGCCAAGCAACAAACCAAACAGAAAGGTTCAACAAATGGTTCAAGAACGAAACCTTTTCTTACCGATTCACATCTTTAAACATTTTAAGGTACATTGCTTTTTTAAGCTACCTAGGAATGCCTTAATAACTATATTTATACTTGCACAAAGCTATGAAAGAAAAAAAGAAAAAATGCAGTTGGAAGCCGACTATCTAATCCTTCACTTTTTTAGGAGGTGTAGTAAATTTAATTTTTTTTTTCTTTCTCGCTATTATTTTTCTAAAAGGATTTCAAGCGAGTCTTAAGTCGTCGGGGCGGAAGCTTTATTATTCCGGTGGAAAACTAAGAATGAACTCCAGCACATGGAAAAGAAAAAGAAACTTAAGTTACAGTTTAAATATAAAAATAGCAGTGTTATTTGTAATTTTTTTATTTTTTTTCAATGATGTCACAGAATTCTTTTTATTAGAAATAAGAAATTGATGAGCAATTCTTCGAAGCGAAAAATTCTATTTCTCAGCTTTATTATAAGAGCATTCATAAAAAAAATAAATTAAGTGCATACGGATAATTACTGCACTTAAGGTACTTTGAAATGATCCTTTCGTTCATCATAATGAACTTCAAAACAGTGCCTTGATTTATTGAAAAGCTTCAAGTTCCCAGGTACTTTTTTAATTCGAAAATATATTCCCGCTTGAGATTTGTCTACTAGAAATCTGAATGAACAGAAATTGAAATAGATATATGCTTAAATTAACTCAATGTAATTGATTTTCGATTAATCAGCAAGACTGTGTCAGAGATGCTTCCTCTGCCCTTCAAGAGAATATAAATTTTGGAACACCATACCTTCAATTAATTAATCGGGGTCGTTTAATCAAAGCTGTGGATTAACCGAAATCCCCTCACAAAGAAAGTAGCAAGTTAGGAATTCAGGATAACCGCAGTGTTTTCTACTGTTAATTCTACATAAAACAAAAAGGGTATACTATTTTTTTTAGTACCTTACTACAAGTAACTGCAAATCCAATATTAAAATTGATGTTCATTTCCCTTAGGTAAAGTAATTAAATAATAGGGAGATTTCGCAAATTTACGTTAGCTTCCGTACGCAAATTAAATAATTGCGCATGCGCAGTTCTGGTGAAATGAAAAAGTATCTAACTTACGTAGGGGAAAATAAGAGATTTTACAAAAACCTGTATGTTAAAAACGCTGGTGTAACGTAATGAAATATCATTTTAACTTGGACCACAAAATCATAACCATTTACAATGGACGTAGTGTAGACGATCTCTACAAAGCTGTGGCCCACGACTCAAACTGCAGTTCTGTGAACAAAAAAATTGGTAGATTTTGAAGAGTTTAGCGATAAAGAATGCAGCTTATTATTTAGATTGTTGGTTGAAGATTGAAGAAATTTGATTATTAACCATGCAAAAATATTATGCATATTTAACAGACTTCGGTCTTTTGAAGTTTTTTTATAGTAAAAACCCGAAGACTGATAATCCTAGTTTTTACCGGTAAAACCTAGCTTCTACCAAAGTGGCTTGGTAAAAATCCGAAGTATGCCTTACTATGATTCCATTTTATAAATGTTCTAAAAACAAAGAGTTTGCTTTTCTACTAAATCCGCCACTACCTACTCTTTTAAGTTTAGCGAAGAAAAAATAACTGGCGTAGAAGTAAATAAAATGCGTAACTGGATAAAAAAATAAGTTCAAATCCAATTGCAAATAATTATTTTAAAATGATCCAGCTCTTAGTCACACTTACGGCGCCAAACGATACGCATTACAAAAATAAACGTAAATCAGATTCCAATCAGGAAGAGATTTTTATCGAGGTAGTGTGGCATATTTGAAGGGACAATAAAATGGCCCACTTCTTTTTTTATATTCTCTAATAAAATTCCACTACTGTGGTGAAATGAAAGAATTTCCATATTTAGAAGCTGGGTAATTTGAAAGTAGGAGTTTAGGGGAAAACAAGAAGGAAAAGGTCAAGCGTACCATCCGCATACTAATTAAAGCAGACGCTGCGAATTGTCCTCGAACTTTTCCTCTCTGAAGTGTGAAACCCATAATGTTCCACACCACCTGTTATTTTGGGCTAGATTGTAAACTCTATTGTGATACCTTTCAATTCATTCAATTTTAGAGATCAAGTTCTTAGGCTGTTTTCTGAAGGCTCTGAAACCATATGAAGAAAGATTTTTTAATGAATAATTTGCTATTTTTAAAACTGTTATAAATGTGTGCCTAAGTTAAATCCACATTTTTCTATGCTAATTATAAAAATGATGCAATAAGCCAGCAGTTTCCGATAGTTAGATCTTTTATTTTTCAACCAGTAGTAAATTTTAAAACCTTTAATTTTTTTTTTTAAATCTAATCATTAATCAATCTAATTATAATATATATAATTCTCTTACGTGGCTCCCAAATTTTGGCTGTATTTCTTTTCCGCCGGTGGCAACGTTTGCTTTGTTTTGTTTACGTTTTGAAAACACCAAAGCATTCTGCCTTTTAATGATGTGTTTCTGATCTAATATATATAATTCTCTTACGTGGCTCCCAAATTTTGGCTGAAGTACTTTGTACAACTAAATAAGATTCATTTCACAACACTTAAATATTTACTTTATTTTCTTCATTTATAGAGAAAACAGTCGGCAAAGAATTCTGTTAGGTTAAAAAGCATTTCGCTAAAAAAAGAACAAATTCTAAAAGAAATAAAAATAAACAACTTAAAAAATAAAAATGCTGTTGCCAGCCGTAGAAGTTTTTGAAAGTTAACTTAGCAACATAAATCAAAATGACATAGAAGCGCAACTAGATCAACATTATGATATACCTGAGCGCTTGACGCAACAAATCCTTCAATTCTATAAGTGTTGTATCGCCAAATGCCCAAATTAACAATTGCAATTTCAAATTAATATTGAAATGTACAGGTTTAGAATTTTCTACAGTGAAATGTTTTCGGAACTTCAGTATTCAAAAAAGTATACAAAAGCTAGACGTTAAGACGTATCCAATGAGCGAGCAAAGCGAGCATTGGATTGCGAAGCAATCCGAAATTAACGGCGAAAGCAGTTCCGGGGGTTGGCGAGCGTCAGCGAGCAGGGGGCGAAGCCTCCTAGTTATTTAATATATCGCCAAACATTATCTGAATTAAATACCAAGAAAAAAAATTGGCAATTTAAAAAAAAATTAATAACAATATTTTCAATAAATAGTGAATAGGACTTGGGTTTATTAAAAATTGCATTAGTATACTCACGCTTTTCAAACCAAATAACTAAATTCGTCGAGAAAGAAATACATTTTCCAATTAGCAAATTTCAACCTTTGTAGCAGTTCTTTTTAGCTTTTATTTTAAAGAAAATCATAATTTGGTAATTTTGATTCATTTTTAGCTAATGTATTAAGCACCAAAAAAGAAAAAACCCAATACTAGGCTAGATACATGCTAAACAGTTAAACTAATAAGATTATAATTTATTTATCAGCACAATTTCATTCGTCTTAATAAATATTCTCAAAATGAAGCAGTCATATCCTTGGTTAATAAGTTCAAAATTTCCTTTATGAACTTAATTTATAATGTCGGGGTTTCGTAAGGTTTCATGGCCGATAAAAACTGGAAACTTCTGCAAAATGTTTGTGGGATAGAGTATTCGACTAGTCTTCCATCAAAAGGAACCTCAAGATTTAATTGAGTTAACATGTCTTATATAATAGTAAATTGATATTTAATAAATATAGTAGTAGTTACGCCACATGTCAATGTGAGAAACAGTTAACAGTTTTGTAAAAATTAAAAGGCGCTTGACAACTAATTTTTTTTATTACTTAAAAAAGTTACTTCAAATAGGACAAAAAGGAAAGAATTATTCATCGATTTTAAAGATTTTTATTTCAGTGGAAAAATCTAACTCCATTGGCAATTTCTAAAAATTTACATAATTTGTATTAAATAGTTGAGCTATTTGTCGATTTTTACAGACATTTTTTAAAAAAAAATCAATTCGATACAATAAAATAAATAAAGGCAAGAAGCAAACACAGTAGAAACAAAGCGACCTAGTTACTTGACCTCTATGACATCAACTGCAGAATTGAAGTTATAGTTTTTTAGCATATAGTTCGAAAGTCAAGCTTTGCTTAGAGTTTATGATACTGAAACTGCATTTTTTATAGGTGAAAAAAACTTCCAAGCAACTTTAAAAATATTTTAAACCATTCAACGATAACTAGAAAAGTCAATACAATACTTTTTATTAGACGCATAAACATGAATGATTAATTATTAATGCTATAAAACTTTTTTAATAACTTATACAAAGAAAAACAAAGTGAAAAGTTTTATTATTTAATAAGATACATTTAGAAATAAAGACTTACCGTTAAAAAAGTATCATTAGCGAACCTTTGTATTATTGCTGTTTTTCCACTCTTGCTTTCGCCCACCACCACTACCTTGCACTCCATACGGCACCTGAATTAAAAATAAGAAACAATTAGAGGATATTAATATGGTAAAATCATCAACAAGGCTTGTATTTTTTACCTAGTAGCAGTGAAATAATAATTACATTGATAATTGTTCTTTTCTTTCGTTAAATTCACTGACATTTAAAAATTTCATCTAACGATTGCCAAGTGTATATTTATATACCAGCGGTTCTCAATTTTTTTTCCAGCTACGGAATCCTGAATGATCGAGCTTCTTTTAGCAGACCCTCACATTTGAAAAAAAAAAAAAAAAAAAAAATCATTAACATCATTAACCGCTGTGAATATACTAATAAAAAAAAGAAAGAAATTTTAGTCAATTCGTTTGCTGAAACAAAGTTTAATAAAACAAAAAAAAAATTTTAAAAAAATTCACTAAATTATTATTTTCAATCTCATGTCATTGAGAATAATAATCAGAGAAACGTAATTCTTTACTTTCTTTAATTGAAAATACTTATTAATTTTTTAAAGATTCATATTCTTTTTATAATTTATTCATTGTATTGCTATTTTTTGGAATTGCTATTTTTTTCATCAACATTTTACATAAAAAATTTTTTATACAAACAACAGAAATTAAATAATTTATGGATTGTTCATTTGATTCAAATAAAATCATTACTGGTTAGAAAAAAAATGCTAACTCTCGGAGTTCCTGTAATCGTTCCACGGAATCCCAGGGTTCCGCAGAACACCTTTTGGCAACCGCCGGTATATACTATATTTATGTTCAAATTATTCATCGATTATGAAAATTGAAATAATTTGAATTCAAATTTGTATCATAATGAAATATTAAAAGATAATGTATGTTTCTCTAACCGATAAAAAAAACAAACTTACTTCTTAAAATAGTTATCAAATTACAATAATAATAATTGCATTCTTCAACGCTCAAACTATTCTCCTAATTTCTAAATTACCGATAAAGATTTAGAAATTAGGAGAATAGTTTTCAAGGGAACTATTAGTCAATTGAATAGGTGAATGAAGGTTTAGCGATTTTCCAAGTGTTCACACTTTTCCTGTCCGTTTTAACGGATTAGATAAATCTTGGTTCCTTTTTTTTCCAAGACAGAGAATACATATTCGTAAGAACTTGGAGTTAAGTGACGTGGAAAATAAGCAAGATTTGCCTATACTATGCAACGGAAAGTGTATGCTGGAGAGGCCTATATTTAAAAACAAAAAAAGAAAATTTTGCGCGAATCACTTTTGAAGGAAGTGGGGTGACTAAGGGGTGAAGGTTATGCACCCTATGGTTTTAGCTTTTCGTGTGACGGAAATTATTTTTATTTTCTACTTCTCAGCTTTTTATCTGTTTGTTTTTGTCATAAAGTGCTCGACATTTCGATAAGCAAGCAATAAATGGCTTGCAACATTTAAGAAATAACTATAACCTTCATTGTCATCAGACACAGAGCTGACTCGCAATTGAAGTACTCTAGCTGTTCAGAAAGTGGTAAAAATTTCGATTGACGATAAATTGTATGCATTAGGAAATTCTGCAAAAAAATGGTCAGAAAAAGAATTAAAGTATATTATTGTCATTCAACACATAGCTCCAAGGGAAGAGGTTGGAATTTTGATACCCGAAAATATTTTTAGGCGATAATATCGTGATCAATTCTGCTTAGAAGGATAAGAACATTCCATCGTCACAAACAGAAAAGCGAGTTAATAAAAACGTAGTAAAAATATAATATCAACGGCAGGTTTTTAATGTAGAACAAATTTAACTTCATAATATTTTTGATAAATTTGAAACTTAAATCTTAAAACACAATAACAAATAAATGTTACAGCCAAAAAAAAAAAAAAAAAAAAAAAAAAAATTGTTTTCTTGCAATATAAATGAAATAAGCAGAAAAATTACAATAACTCAAAAGCAAAAATACGTTATAAACAATAGTTTTTTTTTTCCACTTATAAATACTAGAAAGAAGTTTAATCTGGGTCTCGGCTAAGATACTATTTTTAATAAATGTCAAGTTAGGACAATTCTTTTGACGATAATAGTGTTGCCACCGCAGAAGAGCAATGAACCATGAAAAAGTCGTCAACCAACATAAAAAAGAACAACTTTTCTCCAGCATGTCAAGTGAAAAAGATGGGAACTAGTATATGTCAGGTAATTCGCTTTCGGATTACGTCTATTATAACTTTCTGTCTCTTATTGTGATTTAATAACAAATCAGTCACGTAACTCGATCTGGAAAAGCGTTTTCCATTTGGCGATTTTATTTATGACGAGAGACAGTGACACAAAAAACGGTTGACCTAGTTTAAAATAGTATGGTTAAAAAGCATTTGGTTTTCAAAAAGGTAAATAAATAAATGCAGTGGTGAAGTTTCTTAACATGCAAAACAATAGTTAAAATAAACATTCCCTCAGACTGGGATATCCATATATTGAGATTTTTAGTCTATAGTAGACCTAGTAATTTCTCTGACTTTTAATTTGAGATTTTTTCCCAAATATCAGCAGAACTTAAATTTAACATTCGATTTTAAATAATTTTGTGCAAGACGATTTAAAGAAATTATAAATTAAGCTATTTAATAAAACTGATGTAACGATCGAATATTCAGCCCTTATGCCAATAATAGGCCAAATATTCGGCCGAATATTCTGTGAAGTATTATTTGGAAAAGTATTTTCGACCATGTTATTTGGGGGTGGGGGTTGAATAGATTTGATAAATATAAAAAAATAAAATCGTATTTTTTACTATACATTATAATAAAGTGTTTTTAGATATATTCGTTAAGTTCCAAAATTTGGTAATTTATATTCTGAAAGAATTAAAACTACTTTTTTACTATATGAGTTTTATAATGCTGATTTTTTAAAATTAAATTCTGGCAAGTCGATTTCGTCTTTTTTTCAACACTTCATGTTTTAAAGTAGTGAATTTTTTTTTTTTTTTTTTTTTTGTATTAACTATGACGCAGCATTTTAATAGAGCGTTTCTAATAGAAATCAACACTATGAAATTTATTTATGCTTTTTTTTTTTTTTTTTTTTTGCTTATCTTTCGCTTTTTTTATTAACTTTTCTTTTCATCAATGTTTTTATAATAAGAGCATTTTTTAAAAAGCGTTTCCAATGGTCCAATAGACGCTATTATTTTATGGTCACTTTTTTCTAAACATACAGAAATACAATGAGAAAAAGCTAAGTTGAGATTTTTAGTGTTAAATATTTCATTTAAAACTTAGAACAATTTTTGATTTTGTTCTAGCTTTTCTTTTTTCCATAAAATTTTGTTTTTTATAGACATTTTTATTACGACGCGGCAATTAAGAAGGTTTCTATTGGACTTCAAACTTCACTATCTCTTGAAAATACGGTAATTGGAAAACAGATGTTTAGTTTTAAAATTTTCTTTCACAAATTAAGATCGATACTTATTTTTTTTGTGCAAATATTCCTTTAAACAATATTTTTTTATGGGTGTTTTTATGTTTTTTTAAAAGTGTTTGTGACAGACATTTTCTCTTTTAACGTCTTATGGATATTTTTTCCCCCCGGATATTATTATAAGTTTTAAGACAAAGTTTTTTATATTTCTTTTTTTCTTCAACTTTACAACTTTAGTTTTTTTTAATAGCTGGTAGTCAGTTTTTTTTTTATCTTAAATATTTCTAATTATCTTAATATCTAATTATCTTTATTATATTTAACATTTTTATTAATGTTTTGATTATTTTTCAATAATGACTAAAAATAATTTATCTACAAAAAAATATTTGTTAATATTTTTTTTTTAATGTTAATATTCGGCTAAACCACTATTCGTTACAGCTCTAAATGAAACCAGATAAGTATGCTTAAATGGTTTCGAGTACTGGCAGTATTTAAAAAATAATATCATGGATAAAGATCAATATCGAATACAATGTTAGGAGTATTATCGAATAATATAATTTCACTGATCTTATCAATATCAACAACGACAATAATTGAATACGATAATATAAGTTTTATTGATGATTATAAAAATCGAAAACGATAAGATCACGATAAACATCGAATACAATAATATCAAAATTATCGATAGTGATAATTATTGAATACGATATAACTATAAATGACGACTTCTTTGGATAAAGAAAATATTAACAGGGGCAAAAACAATTTAAAAAGTTAAATTGGCGAAATATCGTTCTTGAAATATCGATATTGCCTAGCGATATATCGCAATATTTAAATTCAGATTCGCGTTTTTATTCAATAAAACATTCAAATCAATAGTAGAAATAAATATTTCCGTAAACTGGGATTAAAATGTTGCGACCTAAACTTGCTCGCAGACGATTCGGAAAAGGTTACTCTTTAAAAGGTTATGAAGAGTGGTTGAGTTGAAATATTGAACTGAAGATCACGTGACTGTTTTAGATAATTTTTTTCCTTTCATGTGTTTCGTAATTTTTCTGAGAGGCAAAAAGAGGGGGAGTAAATATACTTAAGGGAAGCGGCTTCCGGTTAAAGACGTGGGAGAACTCTTTTGGCAAGAATTTTCTCACGCATTATTTTTTTACATTTTTTTTCTCCAGATTTTATGACAATTCTAGAAATAATTTGGACTGATCTTTTGGGATCTTTTAGACGAAGAAACATCGATTTTAAGATCTAGACACGATGATAAACATTAATCCTTTACAGACAATATGTATAAAACAAACATAAATCCATAAAAATCTATTTACTTTTGTAGGCATAGTTGCATGGAACGGGAGGAACTCCAGTAGATTTTACGAAATAATATAAATTTGATAATAACTGTTGCATAATATACCAAATATTCTATACACAGAGAATTTTAGGAACTTTTAAAGCAGGAGTCTGCTTGGAAGAAATTTGGGCCCTTCACAATATATCTTTTCATAAAAACGAACCCTTCGCAAAATAATTTATCTTTTAATAAGACCCTTCACAAATTTGTTTACCTTCATTATTGTTTTGTTAATCGAATAAACCCTTCCGGGAAAAACAAAGAAAGACGGTTCGAAACGAACTAAGTTTCCCTAAGTTTAAATTCCAAATGTAGTATTCTAAGAAAATATTTCTGTTACAAACATCGTCTGCACATTCTTATTGATATTAAATTATATTTTTTTTGTAAATAAATAATTGATCCATTTATATTTATTCATAAAATTAATTAATAGAATATTAAAAAATTAATTCCAGGCAATTTTTTTAATAAAATATTATAAATTTAAGAACTGTTTAAGTTTACTTAATGGGTAACACATTTAAAGTGATCATAACTAAGTTGTGTTTATTTAAAATATGTCAATTGAAAATATTAAAAATGAGAGTGATTTTGTATCCATTATTCGTAAGAAATGAATATTCAACGTTGAGCAGCATAGGCTAATTACCAAATATTTGTATTTTGCATCGCTAATTTAGTAGCAGCAATTGCTGAGCAGAATCTTGTATCTATTTACAATTTAAAAACTTCTTGAAAAGGTTTTTAGCAATTTTTGCAATAACAGGACCCTATTTATACAAATTCACAAAATCAGGACCCTGGTTGAAAGAATGTTACTTAACGCTTATTTCATATTCACAAATTATGAGTAGTTTTTTCACAATTTTACAAAAACAGGACCTTTTACAAAATGTCTGGGCAGACTCCTGTTTAAAGTCATTAAAATACAATAACTTAATTACACTAATAAACTATAAATGGTTTGCAATATTTTCCATTTATGAATGCCATTTGCTTTTATATTTATTCCTTTTAGAAAAACTCGGAAGCTAAGAGTAAGTTAGAAAGAACGTTTATAAAACAGGTAAAGCACAGATTAAAAAGAGAACTCGAGTGCACCGTATTTATCTCTTTTTAATAAGGTACTTATCTTCTCGGTGCGGAATATTTATCTCTTTAAAGTGTGATAATTGAAAAAATATTGTTATTTTTCTATTTTTGTAAAATAATAATAGATTATTACTCTGTAAAATGAACGAGAATGAATTAAATCAAACAAACTAGAAAAGCAATAAAAACTATGAAATTATCCTTAGAATAACAGGAAAAGATTTGCTGTATTATTAGAATGAATTACATTTAATTTTACGTTCTTAAAGCTTTAAAAATATAAATGAACATTTTGCCATGGATTAATGATGAATACGCTCAATCATAATTGAAATCGATATTTTTCCTACTATTTATTTTAATCGGTTTCTATCTAAATTACTATTTTAATCGGATTGGCAAACGATTAAATAAAATTATTTCAGAATAGAAAACCAGATTAAGAGAGATAAAAATTAAAAGATCGACGCGTATTGTTAAATTAAAATAAAACAGCATTTAAAATAAAGATTAAAACAACACTTGAAATAAAAAGCAAATTATAATAACCAATTTTAGTTATAATAGAAGGTCACTAGAATAAAAAATATTTTAAAAAAAGTACTGAAAAAATTACTTCATGGCTGTGTGTTGCGTTGAGGATAATTGCTTAAGTATCCAATATGTAAAAAGGTTGTAATTTGAGGGAGGGGAGGGAAGAAATGGATTAACTTTACTTCTGGGAAGCAGAGGGCGCTAATTTTAGCTATACTATTCTCACAGCGAATTGCAGAAACAGGTGTAATTCGGCGAAACGTTTATTTTAAAGTTGAGAAATTGCACTCGCGGATAAGTTTATGACTAATTTCAAGGCAATGAAAAAAATGACGATTTCAATTACTAACATTATTATAAGCTTATAACACAAAAGATGTTACAATTCTAATAATTTGATACTTAAGTTAAAATATATATGTAAAAAATACTAACATATTATCTGATATAATTTTTGCGCTCTATATTTTAGCGATTGTCAGGGTCACGTGATGTAATAACACGCATTTTCTGATGTTGCGAGCTAAAAGCTTGATATTATAGATATGATCATTTTCTATTGTTTTGGTTTTTTTGGACGATGGATGAAAAAGAATAATAAAAAAGTGTGAATTAGTTTTGTAGAATTTTGCGTTATTTCTTTTGTAAAAGGTTACGACTGACAAATGTGCGGGGAAACCCCAATGGATTTCGAAATAAAAGATTGGTAGTTGTTTGTTCTATGAATTTCAAGTTGTTTGATGGAAGATAGTGAGTTATTTAGATTGTCTTGAAATTGGTTTAGGAAGTGGCATTTTTTTTGTAAGAAGGTGCAGTTTAGAAAGTAGTAGGTGAAAAATGGCATTTTTAGGAAGAGCTTTAAAAGTAGATTTGAAGTGTTTGGCGGAAGAGTTAGGAGAAACGGCAACGGAAGACATGAGAGTTACCGAATTAAAGAAGATTATATTGGCAAGTACGGAGTACGAAGAGGAGTTTGTGAAGGAATTATTAAAAAGAATAGTTAGTGGAAGAGAAGAAATAAAGCGCCAACAAAAAGAAGATGAAATTAGGCGACAAGAATATGAAATTAAGCAACAGGAAAGGGAAGACGAATTAAAGCGGCGAGAACAGGAAAGGGAAGATGAATTAAAGAGGCGAGAACAGGAAAGGGAAGGTGAATTAAAGCGGCGAGAACAGGAAAGGGAAGATGAATTAAAGCGGCAAGAAAAGGAATATGAATTGGAGAGGTTGAAGATAGAAGCTTCATTGGTACATACTGGTACTATAGGAGAGACGAGCAGCTCTCGAAATGAAGAAACAAGAGAACATGTACCTGGTGGATTGCAAAAATTAATGCGTACTTTTGATCCAAAAGAAGGTGATATAAGTTTTTATCTAATATTGTTTGAAAGACAAGCACGAAGAGTCCATATAAAAGAAGAAGATTGGGTAACGCATCTTGTTGGATTATTGCCTCTAGAAATGGCGAATTTAATTGCAAGGGAGCCTGAAGAAAAAGCAAATGATTATAAACATGTAAAATGTATGTTATTGAAAAGGTTTAAATTGAGCCCAGAAGCATTTAAAATAAAGTTTAAGAGACATTGTAAAGCGGCTGAGAGCACTTGGCGAGATTTTGGATTTGAATTGGCGAACTATTTTAACGAATGGGTTTCGGGACTAAAAATTAATGATTTCGACAGCCTGAAACAACTTGTCATTGTCGAACAGATAAAAGAACGAGTACCTGGAGACATACAAAATCATTTTATTGATGAGTGGAGTAGAATTTGCTCAGTTGACACACTTGCTGAGAAGCTAGATGAGTACGAGAATGCAAGGAAATATAACCAAACTACTAAATTCATTGCTTCTCAACCATATAGGAACTTATACTGGGAAAAACCAAACATGGTTAGTAGAAGATATCATACATTTGGTGAAGGATATAAACATGAGCATAACAACCATGGCAGAATTGATAAGCGGAGTTCTTCCCAAAATCCAGTCACATGTTTTAATTGTGGACGAGTAGGACACTTGGCACGATTTTGTCGAGATAATAAAGAGAGGAGAAGAAACATTGAAGGCAAAGTGGCCGAGGTTCAAGTATCGGAAGGGCAAGTATCCGAAGTTAAGGTACTCAGAAATGGAAATATCGAAAGCAAAGTAGTCACTGCAAGATTTAACGGTGAAGTCATGATAGGAAACAAAAAATGTAAAGGCGTTCAACCAAAAATAGCTGCCCTTAAGAAAGTTAGAATTTCATATAATGGAAATGAATACGAAGCTGTAGTAGATTCTGGTGCACAAATAAGTGTATTTAAAAACGATATAGTGGGTAAGGAAGTGGATTACAAAGGACATATAATACTACAACCTGCGTTTGGCGAAAGTCTAAAAGCTGAATTAAAAGAAGTGGAAATCGCTTTGGTAACGGAAGGATATATTACGCCTATAATTAAAACGATGATAGCAGCCGTCAATGGGTTAAATGCTGACATTTTGTTGGATGCTGAAACGTATGAGGCATTATTAGAACAAAAAAGAGTATACAATCCCAGTTTTACTGCTGCTATGAAGCTAAGATCAGATTCCCGAAAGGAGCAGTTATATATGAGTGCAAGTGACGGAGAAGAGCAGCAGGAGCCAACAGTAGGTGAATGCGGTGATAAAAAGAATGGAAATGAAACCGAACGATTCAAGATACAACAACAAAGTTGCGATACTCTCCAAGAAGCATGGAAATTGGGGAAGCAAAATAAAGGAGGGTATGTGATACAAAATAATATACTATGCCATGAAGAGCTGTTGGACGGGAATAGAATACAACAATTAGTAATTCCCGAAATTAGAAAAGGTAAAATACTAGAAATTGCCCACGAGTCAGTATTCGGAGCACATCTAGGAGCTCGTAAAACAATTCAAAGAATTAAATTTTCCTTTTATTGGCCAGGGATGGTCAAGGAAATTAAAGCTTATTGTAGCTCATGTCATGGGTGCCAAGGTAGAAGAGTTGTTCGTTCAGTAGACAAAATTCCGATAACACCTGTGTCACGTCCTGAACTTCCATTCCAAGTGGTGAACGTAGATCTAATTGGTCCTCTAGATCCAGTATCAGCACAAGGACATAAATATATCCTTTGTTTGATGGACCAACATTCAAGATGGCCTGAAGCAGTCCCGCTCAAATCGTTAACGGCAAGGAATACATGCGAAGCACTGCTCGAAATATTCTGTAGGACAGGAATTCCAGAAGTAATCGTGGTGGATAATGCGACAAATTTTACGGCAAGTTTAACGCAAGAGTTTTTGAAGGTTTTAGGAGCTTGTCCGCGATTTTCAACGCCATACCATCCGGAAGGGAACGGATTGATTGAAAGATGGAACCAAACCTTCAAAAATATGCTACATCACATTATTAGAGAAGTAGGAAGAAATTGGCATCGACATATACCATTTGTACTATGGGCTTATCGAGAAGTTCCAAATGCAACTACAGGAGTACCACCTTTTCTGCTAATGTACGGGAGAGAACCGAAAGGCCCGTTATCTATATTGAAGTCAATTTGGGCCGGAGATATGTTTTTACCTTTGAATATGAAAGGATCAGCGGAGGAATATTTAAAAGAGTTAAAAGGAAAATTAGAAATAGCAACCGAAAAGGCAAGGTTAACAAGTGATGTGCAACAAAGTAACTATGCCAAATATTACAATAGAAGGAAAAAATACCGGGAATTTGCGCCAGGAGATCAAGTACTTGTGCTAATGCATGATTCATCCAATTCATTATATGCCAGATGGATAGGTCCAGTAAAGGTAATTAGAAGAGTGAAACCGAATTCGTATTATCTGCAAATGCCTGAAGGAAATTTAAGATTATTGCATGTTAACAAAATGAGAGAATACAAAGCGAGAATTCAAACAGTTGGAGTTGTCTATGATATTGATGATGAATTTGGTGAAATATACGAAACACCAACTCTTCCTACAGATGTGGAAAGCTATGAAGCATTGAAAGGATTAAATTTGGATTACTTACCCAAAATGCAACAAAATCAATTGAAAGATCTTTTACATAGACGCAAAACGTTGTTTTCGGGGAAGATAAGGATAGCTAAAGTTGGGAAACATGCGATAAAGCTGAAAGCTGAGGAGGATACGATGAAACCAAAAACGTATAAGATACCAGAAAACTTAAAGGGGAAAGTGGATGCACAGATCAATGAATTGCTAGCGTTAGGACTGATTGAACCGGTGGTAAGTGAGATAGCACACCCGGTAGTATGTGTTCATAAGAAAGACGGAACAATCAGGTTATGCATTGATTTCAGAAGTTTGAATGCTCTTACCGTTCCGGATGCATATCCAATGCAAAATATGATGGAGTTGAATTTCTTAGTAGGAAAGAAGAAATTCATTACTGTGCTAGATATGTTGAAGGGATATTGGGCTATACCGATGGAGAACGGCAGCAAACACCTCACAGCATTCCGAACTCACCGAGGCCAGTACCAATGGAATGTATTACCCTTTGGATTAAGAAATGCTGCTGCAACCTACCAAAGAGCTATGTCTAAAGTGGTTCAGTCCATGTCTGATTTCACTTGTGCTTATATCGATGATTTAGCAGTATTTTCTGATACGTGGGAGGAACACTTGATTCATCTTGAAGAAGTTTTTAAGAGATTGGAATATTTTAATTTCTCCGTGAACTTGAGAAAGTGCGAATTTGCTAGACAAAAGGTTAAATACTTAGGACATATTATTGGTTCAGGTAAACATGCTCCTGACAAAGAACGAATAAGAGTAATACAGAAATTAGAGGCACCCAAAACCAAAAAACAACTGAGAAGCGCTTTGGGATTATGCAACTTTTACAGGCAGTATATTCCAAACTTCGCAAAGATTGCTCTTCCACTAACAGAGCTTACTAAAAAGAAAGTTCCTAATGAGATTCCTTGGAGCGAAGAAGCTAAGAAGGCATTCAAGGAATTGAAGACGTCGCTATGTAGGATCGCAGAGTTACAAGTCCCAGACATAGAGGAACCATACTACTTGCATACGGATGCATCTCAAAATGCGGTCGGATGTTGTTTAGGTCAGTTAGATGAAGAAGGAAATATTCGTCCCATAGCTTTCGGTAGCCAGAAGCTGAATTCAACTCAACAGAAATGGTCTACAATTGAAAGGGAAGCTTATGCTATTATTTGGGCTTTGCAGAGATTTGAAACCTTACTCTGTGGTGCTAAGATTATTTTATTAACTGATCATAATCCCCTAGTATTTCTGACGAGTGCGACACCCCAAAGCCCGAGGTTGCAGAGATGGGCGTTAGCCATTCAACGCCATGATATTGAGGCAAGTCACATCAAAGGATCGAAACTTAGTAATGCAGATGCATTGTCCAGACTGTAAATATAAACTAAAATAAGACTCTGAACATTTTTTCCTATTATTATTATTAGGTGATTAAAGTAAATACCTAGTGTTAAGTTAAACCTAAGATTCAGTGAATATTTGGGTGAATGTGAAACATAGTTTGTTTATGTGTAAAGTGTGACCCTTAAATTATTTGCCATATTCGATCTTTGGATCTAATATGACTCTGGGGGGAAGGTGTCAGGGTCACGTGATGTAATAACACGCATTTTCTGATGTTGCGAGCTAAAAGCTTGATATTATAGATATGATCATTTTCTATTGTTTTGGTTTTTTTGGACGATGGATGAAAAAGAATAATAAAAAAGTGTGAATTAGTTTTGTAGAATTTTGCGTTATTTCTTTTGTAAAAGGTTACGACTGACAGCGATCATAAGCTCAGAAAAATAAACGGACAACCCTGAATAACTTTTTATCTAATGATTGGATCTTCACTTTCTAGGTCTCAATCTTCGTGGTTCAAACGGGTAACCTCAAATATACTAGTTAATTAATGAGGACGATGTTTTTAAGGTAAATTCAAACTCAAAAATGTACTTTGTCTGAATCAGCATACTTTTGTCTAGACAGATTTGGACTTCTGATCCCCAATATTTTAGGGGTAACCAACCATAATCTGGAAAATATGGTCCCAATAGTTTGGTCAGGACAGCGGTCCAAAATTTAAACCCCTTTATGGTTATTTTATTTTTGGCGTATTTTAACATATCTCGCGAAACTTTTGCACATAATTGTAAAATTTGTTTTTCAGAAGATTATTTCATGCAAAAAATAATTTGAAGTAAATACTTATTATTTTATTTAATAAGAGTCAAAAAATTATTTTATTTAATTAGAGTCAAAAAACTTCAAATCGTAAGTAAAATAATCTTTTACATATAATTTTAAAAAATGCAATTTTTCATGGCAAAATACAAAATCTGAGCAAGTATTTTGTAAGTATTTGTAGAAGAGTTAAGATTTTTTTAAAATTCTATTTCTCAGGAAATATTCGATTGTTACTACTATTCGATAAAAAGTTACTCAGGGTGGTACGTATTTTTTCTTTATTTCTTTTGTGTATGAGCCTTGTACTTGTGATGATGTAATCACGTTTATTTAGAACAATTTCAAGGCTTTATCTCTAGTCAGCTTTGGTAATCGAACCATTCATTATTTTCACAATCACGAAGAAAACTAAATTCTCAGACTAAGTAAAAAAATAAATCAAATTATTTAAATAGTTAAAAGAAAATAAAAACCGGTAAACATAGGAGGTTGTTTCAAGCACTGAATCGTGCAGATTAAAGGTCCTGAAAAAGAGAAATACAACGCAAAATCTTACTGCCAGTTCCGCTTCGACAACATTTTGACAAATAACTCCCATTGCTACGCAATGAAAACCATGAGCAAAGATTTGAAGTAAAAAAAGAACAAAAAAAATTAAGAAGACAGAGGGTATGAAAGAAGTTTTTCTGATGATATTTGATATTTTATTCCGCTGGTTAATCTTTTTTTGTTGAGTGTGAATGCGGAAGAGGTTCTAGTCAAAGAAGTATCAAATGTAAATAGTGATGTTTTCACAGTGAGGATGAAGCGGAGATAGAATTCTTCAGCAGAAAAGCTGGCGATGACAAGCAGACGATATAATCCTTCTCGGCGATTTATCTATTAAGAACAGAATTCTTCACGATTCATATTTAGAACAGGGTTACGTCACGATTATAGAAATGCTAGATTCTTATGCATCAGTTATTCAAAAATTATAATTAGAGAATTCAAGGCAAAGAAGATTACTTCCTTCACTGACGATAAATGAGATTAGGCAAATACGCTAAGCGAAACGATTTTACCTAAGTAGATTTCGAAATATTTTTTTAACTTTTAAAAGAATTTAAAAAAAAAAAATTCTTCAATTCATACTAAAAGAACCAGATTTGTCTTATTATTACAAAGTTTATTTTTATAACAATGAAACATATTTATTCTTAACCTCCGATCATGCGATGCAAAGGTCTATTAATCCTTTTGCACCAATATCATATGTCGTTACATGCAAAGGTCTGTGAGTAAAAATAAAGAAATATAACACTTTTACTATAACACACTACTAGTTCACCAATGCATGTTCTGTGCAGGTCAATTCAGGGCTAAAGAGAATAAATAGAAGGGCTAGTTCACTCCGCTCTTAGAGCTGAAGCTACGATTTCCCTCCTCATGACGTCACTGTGTCCACAGATCTCGGAGATGGCAAAGATATTATGATAACTTTGCATCTTTCTCTTTGTAAAAATAAGTTAGACTTTCAAACTTCACGTAATTAACACATTTCCGTTCATAAACATAGTTCAAAAAAACTTTCTTGGCCATTATATTAAAAAAATATCATTTTAAACTTATAAAAATATTTTACTAGTTGGCGAAAATGACACTATAAATACTTTATTTTAAAAAGTGCAGTTTTAACTTTAATTGTTAAGAAACGCATATATCGACACTTTTTTATCTACATATTCTTTTATAACAATAAGTTGAGTTAAATTTAGAATCCCTGATTTTAAAATATGCCGTTAATAGCAATTTGTTCATACTTAATCATTAGGAAACATCAACCTTAAACAGCTGGATTTACAGAAACAAAATAATAATTTAGGTTCACAATGACATTAGAAATTTTACAATTGTTTATAAATATTTAAATTTAAGATGATATAATTTATAGATATTTAAATTTAAGAAAATATAATTTTTAAAAAAATCATAAATATTTAGAATAACTACATTAAAAAATATGTTATGAAATTAGGAGAATTTCAACTATACCCTATATATTTTATTTATACTTGCGTTTTAATTTTCTTTGCCTTTATCAATTTTTTAATTCTTTTCACCTGCCTTTCTTTTTGAAGTAACGAGGCGGTTTCTTTTTAGATAACGAATTTTTGTAAAAGTTCTTAATGATAGAAAAAAGATGATAGATTGCTGTTTTATATTAACTGTGTCATTTCGGAATCCATTCTTTACATAGTTGTTCATTTACTTTAGGGAACATGCGGAAAATTATATATTTTCCTTTTATTTTTCTATCAGAATTTTTGCAAGTTGCAATCGCGCAAACTGGCATTTCGTTAATAGTTTTAAAGTTTTGTAAATTCACTGAAAAAACTGAGGTAAGTCATTATAGAAAATAACAAATGTCTTAGAATATGTCACAAAAAGAAATGCTCCATTATTAGTTAGAGCTAGTAAGGCCGAACGCTCTGTTCTTGAAGTAAAAGTGCGAACTTTGCGCCAAAGTGACGTCACTAGAGAAAATAGGAGGATTGGCGCGGCGAGAGTTTCTTCAAAGTAGTGAACCAGCCCTTTAGCCCTGAGGTCAATTAGTACAGATAAATTTTGGATATCGACAAGTTTTAAATTTCCCTCAAAAGCGTGGTGAGAGGGTTTATTGTTCTTCTAAAAATATACGGCATAATAAACTGAATTAAACATTTGCGCCTAAAAAAATGCAAAGTATAAATTGAAACTAAATTTTTACTTTAAAAACAAAATAGCATTTCGCAAAAACTGTAGTGGCTAAGGGGGAGAAAGAGCTCACCAGAGCTGACACAGATTCGAATATAACCTCCAGACTATGACTTGTTGATTCGCGTACTGTTTCTAGTTAGGACTGATAACAGTGTTCAGTGCTGATATAATTTCACCCCAGTAATGGGAATTCAACAGGCATAGTTCCATTGTCGTTCGGCTAACAGTAGAAGGTTTTCATATCCATCCAATTATAAAAAAATCCCACAGTGGTACAGATTGTTTATCAACAACAAATTGATGAATGAACGATATAATAATAAAAGAAATAATAATAACACTCTGCTTATAAATTGTTATGGAAATAAAGTAAATCTGGTGGTCACGAAATGATAAAGTAATATTATTCAGTAATCGTCGGAACAATATTAAATATTTTTTTAATTAAACTTATTTTTTTAAACAGTTTTCAATGAATAAATTTGTTTGTGTTAGAAGGTTATTGTGAAATCTTAATAAATAAGTATGTCTGTTAGATTTATAAATTTTTTTTTTATATAAATGTGAGCCGCAATAACAATGCTGGCATTTTTCATTACGACCTTGAAGAAAACGCATATTAGTGGATTTTCTTCTGCACATTTAGTCATAAGTTAATTTTATTCTGAAGTTAATATTTCTGTTTGTTTGGTGTAAAAATAGCTTTTCAATTACTTCCCGCAAAATTCGTAGAGAATAGTGAAATTTTGTTTATAGTTTGTCATAGGTTAACAATATACCTACCCTTTAGCGGCACTGCGATTGGTAAGGAAATTTTCGCGCAGGCTACGAGAAGCTCTACTAACGTTAGAGTTAAGGTAAACAAACATATATGGTCTTAAATGTCCCATAGTTGAATTTGCACACTTAGAACTGAATCTAGTCTAATTATGAATTTTTATTTGGTTTATTAACATAAGCTGAAAAACAATAAAATAAGCAGAATTATGGCTTTCGTTTAAATTTAAACTAAAAAAGACGGCTATACGCGTTGAAATCGACTATTAGGGAAACATTTTTCTTTACTTACAAATTTACTTATTTTATTTTTGGTTTCAAAAGAGCTATGAAAAAAAAAAACTAATGCGATGTTTAATGAATCCTTATCAATTTCCGTAGTTAATTCAATACATGGTTATTTGAAAAATTAGTTCCCCCCCACAAAAAAGTGATTTTTCCTTCTTTTTTTAAATTGGTATTTTAATTTACATAATATCGTTTAAAGGCGAGAGAAATATTAAGTAAATAGTGGCTTGTTGATTAGTGTTTCCCAAAGTGGGGTACGCGTTTCCATACCGAATATCTTATGATAAACGAAAATTTCACAAAGTTTTATTTAAAAACAAAGCTAGTCATAAAAATTTACGATTACTTATTTTTCTATTGGCTATTTTTGCAGAGTTAACAGTTAATAATTAGTGGTATATCAACAGACAGTTGTGATTTTTAACCTTTGTGCAATTTTTTTATAGTAAAAAACACATTCATTTTTTTATTGGTACACAGCGTTAGGAAAAATTTAGAAAGGGTACGCGAAAATCATAAGTTTGGGAAACATTGCTGTACGGAGTCGTTGCCTAATTGGCGCACGAGTCCGAATTTTGCATTTTCTCATCATAACAAAAACTATCAACACAGGTTCTGCAAGGCTTTAAAACGAAGACAGTCAGCGAAACTCTGATGTAATTCGATTAAAATCAGAAGATTAATAAAATAATAAATCGAAATCTTCGAGTGAGCGACAAGTGATCAACTCCGGCGTCTGAGAATCTCGATACTTGAGCTTTGTTTACCAACTGATAACGATTAAAATAAAGAAAATTCAGCTTCCGAAGCTTCTCTTCTTATCACAAGAATTTTATTTGGATGGGCAGAGCTAAGATAAACGGGTCATTAAAAAGGTTCTTTTTTCCCTAAGACCTTCACATGATTTTGCTAATGGTTTGTTTCTATCCTCTCCCTTTATTCTTAGCACAGAAAACCATTCGACATCGTAATGAGCTATAAGCAAGCTGCCTAACCTTAAAAATGGTAGAATGATAAAAATATATTCATATTTTTTTTTATTCAATCACGCATATGATATGAACCATACTTTTGCAAACGATTTTATTCTGATCAGTTTACAGCTTTTTCTTAAAAACATCATTATATTTTAGCGGAAGTGCTGTTGCTTAATTCCATTATTAATTTCACAATTGCTATTGACTAAAGTATTTTGAAAGCCAGGGTTGTGGACAGGGACCAGTCAAGATAAATATTGGCCACGGGCTCTTTAAACGTTCAAGGTTCCTTACTAAATATTTTAAAATTAACGAAATGTTAAGTAGTCTAAACATAAAAAGGCCTTCTCCTACTAATAATTTTTTTATCACAAATTTTATTAAGAGAAACATGATTTCAAACTTTAAAAGAAGACAGGTGAATTTAGTCAGTTCCGGATTACATATCTGTATGCGTCAAAGCCAAAAATAAGTCAATTATTTTGATCAGATATTTTTTTTTTTAAAAAAAAGAATAATTTTTTACTAATTGGTGCACTTTAGAAACCACATGTCGTTTTGTTCAGACCTATTGAGCTTATGAAAATTGGGCTTTTTCTGTGAAGTCAAAGTTGAAGACAATTTTGTACGAGTCAGAGTCTGTCCGAAATAGAATTTATAAAATGTAAAACCTATAAGTTAAAAAAAAAAAAGAAGTCCTTCAATTATTTTTAAATTATTAAGTCAAACATTTATCACTCGAATATTTAAAGCGAGGTTATAATTATTTTCATGTATCATAATTTACAAAATTAATTAAAATTACGATATAATGTAATTACTTCCATAGGATACGGTCAAAATTTTAATAGAATATGCTTAAATTAGAGTTGGGAGATCACAACAGTCATTGAAGGCCCTAGGCTCAAAATTGTTACGAGGCCCCATTGTTAATGAAATTAACAAGTTGTTCATTTACAAGATGCTTTTAAACTGATTATAACATATCTGTGTAAACTTATGCTAATATTTTATTAAAACATATTTGTAAACTTCTGCTTATATTTTATTCAATTTTTGTTAACTTATAATCCTGGCAGATAATTATTAAGAAAAAAAATATATTTTGTATAGATAACCGTCGTTGAACAGCCGACCTAATTCTTGGATTTACGACCACTAATATTCAACTACGTAGCCTTGTAATTTTGAATCCAATCCAGAAGACAAAGGAACTCCTGGATCAAGTATTGGGAAAAATTACTTGAACCAGGAGTTCACTTGTCTTCCGGACTGGACTTTTTGATGGAACTAATCCGCATTTGCGTTATACGGAGAGGAAAACTACGAAAATCTCCCACCATTAGCCTCACGGCAAGGGGACTCTAACCCATGATCAGTCTACCACTGAGGATATTTTAAATCAGCACTGGGGTCGGTGCAAGCCGGATGCGGGATTTGTATCGACCACAAAAAATATTAATAACATGTAGGGGGGCCCCAGATACGTGAGAGGGCCCTAGGGCCTCCCAGGCCTTAATATAAATTAAGACCCGGGAGTTGCACACTTCAACTACCAACTACAAAACTGTTTTTAACTGTACTAAACTTAAAAGTCGATGTATTTCAAATTTAAACAATTCTCATTTATTTTATTTATTATTATTTTTTTGTAATTTGATTACGGTGTGATCAAGAGTATTTAACTTAGTCCCCGTTAGAAATTGAGTTGTGGACTACTTTAAAAAACTAAATAGTAAGCAAACATTTTCGTAGATTACTGAAGGACAATAGTTCCTTTCAACAAAGACTCTTTTTTTTCAATTGTGCTCCTGATCCATAATTCAAACATCTTTTTCTTTTTTTTTCTTTTAAAATATTGGGTTGGGACATATTATCATGAACTGTAAGAAATGGAAGAGATTCAAGACCAGCCTTATCCGGCCCCAAGTCAGTCTGCGAAAGTTCATCCTCACTGTTTTGACGTGGTACTTTAAAAATAGATCGGTTATTGAAACACTCAAAGAGGGGGAACTTCTTTATATCCTCTGTATTGATAATTTTAAAAACTAAACACTAAAAAGCACTTTGAAAAGAAAATTTCCTGCTTCAGGTTATATTAAAATAACAGGCGCACTTAAAACTGACCAACGACAAGAATAACAAGGTTCTGGCTGATTTCTAAGGAATTCTAGCCCACAGTGAGGCGTGCAATGTTATAAGCGTTTCAATAATATCATATAAAATGAATAAGAAATTTCTAACCAGCATTGACTTCCTAAACTATTTATGGACAGGACACATGAGATTTACGGCTAAAACCCTATAAGGTAATTACTATGCATTTAAAACATACAAATAAATAAGACTATAGCCTAGTTCAACATCAATCAAAATCCTACAATTTATTGAGTTAAGATTACATTAACAAATTACAAAATATATAAATATTATTTAGTTATATTGGTTAAGCTCAAATAACAACTGAGACTTAGTATTTAAAAATTCATAATAGTTTTGAAAAAAACAAAAGCAGCTATTTCTTTATCTTTTTTACAATACATTTTAATAAAGAAGATCTATTCCTTTCTAAAGTTTTAATCATTTTTTTAATTGTTTAGAATTGTTCAAATAAAACTGCACTACAATACCTGGTTTTAAACAATTTAAGACAGAAAAAAACACCATTTATCAAATTAATATTATTAAATATATTTTTAAGACATATGCATTCACACTTATGAATTGTTTAATAAATAACTTGTGAATTTCATATTAAAGTTTTATAAATTTTTATTGTTTATTTATCAATTTTAAATAATTGCTGAAATGAAACCATTACAAAGTCTATAGCTAAGAATAGAACAGTTTTGTATAGTTGACAAAAATGTTTTGGACAAAGCATTATAAACCACGATTTTTACTATCGTCTAAAATCTTGCATTTTCTGATCAAAGAACTAACAGCAAAGGTTTTTTTTCGTTCTTTCTTATTCATCGATATGATTTAACCAAAATGAATTCAATAATATCAATAGTGTATTTCCATAACATCAAACAAAACCAATTCTACATTTACCATACCTAACACTTTAATTACCATTGATATAAATAATTCAATTAATAGACATTTTTATACAATAGTTTTTTTTTTGTTTCTAAAAATTCCATGACCCACATTTGTTTTAATATTTAACAATTTCAACAATTATTTTTATAGCATACAAAATGATATATGACATTTTGGACAAATTTTAGAAATGGGGCAATCGCTTGATTCTTTACTAAATACTTATTTGAATCATTTAATTGTATTTATATGTCTTCAAAAATAAACTATTTCATGACTTTTAAAACATATTAAAAACTAAAAAATAAGTAAAGAAAACAATCTTTAAAAAATGTATAAAAATTAAATGTTTTGCTAGCATTGAAACTAATACTTTTATATCAAAATGAATTTAAAAAAAAAAAAAAAAGAAAAAAAGAATCAGTTTCCGGTTTTAACCAGTTCTAAAAATATGCATATTTATTTTGAAAGCAATAACATCGTAGTATTTAATCTAAACTTTGTGACGTCACATGACAACGTGTTGCAATAACGTCATAAGGAGCAAGTGATCGCAAGAAAAAATTCCCCCTATCTTGTGTTGTCGGTCAAAATAACTTCACTAAGTTAAGAGTTGAGCATCCACGATTTTATAGCCAGCAATTTAATTTTACGACTTTGGTGAAAGAATTAAAGATAAACACCTGCTTTAAATAAACTCTTGCATTTTCCAGTAGCAACAAGAAAAATGTCATGATTTATGATTAATGTAAAATATTGACAGGTAATTAAAAAATAGAATTTTACATAATAAAAGCTTAGCCGCTATTTTTATTTGTTGTCAATTAATTGAAAGTAGAAAATAAATAAATGTATACATTTCATCTGTCCAGTAGTAGTTGGATCTGGTCAGTTGCTTAGTTAAGAAATGGATGAAACAACTGGACATGAACATTAGAAATAAAACAATATTTCAAAAGGTGTTTTTAGTCAAGGTAATTCCTCTCTTTCACAATTTTATGCGGGGGGGGGGCGTCAGTTTATTCATCTAAGCAAAATTTGAACGGAACCCCATACCACAATTAAGACGAATCCAATTAACAAATAAAATAATAAATAAATAAACTAGAATATAAAATAAATAGATAAAGGAGAAAAAGTTAGCAAGAAAGGAATAACGAAAAAAAAAATTTTTTTTTTTTTAAACAAAATGCGGTGTTTTGAGAGAATTCAAAATTTCCATGTCATACTAATGGTGTCGGATCTGAGTCTATTCCAGGGATGTCCATAATTACAGAAAAACGTAAATATGAATTAAATTTCTAGTATTAATCAACGCATAGAGAAAACTGTTAAATTGATCACCTCCGTAAGTTGATCACCTGGATTCATCTGGATGGATTTTTCTCAAAATCACATAAAAGGACCATATTTTCACAAAATGTCTGAAATGACACTTGCATTATGACAAATTAGAACGAAGGCAATATCACAAAAATGGGAAACGTATGAACAAATGCACTACAAATTTCTTATAACTATAATAAAACAATAATTCTAAAACATAAAAATATGTTTTTTGCGCTATTTAACTTTTAAGTGTTAAAAATAAGTAAGAAACTAGAAGGGAAAAAAAAAAAAAAGAGATTGAAAATATTTTTCGAAAATCAGGAATAAAATTTCTATTGAATCTTCGAAGCCCGTTCTATTGAATCTTCAACAGCAAGCATTCCCACACTCATAAGAAGAATAAAAGTAGCGGATCTAATAACTTTTCTCATCTCAAAAAACACCTGTCTTTTGGTCAACATACCTACCTACCCACCCTCCGCTGCCCTCCAGACCGACTGGCGTCTATAGGAGATGATATTTTCTAAAAATTGCGTGATCATAGACCAACAGGAACAAAGTGCAATTAATATTTCAAATCTATTTTGGCTATTAATATTAGTCTTATTTTCGCTAGTTTAGATTTCATATCCATTTCAATCGTTGCCAGCTGATTAGTTACAAAAATTAGCATTTGCTTTCATTTAGGAGTCCTGTATCGGCGATATGTTGCATGATAAAAATGGCAAGATATATGGCATAAGAGCCGGTAGATACTGCACTGCTATAACCTCAAACAACATAACAGGGGTAGATCCAGATTCTTGTTGGACATGGTCTCATTTTAATGATTCTATAAACACAAAAATACTGATTTGTACAATTTATTTCCAGTTTTTGTTAGAATTTTAATTATTTTATTAAATATAAATTAAAATTAAAATCGGATACTCTCAGCATGGCACGGTTTTTCTGAATCTATAAAAAAAAGGTCTTAAACTTGAAGGGAAGGGGCTAAAAACTATGATTAGCTGCCAAAAAGCTGTCGTAATAAAATTATGAATAAATCGAGTCACTTACTCTGTTTTCAAAGGAAGAATCTGGTGAAGGGTCTCTTTTTAAAATGAAGAGTCCATTTCTTTAAAAAAAATATTTTTTTGAAGAGTCCGTTTTAAATAAAGTAAGTAGTGAAGGATTTGCTTTAGAGATAAAGTAATTTGTGAAGGGTAAGTTTGAATGAAATGGTTTGTGAAGGGTCATTTTATGGACCCCCATCTAAACAGAACCCTGAATTAAGTAGACCAAGTCAAGAAATTACGAGATTTTGAGTTTTATCAATTAAATGTAAAACACAAAAGAAAGAGAGAAAATAGGAAAGAAATTAAAAAATAAATAGGGAATTAAAGATCACTAACTGGGGTCCCTGTATTTTCTAGGAAGATTTCTCTATCGCGATCTGCGCAGAATAATCGCCAAGTTTTCGTAATTTTCGGACAAAAAAAAAAAAAAAAAAAAAAACTATCTGAAGGTGAAGGGGCTAACTGGAAATGTATAATGCGTAGCCACAACTAGGCAAATCTCTATCTTTTTTTTTAGGGGGGGGGGGTAAATTTCAAGCTTAAAATCCTTCAGGTGCCTTGACGACTGTAGCTGACATGACCGATCACGATACGGAAATATCCCCCTTATATCAGGGTTGGCAAGGTTTAGGACAGAGTGGATTAATCCACAGTTTAAACCCTGGTTTAAACCGTCCTGTCCAAAACCCCTTTGTCCAAAACTGTCCAAAACCCTTTTACTCAAATTTTGCCACAATTTTATCTGAACAATATTTAAAAGGTAAAATAAACATATAACTAATAACATATTGATAATTAAATCTACTAGAGACTATTTGTTTCTAAAAGTATAAGGTTTTATTAATATTGTTTGACTCTTCAATTAACATTAAACAAAGGAAGATTAATCAGTAATCAAGTTCAATTGGTCCTCTCATTCAATAGTACATAACTGAAGTTTGACCTTACCATACAGGTTAAGCTATAAGGGACTAAGTGCTTGGTTAGTCATAAACAGGTTTATTTATCTATAGTAATATTCAAGAATACTTTCATTTCATTCCTGTTCGATTCTTATAGCATAGCGGTAATACATCACCAGTGTCAGTAACTGAAGTTATGCCCTTCGAAACTGTTAATACATTTTTCAGTTATTTTGTATTTCCAATTTAAACTAATATATTTATATTTAAAAACAATTTTTTTTAAAATAGATGTCCTTTTTATCATCCTGTGATGCAGAAATTATAAAAAATTTTAAAAAAAAGTATTGTGAAAAATAAAACGTTAATTTTTAAACAAATTTATTATTTTTTTAAAAAAAAATTTATTTTTATTATTGCATTATTTATCTTTATGCAAAAACATAATTTATCAGTATTAAAAGCAAATTTATATTCAAAGGATAAGGTATTCACTTTTGTTGTTCAATGAATTGTGGAGCTTCAAAAATTATAAACCTTTTTCTATTATATTATATTATTTTCCTTTAATAAGTTAAAGTAAATTGTATAAAAAATATCAAATATGTATTGATACATGTAATTATTATGTGTACAATGGTTACACCTATAGAATTTTTACCTTTTACCAAAGTTCAAGGTTTTGGACACTTTAAGACAGTTTAGGACAGTTTAACCCAGTTTAGGACAGTTTTACCCAGTTTAGGACAGTAAAACCCACGTGTCCTGTCCAAAACCAGTTTAGGACGTTTAAAACCCCAACCCTGTAATTAATTATTCAAGATCTTTTAAAAATCAAACATACTATATCTTTTAAAAGTACATACTATAGAGTTTTTCAATGAAATTCTTTTTAAAAAAAAAAAAATTTACTCAGCAAATAAAAATTTCAATCCGAAATGCCTCCACCGGGGGGTGCTATATAGATAATTCACATGTTAGAAAATGCTTAGCATGTGCATGTCTCTTCATGTTAGGCGACGGTGAGCATCGCAGCGACAAAAATTTAGTTCCTTTCAAGATTATTGAGATTCTCTCAGATTAAATTTTTTTAAAAATATTATCCAGTTTTTTAGCTAATAACAACGAAAATAAACTAGTTTAATCTGACCAAAATACTAAGATATACACGCATTGAAAAAAAAAAAAAAAAAAAAAGAATAAATAACCTCAGTATTGAGGAGGAAGAGATTCACAAAAAGGATACTATGAAAGAGAGCAATACTTTGATTTCAAAATTTGAATGGATTTTTTAATATAATTATTTTATTTAATCTAAGACACAATAAAATTAAAAAGAACAATAAAAAAAAAGAACTGAAAAATGACCATGAAACGTAAGCTAACAAATCGATAAGATATTGAATTCAAAGGAATTAGCTTATCTTTGTGAACTTTACTCCCAACTGGACAATTCAATTGTTAATCACTTCAAGAAATTAAAAATTAATTTTATAATTTTATTTTAAACCATGATGGCCTAGTTCAAAAATTACAGGAAACTCCATGGGATTCAACATATTATCACAATAAATAAATAAATAATGGATGGAAGGCTCAAATATTGATAGTTACTCAACTATCATAGCCAAAGTGCATTCTGTAGTCAGACTTTTTTTTTTGTGAATCTTAGAATCCTGGTAGAAAACCCCCATCTATTTTTGTCGAAATATACAAATTAAGTTACTGTTTTCAAAAAAAGATTTTATGAAAATAAAAAAGTTCAAAAATTAGAATAAATTAATTGGAGAGGATTGCTTTCTTTAAATAAGTTATAAGCTCATATTTTAATAAATATTTCTCTGCTTTTACTACATGCAAAGCACCGATTAACGAGATTATAAAATAAAATAACAGGAGAAATTAACTCACTATCTCATAGTAATTATATTCAAAGTTTAGTTAAGGGTTATTATTATTTATAAAGTTCTTTAAAAAAATATTTTGTGTAAAAAGTATATTTTTATTTCAACTCATAGTGCTATTTTATCTGGCGAGTGCCCCTCAAACCTCATGCTACCCTCCCAACAAGAGTGTTATTTAAACCACTGTAAATATCGCGTAACAACTCTCACATTCAGCACTTTACATGAATAATCACAAAAATATAGAGAAATACTTAAAATTTTTAACATTAATTAACAATGAAGGGTAAGAAAAATATTCTCATGAAAATCTTACACATTTATTAAAAAGAAATAAATATTTATGTACTTTATTTGCTCACCTAAAAATTATATTTTTCGAACACTAACTGACAAATAATTAAGTTTTTTCTTTTTTTTTTTCATAAAATAACAAATAAGGAAAGTCTTCCCATAAAATCGTATACTTATCGAAAAACAGTACATTCTATTTTATTCGGATTATAGGTATACAAGCAATAAAGACAATAGCAAAAGGTTATGAGCAATACCATAGTAAACTATGAAACAAAGACCCACGTGATTCATAACATAATAACAACAAAGCGAATCGCTGTGATGGTAAACGCTGCTGGGGGTTAGTATTACATCATATGAAAGCAACCCAATAATTTTTTAATATTTTGGATTAAATAAAACAAAGATCGGTTTAAAAATATATTTTTTTCTACAGCAATGATTTTTTAAAAGAAAAAAGCTTACCTTTTTAATGTAAACAATCCTAAAAATAGAGAAACACGACACACTATTCTACTCAATTGTTCACTACTCAAAGCTCTCACAGTAACTGAGATTTTCGTTCAACTTCACCCGAAATGCTGAATGAAGAAGTTTTTGGCGATATATTAGCTGACTTTTCGTGAAAAGTCGCCAAGTTTTATTATTTTTTTTACTGCCAAAATAGAAGAGCACGCCAAGATCTACCTCACCTTTTGCTATTATCAACAGGTCGAAGCTTGAATAAAAAACACGGGTTTATGCATTAGTCATTTTCGAAAAGGTGATGTTCTGTTGACATTATCGGATGACTTATAATAAAATTAAGAGATAAGATTTCAGCATTTCGTGTTAAATGGAAGTGTCATTTAATTCGAAAAGAATAATACTTATAATAAATGATATTCTCTTTATAAAAAAAAGAGTTTTTCCACCCCTTTTTTATACTACGATTGCTTGTATAATTTTATTAATATATATTATTATTATATATAATATTATTTTATTAAATAATTAGTTAGTATTTTCCGAAAAAAATTTTCAAGCAAATTTAAAGATTAAGTTAAAGGTTATTAAAATATAAATATCATTTACATTTTAGAAAATTTTTTTGAAAATATATAAAATTCAATTACTATATTTTTCACTTTCTCCAGAAATTGCACGATTTCAATCCTATTTTGAAAAAAAAAAAAAAGATTAGTGTTAGCCGGAAAAAAAAAAGATTAGTGTTTATTTATAGAAATTTTTTTCTAAAAGATCTTTAGTCCAAAATATGAAAATTTCAAAGCGCTGAAATTAGATAGACACTCTACGAACTTTTTAAAAAATTTTGAAAAAAATATTTTTGTATTAAAAGGTGACGATATTATTTCCGGAAATATCCGTATAATTCTAGAATTATTTATAGAAGATTTTGAGGGAATCGTTTTTAGTGCAAAACATGAAGATATTTATGACTTTTGAAGATATTTAACACTAAAATTAGGATGAACACCTCGCGTTTATTATTTTTTATTATTTATTTATTTATTTTAACGTTTGCGGGATTAGTTAAAACTGGTTTAATATTAAAGTATGGGCGTCATATTTTCAGAAAATAGTCATATATGTCTAGAAAAATATTTAACGAAAAATAAAAATGTTTAAAAAAATTAAAAACTGGTTTCATGTTAAAATATGAACAGCTTATTTTCGAAAATATCCATATATGTCTACAAATATTTAAAAAAAAATTTCAAGAAATTTTTTTAGTCAAAAACACGCTAAGTTAAGAGCATACATAGCTCTAAAACTAGGATGAGAATTTTTTTATCATTTTACAAAAACTGATTTATATTGAATTATAGGCATCATATTTTTTAGAAAAAGTCATACATGTCTAGAATTATTTAAAGAATTTTATTTTATTTTTTAAATTTTTTTTTTATTTCAAAACACGCGAAGTCCAGAGCATTTTTGGAGCTAACATTAAGAAGGACACTTTGCGAATTTTTTTATAACGCGTGTTTAATTTTAAACTGGATTCAAATTATAATATATGGGTGTCATAATTTCAAAAAATAACCATACATTTCTATAATAAAAAATAGTTAAAAAGTTTTATTAAGTTCAATATTCGCGAAGTCCATAGCATATTATGGCGCTGAGGGTAAAAGCTTTTTAACTTTTTATAGCATTTTGCAATGCGGGATTATTTTGTAACTGTGGATTCATATAATAATAAGCCTGTCATATTTTTCAAAATATTCTTATAAGGTTTGGGGTATTTATAGGAATTTTTTTCTTGTTAAATCCAAAGTAAGCAAATTTCAGACCTTATATAAAGCTAACTTTAGGTTTAATTTTAAGATTTTTTTTCTTTTCTTTTTTTAATTTTTGAAATCGAGAAACATCTAAAACTAGTTTCATATTAAAATAAAAGGGGTTGATTTTTCAAAAAAGTACCCATATATAACTCGAAATATTATAGAAAATTAATGAAAAAAATTTATTTAGTTTAAAACATGCAAATGTCTGTGCCTATATAGAGCTAACATCCGGGTGGAAAATTAAATATGGGAATATATTGAAATATGGGAGTCATATTTTCCGTAAATATGTCAATAAATATTAAGAAATTTTTAAGAACATCTTATTTAGTTCAAAACAACAAAGTTCAGAAAATACAAGGATACATGGCGTAACGCATTAAAGTGAAGAAATTAAAGATTTTTTAATAATTTTTAACTATGCTGGATTCTTTTGAAACTGACTTTATTTCTAAATATTGATGTCATACTTTTCGTAAAATTTTTTATAACTCTAGAAAATTTTAATAAAATCATACTGAATCCAATTAAGCACCCAAGTTCAGAGCATATAGCTTTATTATTAGGCTGGAGACTGCGCATTTTTTTAAAATTTTTTTTGAAAAGCTGAAACTGGTTTCGTTAAAATTTGTGAGCATCATATCATTTAAAATCACCCAATTATGTCTAATATTATTTGTAGAAACTTCTAAAAATAGTTTTATTCAGTTTAAATGATGTAAATTCCAGAGAAATTCTTACTATTTAACTCTTTGTTATTGAACAGAGGTTCCCCATGGTTCGCAGAACCCTAGGGTTCCGTGGAAGACTAAAAAAAAATAAATGTTTCCGAGAGTTAGGAATCTTTTAACCTCACAGTAATATTTTTTGAAATTTTATTTATATTTAAATCTAATTAATAATCTATTAGTTATTTATTATTTCGGTTGTCTTTATGAAATTATTTAAAGTGAAATACAATGAAAAAAAAAATTTTTTTTTTTAGGAAAATTTTATTTTCCTAATAACTGTATTTTTAACGTGTGAAATACGAATATACTTGTTTTGTTTTTGAATTTGAATGATTGGAATTGATTCTAATAACAATATTATGAAAAGAACCTGCGTTTATGAAAAATCATTGATATTTCCCATCGTGCTTTTCAAATCAAAATAACTAAATTCGTTAATAAGGAAACATGTTTCCCTGGTAACAATTTTCAATGTTTATAATAGTTCTTTTAGCTTTCATTTCAACAAAAACCGCAATGTGGCTTATTTGTTTCATTTTCGCTTATGTATATACCACCAAAAACTAATTTAAAATCAAATTAGATACCGCTCGAGGAGTTGGGAATTCAACTGTCTGATATAAAATCCAATTTAAGATTAATTATGAAAAATAAGATGATTCATTTAGTTGGTCAATAAGCTCACGATTGTTTTTATATACTATATTATTTATAAAGTCAGGATTCCCTACCGAAAAATATTCAATCATTCAGGGTTCAAAAACTGAAATAAATAAAAATAAAAATGAGGAGCAACTGCTATAGAATATACGATTTTCTTTTCTTTTTGTATCCTTTTGTCAGGTTTAAAACTGTTTTTAAATGAAAGAAATGCTAAAAATATTTGTTTTTATTATTACTTTTATTTTTAGAGCCGTAAGTTTATTGACGCTGATATTTAACAAGATAACACCTTTAAAAAGGGTAATTATAGTAACCATACCATGAAAATGATACTAAAAATATTGTGAACCACGTGTACGTTTAAATAGTTTTCCCATGTGATGTTTATAGTGTTATACTTTATTTATTTTATATAAAGAGGATTTTTGCTGCACAGAAATTTATTTTGATTTAAGTTGTTACAATCGAACGCGGAAGAAACAATTCCCAAATAAATGAAATAGTATAATAAGTTGGTCTGATTTTTCAGACATTCTTATAGTATGTACTGGGCAATTAATTTTTATTGGTTCAAAAATTTACAAGTGGCTCTGAAACATGTAACTAGCTAGAATTGTGTAGGATCAGGCTGTCGAAACTAACATACTATATCTAAAAATAACGAAACTACTGTATAGTACGGCTTTCAGGAGAACTCTTCTAGACACCCGTCTCGCGTCGTAGCGGGTACTATGGTTACGAGTAAAGGTCACTTCGAATAGGGGTGTCGTCGTAAGTAAACCAATCGACACCTTCTTTCCAGCATTTCACCCCAATAGAAATGTGCTCTCGCTTGTTTCCATAGCAGCAGACAGCCTCAGACTTTCAGTCTGGAGGAGTTCTCCTCAAAGCCGCTCTATAGTCGCAATTTTTTTCGTTTGTAATGTAATGCACTTCTTTTTTTTCCCTTTTTTTAAAGTAGTGTAGTACAGTGGGTAGTGTAATACGAAAAACTATTAGTTTGTTACGATACCTGGCAACTACTTTGAACGTTTGAAAAGAGAAAGTTATTAACACAACTAATTTTTCGAATCTGATCGGCGCAAATATTGCGCGAGTATATCAGCGGAATATTGTATTTTGATAGATAACTTTAGGGGTATGCATTCATTCTTGAGGAAATGAAGGAGTTTTGTATACTTAAAAAATTAAAAATATTTGATATCTTTCCAGAATTTCTTGAAATTAATATATCTTGTCAAATAAAGCATAAAAAGTTGAATGTCAAAAGAAAAAAATCGTAAAAAATGGTTTAGAATAATAAATTGCTTTATATAATATTTAAACGTGGATTAGTCATTTCTTAGCAATTTGCCATGATAAAATATTTTTCGAAACCCTATTTTACGAATTTGTTTTCTTTCAATCCTTATTCTTTTTTTCGTTTTAAAAAAAAAAATATGTATAGTAAGTGAATTTATTGAAACCTCCAGCAAAATCCAAATGGTGAAATCCAAAAATGAAATTAATATCTCCTGTCAAATGCGGAATAAAGCATAGAAAGTTGAATGTCAAAAGAAAAAAAATTTTAAAAAATGGTTTAGAATAATAAATTGCTTTATATAATTTTTAAACGTGGATTAGTCATTTCTTAGCAATTCGCCATGATAAAATATTTTTCGAAACCCTATTTTACGAATTTGTTTTCTTTCAATCCTTATTCTTTTTTTCGTTTTGAAAAAAAATATATATATAGTAAGTGAATTTATTGAAACCTCCAGCAAAATCCAAATGGTGAAATCCAAAAATGAAATTAATATCTCCTGTCAAATGCGGAATAAAGCATAAAAAGTTGAATGTCAAAAGAAAAAAAAATTGTGAAAAATGGTTTAGAATAATAAATTGCTTTATATAATATTTAAACGTGGATTAGTCATTTCTTAGCAATTTGCCATGATAAAATATTTTTCAAAACCCTATTTTAGAATTTATTTTGTTTTTCAATCTTAATTTCTTCTTCTTCTTCAATCTTCTTTCTTTTTTTTTTGTAAATTTTGAGTCTGAGAATAAATTGAAACCTTCAACAAAATCCAAACTTTTAAAATTACTTAAATAGTGACTACATTTTGAGAGCAGTTTGCTATTAAAATTTGAAAAAAAAAAAAAAAAAAAAAACTCTAGTTAACTGAAGAAAATATTTTTCCACTCCATAGGTTCAAAAGGTCGCAAAAATAATGCAAACGCATTATATATCCACAAAGCTAAAGACTTAAACATGCGGAACTGGCCACAAAGAATGATTATTTATCACTCAAAGACGATTTTAAGATTGAATTAGGGGATTTTATATTTATTAAAAATATATATATATGTAAAGTAAAGGTTCGAGCCCAAATTCACCTTTCCTCGCTCTCATGGTCGCAAAATCCGCTTTTCATCGTTTCATCCAGGCAAGCTTATACATTAAGAACTCCAGTATCCTATTACCGACCATATGTTTCTACATGATTCTTGCTTGTAATCAAGCTCGAGTCCTACATGTACTGATTTATGCATAATAATTCTGAATAACCCTGTATAAATGGTTCAGGCATGGTGAAAAGGGAAAATATTGAATGTTTTATTTTATCATATCTTATCTTCCTGTCAGGTAACTTGTCTTATTTCGATAAACACGGGTTCCACGATCCCGTGCATTGTTTTTCTGAGATCTTTCCCCTTTTTATTACACAACAACGTTTGAACAACGTATAGAGCTTAGATTTCATATAGAGTATTTTGCGTTTAACGTTACTAGCCGATCATTGGCTTTTCCGATCTTTTCAAAAATACTTAGGGCAGTATTTTATGTACTTAATTTGTGTCTCAAGTTTAGAGATAATGCGTACGTGTGGATAAACCAAGTAGTGAAAATCGAGCACTATTTGATAATTCCATTGCGAAGAGTGGAAGTTTGGTTTCCTGACGAGTTAAAAAAAATTACGCCTACCTTGGAAGAGAGGCAGCGCCGTCCCAAGAAACAGGTGAAAGCGGTTGTACGAAAATGTAGGTATTTAGGTGACCAAAATAACAAATTTTTTATTTCTTCATGTTACCTTTGTAAGTGAGAAATTTATCTCTTTGTGTTTTTGATATCTATAATTTTTAGAAGTTATTTGTCATTCATAACTTTTTCACAAATGTTTTTTTTGCCATTAAAATTGTACATTTTAGTTACTATAATGTTTGCATATCTAAAAGGGGTCTCATGGTTACGCGATTTCCCCGCTCTCCACACTTTTCCTGTCTCAATTTCCATGGATTCGGTAGTACGTTTCATTAAGAAGTTGGAATGTACTTGCGTGGTGGAAAAAGCAAGATCTGCTGTAATCATTTAGTAACGGAAGAGGATAAAAGTGTGGAGAGTGCGGAAATCGCGTAACCTTAAGATGAGACTCTCATTTCATTTTCAAAAAGTGTCGTTCATTTTACCCTTAATTTTTCTGAATAATTTGAAAATATTTTTTCAGTTCTCATTTTTTCGCAACAAAATTAATTTAAATCTTTAAAATTACATCTTAACTTAATATTAATCACAGGAATTGTCTTTCAAAGTTAGAGAGCACCACTTTCTGCTCGTTATCGCTCGCCGACTTCCACAACTGCTTAACAGATTTGTTAGCTCGCTCATTTCGTCTTAGTCCAATTCAAATTTATAAGACTTTATTTTAAATAAAGGTCGATTCTTTGCTTGTTATCCCTTATCAGCCCTAGGAACAGCTTGAATATTTCTCTTTATAGGGTTTCGCTCGCCATTTCGCCAATGCGACCCACAGGGGGACAGATTACCAAAAAAGCTGCAGAATTAAAAAGATAAATAAATAAATAAATAAATAAATAAATAAATAAAAATGAGTATTGGTATGTATTCCTTTCGTATGGAGATATAACTTGTGAATTAAAAATTCGAAAAAATTTAGATAATAATATTATGTTTAGGTGAATTTAATTTCATCTTTTAAACCGCAGAATTTTACTTTATCTTTCACAATAATAAATGGGAATTTTTTCATGCTCAGATACTTTTAAAATCACATCGAAAAAAAAAAAGATTAGAGGGAGAATTTTAAAAATCTCTGTACATATTATTATAAAAATTAACATCAAAAACGTCACCAAATCAAAACAATCTAATATTTTTTTAAAATGAAAGCGGAGTAGTATTTGGTTATTTTAATTCTTCCTCCTTCACGACAAAAAAAAAAAAAAAAAAAAAAAAAAAAAAAAAATCAAATTTTCTTTTCTGTTAACTTTCCAACTAATCGTTACGACACCGCCTTTTGTTTTGATTTTCTATTAAAGAGGGCGCCATAGAACGGGAGACACTTTACGTCGCAAATTTTCATTTACCACCATTAATAATTGAAAAGGGAAAAAAAGTGAGTTCATGCAATCCTTAAGTAAGCCATAAAGTTTCAATTACAGAAAAAAAATTTCAAAAAATATCAAAATGCAATCAAATTATAGGAAGAGAACTTTCTCCATTTCGTAATCTTAAGTTTTCTCGCAACTCATTTTCATTTTGATATTTTAAAAATTTGTATTCAATATTTAAAACTTCATGGCTTACTCTAGATTTGCCTGAACTCTCTTTTTCTAAGCTTCAAATTAGTCACGGAAGTGAAAGAGAATTTACAGTGAAAAGTTTCTCTCGTGCTGTGGCGCTCCCTTACGACGAATAAAAATATTAGTTGTGCCTACACAAAGAAAAAAAATCTATAAATAAACAAATGTAAAATGCTCTCATCATCTGTGAAATGTGAGGATGCCAGCAAAGAAATATTATCTTCGATCTACCCTGCTCTCAATTTGATCATAAAATGAAAATTTTTACCTGATAATATTGGAGGGGTGGAGCACCCCTCCAATGTTATCCCACAGGAAAGGTTCTGGGGAGAGGGCGAACTTAAAGTATCTAAATTTGGTTCAAACTATTAAAACAATTTCCAGTTTTTCCCTATTCAAACATATTTAGGAGCTGGCCTGTCGCATTTAGCAGAACAGAACTGGGGAGAGGGCGAACTTAAAAGTATCTAAATTTGGTTCAAACTATTAAAACAATTTTCAGTTTTTCCCTATTCAAACATATTTAGGAGCTGGCCTGTCGCATTTAGCAGAACAGAACTGGGACGAGGGCGAACTTAAAAGTATCTAAATTTGGTTCAAACTATTAAAACAATTTCCAGTTTTTCCCTATTCAAACATATGTAGGAGCTAGCCTGTCGCATTTAGCAGAACAGAACTGGGGAGAGGGCGAACTTAAAAGTATTTAAATTTGATTCAAACTATTAAAACAATTTCTAGTTTTTCCCTACTTATTTCCCTATTCAAAAATATTTAGGAGCTGGCCTATCGCATTTAGCAGAACAGAACTGGGCGAACTTAAAAGTATCTAAATTTGGTTCAAACTATTAAAACAATTTCCAGTTTTTCCCTACTTATTTCCCTATTCAAAAATATTTAGGAGCTGGCCTATCGCATTTAGCAGAACAAAAATGGGCGAACTTAAAGTATCTAAATTTGGTTCAAACTATTAAAACAATTTCCAGTTTTTCCCTATTCAAACATATTTAGGAGCTGGCCTGTCGCATTTAGCAGAACAGAACTGGGGAGAGGGCGAACTTAAAAGTATCTGAATTTGGTTCAAACTATTAAAACAATTTCCAGTTTTTCCCTATTCAAACATATTTAGGAGCTAGCCTGTCGCATTTAGCAGAACAGAACTGGGGAGAGGGCGAACTTAAAAGTATCTAAATTTGGTTCAAACTATTAAAACAATTTTCAGTTTTTCCCTACTTATTTCCCTATTCAAAAATATTTAGGAGCTGGCCTATCGCATTTAGCAGAACAGAACTGGGCGAACTTAAAAGTATCTAAATTTGGTTCAAACTATTAAAACAATTTCCAGTTTTTCCCTACTTATTTCCCTATTCAAAAATATTTAGGAGCTGGCCTATCGCATTTAGCAGAACAAAAATGGGCGAACTTAAAGTATCTAAATTTGGTTCAAACTATTAAAACAATTTCCAGTTTTTCCCTACTTATTTCCCTATTCAAAAATATTTAGGAGCTGGCCTATCGCATTTAGCAGAACAAAAATGGGCGAACTTAAAGTATCTAAATTTGGTTCAAACTATTAAAACAATTTCCAGTTTTTCCCTACTTATTTCCCTATTCAAAAATATTTAGGAGCTGGCCTATCGCATTTAGCAGAACAAAAATGGGCGAACTTAAAGTATCTAAATTTGGTTCAAACTATTAAAACAATTTCCAGTTTTTCCCTACTTATTTCCCTATTCAAAAATATTTAGGAGCTGGCCTATCGCATTTAGCAGAACAAAAATGGGCGAACTTAAAGTATCTAAATTTGGTTCAAACTATTAAAACAATTTCCAGTTTTTCCCTATTCAAACATATTTAGGAGCTGGCCTGTCGCATTTAGCAGAACAGAACTGGGGAGAGGGCGAACTTAAAAGTATCTAAATTTGGTTCAAACTATTAAAACAATTTTCAGTTTTTCCCTATTCAAACATATTTAGGAGCTGGCCTGTCGCATTTAGCAGAACAGAACTGGGTTGAGGGCGAACTTAAAAGTATCTAAATTTGGTTCAAACTATTAAAACAATTTCCAGTTTTTCCCTATTCAAACATATGTAGGAGCTAGCCTGTCGCATTTAGCAGAACAGAACTGGGGAGAGGGCGAACTTAAAAGTATTTAAATTTGATTCAAACTATTAAAACAATTTCTAGTTTTTCCCTACTTATTTCCCTATTCAAAAATATTTAGGAGCTGGCCTATCGCATTTAGCAGAACAGAACTGGGCGAACTTAAAAGTATCTAAATTTGGTTCAAACTATAAACAATTTCCAGTTTTTCCCTACTTATTTCCCTATTCAAAAATATTTAGGAGCTGGCCTATCGCATTTAGCAGAACAAAAATGGGCGAACTTAAAGTATCTAAATTTGGTTCAAACTATTAAAACAATTTCCAGTTTTTCCCTATTCAAACATATTTAGGAGCTGGCCTGTCGCATTTAGCAGAACAGAACTGGGGAGAGGGCGAACTTAAAAGTATCTGAATTTGGTTCAAACTATTAAAACAATTTCCAGTTTTTCCCTATTCAAACATATTTAGGAGCTAGCCTGTCGCATTTAGCAGAACAGAACTGGGGAGAGGGCGAACTTAAAAGTATCTAAATTTGGTTCAAACTATTAAAACAATTTTCAGTTTTTCCCTACTTATTTCCCTATTCAAAAATATTTAGGAGCTGGCCTATCGCATTTAGCAGAACAGAACTGGGCGAACTTAAAAGTATCTAAATTTGGTTCAAACTATTAAAACAATTTCCAGTTTTTCCCTACTTATTTCCCTATTCAAAAATATTTAGGAGCTGGCCTATCGCATTTAGCAGAACAAAAATGGGCGAACTTAAAGTATCTAAATTTGGTTCAAACTATTAAAACAATTTCCAGTTTTTCCCTACTTATTTCCCTATTCAAAAATATTTAGGAGCTGGCCTATCGCATTTAGCAGAACAAAAATGGGCGAACTTAAAGTATCTAAATTTGGTTCAAACTATTAAAACAATTTCCAGTTTTTCCCTACTTATTTCCCTATTCAAAAATATTTAGGAGCTGGCCTATCGCATTTAGCAGAACAAAAATGGGCGAACTTAAAGTATCTAAATTTGGTTCAAACTATTAAAACAATTTCCAGTTTTTCCCTACTTATTTCCCTATTCAAAAATATTTAGGAGCTGGCCTATCGCATTTAGCAGAACAAAAATGGGCGAACTTAAAGTATCTAAATTTGGTTCAAACTATTAAAACAATTTCCAGTTTTTCCCTACTTATTTCCCTATTCAAAAATATTTAGGAGCTGGCCTATCGCATTTAGCAGAACAAAAATGGGCGAACTTAAAGTATCTAAATTTGGTTCAAACTATTAAAACAATTTCCAGTTTTTCCCTACTTATTTCCCTATTCAAAAATATTTAGGAGCTGGCCTATCGCATTTAGCAGAACAAAAATGGGCGAACTTAAAGTATCTAAATTTGGTTCAAACTATTAAAACAATTTCCAGTTTTTCCCTACTTATTTCCCTATTCAAAAATATTTAGGAGCTGGCCTATCGCATTTAGCAGAACAAAAATGGGCGAACTTAAAGTATCTAAATTTGGTTCAAACTATTAAAACAATTTCCAGTTTTTCCCTACTTATTTCCCTATTCAAAAATATTTAGGAGCTGGCCTATCGCATTTAGCAGAACAAAAATGGGCGAACTTAAAGTATCTAAATTTGGTTCAAACTATTAAAACAATTTCCAGTTTTTCCCTACTTATTTACCTATTCAAAAATATTTAGGAGCTGGCCTATCGCATTTAGCAGAACAAAAATGGGCGAACTTAAAGTATCTAAATTTGGTTCAAACTATTAAAACAATTTCCAGTTTTTCCCTACTTATTTCCCTATTCAAAAATATTTAGGAGCTGGCCTATCGCATTTAGCAGAACAAAAATGGGCGAACTTAAAGTATCTAAATCTGGTTCAAACTATTAAAACAATTTCCAGTTTTTCCCTACTTATTTCCCTATTCAAAAATATTTAGGAGCTGGCCTATCGCATTTAGCAGAACAAAAATGGGCGAACTTAAAGTATCTAAATTTGGTTCAAACTATTAAAACAATTTCCAGTTTTTCCATACTTATTTCCCTGTTCAAAAATATTTAGGAGCTGGCCTATCGCATTTAGCAGAACAAAAATGGGCGAACTTAAAGTATCTAAATTTGGTTCAAACTATTAAAACAATTTCCAGTTTTTCCCTACTTATTTCCCTATTCAAAAATATTTAGGAGCTGGCCTATCGCATTTAGCAGAACAAAAATGGGCGAACTTAAAGTATCTAAATTTGGTTCAAACTATTAAAACAATTTCCAGTTTTTCCCTACTTATTTCCCTATTCAAAAATATTTAGGAGCTGGCCTATCGCATTTAGCAGAACAAAAATGGGCGAACTTAAAGTATCTAAATTTGGTTCAAACTATGAAAACAATTTCCAGTTTTTCCCTACTTATTTCCCTATTCAAAAATATTTAGGAGCTGGCCTATCGCATTTAGCAGAACAAAAATGGGCGAACTTAAAGTATCTAAATTTGGTTCAAACTATTAAAACAATTTCCAGTTTTTCCCTACTTATTTCCCTATTCAAAAATATTTAGGAGCTGGCCTATCGCGTTTAGCAGAACAAAAATGGGCGAACTTAAAGTATCTAAATTTGGTTCAAACTATTAAAACAATTTCCAGTTTTTCCCTACTTATTTCCCTATTCAAAAATATTTAGGAGCTGGCCTATCGCATTTAGCAGAACAAAAATGGGCGAACTTAAAGTATCTAAATTTGGTTCAAACTATTAAAACAATTTCCAGTTTTTCCCTACTTATTTCCCTATTCAAAAATATTTAGGAGCTGGCCTATCGCATTTAGCAGAACAAAAATGGGCGAACTTAAAGTATCTAAATTTGGTTCAAACTATTAAAACAATTTCCAGTTTTTCCCTACTTATTTCCCTATTCAAAAATATTTAGGAGCTGGCCTATCGCATTTAGCAGAACAAAAATGGGCGAACTTAAAGTATCTAAATTTGGTTCAAACTATTAAAACAATTTCCAGTTTTTCCCTACTTATTTCCCTATTCAAAAATATTTAGGAGCTGGCCTATCGCATTTAGCAGAATAAAAATGGGCGAACTTAAAGTATCTAAATTTGGTTCAAACTATTAAAACAATTTCCAGTTTTTCCCTACTTATTTCCCTATTCAAAAATATTTAGGAGCTGGCCTATCGCATTTAGCAGAACAAAAATGGGCGAACTTAAAGTATCTAAATTTGGTTCAAACTATTAAAACAATTTCCAGTTTTTCCCTACTTATTTCCCTATTCAAAAATATTTAGGAGCTGGCCTATCGCATTTAGCAGAACAAAAATGGGCGAACTTAAAGTATCTAAATTTGGTTCAAACTATTAAAACAATTTCCAGTTTTTCCCAACTTATTTCCCTATTCAAAAATATTTAGGAGCTGGCCTATCGCATTTAGCAGAACAAAAATGGGCGAACTTAAAGTATCTAAATTTGGTTCAAACTATTAAAACAATTTCCAGTTTTTCCCTACTTATTTCCCTATTCAAAAATATTTAGGAGCTGGCCTATCGCATTTAGCAGAACAAAAATGGGCGAACTTAAAGTATCTAAATTTGGTTCAAACTATTAAAACAATTTCCAGTTTTTCCCTACTTATTTCCCTATTCAAAAATATTTAGGAGCTGGCCTATCGCATTTAGCAGAACAGAACTGGGCGAACTTAAAGTATCTAAATTTGGTTCAAACTATTAAAACAATTACCAGTTTTTCCCTACTTATTTCCCTATTAAACATATTTAGGAGCTGGCCTATCGCATTTAGCGGAAATTTAAATTTGTCTTCTCATAAACTTTGTTTTATAAATTATTTTCACAGAATTGATTAGAAGTAATACCTGAATTTAGTATAAAATGTTGAAATCAAATGAAATATTTATCGCTGTCGTTTATTTTTTCAGTAAAGTGATGCGGTAGTTCCGTAAACCGATAGTTCCAAAGAAAAGAATATGATACTCTCCTAAAACAGTAATGGTCACTTGATTGAGTTTAATTATTCAACATTTGAGACCTTGTTTAAAAGAATAGCGCAACTATCTAACTTTTTTATCGAAATTTTTATTTTTATCATATCACAAATTCGATCTAAATTATTTATAAAATAAGTAATATTTCAAAAACTCTCCGAATGAAAAAAAATAATTTAATCTATTCAAATTACCAAACCAATGAGAAAAAGTAGGATAATACAATATAAGACCCGCTATCCAGTTCAATTGACCTGAGAATTTTTTTTTTTTAAAGAGAAATTCGAAAATTTTAAAATATACACAATAAAAAACCGATCTTTATTCGATAAATATCCCCTCTCCTTTAGTTTAGCTAGATATTAAACTAGCATTTAGGTCAAAAAGAGCGTTACCTCTCTTTCTATTTATCTTTAAGAATCTTTATTAACAATTATTATAGTTTTATCTTCTTTATCATTTTTAATAAGCATCAAATGCGATATTTTTGTTGTTGTTTTTAATAAGGTGAGGCATTTTTTACCGAAAATAAGGTAAAGTAAAAAAAAGGCGAGATTTTTGATGCTTAAGTAAGCGAGATTTGCAGCTCATTCGGGGTAACCGAGCTTTTTTGGTACTCTTTCATAATAAATGAGGAAATTTACGATTTTTCTACTTACTAATTATTTTTCTATTCAAATATTTCCCACTTGCAACTATAAAATTTGTCTGATTATGAAGGTTTGTCAGAATTCTCTTTCATAATTTAAGATGTTGTTATACACAGAGATCGTTTTCAAAATAAAATAGGAATCAATAATGTAAAACAGAGTTTTAAAGAAACATCTGAAATTTGCTACGGTTTAATTGTAGACAAAAAAATGTCAAGTACGATCAGGGCCCGACTTAGCTTAATTGGGGCCCGGGGCAAAAACCTCTTTGGGGGGCCCCTTCTACTTCACTTTTGCAGTAATGAAGAACCTAACTTTATGGAAGTATTTAAATTTTTCACCTCATTAAAAATAACAAGAACTTAAAATAGCTATATAGTCTACCCCCCCCCCTTTCCAATGGTCAGGCGAAATATCATTCGGTCCTTGTTATTGATTTTCTTACAATTCTATATTCATCATGCCAAATGCATTTTTCTGATTGTTAACTTTCTCATCTAACTGTGAAAAATTCATATCCTTGCTGACATTAGGGCAGAATTCGGCAAAAATTTCACAATTACAATGGCTCAATTAAGCCTATCAGAAGACTGTATTTTTGTATGAATATCGCATTTGGCAAAATGTAAAAATACAGGCTTTTGATGGGCCAAATTTGTCCATCATAGTTGTGAAATTTAAGCTGAATTCCGCCCTAGAAAGCTATGGATTTACGAAATATAGTTTGTGTTCATACGATACATTAATAAAACTGACGGATTTTACTTTGTACTGATATTTTGTTTAAAAAAAAGTTCATTAAAGAAGGAAATGTAATATAAACTCTTCGATTTAGAGGCCCAGGGTGGCTGCCCCGTATGCCCCTGCCTTAGTCAGGCTCTGAGTACGATCCGTTATCAGTTGCAGAATTCACATAGGGAAGGGATAGAAATTTAAACGATGTGGAGGTTTTAATAATTTTTGGAGCAGGAATAATTTTCAAACATATTTCCCAGGGGTAATTTTTAAAAAAATATTTTTTTGGAACAGAAATAATTTTAATACAGATTTCGTCTGGTTAGAGGTTCTGATATTTTCAAAAATATAATTTAGCAAATTGAATTTTCCTCGAATTTTCGGTACTTCTACAGGGGTAAAATTTTTCAACCTTCCTGATATACCAACAGTAACATTTTATAATAATTGCTGACCAGCCTGTGTAGGGGGCAGGGAACTGTCCTTGCATCAGAAAGGTTCTGGGTTCGAATCCCGGGCAAGGCATGGATGTTCTTTCCTTCTCTGTACTATATGCCCTCACTGTGGGAGCGACGTTGGCCCACCTAATATGGTGCCCCTGAAAGAGAGGCCAACAACATCGCTCTGTATATACCTGAATTGACGGATGTTGACACAGGCATTGGAAAAAAGAAATTTTCTTTTTAATTAATACTAGTGCTAAATTAATTATTTTCAATTCTAAAAATTATTTCAAGTTTGAAATCAACCACCAAAGGTTCCTAAAGTACCATAAAAAAAAAACTAGTATCAATGTTGAATACAGTTGCGATAGTGATATACTAGTTTTGATTAGATTTTATTTTGAAATCAATTATTAGAGACACGAGATTTTGTAACAAGATATTGTTAATTGGAGTTATGAAAAAAATTTATTAGAAGTTTTTTTCACCGGTATTGAAGGTATCGGATTCTCGGCTTTAAAATCCTCAAAACCATAGCTTTGTAATTTTGAACCTAACCTAGCAGACAAGGGAACTCATGGATTAAGCATTGTGAAGAATTCAACGAGAACTTCATCAGTGGAACCAACCCGTATTTGCGTTACTAGTAGAGCAGCTAAAACCTCCCACGGTTAGTCTGACGGTAATCAATGATCCGTCCATCAATGGAGGTATTTTATATCAAAATGGTAGTCAGTACGAACTTTGAGCAGAATATGAATTGACCAGATATCAGTGGAATCGAACCTAAATCGGCTTCTGGGAAGGGGCAAGTGCTATATCCTCAAAGCCCTCCTGGTTTTGTTAAAATATTTTATAAACGTCGTTAAATAGCCGACTCAATTTTGAGTTTGCGACTACCAATGTGCAACTCCGTAGTCTTGTAATTTTGAACCCATTTTAGAAGACAAGGGAACTCCTGGATCAAGTTTTGGGAGAAATTTGCCTTTGTGGAGAACTTTTTGATGGAACTAACCGGCATTGGCATTACACGGAAAGTAAAACAACGAAAACCTCCTACGGTTTGCCTGACGGCAAGTCAACGTTTACCCATAATCCATCTACCACTAAGGATATTTTACGTCAGCACTGTGATCGGTGCAAGCCGGATAATCGTATTGACCAGTCATCTGATTTCTAGCAACTAGTCATTGCCGGGATTCGAATCCAGACCTCATTGGGAGGCGAGCGCACTACCTCCTGACCTGAACCACCGCGACTCAATATTGATATATATTGCGAGGATGTCTAATTTTCTGTAAGTGCTAATAATAATTAAGAACAAAACAAAATACATTTTATCGTCCTTTTGGTACCGAAAATTGCTTTTTTTTTTATATAATTTTTTTATGCAATACAAAAGAAGGAAAAAGCTTTAATTTTTAGACAAGTATTTATCTACTCATTGACACTTAACGCAAAATAAACTGTTTTGCAATGATCAGAATGGAACGCCAACTTAAAACAATGACTGCCTTCTTCTCTAAATGAGAGGCGCAGGAAGGAAAAAGAAGTCACGGACAAATTGAATATTAGAGAGAGGAAGAACTGGTAGAAGAGAAACTGATGTATCGCTATCTCATCGGATTCCATTACAGAAACAAGGATCGTGATACACGCATTTTTATCTACTTTGCAAATAGATAGCTCACTGGGATGACAGAACATTTCGTATAAGAGAAATCTGACACGAATCAATAGATGAATGCACAAATAAATGTTTGTTCGTATACCGCATAGCTGTATACAAATCTTTCATTATAACTTTCAGAGATTTTTTCTGAACTTTCACTTAATAGGGAAGAGTGGGGCTAGATGGAATTGTTTTAAATTTTCATATATTTATAGTTCCTACATCGAAAATGATCATTACTTGTTTAACCTTTTCATACTACAAACCAATAATAATAATAAAAAATAATGACGAATTTGTAATTAAAAGAAAAAATAAAAGGTAGGTACAGGGCCCGACTTAGCCTAATTGGGGTCCGGGGCAAAAACTCTTTTGGGGGGCCCCCTCTGCTTCACTTTTGTAGCAATGAAGAACCTAACTTTATGGAATTATTTAAATTTTTCACCTCATTAAAAATAAAAAGAAAAATGACTAGAGCCTAAAATAGCTATAAAGTCTACCCCCCCCCCTCCAATGGTCAGGCGAAATATCCTTCTGTCCTTGTTATTGATTTTCTTACAATTCTATGTCCATCATGCCAAATGCATTTTTCTGATTGTTAACTTTCTCATCTAACTGTGAAAAATTCATATCCTTGCTGACATTAGGGCAGAATTCGGCAAAAATTTCACAATTACGATGGCTCAATTAAGCCGATCAGAAGCCGTTTTTTTTTGTAAGAATATCGCATTTTGCGAAATGTAAAAATACAGGCTTTTGATGGGCCAAATTTGTCCATCATAGTTGTGAAATTTAAGCTGAATTCCGCCCTAGAAAGCTATGGATTTACGAAATGTAGTTTGTGTTCATACAATAGATTAATGAAAAAGCTAACATAAAACTGACAGATTTTACTTTGTACTGATATTTTGTTTAAAAAAAAGTTCATTAAAGAAGGAAATGTAATATAAACACTTCGATTTGGGGGCCCCCTTAGATGTGGGGGCCCGGGGCGACTGCCCCTGCCTTAGTCAGGCTCTGGGTAGGTAGGTACTCTATTTACGATTGGCGACGGTCTGGGAAACATCCATGAGGATTATCCGAAGACTTGCTTTCACAATTTTGCTCTGCAGATGGAACCTCAATCGTGAGGCTACTTACATCAATTTAGACATAGATATAAAGGGGAAGGAAATTTTCTCCAGATTCCTGTACACATGATACTGCTCAGCAACCGACCACAGGGCTTTCGAATCCAGATTGTACGAGCTAAGTCATCCAGATTGTCGAGATCTTAGCAGTCAGGGATTGAACCCCGGCCCCTCCGGAGCGGAGTCCGATTTTCAAACCGCAGGGCTACTATGGTCCAGAAAAAAAAAAAAACCCTGCTCCTTTTGCAGCTCTAGTGCGACAACTACTACGAAGGGACATTTGATCAATTTTTACCGAGGGTTTTGCCTTTATACAAACGCGATTTCTGTAATAACAATTAAAATAAGGTACTTATATTTTTTATGAGATATTCGAAATATTTATTATCGGGTTATCTTTAACCATCGTGAGAACCACAGTTCGACCCCGACGTAAAATAGCATCCGCTGTTTTACAAGTTATTTCCATTTATTGATTGGAGTGTTTAAAGACGCATGAATGTAGTAAATAGCAATATAAATTAATGAAACCTTTATAATATTCTTGGTTTTTATGACGCGTTTTAAGAGAATATTACTCTGGTTCTTTTCTTATTGTTCTCCTATTCTTTTAGACTTTATGAAGTCTCAAAGAACAGCAGAATTAAAAGATTAATAAAGTTTTAAAATATTCTGTAACCTTATCGCTTTTATTCAACATTTGAAAATCTTAATCTATTTTTTCAAAGAAAAACAAACGTTTCGGGAGATTAAAAATATCAATAAAAAGGCAAACAAACATACTAACTAGAAAGGGACCTTGGGTTAAACCAATTAAGTCTATGCCGCTTTGGATGAATAAACAATTTAAAAAAAAAAAAAATGATTGAAAATATTATTTTATTCTCTTTCATAACTTATGTTTTTTATTTTGAGTAGAGTGGTATTTTTGAGTCACTAGCGTTTCAAAGTAAGCGTAACGCACTTCATATCGGAAGCAGAAAAAATCTCTTATTTTTTGACAAAAATTAAGAAAACGAAACTTTACTTTTTTTTATATTTAACTGTAAGAAACAGCTACTTAAATAATATCAGATAATATTGGGCGTAGAAGTTGGAAGGATACTTTAAGAGTTGCATGATTATCATGAACACGAATGGTAGATAAAAGCTTATCACTAATAATAAATTAATTTCTCTACTTTTCTTAGCTTTTTCTGATCTCATTCAAAGCTTTAACATAAGACAATAAATTTGTAGAATTACCTTTTTAACTATAAATTAATCAATTATACACATCTTGTTGTTGAAGTATTTGAGTAGAACAGTTCACGATTTAAAACATTGAGATTTCCTTTATAAAACATGGAGAACCAAATTTGCGTTACTCGGAGAGGGAAATCACGAAAAACTTCCCGTCGGGCTAAAAGTGGGAGGTTTTCCTCTCCATGTAACGCGAATGAGATTTAGTTCCATCAAAAAGTTCTCCAAGAAGACTAGTGTGTTTCAATACTTGGATCCAGGAGTTTCCTTGTCTTCTGGCTTGGGCTCAAAATTACAAGGCTACGGAGTTGAACAATGATAGTTGTAAACTTAGATTTGTGTCGGTTGTATAACGCCGGTTATAGAAAGACAAATAATGAAGCATTTTGATTCGTCAAATTAATAAATAGAAAACAACGTTTCAACTCTTTTTTGCTAGTATCTATGAGGAAAACTGAGCAAAATTTAAAAATTAAGCCCCATCTCATAGCGAAATTTTATGCATTATAACTTTTGTTTGGAAAGATTTCTTTTGAGTCGCAGGCACTTGAAAATGAGCATAACGCGTTTTTCAGTCGAAGAGGAAAAATTTGCTCCTATTTTGACTTCAGATTTTCAGCAAACCGTTAGACCAAATTTTATGTTTTAAGATACTGTTCGATGCGGAAATCAATGCTTATTGATTTCGGCGAATGCAAAATTTTGTAAGTCGCGCATCATTAAAATGTTATAAGGCAAAAACTGAACAAAATGCTTTAAGTTTTGCAGTTTATATACACTCTGTAACAAAAAAATCGACGCGCCAAGAAGCAATCATCCGATTGCTTTGCCGAGCCAGATTACAGTGGTGCATGGCTCGATCAGGCTGGAATGATGCCGACTGGGGACGTATAGTCTTTAACGACGAATCCCGCTTCCAACTGTGTCCTGCCGATCATCGAAGACATGTTTGGAGGCGTACAGGGCAAAGGGGGGATTCTGCCATCACTATTGCATGCCACACCGGCCCTCAACAAGGCATTATGGTCTGGGGTGCCATTTCCTTTGACAGCCGGACCCCTTTGATCGTCATTAGAGGTACACTTACTGCACAGCGGTACGTCGACGACATCCTAAGACCTGTTTTGCTACCGTTCCTTTGGCAGCGCGCTGGGCTGGTTTTTCAGCAGGACAATGCCAGACCACATACGGCACGTGTTGCTATGAACTGTCTGCAAGCTTGTCTAACTCTTCCTTGGCCTGCCAGATCTCTCTCCCATCGAGCATGTCTTGGATATGATGGGAAGGCGATTGCATCTGGCACGGAATGATGATGACCTCGTTCGACAATTGGATTGAATTTGGCAGGAAATACCGCAAGAGACCATCCGAGAGCTTGTATCCAGGCTAGAGGCGGGTCAACACCTTATTGAACTTGTTACTGTAACTCTGCAATAAATTATTAAATTGTTCTGAAATTTTAATCATTTACTATTCTGTACATTGTCTTACTATCCACCAATTTTCGTTTCAATCGGACAACTCCTTCTTGGTGCGTCGATTTTTTTGTTATAGAGTGTATTTGGAACTTACAATACTAATAAACATTAAATACAAGTGTCAGTCAGGATGGGATAAAATTTCATAAAAAAGGCTGTGCACGACATAGCATTTTTACGAGGGGAATTACTTGCACTTCAAGAAGACCTCCCATACCCACACATGTGACTTATGACATCAACGCAAGTTAATCTTTATCAGCAAATTGGCATATTAATGTTAAGCTAAATTTCTCTACATAACTTAGAATGTTAATTAAATTCAGAGCCGTGTCGTACTTCGAATCAGTTGAAATATAATTCTTTCTTGTCTCCTTCTTTTATTCAACTTAGATTTATTATTTGTTTATGTATTTTATTGTAGTGCTGATAAATTTTTGTTTTGCGCACCTGGCAACTTCGATGCATAATTCGTTAATTAACGTTCCACATGGCCTACCTTTGTGTTAAGTCTCTGTGTAAAATATATAGTGGAAGAATTGAAATCTTTAAGAGAGTATTTAGAATGCGTCACTTAAGAGAAATGATACTTGACAGGCTTGGCTTACTCGAAATAGAATGGAAAGAACAGTTACTAACGTAAACAAATGCCACGTTTTAACAACCAATCAGGATTGAGATACCCACACTAAGTCACTTACAGGTATCCCATAATAAAATTTCAGTCTGTTTAAAAAAAAGCAAATAAGTTAAAAAAAATTAAATTGTGTTTTAAGTTTAAAATGCTTTATAAAATATCAGAAAAAAATTCGATACATTTTTAGGACTAATCACAGTATTATTTAACTTTAATGCAACAAATAAAAAATGATTTTTGAATTATGATTTCTTCCTTTTAAAAATACACAGACTTCCAAACAGTAGAAATTGATAAACACTTTCAAGATACTGATAAATATTTTATTTAAATTTTAACATTAAAAATGCAATGGTTCATTGACGTCTAACTTTAGACAATTTTCAGTCAGACATTAAAAATTTATTTTATAACACAATTTCATACTAAATACCAATTAGTATTTGGACACCGTTGCATTTAGGCTTTATGATCTAGGACCGATTTTCATGGTATGAACTACGTCTCTTGGTCCGAATTCACAGGGAACGTAACATTGACACTTACTGTGCTGTTTTGGAAGACAGTATGCTTTCTTCATTGTCGCAATTTTTCAAGATGACAATGCCATATATTATATAGAGGGTACACTGTTGAACAGTGTGGTGACAATGCAGTTAACTGAATATGATGACACACCCAAACCCTACACCAGAACCCTATCGAGAACTTCGGAAAAGAATTGGATTGATGAATCAAAAGGTGCAACAACCAACGAAAACAAAACAAATCCCTAAAAACACACTGCCATGCAATTGAGAAAACAAATCAAGAATTTCACGATTGATTCAAAGAAAAGTGGCTGAACAACTTTTTTTCCTCTATTGCTATAAACATGAAAATAGATATTCAAAAAACTGATAAAACAAAATGTATTTATTTATTTTTTTTGCAATACAGCTTACCATATAAAGATGACAAATATATAAAAATCTCAACTTTGAATTTTTTGTCATTCACGTTGACTTTTCAATTTGGTACAGGGGGTGGTCAAAATAGAAAAACTTCCATACTAAAACATTTTTTTCAGATTTCTCAAGAATTATTAAAATAATCATTTTATAACTTCAGGAGTGTCATGCGATTTTTCATACATATCAAGTTGCTGAAAGCTTTTAAAGGTTTGAGGGACCAACAATAAATTACGGGCAGAAAATAGTGTTATTGAATATCCTATGCCAAAAAATATAGCAAACAATTTGTAAAAATTTTTTTGGTTATTATATGCATTAATTGCAAAAAACTTCGTACCCCTAGCTTATATATTTATGGAGATATGGACATGTTTATGAAACACAATTTTTTTTTTGTATTACGTTTTTTTAAGATATTGAAACCGAACTTTTTATTAGTTGCCAAATAAAATTACTACAAAATTAAAATAAAACAAATTAAAATTTTTACAGCGCAAGTGCAGTATAAAAGAACTACTTTAATTGCGCAGTTCTAAACAAATTTTTCTCTAATTTTAAAACTATAATTTTGAATTGAAAGTGTACGATGTGCATAGATGTACTATGTGTATGAAAGTTTTCTATGTTCATCTGTACGTAAGAAATGTAAAAGTCTCGATGTTGCTCACCACTGTTGCAATATTAATATAGTACCTCACAGGCTCAACTAACTACTGAATCTAGATACCTTTTTTTTTAATATCAAAGATGCCCAAATACTTATAGGTAGATATTATATTTAATAATTCATCGTGAGTTTCATAAAATTTACTACTTTTACTTTTTAACTTGACACCATTTAAAACAAGCTCAGAATTCATAGTAGAAAATGAAGAATATAGTGCGGTAAATGCAAAAAGTATAAAAAGTACCAATGTTTGCATTAATTAAGGACTAGAATTAACCATATACAAATAAACTTGAAAGGGATTATTTAACATCCCAGTTGCAGAAAATCCATTTTCTTGATTAAGAAATAAAATGATACCTGCTCACCAAACCAAGAATATTCCAGTCATTAAAGTTTAAATAAATAGACAACAAATAATAAAAATAACAACAAAATAAATCCCCATGTAAATCAATGACTACAAGGAACGTCTTGAGTTAATATAATTCTAATATTTAACACATAACAGTCACAAAAAAAGTAATACATAAATAAATACACTTGCAATACTTTAAAAAAAAAAAAGATTTTTAAAATGTCTATATTTTTAAATTTGAGGGTGTTTTTAATAAAATTTAAAAATCTTTTTTTCCAATAAAGGAGTTTTTGTAATCTTCCCACAGCTAGCTAACCAAAACATACCTAATAAGAATTGTTGTCTGTTTCAATTACATAAAAAAAAGTATTATCAGAAATTCTGATTGTAACTGCTGATGTTCCACACAATTTTCTTTATGCAAATATTTCATGAAGTTAATGCATGTGTATATATATATATATATATATATATATATATATATATATATATATATATATATATATATATATATATATATATATATATATATATATATATATATATATATATATATATATATACTTACAAGAATTTTATTTAAAATTTTTGAAAATTATTTAGCAGAATTTCAGAGCACTGGGTTTCAAATTTAGGTGATTCTACTACAATTATTATTATTATATACTCAAGACAGTATATAACTATTATAATACATAATAATTATTCTAAAAACAGTAATGATGTAATATTATGAGTTATTTTGTAATACAATAATTGTAGCAGGAAAAATATAACTGATTAAAAAAATAAATACACTAATACAAAAAATAAATACTGAAAAAAATTAATACATCACATGTACATATTTTAGAAAAAGAAAAAAAAAAGAGTTAATGTGCCCTTCTTTTAAATCAAGGAATTAACTCTTGATCTGAAGAATGCTATTCTTAATAAAAATAAATAAAAAAAAGTGTATCAGGGTTGTCTCACTCTTTAAAAAATAAATAGATAAATAAATAAATAGCAATTTTAATGACTTTTTAAATTCTAGAAAAGACGAAAAAAAAATTTAAAATCGAAGAAATATTTAAAAATTAAAACAATTAAAGAACATAATAAACACAGTTAAAAAAATTAAATAAATAAAAGTTTTATGTTTTTACCATCTTGCTTACCCTATCTGAAACAGCTTGAAGATAATTTGAGTTAATCTAAACTAAAAAAACTAAGCATTGTGTCAAAAGCTTTAAAGATAATTCATAAACGAAAAAGTCAACTCAGATTTTTTTTAATGTTCTTCTTTTGAATTTAATTCCAAACTGCATTTAAACACCAAGATTTCAATATTTTACTTTTCAGTTCCATTTTCCTCAGATTTCATTGCTGAAAAAATTGCAGTTGTTAGACAATTTAGGAAGCAACAAGTAATGATTAGCACAATTATGCTAAACCAGTAACAAGTTAAAAGTTAACATTTGATATCAGAACTGAAAGTAGTGGATACAAGAATTGCAGATAATTCAAAAATTTTTTGAATATAGATTTCTTTTTTTGGTGTCAAATATCTTTCAAGGATTAAAAATGATTTTTAAATAAATTTAGGATCCCTTGAAAATTTTAATCAAATAAGTACTTTTTTAAGACATCATAAATAAAAAATACAGCTAATGACGAAATGTTTTAATAAGATTTGTTTGTACTTTCATGATAAATTTAGAATAATACTATAGTACATCTTTAACATTGTTTCTACAACCTTCATATATAGACACATAATGATATTATTAAAATTTTGATTATTTCTTTTAATATAACAGATTTATATTATATAAAATATAACTGACCTACTATAATAACATTTTATTGATAAAAAAACAAACAAACATAAACAGTAAGCAAACTTTGTGACATATTTCAAACTTAAAATATTTAAATCTGTAATTTAGTAATAAATACTATACTTAGAAAACCACTAGAGTAATAAATTGTGATAGTATTAAATTTCATTTTAAACAACATTTAAAATCACAAATGGAAATTTTTTTATTAACTTATAGGTGTAACAATAGTACAGTTTCATCAGTAAGATAAAAGGCAGGGATGGTAAAACAGAAACGACATTAGTAACAATATAAGTATGTTATATTAGAGATAAATATCCTGCTAAAGCTTTTAACTGAACATTTATCTTCGCATTCTCACATAACCTCTGTGAAAATAAAACTGTTTTGCCATCCCTGCTTTTTATTCTACTGATGAAGGTGTAGCATAGTTTCATCAAACATGAAAAGATTCTAATAAAATATTTACCATTTGTAATTTTAAATTGTGTTTTTAATGAAAATTAAGTACTCTAATTATTGTAACTAATACTTTAAATATTTCATGGCACACCAACAACAAACACAAGAAACACGAAGCTAGTTAAAAAAATTTGTCTGAAATTCTAGCCTTATCCTCCTGAATAAGACATGACATGTTAGTAAAATCACCTTATATAAACAATTGTGCATTTACAACAGTAACAAAGTTCACTTCTTTTTCTGTCATGCAACATTCCCTAATTCTAAATACATTTTCTTGTTTGGATACATGGCAAAAAGACTTAATTGAGCTAAAGCCAGCACTGCACCAAGAAAATTTGGAACCTGAAAAAAATTTATGCTTTCAATAAAAATGAATGTGAATTATACACTATGCAAAGTGTCTTGAATAAGCCTCAAAGCTTTCCAAAATTAGTGAGAATAAAGCGTTTAGGATTAAAAACAATTTAGACAAATAGCAGTGCCCTTTAAAAATATTATATTTTAATTAATAAAAATGAGTGGGAATTATACTGTCATGCGATTGAAAAAACAACAGATCAAACGATAAATTTTGTGAAAAGTTGCTTGTCATCAGTTTTCTTTTCTTGCTAATATGATCAATGCTTTCATAGAATTTCAAAATTATTTCTTTGAAATTTTTTTTTTTTTGCAATTTGTACCTTATCATGAAAAAAAAGGAAAAAAAAAGGCCAAATATGTTAAAATTTTAAATTTGAATGCAGCAAACATTAACCTGCCACAGCCTATGTCATCACAATTTCATTAAAAAAAAAATTGCTGTTAGATTGAGAAAGATTGAAAACTTAGCAACAAATGAGAATAATGCATATAACTTCTGAATCAATAACAACTTGATTTTAGATCATTACTATCAATATTTATTTAAAAAAAAAGGAATGTGTTAAAAAGTAAAATGAATCCTTGAATGAAACTAAAATTTTAAAAATTGACATTTTTTAATTAATAAAGATTACATTATTTTCTAACGATGATAATTATTTCTCAATAATTAAAGAGGTATTCTCAATATTAATTAATAATTCAATAACAAAAAAGCATGTTTCCATAACTAAGATATTCAACAACACTTTGATTCTCAGTTACATTGAGATTAATCGGGCCAGCAAAACGATGAGTCACAACAGAAGAAACACATGAAAAGATAACAACGATCACAACAGTCATCACTGCTGACTTATGATCGTAGGAAAATGCTCTTCACACGAGCATGTGGTCATGATGCCAGATCGGGAGAAGTGTTCTTTTGCTGCACTTGAAAACACCTATGTATCATCAGGAACAATGCTCATCATTGCACGTGTAGACATCAACGTTAAGGATTCATTAAAAAACATTGTACACATCTCGGTCAACCACAATTTACGACACTTCGAAAAATTGCCACTACATACACCGGATAAGCGATGATTGCACAACATAAGATATTTTGCGATGCGTCTCACAGTCCTATTTAGTAATATATTTTAGGCAAAGATATGTATTTTTGTTAAAATATTTTTAAATCCTTCTGAAAATCAATTAATTAAATTCAGAATAATATGAATGATGATAAACTAAATTCAACTTTTTTACAAGGGAAAAGACCCTTGTTTGATTACATAAAACACCAAAGTGAAACTTTTTATGTCATAATTTTCAAAACCACAGCCGTGCTGCCAACTGTAGTCCGCAGATCGAGATTCAGACAGAAAGTAAAAGTTTATTAACAAAAAGCAAACAAACACATACAAATTTAAAAAGAATGCCATCTGGCGGCATTAAAAGAAAAAGACTTCGCAGCTATCCTTCCCAGGGAATGACAACACAAAAATTATATAATTGCATGTTACTAAGATAAATTTTGTATATATATATATTACATAGACACATTTTTATTAAGACCACAGAAGTATACAATAAAATGAATTGAATAATATTTTTTAACATGAAATTATGGCACTTATTATTAAGATAAAGATAAATCTCAATATTCTACACATAAAAATTGATTATAGAAGAAAAACTAAATATTAATCATTTTAAAAAATAACAAATAAGAAAGTATAAAAGCAAATAACAAGGATAAAAAAATCAAAGATACAACAATAAAATATTTTTTCCCTATTTAAACTTATGATTACAATTAATAATAATTTAAGCAATTTAAATTAAAAATTTGTTTAATTACCTAGGCATTTGTTTACTGGATAATAGCAAAATTGTTAAATACCTGTACAAATTTATCTTCAACTAGAACTCCATACAAAAACCACAATGTAGCCATAATAAATGTGCACATTATCATCATGAAAGGTAGAGTATCAACATTCTTAGTTCTTAAAACATGAGCCTAAATAATTTAGTCAAATTTTAGTTTAGACATGAAAAAAATTTCTCTCATTATAGGTAAGAGTAATAATATATAAAAATATAGGTATAGGTCTGGTAGCAGAATTTATTGAATGAATGAGCAGCACTATCTTGCTAAATTCAAATTTGTCTCCAACCTCAACACAGTGAGACATAAAAATTTGTAAAAAATTTAGCTTAAATCTAACAAAACATGTATCAAAATTCGCAAACATAAGGGCCTTAAAAACCATATGTAATTCAAATTTAAGTTGAATTTTATTCAATGATAATAAAAAAAAGAAATAAGTTTACCCTGTAATCAAACAGCAGAGGAAAAAAAATTCTTTACTTTTTACTCTTTGCTGGGTTTTCTCTATTCTGCTTTTCAATTTTTATTAGAAAGAAGTTAAGAGATGTTTTAAAAATTAATCTCAGAAATTTTTCTTAGTTCGTTTAAAAATTAAAATTAAAATAAAAAATAATTTGCTGATGCTGTTATAATCAATAGTACCCGCTGCCACGCTGGAGGATTTCTGCTACCAAGGGTATAGGTAAAAAATATATGTTCTCTTATTATAGGTAGAAGTAAAAATAAAATTACCACAGCTGCTAATGGGGAGGCCATAAAAACCACTCCAGCACCACATGCAGCTATTCCAGCAAAATATTCCGCTTCTTCAGGAGAAGCAAAGTAAGTAGTATAGGAATATAGAATTCCTATCACAAATAAGGTTGCAAGCAGTTGTTTTGTAAATCTAGCCTGAAAGAAAAGATTTATTTGCTTTATGTTTCAATAAAACAAAAAGGGAAAAAAACTTTATCCAAGAATATGATACAGAGGAATGAAAAAATTTGGTTCATTTCAAATTTGGTTTTAAAAGCTTGTATTTTGGTGCCATTTTTCAAAATAATCATTCTTTTTAATTACAGTGGCAACAATTAATAAAATCATTGGATTTAAAATTAAATCTGCAAGAACGGAATCATTACAATATCAAAACATACTGAAACCATCCTTCAATAAAGTCACTATCACTGTAAATTAAAATTTTTGTAGGGCATATATTTAAAAACAAAATTAAGCACTCAGTGTTTTCCAGTCTAAATATTAAGAACTTCCTATTTTCTCTAAAGTTTACAAGCATATCAATAAAAATAATATAATAAAATTCTGCCAACGAATAAAAAGAAAAAAGTTACAGGTGTGAATTACACTTCTTAGGAAAATTGAAGGGTGAGTTTAATTAAGAATTTTTTTAATTGTGGGCAATTTTTTTTAAAATTTGCTTAAAATGTTCTTGAGATACAGCGAACTCCATAAAAATTAACATTAAAAGGTCCGAACTTGGGGAGGCTATCTTTAACAAACTATTGGGTCCATGTTTCCCATCTCCCATCCCATGTTTGGATGGTAAAGAATTCAAAAATTAGTAGTAAAAAAAAAAAATATTTAGAGAAAGTACATTTTTGTGTCTGATTTTGTCACTTAAAATATTATTTTCACTTCTTAATCAGCATATTTAAGATCACCCCTTTAAACCATTAAGATTGAGTCCTAGCGATCACTATATCAAAAGTTACTCAGGGTGTTCTGCTTTTTTTGTGCACTCCACATAAGCACATTACACAACACTTTTACATGTTACTAAAGTTGATAATTAAACCCTATTTTTCTCTTCTAACTATGACAAGAATAAACCCAACAGCATAGAATAAGATAGGATTCAGGTAGTCAGCATATTCCCCTGATGTTTGACTACGTGGCTAAAATTCCAAGACCTTACCCAGATTTTTCTAGATGAATATATTTCCATGTTTTGTAACCATCTTGTATATTATTTGTAAACGAAAATAAAAATTTCGTTAGAAAATACCTTGTGCACAGGTATACCAAAGCGGAAGAGCCACCCCCTCAGCAGAGGATCAAAATTGTGATGAAATGTCTTCTGATCGTCTTTAGAGATGTTTTCCAGACCGTTCCCAATAACCCATTGTACAGTTTTAGTGTGATGTAAATAAAGTACTATTACTATCACACTTAAGTGCTGAAAATACTCATGTATAATTTAGTTTCAACAAAACAAAAGTAATTGCAATTAGTTTATTAAAAAAAAAAGAAGATAAAACAAAAAAAAGCTTACTTTAATAAGAGTGAATTTGGCATACCACACAATGTATAAAATTTGCAGGCAGCCTCCAACAAAATTTACAATTATAAGAGCAGAGTCTCCTCTTAAAAGTCCATACCTCAACCAAAATGAACAGCTAGAAAAATGTAAGTCAGGGTTCATACTTGGAAACAATGTAAATTTTTTTTATATTTCTTACTTAATTTTACATATATAAAATTTATTTTATATTAAGTACTTAAATTTTAGAAATTTCAATATTTGTTATGAAGCAAATGTGCATATTTAATAAACTTTCTTTTTTTAATTCTCTCCAAAAAAAAAAAAAAAAAGGTGTCATAATTAATTTATTTTTCTTCTTCACAAGATCAGTAAATTAGTTCACTGATTTGTATCTGTGAATTAAAAAAAAAAAAAAGGAGCAACTGAAACTGAAGAAATTTATTTGAAAATGAAGATTAAACATAGGTAATTACACTCATTTTTATCAGCAAATTTTAAAAATATTAATTGCATTTTAAAAAATATTTTGATTTTATACCTATTTATTGTGAAAAGCCTCTAAGAAAAAATTATAAGTCTAAAAAATACTTGCATGAATGAACACAGTCCTTTTTAATTAGCGTTTTTTTTTGCTTTTTCACTTTTTTTAATAAAAAAAGAAGGTTTTTCTATAACACTAAAAAAACAACATAGATATTTTGATCAGGTGGTACTAGCTAGTTTCTAAACAGTTATCTAATGAGAGAAGCAAGACAAGGAAAATATATTGTTTTTCTTCATTGCATACCTGTCATACAAAAATCAACAATATTGTTTTTCTTTTAAAAAATTTAAGCACATTAAGCAAAATTTAAGTTAAGGAAATAAATTACAATAGATATATTATAGTTAATAGATCTTACACTTATTTACTTTAAATTTCCCTGGGTCATTAATATGAATTTAAAAATTCATTAGTTATTTACCAGATTAGCTAAAAAATACATTATTCAAGGACAATTTTCTGATTTTTCCATTTATTAATAAAAATTAAATTCTCTAGCATTTTTTTTCTGACCTTGTGAGGACTTTTGAAATGTTATATATTTAGAACAATACCAAAATCTGCAAAAATAAATTATAAAAAAAAAAAAGTTATTATCTTTAATGCAATTTTATGTTTCTCAGATAACATCCTCTTTATTGGATATTATAAATCATTCAGGAGGCAACAAAAGTTAAACATTTTCAGAAGCCAGCATTTTATGGAAATAAGAAGTAACATAACAGCTATTTGCTTTTATGAAATTACATAAAAACAAGTATTATTTTCAATTCAACAATCACCTAAAAAGAAATATAATGATCATATGCATGGTTTTAAGCTTTTTTCTATGATAAGAGCCTGATAAATTAAAACCATTTTATTGAAAGATAAAGCTTAGAGCAAGCAATTAAAACATTTTAATTGATAGAACCAAACCAGTAAATTTGTGCACTGGCAACTGGAATTTGTAGATTTCTCTAAGTTTCAATAATACACATTCATTTCATTCTATTAGTGTAAAATATTAAAGCTATAACTTTATAAAAAGGCAAAAAACTTTTTTTCTTCTTCCATCCAAATTTTGAAAAAGTAGACTCATAACTTTAATATGACATTCAGTTAAAATTGAAGTAGCAAAAAAATTTTTTTTACCTCACTAAACCACAAAGAAAAGGCAAAGCTGATATATCATTCGTTGACTTCTTTAACCATATTTTACGACAAATTTCACTGCAAAAATATAGTAATGTTATTTTATGCATGCTAGTAAAGGAAAAAAAATTAATCATAGTGAAAACAGAAGCATTATTTACAATGTATAACAGCTACACTTAAAAACTAAAAATGAAGTGAGATATAAAGTTAAAACTTACTAAATTAAAAAAGATAAGTACAATGCGCAAATATATCAAAACTTAAAAATTTGACTTTTTAAAAATTCAATTTCTTAAGAATATTCCACTAATATTGAACTAATTTTCTCAAATTTTGCATTCTGTCAAGTAAAATCACGTTCTTTAAAATTATGTAAAAAATTGTATTTTGTAGAATTCAATTTTTTTTATTACTATTATTAAATAAAATAATAAAAAATACTAAATATTTAATATAAGTTATTTTTTGGATGGAATTATTTTTGAATTAACGAATTTTATAATTGTTAATTTTATAAGGAATTTTCAATTTACTTAAAAATTTCTCAAGATAAGGCAAAATATGAAAAAAGTGAAATTAACATTGGTCCACTCTCCTGACCAAACTATTGTGACCATATTTCCCACATTCTGTCACCCCCCCCCAAATTTTTGAGGGTCAGAAATCCGAATCTGTCGAAAAAAGGTACGTTTATTCATAGAAAATACATTTTTGTGTTTGATTCCCTAACTTAAAATATTGTCTGCACTAATTAATTAGCATATTTGAGGTAATTTCCTTGAACTATTCAGAATAAAGATTGAGTCCTAGAACGTGAAGATCCCATTATTAGATCAAAAGTTATTTAAGGTAATCCTTGTTTTTGTGCACTGTACAACATTGAGATTACAACTACTATAATGCTCAAATTAATGAGCTCTCTCTTTGCCTTTCAATGCCTTTAGTAACCATGTTGAGATCAAATTTTTATAAAAAATAAATGGAATACACAACAGACTTATTCAATTCCAACTTTACTGGCACACAGTTAACATAAGTTACGAAATTGCAATGTTTGCTTAAATTTTTTTTTAGCAAAATTCTATAACAATTCTAAGCATTCCTGACTACATGGGAGCTCAGTTATTAATTAAAATAGTACAAGTATTAAATTATGTATTTGTAGTGCAAGAGAAGGAAATAATTATTAGATTATACTTACATGCCAGCTAGAAAAACACCTATAGTAAAAAATGTAGCTATATTCCCAACGACTATTTTCAAATCCATAATTTTTTAATTGCATGAAAAGTCTTCCCTGAAATAACAGACATACTTCAGTATTAGACCTTTTAGTTTATTTTTATAATAGAATAAATAAAACTTATTGTAGCATTAAAAACCTAGCAATAAATAAAAAACAAATTTCAGATTCTGTGATTCAAATTTATTCACATTAATTAGTCATACATGGGAAATTCTTTGTTATCTAAACTTTTAAATGTTAATAGAACATGCATTCAATTGAAATTCGTTACGCATAACTATAGCACAAGTTCCTACATTTTTATTTATCACTAACATAGTATTTATTTTTTTAATAACTATTTTTTAATGTTTAAAAATCATTTCTGATTTTAAAAATGTAACTACAAAACAATGCTATATGAAGTATCTAAAAACTATCAAATAATGTCAGGCTTTTTTGTGCTATAAGTACAAAATTACAAGTTAGCAATTTTTGTTTTCAATATTTTCAACTCATATACATTGCTGGGAAAGAAATAGTCACACTATCTTAGAATTAACAAAAAAAAAAAAAAAAAAAAAAAAAAAAAAAAAAAAAATGAAATCAAGTATTCGATTAATTAAAATAGCATTCTGTAAAAATACTTATAAAAAGTGTTTCCAGCATATTACAAATCAAAAAATTGTATTTTGAAAAATATGAAAGTAATTAGGCATTGATCATGACAGCCAACAAAAGGCATACACAGCTCTTGACAGTTGACAAAATGCTGATGCAGCAAAGTGCATGTTAAATTTGTCATGGCTCAAACTTCTCTCATCAGTCATTGTATAGAAGTTTGTAAAGGGTACCAGAGCAGGTGCTGTGAACTTCCTCTAATTAGGATCAAAATTATGCTGTATTCCTGCTATAACCATTAAAAGATAAAGTCTTAAAAATGGTGCCTGGTCATGGTTGGGTGACATGTTCAAATGATTCAAGCAGATTTATTTGCAAAAATAAAGTTAGAGAATGCAGAAAAATTACCTAACATTTTCGAAATTATAAACAAGTTTTACTAGAGAGTTCTATTTGGCTTCATATCTATTAATTTTCTAATTTTATTACTAATAAATAACGCTAATGTTTATTGAGAATTTTTTAATTTTAAAAAAATCATCCATAAAAAATAAGCACAGAATAAATTAACTCATTAACTATTTTTAATTAGTTAAGTTATTAATGCTACAAAAATATTAAACAAATTATTAGATTTAAGAAGTTTTATTCAGAATCAAAACTGAAAAATATATCAACAGACCTGAATATAATACCAATACCTGATAAACTACTTGAAGTGCAAGTGAAGTACCTCAGTATTAATAATGAATGTCAAGTATAATCTAAAAGAGATAATATTCTTTGCTTTTAAATGATTTATGTAAATTTATAAAAAATACAAAAAATTTAGGATGATTAGTCCACATATAGAAATAATATGATAAGATTATAACAATGAATATAAACAGGATTATAGCAATTTATTGAGAAAATTATAAGTTTCAGTTACTTATTTATGGGCAATAAAATATTTGTAAGAAATATTGTATAAATTGCTAAAAAGATTTTAATATTAATGCAACACTAGATTAAAAAAATTAAAAATTTAAACATATCCATGCTTTAAAATTGATTATGTGCTATATCGATAAATGATAAAAATATGATATTAGGAATTTAATGAACAATAAAAACTAAGTTAAAAATTTACAACAGTGATTACTTTCATAACAAAAAGTTATCCATTATAATACAAGTCACATACTCGTGTGACCCAGTTCAGAACTGAATTAAAAAATAGGGGAGATCGCAGCATCTTCCCAAGGCTAAGTTAAAAGTGTTAAATGTATGTTTAATGTTTTTATTGATCTAATTTGTTAAATGTTTTTATTGATCTAAAAAATATCAAGTGACAAGGGTGATAAAATTAAATGTTGATGTAATGTTCCACGAAAGTAAAAAATAACAATTTTATAACATAATATTAATTTTGCATACGTTCATATGTATGTTTTGTGCCATACATTAAATGTTTTGTTAGTATATGAAAAGTGTAATTTATTTGTACTAAAAACACTAAGTTAAACAGAAATCACTTCTGAAGCAGGGAAGGGTAGTTGTCAAAGCAGGTCACAATTTGGTTAGAGACTTAAAGGTCTGTAATTTGATCCTAGCTGCCAACAAATATCTAACACATTCTCCCATAGATTTGTTTATGTTTATAGAAATTAATCCAACAAATAAACAAAACTTTTGCCATGGGATTCACTATGTTAAATTTTGTTTCCTTACGCTTATAACACTTTTTTATAACAATAATATTAGTTAACTAAATAACAATTAAATTCCATTATAAAAATAATGGAATTTAAATACAATCCAAGAAATAAAAAAATAATTTATATAGTTACATAATGTAACACTCTTTTAGATAATCCTTAAATGCACAGTGAGGTTTTAAGAATGGTTCTAAAATTTTCTCATAAACTCACAGGAAGTATTTTTAAAATAAATTATTTTCAAGTAATAATGTCTTCTGATTTAATATTAAACAGAAGTCAAACTAATGAGATAATTAAAGATGGTATTCATTTTCAATGATGATTCAATAACAATGCTGGCATATTTCATACAATTTAAATTTGAGACTACTACTCACACTACATTCTAAATCGTATGAATTTGTTTTAAATTCAATTGAAGTGATGTAATTGCCTTTAAATTTAAAGACTGTATCAAGAGTTAGGCTGATAATGTCCACTTTCTTTTCTCTAATGGTACTTAATATTTTTTCCAAGGTCAATGAGAAAAATCGCCTACATAATTAATTTCCTTGCACTTAGCATACACATAAATCAGGGTCCGTAAGCACTAGCAAATTTTTTAAAAAGTGGCAGTAAAACTAATACCAAAATTGTATTTTAGGTCTTAGTTATACGGCCACTTTTTAATGTTAGTAAAATATTCTGCAAGTAATCATCAGAATATTTTACATATATAAAGAGAGTGACAGAAAAAAATGCAATTTCCTTACCCAAGTAGCACAATTCAGAAAAACGATATCGTATAAACTTAGCTTTGAACATTGTACAATATCGTAGCGAAACAATGTACTATATAAAAATGGACCCCTTTTATAACGTATATTTAATATCGCGAAACAATATTGTTCAATGTTGTAAAAACGTTGGTGAACGTCGATCGATATCTCTCAGCATTTCGAATATCTTTAAATTTATATTTTAAATTTGTTTTTTGGAATTGTAACAATTTCACGTAATTTTTTGTCTTTTAAATGATTAATTTTGATTAAAGAACACAAAGTTTAAAATGAAAAGTTTTACAAACAGACTTTTAATGTGAAATCGACAGGAATCGTACACAAAAGGTCGATTTTTGCCAATATTGCTGTTAAAGCTGTTACAATATCCCTGTGCTACTTGGGTAACTTTTTCGTAACAAAAGTGGCACAACTTTTTTAAATTTCTCTAAGAGCTAACGAATTCTTTAATAAATATGAAATAAACCTATAAAAATAGTGTTTTATTATGGGTTCACGTATAATATTGGAATATAATTTTTAAAAATTGTGGATAATGGATCTTAATTTTTCAAATATTTTTACAGTTAAAGCAAAATGCTTTCAAGTAAGATTTTCTTAAGAAATGTATTTGTTTTCACAACAATTAATTCATAAAATTATCATAGAACTTGGTTACATTAAACACAAATTTACATCTTCGACTAAACAAGGAACTTAAAAAAAATTCCAGATGAAATACTCGTTTTTAAATTTTTTAACGAATTTAATTTATAACAAGTTTATTCTTAAATGATTAGCTACCAAGAATTACAAATTGGAATAAAAGGTAAATAAACTTGATAATTACATATTATATCCCGATTGACAGTGGAACCGGCAATCTTGATATCTCTTCTGCACAAAATCAAATTAAAGAATTATGAGTAAAGAATATTCCACAGCTACACAATTATCAATCATTGAATCTACCTGAAAACAGGACTTCAAAAGATGTCACGACGACGACGTTGAACAAAAAAAAGAAAATAAATATTTGGTGTTTCGGAATTTTCCAGGGAAGTGATCCCATTGCAATTTTTTGCTCCTTTCAATTCGTTCACTAGGTTGAAGGCAAATATTGTTTTCATATACAGTTTACAAACGTGCACTGTATATTAATTTTGAACTCAATTTATCTAGTTGTTAATTACGAACTGTTTCTAACAGTAATGCCATTTTGCATTAAGTTTTTGAAAAATTTTACTATTATTTTAATAAAAAGGTTTTTTGGTTCCAATCAATATTTAGCAGTGAATTAATTTTTTTTAATAAATTATTAAAATAAATAAATTGAAATCTAAACCAATTTAGAAAATACCACATAATAAATAACTGTATTTGTGATTACTCTCATAACATGTGTGTTTTGTTTACATTCTGGTGAGTTGTGTTTGGATTTATTCGCTTGTTTTAAGATCAAAAATTTTATTTATGACATTTTCTAATATATAGAAATTTGAAACTTTGATTGTAAGTGTTGTTTTCTCTTTTCAAAACATTTAACAGTAGTAATTCAAATGTGAAGAATAATACATTAGATTCAAAAATGTTGAAAAACAATTTCATATCAAGGTTTTATATGCTTAGGAGTTAGATAAAATTTTATGCCCACCACATTCATTTAAGGTTGTTGGAAAGCTCTATTATTTTATGTATACAATCATAAAATTGATGTTATTCTGAGAATTATTATTTTTATAGTAAACTTTCGTTTACCATACTCTCTAGTCAGTGGCTGTAGGTGATTAGTTACTCAACTTTATAAGTCACAAATTTTTAATCCTTATGTAGATTATCATTACTATATTTTTATAATTATTTGGATTATTATATTAATTACTTTCTTAGAACTCTTATAATGCCTTTAAGTAAAGTTTTTTAAAAAAATGGCTATCATATCAATAATATGTCCTCTTAAGTTTTTATGCCGTAAAGGCCTTACAATTATTAATTTGCCATTAACTTTGGTAATAGGTTCTACTAGTGTTATATTGATAAAGAGGCGGGAATATAGTTACTAATTTACTGTAAAATCATTAAAAAAATGTAAACAATGTTTCAATATTTATTTTCATAGTACATGGGAAGATTTCCGTGCCGATATCTATACCAAATTAATCATCAAGTTTGGACAACACCTCGGTGATAATAGTTAGAACAGATACTGATACGTAAATATCCCCTACTGTTTTCAGAAATAAGTAAGTTTGTATATTTCTTATTTGCAAATTTGGTTTAGTTAAGTGTTTTTTTTTTTTCTTGTCTGTGTGAAGAATAAATATAACTTGCTTTCTGTGGTGGACAAGTTATCTCCTATAAGTTTCAGTGAGTGATTTAAATTTTAATACCCATTTGTAGAATTCTTGGTATAAGCTCTGTTCCGTACTAATGACGCTACATCATGTGTGCTTTCTGTAATATGTAATTATTTTTAGATTAAGTAAAGTTGTAATAAATAAGTTTATAGCAATATGTAAGAGTAATGATATAAGTTATAATAAGGAGTGTGTTGTAAGTTTCAGAAAATTTTAGTTGTCTACCTCAACATTAATAAAACCCATGCTGATAAATCGTATAAGTATTATTCTTTTTGTTAGATTTAAAGTATTTTTAAATAATTGCTATCTGTGTTAGTTATATTTTCTTTCCTTATATATTTATTTTTTAAGAAATGTAAATTAATTGCTAATATGCTGCAATGCATAAAAATAACTTTTTTGTAAAAACATTATAAATGAAATGAGCAAAATTCTTGATTTTGATTTTTTAAAAGTTTGATTTAAATAAAAAAATTTGAATAATTTGTTTAGCATATTTATTAACACAGACAAAAACAATTAAATCCACAAGTTTTCTAAATTCCTATTTAAATTATTGTTTTTTTCTTCTTTTTTATGCAATGCAAATTTTAGCAGACTGTGTCAAAATTATTCTTTTTATTGTTTCTTTTTTCAAATAATCAATATAAAATAAGTTTGATGTTTTGCAAAAGGTCCAAGTTATTCATTTGTAAATGCAAGAAGATACAGTAATATTGATATTTGGAAGAATATAGAATTAATTATTAAGATGATATCTTTTATATTTATAATTAGTCATTACATAATAAAGATTTTTTCAAAACTTAAATGCAAAATGAGTTATAAATAATAATGGCTTATATATTTTATATAAAAAAATACTTGATTATTTCAGATTGTAGAATTGATAAAGGATTCTTTATATACATCTGTATCACAATGGATGAATGTAAGTTTTTGTTTCCTTCACTGTTTATAATTTTACTTTTTGATACTTCTATTTATTACTTTTGATAAAATTTAGTTTCAGGTGTCAATGTGATAAAATTTGCCGAAGCTAGAGCTAGTGAAATTGCTAGTTTGATGAATGATGTCAATCATATAAAAAAGAATGCTACACAAAAGTTACCACCTCACATGCGTAGACGTGCAGCTAGTCATAATCCAAGAAGAGTTCCACGGAAGTTGAGAAAAAATTATTTGGTACATATTCATTATTTAATATTTTGTCTTATTATTACCACATTATTTTCAGCTTTCTTGTTTTACTTTTTCCATTTTTGATATTTTGATTGTTTTTCAAATTTAAACCAAAGCTATTTTATCGGGTTATTGCCATAACTATTGGTCATTTGTATTTTATGCGTAAGGTTTTCTTAACAGAATTAGTTAGTGAGATATAAATACGAAAAGATAGTGTTAAAATTTTATTACCCTTCTGATTGAAAATTCAAATTTAGCAATATCATAAAAAAATACCAAAGCTAAAACAAATCCATGTGGAAATATGCTAAAAGACTATAAATAGCAGTAAAAATTTTTTGACTAGGAATTTACAAAACAAAAAAATTTAACTCTTCAGTTTCAAAATGTGAGTCCTGCTGTTTGTTATAGTTATTAATTTTTAATGCAAAACTTGACGAATAGTAATCTTTCCTTACAACAGCTTTGTAGTATGATTTGCAATCAATGTTTTGATCATTCAAAAAATAAAAAGGATTAAATTGTAGAGAAAAAGAAGGGAAAAAAAATATATATTGCGTTAAAGCGAAAAAAAAAAGGGATTTTAGGATTATGATTTATTATACATCTGCACCCGCTTTTCAAGATTTTTTTTTTCTTGCCAATATTAAGGATAATAACTGTCAATGTTGGATTTGGATTGCATTTGTTTGCGCAGATAAGTGTCATGTAATGATTGAGATAGTGGAAGGAGTAAAGATTTTGGCATAATAACTTTTTTTTTTTAAAAAAAAGAATTTTTTTTTTATAAATGCTATTGCCCTGTGTAAGTTTGTCCAGAATTCACTACACTATTTTTTTTAAAGTTTGAAAAATTCCCAGTTCTTTTTAGTAGTGGATTCTCACATTAACGTGGAAGCAGTGCACATGCACAAAATCATTGTCCCTGTTTATATTAAGTTTGATTGGCAGATATAAATTTGCCTGGTACACTGTTGTTTTTTTAAGTTTAAAGAATTGTATGTTTTTTTTTAATCTCTTTACACTGCCCGGATAAATTACAAATTATTTTTGAAGCTATACACAAAATCCACTCAAGATGATGTACAAAACCTCGGCTGAGTGTCAGAATGTAAATTTAATTGGGTGCATTTTTTTTTAAATAGAGCCCAGAAATTCACTACACGAATGTTTTTATTTTTATGGTTAGAGAATTACCTGTATAAATAGAAGTTTGATATGCATCATGTTAATTTAGAATAAGATTATAATAATAACAAAAACCCGGTAAAAAATTTTGGTATTACATTATAAACCCGGTATAACATTTTGATTTAGTTGCACACAATTCTTGTTATTCATTATTTGTATAAATGTTTTTGATTTTCTTTATTTATTCACGACTGGTATTTTTTAGTATTTATACTATTTTAAGTGGAACTGAAGGAAAAAGAAAGATTAAATACTTAAACATCTATAACTTATTTATTTTTAATGGCAATTTTTTAAAGTTTTTATTGTATAGAAAAGAATTTCCATATTTTGAAAATACTTTTTTTTGCCATGAGGTTATTTAAAACCCATTTCATAATTTAGATTCAGAATCCTAATGCTGTCTCAAAACCAAAAAAAGCTCCAAAGGAGAAGCGTAAGCTACAACAAAAGAAAAAACATGAGAAACAAGCTAAAAATTATCCCGAGGAATATGCCAGTAGGAGTCGTCCAGGTGAATTTTGGCTGGGAACTCATATTTGGCATGCCAAAAGATGTAAAATGGACACTTTGTGGGGATACAAATTACCAATTCACTGCAATGATAAAAAATTAGGAGCTACTCACCAAGCTGCTACAAAACATGCAATGCTTATGGTTAGTACTTTTTAAAATTATTTTGCAAAAACAATTTTTATTTTATTAATATATGTTATGGCATACTGTTTTTTTTATTTTTATCAAAAATTGTAAAGGTTCAAGGAAAAAAAAAAATTAAAAAAAATAAAAATTTAAACATATAAACTTCTTTATAGTATTTAAAAATCTTTTCCAATTTAGTACCTAGTCTGTTTAAAATATATTATATTTATATTTGTTAAATGTTGTATCTAGGCAATTAAAATATGAAAACAATTTTAATGTCAGACTTCAAAAATGTAATGTAAGACCTTAGTATATCAAAAAATTAAATTTTTGAATATTTTCCTACTTATACTGACAAATAATCAAAATTATTGTTTTGAAGGAGAAAAAGGGTCATTTGTAAAATGCACCTTATATCTGTTTTTCAAAATTGAGTTCATCAGCTAGGTAATGGCATTGGCAAATTGTTTCATAAATTCAATTAAGGATCATTCGTTTGTTGTGAAATAATTTTCCAATTGAATGCATTAAAATTAAACTACCTTCTTTTCCTAACTATTTCATAAACAACTATTTGCTCTGAAGAATAAGTTGCCATTCAATTGCTATGACTATGTTTGTAATACTAATATGATATATATTTAATCATCAGTTAAATAAATTAAAAGATAGTAGTAGATAAATTTCATGCTTGCTAACTTTAATTTCTTCTTCTTTTTATATCTTCTAGCAAAGTTAATTTGTAATTGTGGCTTTTTTTTTTTTTTTGACTATCATTTAAAATAATATAAATTTTTTTTTATAAGTTTCAAAATTTTTCAAGACATGACAATGTATAAATGTTCAAAATTTTATGTGTATCATGTCAATGTATAATGTTACCTATATATAGTACCTGATAGGTGGTACTTGATAGTAGAATAGGTAGATATTCATGATTATATATTCATATATTATCGAAATATTCATATAAATATTCAATAAATAAACTCAGATCATATTTTTATATCATTGCCATTTTTTTAAAAAATTAACAGCATTATAGACATTTTAATATGCATTTTATGTTTTTAAATATTCAAAAAATTTGTTATAAGCTTTAAGTACAAAGTTTCCAAGGTATATTTAGAGATTATGAAATATATATCTTTCATATATAATTTAAAATTTGTTAATGCAATCTTGAACCTAAACTATAATGAATGTTGGGATTTCAATTGATATTGAACTGTTGTTTAAAATTAAATATCATTGAAAAATGTAATTAAATATTTTTTCAATCAATAAGTGCATATTGATTACATTTGAAGTTATTTTTAAAATCATAGATTTTGAAAATTTTTGGAAAGTTGCACGTGAAAACCCCTGTGTCCAGTTCAAAACAAGTTTAGGACATCCAAACATCATTTCTATAATGAATAATTTTAAGTCAAAAAAGTGACATCATATTTCCCATTAATGTTTTAGGCCCCATATTCTAAGTTTTATTAAGAATTATAATATTTTAAACTTCTCTCAAATGTAATTTCTTAAAAATGTATTTTACTGAAACTTTACATCAATCTAAACTTCTTTATTTTTTATTTGCTGCTGGATTCAAATCTTATAAGAATGCTTTTGAAATTAAGAAACATCATCCCTTGTTGAATTTTTTTTAATGATTTATACAGTGCAGAACCTCTTATCCGGAAATCAGAAAACCGGAAAACCAGATAACTGGAAAGAAATTCGGAGCCGGAAATTAATTTTCTTCCATTAAAAAAATTTTTTTTTCCTGCAAGATCCCATTTTGCTATTTAGAGCGTACGGCTTATCGAGTTGACCAAAGAACTGATTTAGAGGATGGATCAAAAGCCGTTTGTAGACGAATCTCACATAAGCACAAATAGCTTATAGGGGAGTGTCGGGTACCCCCGCCCACTGTCAATTTCATGTGTATAGAATATTTTTTCAAGTCAATGGGCCATCAGACATTAATTGTTATATTAAAAAAAGATTATTTTCAAAGTTTCAAGTATTTATGCAGCTGGTAACATGGCAAACAATAGTTTTGAAAATATGTTGAATACATTAGTCAAATTTTTTAAATTTCTATTTTTTTAAGTTTAACAATTCTTCTTTTGGTTTATTCTTTTTGCATTATTTAATTAGATGATAAAACAATAGAAACATACAAAAATATTGATTATTACTCAATATTATACAGAAATATAAGCAATACTCCTTAAGTGGGCGGGGCTACCCGACTCTCCCCTATGTGTTATTAATAACATATATAAGCCTGTATATAATTATTATTTCATAATTTCTTTCCTTATTTAAACTTAAGTGTATTATTATTTATAATTTTTTATTATTTCTAAAACTATTTCAAAAAAATTTTTTTGTTTCGTTTTATAAACATTAAAAAAACGGCATTTTGTAGCGATTCAGAAAACCGGAAAAATCAGTTATCCGGAATCGCGATGGTCCTGATCGTTCCGGATAATCGGTTCTCTACTGTACTTGTTCAAAGTAAAATATATTATTTTTATTTTCAAACTAACATCTTTAAGCAAACTTTATTTTTACAATTGTGATTCATATTATTTGTTCTCTATCTTTATATGCAATGGTTATATGTTTGTAAATTTTAGAATAAATCTGTGCTGTTTTATAATTTTTAAAAATTATTTTTAAAGGATTTATCGTATTATTGCTGTATCTCTTTGGAAGGACCCGAAGATAAATTATTAGCAGGCTTAACAACACTTACTGATCCTGATTCAGGTAAAAGAAATAAAAATTAAAAAATAGAAGATATAAAAATTAAAAATTCAGATAAATAAATAAATAAATTTCACACTTGAAAAAGTGTTAATTATTGTTGTGTTATATTTTAAGTTACTTACTAAGTTGAAAACTTAAAATGTTTTGTTTTTTAAGTTCTTGAAATAGAGTGAAATTATTCCTAAATTGCATTAACTGTTAATTAACCACTGTTTTTTGGCAATAATGTAAACTACTAAAAATGTAGTCGCTTTATCTCTCAACCTGCATTTTTTTTATCAACCACTTTAAAGTTTGAGATTAACGAAAAGAAGAGGATCTCATCATTTTGGATTTGTACATTACGACAACAATTCACATGGCTTTTGTCTAACATTTTGTTTGAAATTTTTTGATTCGTCAAAGGGTTAGTTGTTATATATATATATATATATATATGATAATAGCAAATTTTGAAATATCACTAAACTAAATTCTGGTTATTTTGGTAGTTTTAATGCCAGTAAAAATTTTTTTTGCATTTCTATTTCTGAAAACCATATTTAATTTGATTTAACTTTCTTAGTGTTAGTCTCACTTTTATATATAATTTTTTTTTCTTAACTAAACTTGCAATGTTCAGAGAATGCTTCTGACCACAGGTATGTAATGATTTCCTGCTTATAATCTGTGAATTATCTGTTAAAAAACCATGCTAATTGTTATGGGGATAATCCTCCAAAATTATTTTACGGGCATTAGACATCACAGATTTCCTATTAACTTTTGTTTTTCAACACTATTTTTATAAGAATTTCTAGAAAACAAGCTAAAAATTTTAATTATTCATTATTTCAAACAGAATTTTGAATCCATATTTAACAGTAATATATATATATATATATATATATATATATATATTTATGTGTGTGTATGCAAATCCATTTCGGGCAAATCTGTGGTTAAAATTACGTGCAAAACAGGCAATTCGACTTTCTTTCTCTCTTCTATTATATATTTGTTTTCTTAAATAAATATTTATTCTTTAAATTATCCAGTATAATATTACCTTGCGCACATCCATTTTCAGGCCCATCCTTGGTAACTAACAAATCAAACGCACTTCAGTAATGCTGTAAGAACGCACTTTAATACAAAACTCCTAGTTACGCTTTTATCTCAATTTGTGCTTTTGTTTTAATTTTTTTGTAATCTGGCAATTGTTACGAAAATTTTTTATCTCATTCTTGAAAAATTTCCCGTTTGTGTAAGCTCATTTGAATTCGCTACTCGCTTCATAGAATATGTTTTATGTTTCATTCTGTTTTTTATTTTTTTTTATTTTCTGGTTTTACGTGTTATTTTTACTTATTGTGTTCTATTTTATTGGTCGTAATTTTTTTGTAAAATTTTTTGAGTGCTTCTCACACTATTGTATTGATATATTTTGCTTTGGCTATAGTGATACAATATTAGAAAGCACTCTTTTTTGTGGATATAATTGTGTGGACTGATGAAAATATTATATCTTTCAGGGTTCCCACGGGTCAGGGAAAACCTGGTATTGTCAGGGAATTTAGAATAAGCAAAATAAATCAGGGAAAATCGGTTATTTTCGCTTTAACCTGGAAAAATCCCACAGCAAACCTGGAAAATTATAAGCTGATTTTCGTTCATGCTGAAGCGCGTCGTCTACTGCGCATGTGCAAGATTATCGATCTCACTTTACGTCGTCGTCAGATCTGACATGGATGTAGTCAGAGCCAATAAGATTTACTCAAGTTACGTCACACTTTACGTATGATATCTTTGGTGAATGGGTATGGTGTATTTTTTCCACTCCATTCTTCTTCATCCCCGTTTCCCGGGTTATGAAAATGGCACGTGTGATCGAAAGTAGACGCGGTACAACATAATATTTTGTTTGTTTTTTCGGCGGAGGCTTGCAAATTTTGTGCTCGAAGATCGTATTTTTTTGCGCTGGATTTTTGTTACTTTTTTTTCACTTACTACTTATTTGTTATTTGAAAAATGAGAGAGAAAACTGTGTTTAATTTAGAATGGACTGATTACCGTTGAAATCCGCAATGGTCAAGCTGGATTGAAGGAGTTTGCAAAGATCCGTTCAAAGCACGTTGTCGTCTCTGCAACAAAACTTTCAATTTAAGTAACGTGGGAAGGCAGGCTATTACTAGCCATGAAAAAAGTGAAAAGCATAAAAAGGCAGTGGATAGTACAAAACAATCATGGATTGTGGACATTTATGCAAATGTAACACCTAATAAAGAAAGAAAGTCTAGTGCTGCTGAAAGTGATAATACGCCAACGACGTCAAAAATAACGAAATTCATTACAAGGGAAGAATCCTTAACTTCTGAAATTTTATGGATTTTTAAAGTTGTTATGACATATTCGTCTTACAATGCTTTTAAAGATGTTGGACCAATATTTCAAGCAAAGTTCCCTGATAGTGCTATAGCTGAAAGCATTAGCTTGGGAAGCACAAAAATACATTGTTTCATTTGGCTTGGCACCCTATTTCCATTCTTTACTTTTAAAAGAAATTGGATCTTTGTCTTTCATTTTGTGCTTTTATGAAGCGCTTATTAGTGTTGCGCAAAAAGGCCAAATGGACATTATCATCCACTAATTGCCTGAAAGTACTAACAGGGTAAAAGTGACGTATTTAACTTCTGCCTTTTTAGGCCATTCTACTGCTGAAGATTTATACTAAGCATTTCTTGACAGTACAGCTGAATTAAATTTACAAAATTTGTAGCAAATATCAATGGATGGACCTAATGTAAACATTAAGTTTTGGAGACATCTTTATGACGAGTTGAAAGAGGAAAAAGGATTTTCTTTATTAAATCTAGGGACTTGCAGCTTGTATATAATTCATGGTGCATTTCAGAGAGTTAACAGATTTTCTAATTGGAAACTGAATATTTTATTTCAATCTTTGTACAAATTGTTCAAAGACAGTCCAGCTAGACGTGCAGACATCATAGCTTTGACAAATTCAAATGTTTTTCCATTAAAATTTTGCCAAATAAGATGGGTCGAAAATGTTTCTGTGGCCGAAAGAGCATTATAAGTTTTCCCACATGTTTTGAAATATTTTGAGAAATGCAGAAAAAATTTGCCCAAAACTGTGACTGTTGCAAATATTGAAGATGCTGTCAGAGATAAACTCATTTTAGCTAAGATAGCATTTTTTATTTCAGTTGCTGCAATCTTGGAACCTTTTTTAAGGTCATTCCAAAGACCAATGGTACCATTTTTATTTGGTGATTTATCAGATATATTAAGACAGTTAATGTCTAGATTCATTAAACAAGAAGTGTTAAGAGAAGCCAAAACACCTCTTCAACTTCTAGAAATAGAAGTAGATAACGTTAAAACACACAAAAGAAGCAGTGAGCTAGATATTGGCATTGCTGCGAGGAGCTTTCTAGTTAAAAGTGGGGCCTCTGAAGCAGAAAAAATCAATTTCTTTAAAGAATGCAAATTTTTTTTTGTAAAGATGACTTCTAAAATTATTGAAAAGTCACCTCTAAATTTTGTTATCGTTAAAGCCATGTTATGCTTAGATCCTCTTTTGTTACATTCAAATGCAATTTTATGTGAAAATCGCATGGATTCGTTATTGCAACTTTTACTTGAAAGTCATATTTTACCTGCACTGGCTGCTGATCGTGTAAAGCAGCAATTTTCTTTGTTCACAAATAGTGTTAAAAATGAGTGGAAAACTGCTTTTGTTTCATACTCTTACAAAAACACACCGCTGGATGTTTGGTTTTTTCAGTTATCTAGATAAAAAAGATGACTTTAAAGACTTGTGGTAGGTTATAAAAATTGTAATGACTCTTTCGCATGGGAATGCTTCGTCTGAGTCTGGATTCTCAATCAACAAGGATATGTTAGTTGAGAATTTACATGAAAAATCTTTAGTTTTGCTCCGTTCAATGTATGATGCCATAAAGTCATCTGGGGGACCATTATCAGTCAATATAACACCAGATATGCTTCAGCATGTGAAAATGTCTCGAACACGATACCACATGGCACTAGACGAGAAAAAAAAGCAAGAAGAAAAGGGTAAAGGAGCTGAAAACCATAAAAAATGAACATTAGCTCAAATTAAAGTCCTTCAACAGGAAAAAGCCAGACTTGCAACTAATCTTAACATTGAACCACAAAAAATTGATCAAGAGATCAATGAATTGAAAAAAAAAATTGTCTAAATGTGTAAATAGGTAATTCATCATATTTTTATAAATAAAGTAAACCTTATTGTGCGTTACTTTGTTTTCAGTTTTCATTTCATATTAAGAAAGTTAATTAAGCATATATAAAGTTGAAAAATTAGAAATGGGTAAGTAAAAATTAAAATAATATTTTGCTGGTATTTGTGACAGACTGTTTCTTCAATAGAACACTAAATTTTCAAGTTTATCAGTAATTTTCTCTAGGTGAAAGTTTATTTAGGTGAAAGTAATTTTCTCTAGGTGAAGTTTTATTTTAGTTAACATAATTTCTTTATTTTGACTTTATGCCTTTTCTGCTGTATGTTGTTCAGCTAACAATTGTAAAAGCTAAAGAAAATTCTCTGTATTAGTTATTTATCCAATAGCATTAAGAGATATTTTACTCAACTCTTATATTAGTCATTTGAAACATATCATACATATCAGCAGTTATATGCAGTCGAACTTCTATTTAACGAACTTCCATTTTACGAATTTTTTCGTGGAACCAAGAACATTTTGGAAATTTCTTCGTAAAATGACTTCCAAATAGCGAGGTAAATTTTCTATTTAACAAAGTTTTTTTTTAGATCTACTTTCCCTATTCCAAAATATTTGGGAAAATTGTAAAGTTGTTAACGCATTTTATGGGGGAAATGACCTTGAATTGATTTTCGCATCCACTTAACTTTAAGAAATCAGTAAAATTCCTTTCCCTTTTTGTTTGCATTTCATATAGGAATCCATGCCAAAAATCAATTTACAAGAAAGCATAACAGAAATTTCTAGAGCATGGAGCTATGATGTTACAGATCGTACTACTCGTAACAGTTTTGCTAAAGCTGGATTCTTTGTCAACGCTGAGAATTTGGAAAGTGCGGAGGACGAGGATGATATTCCTCTAGAAGAACATAAAAAAATGTGGTACAGCTAAGAGAGAACCACGAAATTAATGTTGATGTACTGATTAATGATTTTCTTTCTATTGATTCTGAAGCTGAAATCTCCGAAACATTAACTGAATCGGATATTTTGGACAGTGTGAAAAATAAAAACAATACAGCCGTAAATTGTGAGGAAGATAAATGAGGACGGAAATGAAGAAATTAGCAAACCTTCATATGATGAAATGTTAAAATCAATTGAAACAATTCGACGTGGATTGCAGTTTGAGGAGAATACTCCTGGAAAAGTTTTTGGTGCATTACAAAAATGTGAGAACTATTTTGAGAAAAAACACTTCTTCAAACAAAAAACTCAGACAAAATTAACGGACTTTATCAGCAGCAATCAAAATTAAGAACGCATGTGATAATGTATGTTTAAAATTACTTTTATAACGAATGGAGCATTAATTTTAATATGTAAAAATGTAATTTTTTTATTCAGTGGAAAATATATGTAGCATGATAGTGTAACACTGGATAATATTTTGTTTTATTCTTACTTTCTTTGCAGATTTTTTTTTATCGTTAAGATTTATAAAATAAATAATAGATAATAATTTACAAGATAAAGGTGTGTCAATTGCAATTGTAATTATTTCTAGTGTTTATGAATTTAAAACCAGTTTTGCGTTGTGTAAGTATTTCAAAAAGTGATTTTCTATTTTATGAATTTTCTATATAACGAGCTTTTTTTCGGGATTTAGCAACTTCGTTAAATAGAGGTCCAACTGTATATATATATATATATATGTAAAATGATGCAGTCGGACCGAGCAGAAAAACAGACACAGGATTTTAATGAAAGTGAAAGAAATTTATTATGTCATTCTTAGTTGAGTGGGAGCGAAAAAGTGATGTTAACTCCATTCACGAACAGTTTTTCTGGTAGAGAAAATCTTGCAAAAAGTCCGAAAATGTCTCTATTTAGGGAAAAGAGGGAAATCTCAGAAATTACTATTGGTTAATTAAATAGATCACGCGATTCCCACGAAGCTTAAGGGGGAAAATGTCTTTATTTAAATTTATGCATAGTTGAGCCAAAAATAGATTTAGAAACAGGATGTGGCTTTTTAAAAGTATGATAAAGTGTTTCGATTTGAAATTAATTAGTAATAAATTAGGAGTTGTTTTATAACGAAGAAACTAACATAAAAAGAAAAATAGAAGCTTTTTATGTTACATATATATAACAGCAATATCAGTAGTTATATATATATATATATATATACATATATATATATATACATATATATATATATACATATATATATATATACATATATATATATATACATATATATATATACATATATATTCTGATAATTAATAGTTGTTTATTTTTATTAAAGTTGTCATGCGTGCTTAAAATGTGACCTGGAATTTTATTGAAATTTTTCTGGAAAACCTGGAAAAGTCGGAATTTCACTTCTGGAATTGAGTGGGAACCCTGATCTTTTATTTTCTGGATTTTTAAAAAAAAAAAATTTGTCTTTTTTTTGGAACCCCCCCCCGGTCTTTTGTTATTTTTATTATTATTTTTCTCTTTTTCCCCTTTTTTCATTATTCTGTAATTTCTCCCTTGTCTTATCTACATTTCGAACTTATATATATATATACAGTGAAACCTCCGTTAAGCGGACATTCTTGGGACCGAAAAAATTGTCCGTTTAAGGGAAGGTAAACCTAATAACGAAGTTTAACACCGTAAATTGTTTTTAGAATATTTTCAAAGATGTAGAAATAATTAACTAATTTACAATAACTATCTACAAGGATATTTATTTAAAATTTAAGAAAATTAAAAAAAAAAAAAAATATATAAAAAAGTTTGCAAAGAATATATAATTTTAGATGTAGATACAGATAAATGAATATAATTTTCCTATCAGCATTGATACTCAAGTTAGACATATGATACCGAATAGGAGTGTTCACTCCTCAGTCAGTGTCAATTATTAGGTTTATTCCCCTTACACCTACCTATCATTTGATTAGGGAACATGGTTAATATCTTCTTGAATGTAAACCTCGCATGATTCACAGAAAAAAAAGCAATGCCTACCTGTAAGTCATGAGGACCTATGGAGTTGATTATTCACAATTGATCAGCTATCAAGTGTCTGAATAAATGTTTCATTTACATGAACTTCAAAGATTATACTTCTGCTCTCTTTTTTACCCCAGCTGCGTTAAATACAGTCTTCAAATTGATAAGAAAATTAACAAAATTTTCAATGGGGAAGAAGTGTTGGGAGCATTTAAGATGTCATTTCAACTTGTGGAGTCTTATAACCTGTATGGTCCAGATGAAAAGATGCCGCTGTCTAAATTATTTCACAAGAGCAGTATCGTTTTCTCTCCTTTCTTTACAAAGATAGGGCAAGGTGACAGGAGAAAGATAGATTGTTCAGCAGTGAAATAGCTTAACAATATTTTTAGTTATGGGTAAGGCAAAAAATTTTCATGCTTTAAAAATGGTGAAAAGTTGCATTTTTCCCTTTGCAATTTAAAGCAGAAAAAGTAGTTTTTTTTCTTCTTTCAAATTTAGAAAAAGTAGTATCCGGTTTGAAGAGATAGAAAACAACATTTCAGGGCCAAAATGACTGTCCGCGTCCGGTTACGGGAGTGTCCGCTTTGCGGAGAATGTACATAATGGTTTACTCATAGAAGATTCCCGGGGAATTAAAAATATGTCCGTATTAGGAGGCGTCCGTTTTGCAGGAGTGTCCACAACAGGAGGTTTCACTGTATATATATTTATATATAGTTATGTGTATGTATATACACATATAAATATATGTTATTAATGATGTATGAAATGCTTATCTTTCTGTTTATTTTTTAACTCAGCTTAAAGAAAAATTGATTTATTTTTAGGGAGTAATTTTGGATCAGCTATGTATCACGGTGGAATGAGAGAAGGGCATACAGTTGTGTACCATCCGCTCAAATTTCCCTATGAGGCTATAGGACCAGTAACATTCATATGGAAACCTATCACTGATACGTCTTCAGATTCTGAAACTTCAAAATATTCCCCCAAACGCTGTCTTTGGATATGGTGCCATCCTTCATTTCACGATGAGTTTGTTGATGTGCTTGTCACGGTTTTCAAGTTTGAAGAAATTAAAAAAGAATCTGCTACAAAAACCACAGACTCAGACTATATAGGTAGTAACGAAAATGTTACATTTAGTTCTAAAGTAAATCTTGAAAAGGTTAGGCAACATTTTTTTAAAGAAAATATCTTTGTGAATGGCAGTATGCAAATGTCTCTACTCAAAGACAAACTAGTTCGCCATCGTATCATTGGACCAAATTCGCAATCTGTTCTCACCAATGTTTTAGAATTGGCTGATTTTAAGGATGTTCATCAACCAATTAAATATGTTGCAGCTATTTGCGTAACAAACGACGGTAATGACTGGTCAATCGATAGTGCAGCAAAAGATAATGAAACATCAAAGAGTAAATCAAAATTAAAACATCCTTCTGATGATGATCATTACCCTGCACCAAAAAGAATGAAATCTGATTCTGTTGCATCAGAAAATGCAGAATGCAACTCAGACTCAAAAAACAAGAATGTGTTATCATCTAAATTGTTCGTAAACGGTGCAGATACTGAAGTGGATTCAAGCTACATAACTGAATTGGTTCATAATAAAACGGGTGATGGATCATTATTGAAAAAACTTAAAACTGGTGATAAAAGCAAAAAGTCTGAGAATCAGTTGTATGCTTCAAAAAGGCAGTGCTGGTGGAAACAATATTACAACAGTGAAAAAGCGAAATCTGTGCATAGAAAAGGAAAAAGGTTGTTGGAGCATCTGCGAAATATCCGCTCAGGTTATTACATTGCTCCAAACTCAGTTATTGGACTTACTGTAAAGGATCCCAGGCTTATTTTAAGTCGAAATAAAGAAAAATTTGTCACCACTAAAGGTATACTTTACGTTACTATTTTAAAAGAATATTGTTTATTAACTTAAATAAATGATCTAGTAAATAGATTACCTATATAATCTTGAGATTTTTATTTAAAATTTGTAATTAAAGCAAACTAATTGAAAAGTCATTGCTGTTTTATTCTAATTTTATAACTTTTATTTAATTGAAAACTCAAATTAACAAGGAACCACAATTATGTCCCAAATGGCATTTTTAGTAATCAGAGTCATTGGGTTAAAGCATGCAACAGTAGTATGTTGCTAGTTTTGAGCTCTTTTTGTGACCTAGCCATAAAAATACATTATATGTCAAATATTGTTTAAAAACTTTTTTTAAAATTTGATGTTTTAAGATACATTTGTTTTTTTAAAAATTATAATTTATTGAAACAAAATAAAATATGTCACCAAAGATCTGTATTTTTGAAATGATGGTAAAAATTAATAATAACCATACTCTGTCAAAAGCATGCCAATCTTAATTTGATAAGAATAAAATTATTTTGTAATTTTTGATGTTCATCAGCATCTTTATAAATAAAAATGCATAAGGCAAACCTTTTTTTGTTGTATTTATTCGAAAACCGGTGATTAAGAGGAACATTTTTTAACAAAGCAAATATTATGTTATTACTATTATTTTAAAGAGACTAGAGTTATAAAGATTTTCTGATTACGGTTGTTATTGTAAGATGTATAATATGTTAATATATGTGTATAGCTTTTTTCAAGGACTGTTGAATGTTTTTCAAAATAAAATAAGATAGATTAATGAGTGTATGTAATTTTCAGAAGAAATATCTCTTCCACAATAAAAAGAACAACTTTATGATGGAGAATTTTCTTAAGTTTTTATAAAAAATTGTTTTTTTTTTGTTGTTGTTTGAAATGATATATTTTTTTTGAATAACATTCTCAATTAGTAACTTTAGGGGAGTTTTTTTTTTCTCCACGTTTTTTTACCTTTTTTCTTTTGAAAAAAACATACTTGTTATTGTTAAAATTAAATAGAAAAAATTCTGTTTTATTAAATGTGCCTAAAATCTTTGCATTGATTTTGTAAAACCTTTTGTTATTCCTATTTAAATAGATGGTGATGTTGGAAAAGATACTGTCGAATTATTAACTGAAGATATTGCTGATTCTCCATTGTGGAATGGCAGCATTCGTGATGAGGTAACTGCAACACAAATTCCTGAAAGTGAGATAAATGATGAAAGAGCCCAATGCATTGTTCCTTCAGGTAGATAAACTGATTCATTTTTATGTTGTTTATGTATATTTGTATTTCTATAAGTCTTGACTTTAGTAGCAGAAACTCTATAGCACAATATCTGCAGATTATTTTTCATTTGAGATTATTGTGGATATTTCTGTTGTAATTATTTATTCTGTAATGGTACATCTGGTTAATATTTATTATATTAATTTTGAACTAAATTTAATCTGAAACTTTTTTTCTTTCTGTTTAGCTATTTAGATACTTTAAATGTGGTTTTACACCATCTTCTATTTTAAGTATATTTTCTTGTTTCAAATTAAATTTAAACAACATGCATTTCTTGTGTTTAATATTAACCTTTAATTTTGTAAAAATTGAAATCTACTATACATAGAACTTATCTTTCAACTATTTCAATCTCTACCCGATTGTGTTTGGGTTGTAGACAAATTTTAATTTATGAAGATGTTACTGCGATATTGACCATAATGGTACTTTCGTATATTTTTTTTATAAAAATAAAAATTTTTTGTTAATATTTTTAATGTACTTTGACCATTGTAAACTTACACTAAATTTAAAATTTAATCCAATAATTTATTTGGGGGGGGGGGAAATAAACCAATTTATTATTATTTTTTTTTAGTATTGAATTTTTGTTATGCTTTTAAATTGTTATGATTTGTTTGAGGCACAAATTTTTGTCAAAGCAACTTTTGATTTTAATTAACTCTGCAATTTTAGTATTTACACATTAGTAAAATTACTTATAAAATTTTTTAGCTAAAAAAATAAGCATTTAATTTTTTTAAAAATCATTTTCAAAGTCTTTTTATTTTACTTCAAAATATAATTATGATTATTAAATATTGCTGTATTTCCAGTAGTTTCTGTTTATTTATCATGCTTTAAACTCATATGAATAATATTTTTAACAATGCTAAAACTGAAGTTTGTTTAATTTACCAAAACTAAATTCTTTAAATTGTAGATGCCTATGTTATAAGAAAAATTTGTAATAAACACTAAACAAAAATTTGCGTTAAATTTTTTTTATAGTTCTGTGTTTAATTTGTTAAAAAGCTCTTAGAATTTTCTGCACTTTTCATTAATACTATTATTATTACACCCATTTCAATGAATTTTCCATTTTGAAGCCATTACAGAAAGTCCTATTTGATGGTTCAATAACCATTAGAAAATATAATCACACCTATTCATTTTATTAAATGAAAAAAAAAAAAATTACATTTAAATAATTTTTTTCTTTCTTCAAAATTTGTGTTTTCACCATTCTAGGGATATACTAAAAACCTAGTGTCTGGAAATTTGATTTTTGGGGAATGGTCAGCTATTTTCTGAAAATAATGCATGTTTTAATTTAATGCCCGGGAAAATCTTACAAGAAAAACCTTAAAAAATAGCTAATTTCATTATTCTAAGGAAACTTAAAGTAGTCAATGATTTTCAAAATAAATAAGTCAAACATCTATCACTTATGTAAGAATTCTACTGCAGCATGGTTACATTTTTAGATCTAGGCATTAAGAGTATTTTTACAAAATACTACATGTTTAAACAAGGCTCCTACGGGTCAGGGAAAACCTAGAATTGTCAGGGAGTTTTATTTTAACTCTAGAAAGCAGAGAGAGTCTAAATTTTTTACAAAAAAACCTGGAAAATTCTTATATCATTCTCATTCTATTATGTGTTTTTGCTTGCTCAATCTAATATTTGACATTATAAATAAAATAAAATTTAAAGTTTTCTAATGAAAAATGACATGATATAGATAAAATTATGGTATGGATTTTCATTGAAATTTTCCTGATATACCTGAAAAAGTCAGGGAATATTTTTTTCTTTCTGAAGTTGAGTGGGAACCTGAAAAATTTCGTGTTTTGGATCTTTCAACTTTAATAATATTTGCTGTTAAATAATACTGTTCACTGAGCTAGTAATAATTTTTTTTGAAAGTTAAGTTTCAATATAAACTAATTTTTTTTTTATTTTTTTATAATAAGTAAGCTATATAACTGATGTTCCTCTATTAAAAAATTATAAAACATAGGGATTTTTTAAAGTATTTTGTGGTTTTTCTGCATAATATTGTTTTGATATTTAATTTATATGCTTGTCTGTTATAAAAATCTATAAGTTTGCCTAGTAAAAAAACTTTGCAAATTGTAATATTCAACTGGAATCAGCATTTTTCGGGAAAACTTGCAAATATTAGAGATTTTATTTCTGAAATTGAGTAAGAGCCCTGTAAATATTCATATAACCACCTTGTTGCTTCTTATACAAATTACGTTGTTAGATTATTGATGTTTCTTTGAAACACATATCATCACTATATTATTACATTCAACATAGAAACACTATAAAATTTCATAATATTAACATTTAGTTCATTAGTGTTAAAATGTGCTGTATTTTTCAGAGTCTAATAATCTTGGTGATAAAGAATCAAGAGTTCCCATTTTACTTATTCACCAGCCTGGAACAAATGGTAAGAATTTCTGAATGTTAATGTTCTGAATGTTCTGAATGTCTGAATGTTAAAAGTGATATGTACTATTAGGATAAATTGTACGAGGGTTGTTTTTTTTGCAACCTCCGATCGCACAGTTTGATGACCAGGAATGCAGCAGGTGATTGGTGTGCACAGTAAGCGACTGTGCATCTTCCCCGCTCAAACGCTCTGTCATGCCGATTCCAACAGGTCATTTCCAGTTGAGTTGCAGTCACATAAACATGGCTGTTGCTATTGATTCTCCCGCCAACTGTGAATTGCGAGCTGTTATTCGTTTCTTGCAGGCAGAAGGGAACAGTGCAGCGGAAATTCATCGAAGAATGAGTCGAGTGTATGGAGACACCTTTATGAGTGATGGCGTTGTTCGTGAATGGTGTCGAAAATTTAAAGATGGCCGAACTGATGAAGGCGGTCAAGGACGCAAGGATGCCCTGTACTCAATCGTTACTTTAGGTTGCACTACAGAAAAGTTTGCGCTCGCTGGGTCCCAAGGATGTTGACGGATAACCATAAATCTCTCCGAATGGATGCAGCTTTGGATTTTCTTGACCGTTACAATACTGATGGAGAAGATTTTTTGAAATCCATTGTGACAGGTGATGAGACATGGGTTCAATTTGACACGCCCAAAACGAAACGACAATCACAATAATGGATGCACACAAACTCTCCAACGAGACCCACAAAATTCAAACAAACCTTCACTAGCCGTAAGATTATGGCAACTGTTTCAAAACAAATGAAGAAGCAATCTGACTTCTGGAATTGTTCTGATGCAGGACAATGCCCGTCCCCACAGTGCTCGTGTAACCCAACGACTCCTTCAGCAGTTTAAATGGGACATTTTCGAACACCCACCATACAGTCCCGATCTAGCACCGATTGATTTATCATCTTTTCCCTGAACTGAAGCAGTGGCTTGGAGGGCAGCGCTTCCAAACTGACGTGGAGCTCAAAGAAACCGTCACAACTCACTTCCAATCATTGGCGGCTACATTTTATGAAGAGGGTATTGCAAAGCTTGTTCACAGATATGACAAATGCCTTAATCGTCAAGGTGATTATGTAGAGAAATAAGCTGTATTGTACATTACTTTTGGTAATAAAATCTTTTTTTTATATTGACTCGTCTTTTCTTTACAGCCCATCGGAGGTTGAAAAAAAAAAAAAACCTCGTATATTTATATACAATGTATTCTATAAGGTCTATTATAGATTCTTTATTATATACTATATAATTTTTTTATTTTATAATTTATTTAATAAGAACTACTTGTTTATAACAATCTGATTTCTTTCCCTGTAACATGTAATTATGAATTAAATCCAGATTAATATAGAGACAAGCTTTTGTGTCCTGTAAATTATACTTTTAATCCAATCAATTTTTTTCTTAGTTTTGTTCAAATTGCTGTTTTAATGTGAGTAAATAACTATCTTATTTATAAGGATACACTTCAGTTCTTTAGTTGAGGACCACAGAGAAAAATTTGCTTTTGAAGTTATTTTATTATGTAATTGACAACTTTTAATTTTTTTATAGTATAATGAGAAAACACTGTCAGTGTTTTGTAAAATTTTTTAATTGAATTTTTAAACTAAATGGTATTTTGATTGAAGTAAATTTTTTATCACTATATGTTGAAAGATTTAAATCTTTTGTCACCTTGAATTAATGCCTCTAAATTTTAGAACTATAATGTTTTTTTTTTTTTTTTTTTTTTTTTTTTTTTTGTTAAAGGTTATTTAAAAAACAGGTATAAAATTTCATTTTCATATTTTTCATTTCTTTCATGTATAAGTTTATCTAAATAATTTTTTGCTGTAATGCAGGGTACAATATTTGATCCCAGGCTGCAGGTTGTGCAACTCTAAGCTTTACACTTTAGTTTTTAATTTTTGATTTGCCCATTGTATCATTTCTAAGCCCATTTTTCTAATTCAATGCAGGTTTTGGATCTGGCTGGGATCTAATCTGTCCACTTGGTTGGAGTATGGCTTTTTGGATTCCATTAGTTCTTAATGGTGGCAGAGTTACAGGCATCAGAGATCTTCATTTTGTAAATCTAGAGATAGGTAAACCTAGTTACCCTTTAAGTTATCCTGACACAAAAGCTGGCAAAATATATGAAGAAAAACAGAGAGTGGATGAACTCACAACTTATTTTAAGCGACCCAAAGCTAAACGACCTAATTTTGAAACTTTCGGTACTCCTAATCCCTACTTTATGCCTTGGGATGTTCTTGTTGTAGATTGGTTAAAAGAATTGAAATGCAGCAACAGTAATATTTTGTTCCCATTGAACAAAGAAAACTCATCAAGGATTTTTAAAGTTGAAATTTCTGAAAAAGACCCGAAAAATTCATTCTTTGTGTTAAGACAAAAAGAAGTGAGACTGCTTCAAAATTTATGTGAGCGATTGAGTCGATTACCCCGTGGTAACAAAGCAATACGAGAAATCGATGCCTTGAAGCAGCTTTACAATGAATTTGTACTATCTAATCTTAGTTCTGAGAAAGAACTTAAAAATTCTTTAGTACTCATCAGGACTAAATGCCTAACCAGAGGTTGTCCATCAATACATTCAGGCGTTTATGCGCTTGATGAAGATGATTTTAGAGAGCTAAAGTGCAATCCTAATTTTTTGGGCCCTAAAGAGCACAATCATACTAAGTCCAAAAATGTTGATAAATTTAACAGTGACTCCTCATCAGTATCAAAAGTTTCAGGTGATGGGCTTGTAAATAAAGAACCTAGTGACTGTCATATTTCCTCCTCATCAGTGCCAAAAGTTCAAGATTCAGATGATGGACTTGTAAAAAAATCTGATGAATGCCAGATTTCCTCTCAAAATCAGATTGATTCGAAAAGCTTGGATCGACCTCTGGCAGAAACTGTAACATCATTCTCTTCTCACAAGATGATTGGCTATTTGTCGGAGGGTGGCTTTTCCAGCATATCAGGCAAAGGCTGTGGTATTGGACACTGTAGTTTAATTGGTTTGCTCTTTGTAATTAGAAACTGTATTGATCGCCAAATACGACCGGTAGTTCTTGTACGAGAACAACATAGTTTTCAATATAGAGTATCATCCCTTGAAATAATTCCAAATTATTTATGAAATGTATGAAATAAATTTTTCTTACTAAAATTGTGTTTGTATTTTTTTTCTACTGAAGAGCAAAAAATGTTATTCTTTTTATGGAATTACATTTTGGGACAAATCAGAGAATTTCATAGTTTTAAATACTGAATTTACTTCTTATACTTTGCCTATATTTTTGAATGCAAAGAAGGGTCTATAAAAATATGATTATTAGATCAAAAGTTATTAAAGGTGGCTTTCTCCCCATCTTATTGTAATGCTGTATGCATAAAGGCAAGGATAAAAATAAAAAAAGCTGAAATATATTTAAATTTTAAAATTTTTTTACTAGACATGTATGATATACTATACTAACAAAACATTAATGTATCATTTACTCAAATATTTTTCACCTGATGCTTAGTACTTTTCAACATGATTTCATATAGCTAACAGATTTTTTTTAAGCAAGAAGTTCATGAATTTTAAAAAAAATAATAATAAATTCAAATAAATTATTAAATCATGAGCCTCTGCAAAATTTATTTTAACTTTGAATATAAGATAAACTTATTGTTACTTGTTCTTACTTTTCTTTCTTAATTTACAATAAAAATACTTTTATAGTAGAGATACTCTTATAAATTGTTTTAATGATTTAGGGTGCAATTTGTTAAAATAAATCACTCTTTTTTTTTTTTTTTTTTTTCACTTTGAGACCATTTAAGAAAATAGGTCTACGGATTTGCATTAATATCATAGTTTGATCTTATTGTGGATGAATTTAATAGAATTGTTGTAATAGACTTGAATAATACATTGTGTGCGTGTAACAATAGTTACAGCCTTTTGCTCTTTGAGTGGTTAGAAGTTGATGTTTTCAATGTGATTGGAAAATTGAATAGTAGAATGGCTAAACTTTTAAATATATTACACAATCTTGAACTTCACCTATTTTTGACAAAAAAAAAAACAACAACAACAACAAATAAAAAAAAACAGCTACAGTAATGAAAGTTTTTGAATGTAAATTCATTACTAATTGTGTTCTTGTTTCTGGATTCATGATGCAATGAAATACAATAGAAGATCTATAAACATAATTCTAAATATAAATCACAATTCTCCATAAACCACCTTAACTTTGCAAGTGTAAACAGTGAAAATCATATTAAAGAAATATCTAAAGCTGAGCAAAAGCCAATAGCTGCGTATAGTCTGCAAGAAAAAAATTTGCTAAGAAGTAACAATATCTTATGCCAACCAAAGTTTAAAAAGTTTTTCTGTTGATAATTTTAATGATCTTGATAATTTAATTATCCGTAAAAAAACACTTATAATTTGTCTATGGAAAGAACTCCCCTCGCCACACTGTCTCAAGCCGTCTGCTGCAATGGAAACAAGAAATGGCACGTTTCAAAGACGGGAGCTTCTTTCTCCCTTTGATTCCATTTCTCTCGCCGAGCCAAAGCCTGTCTGAAATAATGGCCCAACTCCCTACTTGAAATAGTTAAACCATAGTGATTGCCACTGCTGCAGGCGATTGGCTAGGGGAGTTCTTAACATAGACAAACTATAAATACATGTTTTTGAGTGTTAAAATAATAAAATTAAAATAATTTTCAACGTTTGCATTATAAAGAACTTATGTAATTTAAATTTTAGTGATAATGCTATAAATAGTGTAAATATAGTAATAGTGATATCGCAGTCAAAGATTTATATATAAAAAGACTATTGTAAACAATTTATTTTATTTTCAACAACAATACATTAAACAGTTGTACTTAGAAAGCGAACAGATATGCCCAGTTTACTTTGTTACTGTTTTCATGTTTCAATATTAATCATGCATTTATAGAGTATGCATCACACAAGCTTTTCATGGTTCAAGTCATATTTGTTTGTGTTCTTGCAGCAAATCACAAAAAGCTCTGGCTATCACAATTATACATCAACAACGATGCTAAAATAAACTAATCATCACCAAACACATGTATCAGCTCTTTGTATCCAATTAACATAAAAATAACATATATTTTATAGTGAACGTAATTTAATGCTAATATATATATTTATAAATGCAACAAAGAAATAAAGGGTTTATGTAATAAGTCAAAGGAAAAAAAAACTTTTAAAAAAAATAGTGGTACCCTTATGATTTGGGTTAATGAAACTTTCTCGCTTTTGCTAATAATTCTTGAAAAGTCATGTCAAAACAGTTTCACATCTAAATTAAAAATAGGATGCCTACTTAGACCCGTTTCTTCTTCTTAACTTCCAAAGAATCGCAGATGTAATAATAGAACTGGTGTCTAGCTATAATAAAATGGCTTCCCCATATATTGAACCGTTTTTAGAATTAGTTTTATGGCACTTTAACTTATCAGTGGTACTTTAACTGATTGCTTCTTGCAGTGCGTAGCCACTGCAAGAAGTACCTAGATATTACTTTTATACTAATTAATAAACCTAGATATTACTTTTCTGATTATAATTGCAGCAATAATTTTACAGTTAAAACGGGGAAAACAAATTTTAGTTGGCGCATGGTATATTTTTATTACGATTGTAAACTAAGGTAAGGTAACAACAAATATGCAAAATTAAGCACCCTAACTTCTCAGAAAAACCATTAAAAAAATTACGTGATAAAAGTTTGCCACTTTTTTTTAATAAAAAGCCTGCAACAACCTTGCTTTTGTTGATTAATATTGCTTTGCATTAAACTCTTCTCATTTTAATTTATTGCAGAGTGTTGGTTTCCTTCCTTGTTAATTTTTAAAAAAAACTATTTACACAATTAGGCAAAGCTTACAAAGCATCACAAAGAAGATACATATATAGGCATGTCTCTTAAACTAGCTATTTATAAATATATCATGTTAACTTTTTTTATTTTTAATCAATAATTACATTCAGTATGATGCAAGCTCTTGGGATTGTAACTATTTTTCATCCAAAATAATTAAATTTTAGCCATTTCATTTCGTTTTCAAACACATTTGATTGTAGTTGAAATTTTCCTCGTGAGTTGCTACTCACTTACTATTTAGAACTAATGGTACTAACCAGAGTTACAAAATAGTGTGTATATTTTTTTCATAAATTAATCCACGCAATGAACAAAAGTGGGGTTTAAATTCAAAACTAGTTTATAAAGTATGTTATTTTTTATATGAACACATATAAGGTACTAAACAATATTTTACAATGAAACTATTGTTTTTAACTTTCTGTTAGTTCAATGTTTCAAATTTCGAGTTAAACAAATTACTCTGTATTTATGACACTCAGTAAATAAAACTGATAAAAATCTTACAATAAACTCTTTAATACATTATATCAATAATAATATCATTAATCAATTACTGCATTAAATAAATTATAATTACATTTGCAGTTTATAATAAATATTACATATATCATTTTTATTAAAAGGTCTCAGTATTTGATACAATCACTAAAAGTAATAGTTTTGTTTTCATTTCTTAAACATTGATACGTGAATATTATTTTATATTTTATGCATCAAGAAATGGTTAGGGCATAGTTAACGTTGAAATACAAATGTCTTGAATCCTTATATTTTATAACATTAAGTTCTACCACTCATTATAAATCATATTGTTTTAAAATGTATATAAATCTTTATCATTACTTCATCAGTGACAGTAATCTTTAATCTTTTTAAAATGTTTATAAATCTTTATCATTAGATCATCAGTTACAGTATTATTATTATTATTTTTTTTTAACATAAAGGAAGAAAAACGAAGTGTGTGGCTATGTTGATTGAAAAACTGAAGTATGCTGCTATATTGATTTTTTAAAAATTTATTTCTCAAACTGCGAAAAAAATTTCATTTATAGATTTTAAAAATTTTGTGAAATTTTTTTTTAAATGTTCGAGTTTATTTAAATAATTATACAATTAAAAAGAAAAAAAAATATTGAAAGGACTTGCTCTTGGTTTTAAAATCACTAGGTAGTTTTGTTTTAAAGTATGAGAAGTAAATTTTTGAAAGAAAAAAAGCTTCATAAAGTGCCTCAGTTAGTTATAAAGAAAATTTAGTTTTTTCTTAAATTTCTCACAATTATTATATAGATTTTTTAATTTACATTAATAAAATTATATGATATGATAACACTATCATTTATAAAATGCTTAAAGATTAGAGATATTAGACTTTTAACATCAACTGAGCCTTAATGCATCTTAATTTAAAAATTGTAAATATCAACTCTCAACAGTTGAAGCATTTTTAACTGTAATTTCCATGTTTACTGCTAGTTTATGTACGTGGTAAATGACAGTTAAGATTAGTAGCAGGATGGTCACAACCAGGAAAAAATTCAAAAGTGTTAGTGAAAGTTTGAAGAAACTAATTGTTTTTAATTGTTTTTGTTGAAGAAACTAATTGTTTTTAATGACTAACTCAATTCCTGAAATTAAAGTGAAAATTAAAACTATTAAGATTTTCATTAGGCTCATGAAACGCTTGTAATCCCTTTTTCAAAATATTGAGGCCAGGATGGTTGGTAAAGTTAACAATAAATATAAAAAAAATTTTGTTGACAGAATATGGGCGTATTTGTAAAGTACTACTTCCCCTTACAGTAACTTTTTGCTTTCTGTTTTATACAAAAACAATCGTAACTAAGAACAGTAAAACCTGTTAGATTGATCACCACTGTATGTTGATCACCTGTCTAAGTTGTTTTTAATCATCAAGTACCAAACTGATAAAAATAATTCGAATTCCCGCTTTTATAGGTTGGCCACTTATCTAAGAGGACCTCCGATTTGTTATCCTCCAAGTGGTCAACTTACTGAGGCTCCATCGTAACTTATTCTGTGCAAAAACATTTTAATAACTGCTGTTATTTAGAATGGCACCTGGCACGTAACTTTTTTATTTCTACAATCTACAGTCTGTTCGAATTTTGTGACAAAACAAATACTATTATAATAAGGTTTTGTTCATGGTCTTTGAAAATATCATTTTCAATCACATGATAAACTTACACAGGTTTCATTGCAATTTATTCTACGGAAAAACCAACATTTTAACTACTACTGTTATTCAGAATAGTAAATTTTTTAATAAAATAAAAAATACTGCAATTCCTATATGCTTTGTTCATGATCTTTCAAATTATCATAATAATTTTGATCGGCAAAATTTTCCAGTGATATTGTACTCAGTGAAAATAGAGTTTAATGCTGGTACATTTTAACTTTTGTTACTTTTTATTGAAATAGAATATTAACCTTTTTCTTATCATTCATTCAGTTATACCGAATTTAAATGCTCTTTTTTAACTTAGAATGGGGAAAAATTAAGAGCGTGCTGCCCAAACACTCTCTCAAAGTTGGCGTGCACCTGTTCTTTTTTATAGCATCGGGGTACCTCCGTTCCAATTGACAACTGAATTCTATTTACTAGAGACATTGCTTCAGAATTGCAATTAATTACTGCCATACTTAATATCCCATTTGATTCGCCTGGAAATTCAGCCACCAAGTTGCTCAAGAGTTCTTCGGCTATGCTGGCTTCATCTGCGTACAATGGCCCGACGAGAAGCGAACCTTGGACGTTTTTCTTCAGGCAGCCATAGCCACACACTCTCCCAGTGCCATCTCTAACAGCTGCCAAAGTCAGACTGTCCTCTTCAGCTGTTGATAGGGTCACTATTTTCGAACGATCGTACCCATGAACTGATGCATCGTAGTTGATGACCGCTGGAAGAACTGATGATCGAATTTGCACGATCTGCAAAATAAATTGAATAAAATATCCTTTAAAACATACTTTTAGGTAGAAAGATTACAGTGGGGTACAAATTTTTTGTTATATTTATGCAAGTATGCACTTGATTTTACCTGATTCTGGTGTAACGAATAATCTGAAATTAGTTTCGTTCGTAAAGCTACATATTTTTAGTTTGGTTTATATTTTGTATGGATGTGTAACTTTAGTGAAAACGTATAGGTTTACATACATACATATACACTTATCTGCACCTTTGAAAATAACACTAAAGACAAAAAAATTATATGATCTTAACTCCTCGCATCATAAACTGAAATGTATTATTGCGTTCTTCCAACCACTTCCTACGAAGCAGAGACACTTAGAATCCACAACACTTAGAATTTCATAGAATGGATTTAAAAAAAATAAAATAATGTTTAGGAATATATTTTTAAATCGGAAAAAAACTGTATCTTGTAGAGAAAAAACCGAATGCAGATATGAAATTAGAGATGCGAAAAAAATCTAACATCTGTTCAAAAATCTTATGCAAACAGAAAAAAAAAAAAATGTTTCCCAGTTTTCTTGTCAACGAAGACTGTATCAAGTTAAGAATGCCGATCTTTGCAATTTTAGCAAACCATGTAATGCTTTTCTTAGTGTATAAGTACATTGACAGTTGAAGAGCTGAGTAGAAAAATGTTCTAATTGACATTCTCGGAAGAAAAAAAAACTTTTTTCTGAGAAATATCTTACTTATCTAAACATTAATTTAGTTTGCCATAAGTCTTTCTAGATTTCAGTAGATGAAGGTATAAAGTGACAATCTTTTAGCGTTTTCCAGATAGGAAAAGTTTAAACGAGTGATTTATAGATTTTAAAAATTGAAAATTTTCTTACAAGAAATGAAGGCAAGGCTTGATTTTTATTTTCTCTTGTCGACGTATAAATTTTTAAAGCTAATACTCAATTGTTGCTGTGGTTGTAGCTCATTTACGTCACACTAGAGCTGCACCATTGGCTATTGGCGACGGTCTGGGAAACATCCCCGAGGATGATCCGAAGACATGCCATCACAATTTTGATCCTCTGCAGATGGGATGGCACCCCCGCTTTGGTAGCCCTGACGACCTGCGCGCGAAGTCGAGCAGCTAATACTCAAAATCATTTATATATCAATGGCCGAAGCGTGATGGGTGGAGCCTCTTAACTGCTTCTCTTCCTATGTGAATATTTGCCTCAAATTTTGCCGATATTCGTAGGCATGAAAGATGTTCAACCGGTTCTGTTACGTAATGTGCATTGGTTGTTTCTGTATCGGCAAGGAATATAGGACCAAGGTTGCGGTAGATATATTCGTTTCGGCTATAAGCTTAGCTAACAGTTATTATCGGTTCATTACAAAATAAAAAGACGACTAATTGTACATTAGAACCTTCATCCACAAAGCTCTTCAAATTCAAGCTGTTGTAGCTGCATTTGAAGAGCTAAGGTTTGGGAAATTTGTTTAAGTATGATCCGAAGATATGCCATGACAATGTTGTTCCTCGGCAAAGAGGATGGCTCCCTCGCTTTGGCAGCCTGATGACCTGTGAAGTTTACGATGTAACAGTTTAACGAGAACCGATTCCACGTCCCTTTGCTTGCTGATCAATGTGGTCACCCACTCGCTCACTGACTTCTGCCAGTGATGCTTGACTTTAGTGATCTATTGGGAACCGTAAAATAATTGTCGTTAACGTTAATAACGTTATAAATAGTCCATTGTTGGGCTTAAATATGTGCAGATGTTTTTTTGTTCTTTTTTTAAAAATAATTAAAGATTACCAAGCCTTTTTAACTACAGTCTTTTTTTACTCTTTCTTATTAAAAATATTTTTAGTGGTAACGGTGTAACGAGTAAACGACAGTTGACATTCTCTAGTAGCTATTGAAGTAATAGAGTAGCAATAGATTAGAGTTGTAGTAAACTAGACAAGTCGAGTAGTATAGTTAACAGGCAATAAAGTAGTTCACTACAACGATTCACAGAAAAAGATGTAGAATTATTTGAAATTAATAAACTTTCTTTAGCAACACAAAATGCAATGCTCTTGGATCTTTTTCCTTGTTTCATTCGTGATCTAACGTGTTCTTACGAAAGAATTTTCTCTCTAAGCTATTAAATGGAATCGTGAACATTTCAACTCCTACAACTGGGGTCACTTTGGTCCAACGCACCCAAAAAAGGTTGTTCATTTTTGTAATGATTCATTTTGTATTTTTTGGGCTTAAAAAATTGTTTTTATGCTATTTAAGGGTATTTAAAAAAAAAAAAAAAATTTGGTTAATTTAAAAATTTTACCATTGGCATCACTAGAGTTTTTGTCAAACTTTGTTTAGATGACTAAATTATCAACCTCAGAACTTTCCACTGTCGATGAATCCAGTTATGTGATAAAAATAAGGTAAATGTCAAAATATTACCTTTTTAGTAACCTGTCACGAATGTGCAACAATTGTTTTTCTGTATTTATTTTTTATTTATCTATCTTTATTTTTTTGTTGTTTTGACGGTGCATTTTAAAGTTTTCTTAAACATAACCTAAAAAATCAACCCTTATAGAAAGAATATTCTTGTTTACGAGTGGGTTGACATCAGGAAAAAAAAAAAAATCAGCCCTCTCAAGCCATTTAAACAAGGATACTTCAATGGCTGATTACGAGCTAGAATAAAAAATTCAGCATTCAAAAGTCATAAAAACTAAATTAAAGTTTTTCTTTTGTTTTTCAAATCTATTTTTTTTTACTAAATATGCAAAATAATATTTTTTTGCTGTTGCTAATTTGCAGTGCTATCTTATTAGCACATTCTTTTGAAAGAGGCTGCAATAGTCTAACATGTGATTGGTAATAATAAAATAAGTAAAAGGGACCGAAGAAATTACTATAGCCTAAAATTTTAAAAACAGTAACTTATATATATATATATATATATATATAGAAATAAAAGGAATTTTCTTTTTAAAAAATTGCAATTTACCTCCTTATACTTTGTTAATTGGTTAACACGTAATTTGGGTGTTAAAATTTTATATATTGTATTTTTCATTAGCGAATTTAAGAGTGAAAACACGAAAAAAAAATTACTCAAAATTTCCGGTACTTCAAATAATAGCTCACAAAATCATTTTAGTCAGAATAAACACATTTTTTCATCCTTTCAAAAACACTTTTATTTTTTTTAAATATTAATTCTCCAATAGAAGAAATAAGTGATAAACTTAAATGTATTACGTACCTGTATACCTTCTAGCTGTCTTTTCTTGTCAGCGAATTGCGGTACGCCCTCACAAAAAAGTGTACACCAGGGTGCGACTATCCGGAATCCCGCTAAGTCTCTATATGTGTGTAAATGTTCAGGAACAGAGTTGAGCCCTACGTTCCTCTGTCCGACGTGTTCCATGGCTCTTTTCCATATGGATAGTCCGAGTCCCTTGCCTCTGTGAGACTTTTTAACTGCGTACAAACCCACAAATGCCAGACGGGAGTGAAGTATCACAGCAGCACAAACACCTAGAACTTCTTCAAAGGAAAATGTGGAATGAAACATTTGCACAGATTACAGTAAGTTATGAAAGTTACATTTCTATTTAACAATCTAAGAATGATGCTATTGGGTACTTGCACTTCATGAAGAAGACCTCCCATAGATATAACCCACTCATGTGACCTATGATTTCAGCGCCAGCTAATTTTTATCAGCAAAATGGCTTATTAAAGTTGAGCTAAGTTAATATACATAAGTTAGAATGTTTTTTAACGATAAGTTAATTAAATACAGAACCGTATAGTACATCGAATTAGTTGAAGTATAATTCTTTCTCGTCTACTTCTTTTACTTAATTTAGATCTATTATTTATGTATTTTATTGTAACCGTGATATATTTTTGTTTTGTGTTCCTGGCAACTTCAATGCATTATTAGTTAGTTTACGTTCTTCAAGGCTTCGTGCCTATCTTTGTGTTAAGTCTCTGTGTAAACATATAGTGAAAGAATTGAAATCTTAGAGAAAGAATTTTTGTGAAAGAATTTAGAATGTGTCACTTATGAGAACTGACACTTGATGGGGCTTAGCTTACTCGAAATAGAATGGAAAGACTAGTTGCTAACGTAAACAAATGCCAAGCTCCAACAGCCAATCAGGATCGAGATAGAAGAAATAAGAACACTACGTCACTTGCAAGTATCCCATTAAAAGCTCGCATTTCGAGCTGTTATTGTTCTTGCACTACCGTTTAATTTTTTTTACATCTTAACGAATATGAAAAGGAGTATATGGGATAATTTATTAAAGACTGACTTTTTACTATGTATATTCATCCTGTTTTTTATCTTGTTTTCATGAGATTATAAGTTATATTCTATGTAACTCGATGAGGTTGCGTAAGATGTTTTTGATATCTCTATTGTTTTGATTATATTTTAGGATTTTAAATTTTTTTACAAACTTTTAAAGTTCACTTTCCCAATTTTGTAGAAAAAAATGTCCTTTGAAGCTTGTACAAGCTTTTAAAATCACAATCAATCAACCTACACCACATCCTACAATATCAAATAATCCTAGATTATATTGTAAAGAATTCGAGCATTTATAATCTTATGAAAACAAAATGAAAATAGGATGAATGGTTTACGAGGTATCTATACGTTGAAAAAAATTGGTTTCTAGAAAATATGATTTATGATATTCGTTGGTCGTTGTAACTTCAAAAGCCTAATTCCAGAAATTATTTTAACTCATTATTTAACTAACAATAAGTTTTTAGAAAAAGAGCATGATAATAAGCAATAAGATTGACTTAATTAGGTGTGCTGCCCCCAATTCACATAAATTTGGGAATTTCATAAGAGTTAAGGAATGAATCTGTTTAATTATATTTATAACTAAAGGCGTATGTGTTGTGGTCAATTTATGAAATAACGGCATTATATAGAAGGCCTTGGCAAAGTGTAAAGTATCAATCTTTTTTATATTTTAACAGTGTGTCATTAATCATTCGATAAAATTTCCAGACAATGAGTGAAATATAAATACTGATTTTATAATTTAACAGTTTGTAATTACTAGTTTTTCTTCAAAAATCCTAAGGCAATGAGTGAAATACTCATCATTTCATATTTTGCGGGTTTATCATTAGTCATTCTATGATATTCCAAGGCCAATACGTGAAATTATAATAATTTTATACTTAGGTGGTTGGTTTATCATAAGTCATTCTGTAAAAATCCCAGGCAATGAATGAAATATTAATAATTTCTTATTTAGCCGGTTTGTCAAAAGTGATTAATGAAAAATAAAATTCGATTTCATGATTACAGATCGAAATTAGAAGTTTCATATTACAAATATATCAAATATAATAAGAATGTTTCGTTTTCCAAGATAAATCTATTTAAAGAAATAATTATAACACCAGTTTTTTTTTATCTTGACAATAAATAAATAAATAAAATTTGTAAAAAGTCAAATATTTATATTTATATGGGTGCATCTCAAGCAAAGAAAATTTTTTTATTTTTATTTTTTAAATTCACTTTTTATATAATAATTCTACTTTGTAAGTTCAATTTCTTATCTTTTTCAATTAGAAAATGTCTTCCGCATCGTATTTGATTTGTAGGAATTTAAATTAAAAGTAGCAATTTTTTTCTCTGCGTAAAAAATATAATAATTTTTTTGCTATTTTTATTCTAATATGGTTAAAGAGGCATCAAATAGTTTCAATAAGAAACTTTAAGAAAAAGTTTCTGATCAAATAATGTCTTCTACTGTCGCCTTAATTTTCAAATCTTCTAAATTTTTTAACAGAATTTTTGTATGCTGTAATAACAGCAGATGCTAACTTGCTCCGGTTTGTGGAAATTTTTTCTGCAATATCAACAAAACTGATTATTATTTTGCTTTTGTCAATTTGATTTAAAGTTATTTTCCCTGTCACTAATTATAAATAATTTAAAAAAAATTATTAAATGTCGTTTTATTTAATTTATTTCGGGGTAAACCATTTTAAATTGTTACAAAAATTGATTTAAGTATTGTAGTGTACAGCTTTTAGCTCTCAGCCACTTAAAAAAATATTTTGCTGAAATCAGAGCTGTTGCCATTACTCCCATCGCTGTAATAGTCTAAAGAGGGCAAAATAAATATAACCGAACTCTGTTTAGTATGATATTGTCAGGAAGTGATTTTGTTTTTATTTCAAGCTGATTACTCGTTCTTCGTAGGGAGGAAAAAGTAAATGATCAATAAATCAGTATGGATCAACACTATGAAAACATACACGAAGCTGAAAAGCATATACCAATTCAATTATTTAAAAAAAAAAATTCTAATTTATTTACATACTTGTTATTTGTTGCACTTTCCAGTGGCTTTACATTGTTAGATTAATCAAATCACGTATTTACCTCACCAAAATAAAGATTAAAAAAATTCAGTATCATTTGGTATGGAGCTGAATGATTCTTAACATATTAACACATTATAATGAATTGCTTTGCGACCGATTCATGATAGTCAATATTTACCACAATCAAATAAATAATTCAGTATTTATCTCTTTCGGAAGCCATAAAAATCTATTACTATAGTACCGATATAAGTCCGGGATAGCCCGATTGGTGGGTCACTGGGCCCATGTCCAAGAGGTCAAAGGGTTCGATTCTCGTCGGCCGAAGACTCCCTGTGTAGTAAATGGTGACTGATGCACGTTAAATCTGTCGAGTCTCAAAGTCCTCCATGTTCCCATAACAAATCATACATCTGGAGGTACTGGTCCAAGAATTTCCTTGTCTTCTGAATTGGTTCAAAATTACAAGGCTACGGAGTTGAACATTAGTAGTCGTAAACCCAAAATTGGGTCGGCTGTTCAACGACGGTTATAAAATAAAATATAGTACAGATATTAAAGATCTATATTTGTATATTTGGTATCTATCAAAAAAGCACCTATTGCCTCAATAACATTATAATATACTAATTGCCAAAACCAATTACTCATCACTTTTCAAAAGCGTAATTGTAAGCAAAATAAAAACGTTGTTTCAGATAACTTTTAGGATTGCTAATTTGATGACATGACATGACATCCACGTTACCTGATTCGATGTGTCTTACCTGACACAATAAATAAAAAATAATTAACTGTTAAAGAACGTAAATAATTTCCCTTTTTTTTATTCGATTAAATAGAGTTGAAAGCTAGTAAACATCACTGAAATAAATTCATTCAAAGTTAATTCATTACAATGGCTAATGCTAAATCCCAATGAGAAAATTCTATTTTCCAAACATCTCTCCCAAATGACTGATGACCTAACTGAAATTTTTGAACAATTTTTAGGATCGGGAAATAATTTTTTTTCGTTCACTCGTTGTCCAAATTTTAAAACGATATCAAAATGGTTCTCGAGTTATAGGAGAGGCACACAAATGTTTCCTTTTATTATTATAGATAAAGGTTTTCTGTATAAAAAATAAATTTTTTTAAAATTCTGCTTATTTATACATTTGACTGAGCTATCTAGACTAGTGAGGTATAGTTTTCTGAGTATTTTTTCTCGCTAAATGGGTTAACTAAAACCAAGTTGTTAGGATTAATTGCTTAGAAGTTACAAGAAAGCAATGAATTTGTGGTCCAAAATTAGAGAATTCGAACTCTTTGTAGCTTAAACTAAGTTTATAGACATAAGCTAATACGTTTATAATTTTTTTTTTATTTCTTGAAAAACTCGCGCTAATATTAGCAAGGGAAGTGAATTATCATTAAGTAATTAAACAATTCATCATTTACATAAACATGCGTAACTATTACACACTTTGAATTTCAAAAGAATTCACAAATTCTATATATATAGTTAAATCTTTTTCCACCTGAGTCTAAAATGTATAACAATTTGCGAACGAGTTTAAACACTTTCTACCTCATACTAATAAATTTACAGACAGAAGTTAATACGTTTATAATTTTTTTTTTTTATTTCTTGAAAAACCTCACACTAATATTATCAAGAGAAGTGAACTATTATTAAATAACTAAACAATTCCCCATTTACATATATATGTGACTATTATACATTTTGAATTTTTAAGAGATTTCACAAATTCCATATATATATAGTTTAATCTTTTTGCATTTGACTCCAAAGTGTATAACAATTTGCGATAAGGCAATTATATGTTTCCCTGGCCGACCAAGCAATTTAAACATGCTAATTATCATCATCATCATTATTATTTATCAGGGCGCCTGAGGTCGTTTACGGTCCCGTTCCCCATTCATTTTGTAAATATTGACATTAAGGAGGTAATTTCTAGTGATTGGAATGCAAATTGGAGTAAAAAGAAAATTAAATATTTTGTGTTCCAGATAAACATGCAACGCTACAAAAATAAGCAGTCATTGGCTTGAGCTTCATGCCTTATTTCAAGTTTTCAAATAAAAAAATTTCATTAAATCTTACTGCATCGCAATTTAAGAATTTTTCAAAGAATTTGTAATTAAGCATTGTGATACGATGATGTATATTCCTATTCCGGGTAAACAATGTTGCTCCTGTTATTTTTTGGAGAATTTTATTTTAACTTTATATGAGTTTCTCTTGTAATGGTGGGGAGATGTTTCACCAGGTAAACATGCTAATTAAACGTATGGCATGTTTACTTGGCAAATATTTGAATGGTCTAAAACCTTAGAGTAAAAATTAGCCGCTACTGCCTTATGAAAGTTTTAGTTCATTTTATTAAAATATAAAACTTTTTAACTTCCGTGGATTTGTGGTACAATAGTTAAACTAACCGCTTGTTTACTGAGAGATCGACGATTTAAATATTAGCTGAGACATTCGATTTATATTTATAGATTTTTAATTTAACAAGATTGATAGCTATTTAGAATATTTTATTCAATTTATAAATTATTATTTTTTAATTAAAGTTAAATTTTTTTTGTACAAAATTTAAAATTAAATTTTTTTTACAAGACTCACCAGACATGAATGGGAAGAAATAAAAGTGATTTGAAATATAAAACGTTAAAAGTTGCACACGGAAAATGAAAAGTAAAGATGAGAAAAAAACTTGAAAAACCCCAGTAACCAAGTGAGAAAAAAGATGAAAAACAGAACATTAGAAAAGAAATTGGTGCTTAGAGTCTTGTTAACTTTTATATAAGCGAAATTATGTCATTTCTCAAAAATTAAAACAGTTGACGCTCAATAAAACGCCCCTGGTAGCCCGGGCGAAAATGAACGTTACGATGGGATATTGTTATATCGTGGGCGCACAGGAATACAATAAATATTAACTCGTAGCTAAAAAAATACTTGTCAAAATTCGAACGAGGCAATACCTCACTTTAATAAGAATTTGGAAATTAACAGAAAAACTGATGTCCAATTTTTTTTCTATATTAATTCTTACGTAAAAAGTTCCCTTTCATATAAATAACATTAATTTCATAGATTAATTATTTAATTTATAATTTAATTAGATCAATTATAATTATTTAAAATCAGACTTTTTTAAAATTGATTTTTCGGAAGCAATTCAGCCGACTTTGTTCAAACTTTGAAATTAGATTCTTGAAAATGCAAAAATTTGTATACCTTACAAAATTTGTTCGTTTATTATTGAATAAAATAATAAATAATTGTTGATAATATTTTTACAATATGTTAAGATTTTCCGCAGATATATTATTGATTTAATGGCTTTATACTTAATTATTCTAATCAATCAGCTGAGATTGGTCAAGCATTGAACTGTTCTGAAGAACTAGGTCTCCATCCTCAGTGGCGGCTTGAAACCCATCCAGCTTCATATCGATGGGTACCAGTTAGTCTGGTTGGGAATGTGCAATTCTGACCACATTGTGGAGATTTAACCTTCGTAACCCCCCCCCCCCTACCTGGCTGTTGTGGTAATGCTTTACTTTAATACTATTCAATAAATGAAATAAATATTGAACCGCTTGATACAGAAATGCAAAAGAAAGAAATTAATTCGCATCTCAGATGTAGAAATTATTTTTCACTATCCAATGTGAATCGACTAACAAATAATTTAATAATCGGCAAATCTCGTGGAATACCGGATGGAAATGAAATATGTATTCTGAGAATCTTGTTTTAAAATGAAAATAAAGTTTCAGTAGTTAAAAATTAAACAAAAAGAATTAAAAAAAAAATTTCTTATAAATAAACAGTTTGCTGAACTTATTTAAAATATATATATTTATTTATTTAATTTTAAAAAAAAAGTGAGCAATAATAAAAGATGCGAATATCGTAAGCGTGACTTTATGCTTAATTTTTCCATTTAATAAACATAATAATTAATAATAATTCAATAAATAAAATAAAACCAGTATAGAAACAGATGAAATGAACATGATTATTTTAAAATTACTATTAATAATTCGTAGTTTGAATTAATTTTCACTTTCTTTTCTTCTTATCATAGCATCGAAAGGTGTTTTTAAAGAGAATCCCATCAATCTAATGGACACGTAATTTCTATCAGCGTTAAGTGCATGAGATTTTCTTTTGCAATCACAAGGGGGCTCCGTTTTCGTATCGCCCAGCCTGCTAACTCCCGAAAATTCTGGCGCAGTTCCTTTCTAGCGAGCTTTTTAATCTCTTCGCCTGTTTTTTTTCATTACCCCAAATTTCTACGTCCTGATATTTTATTTTAATTACATTAAGGATTACTCCCTCTGCTATTTATCGCTCCCCAATCCTCGGAGCAATTATCCCAAATGAATTAGAAATTTAAACAAATTAAGACGCGTCGTTTATAGTTTCATTTGTGTTTTATACACAAAATAAAATAAATAAATTTTTCGTAAATATGTCAAACGGCGAAGCAAAATTTTCCGAATAATGAAAATGTTTGGGAGGTCACAGTGGCTTCCCGTGACCTCACATCCCGTCGCCTCTTTTTGTGCCATATATGCTGCGTCTGTTTAATCTAGAATATTATCATTTAGTTAAAGGGTAAATACCCTACAACTTTCTTTCATAAAAGAATCTTTTGGATAACTGTAAAAGGAGGAGAGCACTTAGGCGAATAGAATTTTCCGGTTAGACCTAATAATTTCTGTGCCATAAGAAAAACATTTCTTTTAAAGTTCAAATGTTAACAGCTATCTCATACATAAAATTCTTGTACGCCAAAATTGTTTTTCTGGTTGTAGATAAGTTTATGCATCAATACTTTATTCTCGGTTTAATAAAAATAGTTGATTTTATTAACCCTCAACATTCTTATTTAAGAACAGTCCTTTTTCCTTCAAAAATAGAAACTGGTAGTACACTTGTTTCATACAAAACTTGTTTGTTTATTGTGAAGCAATGGCATAACCGCTAACTCTCCCAGTTCTTAAGGTTTTTTTTAAGTTTGTATTTAAAGTGGTCGAAAAGTTTATGCATTGATGTTTTATTCTTGGTTTAAAAAAAAAAATAAATTAATAATGGTTTTCTCACAAACATTATATGTAAATAATTAAAACATATACTCCCCCGCCCCCAAATTGGTTGCTATATTTCAAGTAGAAGGAGTCATAAATAGCTCCCATTGTAGTTTTGTAGATCGACAGCAGTAAAATTATACTACTAAGGATTTCTCGATTCATTCATCACAAGAAGATAGTTTTATATGATTTGCTGGTGCAAGAGTCTTTAGAAGAGGAAGCATGGCTAAAGAGCGTGTGAAACTTGGAATTTTGAAACTGATTTGATACTGATTTAAGGAAGTTATGCTTAGTAAGAAAAGGTTCATTGATACCATAGAACCCAGAAGTCTCTGAAAAATGCTAAAAAAAAATCATAAAAACATCAGTTTCTATAAATAGTACAAAAGTATTCAAATGTAGAGACATAGGGAGACATGACCGAGGATGTATATTCTAAGGGATTACTTGATGTATGTTTGGTACTGACAAAATCTATAAAATTATGCTTACAATTATCAATGCTATTGCGATATTACCACCAATAGAAAAAAACTTTCTCAAAAAAAGCTGGTAATCTATTAGTAATGCATGGTTTCCTATTTAGGTACATTTGCAATCAAGAAATTTCCATTCTTTCCAAAAAGTCGGGTGTTAATGGTATAAAAAAAAATTGACCACCGCTTTAGATAAATGATTTAAACGTTAAAGCCAGAAAAACAGTAGATTTTCTTCATAAGGGGTTAGAAAAATTACTAGCTTTAAGTGTAAAAAAATTAGATCTATGCTTAAAGTACTATCGCTCAATTTACTGCTAAAAGTACGAAAATAAAGCAAATAAATAAATAAGTATATATATATATATATATATATATATATATATATATATATATATATATATATATATATATATATATATATATATATATATATATATATATATATATATATATATATAAATCTTTCACGAAGAATTCGTAGCTATGGTATTTAAAAAATTTCCTAAATTTCTACTTAACAGCAAAAAGCACAGAGGAATCTTAATGTCTACAGGGCAATCATGGTGTTTTCCCTAAAAAACGTTCCGTAGAACAATTTGAAAATGTGACTTATCGTTATTTTGCCCCAAACTCTTCATATAGTAAGCTGCAGAAATATTTGTGGGAAACAATTGAATCTTTACAGGGTGGGGCTTTCTTATTGAAAAGAATTTCATTTTCTACAGATTTATACTTCATAAGCATATATAAAAAAAAAAATTCCTCAATTTTTTTAAAAACGTACCTGTATCTGAAGCAATAACAAAAAATCCATCCGGATCGAACCGAAACCATGTATGTATACTGTGAGTCCCTTCAGCTAGACCCGTATCCTTCCATATTTCGGCCACCTGAGGAACATCTTCCCATGTCATCAGCCTCACCCTCAGCTCCGGAAATTCTCCAGAATCCATCCCGAATCCCGGATATCTTCTTCCTTAATGTGCATCCCCACGCGGTTTTTACGCCTCGCTTTTCTTTGGCGGCTTCATCTATCGCCAAAGTTAGGTCGCCAACAGACATTTCTGCTGGAGTTGCCTTCAGTAATTGATTAACTCTCTTCTTTAGTTCCCGAAGTTTTTGATAATATTTTTTCCCCCGTTTCTTGCCAGGGAGTTCTAGATTGGAAAGAATTGTCACGTCTGTCTGTTTCCTGTTTTATATTTCTTTATTTGTAGAGAATGTAAAAATTTGGATTCACGTATATATATATATATATATATATATATATATATATATATATATATATATATATATAGGGGAGAGTGGGTACGATTGTAACAGAGCAAAAATTTCGTGTGTCGGGTTCTAGATTTGGTTCCTAGGTGGCGCACAAGGTGTATTTAATAAATCTACATGACATCCCTGCTGGCAACCATTTTTATGTACTTTTGAAAGAGTTACATTACAAAATATATTTTCACGCTACGTAAGTACTTTTTTTTGGTATTAGAATATTATACTGTAACAAAGTAATTTTGTTTAAACAAATAAAAATTATTAACCGAATATGTAAGTGGACACCTTAATTAACATTTCAAAAAAAAAAAAGATTAGTTTTGTTAATTAACTAGCATTGTTTTTAACAACTGAAGCTGAAATGGCGTCATGGGGACGATTGCAACATTAAGTAAAGGGACGAATGTAACAGCTGAAAATAAATAATCTTATGTTTACAAACCATTACTTAACTCTTTAAGAACCACCAATAGTTTCCTATTTCTGCATAAATTAAAATTTTTAACCCCTTAAAGTTAAAAGTTTAACCCTTTAGATCTCTGCTCATTATTATTTTTACTCCTAAAATATCACTACTATTTTGATCAATAAAAAAATATATCACAACTATGATAATATGTATAATTAACTATGTTTTAGTTGAATTTATGAACTGTTACAATTGACCCCGTAAGTGGGGACAATTGTAACAAGTGCGCGACTGTCAAAAATTGTTAATAACTAATATAATAACATTTAAAATAAGGTATTTTTTTTTCTAGTAGAGGATAGTCTACTTTACGCGTCTGTCAATTAATACTAATAATATATTGGATTTTTTGCTAGTTAAAAATAGTTAAGTAAAAAATGTTATAATTGACCCCACTCTCCCCTACGACCACCCATGTTCAACTTCGTAGCCTTGTAATTTTGAATCTATTCCTGATGTCAAGGGAGCACCTTGAAAAAGTAGTCGAAGAAACTTGCTTTTTGAAGATGAAGAAGTCGAAGGACCTTTTGATATAACTATCCCGCATTCGTAGCCTTTTAATTTTGAATCTATTCCTGAAGTCAAGGGAGCACCTTGAAAAAGTAGTCGAAGAAACTTGCTTTTTGAAGATGAAGTCGAAGGACCTTTTGATATAACTATCCGGCAAGGAAAACCGCTAAATCGTTCCACGGTTAGCCTGACGGAAAGGGAACTCTAACTCATGATCCATTTACCACTGAGGATATTTTACATTAGCCTTGGGGTGGATTCAAGCCGGGAGCAGAATTCTTATCAACCAGCCATCGCTGGGATTCGAACCCAGGTCACCACATTGAGTTGCATGCGCTCTAACCCCTGAGCCACCATGGCTCAAGAGAACGTATTGAAAATTTAACGCCCCTCAAATCAGTTTCGTTTTGTATCAAGAGTCATATTGGATTTGGTACTCGTTGTAATTTCATTCTTAGTTCCTTTAGAAGGGGAACTTTTTCAAAATTGTGAAAAGTGGTAGCATAATTATTTGAGTAATGTCGGAGAATTAGCCTTAGCATTTCAGGTTTTTTCGACGATTACAGACATGCCGATTTTCAGGCTTCTGGCTTGAGGAGTATCCTGCTTTTCAGTCCAATCTCAGGACCTCCAATCAAAATAATTTCCTATGCTTATTTTCCGGTTAAGTTTATCAATCCATGAAGCTTTGCAAACAACTCTCCAACACTCTTTCCGACATAACAGTTCGATTATACTTATTTTATAGTTAATTCCTTTTTAGTAACCCTTAATTTTTGCTGAAATGCTAGACAAAAAAAAAAAAAAAAAAAAAAAAAGCCTCACGCTTTTCTAAATAAGTACAAATTTTTAAAAATAATGTCGTAATTCACGGCGAATATTTTGAGTATTATTTTAACTGTTTCTTTCTCAAGCACCTAATTTTTTGCTGACATTTTTTCTGTTTGTAGTTCGTTCTGTTTCCGAAGTCGAGCACTTTGCGGTAAGACAATTTAACGAGGACCAATACCGTGCACACTCGATCCCTTCGCAGGCTGATCAAAGTGCACATAAACGAACTAAAGCCGCTAATGTTTCACTTCTGTGATCTACTGGGAACCGAGTCTTCGTATTACATTGTGGAACAACGATACTTGAATGTTAGCGCTTGTTATTATTTAAAATTGACACTAGCAAAAAAAAGCAATGATTTCATTTTTATGTAGGGGACTGTCGGGTACCCCCGCCCACTGTCAATTTCATATGTATAGAATATTTTTTCAAGTCAATGGGCCATCGGACATTAATTGTTATATTAAAAAAATATTATTTTCAAAGTTTCAAGTACTTATGCAGCTGGTAACATGGTAAACAATAGTTTTGAAAATATGCTTAATACAGTAGTCAAATTTTTTAAATTTCTATTTTTTTAAGTTAAACTGTTCTTCTTTTGGTTCATTCTTTTTGCATTATTTAATTAGATGATAAAACAATAGAAACATAAAAATATATTGATTATTACTCAATATTATACAGAAATATATGCAATACTCCTTAAGTGGGTGGGGCTACCCGACTCTGCCCTACAGGTTGCAACATGGTTGACTTTTGATCGAATAAACAGTTTAATTATTGACAGATAATATTTATGATATATTAGCCCAGTGATTCTCAACCTTTTTTTTTTGTGGTGGCACACTTTTAACGATTTCGAAATTTGGCGGCACACAATGAAAAAAATTAGTTTAAAAGTTGTTTACTTATCTATAATACACTGTGTTAAATAGTTTGTGATAATAGTTTTGAATGGGAAATAAAATAATATGTACTACAAAAGCACGTTTATTAAGAGATTAATTATTTCTTTCGACTAATTTTTATTAGTTAGTAACAGTTATTATTATTTTTTTTGTTGCTAGATATTAATTGTTAGCTTGTTTTCTATAGTTATTAACTGTTAGTTTTTTTACATTGTTATTTTTTTGTGATTTCTTGTTACCTAGTTTTTTTTTTGCTAATTATTAATTATTAGGTTATTTTTTGCTAGTTATCATTTGTTAATTTGCTTTTATACCTATTAATTGCATAGCTTATTTTTATGATTAGCTTTTATTTCCGTTTGAAAGTTAATATTTAGCTTTCTTTCTTCTGTTAATTAATAATTTTAATATTCATTAAATTTTCTACTTATTTCAGCATTTTTTAAAATTTCAAAAGACGATTTAAACGCTTCCTTCTTATTTTAAGATTGTCAGAGACAAGACAATCGCCGACAAAGATGTTCACGCGGTTAAAGCCTGGAAAAATTATAAAAAGTGTATATATGTATGTAATATTATGTATGCAATATTATGTATGCATATATAATATTATATATATATATATATATACTTTTCTTTAATTTAAACTTTACTCGTAATAAAAAAAAAACATTATAATATTTATTGTATCATTTCTAATATTTGGCGGCACACAAAAATGCCGCGACACAGTGGTTGAGAATTACTGTATTAGCCGATATCAGCTGAAATATTCTTATATTTTTCAACCCCTTGACACTGATATTAAATATTCACCAATCGTAATACATGCATGCAGGTTTGCACACGCAAAACAAAGAACGGTTTATAAGCCTTTGTCCAGTTGGGGAACAGATAGCACAATTTAGAAAAGTTCAACACAACCAGGTTTACGAAGAAACATGAACTCGTTACCTCCATACTACAGAGCGTATGGTGGAACGTTGAGACAACTCGTCCAGGAAGGTCTATATCAAATTAAACATTTGTGATTTATATTCATGTTTAATTTATTTGCATTTATCGATGGGAAAGATGATTTCAACTTAAATTATTAACTCGAGAATTTTATAGCAAACCATAAATCTTTGCACCATTGTAAATATAAAAACTAAAATCTTCCAGAATTATGACCATAAATGCAACCATTATGACAAACCATAAATCTTTGCACCGTTGTAAATATAAAAACTAAAATCTTCCAGAATTATGAAAGAATTGGTAGCGATTAACAATAGAAGAAAAAGAACATGATGATTTTTTTTTTGCAATTTAAAAAAAAAACGGTAAAAGAAGTGCTTAGAAAAGACTATAATAAGATTTATCCTCGAAAAATTTCTCTCCCTCTTATTTATTTATTTATTTTTTTTGAAAAATTTCACAAAAGAACTTTTAAAAGATTACTAAATCTTTAAAAAAAAATTAGATCACTTGTTCTCTCATAGCTGGAACAAGAAACTATACTGCACTTGACTACAATTGTTTTTCATTTTTATATGTTTCATTTTTATATGTTCCATTTTTCAATGACTTATATCACTATCTCACAAAAAGAAAAAAAAAAACATTTAGTTTTAGCTTCACTTGAAGTTCAAAAAGGGAAAAATTACATAACTCTTATCTCAAGTCCTAAATCAGATAAAAGCATAATTTTTGCTCCACTTGAAGGAGAATTAATAAAATTATTATTATTATTATTTTAATAACGAGTAGACTCCAACCCACATAATTATTCAGCTGCCATCTTTGCTACTCGTTGTGAAACAGCAACTTAATTAATAAACTAAGTTCATTTCATTTATTTTTTTTGGATTGTTACTCATGACGTGCATTAACGTTCGCATCCTTATATGTATTCAGTACATTTGAATTTGACTTAATTAATCAAGAAACGAACTCGTTTTCGAGGAGTACTTTTCGATAGAAATTAACAAGCTATTAGGTTAATCATATAGGAAGATAAAAAAAAACCTTTCAAGTTTGCTCGACGTCAACGTGTCTCTAATATTTGATTCAATTATTACTGGAGACAAATTGCAGAAATATGAGAGGGGCATTGTGCTTTGTACAGAAAAAAGTGCTGTTAGTATTTCTCATAAATTTTAAGACTTCACTCTCTGTTCGGCCAGCTTATCTATCTTTGTTTTGGGCAGTATTATCCCAAAAAAATTTTTTGTTGAGTAATTTCACTCCTCTATTATTTTTTGTGGAAGGAAATTTAAAATCAAGGATTGAGCTATTAAATAGGATTAAACTTTTAAATCACTGCCATTTTTTAATACCGATTGTTTTATAACTGACTTATTGCTTATGTAAATTAAGTCCTCCAGAATAATTAATTGAATATTTTACCTAAAACATTGTTCCACAATTTTTTTTTTACACTACACATTAGTTAATTAAACTAAGGTATCAAAGATAAATAAATAAAAAAAAATTACTAATGAAATATTTTGATTTGATTTTTTGTGCAGTTTTTTTTTTTATTTCCACAGTTTTACACTATCTCCAAAATAAACACTTCCTACTTTAATCTGAAAATGTCAGTGCTAGTTTCTCTCAAGCAATGCTAGTTTTTACCTTCTTTTTTTTAAAATTTTATTTCATTTTTGTTGCAAATTCTCATTAAGCAGTTATTGACAGTGTTTAGTAGTAGGGGAGAGTGGGGTCAATTGTAAGAGGTTACGATTGTAACAAAGCAAAAATTTCGAGTGTCGGGTTCTAGATTTGGTTCCTAGGTGGCGCACAAGGTGTATTTAATAAATCTACATGTACACCCCTGCTGGCAACCATTTTTAGGTACTTTTGAAAGAGTTACACCACAAAAGATATTTTAACGCTACGTAAGTACTTTTTTTTGGTATTAGAATATTATATTGTAACAAAGTAATTTTGTTTAAGCAAATAAAAATTATTAACCGAATATGTAAGTGGACACCTTAATTAACATTTCAAAAAAATAAGATTAGTTTTGTTAATTAACTAGCATTGTTTCTAACAAATGAAGCTGAAATGGCGTTTTAGAGACGATTGTAACAATAAGTAAAGGGATGTAACAGCTGAAAATAAATAATCTTATGTTTACAAACCATTACTTAACTCTTTAAGAACCACCAATAGTTTCCTATATCATTTATATTATGTTGCATGTGCATTATTTTATTTGTCACCTTTCACATCATAAATTAAAATTTTTAACCCATTAAAGTTAAAAGTTTAACTCTTTAGGTCTCTGCTCATTATTATTTTTACTCCTAAAATATCACTACTATTTTGATCAATAAAATAATATATCACAACTATGATAATATGTATAATTAACTATGTTTTAGTTGAATTTATGAGCTGTTACAATTGACCCCGTAAGTGGGGACAATTGTAACATGTGCACGACTGTCAAAAATTGTCAATAACTAATATAATAACATTTAAAATAAGGTATTTATTTTTTTTCTAGTAGGGGATAGTCTACTTTACTCGTCTGTCAATTAATACTAATAATATATTGGATTTTTTGTTAGTTAAAAATAGTTAAGTAAAAAATGTTACAATTGACCCTACTCTCCCCTACTAATAACAATCAATTTACTGAATTTGGGATACATATCTCTAAATTCATTATTGATGTATTTAGAGAAGTCTATTATTTTCAAGCATTCAAAACACAATTCGATTTACTGATTTGTGAGTGGATTTTCTCTTCTTTAACAAAACTAATTGTTTTAACAAATAATTTACAAGGAGTATTTTTACTCCTAGCAAGAGTTTTGACGATGGAAACGCATATCCCATGTGGAATCTCGATGAGTATTGTCGACTCTGGTTTTAAGTACGTAAGTTTTTTTACATCTCGTCGCAAAGAGGCAAAATGCCTGGTTGGCAGAGAGCTGGATTTACGTTCGTGAGAATGGGAGTTCGAATCTAGCAGGACGAAGACTCCCCGTGTTGTGAATGGTGACTGGTGCACGTTAAATCTGTCGGGTCACAAAGCTCTCCATGTTCCTGTAACAAAATGTACCTCTGGATGTACTGAATTGGAGATTGATCGTTCTCTGGTTCAGGTCAAAATTACGATCTGCGGATGAATGAGTTGATGTATGAATGGGTCCACCCTATAAACGGGTGTTATGTATGGGTGTCGCAGAAGTCAAATTTTTGGTCGATTTTGGTTTCGCCACTGGAAAATAAGAGCAATCTAGTGGGACTTGCTAGTTGGAGTTTTTAATAACTAAGAGTAACTATAAGAAAGGTAAGATACTAGATTGAATATATATTTTGGGCAGTTTTATGACTTCTAACTTATAATTAGAGTTTTTTTTTTCTGGACCAAAATGTGAATAAAGCAGTCAATATAAAAGGCAATAACCTCTATGTGAAAGGTATACTCACTCATCAGTCATCACTGATTCTCCCAATTATTTAAGCTAGAAAACTAAAATTTGAAAAATGTGTTCCCTATGGATAAATAGAAAATTTTAAAAAGTTTTTTTTTTCAATATTTTGTAATTATCGGGATATCTCAAAATATAATTCTGATTCACAGAAATTATAATTCTGATTCACATCGGGAAAATAATTCTGATTCACAGTAATGCTAAATAACACGTTTTTACCATGATAGAAACTTCACATTTCGATTATGTTTTTTTTTTTTTTTATCAGATTAATAGAATGCCTAAAAAACTTTCTTTTCGAATTTTTATAATTATCGGGGTAGTTTGCTTAATTGACAGCAATGCTAAACAACACATTTTTACTTAGAAATCTCAAATTGGACCATGTATTCCTTATGGTATAGTGAAGAACTAGATTAATTTCAATATTTTGTAATTATGGAAAAAAAATGAAAAAAAGAGATCATATCGATATTTTGTAATTATTGGGGCAGTTAAGGGGCAATTAATTTAACTGACAAAAATACTCGTAAAAAAGAAAAGGAAAAAAACTTGGTAAAACTCGTTTCTACTAGGACAAATTTGTAAAATTCGAATCACGTGTTTTTATTGAACAAAAAGAAGAACAAAGAAAAATTTTTGTTTCGATATTTAAAAACTATCGGGGTAAATAAAAGGTAATTAGACCAAAAATTGACATTAATATACCAAGTAACATGTTACCATGATCGAAAGCTTAAAATTTAAACCATGTGCTTTTTTTTTTTGGGACTAATCTTCTTCTTTCAAGGCACTACAGTCTGTTGGCGGCCAAGGCCAACCCATAGTATTTGAGACTTTTAGAAAACCCAAAAAAGATTTAGTTCGATGTTTTGTAATTATTCAGGTTACTTCAGTAATTAAACTAATTGACAATTATGCTTACGTTCCCACGGATATGTATAGTGAATAGCTTTATCCGGCTTTTGTGAGATTAAAACGTGAAGAGGTGAGTTAGGTGGCCTACAATGTGAAACCGAGAAGTGGTGAGTTTGTTAGCGTGAACCAATTGACCAAAGTCCGAGAAAGATTTCTAGCCTTTCGATATGCACTTAAAATTCTAATGCTGAGAATTCAGAACAATGCTATCGAAGGCATCAAGAACAAATGTTAGCCTGCCTTATGGTGAGTTGATGTAGGTTGACCAGATGGTCGCCGCAGACAGCTATTACACAATAAAAGTATGTCACAATGTAAAAAATGCTTTATATTAAAATTTCTAATTTTTTTTCTGCAGCAAGTTAAAAATAATATTTAAGTTTAATTAATTGAAATTTATAAATATTTTTATAGCATTAATGAGTACATTTTGTTCTAAGCTACATATTTTTGAGTAAATAGGCATTTTTTGCCTTTAATTAAATCTCGAGGTTTCCGGATAAAATAAAATAAAAATTTTTAAGGGTGCCTCGAACAATTTAATAAATAAAATTTAATTTAATTTTTTTAACTATTAATTTTATTTTATAATTTTAAATTTATGAAAAATTTGTTGAAATTTTGTTTTCCAGGAATAATTATTAAAAAAAAATCTTCTAGTAAAAAAACTGTTCGCCAGAAAAACAAAGTAATGAAATTCACTATAAGAAGTTGCAATTTTCTTGATAATTTAATAGATTTAATTAATAAAAATTTTTTTTATCGCATTAATGAGTGTATTTTTTGCCAAGCTTATATATTTTTGAGTGAAAATTGCGTTTTCTGCCAATTATTTAAATCCCGGATTTTAGGAGGATTTATTGAAATCAAAATTTTCGAGACAGTGTCTCGAACCAAATTAATCAATAAAACTTTATTTTTCTTTAGAATATTGACGGATGTATTTTATTCTTTTAAATTTATCACTTGTTAAAATTTTATTTTCTAAGAAAAAATAGTAATAAAAAAACTAAAAATGTTTACCAGAGAAACAAAACAATGGAATTTACTATAAGAAATGGCAATTTTATTGCTTGATTAATTGCTTTAACTAATTGAAATTCAAAAAATTTTTTCGTCGCAATAATGAGTGAACTTTCTTCTAAACTACATAATATATTTTTAAGTAAAAATTGAATTTCCTGCTGTTATTCAAATCTCCGTAGATATAATAAAATCAAAATTTTTAAGATTGTGTCTCGAACTGATTTGAATAACAAAACTTTTTTTAAAATTCTTACAAATTCACTCTACCTTTTTAAATTTGTCTCTTGTTGAAATTTTGTTTACTAGGAGAAACAATTTAAAAAAAAAAACGTTCTAGTAAAAAAACTTTTTTACCAGAAAAACTAAGCAATGAAATTTACTATAAGAAGTTGCAATTTTATTAATAGTATAATAGATTTAATCTATTGAAAATTTTTATGACATTAGTGTATTTATTTTTTGCAAAGCTGCATATCTTTAAGGAAAAAATTGCGTTTTTTGCCAATTATTTAAATAATCCCAGATCTTAGGAGGATTTATTAAAATCAAAATTTTCAAGACAGTGTCTCGAACCAATTTAAACAATAAATTTTTTTTTAGAATATTGACGAATTTATTTTATATACTTTTAAATTTATCATTTGTTGAAATTTCATTTTCCCAAAAAAATAATAATAAAAAAAACTAAAAATGTTTACCAGAGAAAACAACGGAATTTATTATAAGGAACTGAAATTTTATTGTTAGATTAATTGCTTTAATTGATTGAAATTTAGTAAATTTTTTCATGGCAATAATGAATAAATTTTCTTTTTAGCCACAGTATTTAAGTAAAAATCGCCTTTTCTGCCATTATTTGAATTTCGGATTTTAGGTAGATGTAAAAAAGAAAAATCAAAATTTTTAAGATAGCGTCTCGAACCGATTTGAACAATAAAACTTTTTTTTTAATGAATTCTGATAAATTCACGTTATCTTTTTAAATTTATCTCTCGTTGAAATTTTGTTTACTAGGAGAAATATTTAAAAAAGAACGTTCGAGTAAAAAAAGTATTGTTTACTAAAAAACAACAGAACAATGGAATTTACTATATAAAACTGCAATTTTATTGCTAGATGAAGTAATAGTTAAGATTTTTTTTTTTTTTACTTCCTCCACTCGAATCGCTTCCTATCACCGATCACATCCCTCCCCTTGATATCTCTAATCGATAAATCGATCATTCTTCATCAGTACCGAAAGGTGAAAGCTGTAGATGACCGCTGATATCAAATTAATGCAAGGAATGTGGTTGAGAAGTGATGGGAGAAATTAAATTCCATCCTTCCCCCGTCAATATTCCTAACTTCACGTTTCCGGTTCGGTTAAATTTTTTTTATTCGATCTTACTAAGTTTCATTCCCGGACCAAAAAGAATGAAGATATATTTTTTTCTTCTTTCATATTCTGTCATTATGAATAATTCTTTTTTCGGGAAATAAAACTTAGTTTAATTAAACTCGTGTTACACGTAGAGAATTATCGTTTTATACTATATTATAGATATTACCGCCACAATTTATATTATAAATATTACCACAAAAATTTTCAGTAATGTTTGAGTTTTCAGTAATGTTGGGAGTTACACTAGTGAGCTATTGGCGACGGTTTTTACCTATAACGATAAATCAATAATTCAAATATTCGCACACATGATATATAAGTTAGGCCATTATGCTTTTAAGTGTTGATAATATAGCTTAATTTATAAAAAATTCTTAATACTTTAAGTATTATTATACTTTAAGTATTATTATACTACCAGTTCGTAAAATTTTTCCAAACAATTGCAAAAATGGGTAGCTATACGTTTAGAAGACAGCATTTTATTTTATTTTATAACTGTTGTTGAACAGACGACCCAATTTTTGGGTTTGCGACTACTAATGTTCAACTACGAAGCCTTTATAATTTTGAACCCAATCCAGAAAAAAGAGCAGTCCTGGTTCAATGGGGAAAATTTGACTTCGTAGAGGACTTTCTGATGGAACTAACCCGAATCTGCGTTACATGGAGAGGAAGACTACGAGAACCTCCCACGGTTAGCCTGACGGCAAGGAAACTGTAACCCATGATCCGTCTGAGGATATTTTACGTCACATTGTGGGCGGGATGCGGAATTCGTATCGACCAGCCATCGCCGGGATTCGAACCCGGTTCGCCTCATTAAAAGACGAACCCCTGAGCCATTGCGGTTCAGAAGACAGCATTGTCGTATTTGTATACTATAATGCAACAATTTAGATTGGAAAAGATCAGAATGTGGTAGAAATCACCTTGTCTCCGCACCACGCACCTCAACCATGCGACTCTTATGGCTTTCATCTGGGAATATAACAATAAAGATTCTAAATCAGTCGAAGTAAATCAACACCTCCTAGAAGAAGGAAGGCCTCAGCACGGATAAATTTAGTAGTCCGATATGACGAAGTTAACTGCGCAATTGATGAAAAATAAGAAAGATGCCATTACGTTCGGGTTACTAAGCTGCGCAGTGGTTGAAAATACGAAAATGTCATTACGTTTGGACTACTAAAGGATATTTATGGTAACCCGTGCTGAGGCCTACTCTTTCTAGGAGGTGTTGAGTAAATACGGTCCCGCAAGACATCCTGCATTTACGACAGGTGAAACCACGTGCGAAGCTCTGTATTTTAAAGACTGAGCAGCTTAATAATTACTAAACTATCAAAGATAATGATACTTAGGAAGTAAAATGCATGATACTTAAAAAACGCCATAAATTAATCAGCTATATTTGCCTCTTAATAAATTTAATATAAACTATGTCGCGCGAAGATAAAATATTTAATAGTATTTAAAAATACAAATTATATTGGATAGTATTATTGTTCACCCATTCATTGTCTTTTAGGCAAAAGCGCACTTTTTTTGTTGTTGCCCGCGCTCGAAAAAGATAATTATGAAAAGAAAAAATAATAGTAGGATAGTTGAAATCTAAATAAGTAGATGCTTGGTTTAATTTATTATTTTAATTTAGTTTAGCTATTGATTTAGTTTTATTTCTCAAGATGTCAGATGAAGATGTTCCTATAATATATAAATATGAATTTTGTTATTTATATATTATGACAGATATTACAATAAATCTTTTTCCCCTCTAAAATAAATTCTAAAACTTAACTAATTGTGTTATGGCCATTATTTATCTTTTTTTTTTTATGAAAGGACTTGTTGCCCACTCGGTAGAATAATTTTTGACGAAACACTTAAAAACACAATTTTATAGTCTCAAAAGTAAATGAAACTTTAAAAGTCAACTTCATGCCATTAGGTTACAATTTCTCAAAAATTACATTCCTTATGTTAGGTTTAGTCATTCATTGTTGACTCAAAAATGAATTGAGCACATTTTTATAATCTCAAAAATAAGTAAATATTTTAAAAGTAAGCTTAGTTACGTTGAAATTTCACGGGAATTTCATTCTTTACGTTAGGCCCATTGTTGGCTCAAAATTGAACTGAGAACATTTTTAAAGTATCAAAAATAAATAAAAAATTTAAAAATCAACTTCGTGCATTAGATTGCAATTTCATGGAAATTTCATTCCTTACGTTAGGTTTAATCATTCATTTTTGGTTTAACCATTTCGAAGGCCGTGGTAAGTGTACTTACCACTTTTTAAAGTCCAGGGTAAGCTTTTTTACCACTTTTAATTTAGGTTTCCATTTGTTAATTACTTCAGCTTTCTTGAAATGAGTTTGAATAAAATTGGTAGCCATTTGTTAGTTTAAGAAAACGTATAAAAGTTATAAAACACATAATTACTTTTGAAGTTTGTAGCATTTATAAATTATTTTTTGATAAATAACGAAAAATAAAAGTCAATAAGTTCCTAATAGGTCGATAGGTCGTGGTAAATATACGTACCACCACAAAAAAAAAAAAAAAAAAAAAAAAAAAAGCGGCATTAAAATTTAGATAAGTTTTTTATGAGATAAGTGAGTTATTTTATTATTTCAATTCCAAAAATATTTTAATTTACCTTTAATAGAAATAAATGGCCCATTAAAGGGTCAAAATTAATTTGAATCATAATTTAACATAACCTTGGAAAATTCATTTATATATGCAATAGATTATCCAAATATAATTTTCTATTTAAAAAAAATATTAGTAACTTAAAGTTAAATATGCTTAAAAGTTAAAAAGATGTAAACCATGAAATAAGAAAGAAAATTGACAAAGAATACCTTATAAATCGAATGCTTTAGTTTAACTTTATATTAATTCAAAGCAAAATTCTTTAAGGTGTAAAATAAATATTGCCTTATCATAAATTCTTATCATTATTATCCGGAATTAAATTTAAAATTAAATTTAATTTGAAAAAGCAGGAAAAGTATTTCATTGTTGGCTCAAAATTGAATTGAAGAGAAATTCCGTTGCCGTGAGTGATATGGAAGAATGCTCTCCCTTACAAATCGATAACTCTTAAATTGAACAGAGCTTTGTGTGAATAAATATAATAAACAAAAAATTCATTTATCTGAAAGCAAATTTATCTTCTTTTTTCCTTAAGCATATTATTTGTGGAAATGCTTTATGAAATTATTAGAAATACGTTTTATTTTGTCATCAGACGTGAAACTTGTATAAATGGAACGTCTTTGTTATGGAAATTGTTTTTCTAATTTAGCATTGAGATTATATTTATTAAATACGCCTTTAAAATTTCAACTGTATTGAATATCCTTAAAAAGTCTTTAAATTTCAATATTCTTAAAGTTTAATAAAATTTAAAGCATTCATTGAAGAAATTAGGCAAATTTTTAAGCGTTCATCAAATAAAATAAAATTTAATAAAATTTTAAATGTTCATCAGACGCAAAACTCGTACAAATGAAAAAAATATACTCTTTATAATGGAAATTATTTTTCTTCTATAGTGCGGAGATTATATTTATTTAATATGCCTCTAAAATTGAATATCGTTAAAAAGTATTTAAGTTTCAATACTCGGTAAGTCTGATAAAATTTTAAATGTTCATCAGACGTGAAACTAGTATAAATGAAAAAAGCATGGAAATTGTTTTTCGAATTCAGCACTAAGATTATATTTATTAAATTCGCTTCTAAAATTAGCACTATATTGCATATCTTTAAAAAATATTTAAACTTTAACATTCTGAAAGTTTAATAGAATTTTAAATGTTCATCAGGCGCAAAACTCGTACAAATGAAACAAAAACAAACGTTTACGTCTTTGGAATGGAAATTATTTTTCTAATTTAACACTGAGTTTATATTTATTAAATATGCCTCTATAATTGAAATTATATTAAATATCATTAAAAAGTATTTAAAATTCAATGTTCTGAAAGTTAAATAAAATTTTAACTATTTATAAAATGAAATAAAATTTTAAATGCTCATCAGATGTGTAACTCGCATAAATAAAAAAAACAAAGAAAAAAAAACAAATATAACGTCTTGTAAAGAAAATTATTTTTCTAATTTTGCACTGTGATTATATTTATTATATATACCTCTAAAATTGGAACTATATTTAATATCCTAAAAAAGTATTCCTAAAAAAGTATAAATTTCAACATTCTGAAGTTTAGCAAAATTTTAAATGTTTGTTAAATAAAATTTAATAGAACTTTAAATGTTCATCACACTTGAAATTCATATAAATGCAAGAAAAAAAAACTGTAATGTCTTCGTGATGGAAATTATTTATCTAATTTAGCACTGAGATTATATTTATTTATTATTTTGGAATCTATTAAAGTTTATAAGGTTCATTTTCAAAAACTTTCTCTTTTGATATCCCATGACTTCAAGTAGTTTGAATTACTGAAATAATATTCCAAATAACATTTTTAAACATTTAAATTAATTTACTAAATGTTTTTAGTAAATGTGCACATGCATAGAAATTAGTATTTTAAAAATAAAATCTGTCTAATACCTTTATAATGTTACAAACGCAGCTAAATTGCAATGTTCCAACCTTCTTTGCCCTCCATTTTTAATGCAATTAAACCAACCGTTAATACAAAAGTTAATTAAAAAAATTTTAAATTTTTTTTTTATTAATTAATTTTAATTTTTTTAATTTTCGTTAATTCTTTTTTGTGTGAAAATTGTGTTATATGTAATATACAGCACTGATTATCTAAAATACAGTTTTAAAAGTACCTTTGAATAAAAATAAAAATTCTAATACTATGACAGAATTTTTTTCACTTTGTTGCCATAATTATTGCAATAAATAAATTCTTTTGGGTTGGCAAAAGTGGGTTCAACCCATGACGCGCTGCTATTCTAAGATTTTAAAAAAGAAGCATTCCTATTAAAGCTGAAATTTTTATAGGCTGTAATTCAAATATTTAACTTCTTAGTTTTTTTTTTCTTCAAAATTAATTTTTTCTTTTTTTACTTTTGAAAATGACTCATACATAATTTAAACAAATGCAAGGTACAAGGCAAAGAAAAAAGCAAAATTTTATAAAAAAAAAAAAAAAAATTGTTGCAAATAACGTATTCCGTAAGGATACATAAATTGTGACACGTTATTTCGCACATTACACGCGTTTCACGCCCAGCGTGCAAACAAATGTCTTAGAAACTTAGTACTTTCTGAAAATATTTACAGACATGTGTATTTTTTTTAAAAATCTGGAATAAAAATATTTAAGTGCGTAAAATTATTTAACAGTTTAAAAATTTAAAAGCAAATTAGAGTTGCACTTTTTGTTACAGTACTTCTCAATGATAAGGTCTTGTATTTTAATCCTTCCAGAAACAGCTAAATTCAATTGTAAATTTTAGCCTAGCAGAACATTAGCAAGTTCTAACCTTGTGCGTTACATTTTAAGTGAAGCGACAGGCTTTATCTCGTTGTACACATTAGCAAGAATTGAACATTTGCAAGAATAGTGGTTGAAAAACTGTTAAAAGCAATTTGTTTTACATTTCCATACCTGTCAACTTGTGCGGTCGTTGAGAAAGATTTTACAAAATGGTAGCAAAACAAAAAGCAATTTTTGTTTCTGTAAATATTGAGCAGTGTGCAGGACAATAACAAATTCACGCCATTTCGTATTCGAATGTAAGCAATCTACTTACGCTTTATAACGTACGCTAAAATTGGTGTTTTTGGAAATGAAAACAAATCACGAATGGAGTGAATGTGCGTGAACTTAGTATAAGAATTCTCTTTTATTGGCGTTTAGACTTTGTAACAACCCCTTGGGGACGGGTGATTCATAAAAGCATTCGTACAAAATCAGAATCAGGGTGTAAATAAATATAAAACGGTAACTTAAATGTAAGCATTGCTAATTTGACAGACTTACTTTGCTTTTACTTTAATTATTGTTAGTTTAATCATATGTATATAATCAATGTTAGTTTAAAGTATAACTAAGTAATTTTATTTTGAACTAAGTAATGGTGAATTAAATAAATCAAATAATTATAACCCCGCCCACAAATAAACTGCTAAAGAACTTTTTTGATTACCAGTTTTATCTTTTTACCCTGATTGATACGGTTTTTATACTGGCACGTATTTGTGACAGTCGGCGTGAAAGGGTTAAAGTGCATATGAACATACCATCTCCTGTAAACCCAAAAAGCATGTATCCTTACGGCAACCTTGTGTTAGAATTTTCTTTTTATTGTCACGAAAATGTTTATACTAAAAACCTATTTTCAATAAAGAAAAAATATTGCAGTTTCAAACCTTTCATCCTGAAAGGGTTAAAAATTATTTTTGAAAGCTTTTTTAGAAAGTATTGTCACTTAGGTCCATAATGACGTCTTAGCTGACGTCACACTAGCGATAGGATCAAATTCCATTGTCCATTAAAATTTCATGACAAGGTGGATTTTAAGCTGAGCATACAAGACTTTGCAAAAAGAAACCTCATAATTACCTAAATTTAAGATTATTTTCACCTTGAGACTAGCTTTATTAAAGGATTTTTTCACGCTTGAAAACCTTAAGTCAACCTCAGTTTAAGGTTTTTATATAGAAGGTGGTTTTCCAAGGTTTTGAATTAGGGTAATGTGCGTAGAATAGATTGTCACAGATCGCGTTTTAAGGTCAGAAGGTTTACACGTAAACCGCATCACGAACCTCTTTAGGATTACATTAAAAGGTTTTTGCTGCGTGAAAATAAACCTTATTTTGATATCTGGAAGGGTTTTCTTCTTACAATTGTTAGGGTTGTTTTTTACACATAATTCGAAGACATGTTACACCACAGTTTTTACAGTGTAATGTTTGAAAAATTTATTGTAATTTGATTCGCACTTTTCTCATCTAGGGGTTGCACTCCACTTTTTTCTTTCTTACAACCTGTTTGTCTCTTTACTTTTCTACTCTCATTTGGTGTTTAGACACCGAAGAAGTTTATTGTTTATAGACTCAAAACTATAGTATGTCCAGTTTTGCACGTTCATTTGTACTTTATTCACGTTATATTGATTTATTCAAGCAGTAATGCTTTATTCATTTGAATTGGTATTAATTTTATTAAAAAATAGAACTTTCAGTCGAATAAATGCTTGGCTTGAGCAAAATAATTTATGAAAAATAAAATATGTTTTTCTAACAAATTTAATGATACAGATTTAAATTGCTAAAGCTTAAATATTTTCTAACCTTTTCCAGACGGGTGAGTCGTAAATGTATTCGTTGAACCAGAATCAAGAAAGAAAAAAATAAAAAGCGGTAGCTTATGTTTAGACAAAGCTTATTTTTTATAATTTAAGTCTTGTTTTTGCTTTCAATTCAATTCTAACAAATGAATGTTAGTTCAAAATGTTAATTTTTATTTTGAATTAAGTAGTGATATATTAAGTAAATCAAACTATTATTACTCTTCCCCCAAATAAACTGCTATAGAAATATTTTGCCTACCAGTATTTTTTTTCCCCCCTGATTGTCGCCACCCTGAGAATGCATATATGACTCTCCCGTTTCGAAGAGTTTAAGAAAATTAAAGAGTATTTTGTTGGAAGGAACATATTTCTTCCAAAGAACAATTTCTGCATGCAGTTATATTTTAAAATTAGGTACAATTTAAAGTAATGGTTTAAAACTGTGAAATAAGTTTTATCTTTTTGAAAAAAGAACTGCCGTTTAACCTCGGACAATACATTTATTATTTAAAGAGGTACATGAACACGAAAATTTTCCCGAAATATTAAATGATTTTCTCAAATTCAAGTCTTACATTTATTGGAAATTCTGAAGTTATTCGCATTTTATATTTTAACACGTTCACGCCGGCGTGGCCCTCCGGTGGCCCACGCTAGATTGTCTCATCGGGCGACGCACCGGAGTAAAAACTGGTTACAAATAAATTTCATTTTTTAATTTTTTTCCGGGAATAATAAAAATCCATAACTACCAATTTTTTTTAACGGATGCAATTTTTATATTGAATTGCTTCTTCGCCGTGATAAATTTCCTTACAGTGAATTGTTATTGTTGAGAATAGATTAACTCCTCCCGAATATTATCTAATATTGAAATAGTTCTTCTACCAGTATTTTCTCTTTTCCGTCCCACTTTCAGGCCTGAACACCCGGCGTGAACGTGTTTATTGAAATAACCCAATAACAATGAACTGTACAAATCAAATACATGTTTATTACCTTTTTCAATTTTTATGATCAGTCAGAGTTTAAAAAAAGTATACTTCAAATAAAGGATACAAATGGAATAATACTTTTTCTTAGGAAAAGTAGAGTTTTAAAGAAAAATATTAATAATGCTAACAAATTAATATGTTTAAGTAAAAAAAGAAATTTTCATTCCGTCATTAACACGTTCACGCTGGGTGTTCAGGCCTGAAAGTGGGACGGAAAATACTAGTAGAAGAACTATTTCAATATTAGATAATATTCGGGAGGAGTTAATCTATTCTCAACAATAACAATTCACTGTAAGGAAATTTATAACGGCGAAGAAGCAATTCAATATAGAAATTGCATCCGTTAAAAAAAATTGGTAGTTATAGATTTTTATTATTCCCGGAAAAAAACTAAAATTTATTTGTTACCAGTTTTTACTCCGGTGCGCCGCCCAATAAGACAATTCAGCGTGGGCCACGCCGGCGTGAACGTGTTATTAAAAGACCCTGAACAAATGAGAGAAAAATGTATGTTTCTTCCTAATGCAAGGCTTACTTGCATTTTTAATTAGTAAACTAGACGACTGTCCAAATGATTAACTGAATTCTTTCTTTCTTTATTTATACAAATTGGGCACCTGGGCCGCGCAGAAGGCCCCTATCCCATATATCATGAAGTAAAGAAAAGTTAAAATAAAAGACAGTATGAGTTCAGCAGTCTATGGGGTGACTGTTACTGGGAGACAAGCACCTTGCTTGTATAACTGAAAGAAAATGAAAATAATAAGAGCAACTTGCTGTTAAACTGTGGATGGCTGTGGTTTGATTGTCAACGTGAAGTAACATAAGTCAGGATTTCAGTATTGGTAAAGTGTTTGATGCTTTGGATTATTGATGTAGACTATAGATGCTGGAATTGATGACTATTACTTATGCTGATAGTTGTTGTATGAGGAGTCGGAGGTGAAATGAGCGGCTATTGGTCTTACTTTTTCGTCTTTTTTATAGTTCTCGAAGTTAAAAATCTGATTGAAGTTGGCTGTGCTGCATTTTATGGCTATATCGTAGAAGTCTGCATTTAATTTATATATATATTCGGATAGAAACGGAATTTTGAGATCTTTATGGATATTTGAATTACGTATGAACCATCTGGCACGAGTGATTTTTCTGAGTATTTTATTTTGACATTGGTTGAGCTTTTTCATTAGGTGTTCGGGTATAGTAGTCCAGGCAGGTGAAGCATATGTAAGTATAGGTCGGATCATAGAGGTGTATAGTAATTTTCTGATTTTTAGTGAGGCATTTTGGTTATAGATGAGAGGTTGGATGATATTAACTGCTGCATTTGCTTTGTCTATTATATTTTTAATATGGTCGCTCCAAGTGAGTTTGCTATTAATTATGAGTCCAAGGTACTTTGCTCTCTTAACTATTGGAATTTGAATGTTGAACAGTTTCGGTTTGCATTGAGGTGAAATTTTAATTCTTCTTTTTTGTATGATGAGGATTTGTGATTTGTCGGCGTTTACGGCTATTTTCCATTTTCTACACCAGTCTTCTATTTCATCTATTTGTTCTTGTAGTTTTATTAGAGCTAAGTTTGGATTTCTGGATTTGATTATTATACCAGTATCATCTGCGTAGAAGGCTGTAATGCTATTGTAATCTGCTTTATTTATAGGGAAATCATAGGTGTAAAGTATATATAAAATTGGTCCAAGTATGCTGCCCTGAGGTACTCCGGCTAAGATGTTTCTTTTTGATGAGATGCAGTTTTGGATAGTCACTTGAGATGTTCGGTTTGAGAGATAACAGGATAGAAGTTTGATGAGTCCAGGAGGAAAATTTAGTTGCATTAGTTTGAATATTGTACCGGTGTGCCATACTTTGTCAAATGCTTTTGAGATGTCGATAATTAGGAAAACTATTGTTTCTTTGTTTACTATTGCTCTTCCGGCGTAGTCTATTATTCGAAGTAGCTGTTTGGTTGTATTTAGTTTTTGTCGGAATCCATATTGTTCATCGGGAAGGGCTGTTAAAAGTGGCTTGATTCTGTTGTAAATTATTTTTTCATAGATTTTTCCAATTATATTTAGTAGGCTGATTGGTCTGTAACTCTCAGGGCAACTTGGATTTTTGTTTTTCTTGAGAAATAGAATAACTGATGCATTTTTCCAGATTTGAGGGTAGTGATTTAATGCAAGGCAGCTATTGATGATATGTGTGATCTTCTGAATATAGGTTGGTAGTAGCAGTTTTATCATGATATTTTTGATTCCGTCTTCACCTGGAGCTTTATTGTTTTTTAGGTTTCGGATGATATTACAGATTTCTTCGTTGTTTGTAGGTTCTATTGTTTCTGGTATAGGATGATCTTCATGGAAGTTGTTTACTTTTTCGGTGATTGAATTATGGTGATTTAGATCTGAGTTTGAATTTGGCGAAAATTGGTTTTGAAGGGAATCTGCAAATATTTCTACTTTTTCTTCTATTGAGTATGTTGTGCCAGTTGGTCCGTTGATTGGTCTGTTTATTTGCGGTGCTGTTTTAAATAATTTTGCCATTTTCCAGACTCCCTCCAAAGATTACGTTAAATTTTGTTAACAGTTTTGCTAACTCGAAGACTATTAACACTAAAATTTTCCTGAAATAATAATGCCATAAATGATTATTTGAGTTCGGGTCTTAAATTGATTTAAAATCCTGAGTTTTTTAGATTTAAAATTTATAATCTAACTGGAAAAAAAAACAATAAACTGTGTAAATCAAAAAAAATTTATTTCCTGTTTCAATTTTTATGCATAGCTATAATTTTAAAAACATTACTTCAAATGAAGAATACAAATACAACAGTAATTTTTCTTAGGAAGAGAAGAGTTTTGAGGAAGAATCCATTCCCATATTGTATAGCTAATTGTAGTACATGTTTGATACGATCCAACTCTTTTAAGTCAAAATAAAGCAAATTATTAAATTTTTACAACTCATATGTTGCAGTAAAAAAAGAGTTTTCATTTAAAAAATGTCAAAAGAAAAATCTCTAGTGTGAACAATAAAAAAAAACAAATAAACATAATATTTATGTTTCTTTTCCATATTAAAGTTATTACCTGCACTTTCATTCATTTGCAAAAGATATTTAGAAATAGTGGTAGATAAAATGTTAACAAATTGAATTCATTAAACAAAGAAACACAATTTTTAAACTACCACTTGTAAATATTTACTTGCTTTTCGGAAAAAGTTTGCATCTCTGCAAGTGATTATTAATGAATCAATAAATTTGAAAAATTAAGTGGTAGCGTATAAAAATTTTTTAAATAATTTTATTTTTATAGAGGCAAATAAAAACTTGCCTCTTTTTGTAAATAATTCTTTTCTGTCAAAGTTTATATTTTAATGTAGGATTTTTGGTTTAATAAATTTGATAAAATTTATTTTGTCCAGCACTGCTTATAAATAATTCAAAAGTTCTTTAAAAAAAAGTTATTTTGTTTCAGTTATATCTTGATGAGTCGTTTGAAGTTTCGTTAATAAAATCCAAAATTCTGCAAGTTTTAGTTTATAATTCGTTACAACTTTCTAAAATATTTTGCAGAAAGCGAATGGCATCTCTGCAGTGCAGCAGTCGCTTATTTATATGGATGTGACGGAAATTATTTCATAGCATTTACAACATTCATGCTTTAAGTTCGTTTGACGTGCATACACATCGGTCAAACTCTTTATTGACGAGTATGATCTTCGTGCATAATGTAAAATAAAAAATACCGTAGATTATCTAAATTCTAATAAAATGCAATTAGAATATTAATAGGGCTATGATTCCTTTACATTAGCAATAGAACTACCAAATATTTTATATTAAGGGGAAGGGAGACAGGAGGGGGGGGGGAGGGCTTGCACATCGAAACCAAAAATTTTTAATTATAAACTAATACTCACAATATTTGTTTTTTTTTTTTGAAAAAGAAAAAAAAAACAAGTATGTATATGTTATAACTCTTATAGAGCTCTTGGAAGTAACCTTTTCCATAAAATTTATACTAGAACCATTGCACTGCGTTCCTTGTTGCATGGTTTCATTTATGTATTCTATAGAAGATTTTTTGCTTCGAAAGCTTTCTGAAATATATCGCTGGTTCAAAACTATAACGACACTTCTGCACTCACTTCTCATTCAAATAACTTAAGAAGTGAGTGCAGAAATGTCGTTTTAGTTTTGAACCAGCGACATACATATATATATATATATATATATATATATATATATATATATATATATATATATATATATATATATATATATATATATATATATACATATATATATATATATATATACATATATATATATATATATATATATATATATATATATATATATATATATATATATATATATATATATATATATATATATATATATATATATATATATATATATATATATATATATATATATATATATATATAAGTGGCCGAGGATGGCTACCCAAAGTCCGAAATAATTGAAGCCATCAGTGAATATTTTACTTTGGCGGCCTTTTATAATTATATAAATAATTCTCATAAATCTTCTACTTTAAAAATAGTAGTTAGTAAATAGAAGTTTTTAAATTGTCTATTAAATAATCACTAATTTAATAATCAATATTAAATTGTCTATTTAATTGTCATGCTTACACCAAAGTCTTGTCATACTGGGTCTATTTAAGTGCCAATGCCCGGTATACATTCGCCCGGTATACCCTACACTGATGTTTTTTAAGGTTCAGTGCCACTGCCCGGTATATCCTACACTGATGTTTTTTTAAGGTCATGTGCCACTGCCCGGTATACATTTGCCCGGTATATCCTACACTGATGTTTTTTAACGTCAAGTGCCACTGCTCGGTATACATTTGCCCGGTATATCCTACATTAATATTTTTTAAGGTCAAATGCTCTGCCCGGTATAATGATTTTTTCTTCCAACTTTGGCTGATCTTCCCATGCCAATTCGCGATTTGGGCGGCCACTTCTCGAAATCAAGAACAGTTTCGGACTTTGGCCAGCCATCCTCGGCCAATTCGCGATCTGGCCGGCCAATTCCCGAAATCAAGAGAAATTTCGGACTTTGGCCAGCCATCCTCGGCCAATTCGCGACCTGGCCGGCCAGATGGCGAATTGGCCGACTTCAGACTTTGGCTGTAACATACATACATACATATATATATATATATATATATATATATATATATATATATATATATATATATATATATATATATATATATATATATGTGTGTGTGTGTGTGTGTGTGTGTGTGTGTGTGTGTGTGCGTGTGTGTGTGCGTGTGTGTGTGTGTGTGTGTGCGTGTGTGTGCGTGTGTGCGTGTGTGTGTGTGTGTGTGTGTATAACACGTCTGGTGTCGCTACTAGCTTTCTATGTTACTTTCAGTGTTTTATTTTAAATTTTCTTACATTTGCATATAGATTTTTTTATTGGTGATCATTATGCTACTGTATTAATATATTTTGTTTTGGATACATTATACGTATATATATACGTTGTAATTGGTAAAGAATTCTTGGTAGTAAGTTTTCCGTAAATTTTATTATAAGATCATTGGTCTTGCGCTCTTGGTTTAAACACATCATTGCTTAATTTTTACCCTCTTCAGACCCTTCAGTTCCGCGGTTCTCAATTTTTTCGGCTACGGAACCCTAATTAATTATCAGTCTTTTGGCGCAACCCCTACTTTATAAATAAAGTTTAAGGTTGCTTTATTAATAAAGTTAATAAAATCAAGGTATACTTTAAAAAGTTAATAATAAAGGTAACGTTAATTATGTTAACGTTTTAAGGAATAAAAGACTATATTTGAATCATTTAATTAGAGGAATGAAGATTTTTCATCGTTTTATAATTATAAAATCTTATATTAGGTTATATTACTGGCAGTTCAATTTGAAGTTCTTATGGTATATTTGGTCTTGTTAGGAAATTGTTTCGGTTGTGTATACACGAATTGAAAATATTAAAAAAAAAAAAAAAAAAAAAAAAGAAAAAAGAAACCGCATTAAGGCTCAGTTTGAAATGTAAACTTAAAAAAATTGCTATAAACATTGATAATGGTAATAATGGAAACACGTTTCGTTCTTAAAGAATTCAGTTCTTAATTTAAAAAGCGCGATAGGAAATACTAAAGGAATATTTTATAAATGTTTCTTTCATAATTTGTTCATTATATTGTTTATAAAAATATTATATTTTCCTTTAAATAAACCATTTCTTTTTCATTTTTATTTTATTTGACATAATTTCATAAAGACAAGGTAAAAAAAAAAAAAAAAATGAGTTATATGTTGGATCCAAATACAATCAAAGGTTTCAAAATTCGTCACTGGTTATAAAAAGTACTAAGGCGCGGTAACCCGCTAACCCTTCCACGGAACACAAAGGTTCCACGGAATACCATTTGGAAACCGCTGCCCTTGGCATTCATTAGGATACATCACTAACTACAGGGTAGCAGTAACCTGAAAAAAATCAAAGAGTGGGAACTTCGGGGGAAGAAAAGTCACATGGTTGAGATGAAAACCAAAAATGTCACAAGGTTGTTATTAATAATTTCACAAAAAGCTAACTATTTTTATTTATATAGAGGCAGGCCGGGATAACCTGGTCGGTAGGGCGCTGGACCCATGTCCGAGAGTTCGTGGGTTCGAACCCCGACTGCTGAATACTCCCCGTGTAGTAAATGGTGACTGATGCACGTTAAGTCTGTCGAGTCGCTAAATCCTCCATGTTCCCATAACAAATCAATACCTCTGGGAGTACTGGATTGAAAATCGATCGTTCTCTGATTCAGGTCAAAATTACGATCTGTGGATGAATGAATGGATGTATGAATGGGTCCACCCTATGAAACGGGCTGTGATGTGTGTGTGGCTGAAGGCGAATTCTTGGCCATAGGATGGTGCCAGTGAAAAACAAGAAACGCACACTCTGTCTTAAATTTGCTCGGTTTCACCAAGCAGGCTTGCCTGTGTGGCAAATGGCATTAGAAACAACAACAATTTATATAGAGACAAATACAGATTTGCCTCACTTTGTGAATATTTCTTTGCCGTAGCAAAGTTCAGATTTTAATTCAATGTCGATGACTAGTTATTGTTTTTAAAAAAAGCTACTTCAAATAAATAATAACTGTTCTACTGAAGATAAGTATCTTAGAGAAGAAAATTAAAAAAGGATCGATTTAAATTTTCATGTATTCCAAATTAATATGTTAAAATATGAATTAGTTTGTCATTTTATCATTAAAAATAATGAAAAAAAAGATAGAAATTCCTAATCGAAATACGAAATCCGTATTTATTATCACTAACAGCGAAAATAGAACGCATTAGAACGTCGACCTAAATGCATAATTAATTTAATCTACAAGAATTAATATAGATTAATTAATCACCTCTTCATACTCATCTCCAAAGAAAGAGAAATGAGGCGCTCAAGATAAAAGACATCCCTTCAAGTTCACCTTCATATTGAAAATTCCAAGATGCTCCCGGAATTCCTGAGAGTCTTTGTTCCTCTCATCCGGCAGCCGGATATTAAAATCCGAAATATGGCTTTTCATCATTCTTTCATTTCGAACCTTCTGAGCTCTTATTCAAGATTTAGAGCCTATGCTAATGTCGTTGCTTAGAGCTCTGTTGGAATCAACCAGGGTGAGATACGGTTAATTTTTTAAAATATTAACCGTGTCAATTTGTATCAAACTTTAAAAAAAAATGCAATAAATAGACAGATAAAGTTTATTATATATTTGGAGAATATGTTCTTAACCCATTTATCCGAAAGTTTTGTATAACTTTCTCTTTATACGGCTTTTTTTTCTTTTTCCAAGTAATGTTATGTTATTAAAATATTTTTTGGAATTGATATTGATTTTGGATTTAATTATTTTTTGTACCATTTTTTTTCCGTACCATTACCCTTTGTAAAGAATTTACCATAAGCCCAAAGCTTTTGTGGTCAAATAATGAAATTTTTAAATTCTGTGTTTAAAACAGAGTATACTGTGTAATTCTGTGCTAAAAATTCAAAGTTTTTGTTACAAATATACTCGATAATAAAATATTAATTGAACAAATGCGAGTCCTGGTGGCTCAGGGGATAGAGAGCTTGCTTCCTGATGAAGTGACTCAGGTTCGCATTCTAGAGGGTTCTAGTCGATACGGATACAGCAATTGGCTCGCATCGGCCACAGTGCTGACGCAAAATATCCTCAGTAGTAGCCAGATCATGGGTTAGAGTATCCTTGCCGTCAGGCTAACCTTGGGAAGATTTCATCGTTTTCCTTACGTTGTAACGCAAATGCGAGTTAGACCCATCAAAAAGTCATCCATGAAGACGAATTTCTCCCAATATTTGATCCAGGAGCTCCTTTGCTTTTTTGGATTGAGCTTAAAATTACAAGGATACGGAATTGAATACTGGAAGCCGTAAAATCAAAATTGGGTCAGCTTTTCAACGACGGTTATAAAAATAACGATAAATTTCAAAGAGCAGAAAAAACAGCTCTTCGTTGTTTGCATTTTTACTTAAACCCATGATTCCAATGTAATCATTACTGTTACCCACATTAATGTGAACAAAGCCCTAAATTTATAATTAGTTTCTGTGGAAAATAACTGTTGATAATCCTCGCTACTCGTGTTTATTTATTTCATGCTAAAACAAGCTCGAAAATAATTTTAGTACTAGTTTTGCATATTTTCTGTCATACAAACAGCCCTAGTATACTTTTCACTGCCTTATGAAATGTTGAGACCAAGACTCGTAACGTATCTACTTCAAAGTAATAAAAAGTAGTGGTTTTTTAGCAATCTGTTTCAGAAAGATTCAATGTATACTACCGCATCATATTATAAAATAATGGCTACAGTTTGGACAGAGTACCATGCTGTTATCGTAAATTTCATAAGCTTATGACTTCTATTGAATGTTTTAGAAATTCGTTATTGTTAGTTATAGTGCAGAATTTTAATTTTCAAATATTTCTGATCGATGGTAAAGAACTAAAGCATTTTGTTTTTTCAATTTTTTACAACCTGTATTTAATTTTTTGTGAAAAGTAGCTACCCTGAATAAATGACTATATACATATGACTATATACGTTCCAATCTGTAATAAAAAACCGATTTTATATTGCGAAAGTATATGGTCGAATTATGCATTCACTATTTTATTCAGAACGGTAGTTAGGCACTTTAATTACATCACACTAACGAAAGCACGGTTCGTAATTCGTCAGATGAATGTTGGATATGTAGGGTACCTCGGTATTTGGCGCGTAGCGCCACCAACCGACTCATCTTATACTGGTTTGTTCTATGCTCAAAAGTCATGAAGGAATAAGCTTATACTGGTACAAAATAAACGGGGGAGATCCCCAGGGTCAATTGGCGATCGAAATGGGCTGCAGGTGGCGTAGAGCAGAACTCTCTACCTATGGCAACACTTCACATGCTTTCCCTATTAGCGTGTGGAAAGTCATAGAGGAAAGAAGTACGTTAGTTTCTCTCTTGATTTTCATATAGATTAAAATCTTTTAAGTTGGAAAACTATATGGAACTGCAAAATGCATTAAACATAGTTCTAAAGAAAAGTATCACGGAAATTTTAAAAAATATTTTTATTAAATAAAAAGGAAAAATATTAAGAAAAGGGAAAATATCGTAGTACATTCCTATACAACTGAAAAGAGGAGGAGAGGGAAGGGAGAAGGGCTAAATGTATGAAACCGGCCTCTCCCCAGATGGCGTATTCTTTCTTTCTTTCTTTATTTAAAATAAATTGGGTGCCTGGGCCGCGCAGCGGCCCCTAACCCATACATCGTGAAATAAAACATTGGATGAAAGACATTTTGAATTTTGCAACATTATGGTGGCAATAATAAAAGGAAAATAATACAAAAATAAATAATAAAAGAATTTACAGTCAATTTGGATTTTACATGGTTTTCAATTCAATTGGAAAATGTTACTTTTAAGTTTAATACAGTAGATTTCGTAGATTTTAATAATAATAATTTTGAATTTTTAGAGTTCATATTTAATGTTCAGAGTTTGTATTTTTGTTTTCAGCTGATCCGAGTAGACTGCAGGTTGAACAGGAGATTGATGCAATTGGATAGTTGATGACTGAGGTCTATGACTCTGTGCACAATATGCTGATTCTATGGTTTGACGATATTCTGACTGGATGGATGATTCTGATGATATTTAGAAAAAGTGGTTTCAGTTGGGGTAGAACCTGGGATCTTTGTAGTTGTAAGCGGGTGCGTTGTCCATTCGGCTATGGTAGTTTACTGTTATTTATGTTGATAATGATGAAGTGAGGCATCTGACGTGTAAAAGGCTGCAATAGGTCGGAGATGGCAATCTTTTTTGTAGTTTTCAAATGATAGGATTTGGTTGAAGTTGGCTGTTTGGCATTTTTCGGCTTTTTTGTAGAAATCTGCATTTAACTTATTAATGTATTCGGAGAGGAGAGGAATTTTGAGGTCTTGATGAATATTTTTTATTTCTAATGAACCAACGGGCGCGGGTGATTTTTCTGAGGATTTTATTTTGGAATTGATTTAGCTTTTTCATTATATGATCAGGTATTGTTGCCCAGGCTGGAGAAGCATATGTTAAAATAGGTCGGATCAAACTGGTGTAAGATGGCGTATTCGAGTGTTGCGATCGCCAATAGTATATAAGAGTTTAAAAAAAACAGTGGTACTATCATTTGCAATATTTTGATATGATACAATCTGACATGAGGAATGCGGTTACTGGGCTATATTTAATATTGTCTATTAAGCTGATATCTAGCAAATGATTGAAATTCGAGGCCGTACAGTTTCTAGCGTCGCTATAGAATTTACTGTTAAGTTTGGCTATGAAGCAGTTAATTTCTTCTATGTCTAGATCCTTCCTTAGTATTCTGTTGCTGATAGCTCTTGTTTCACCAGTCATGTATCTTAAAAATTTACCTTCTGTGTATGACAATTTTTTCTTTAAATTATCACTGATAGTGGTTAGGGCGGGGCTAGCGTAGGTAAGAATTGGTCAAATGGCTTGTAGGTGTATTGTTCTTTTATTTTCCAGGTTTAGCTTTGAATTTTTATTTAAAGGTGCTTTTAGTGCGTAGAACGCGCCTCTGGCTTTTCTAATGGATTCACTGATGTGAGTACTCCAGTTAAGGTTGTTCGTAATTGTAATGCCAAGAGACTTAGCTTGTTTAACTTGGGTGATTTTAGTGTTAAATAATTCGATAGTTGATATCTTATTTTTGAACTTCTTGCCATTAATGATGATTAAATTGCTCTTATCAGGATGAAGCTTAATTCTCCATTTTGCGCACCAAATTTCCACTTCATGGAGTTTATGTTGTATCGTAATTCGTCTGAGTTTAATTTAATTATTAAACTAATTATTTTAGAAAATAAAGTAGTACATACTACTAAAAAATATATAAATCAAATGCGAAATAAGGAATTTTTACCTTTATTTCGCTTTAGAAGAAAATAGTCTGTGAGATACAATATTTATTATATTTTCATCAGTTTCTTTAAATGCGTATAGAAAGACGTAATATTTGTTACGATTTTTAGATATCATTTTTATTAATTCTTATTAATTGATTATTCAATAATTTTTGTTTTCCTCATTTTTCATGATTTAAGAAATCAGGCAAAAAGAAGGCTGTGCTTATCTTGCAACAGAGTATAGACCTACGGCGTTCACGTGACTATTTACGTCAGAAGCATAAACGGCATTTAAATTCTTTAAGAAACTTTGTTCGTCTCTTAAAAATAAAATGTAATAAATCTCTTTTTGCTGAGGCTTGAAGTGTAGTTAAAAAGAAGATGCTCGGTTATTAAAAAGAAGTTTGTATTCTCAACTCATGAGTTAGATTGCGTTTTCTTTTATAAAATCGCGTGACCTATTTTTGCTTCAGGAAATGATTAATTCTTGCTTCCACCCTCTTTTTTTTCCTTCTCTGTTTTATAAAATGCTCGTCTTTTTCTTTTTTAAAAGAATTCAGATTCAACTTTTTAGTTAAGTTTTACAGTCCCTGGCCATATTATTAGACTCACTATAAGATTCTATATAAAATTATAATTATCAGATGATGCTATACAGCTGTATTGCTTTTACTCGAATGAAACCGGTTTGCATTTGTTTACGCTCCTGTATCAATTGGTTAACATTGTAATACCATACGTTGAAAATAAATACAAATGGGATATATATATAAAATCTCCAGAATAAAAACCCATTACATGTATGTTTAAATATAAAAGTATTACCTATAAACTTGTGAAAATCATGTCATTATTTAAAAACTACAGTGCGTCTAATAATTTGATCTAATTATTATAATATACTAATATAATGCTTGATATAATAAGTATTCTATATTTATATAATATATCGTCTAAATTATCCTATACTCAAATTATATATTATAAACCGTCTAATTTAAACAATTGATACACTAACAAGTGCAAACCGGTTTCAGTCACATGAGAACAATAAAACTGTATAGTATCACTTGAGTAATTAAGATTTTACATAGAATCTTATAGTGCGTCTAATCATTTGGCCGGGGACTTTAGTTTTACTTAAAGGACACCATAAGGTGAACTGCTTTTTATTATTCTATAGAATTATACAACTATTTCGTTATACATTTTTAAAAGTGAAGATTATTAGGAACAAAAAATTGCTATCTTGCAATTATAAATGCTAGGGTTTGGTTCTTTACCCATCTGGCTTAGCCCCCCCCCCTTGCTATCATTGTAGTTTCGCATCCACAAAGCTACTTTCTAATTTTATCTTTTTATTTACCATAAAAAGTTGTTTAATATTTACGCAATAGTTCAAAAGACTAATTCTTAATATTGTTTAAGAATTTTAATTATTTTGTACTCATTATTCTAATTGCATACATTGGCTGCCCAAAAGTTTACATAAAATTTATAATGAATGTAAATATTTATTTACTGTTTAATTATTGAAAAACGGTAACTAAATATATCTGAAAATGCAGCAAAATAAGGTAATATCATGCGATTGTTTTGTCATATAAATAAGAAATAGCACTTTTAGTATTATGCTTTTAAATTCATATATAGAAATATTTTTCCGAAAGTAATATTAAAAAGAGATGATAAACAAATATTGCTGGTAAGTAACGTCTAATGAAAGCTTAATGAATATTGCTGGTAAATAACTTCTAATGAAATCTTAATGAATATTGCTGGTAAGTAACGTCTAATGAAAGCTAAACAAATATTGCTGGTAAGTAACGTTTAATGAAAGCTTAATGAATATTACTGGTAAATAACTTCTAATGAAAGCTTAATGAATATTGCTGGTAAGTAACGTCTAATGAAAGCTAAACAAATATTGCTGGTAAGTAACGTTTAATGAAAGCTTAATGAATATTACTGGTAAATAACTTCTAATGAAAGCTTAATGAATATTGCTGGTAAGTAACGTCTAATGAAAGCTAAACAAATATTGCTGGTAAGTAACGTCTAATGAAAGCTTAATGAATATTACTGGTAAATAACTTCTAATGAAAGCTTAATGAATATTGCTGGTAAGTAACGTCTAATGAAAGCTAAACAAATATTGCAGGTTAGTAACGTTTGATGAAAGCTTAATGAATATTGTTGGTAAGCAACGTCGTATGAAAGTTAAACAAATGTTACTGGTAAGTAACTTCTAATGAAAGCTAAACAAATATTGATGGTAAGTAACGTCTAATGAAAGGTAAACAAATATTGCATGTAAGTAACGTCTAATGAAAGCTGAACAATTATTGCTGGTAAGAAGCGTCTAATGAAAGCTAAACAAATATTGATGGTAAGTAACATCTAATGAGAGCTTAATGAATATTGCTGGTAAGTAACTTCGAATGAAAGCTTAATGAATATTGCTGATAAGTACGTCTAATGAAAGCTAAACAAATATTGTTGATAAGTAACGTCTAATGAAAGCTAAACAAATATTGCTGATACGTAACATCTTTTAAAATCTAAACAAATAATTTATTATTAAATGCTGTTATAACATTTATTTCATGCTGGTGACAGTTAAAATGTCTTCTTCGTTTAGTAAGGCTTAGGATTTTTTTGTTGTTTAGTTATCATATCGTGAGAGTTTTCTAATGTATAGAATAACGTAATGCATTATTCAGAAGCGTTCGCCGCTTACAGAATAGAAGACAATTCCTAGCTTACTCCTCAGCCAAAAATTTTTATTCCTTTTGCAGATAACAAAATATTGGGAATGCATGGCTTCATTTTCCCTGAAACAGGTACAGCATGCAAAAAATATTCTCAGTATCAGAAATCGATAATTTTTTTTGGAAAAAATTTTCTCCAACTAGAAATACATTTTCTTTACACATTTGTGATATTTTCTTTCGTGTTTGTTTATTTCTTTGCCCGGAAGTAGCTACGATTTTCCGGCGTTAAAAAGATAAAGTAAAATGTCAATGTTGTGAACATCGTGAAACGACCCATAACCTTAAAAAATATAGTACCGAGTTGGTTGTACTGAGCAAGTATAACTTGAGCAATATATACCATAAAAATGACAATGTAGAGAATACCGGGCAAGTGTATAGATTTTTGATCGGCTTGCGGTAGTGTTTAAAATTTACTATTACCTTAGATATTTATACTAAATTCTAGAATTACAATTCAATATCTTCTCTCGCCTCGACACACCGAGTTTTGGGATATTAAACGATTATATTTGGATTGCATTAAAATGCAGTAAATGAAATATACATTTGATTATAAAATTAGGGTTTTTATCCAGAACTCAATACTATAGAGACGACTAAAGATATTAACTAATAATTATAAATATTTATTAATTTTGCACAATATTGCTATTACAAGACAATAAACTAAGCAGCTAGAAAGAGGGTCTGTGAGGTACGGGCTAATCTCCAAATGAAGAAGGAAAAAAAAAAACTTGACTAAGTCAGCTAATTTTAATAAGTTGATGAGTTGTGCAATTTAGCGGCAACTTTAATTCCTCAAGAGCTTTTAACACATATGTTACTGTTGTTACTGCATATGTAAATGATTTTTTTTATTTAAAATATACTTGGGTTTAGTAATTTAAAGAAGCACAATATTTTAAATCTTATTCATAAAAACTTAATACCCGAATTCGTTTTGTAATTCACAAAGTTACAAAAATATGTTTTTAAGTGCAAAAAACCGGACTAAACCTTTTTTATTTAAAAAAAAAAAAAATCGCATTTCTTAACAACTTTAGTTGTAGAAGTAGTTTTTTTCTGGCTTTAAAATTTAATTTATGCCTATTATAATAGTCAGATACTACTAATTAAGAAGAAAACCTTTGTATTTAAAACAATCGGTATTTTATAATGATACTATTATTAGGATATTTTTACGTAAAAAACATCAAAATATAGATTTGTATTCAAAATTATCAAGAGGAAGTTTGTGAGCTATGTTTATTGAAACAATCAATAGTTTAGGGTAAATATATAACGATGCTATTGTATGGATATTTTTACGTTAAAACACATCAAAATATAGATTTTCAATCAAAACTATCAGAGAGAAATTTGTTAACTATGTTTATTAAATAAATCAATAGTTTAGTGTAAATATATAATGATGCTATTGTTTGGATATTTTTACATTAAAGACATCAAAACATAGATTTTCAAAACCAAAAACAAAGACATTTAAATATAGATTTAATGAAAACTATCAGAAAGAAGTTTATGAGCTATGTTAATTTTCAAACAGTGGATTGTGTCAACCGTCTTTGTGTCTTAAACCTTTTGTTTAAAAGTGATATGAATTGCTTTAATTTCATTATTCAGAATTTTTAATTTGAAGCTGTTTTTTTTTTAAACTATGCTAAATTTTACAACGAAAAGAAAATTTCAAATAGAAACAGCAAAATATAAGTTAATCTATTAGTAGTACCTTAAATTGGGAAATTTTCACTTCAAATGTAAATTGCGAGTTTAAGTTCAAAAGTTCGTTTTATAAGTATACAGATCACATTTACAAAGTCCGTGAAGATCAAGTTATAGTCATGAACATAATTTAGAGGTATAGGCTAATAGGTTGGTTTAAATCTCATATTACCCTTATTCCAACAAATATATTAATTGACTAATCTACATAATTATTTTTGTGCGAAATAAGAAGCTGTTTCACTAGAAATAAACTAGCAATTATTCACATTCATTACCAGTGTTTAATATGTGGTTTAACGTTCAAATTATGTATGTTTTTTTTCAATACCATTATACTCTTAAAAAGTATTGAAAATTTTAATGACATTATTTACAGTTCTTTGTCCTAATAAGTAATATTTTTCTTTTCTTTTTATTGTTATTAAATTTATTATTAGTATTTCAAGTATTTTTAAAATTTTCTTGGGTTTTATATTACTGTTTGATTATAGAAATTTTTTTTTTTACATTTTAATTCCGTGTTCTTTTTTTATTTAATTTTTTTTTATGTTTTGGCAACATTCTGAGTTAACTGATTTAAATTGCATTGCTTTTAAAATATTAAGGCTGTTTTTAATGCTTCGATTGAATTTTTTTTAAACAATTGTTTCATCAAAATTATATTGATTTATTTATTTATTTTGCATTATAATATATTTTTTGGATAAATTCAATCCAATTTATGATGGGTTATATTTTTAAATAAAATTTTATAAATTACAACGAGCTTTTATATGATTATTTTTTCAGAAGATTTATTTTTATTTTGTTTTAAAAATAAAAATTTAAAATTGAAAATTTAAAAAAGATAAAACATATTAAAGAAGACTTATACAGTTTACAAGTTATTCACGAGAAAAAAAAGATTCTTAATTTCAACATTTGAAAGCTATTTTTATTATATATCCAAAAAAAAAAAAAAATTTGAATTATAATTTCTCATTCATTTTATTCAATAAGGCTACACATTTAAGCAATGGAATAAAATGTATTTATTTTGCTTTTAATTTCAGGAAATTTTTTAAATGATTGTTTATTGCTTGAAAACTAATTAGAATTTATAAAATAATAACTTTTTTAATTGCGCCCTTATTTAATTTATTATATCTATGGTCCACCTTTTAAATAATGATATACTATTGCAATAACAATGTATAAGTATTTTTTTGTTTTTTTTGTTCGTAGGTTTTTCTAGTTAAAATAAAACACGTGAGCGAGGAAAAAGAAGTTTCGTATTATTAATTTAGTTACTCAGTAGACATTTCGATTCTGAATTAAAAAATATATCTCTTAAAGAATCTGTAAACTTTTATCTCTAATTTATTCAAATTCTAATTTATTTTTATTCTAAACAACAGAATTTGCTTGCGAACAGGTGAGTTTATTTTTCAAGTTTATATCTAAGTAATATCTAAGTAATTTATATCTAAGTAATTTATATCTATTTTTATTTCCAATGAGCTGCACAATCAGTCTTGCCGATGAGCAGACCTAGTGCGTTCTCCAGAAGTGGTATCCACTCTTTCAGGACCACCACAATGGGTGAGATACCGTTGGCCATGTTAATTTGGACGTCTAGTTTCTGCCACACTAGATGGCAGCACCGAGACTCTATTTGTATTTGGATGCTAAAGTGCACTAGGAATTAAATTTTGCCGGAAGTGCCAAGAGTCTATCTATATAATAAAACTGTCAAATTTTCTTCAATAAGATTAGTTAATAGTGCTATCAGAATTTTGATTTGAACTTAAAAGAAGAAAAAAAAGTTTTCTCTTAACTATATATATACAATCTGTTGTTATTTTTCGTTGAAATGTTTTTTTAGTTATTTATTTACTAACTTGTTAACCTTAGTTTCAAATGAATTTGGACAGTTATGGCAAGGAACTAGTTAACAAGGAACTAGTTAAATGGTCATCCGGCTATTTTGCCAGCTTTTAAAGTATAAAAAGCTCGTGAACATCAACAAGTTCTAGAAAAAATGGGAAAAACTACAAGATGCACAATAAAATTTGTGGGGGAGGGGGAGAGGAGTCTTAATGTAGGTTTAGCATAAATTTGTGAGCAGGTTTTAAAAGTTAATATTTCAAAAATTATTACATATATTCTAATCAGCATGGAACAAAGAAAAATTCAAATGCCTTTTTTTTCAAGAATATATATATTTAATATTTTGTCTTTCATGACTTCTATAAATAATTTTCTTATTAATCATCTGATTCAACTAAACATTAAAGGTTTTCAAAAATATTCAAACGATGTGGTTTAAATGTGATTCAGTACTTTAGTAGTAGTCATTAAAGAAATTCACTATCTGTTATTTCACTTTTTAAAAATTTTCTGTTATTAACAACATTTTAATTTACCAAGCATTTTTAAAAAGCATTATAAATATTTATGAAAATTAAAAATTTGAAAATAGCAACAAAATATTAAAGAACAGGTACAATGTTTCTATTTCATTACAATTTAAAAAAGATAAGAAAAACTGTTAGTTGTAAATTTGTAAAGAACAAGTCGTTATATTTGCAATCTCTAATTAAAAAGAAAATTCTAAAGATATATATATATATATATATATATATATATATATATATATATATATATATATATATATATATATATATATATATATATATATAGGGGAGAGTGGGGTAGCCCCGCCCACTTAAGGACTATTGCTTATATTTCTGTATAATATTGAGTAATAATCAAGATTTTTGTATGTTTCTATTGTTTTATCATTTAATTAAATAATACAAAAAGAATAAACCAAAAAAGGAATAGTTTAACTTAAAAAAATAGAAATTTAAAAAAACATGTTTTTCAGCTCTTTTCAAAATGTGTCGGGTAGCCCCGCCCAGTTACAAAAAATATGTTTTTTGATTGTTTTTTCAGGTGTAAATGAAAATGACCAATGTATTGACAATGGATAAACCTTATTTATCATTTTTATCACAAAATTATTTTTTTTATTACATATTTATATACTTTTAGTGAATTCTATCATTTATTAACAACAAATGTTATATTTTTTATTATTATTAATGTATATTAATATATTATAATATTAATATATATTTATATTAAATATTTAAAGAAAATAATTTAATTTAAGTAAATCTTTGGAACCGTGCATTTATCGACGAAATAAAAGTGGGCTGTGATACCTAACATTCATATGAGCGGGGCTACCCGAAATTAAATTCTTTTGTAAATTTGTAATTACTCGAACAATTTTTCACAAATAAACTTCGTTTTTTGTGCAAACTAAACTTAAGACTACATACTTTAATGCTGTATGTATAGAAAAAATTATTTTTTTAATATTAAAATGAAGTTTAATCGAAACATTCAACCAATTTTTCTTAATATCATGACAACTGCATTCAATATATTTTCAAAACTATTGTTTACCATGTTACCAGCTGCATAAATACTTGAAACTTTGAAAATAATCTTTTTTTAATATAACAATTATTGTCCGATGGCCCATTGACTTGAAAAAATATTCTATACATATGAAATTGACATTGGGCGGGGCAACCCGACTCTCTTCTACAGCAAAATAAATAAATACAAAAAAACCTGAAAAAAATTAGGAAAAACAATAAGTATCATTTATTGCGCATAGGCTGCAAGTAAATAGAACTCATAAGATAAGTTTAAAATGAAGATAAAACAAAGGTAAATTACAGCCAAATGAAAAAAAAATTTTCTGTAATTTACCTTTGTTTTATCTTCATTTTAAACTTATATATATATATATATATATATATATATATATATATATATATATATATATATATATATATATATATATATATATATATATATATATATATATATATATATATATATATATATATATATATATATATATATATATATATATTGCAAATATATATATAATGGCTTTTTTATGAATTATTTTCAAGCAGTGCTAGACAAATTAAATTGAAATCAAATTTACTAAACCAAAAATCCTACCTTAAAATATAAACCTTGACAATAATCAATTATTCACATAGAGGCAAGTTTGCATTTTTACCTCATAAAAATAAAATTATGAACTTTTTTTTAATAGATACCACTTAATTTTACGAAATTATTATTTTATTAATAATCACTTTCATAATTAAAATCACTAGTACGCTTCAAAAAATCATCCTCAATTGAACTAACATGCGAGTAATACTTACTTGCTTGTAGAAAAGAAACGCAAGAGATTTTGCGTAATTATATTTTAAAATGATGGGATGAAAAACTCATTTTTACATATTAGTAATGAAGATAGTAAAATTAAATTTAAATTCAAAAATGCATTGATTTAAATTCTAACCTAGCCAATAAGGGTTTTCCGAATATTATCACCAATGAAATTCATGGGTTATATTGAAATAATTCTAATTATTATGAGTTTTTAAAACATAAATACAAAAACGATTTAATTGTTAAACATTATCGTAGTTCATTTCTTATAAGTTCATTTTAAAAATATTTTAAAAACTTGGTACTTTAATTTTGTGATTTTTATTTAATTTTTCTGCTTTTAGAATGAGTACTGATTTTTTTTAGTATGAACTAACTATGATAAGCTATTCCTAAAGCAACAGGACGGAATAGTTTGGATGTATGACATTTTATACTGGATTAGTTAAAACCTATTCCAGTATAATAAACAGTTTATTTCCAGTATAATGAACAGTTTATTTCCAGTTTAATAAACAGTTTATTTCCAGTTTAATAAACAGTTTATTTCCAGTATAATAAACAGTTTATTTCCAGTATAATAAACAGTTTATTTCCAGTATAGTAAACAGTTTATTTCCAGTATAGTAAACAGCTTATTTCCAGTATAGTAAACAGTTTATTTCCAGTATAATAAACAGTCAACACCGATGAATGCAGGTAATACGTGTAGACTTTAAAATTATGAAAGGATGTATGAAGGAAGGATAAAGTCTATAAACGGCATTCTCTCCGTATGTGCAGGCTCTAACTTCTAAATAAGTCACCCTATTAAAGATGAGAGCCAATGAGTGATTTATTCCTTATTTAAGTCTGTTATTTAAATTACAATGATTATCTATTTTGGATGTTTTTTTTAAAAATTTAATTTACATTATTGTAATAAAATAAATAGTTTTTTTCTTCTTATTATGGGTTTTGTTAAATTATTTTTCCGAATAAAATTTGCTTACTAATTTTTCTTATCGATGGCAGCACTGATATGTTACTAGCTTCATTTTTTTCGACAAAAAAAATTTTTTAATTTTATTTTGTACGATTCAAGCTACAAACTCAACTTTAAAATTTTTCTTATTCGCGAATTTAGTTAACTGTTAAATTAGTTTTTTACTTTTAAACCACATTTTTTTTTGCTTTGCTACACGCAGGTAAGTTTGGTTTCTGCTTTCTTTCATTCCATACTATTTTTCAACTGTATTTTTATTTTTAGTGATATAGACACATTATAAAGATCAATTTTTATCTTAGGATAATTATCCAGGTTACTTATTCAGAAATATCGCATTAAATTATAGCAAAAGATGTGTCCTGATGAAGACTTTTGCTTTTTCCTATTAATAGTTTTCTGTTTTATATTATTTTATTATTATCATTTGTGTGTGTATATATATATATATACAAAAGACAAAAAGGATAAAATGAAAAGAGAGAAAAACAAAGAAATTATTTTCACGTTATTTTATTTACTGCGCAAAAGTTGCAAGTATATAAAACTCATAAAAATAGTTAAAAATATAGAGAAAACATGGAAAATGTAATAAAGATTCATGAAAAGAGAAGAAGAAAAATTATGAAAATAAAATATTTAAAAAAAATATTTATAAAAAAAGATATATTAAAAAAGTGGAAAACAAAATAATGGAAAGATATAATCTCGTCATCCGATCCCAATATTATATCCGCAAAAAGGAATGCTTTTTAATCTTGTATGAATGCACCCAAAGCAAACTATATCAATACAATAGTGTGAGCAGCACCCAAAAAATTGAAACGAAAATAAAACAAATTAAGCAAAACTTTTCGAAATAAAATATATCAAGCAAAAATAGCAAATAAAATGAAAGAAAAATATAGAATTAAAAATGAAATGTTATCCATAAAGCGAGTAGCGAATTCAAATGAACTTTCGGAATCTTTCAGGAATGATTTTAAATATTTTCGTAACAAGTTTTGTCAGTTTACAAAATTTGAAAATAGAAGCTTAAATAAAGGAATCTGTCATGGCGCGATCTTATTGCAGTACTGAAGCGCATTTGATTTGTTATATATATATATATATATATATATATATATATATATATATATATATATATATATATATATATATATATATATAATATCAGGGCAACATTCCTGTTATCATTGTTGTATTCAGCTTGAATAATTCAGTCGCAAGCCGTAATACTTTCTCAAAAGGTTTATTTAAAGGTAGGCTGGTGGTTATAACAGTTCACATCCCCACTCCATAAGGGAGGGGATGTGGACAAAACTCCTGATGGTTCCGGCAGATCTTACATGGAACACATCATATATCAAAAGACCGAAAACCATTGCTCTCGCATTAACTACTAATAGAAATTGAGTAAAAAGGCTCTGTCTTGTAACCTTACGCATTAAGGAAAATCATTTAATGCTTCCTAATATGGAAGTGAAAGAGGGACAGTTTCTAAAAATAACTCCTTCTTTGAAATATAAATCTAATTACAATTCAATGGTATGTTTTCAGCCTTGAATTCCCAAAATAGAATATCTCACCGCTTATTCTTTAACAAAGACATTTTATGAAAACGAAAGAGTTTTAATTCTTTTATTAATACGAAAGTATTTATAATTTTTGTATTATATCCCCCCCCCCAAAAAAAAAATTTTTGGTAAGCAAAAAAGAAAAAAAAATTGAACTATTTTGAATTTATAAAAAATTCAGGTTGGTACGACTGTCCTTTTCCCGACTACAAATAAAATTTTTTTAATTATGTGTAAAAAAAAATTTATTTACAATGACAAAAATAAAAACATGATAATGCAATTTATTTGTTTAGGCAACTAAACAGAAAGAAAAATTAAACATGTTTTTATAACTATTCTACTAAAATTTTCAAAATATTTTTCACACAAAAATATACAAAACTTTTATGCAAACGAACTGGACAACAAGTGTCATTCAATCAGAATTTAAGATTCTGTGTGGTTAAGGGGTTATTTACTTGATAAAATATGACTATGCTACTAAAATTTTCAAAAAAATTTTTCACACAAAAATATACAAACCTTTTATGCAAACGAACTGGACAACAAGTGTCATTTAATCAGAATTTAAGATTCTGTGTGGTTAAGGGGTTATTTACTTGATGGAAATCTGTATTCCCCGTTAAAATGGAGGAAAACAGAATTTCACGAAGCAGAGTGATGATTCAGACGGGTCAATACAAAAATAGTTTATAATACTTTTCTCAACTTGTTGAGAAAATAAAAAAAGGTTCAACTTCCATCGCCCTCACATCCAAATGATGCTGAGGTAAACATCTTTACACGCGATTCGGATCTCCCCCTTCTCCCCTCCCCCCCCCAAAAAAAAGGTTTTACTTCTTCCGTTGAAGAAAGTAAAAAAAAAATTTCTTTTGTTTTGGACACTATTCCTGATTTAGATCAGTATAGGTTTTTGATCGGCTTGCGGTAGCGTTTAAAATTTCCTATTACCTTAGAACAATATTTATACTAAATTTTAAAATTACAATTTAATATCTTCTCTCGCATCGACACATTATATTTAGATTGGATTATATTTGGATTACATTAAAATGCAGTAAATGGGATATAGGGTAAACTAACTAGTGAAGGAACACTTAAACTTCACTTGCCTTTTAAAAAATCATATTAATTTCAAAATTCGTAATTTTAGTTAAATGACAGTGTCAACATATTTGTTACTAATTGCAAATTATGTAAAAAAATTGCAGAGAACTTACATAATATTGTTTTAAAGTTTTGAAGGTTCAAATAACAAGTAGTAAGAAGTCCAAGTGAAGGAACAGCTCTTACCAGTGAATGAACTCCCAGTAAAGGAACACTTAATTTTGGTTATTTTTTAATGCTCTTTATGAATTTATAAGCCATACAAATATTTAAAAACAAGCCTATTCTTGAAATTATAACATATAAATACTTGGAAAATGTTAACTTTTTTTTTGTAATCATGAATTAAAAATTAAAGTGTCAACATATTAACGCATACTGCTCATTCACTGGGAAATCTATGCTTAGTAAAGGAGCATGCCTGTTCCCTCACTGGTTAGAAGTTGTTTTTCGTATTTTTAACATACTTTTGATGCGGAACATCACTAAAGGTATAAGAAAATTAAAGTTTATTTTTTATTTTCATTAACTTAAAAAAACCCAGTAAAGGAGCACTTGTTCCTTCACTGGTTTTTCATCGTTTGGTGATCCAGTGAATAAACACCCCCTCATCTCAGTACTTTATTATGCTATGATGCTTAAAAAAAAAAAAAAAACGTAACTTCAATAACTATATTTTGAATTCTCTTTTTCACCGTGAGAAAAATGAAACTATTACATGCAATTAATTCCACTTCAAACATATAAATACAAACACTCACCTTATAATTTTTTCAAAGAAACAAGGTGTTGCAGAGATAATAACAAATTTAAAAAATTTTCCAGAGAATTCTATTTGACCAGGTAATCTAAAACATTGCTAGATGACTTCCTATTGTTTGGCAGTAAGCTATTGTTACCAATCAATCTAAAGAAAAAGTTTCAAATTCTTATTTTTAATATATATGAAATGTTCCTTCACTGGGTAGTGTTCCTTCACAGGTTGGTTTACCCTACATTTGGTTAAAAGCTTGTGGTTTATATCCAGAACTCAATACCATTAAGACGACTAAAAATATTAACTAATAATTATAAAAATTAATTAATTTCGCACAATATTGTTAATAAAAGACGACAAACTAAGCAGCTAGAAGGAGAGTCCATGAGGTACGGGTTCATCTCGAAATGAGGAAGGAGAAAAAAAAACTTGACTAAATCAGTTAATTTTAATAAAATGATGAGTTGTGTAATTCAGTGGCAACTTTGATTCCTCAAGAGCTTTTAACACATATTTTACTGTTGTTACTGTAAAATAATCATCACTTTATTGAATGTTATATAATTGTAAAAATGTAGTATATTTTAATTGCTTTATGATAAAAACTTATAATAAATATAAGTAAAATTTTAATTTAAAATATCCTTGGGTTTAGTTATTTGAAGAAATACAATATTTTAAATATTATTCATAAGAGCTTTATACCGGAATTCGTTCTGTAATTCACAAAGTTACAAAAATATGTCTTTAAGAGCAAAAAACCGAGCAAAACCGCTTTTATTTTTAAAAAAAATCACATTTTTTTAAACAACTTTAGTAGTAGAAGTAGTTTTTTTCCTGACATTAAAAATTTAATTTGTGTCTTTTATAACAGACAAATGCTAATAATTACGAAGACAACCTTTGTAATTAGAACAATCAGTACTTTATAATGATACTATTATTAGGATATTATTAGGAAGGTTTTCAAGACATCAAAATATAGATTTGTAATCAAAACTATCTACAGGAAGTTTACGAGCCATATTTATGAAAACAGGCAATAGTTTAGAGTAAATATATAACGATGCTATTGTTTGGATATTTTTGCGTTAAAGATTTCAAAATATAGATTTATAATCAAAACTACCAAAAAAAAGTTTCTGAGCTATGTTTATTAAAACAATCATAGGGTAAATATATAATGATACTATTGTTTGGATATTTTTGCATTAAAAACATGAAAATATAGCTTTGTAATCAAAACTATCAAGAAGAAGTTTGTGAGCTATGTTTATTAAAACAATCAATAGTTTCGTGTAAATATGTAATAATGCTATTGTTTGGATATTTTTACGTTTAAGACATTAAAATATAGATTTGTAATCAAAACTATCAAGAGGAAGTTTGTGAGCTATTTTTACTAAAACAATCAATAGTTAGGGGCGAAATAAGAAACAGTTTTACTAGAACTAATCTAGCAATTATTCACATTCATTATCAATGCTTAATTTGTGGTTTAATGTGCTAATTATGTAAATTTTTTTAATACTTTGATTATGTAATTAATTATGTAATTTAATTATGTAATTATATAATAACTCTTAAAAAGTGAAAATTGAAAACTGAGTGACTCTTAAAAATTTAAAATTGTAATGACATTATTTACAGTTCTTTGTCCTAGTAAGTACTATTTTTCTTTCTTTCTATTGTTATTAAATTTATTATTAATATTTCAAGTATTTTTAAAATTTTGTTGGGTTTTATATTACTGTTTGATTGAAGAGAATTTGTTTTTAACTTTTAATTATGTGTTTTTTATGTTCTGGCAACATTATAAGTTAACAGATCTTAATTGCATTGCTTTTAAAATATTAATGCTGTGTTTAATGCTTCGATTGAATTTTAATTAAATATTTGTTTCATCAAAATTATTTCGATTTATCTTTTTATTTTGCATTATAATATATTTTTTGGTAAATTCAATCCAATTTATGATGGGTTATATTTTTAAATGAAATGAAATTTTTTAAATGAAATTTTATAAATTACAATGAGCTTTTATTTGATAATTTTTTCAAAGGATATGTTTTATTATCTTTTAAGAAGAAAAGTTTAAAATTGAGAATGTAAAAAAAAAATATATATATATAAGACATATTAAAGATGACTTATACAGTTTACAAATTATTCAAGAGAAAAAAAAAGATTCTTAATTTCAACATTTGAAAGCTATTTTTATTATATATCCTAAAAAAAATAATTTAGAATTATAATTTCTCATTAGTTTTATTCTAAAAGGCTACACCTTTAAACAATGAAACAAAATGTATTTATTTTACTTTTTATTTCATGAAATTTTTTCAATGATTGGTTAGTGCCTGAAAACTAATTAGAATATATAAAATAATAACTTTAATTGCAGCTTTATTTAATTTATTATATCTATTGTCCACCTTTTAAATAATGATATACTGTTGCAATAGCAATTTATAAGTATTTTTATTTTTGTTCGTAGGTTTTTCTAGTTAAAATAAAACACGCGAGAAAGGAAAAAGAAGTTTCGTATTATTAATTTAATTACTCAGTAGACATTTTGATTCTGAATAAAAAAATATATCTCATAAAAGAATCTGTAAACTTTTATCTCTAATTCTATTCAAATTCTAATTTACTTTTATTCTAAATAACAGAATTTGCTTTAGGTGAGGTTTTTTTTCAAGTTCATATCTAAGTAATATCTTAATAATTTATATCTATCTAGATTATAAAACTGACAAATTTTCTTTAATAAGATTAGTTAATAGTGCTATCAGAATTTTGATTTGAACATAAAAGAAAAAAAAAAAGTTCTCTCTTAACTATATATATACAATCTGTTGTTATTTTTTGTTGAAATGATTTTTTAGTTATTTATATATTAACATGTTAACCTCAGTTTCAAAGGAATTTGGACATTTATGGCAAGGAAATTGTTAAATGGTCATCCGGCTATTTTGCCTGCTTTTAAAGCATATAAAGCTTTTGAACATAAACAAGTTCTATAAAAAAAGGGAAAAACCAAAAGTTGCACTAAACATATATTATCTGTTATTTTTGTTGAAATAATTTTTTAGTTATTTATTTGCTAACTTGTTAACCTCAGTTTCAAAGGAATTCGGGCAGTTATGGCAAGGAAATTGTTAAATGGTCATCCGGCTATTTTGCCAGCTTTTAAAGCATATAAAGCTTATGAACATAAACAAGTTCTATAAAAAAAGGGAAAAACCAAAAGTTGCACTAAACATATATTATCTGTTATTTTTGTTGAAATAATTTTTTAGTTATTTATTTGCTAACTTGTTAACCTCAGTTTCTAAGGAATTCGGGCAGTTATGGCAAGGAAATTGTTAAATGGTCATCCGGCTATTTTGCCAGCTTTTAAAGCATATAAAGCTCATGAACATAAACAAGTTCTAGAAAAAAATGGGAAAAAAAGAGGGAGTCTTAATGTAGGCTTAGCATAAATGAGTGAGCAGGTTATATATATATATATATATATATATATATATATATATATATATATATATATATATATATATATATATAAGAAATGACTTTTATATGAATTATTTTTAAGCAGTACTAGACAAATTAAATTTAAATCAAATTTACTAAACCGAAAATCTTACATTAAAGTATAAACTTTCATAGTAATGAATTATTTACAGAGAGGAAAGCTTGTAATTTTAGCTCTATAAAAATATAATTAATTCTTTTAAAAAGCTACCACTTAATTTTTTGATATTATTATTTGATTAATAAGCAATTTTTTCAAATTTATGAATGTGTCTCTGGAGAGTGCAACAAAATGAACTAAGTTGCGAGTAGTACTTAATTGCTTGTAGAAAAGAAACGTAACAGGTTTTGATTATATATATAATAAGTGAATATGCATATACATACTTGCCAACTTTTACGCATTTGGCGTAAAATTTTATTTCTATATTTAAAGTGGTAGTATAATGTATGCTTATTCTTATTATATATTCCTTGCACTTATAAACTTAATTTATAATCTTTGTGATTCACCACTATTTTTTAATAATATTAAGCATATATATCATTAGGTTACACTATTGTGAAAGTCCGAATAAGCTTGTTCTTAATACGGCGAATGTTTCTGTCTAAAATTGTAATTTAAATTTCATTTAACTACCACTGGGGAAAATCATTCTTGAAAGGATTAAATGTTGGCAGGTATGCATATATAACTCCAAGTGATTTTATCAAAATGATTTAATCCTTATTAAAAACTAATAATAGTTATTCTTTAGAAATTTTTTTAAGATTTAACTCTTAATATTAATGAAGATAGACTTTTTAACAAAAGCAATGATTTTAACTTTCCTATTCAAAAATGCATTGATTTTAATTCTAACTTAGCCAATAAGGTTTTTTCTAATATTATCACCAATAAAATTCATAGATTTTACAGAAATAATTCTAAATATTTTGAGTTTTTAAACGATATTGATATATATATATATATAAACAAATTAATTAATAACCATTTACCTAGTTTATTTCTTAAATTTGATTTTAAAAAACTTGGTGCATTAACTTTTTGATTTTATTTTCATTTAATTTTTCTGCTTTGAGAGTGATTTTTTTAAGGTAGGAACTATGATAAGCTATTCCTAAAGCCACTAGACGGAATAGTTTGAATATATGAGCTTTTATACTAGATTAGTTAAAACCTTTTTTAAGTACACTTCTAAATTAATTATAGCCTATTAAATATATATATATATATATATATATATATATATATATATATATATATTATATATATATATATATATATATATTATATATATATATATATATATATATATATATATATATATATATATATATATATATATATATATATATATTATATATATATATATATATATATATATATATATATATATTATATATATATATATATATATATATATATATATATATATATATATATATATATATATATATATATATATATATATATATATATATATATATATATATATAACGTCGTTGCCGAGTAGAAGGATTAAAACACATTTTCCCAAATTATTTGTATTAGTTTTAACATTTCTCGATTCAATTTCTAATTTCTGCCACACCGCAATTGCATTCATATATTAAAAATTTATTTCAATAATTATTGTAGTTGCATTAGGAGAAAAATAATGTAATGGCATTTTTATCTTAACCCTAAACACCAGTAAAACAAAAAGATAAATTCCACTAATCACGGAAACCGTAACACATAAAACAATAAATATGAAAATAATTTCTCGAAATATTTTTTATACCAATCAAAACAATCAATTCACTGAAAATAAAAATTACAAGAAAAAAAATTTCAACAGTAAATTCGATCGATGTATAAGAAATAATTGTTTCAATTGAAACATCAAGTATAAAAAAATTTTTAAATCATAATCATTATTTCTGTTTATTTACACGAGTGCTTTTTTTTTTATTAATCAATAAAATTTAAAGAAATAAATGTTTTACGAGTTAAACATAAAAATACCAAAGTATACGTAGTTGGATAAAGTTCGAATTAGTCCAAGAAGATATTTTGAAAATCACAACATCAGATGAAAGTTCATAATTTAGTTTCTTCGTTAAGAGGAATCATATTTCTCATTGAATGAGACGGGGTGAAAACAAATTATCGATGATACAATCCAGAGCACCACACGGTAGGCATATCAGCTTTCAGAAAGACATTTGTAAAAGAGAGGGATGTGATTTAAAAAAAACAAAAAACTTTTTAATTATCAGGAGCCCGATGCAGTTTTTCTTTTTAATCCAAGAGGGGTGAAAGATATTGAAGCTCAGCTCTCTAGTGGACATCGCCTTCAGAACGTAGACATAACATGCAGCATAGACAAATGGAAATCTATGATCGTTAAGTTCCACTGGGCGTAGGTATCATTTATGATAAACAAAAAGTTTGATGATTAAAGCATTTATTTTTTGTTGAAGATACTGGATGAATTATGAATTACCATGAGTTGCAGAAGAATTTGACTGAAAAATTTTCTATTGTCCATACGAATGAGATATTTCATATTTTTGATGTACCCTCTTCCGAAGTTGATTTATTATCAAAATTATTTTAATTCGATATTACATATCTTTGATGTACCGTACCCCCTACCCGACCGTTTAATCCTGTCGGCTTATAACGTCGTAGCCGAGTGGAAGAATTAAAACAGGTCTTAGGTCGGGAAATGAGGGTACAAAATTTATTTAATAATTATTAGTCAGAGCAGTCCTGAGAGTGAGTACGAAAAGTTGCGCTCCTCGGTTATATGTTAGGGAAAATCTTGCAAAGTAAATCCATAAAATGTTTCAATTTAGGGAAAGAGGGAAATCTTAGAAATTACTATTGGTTAATTAAATAGATCACGCGATTCCCACGAAGGTTAAAGGGAGAAATGTCTTTATTTAAATTTATGCATAGTTGGGCCAAAAATAGATTTAGAAACAGGGTAACATTGGTTCGAGTCAAAGTGTACAAAGTAATTTAAATAATACTGCTACTTTCTTAATATTACATTATTCTACAATTTATATTATGTCGAAGTTGAAGCAGAAAAAATTAATGCTTGTACATGATTTTGTTGAATTTTTTTCTGTGTACTGATTTTTATAATTGAGAATTTAAGGAAGATTAAGCATAATTTTAAAAATATTTAAACTACAGTGATAGTTTATTTCAGATTAAATATTCCATACAGATACTATTTATATTTATCACGAAAGTACTATTAATAAAAACCATAATATGAAATTGTATTTAAATAATTTATAACAGCATTCAACGAGTTACAACGAATTGAAAATACAACATTGAGTATGTGACGTCATAAAGCGTGTTGAAAAACCAATGGATAGCACAACCTTATGAGTCAATAACCTTGCCGCTGGTCTATAATTAGGGCTGCAAGTTTGTCGCGGGAAAAAAGACTTGAAATTCGCGGGAAATTTTGAAAATTACCCAGATTCTAAACATAAAAAAATTTACTATATAAATGATGCAAAAGACAGAAATTGCGCAAATAATAAAAGAAAAGCTTTAAAATTACACATAAAAGTATTTCTTTTAATTTCAAGCAATATTAATATTTTTATTTAAATGAACAGAATTTTGGTACAAAGTATTGTACATTGTCAAATTATTCTCATTTATGCTTCGTCTTTCTTCACTTAATAAATTTTCATACTACTTAGAAAACGATCTTTCTGCTTCCACGCTGTTTGTAGGCACCGACAAACATCGAATTGCCAAATTTGGATAGCGTTCGATCTTTGATTTTCAAAACTCGATCAATTTTCCTTCATCATTATGCAATTCCTTGACCGTTGCTTTGAAAGAACTAATTGATGTGAAAACTAAAACATACTACATTCAAACTACTAGTTACAAAAGCCTTATCTCCCTCTCATCTAAGAAACTGATCCCTATTTAAAAAATCACAAGAAGCCGTCTAGGAAAAAGTGCCTGGATATGTAGAAAGGCAGTAAAAATTTCATTGACCAGTGCAATAGCCTGTGTTACAATTTTTATGTCAAAAGATTTGATTTATAACATTTTCCTTCTTTTAAGATTCCAATTTCTTTCGTAGTCTTACTGACTTCAGGAAGGTAATCCAATCAGTCTATTGCCCCAGGGCTAAAGAGAATAGAAGGGCTAGTTCACTCCGCTCTTAAAGCTGAAGCTACGATTTCCCTCCTCATGACGTCACTGTGTCCACAGATCTCGGAGATGGCAAGCAAAGATATTATGATAACTTTGCATCTTTCTCTTTGTAAAAATAAGTTAGAATTTTTCTGGTTATCAGCTTTCAAACTTTACGTAATTAACACATTATTTCCGTTCATAAACATAGTTCAAAAAAACTTTCTTGGTCATTATATTAAAAAAATACCATTTTCAACTTATAAAAATATTTTACTAGTTGGCTAAAATCACACTATAAATACTTTATTTTAAAAAAGTTCAGCTTAAACTCTAATTATTAAGAAAAATTAAAGCATATATCGACAATCTTTTTATCTACATATTCTTTTATAACAATAAGTTGAGTTAAATTTAGAATCTCTGATTTTAAAATATGCCGTTAATAGCAATTTGTTCATACTTAATCATTAGGAAACATCAGCCTTAAACGCTTATTACTGAAACAAAATAATAATTTAGGTTCATAATGACATTAGAAATTTTACAATTGTTTATAGATATTTAAATTTAAGATAATATAATTTTTAAAAAAATCATAAATATTTAGAATAACTACATTAAAAAATATGTTATGAAATTAAAAGAATTTCAACTATACACTATATATTTTATTTATACTTTTTACTTACGTTTTAATTTTCTTTGACTTTATCCATTTTTTTAATTTTTTTCACCAGCCTTTCTTTTTGAAGTAACGAGGCGGTTTCTATTTAGATAACGAATTTTTATAAAAGTTCTTAACGATAGAAAAAACGTATTGCTGTTTTATATTAACAGTGTCATTTCGGAATCCATTCTTTACATAGTTCTTCATTTACTTTAGGGAACACGCGGAAAATTATATTTTTTCCTTTGTTTTTCTATCAGAATTTTTGCAAGTTGCAATCGCGCAAACTGGGATTTCGTTAATAGTTTAAATTTTTGTAAATTCACTGAAAAAACTGAGGTAAGTCATTATAGAAAATAACAAATGTCTTAGAATATGTCACAAAAAGAAATGCTCCATTATTAGTTAGAGCTAGTAAGGCCGAACGCTCTGTTCTTGAAGTAAAAGTGCGAGTTTTGCGCCAAAGTGACGTCACTAGATAAAATCGGAGGATTGGCGCGGCGAGAGTTTCTTCAAAGGAGTGAACCAGCCCTTCTATTCTCTTTAGCCCTGCTATTGCCCTACCTAAGTGTAGAAGAACCACCTTATGTGATAAGATCCTGATTATCTCTGAACTATTTTCTTGTCATTTTGTTGCACTCCCCTAAATATCTAATCAATTTTACATGTTCAATTTAAGGCTTCAGTAAAGTAAAAAATTCTGTTAAATAAAAACAATAAATTAAAAATGGAAAAAATTAAAATTTTAAGCAATTTTCGCGCAAATCAAAACATATTGAGAAATTTGGGGATTTTAGAAAAAAAAGAGGACAATTTCGCGGAAATTCGCGCCGCGACAGACCTGCAGCCCTATCTATAATCTATATCAGGGGTCTCCTAACTTTCCAGCCTTAGGGCCATACTGATTACTCCAGTAAGTTCCGAGGGCCAAAACCATATTATCATTGTTGCCGGTGGTAAAAAGTGAAATAGTCCTCTGATGAAAAAAAAAGTCCGAAAAAGTACGCAACGTTTAAAAAAGGCTGAAAATCGGACTAAAGTCCGCAAAACGACAACACTGCATATTATTAATTTTCCTGTCATTATCTGTAATTTCTAGATTAGTCGTAGAGTACGAGCCATGAGGAGTAACGTGACACGACATCTGGTGGACACAAGCGGAAATAGGTAGTACCTTCTATCGCTAACAGATGGCGCTAATAGCACGTACAGAATAATCTCGTTGGTTCGAGAAAGTTCTGGTGTCTTCCATTCACTTCTAGATGGCAGTAATTGGAATATATAAGAAGGCTAGTGGCGCAACCACAAATCAGTTCCTATGACACTGTTGTGAAATAAAATAGTGCGTACCTCCTTAAAACGTGTTTGTGCGTGTTTAAGTTTAAGACATCTTTGTAACAGTATTTTGATATGAATTGTTGCTTTTGTGTGTGATTTAGTAGTATGGAAAAGAAGCGAAAAATTGATAGTGAATGCAGAAAATTCAAAGATCAGTGGAACATTCAGTATTTCGTAATTGAGTCCAGTAACAAGGCGCTATGTTTGATTTGCAATGAAAGCATAGCCGTTCTCAAAGAATATAACATTAAACGTCATTATGAAACAAAACATTTTCAAAATTACTCAAAATATACAGGAAGTTTGTGGACAGAAAAATTCGAAGCTATGAAGCGCGGATTGAAATCGCAGCAATCTTCATTTACAAAACTCAAAACTGAACAAGAGGCTGCAACTCGTGCCAGCTTTCGTGTGGCTCTTGAAATTGCAAAACGTGGAAAACCATTCACCGATGGAGAAATGATCAAAGAATGCATAATTGCAGTAGCCGAAGAAATGTGCCCTGAAAAGGTAAATTTATTAAAAACTGTCAGTATGTCAGCAAACACTGTGGCTCGAAGGGTAGAAAACATCGCTGAAAATATATCCTCTCAACTGTTCGACAAAAATGGACATGTTGAGTGGTTTTCTTTGGCCTTGGATGAGTCAACGGATGTGTCAGATACTGCTCAGGTGTTGATTTATATTCGAGGAGTAGATAAAAGCTATGAAGTGCATGAAGAACTTCTTAATATGTATAGTATTCATGGCACAACTACTGGTGCCAGATATTTTTAAAGGAGTTGAAATGGCCATTAATCAAAAGAACTTTCGATGGAAAAACTTGAAATGTATTACAACTGATGGAGGCAAAAACATGAGTGGGAAAAATAAAGGAGTGGTCGCTCTTGTGTCAAAGGCTGTAGAAAATGACGGTGGTTCAAAACCATTAGTCTTACATTGTATCATTCATCAACAGTCTTCGTGCGGAAAATGTTTGGATATGTCTGAAGTTCTGAAACCAGTCATATCAACTGTTAATTTTATCAGATCTTTTGGGCTGAATCACCGACAATTCCGACAATTTATTGCAGAGATTGGAGAAAATGACTTACCTTATCATACTGCCGTACGTTGGCTTAGTTGTGGGAAAGTCCTTCAGCGCTTTTTTGAACTTCGAGCAGTGATCGAAATTTTTTTGAATGAAAAGCATCGCCCTCTTACTGAATTACAAAACAACGCATGGCTGTGGAAGTTAGCATTCTATGTTGATTTGACAAAACATGTGAGCGAACTGAATTTGAGATTGCAAGGAGAAAACCAGCATCTTCCCGATTTATGCACTAATATCAAATCATTCCGGAAGAAATTGATACTGTTTCAATCACAACTACGAAGTAAATGTTTTTCACATTTTAAAATATGTGAAATATTCAGCCACACCACTGAGACTGAGTTTCCTATCGATTTTGAAATCGAAACTTTGAAAATAAATTTTGATACTCGTTTCTCGGACTTTGATGCCATTGCGAATCAAATTAAGATTTTTCAGAATCCTTTTGATACTGACATTGAAACCCTAGCCCCGGAACTTCAAATGGAAATGATTGATCTACAGTGCAGTGATATAATTAAGAACAAATATCAAAACTCATCTTTGTTGGAATTTTATAAGAGTCTTCCACTGACACAATTTGATAATTTGCATAAATTTGCTCGTGGGCTGTTTTCTGTTTTTGGTACTACTTATTTGTGTGAGAAGACCTTCTCCAAAATGAAGTACACAAAAAATGTTTACAGATCTAAATTAACTGATGAGCATCTTAAATCTCTTTTAATAATTGGTACAAGTAAAATTAGTCCAAAACTACAAACTATTGTCAGTGGAAAATCTCAATTACATAAATCTCATTAGTATTTCCTATGCCATTATGCTTGTTATAAGTTATGTTTTTATTTAAAATGTATAAACTGTTAGTTGGATTCATTTCAATAATTTGTTAGTTATTATATACTGAAGTTAAATTTACTGCATATTATACATGTCTTTACTCATTACAATTCTGTGTTTCTTTATCCAACTTATCACAAAAACAATAACAATAAGCCTACAACAATGTTATGAGTAGTTAGCCCATGACCATATCAATTTAGATGTCATATTAATAATTATTCAACATAAAATTAGAACACTTCAGTAAACTAAATTTAATTTGCTATAAAAAATATGTTCTCTAAAAGGAGTTTTCAAGTATGCTAGCTCTCCGCTGGCCGGACAAAATCTGTCCGCGGGCCGGATGTGGCCCTCGGGCCGTAGTTTGGAGACCCCTGATCTATATGATCAATGAGTAGGCGGGGCATAGATATAAATAACGCCTACTTCGAAAGCATTTTCTCTGATTTTATAAGAATTATCGAAGCGAAAAAGTAAACAAGAATTAAATAATGATGAGTTCTTCCATTTGCTTTCATGTCAAAGCCACTTACACTAGTCTAACTTGTAAGAAATTTCTAAATCTTCAAACAGCTATCATGCGCGAATTTCACTCGCATTTACGAGGGATCGTAGATGCGATTCCAATTGAGTGCAATAAAAAGTAGCGTTTATGTAATAAGCTCAACATTAAAAAATCCTAATTGACACCGCTACTTTTTTCGGTGTTCAATATGACAACTTAAAAAAAAATCTAAATGGCGTAGATGTGCAGAAAATTTGCAGAAAGTAAAATACTTGTAAAAAAAAAATATGAGTCTGGCCACTTAACAGTTCACAGAAACGCAACTAAGCAGTTGAAATTTGACTTTCTTAAAAATCTATTTTAATTTATGAGCTTGATATAAATTTTCTCTGAAACATCAATTTGTTGGAAAGAAATCTTAACATCAGTGTTCTTTTTTTCCGATAGTTTTTAATACTTTTTTTGCATTAAATAAAGCATTAAAAATGTTTGCATAAATTTTTTTGCATAATTTATGAGCTTAAGTTAATATCAACGGTCCATCAAATTTATCAAGGGAAAAATTTATATCATAAAAGTTCGCTAAACAAATTAAAGTAAAAATTTGTTATAGATATGAAAAGCGATCCCTTCTAACATTATTAATGTTTGATGTAATTCACACATGTATGTATTTGTTACATTTACTTATTTACAAGCAATAGAACAATGGAAGATGTTCAATGCTTTGGCCAGGTCAGAAGAAAAGCACCTTATATTATTGTGTACTACATATACTACTTTAGTGCTCTGCATTATACTAACATTGTAGGGAACAGTACCCCTTCTCAAACATATCTTGAACACATCTTCCTGCTGCAACCAGTCTGGTAAAAAAAAAAAAAAATCACGTGTCTTCCATAGACGCATTTTTGTTGTAAATATGCATCACAGTTACAAATGCAGTTTGTTTATTGCCCTTGTAAAGTACGACTTTGAGGAGAACTCATCCAGACTGAAAGTCTGGGGCTGTCTGTTGCTATGGTAACAAGCGAGAGCACATTTCCAATGAGGGTGAAATGGACAGGGGTGAAAGCGAGACGGAAAATAGGAAAGGCCGGTAGTGAAATCTTCTCAGTTATAGCTAGTTTTGGGGAGGAGCTTACCCATTCTTTTTTTAAATTATTCAACGATATCTACTTTATCTTCGAAAAGAAGCAGTTTTATATATATGCTAAAATTTTAAAAGAAATCTTGATAGTTACAGATATTTTATTTTTTTCGAAAAAAATGCTGGAATGAAATGCCATACGTACCAGGTTTTTCTCTTTTCCGTCTTGCTATATAAGGGCTTTCACCCATGGAAATGGAGGAAAGAAGGAGGCGATTGGTTTACTTACGACGACATACGCTAATATTAAGACAAAACTATTCACCCTACACTCCTGTTCGAAGTGACTTTTCCTCGTAACCATAGTACCCGCCACGACGCGAGATGAGTGTCTGGAGGAGTTCTCCTGAAAGCCGCACTATACATTCTGTTTTATTTACAACTTTCTCTTGCAATCGTGGACACCATGTTGTCGACCCTATTAAAATTTTAACTCTTTTAGGTACGCTTGCTTTTACCCTTTCAATTTTACCATGTTATTTTTAAAACACCGCGTGTATCAACATGTCTCTTACCTCGTTTTAATTTTTTTTCATTACTCATTATGTTTCATTTCGGGCGAACAAATTTCTTTAAGAATTAGGAAAACATTGACGCTTTTCTAATGTCACCCTCCTCTTAAAATTAAGGAAGAAGGCAATCACAACAAAATGAAGAAAGCTTTATAATACCGAGAAAATGCACATCCAGAGAATATCTGCATCAAACCTCTAAAGTAGTGCTTTAATTTAGGGACCCTTCATAAGTGATGTCACGCTTGGAGGAGAGGAAGGGGGTACGTGAAACTGTAAAAGTTTGTGACAAAAGGAGGGGTAGGTGTAATATGAAGTGTAACACCCCCCAGTATGGTTAACAAAAAAATTTGAAAAATCAAGATATTTATTTCATCAAAATGAGAAATCATATAATAATTATTGCAACGCTGACGAATAATAATGCTATTAAAACACAGAAATCAAAACTTAAAATATACTTTGAAATATACTTTAACGTTCTTCTTTGTTCCTGAATTAAAAATATATGCTTATGGAAAATTGCCTGATTTGTAACAATGGGGAAAAGTGTGGCACTTTCTGAGAAAATAGAGAAAGGGATCAAAAATATTTTTTAAAAATTGTGAGAGTATTTATGGACGGCTCCTTAGTTTTCATGTACACTATAAATTTTCTTATTCAGATGGAAGCCTTTTTCTTTCAATTTTATAAACTCGTATTGAATATTTATCATTTTTTGCCAAACTCGAGTCTAAAATTTACTTAATTCAAGATCAAGACATTTATAACCTTTTTTTCATTGCATAATGTTATCGTAAAATATTTGGTTTAATAAGATGGCTGAAAAATTGCAATTAATTGATTTTGACAAAAAGTTTAATTTTTAAGACCTAGTGTTTATTGACCATAGCTCATTACTTGATAAAAAAAATTTATGAAAATTGGGGTTTAAAAACTCGAGTAAGATCTTACTAATAATAAAATTTCATATTTTTTTCAGCATAATTCATTTTATAGACATTATTTTTTTATTATTATTGATTGCTTGTTACTGCTACTTAACTGATTTTTAATGAAATATTTTAAAAAGTGCTGTTACAAAAGAAGTTTTACAACGTAAAAACAGCTTTAAGAGAGTTTTTTTTCTCTTTTCGTACCACGAATTAAATTATACTGTTTTTCGATTCTAAGAACAAATTTTTTATATTAAATATTTGTAGTGATTTTTTCTCTTCTAAATTTTGGTGGCAAATACGATTTAGAATAAATGTTTTTAAAAGTATATAGTGCAAGAAAACTGAAAAGAGCTGAATTTGGGAATTTTTTTCTTTCCTGTACTGTATAAATTTATAGTTGTGAACAACTATTAATTCTATCATCAAGAAACGTGAACACATCTTGTAGCGATATAGAAAGGGAATAAAGTTGTAACAATGACATTCAGAAATGTATTTCAACAATGATTGTCAAATAATCAAAATGTTTCGTTTTACAAATCTTAAGATTTTGTTCATTTGCAACAATGAAATTCTCTTATTATTGTAATTTATTCTATCTTGATCATTTGAGCTGTTTGGAATCAAATGCTGTGAAGTCAAACAAATTTAGAAAAAGCGTATTTATTTGATATAAGATTTAAAATGTCGAAAGGTGCTAAAAAAACATTAGATGATAAGCGTGCTAAACGTATTGAGAAGGCAATTGAAATATTGCAAAAAGAGAAAAAATATACTAGCATTGGCTATATTGGATCAGGTCATTTGGACAAGTGTTCAGAATGATAGAGCCTTTAAACAAATCTGAGCTGGCAGTAAAGATTGTGCCGTACGAGATGGTGTCAAAAGCAGAGTCTGAACTGTGGAAAAATCTGAGACATCCCAGCTTAGTCTCCTTGATAGGCATGCACAAATTGAAGAGACAAAAAACTTTTGTCTTCTTGATGCCAGTGTATCGAAGCACACTATTTGACTCCATTCAAGACTTGAATTCATGCAAGGGAGCTTGCAGTATCGCGAAGTCATGGCTGAAAGACGTGCTCCAAGGATTGGACTATCTTCATTCTAATGGAGCTTGCCATCTTGATCTTAAACCTGACAATGTGCTCATATCAGATGAAAATTCTGCACTCTTGTGCGATTTCACATTCTTGAGGGATTCTAAAATACCTCTCCATAAGTACGTATTTGTTTTTTGTAGTTATTATTTCATAAATGAAAGGTGTTTTATTTATTGAATTTATTAAAATGCGTTTTATTTATTAACCAAAAACAACTTTTTTTGTTGCAGGCATCATATTGGCATGCCAAGTATATACCGACCCCCTGAAGTTGTCTTGTCTAAAGAGAGAAAAAAACCTTGATGGAACTATAATAGATATGTGGGCGTTCGGTTGTCTGGTGATAGAACTACTTAGTTGTTTCACCATAACAGATGCATGTATGGACGGGAGGGAACAAATGTATACTACAGTTCTAAACCTTTTGGAGGTATTGTTTTATTTCATACTGTATAGGCCACCCCCCAGCGGACTGATTGTAAGATACAGTTCCCAGTAGATCACTTATGTCGCGAGTGGGGGACCACTTTGATTAGTCTGCGAAGAGATCCAGAAGTGCGATATTGGTTCTCGTTAAACTGTTCTACCGTATAAATAGCTCGACTTCGCATGCTACCAAAGCGGAAGTCATTCCCTAAGTAGAAGATCAAAATTGTGATGTCATGTCTTTGGATCATAATTGCACGAGGAATAAAAAAAAAAGGTGATTGAAAGCAGTCTTTGAACGTCCTGAAAAAATGTTTGTTAAGTGTACACTAAGAGCACCACCTTGTAAGGAGTAGCGAAAAATAACCAAGTGATGCAAAGAGCCAATCATCTCACGCCAGAATTCCGACCATACTCGAAGTTGTCTTCACCAGTCAATGCTTACCTGAAAGCAGTCTAGGACAATCTTAATTGAAGAATCTGGTTTATGTTCGTCTGGTGACATCACGAGCATGATACCAGGTCTCGTGTAAATAGGAAGTTAGGGGTGTTTTCCAGACCGTAGCTCCAGTTGTGATGTAAATTGAGTACTACTACTAGTTCAACAGTTTAAAATCACTTTAATGCAGTCCTCCCCAACGAATTTAATTTTAAGGTACCAAACATTTACATTTGCGTAGTTGTAGCGCACAAATTGAGAAACAAACAGAATTCATTTGGTTAAGTCATAAGTCACTTCAGTTTGAAAACAAATTACTTTACTTGATTTGACTGACCATGTGCAAATTTTATTGTGATCAAATAGCTCATACATTGAATAAAAACTTTATTTAGTTCGAAATTAAACCAAGCACGTTTTCAAAATAGATAGATAATTTTTTTTTTTTAATTTTTAAAACTATTTTTTTAAGTATATTAGTATTTGCTTTAACCTTATCAATATTTCAGTTTTAGATTTGATGAGTCTAAAGAGAAAATTTCAAATGGGGTAGTGATGTGTGGTAGAGAAATGTATGGTTTATAACTCAAATAAATTCATTTTTGTAGCTAGTAAAGAAAAATTATAAAATTTTCCGATTTTCCGAAGGAAAATGATTTCTTTCACAAATACATCTATCACCATTTATGTGCCTTTGTGAAAAGCTTCTTTCGCGTAGAATTTTTAAAATTTGCATTAGCACTATCAAAAATATTGCAACTCAAAAAACGTTTCGATTTTTTTTACACCGCCCTAAATAATTTACTAAATCTAAATGTTGGAATGATTGTATTCGTTACATGCTGAACAAGTTAAGAAATAATTCACAAATTTCAAAACAGAACTTTAATAATAATTAATTAGCAATAGATTAATTACAAATTAATTATTAAGTACTTATTAATAAATATATTAATTAATTAATAATTTAAAAAATTTGAGTATACACATTTGCATAGTTAAGCCATTGTTATATTCGATCTAGCTAATTGCAAGTTCACAATTTTCCTCTACGCTTAAGCATCGTAAAATAAGTATCCAGGCATTTACTTAACCACTTTATCCGAAATTTATTTTTATTCTAACCGGAATATACCTAGCTGTTTTTCTGAAACGCAAACCTATCTTTCCTTCAAATCACTCAATAAGGATATGTAATGTGAGAAATTATCGGAAAAACATAAGAATTCTACAAGATTTTCGTAAATTTAGGGCTATATATAAATTGAACATATAACAACTATAATTATTCTAAATATATACTAGCTATACTTTCTTCGCAGGAATATAGCTTACTGCGGCCAATAATGATAAATATCTTCAAAGGTGATGATCTGTGCGAGACAGATGTGAAACTTGCCCTCCGATTCATGAAAGAGTTTTTGACATTTGAGGCGTCACATAGACTACCAGCTTGTAAAGTTTTGACGCACGATTTTTTTCACGAAGATAATGACAGCATTCATAATGACGTAGATGCCAAACACACATCACCAACAAACAGCACTGCGTCTACTCTCCACAGCGAGCATTTATCAGCAAATGAAGCTGTGATCTTGGAAAATATTGAAGCAGAAAACACACTGACACCCAAAACTCTTTCGGAAACTGATAGGAAGGAAGTGAATGATTCCAAAAGGAGTGAGATTGGTATATATAAATCTACGGATAAGCAAAGTATGCGAGGAACAGGACCGGAGATGATGACTCTGATGTCGGATACTCTTCCCTCAAAGAGCATCAATTTAGAGAATGAGTGCAGTATGAAACCGTCTGATATTGACGAATCCGACAAGGAGCAAAACATGACAAACATTGAAGATAATATAAAGATTGATGTAAAGAAAAAGAATGACCTCATTTTGTTAAAAATGATTGAATTGACAGATGAAGTGAAATATCTCCGTATCAAATTGGAGAACATGGAAAAGAGTTTGGAGAATCTCATGAAGAGAAATTCAGTTGATAAAAACATAAAGGACGAAATAGTCACAAAGAAAACTGGCGAATTGGAGAATATGAATGTGATAAACGGAGAGTCTATTGTTGATAGACCTATTGACAGTGTAAGGAAAAACCCTGATGAAGTAGTGATTGTTCAAAAAGGTGAGAACTCTTAAAACAAGTATCAACAAGCACTTTTTCTTTAAACAATTTTGTTAACTCCAATAAATGCATTATTCAATTACTTAACAATATTAAACAAACACTTTTCCTTCAACCGGTTTTGTTAACTTCTAAAAAACGTAAAATTTAATTACTTTACGTTTTTCGAAGTTAACTTTACGTTTTAAGTATAAACAATAATGAGCACACAAACGCTGAACTTCCAAGGAAATTTCACAACAACTTTGATTTCTTTATAAGTTTCATTTTTGCTGCAAATAAATTAATTAAAATATATTTTCTCCCTTATAAGATGTATATATTTTAAAGGTTTAGATAAAAGTCTGGTGCTCAATATGTAACGTGCTAATAAGATAAATAACTTCACGCAAAACCATTTTATGCTTGAATAAAATCTGTTCCATCTACATTAAGTGTTAATTTAAGATTGCGATAATGTTTAAGAGTTAATTCTATATCTACGCAGTTCATAAGGTGTCCCGTAATTTCTGCAATTAATTTAAATTTTTAAATGCATGCCAATACGGAAGACAAAAAAGTCTACTCATTGGGGATAGCAAATATGGTTGAAACAAAAACGCAATCGAAATCTAATAAATCCTTATTTATAAAGTGGGACGTTAAACATCAAAACGAGATAAGTTGTCCGTTGAAACTGCGAGGTGTTTCTAATAATCATCTTTCATAACTCTTCACAGTTTCTTTAGTGATCAAACGGTCAATACGTATACTTGTTATGCTTTATTTTTGATAAGTATAATAAAAACACAATATAAAAGCTGTCATGACAAAACGTTTTGTGTTTGTCATAAATAAATAAATTCTAAATATTTACATAGAGCAGCTCTGACAGAGGGGATCGAGCGCTAAATACCCAATAGGGTTACCCAGGTTCGAATCTCAGCATTGAATGGTTGATACTAATTCTGCTCCGTCTCACACCGAGCACAGTGCTGACGTGAAATATCCTCAATGGTAGATGGATCCAGAGACGCCAACTTGCTCCGTTTTATGAAATAGTATTTTCTAGTGGTAGTAAATTTAAGTTATTTTTAGTTTAGTATTTTTCATTTTAAGGGAATTTTATCACCACTAAATATCAAAAATTTTAAGTATCATATGAAAATGCAACGTTAAACCATGGATATTCTGGTTACTCTTTTAAAAAGTAGGCGAAACTATCCTTCTTTAACGAAATTTACTATATAATTCGCTACCACTTTATTAAAACTATTGCACAAAGTGGAGCAGTTGGCATGTCTGTGGATCATGATGGGTTATTGTCTCCTTGTCATCAGGCTAACCGTGAGAAGTTTTCGTGGTTTTCTTCTCCATGTAACGCTAATGCGGACTAATTTAATCGAATAATCTTCAACGGAGGGTAATTTATCCAATCCCCATTTTCTTAGGATCAATGTATAAAATACAACTTAAATTTAAAGAATGTAAAGTTGTTAAATATAAGGACATTATATTTACAAATTTTGCCACATGTATGTTAGATTAAGCTGAATATTTACTATAATAATATCTTCTGACTGCAACGAGATAGCAGATTAACTTGGATTCATTAATGGATTCCATTTTCTTAGGATCAATGTATAAAATACAACTTAAATTTAAAGAATGTAAAGTTGTTAAATATAAGGACATTATATTTACAAATTTTGCCACATGTTATGTTAGATTAAGCTGAATATTTACTATAATAATATCTTCTGACTGCAACGAGATAGCAGATTAACTTGGATTCATTAATGGATTCCATTTTCTTAGGATCAATGTATAAAATACAACTTAAATTTAAAGAATGTAAAGTTGTTAAATATAAGGACATTATATTTACAAATTTTGCCACATGTTATGTTAGATTAAGCTGAATATTTACTATAATAATATCTTCTGACTGCAACGAGATAGCAGATTTACTTGGATTCATTAATGGATTCCATTTTCTTAGGATCAATGTATAAAATACAACTTAAATTTAAAGAATGTAAAGTTGTTAAATATAAGGACATTATATTTACAAATTTTGCCACATGTATGTTAGATTAAGCTGAATATTTACTATAATAACATCTGTCTGACTGCAACGAGATAGCAGACAAACTTGGATTCATGGATATAGATTCACTACATGGATATAGATTCACTGGGATGATAATGAACATTGATATAAAGAGCAAAACATTATAACGAACATTGTAATTAGCTCAAAAATATAAATAGTTGCAAAAACAGTGACATTTTGTGTCTAATTCTTGCATGTTAAAAAGCAAATGTATTTAGCTGGGTATCAGAATGGGATTTTACATATTAATAATAACCTCTTCTCGTCAAATAAAATTAATTCAAAAAATGTCCCGTGACTGAATGAAACTTGTGAAAAGCTGGAACTTGTTTTAATTGCTTTGTCTTATTTCGAAATGAAAAGATAAAAATTTGCCCTCTGAGCCAGCAAGCCAGTATAGCAAATACTGGCTTGCACCAGAACGTATGGGATTGCTTAAAGAATGAGTAAGATATGAGAAGTTTACAAAATTGTTCTTTCAATTTTTGTTTCCTAAAAACACGTCACATCATTTCAAAAATATTTCTCGTGATTTAACGAAGATATTTTTTGTTCTGGTGTAGTTTCATTGCACTGATGACTTGACTTGATGTCAAAAGTCCTAATCTGTAAACTTAAGTCACATATGAAAGGTAAATAAAAAACGTTTTGAAAAATCATTTTAGTAATTTTGATTTATTTATTATAAAACGTGCATTTCAATAAAATACAAAAAATGATAAAAAAAATTATAGATTTTCACAATTTTTTTATGAATAAAATCCTTTTATTTAACAAATCTTAGATACTATCGCGTCGCTGATTTCAAATCTGAAATTGGTCTCACTCTGCAAGCTACAGTTTTTATGCGATTTAATAATATATTTTTTAACCAGGATTTTTTTAAAATTCATTTGAGGGAAAACTAAATGTCCCCACATCTCTGCTACGTAGGGAATGGTAGGAAGAGGACGATAATACATTTCAGTTTATGTTACGAAACTTTAAAACTACGTATTATTATTTTCAAAGGAGAAGACAAGTATATTTTTATGTATATAAACCTATATGTTCCTGATAAACTTGTACATGCAGACAAAAAAATTAATTAAACTGAAAATATCATTTTGAAAAATTTTTTTTTGTTGTTTTGTACAAATTCAACAAAAAATTTATTCCCCATTGTAATAAAGGAACTAAAAAAATTAATTTTCGTCAGAAGAATCACCATTCAATCTAAAATCTCGCTTTCTTCTTGTATTAAAATTTGCTGTATGCATTTTTGGTTATTATCATTAAGACATAAAATAAAATTTTCTTCCTGATTATATTATTGACAGACTATTGTTTTGCATTACGGATAATTTATAGTCATAGCAAAAAACTACTTAAAAGTGAAAATTGACAGTGGAAAAATAATAAAATGGTGATAACTCTTTGGAAGTTCTTTTTACGGACATTACATTTGGAGATTATTAAATGGTGACGACTGAAAAGTTCTCCTTTTTACTCATGTACGACGGACTAATGTTTGGATAACGGACTAATGTTTTGCCAAACGGACTATTGTTTTGCATTACGGACAATTTATAGTCATTGCAAAAAGCTACTTAAAAGTGAAAATTGACATTGGAAAAATAATAAAATGGTGATAACTCTTTGGAAGTTCTTTTTACGGACATTACATTTGGAAATTATTAAATGGTGACGACTGAAAAGTTCTCCTTTTACTCATGTACCACGGACTAATGTTTGGATAACGGACTAATGTTTTGCCAAACGGACTATTGTTTTGCATTACGGACAATTTATAGTCATTGCAAAAAGCTACTTAAAAGTGAAAATTGACATTGGAAAAATAATAAAATGGTGATACCTCTTTGGAAGTTCTTTTTACGGACATTACATTTGGAGATTATTAAATGGTGACGACTGAAAAGTTCTCCTTTTTACTCATGTACGACGGACTAATGTTTGGATAACGGACTAATGTTTTGCCAAACGGACTATTGTTTTGCATTACGGACAATTTATAGTCATTGCAAAAAGCTACTTAAAAGTGAAAATTGACATTGGAAAAATAATAAAATGGTGATAACTCTTTGGAAGTTCTTTTTACGGACATTACATTTGGAAATTATTAAATGGTGACGACTGAAAAGTTCTCCTTTTACTCATGTACCACGGACTAATGTTTGGATAACGGACTAATGTTTTGCCAAACGGACTATTGTTTTGCATTACGGACAATTTATAGTCATTGCAAAAAGCTACTTAAAAGTGAAAATTGACATTGGAAAAATAATAAAATGGTGATACCTCTTTGGAAGTTCTTTTTACGGACATTACATTTGGAAATTATTAAATGGTGACGACTGAAAAGTTCTCCTTTTTACTCATGTACGACGGACTAATGTTTGGATAACGGACTAATGTTTTGCCAAACGGACTATTGTTTTGCATTACGGACAATTTATAGTCATTGCAAAAAGCTACTTAAAAGTGAAAATTGACATTGGAAAAATAATAAAATGGTGATAACTCTTTGGAAGTTCTTTTTACGGACATTACATTTGGAAATTATTAAATGGTGACGACTGAAAAGTTCTCCTTTTACTCATGTACGACGGACTAATGTTTTGCATAACGGACTAATGTTTTGCCAAACGGACTAGTGTTTTGCATTACGGACAATTTATAGTCATTGCAAAAAGCTACTTAAAAGTGAAAATTGACATTGGAAAAATAATAAAATGGTGATAATTCTTTGGAAGTTCTTTTTACGGACATTACATTTGGAAATTATTAAATGGTGACGACTGAAAAGTTCTCCTTTTACTCATGTACGACGGACTAATGTTTGGATAACGGACTAATGTTTTGCCAAACGGACTATTGTTTTGCATTATGGACAATTTATAGTCATTGCAAAAAGCTACTTAAAAGTGAAAATTGACATTGGAAAAATAATAAAATGGTGATAACTCTTTGGAAGTTCTTTTTACGGACATTACATTTGGAAATTATTAAATGGTGACGACTGAAAAGTTCTCCTTTTACTCATGTACGACGGACTAATGTTTTGCATAACGGACTAATGTTTTGCCAAACGGACTATTGTTTTGCATTACGGACAATTTATAGTCATTGCAAAAAGCTACTTGAAAGTGAAAATTGACATTGGAAAAATAATAAAATGGTGATAACTCTTTGGAAGTTCTTTTTACGGACATTACATTTGGAAATTATTAAATGGTGACGACTGAAAAGTTCTCCTTTTACTCATGTACGACGGACTAATGTTTGGATAACGGACTAATGTTTTGCCAAACGGACTATTGTTTTGCATTACGGACAATTTATAGTCATTGCAAAAAGCTACTTAAAAGTGAAAATTGACATTGGAAAAATAATAAAATGGTGATAACTCTTTGGAAGTTCTTTTTACGGACATTACATTTGGAAATTATTAAATGGTGACGACTGAAAAGTTCTCCTTTTACTCATGTACGACGGGCTAATGTTTTGCATAACTGACTATTGTTTTGCATTACGGACTATTGTTTTTGCATAACGAACAATTTTTAGTGATTGCAAAAAGCGACTTAAAAGTGAAAATTGACATTGGAAAAATAATGAAATGGTGATGACTCTTGAAATTTTTTTTTTTTTTTTTTTTTTTTTTTTTACTTTTTTGCAGATTTAAATCTGGAATTTACATTTGGAAATTATTTACTGAACGGTGGAAATTATTAACATTTGGTGGAATTAATAACATTTCGAAATTATTTACGGTGATGACTGAAAAGCTTCACATTTACTCATGTAAGACGGAATATTGTTTTGCATTACGACCTATTTTTTTTGCATAATGGACTATTGTTCTGCATAACGGACTATTGTTTTGCAAGACTGACAATTTATAGTCATTTCAAACAGTGACTTAAAAGTAAAAATCTACATTGGAAGAGTAATAAAATGATAATGACTTATGATAGACAATTTAAATCAATCCAGAAAGTTAATCCAATTTTCTTTCTTAAGTTATATTTATTGCTATAATGTTATTCTTCATTGTCAAAACTGTTATTTGGTGAAAGTTTCAAAATTTATTTATTTTCCATTTAAGGAAATAAAGAATTATTTTCATAATACCTTTCTGTCGTTAATTTAATAAAAAACACGCAAATTGCAAAGATTTTATTTAAATCCTGCAGTACCATAGCCATTTCATAATAGAAATTTGGCTGTTTGAGATCGCCAAGGTCTTTTAGTGACGTCACAAACAGTAGCTCATAACTGATTAGCGCCAATTTTAAAAATTTGTCATTAAACAACAGCTTCGTTAATACACCGAATATACTATTCATTATATCGATTATTATAGAAATTTTATGCACTCCTTATATATGTGCAATACCGAGATGTTTAGATAATTATAAAAATGGGCCAAAAGTTTAAGTTTACAAACTCCCCCAAAAAGTGGAATTTTTTTTAAAAAAAAGGATAAATTCAATAAAATACAACATTTATGGAGTAGTAACTACGGGCGACTAAAAAGGCAAAAAGTGGTGACTAATAAATTCCAAAATTTTATCATAATGGATTAAAATTAACAACTTTTTACAGGATATTTTTTCCTGCTTACTATTGAAAGTGACTATAGGATGCTGTGGAAACTAGAACATTGTACAAACGAATATCCGGTCAACAAGGGTACCTCAGTACAAGCGATAGTTGCTGACTCTAAGAGTGAATTAAAATTAACGTTTTGCACTCGAAGTTCTTTCAGCTTTTAAAAAATGGACGCAACCACAAGCATTTTGAAAGATTTTTTACAAACTTATTTTATAATACCCGGAGACCATTGAATGAAGTGAAAAACCAAACATTATGGTGAAGAAAGAAAAATTTCATCTAGAGTGGTGGGTTCCTGTGACAATGGTGAGTGGGAGGATGCCCTCAACAAATGAGGTGTCTCCATGATAGCTGAAGAGGGATATTTGGACTTGGAAAGAGGACTTTTATCTCGATGGTCAAAATATTCAAATATTAATAGGTTTTAGTAACGTGGGACTCATCAATTTCCCAAGCTACAAAAGATACTTTATCACACTTTCAGAGATTATTAAGTCAATGTTAAATATTTCTTAATAAGAAAGATTTTAACTTTGCGTGTTATAAATGAGCTCAATTTATGGTTTAATGGCTTAAATAGCTTGTTACATTTGCCTGTTACGTAAAGATTGCTCTATATGTGTCCGTTTGTTTACCATTATTAAAATTTGGGTAAAAATAACAGTATCTTAATTATAGCAGATAAAGTAATAGTAAATATTGATATAGATAATAGTAAATTATAGTAGATTGGTTTATCCGGACAGCCGGATTTTAATTTTTCCCGTCGCTGGGATATTGTTGGTAAAAGAATTTTAATCTTATTACCACAGATTTTATAGAAGTCATTAAAACCGCAGAAGTCTACTCATCGCCTTTAAAATAAAGTTCATATAAAAAGTCTTGACTCATTATAACGCAGTTTTGCATGAAGGAACAAAGTTTGATGAAAAAACAACTGTATTCGGTTGGATAGAAAATTCGGGGGTTTAGAGTTTTTTTTTTTTTTTTTCTCTCTTTCAAACCCGCTGTGCTATAAATTACTCAACTTTCTCTAAAAAGGATGATTTTAGTTTTATCAATTTAAACAGCAAAAAAAAAAAAAAAAAAAAAAAAAACGCTTTTATTAAATATTCTCAACCAACCAGGAAACATTTTGATTTTCGTGGGACGGTAGGCGTTACCAAACGGTAGTACCCTATTTTCCTGATGCCTACCGTAACAGTAGGCGTTAACGCAGTTATCGTAACAGGCAAAATGACATGTGCTACTTTGAAAAATTTTTTTTCTTTTTTATAAAATGCAATCTTTTCGAAGCTTATTAAAAACACGCTTGCTGTTTCACCTATAGTTATGTAATTTTAAAAACGAAAAGTAAACACAGTATGTAAAACATAGTTTTATATGACGTCACTTTTGTCATCTGCAATACTTAATTTAAAACGTCACAAACTTGGCTTTTTTTATTCATTTTTCTACTAAAGTTAGATTAAAAAGGTTCGTAAAAATCTCAGTTGTAATTATTACTCCGCATCGTGTCTGCAATTGTAACGTCTTGCAATCGAAGCTTCGATCCCTCTTCGAAATGCCAAAATTTCGACCACATTTCTGTTCTTAATGACTATACAAATTTCATTCGAAACCAGACTACAGCTTGCAGAATTTGTTCTTCATTTTATCACTAAGTAGAATTTATCATCAACTGGAATTTTTTTAATAGTATATGAACTTAAACTTCAACTGCACCTCTGTGTCTAACGACATGCAGAATGTATAAAAGAAAATTCATTTCAATCGAAAATTCGATAATTTTTAATGAAACGGAAAGATCGCACCCGTATCAGCCGTAAACTTCTCCTAACTTAATTGTTCTTTCCCGTTACAGATTGAAAGGTTGGTACCATTTGTTTCTGTGCACAGCTACGTTAATTTAAAGTGTTTGTGGTTGTCGGTCAAATATGCATAAACACTCTGCATTTTACCTTCAGTTTTATGATACAAAAATTATATAAACACAGCATTGAAATGAAGGGGAAAAAGAGAGGAAAAATTTCGTTACACTATTCTAAATTAAAAACTTAAGTGAGGAATTTTTGATAGTAATAATAATTTACAACGAAAAGCCCAAAGGTTCAAAGAAAAAAAACACACTCTTATCTGTGCATGAGAAAGAAATTTTTTATCTTTGATAAGACCAACATGCAAAAGACAAGTCGGCCAAGAAATCACTAAATAGCTATTTTTGGATTTATTTGTAAGCGTTTGGGAACTGGTCATGCTGATTACACTGATGTCGATATTGATGCTGAATATTGAGAAACCCTTGTGATCGTGTTACCTGCAATCTGCCACAGGTCGTCGACCATTCAAGACTTCTGATCATTTCATGCTGACTGCTGATTAACCATTTTCCTTTTCGAGTGACTAGTAATAAATTCTCTTGCAATTATGTTTGTACGTGGCAAACGAGGTAAAGTTTAGATTTGACCATTTCATTTTAATTACTGCAAAAATGTAATCTCGACGCTGCGGACGTGGTGGCAAGATTACTCACACGCCCACCAAGAGAATTGTAATACCAGTGATATACCCCTACTACATAAAGCCAGATGCTAAGCCCGGTGAAATTTTTGAAGATGAATATGGATACTTCCATTGCTGGTCCTAAAGAAGAATTTATTGCACGCTCAGCGATTTTAAAGTGCCTGAAGGAGCTGCAAGACCATATTATTCAGCCAATTCTATTCCGGTACCTCAACAAATTACGCCTGAAACGCCGACTACATCAGCTGGCGCCCCAGCTATGGAAATCAACTACGGAGACCAGCATATGGAACAGACTAAAGAAGTTTCGACCTCTGACTCAGAAAGTATTGACAAAAACAATGCGGAACCTCCTGCAGAGAAAAGGAAAAAGAAGAAGAAAAAGCAATCTGATGTCAAAAAAGCTGAAGACAATTATACAACCACGACTACAAATTGCTGCTCTTCTTCACCGCTAGAGACCGCCACTATCTTAGCACTATCAGAATCCAAAGAGGATTTCAACAACGCCCCACCCATGGAGGATTCCAACAAAGCTCCAGATCCACCCACAACTTCAGTGAAAGTGCTACATATCAAGTTTACAAAAGTTTTAATCAGTGGACTACCCGTTGACTTCAAAACAGAGGATAAGAATAATAAGACTTGAATTAGAGAAATTAGACATCGAAACTCACAACGTAATACAGTTTAAAAGAAGAGTTGGCGGGGCCTTCAGGTTCCTCCCACTTTTTCTCACAATCTTTAGAGAAACGGAGAATCATCCGCAAATTTTCACCATCACCACAGACATACAGCGGATTCCGGTCCGAGTATAACGTTTTCGTGGCGGTCGAAGACCGCTGCAGTGTTTTAATTGCCAGGAATACGGCCACGTTCAAAGGACATGCAATGCACCTCCCAGATGCGTGAAATGCGTGGATAACCACCGATCCTTCGAGTGTCGTAAGGATAGACTCACACCACCAAAGTGCTGCAATTGTGGAGAAATTCATACCGCAAACTACACGGGATGCAAAGCCCGCCCCAGCAGGAAGGGCCCGCGTGCTGTTCCTTCCACACCAGCTAAATTAGCTCACAGACTCAGTGAAAGAGCTGAGTGAAAGAGCTGCAAGACCTACTAAAAAAATGAAGAAGTGCTTCGTCTTTTGCAGAGAATCCTAGGGGAAACCGCTCTAGTTCAGTGACATTTTATTTCTCAATTCCGGACTTTTCATTTCAACATTGAACTCTAAATTCTAGTCTTTTAATATATACCATAATTAAACATGCACCAGTTAAATGTAGAAATTTGATATGTATTATTTTCTGTTAATACTTATTTATGTTAACTTATGTATCTATATTACAAATTAAGTTTATATTTATATATGTCAACATGTGTCAAATTAGATTCGATATTCAAATGTTATATTTATCTATGCCAACCTATGTATATATAATTCAAATCATGTTTATATTTATTTGTCAATATGTGTCAATTTAGTTTCGATATTCAAATGTTTATTTACCCAAGCAAAGGGCTTGTAATTTTGTATTACCTACCACATCGACTGCTAAATTCAAAATGTTATTACTTTAAATTTATGTAAATATCTAGATGTATTTATACAAAAATAGATCTCGTAAATATTTTCTTAAGAGCACTGGACACTCCAACCCCCTTATATGGTCTTCCTCTAACTACGACCCAGATGACCCTAAGTGCAGGAGACGGCCTAAGGCCATTCTCCATTACTGTAAAAATCTTCCAAGACATCGTCTGAATCGTATTGTTGATTTTTCCATCCCCCTGACAGGCTACTCATCTCCTCTTTCATCATTACCCTTTCCCACCTTCTTGGGTAGGCCCAATCCTTCGCGGAATTACTGCGGCTCATTCTGATTCTATTTATTAATACAATTACTAACAATGCTAATCACTAACTGCTTATTTGTCAATAATTATAAATAATAATAAATTATGTAATTTTTCTTATTTTTTTTTTCTCTCTCTCTCTTTTTTAAAAAGCATTAATGGCTTTATTTGTCTGTTTCTGGTTTTACCTGCCTGTGTTATCTCTGTTCTATCTTCTTTTACCACAATATTATTTAACTACCTATCATTAGTTTACTAACCCAAATAATTTCAATATCAATACCTTTGATTCAGTTTGTAATCATATAATTTACGGAGGTGGACTATTTGGCCAGGTACTCCGATGCACCATGTATTAGTTTCCGCAGTATCTAGATGTATGGGATAGGAGCCGCTGCGCGGCCCAGGTGCCCAATTTTTTTATAAATAAATAAAGAAAGTATTCGTCTGACTGAGTCCAAAAATTTGGCTACTTTAAGCAGAAGGTTCATTTAATTCCTGAGAATAAAAGAAGAAAAGTAACGCCTACTTTACTTGGTATTGTGTGTGTTCGTATATCACGAAGCCAAACTAACGTAAGGTGAGGCAACAAAAAAAAAGTAATTAATGCGGGTTGTATGAAGGATGAATTAAGACAACTGTGCCCCAAGGAAAATATATAATTTAATGAAACTTATGAGTTGGAAGGAAATTTTGACATATCTTTCAGTTTATTTTAAAAAAAAAATTATTTTAAATTTATATTTGTGAAAATATTATACCATCGAAAATTAAATTTTTTCTTTTTCTTTAATGGTTAAGGCTTTTTGCTGCAGTATATATATTACTGTGGTGAGAGGCTGGATCTCGGGAATCGAGATACAAAAGAGATGAAAAGTAACGCCTACTTTAATTCATTCGGTATTGTGTTCGTATCATATATCACGAAGCCAAACCATCGTAAGATGAGATAAAATACCGGTAGTATGTAGGATGAATTAATACAGCTGTGTCCCATGCAAAATATGTTTTTCAATAAAATTAATAAATTGGAAAAATTTTGACATATTTTCAGATTATTTTTTAAGACAAATTATTCTAATTTTATTGAAATCTATGCGTTGTGTTAATTAAAACATAGACAACATGTTTATTGTTCAAGGCCAATTAAATTTATCATTACTGTGGTGAGAGACTGGATCTCCAGATACAAAAGAGTTCTCTACTTGTTTTAACAACGGTTCACTATTTGAATTGCAATTTTGTTCAATTTCTCCTCTTTACCTACCAAAAAAAGTATATATTTTTACAGTGATGTTAAATGAACTTTTGTTTAAAAATTTTAAAACAATCACTGTGTTAAAAATGTTCATATATTTGAAGAAAAAAAAAAGAAAAAAGAAAGACACATATAATTAAAAAGATGGAAAGATATAATTAAGAAAGATAGATAGAAATTTAACAGAGCTATCGAGCGACCACGCCCCCGTTGTAGCCCTACTTGGCGAGACTATACAGAATACTCCTAAGATCACAAAGAAAACAAACTGGGATCTCTATACTAATATACTCACGACAAAAGATAATAACCCAGTATTGAGCTCGAAAGAGGACATAAATAATGCTATAAATAACCTCACTAACGACTTACAACAAGCCTTACAGGAAGCTACAAAAACCAGCACTAATAAAGATAATTACATGAGACTACCTCAAGAGCTGAGAGAATTAATTGGGTACAAAAACTACATCAGGAAGAAATGGCAAAAGAATAAGAACCCAAATGATAAAACAGAGCCAAATAAGCTAACTAAAGAAATAAAGAGAAAATGCCAAATTCACAGAGATCAAAACTGGCAAGATAAAGTTGCCAGTCTTTGTACAGAAGACCAATCAATATGGAGAATGGGCAAAAGTCTGAAAACGACTAAAATTATAAATAAACCCATAATCCATAATAATATAAATGTGTATAAAGACGAAGACAAGCTAAACATTTTCGTGGACTCAATAGAGGCTCAATTCCAAATCAACAAAGAACCCGCGGATGAAGAAGAAGATAAAATTACGCATAGCATCTATAACACCTTTTTCAATAATCATAATGGCTATATGTAAACACAAATGATAAGATAGAAAAATCAGACGTTATCAATATCATCAGAAAATTAAACAACAGAAAGGCACCCGGCGAGGATAATGTCAATAACATAATGACTAAATACCTACCGGATAATAAATTAGAGGAATTAACTAGCATTTACAACGCCTGCATAAAGAATAGAATATTTCCAGATATTTGGAAAAATGCCATAATTATCCTCTTCCCGAAACCGGGCAAAGACTCTCGAGTCGCCTCAAACCACAGACCAATTAGTCTGCTGCCAACGTTTGGAAAAATACTCGAAAGACTTATATTAAATAGGCTCCAACCACACTTGAGTTTCATTCCAAAGCAACAATATGGCTTTCGTAAAGATCTATCAACCACGAAACAGCTGACCAGACTAATCGATTTCGTCAGTGACGGGATACACAAGAAAGAAACTACTGCCCTACTCATGCTGGACGTGGCGAAAGCATTCGACCGCGTCTGGCATACAGGGCTTATAGCTAAGCTAATTAAAAATCAGCTACCCTCAGATCTCATTCATATAATCAACTCCTACCTAAGCAATAGGACCTTCCAGGTCAAGCTAAATAGCAAGCTATCTAACAAAAGACAAATCAGAGCCGGTGTCCCGCAAGGGAGTATCCTCGGACCGGTACTATACTTAATTTATACCCACGATTTCCCGGTAGAGGAAGAAAGTATTAACTACCTTATCGCTTTTTACGCTGATGATACAGCGCTAGCCACTAGATCGCTCAACCCCAACCATGCTGTTGAGAAACTCAATGACCATATCCCAGCTATAGAGGACTGGTGTGCAGCGAACAAAATCTCCATTAATGCTGAAAAATCACAACTTCTGTTAATCAGAAGAAGAAAGAAAAACAAACCAATAACAGATAACGTTACACTATTTAACAAGACTATCCCTACGGTCACTAAAGCTGATTACTTAGGATTAACTATAAATAACAGCCTGACTTGGAACAATCACATAGATAAAGTCTGTAAAAGAGCAATGGCAGCTTACTCGAGCTTGAGACCGATACTAAATCATAACTCGAAGCTGCCATTAAACCTAAAACGACTCCTATATATTACTCACATTAGACCCATCATCACGTATGCAAGCCCAGCTTGGAATTGTGTCACCACCACCCAAATTAATAAAATCAACGCAGTACAAAACAAGATAATTAGAAGGATGACTGGTGCTCCGCTCTACATTAAAAATAAAGCACTGAGAAAAGACCTTAACTTAAATACGGTACATGAATTCATGTGCCAACTAAATGCAAGCTTTTTTGGAAATGCCCTAGGTTCAAGTACGGCCGATTTCAATAATATATTTGACAAAGATTTTATCTCAGATGCTAGAAGCCATAATCCTATAATTAACTTCTTCCTCTCGGATGGCATACTCTCCAGCAATTTCAAACAGATCAACAGATAGCCCCCTCTATCAGTTTAATTACTTAGACTTACACAAACAAGCACAGTTATTACACTAGGCCTACAGCGAACCCGGGGAAGGAGCAACCCTGTAGGGTCCCATCTGGGTAAGCTGTAGGTCTAATAAATTGGTACGATGAGCAACCCGGCACGAGCGCTGGTTTACCGGAACGGCCGGGTCGTCGTTTTAGCAGAGGATCACTTTTTCGATTTCTGTATATAATGTAAATAAGTTTTTCTATTAATGCCATATATATTCATAATGTTGTACATAATTTTTTAATGTAAATAATCATATTCTATTAATGCTAAATTTATATATCAAAATGCTGTACATATTTTTTAGACTAATGGGACCTTCCCAGCTCATAACCCATGCTCAGCTCTTAAATTTCAAGTTTCAGATATGACTGTAAGTTTTTTTACAAAGGCTACATTGCCACCACTCTAACCACTTCACAACCCACGCCAATAGTCACAACTACTATCATAATAACCAGATGAAGAAGTGAGATGCCCGCTCCGCGGGCAGGTACTTCGCTCCAATTCCTATCAAGTCAAGTCAAGAAATTTAAAGCCCCCCCTCCAAAAAAAAAAGAATAATAATTTTTTACAATGGTATTTAATGAACTTTTTTTTAAAAATTTTAAAACAACCACTTTGTTGAAAATGTTTACATTTTTGGAAAAAAAATTAAAAAATGGAAAGATATATACAATTAGAAAGATATATATAAAGAATGATAAATAGAAATTTAAAGTAGGAATTTTGTAAAATTGTTTCCTTTTTCACACAATTTTTTTTTTCCGAATGATATTTAATGAACTTTTTTTCAGACATTTTTAAACAATAGATGTGTAAAAATGTTTACATTTTTGGAAGGAAAAAAAAAAAAAAAAAGAAAGGAAAGGAAAGAGCATGTAAAGATATAATAAATATATTAACCGACCTGCCCTTACTGGGCATACGGCGTAATTTTTTAAATTCACAATTTAGGAAAGATTAAGTTTCACAGCGAAATAAGCAATGATACAAACAAATTACAACAAATAGGCAATGATACAAACAAATAAGTTACACAATAATTCGCTACTAAAAGTGGGTTGGCGGCAACAACAAAATTAAATCCGTAGTAAATAAACCACAAAAAAGTAAAATAGTGGTAAATAAGTAGTAAATAAACACCAGTATAAGGCAACCAAGTATAAAAGATTATTTTAAAAATGAGAAAAAAAGAGTTAAAAGGTGTTGAGATAGATAAATCTAAGAGAACAATAAAATCAAGTAAATTGTAAAATCATAAGCCAAAAAGGCTTGCAAAATCAGAAGAAGTTAAAATCAAAAGGGCTTGGAAATCTAAAAAAGTTAAAATCAATTAGAGAATTAGTTGAGAAGCCAAAAGGCCAAAATAAAAACAATCAAAATAAGAAAAAGGGATGCTAAGAACAAGAAAATTGGTTAAAATTCAAAGTTAAAACAGCCTAAAAAGTACAAAAGTCGAGTTAAAACAATCACAACATCAAAACAAAAACTGAGTTGACAATTAAAATTCAGCAGGAAAAAAAGGTGATAAAACGCGATAAAAACGACTCCCGAATAAAATGAGAAATTGGTAAAGCCTAAGTGGACAAGATAAGTGATTAAGTGTCTGGAGCAGGCAGGTTCTGATGCTAGGTGATTACATTTGCCAGCAACTCTTCAAGAGTGGTTTTGGTGATTGTTTTGATTTTATTCCTGCAGGCCAACTCTCCGTAACACTTGTGTTGGTTTTTACTTTCAAATTGATCTCCACAGAGTGTCTGGAAGTGGGCGCAGTCAAATACGAGGTTGTCTATTGTCTGTTCAATTTGGCAATAATTACAGTTAGGAGTTTTGTTAGATAACCTGTGTTGGTGTATCCCAAACAACATGTGGCCAGTTATAAATTGATTTATATAAAAGTCAGTCTGCAGGCGTTTTATTGAAGGGTCCTTGAAAAATTTAAAAGTCTGCCGGCCTCTATCAGAACTCTGCCACTCTAATTTCCACTGTTTCATATTATGAGCTTTTAAAAAGGTTTTGATCTGGGCGGTTGTACTTGGGACCTCAATATTGACCTTACCGATGTTGATGGCCTGTTTGGCTGCTTGATCCGCCTCCTCATTGCCTCTAATCCCGCCATGCGCTTTTACTCAATGGCATTTAATGTTTTGTTTCCACGGTGATTTCTTTTCTTCTATGATGGCAAGTTTAGGAGTCGGGTCTCCAAGGACCTGCAATGAGGAGAGCGAGCCAGTGCATATTGCGGCATGTGGATAGTCCCTCCCTGCAAGCTACAAGAGAGCATGGTTAATAGCCATCAGCTCCGCCAGAAAAGCGCTATAATTGTCAGAGACTCTAATGGAAGTTACCTTAACAACGTCTCCATTTTTCTTCTCAGTAACTCCAAATCCAGTTCTGTATTGTTCATTTGTGTTAAAATCTTCATCATCGGCAAACCCCATACTAGAGCCATTGGTAAAAATTCCTGCGTCTGTTGAATTTGTTCTCCCCCAGGGCACCGCAATGTAATTGCGGGATGGATCCCGGCTTGAGGGATGACCATAGGAGTAGACGTGAGAGTTGAGACAATGGATGGATCTAGGTCAGATAGCCTCCAGCCCCACTTTATTCTTTTGATGGTGATTTCTTCTTTGTTTTAAAGATAAATATTTTTCACGCCAGTCAGTATCTGGAGAGCTTCTGTACTCGTAGTTGAGTATGTTGTTGTATGTTGTAGTCGTAGTATGTTGTAGTCGTAGTATGTTGTAGTCGTAGTATGTTGTTGTCGTAGTATGTTGTAGTCGTAGTATGTTGTATGTTGTAGTCGTAGTATGTTGTAGTCGTAGTATGTTGTAGTCGTAGTATGTTGTAGTCGTAGTATGTTGTATGTTGTAGTCGTAGTATGTTGTATGTTGTAGTCGTAGTATGTTGTATGTTGTAGTCGTAGTATGTTGTATGTTGTAGTCGTAGTATGTTGTATGTTGTAGTCGTAGTATGTTGTATGTTGTAGTCGTAGTATGTTGTAGTCGTAGTATGTCGTAGTCGTAGTTGAGTGCCTTTGTTATTGTTATGAGTGGAATCCTCCGGATGGATTTAAATTTAATGTTCATTTTGACTGTGTTTCGATACACATTGCAATTTTGTAAAATTTTTACCTTTTCCACACCAAAAAAAAAAAAAATTTTTTTTCGAATAATATTTAATGCACTTTTTTTTCCAGACATTTGTAAACAATCGCTATGCAAAAATGTTTACATTTTTAGAAAAGAAAAAAAAAACAGGAAAGGAAAGAGCATATAAGGATGCAGACAGATAAGACTGAAAGCATTGTTGTTGTTGTTGTCGTGTCTATGTTCGTGCAAAGATTATAGTCCTCCGAAGGTCTTTATAACAAGATTTGCACGTTCTGGAGAATGCCATGAAGATGCTCCAAGTTGGAGAATTTCGATGGCCATGGAGAATTACGATGGGAGGAGTTGAAAGAGTTGAAAGAGGGAGCAGATAATGGCCTGGCAGTCAAAAACATGGTCAGGAGTTAGTTGCAAATGAGGACAGTACTTGCAGATGGGATAGAATTTTATGTGGGTGCGTGAGATCTTCATGCCCTTGAAATGTCTAGTACGTAGCCTAGCTAAAAAAAATATAAATGCTAGAATTATAAAATATAAATATAAAACTAAAAGATATAAATGCTGACAGATATAATAAAGAAAGATTGATAGAAATTTAAAGCTGCAATTTTTATTTTTTAATTTTTTTATATTTCTATAACCGTCGTTGAACCGCCGACCCAATTTTTGGGGCTTACTATTACTAATGTTCAACTCCGTAGCCTTATAATTTTGAACCTAATCCAGAAGATTAATCCTGGTAATTCTTGAAGATCCAAGAAGCAATAATCCAGAAAACTCCTGGATCAAGGCTTGGGAGAAATTTGCTTACGTGGAGGACTTTTTGATGGAACTAACCCCCCATTTGCGTTACATGGAGAGGAAAACCACGAAAAAACCTCCCACGGATAGCCTGACGGCAAGGGGATTCTAACTCGTGATCCGTCTACCGCTGAGAATATTTTACGTCAGCACTGTGGTCGAAGCTGCAATTTTGTATAATTTCTTCCTTCCCCCAATTTTTATTTTTTACTTTTACAATGTTTAATGAAGTTTCTCTTAGAAATTTTAAAACAATCGTTTGTGTTACTGGAAAAGAAGAAGAACAAAAAAAAAAAAAAAGGATAAAGATAGATATAAAAATAGAGGTGTTTAATTTTTCGAGAAAGAATCGCAGAATAATAATCTTTATAATATATTTAATACTTTTCACGAATATATATATATATATATTTTTTTTTTTAATGTTAATGTTTGGTTGACTTTCGTACAATGTGGTCTCATATTGCCTCTGAGCCTGAATTTTTTTGTCAAATACTGAACGAAACACGGACTTATAAAATATTGACTACCTTTTCATGCAGTCAATGTTTCACATGAACAGTGATTAACGTCTGATGCTGAGTTTTATTAATAAAAAAAAAAAAAAGACCCGCAAAAGACTATAGAGAGGAGTACAATTTAAATATCTCTGCCCGGCAGGAAAGCTAAAATTATTAAGATTTCCACTGTATAATATTTATCGATTATTAGAAAAAACACTTTAAAATAAAAAAAAAATTAAAAAAAAAAACAATTTCATCTCTTATAACTGTCCATTTAAAACATTATAGTTATTTTAGTTATTTCGTTTGTTCACAAGATGGTGTTACTTGTCAATTGGTATAATCTTTTTATTACTTTACTTTTATTGTCACTGATGCTGCCATCTATCAATAAAAGTCAAAACTAAGAGCTATGTTCTTTTCAGAGAGCTGCTGACTCACTGCAATATATATATATTTTATAGAGTAAAAGAAATGCGTTATAAGAAAATACGAAGATTTATAAACTGTTACTTCTTCTTCAAGTACGCATTTTTTTCATGTAATGTCCGGTACAATACAATAGATTGTTAATAAAGATATAACACCGTAAATAAAATTAGATAAATTTAGATCTTCTTTTGCTTTTAATAAAATTTAAAGAAATAATTTAATGTTATATTCGTGTAAGCATGCAATAAAGAGTTAATATTATTTTTGTTACTGAGCTATTTTTATTATGTTGTAATTGGGGTAATGGAGTGGAAAAATCATGTTAATCAAAAAGATTAAGTGTTTACATAGTTGTGTGGATTACTAGAAAAAAGTGATGGGTTAACATAAATACACCATTTTTGTCAATGATATTTGCCAACTCTTCTTAACAAATAGCTGAAAATAGAAGCTGCCTGTAAGGAATTCTTTATTTTAATTTAAAAGTAAATGAATAAATAAATAAAAATATAAATAAATAAATATAAGTAAATAATACATCTGTAATCTTCTAAAATTTCCTCACTCTCCCTCCAAAAAAATTTAGATTTGCAATGATAGTTAAGGAAGTTTTTTAAAAATTTTAAAACAATCGTCCTGCTATGTTTACATAAAATAAAAATAATAAATAAAAATAAAAGATAGATATAAAGATATAATGACGATAAATAGATATAATAAAAAAAGATATATGGAAATTTAACGTTGCGATTTTGTAAAATTTCTTCTCCTTCCCACCAAAAATAATAATAGTAATATTATTTTTAATATGATATTTAATGAACGTTTTGTTTTTAGAAATTTTAAAACAATCGCTGCGTTAAAAATGTATATTTTTTGAGGAAAGAAAAAAAAAGAAAGAAAGATGGACATAAAAACCGACCAGTCTAATTTTTTGATAAAGAATCACTGAATAATAATCTTTATTATCGATTTGATACTTTTTACGGAAAATAGTTTGTCGTGAAGATAAAATTTTTGAAGTTTAATGCTGCCATCTAGTGTCTATTTTAAAAGACAGAAAGTATTTTTCAACTTGCTACCGATATATTCTGTAAAATATCGATAATTTATATTGAATCGCATATTATTCAAATCATTTTACAAAATAAATCATACATCTTTCTAGCGTCTTAATTTCTTAATTAGTTTTAAAAGCTGTGATGCATTGCAAAATACAAACAATCTGCTAATATATCTAAATATACTTTAATAAATAATCATAATTTTTGTAGTATATATATATATATATATATATATATATATATATATATATATATATATATATATATATATATATATATATATATATATATATATATATACTAGAGGGCTCCGCCCCCTGCTCGCCAACTCCCGATAATTACTACGCAATGACATTTTTGTTTGCTTCGCGAACAAAATTAAAGTCGTTTTCCCTGAGATTAGCTGGCAGTTTTTCTGCACCATCACATATAGAGAATATGATAGGATTGTAAAATGTCAGAGGTGCTTATTATCAGCATTATAAACTTATATTCCGCGTCGCGTATTGATAGTGCACTAAGATTATTTTCCAGGTGATTTTATGCTGCTAAATTATGTTCAGCTCTATGTCGCTGTTGATATCGCCCAAGATATTCACGGCGATCAATTTTTATAAAAGATATAAGTTTTTTAAAATAAACTCTGTTCAATATATTTTGTTAATTTGGAATGTAAATAGTTTCTTTAAAGAGTGTTGATTCGTGCTCCCAATAATTCTACCCAATTTATCAAAGCTATTAAAATATATTGGAATTCTAAAATAAATAACTGCGTTCTATCAACAAAAAAAAAACATTCTATTATAAAACTTTAGAACAACTATCTTTTTACATTGCCACTCAAAATTATTAATAAACACTGAATAATATTGCGTTAATGACACTTTTATCTAATGACGTCATAAACAATCGTTTGCATAAAGTTTAGTTCATAATAATCATATATGATCGCTTGCATAAATAATTGTTTGGTCTTTTTATAGCTTTACGTAATAAATGTGAGATTTTTTTTTTTTTTTTTGGAATGGCGATGTTATAATTTTGTTGTTGAGTTAATAAATCTTCCTTTTTATAAACGTATTAGTAGAGTTTTCTTAATTATTTGATTCGAAGTCCTCTGAGTTTTATTTGAGGTCAGTTTGTATTTTGTATTTTTTGACAGCATTATTAAAAATTATTACCTTTTCACACACATGCTTTCTCAATTTTGATTGGCTGTTTCGTGCGTGTTACTAACCAGAAGTCTTCTGTGATTGGTTATGTGTTATCATTCCACTCTTTTCTTATATATATATATTTGTGTACCAATGAACGTTTCTTGAGTTGCATATACCCAATTGTTCCGAAACAGCCAATAACCCTTCGCAATCTTCATTAAAATTTATTACAGCGAAATAAGTAGTGATTTCAAGAATTTATAATAAAAGTATCATTAATTCTTTTTGTTCTTTTTGTAATTTAAACAAATTGCTTCAATAAATTAGTTAAAATGATTGTATTTTACTAAACTGTTTTGATAAAAGTGAGCAAATTCAGTAATCAACAGCGCAAGTTCACTTATTCATTCATGTCACAGCGTGTATTGCGCCGCGCTTGACACCTTAGGTTGTAACTTTTATACATTTTTACGAAATTTTACAAGGGAAAAAAAAAAAAAAAATCGAAAAATGCAATATTTTTTATTTATTTCTTTATTTGAAAATTTTACTGTGTCGTTCCCCCCCCCCCCTTAACAGCTGTTGTCAATATTTAATGTATTTATTTGATTATTTATCTGATTTGGTGTTGGTTATATCATTGCATCTGCAAAATACTTACTTTCTGTGATTAATGCGTACTTTGAGTTCTTATTTTTAAATTTATCATATTTTTTTTAAAGAAATTTAACACATTCTTTGAAAGTGTGTTCCCTCACAATTTACACATTTTGTTGTTTCTTCTTTAGTTTTTCGCACTTGTATGTTCAGTATTCGCAATCACAATTCATGCAATTTGGCGCAGGATGACAGGATCGTTGAACATAATTGAAGCATTGACATTGGAAGCACTGAGTTATTCCTAGGCGACTTCTATAATTTTCTCCTATGATGCAAAGGTACATCAAATATATTAGTATTCATAAATGTTCTTGTTGTCCGAAGTTTTCGGCAAAGTGATACCTATAAAGTATGTCATTTATTCCTTTTGTCCGTATTCGAATTGGGTCATTTGTTTGATATTAACAGGATTAAAATTTCCGTCTGTCAAAGCTCTATTTATTTCATACATTTCAGTACCAGATGGAATACTACTTAAAACAAGTTTTAAATTTATAACACCAGGCAGTAAATATGTATTGTATTCGATTTCGTTTTCAGTTAAAAATATTGTTACTTGTCTTTGAGTATCTTCGTTGCAAGCTTCCGAATTGATTTGATCGCTAATGAACTTGGCTGCAAATACTTATATTTCTTTTTACATCATAATATCTCTAATGTACTTCTATGAAAATCTATTATCTTTTATTACAATTGGCGGTGTTTTTTCTTTCCTTAATGATTGATGTGCAAAATTATCGCCAGTACTTACATTTTCGTCATTAAAATTAATATTTATCTATTTGCATAAAAAAAAAATACTAAGTATTTTTTTTTTTATTTATTTATTTTTATACAATAGCCCATTGTGCAGCTCTAGTGCGACATAAATAAAGTAGGGGAGAGGGGGGCACATGTGAACAATTTTTTTTTATTTCTTCATTTTTCAAAAAATATCATCAATTTCTCACAGTAAGGAAGTCCATATGTTTAAATGGTCTTTTCTTTGCCTTATGGAATTTTTTGAGATTTTCAATATAATATTTCTTTACTTTATGATATTTTAGAAAAATGACTTCAATTGTTCACATGTGCCCCAATGGGGGGGGGGGGCACGTGTGAACATGCCTGGAATACATATGAACAAGATTAAAAACACAAAGCAATCATCGTATTTAAAAGAAAAAAATATTTAATATAACAGATATGGAAACACATTATACTGAAGAGTTTGTAGCTTACTACGCGAATTTATTGGGTTTATTTGTTTATGTGAGTTTATTGGGTTAATTTCGTCAATTGGGTTTTTCGCAACTTCATGTTCCTCACAAGTTGTAATGGGCCTTTTTCTTTCTTCTCTGATACTCTTTCATGCTTTTTTTCATTTTTTCTATCTTTTCATTTTTAGCTTTAGCAATTCTATCTTTCTCATGTGTATCAGTTAATATGCGTGATTTTTCCTTTTCGCGTTTTCGTTTCTTTGAGTTACTTACTTGGGCTCTTGGAAATGGCCAGATTGATTCTGGTGTAGAAAAAGTACTGATACTGTTAAGATCATTGTCAACATTTTCTGCCCGACCATTAGTAAATTTTTAATTTACTAATGACGACTTGTAATCATAAATTTTTAAAAGGAAATATTAACAATTAATTAATTAATTATGGAAAATTAAATAATAATAATTTTAAATGCATACATATTTTTTAAACTTGTAATATCATGAGGATAGTAATCTTAATACTATGTAGGGGCGCATGTGAACTGTTCAAATCTGCCCCAGATGTTTTGTTCACAAGTGTCCCATCATCTTTTTTAAACCTAACTATAAAAATAAATTAATTTTTAATTTAGTAAAGCTTATTAGTTTATTTATGCTATGTTTTCACTTGGAGAAGCGAGTGATAAAAGTATATACAACACCAGCTGATACAAAGAAATTGTCAGAATAGAACAACAAAATTGCTTATTGCTCTGAAAGTTTGGCAGAGAGGTAGGACTAGAACTGTCATCTATTGAAAATTTTTCAAGATTTTTTTTTCAAATCATATTGGTAAAACATACTATGTTCACATGTGCCCCCCTCTCCCCTACCTACCTAACAACCTTATCGAATCCTGTTGTTTTTAACGTTAGGATTAATGTTTATAAATTTGTTCATTTCATTTTTGTTACCTTCATTTTCTTTATTTTCGTAATTTTTCTTTATTTTTTTCTTCTGTTTTGCCGTTGTCGTATGTACATAACTACTCATTTGATTCTGTTCCAAGCTTGTTTATCGACTTATTTTGATGCTTTAAGTTACACTGCAATTGAGCTTTAGCACTTTCATATTAAATTCTTTCTTTGTTCTTCAAGTTGCTTATTATGAGTATCGATACAATTTACGAATACCAATGTTAAACTATGCAGCCTTGTAATTTTTGACCCAACCCAAAAGACAAGAAAACTCACAGATCAAGCTTTGGGACAAACTAGCCTTCATGTGGAGGACTTTTTGTTAGAACTATCCCGTATTTGCCGCATATGGAGAGGAAAACCTCAAAACCACCTACGGTTAGTGTGACGGCAAGGGTATTCCACATCATTATCCATCGAGCATTGAGGATATTTTACGTCAACAATGTGATCAGGACAAGCCAGGAGCAGAATTCGTATGATCTTTTCGATGGTAGATCTGTATATTTTATTCTGGAATAAATAAGTGTTATAGCTTACAATACTATGTAAATGATAAATATCAATAAAACGACTTTTTTCTCTTAGCTTTCACACTGTTGTTTTCAATTCTCGATTATATTCGAGAGTGAAAAACTATAACAGCATAAAATACAACGCTGCTCGAATTATCTCGAGTGTCCACAGTTTGGCCTGTTAAGCGCGCTCGAATTAACTAGTTAAGGGGTTGATGCAGGTTAAAGTGTATCATAACATGATTAAAGCGTTTATGCTCTGGCTAATCACAGAAACCGTTGTCACATATTTCAATTGTCTTTTATTTGTGGTTTATATAGTTCAATTGTCTTTCTAAACTTGAGGAACTTTCAATCTCGGAATGAATAAAAAGTTGGCAGGTACGTATCATTTCAAGTAGCACTGGAGCACTATACAAAGGAAATTACTATACAAAATTACTTTAGTTTAATCAGTAGCATCAAAAATTTTAAATACCACAAAGTGTCTAATAGTTTTTCTATCATAAGTGGATTGTTTTGCTTTTGAAATACTCGTTGACCAGTGTTTTCATATGCTTCTGCTTCATTTGCGATCACAAACTGTAAATTTTCCACAACAGCAAAAAACTAATTTCGTAAACTGTAAATAATGGATCATTTCCACAGTGTTACAAGTTGCACAGTTGGAACCCGTAAAAAAGGTTACATATATATACCACTGAAACATACATATCATTAATTCAAAATATTCCTTCTAGTTTTTCTAAAAAGATCTTAGAATTTCTGCTGAGCTCCTTTCCAGACAAATTTATGTGTTAACCCTGCATAGTTAGCTCTTTTGCAGACACATTTCTATGTTATTACTGCATAGCTAATTCTTTTGCAGACAAATTGCCATGTTATCACTACATAGTTAGTTCTTTTGCAGACAAATTCCCATGTTATCACTGCATAGTTAGTTCTTTTGCAAAAAAAATTGTCGTGTTATCACTGCATAGTTAGTTCTTTTGCAGACAAAATGCCTTGTTATCACTTCATAGTTAGTTTTTTTTTTGCAGACAAATTTCTATGTAATCGCTGCATAGTTAGTTTGTCTGCAAACAAACTGCCGCATTATCCCAACAGAAATTTTTTTGGAATTTTTTTTTTTTTTTTTTGGTACTCCTTGTGTTTTATCCACTATGTAATTGAAGCACCTCCTGATAGGCTGCTTTGGGTCAGGTTTCAAAGGGGGAAGAAATGATTTCTTATTTACGGTCATCAATGAGGATTGAAAAAAATCTTTACTTATTTTTTTAATCTTTATTTCTTATTTACTTATTTAATTTTGGAAATTTCCCCATTTTTTTTTGTTGTTTTTTTTATGTTAATTAAAATTATCATTTATATTTATTATTATAAGAGAAAGCAAAACGGAGAGGATGAAAGAATCAAATAAATAATTGAAGCTTCTTCTATGATGTTTCGTTCTCCAAAGAGATAAAATTAAACTCAAAAATCATATTCTTGAAACCGTTATTTTATTTAAAACATAAAATTTAAGCTGTTACTTGCAATTATAAGTGATGATAAAATAAAGATAATAAATAAAGACAAGCTCCTTTAATAAATTTTTTGTTGTTGTTGAAATCGATGTGTTTAAAATGATATTTTTATACACTTTAAGCTGTTATGTTTATAACTATACGAGACAATTCGATAAAGATCATTCATCATAAGTATCTTCAATGATAGTTTTTTCCCTCCAAAGAAAAAAAAATTAATATCTCGCAAAAATCACTTTGTCGAAACCGTTACCTAAAACGTTGAAACCTTTTTTAATTTGTTAATCACCAATTATAATTTGGTATACCATTTGTTATTAACTACAGCTCTTATGACGTAGGTTTGAACAAAATTGGTAACGATATAATAGTTTTTAAGGAATATTTAAAAAATATATATATAATAATTAATTGTTTTTACAGCTTATAAAATTTACTTTTTCAATGAAAAGAAATAAGTTTCTTATTTTCTTATAACATATTATGACTGGTGATAAACATACCACAAAATAAATGATTCTAAAATTCAAATTAATCAAGTTATTTTACTTAAAACGTTGGAGTAACCCTTTCTAAAGTCGTGATAATCACCAATTTGAATTTGGTACGCCATTTGTTATTATCTACAGCTCTGATGACGTACGCTTGGATAAAATTGGTAACGATATGAACAATTTTTAGGGAATATTTAAAAAAAATATAATAAATAATTCCTCTCACAGTTTAATATCACTTATAAAATTTATTTTTTCAATGAAAAGAAGAAAAAAAAGTAATTAAGTTTCGTATAACATATTATCAGAGGTGATAAACGTACCACAAAATAAATGGTTCTAAAATTCAAATTAATTTATCAAATACCCTAAATAGTTTTTTTTTAAAATTTAAATTCCAAAAATATTTTGATATACTCTTACTAGAAATAAATGGCCCATTAAAAGGTAAAACTATTATATTTAAAATTGTTGGAGATAATGAAATAAGTGAAAAAGAAATCGCAATAAAACTTTCGATGAATATTTTCTACCTCTAAAGAAGAAAAAAAATCTTAAAAATCATTTTGCTTAAACCTTAATTTTTTTTACTCCGTTATCTTAAACTGTTTATATTTACAAATCGTTCTACGCATTTATGACTTTAGTGTGTGGCAACAACTCATGTTTCCCTAACTTGTGCATTTTGTACATCAATACCGCTGATCACACATGAAAATAGTTCCGTTTATATCGGAATGACCAATCATCTGTGGCGGAAGAATCGAAATTTCGACCCCAAACGTCCAATAGTTGGAAATTGCGTGTAAACACCTCGATAAGGCCAGAAATATTGGTTTATGACCACAAAGGAAAGAATCTTCTGAAAACCATCGATTTCAAATAAGAAAGAAGTCTTAAACCACAAGTGTATTAACAGAAACATAGCACTTGTTTTCCTTGAGCTTCTTTTGATGGCACTTGTTTCTGCAAACTGTGCTTAAAAAAACTGCCGATGTATAGATATTGAACAATGGATGAACAGACAACAATGCCAATAATGTCATTGTTGTCCATTAAATCTTAGGGACTGATCTAATTCAAAATTATGGGTTTTTATTCAGGTGGGAAGCGTTTAAGTTTATGTCTCTGAATAAAAAGCATATCCTTATTTGGTTTGTATTATTATTTTACAAATAGATCTTTATTTATTTTTTTGTTTTGTTTGGCCAAATAAATTCTTAGCATACAAATCATTCATTTCAAGTTTACAAAATCATAATTAAAAAAACTCATTTTTTGTTTATGGCATGTATAAGAAATAAGTTAATTTATTATTCTAATGTATTTTGTTATTATTTTTATTCGTGTGTTATTATTATACCAGAGTTAATTTTCGATACAATTATTTTTCCAGGGTTAGTTTAAAATATCGAATTTAGTAACGTAAAACAATACAGCTAAAACAATATTTTATTTGTCTAGATGGCAATATTAAATTGTATCCTTTTAATCTTTTTAAAAAAAAAAAAAATATATATATATATATATATATATATATATGGAAACAATTGTTACTAACTACATTGAGAATATTCTGATATTCTGCCAAAAATTCTAGGTATATTCTTTCAAAGACAAACATTTTTTTTTTTACTTATCCATTTTGATAAGAAATAGAATAATTTCCAGTAAAAATGCCACAGTTTAGTGAAATCAATCATTCAAAAATCAATGCAAATAGCAACAGAAGCACATAGAACAGATTGAAGATATTCTGTGTAAAATTTCTGAGTATATTCCTTAAAAAAAATTTTGTTAATCAAGTATCCTAAATCGGTAATCTATCTCTAGAATTGCTTTACATAATTAGTAACAATATCTAACATGTCATAAATAAATAATCGCCAAATTCAAATCATCACTCGCCATTTTTGATTCAGGGAAGTTTTTCATGGGGAACCAACTTATAGGTCGTTGGCTCTGTAAGTTGGTTACTGAAGAACAGGTGACGTTTTACCGGAACAAATACTTGATGCGCTTAACCTTTTCCTTAACAATTAACATCGGAAGAAATTAAAAATCTTACTTCATCAGGTGTGAACTATTTCTTTTGTGATCAGTTTGACAAGAGGACTCCAAAATGGCGTGGAACGAAACGCTTGAAAGAGTGTCTATAGGCATCGAAGGCGACGATGCAAGAAAAAAATGGCGCACGGCGATTGTCGTCTGCATCAAAGCTCGGTTCCAATGTATAAGCATATAAATGTGTATTAAAAGGTTTTATTTATTTTAAAGTTGTTTTGAAGGCTGAATTAAGTGCTTAAATGTTATTATATGGCTGAGGAATTATTTTTTGCACCAGAATGTCGATAAAACAATACATATTGAAACAATTTTCATTGTTGTTATAAAACACTTGAATATCTTTTTTTCTTTCTTTCTGGCATTGACATACTAAGAAAACAATACCTCATATTGAGGATATTATAAAATATGTGTGTGTTTTGATTTTAAAAAAATAAAGTTAATTTAGTTGAATGTATAGTTAGAGGGCCAAGAACTCAGAACCGATTCTGCTACATCAAAAGTAATTGATTGTAAAATAGTACGCTCAATACAAACATATAAACTTTTAACAAAATTTTAATCAAGCGATTTAGTTAATATAGTAAATGCTCTCGTTCTGAAAAACCTTTTTGCCAACTAGTATGTAATTTTTCAATGCTAGATCGATAAAAATCAATTGGTTGAGTAAAATTTTTGAGCATCATACAAATTTTGAAAATATTCAGCCACTTAGACAATGCTGTAACGATTTCAAAAAATTGAAATTCGAAGGTGCAATATCGATACAAGTTGTTAAATCAAAATTATCGCATATCTTTAAAAAAAAAACAAAAAAAAAAAAAACGCTTTTGGTGTTTTTGAACGTTTAGTTGCACTTGGATAAACATCGTGAATTCTTTTGAGCGAAACTGCTAAGTTACTACCCTTGTAAAACTGCAAAAAGTATACATTGTCAAAGCATAAATATCGATCTGCACAGAAACTTTTAAGTTCTTTTAATATTATAATCAATCTGTCCCAAATTAGTTGCTACATTTGAATACTTTTGTACTGATGATTTTATATGAGCATTTTTTTTAATTAGAGATTCCAGCTATCAGTCAAAATTTCAGAGACGCCAACTGCACCGGACACGCCAAAATAATTAAAAAAACTGTAAATAGCTACAAAGTAAATTTTGCAAATATTTGACTATCTTTGCTTGCTTTTTAAAAGGTGCAGTATGACATCGTTACCTATACCTATATAAAATGGTTATCTGAGTACCAGTAGATTTAACTGCTTTAGCTCATTCATTTGATTGAGTATAATATTGAAATTGCGAATAGACGCATTAATAAGTGGTGAATTTTATAAGCCTACGAATTATTAAAAAATAGTGGTGGATAAAAATCTACTAAATTAAATTTATTAAATCAAGAATCACAGTTGATAAACTACCACTTTAAAATATATATTTGCTGTCCGGAGCAAGTTGGTATCTATTTATTTCCTTCTTCAATCCTTATGTCTCTATCAAATAAGTTTCAAAAATCCAGGCTTTGTATGCTCTTAAATCACGCCCCATTTTGCACGGACTCTTCCACCAGCTTACACATAAAACTATCTTCTAGTTAATGAATCGTGAATACAATAGTAGTGTAATTTTACTGCTGTCGATCTACCATATTGCATCGAAAGTTATTTATGACTTCACCTATTTAAAATGCAGCAACTAATTTGGAGCAAAATTATTGATCGAAATGTAGCAACTAATCTGGGCCGGAAGGAGTAGTAAATAAGCTGTTTAAATATTGCGTAATAAGTATCGAAAGGAAGCATGGGTGAAAGCCCTTATATAGCAAGACGGAAAAGAGAAAAAACTGGTACGTAAGACATTTCATTCCAGCATTTTTTTCGAAAAAAATAAAATATCTGCAACTATCAAGATTTCTTTTAAAATTTTATCATATATATAAAACTGCTACTTTTCGAAGATTAAGTAGATATTGTTGAAAAATTTAACAAAAGAATAAGTAAACTCCTCCCCAAAACTAGCTATAACTGAAAAGGTTTCACTACCAGCCTTTCCTATTTTCCGTCTCGCTTTCACCCCTGAAAGGAAGGTAGAATTTTGAGATTTGCTTACTTTTGCTGAGAAGAATGTAATATATGTAATGCTTAGGTAAAGCGCTAAAATCTCTTAATTTTCATTCTTCTTAAATTCATAAAAAGTTTGGAGAAAAATTGCAATTGGAAAAATTTCAATTTTGAAATAAAAACTAAAATTGGGAAAAGGAAAAGTTGGAAAAATGTTTTTTCAAGGGAAAATAAAGTTAAATTTTATAAAATAAAGTGAAACGTCAAATTTTTTTAAAGTTATTTTTTTTAAATTTTTTAAAATTAGATTTCTAAAATAAACGTCAAAGTTTAAGCAGAAAACAAGGGGATTTGTTCTTACGTAAGCATGCAATTTGCTTGTTCTTGGTGGAAAGGGGTCTATAACTGCCAAAAATATGCTTCGATGCTATTTCAATGGCTCCATAGTGGTAACTACAAATAATTTACATTTTAAAAAAAGCTTAATGTTCTTTCTACCAGTATTTCGTCTCAACGCGCCAGCTTTCGAATAAAATAAAATGTCGAGTCCTTAAACTAAACAAGAACATTCATAAATCATTTGACATTGAAATAATTATAGTTAAGCTAAATGGAAATCGTTAAAACTGAATATTTACGCCTATATCACACCTCTTCTCCGCCTCTCAGGCAGCCCTATAGAATTCAGCACCGCTCGATGATTAAACTCCACTTATGACGATGAATGCTCGCAATTTTCGGGAAGTTTTATACCCCCCTTTCCCCTATCGCCATCTTCCGTGTCACGACATACGGGTGATACAAAAAAAAAAAAAAAAAAAAAAAAATTATAGAATAGGGAGAGAAAGAGAGCAAAAAATAAACAAAAGAAATAAATGCAAAAAGTCGTGTTGGAACCTCCCCCCAATTTCTCAAAACTCTTCTCGATCGTCTGAATCTGTAGTCACCAAGATGATTTCCCACGCCCCTAATTAAATGGCGGGCAGGACTCGGTTGTACCCTGGGGTGGCCGATTTTTTTTGCACTAACAAAATCATATTTCTTAGATTTAAGAGAATAATTCAGATCAAATTTAGCGCTTTGCCACATCCTGCTTGGTCCTGAAAATCTTTTTTGGCTTTCAACACTTTTACATCCGTTGACCAGAAAGAGAGAAATATTTCGCGATTCGGTGTGATTCAGAAATTAAAAATCACAATGGAAGAATAACTATCAAGTTTATTGCTTTTAAAATTCTTAGATTTATTTAAATAAAAAATAAAAATCTTGTATAGTTCATTACTACGAAATTTAAACTTTCATAAGTGGTGTTAAAATTATTGAAAATGGAAATATAAACATTATGAAAACATCTAAATTATGAAAGTAATTGGGAAAATCTTTCTTTCAGCAGGAAATGTTTTGCAAAATTATGCATGGCAAAACTTTTGACACAATTTGAAAGACCATGCTTGAAGCCTCTCGAAATGTTTTGCAAAATTATGCATGGCAAAACTGTTGACACATTTTGAAAGACCATGCTTGAAGCTTCTTGAAATGTTTTGCAAAATTATGCATGGCAAAACTGTTGACACAATTAAAAGGACCATGCCTGAAGCTTCTCGAAATGTTTTGCTAAATTATGCATGGCGAAACTGTTGACACAATTTGAAAGACCATGCTTGAAGCTTTCCGAAATGTTTTGCAAAATTATACATGGCAAAACTGTTGACACAATTACAAAGACCATGCTTGAAGCTTCCCGAAACCATACATGCAAACTTCGAATCGACCAAAATAATGAGGGAAAGATAATTAGTTTTTAAAATTTTAATACCAGTAATTTAAAATTTTTTAAGTAGGATTGCAATATTATCAAAATGCTTTCTTAATTATAATGGTATCGAAAAATGAAGCATTCTTTTAATTTCCTTTGCTTATTTGGGTCGATGTAAATTTTGCATGAGTAAATAAGACGCCCTTTCTAAACGCTTCAAGCATTATCTTTCAAATTGAATCAAAAGTGTTTTATCATGTAAAATCTTCCAAAATAATAGCTGCTGAAAGAAGTATTGCAGAGTTAGTGTAGAAGATTATCCATATTTTCATCCAACCTCTATATATAAATCAAATCTTGATATACGTAAATTAAATTAGATGTTTAACAATTTGAATGCCATGGGGGTCACCGGCGAAGCCAAGATTATTAGAAACATATAATTCGAGTAAATTTTTAATGTTTTAATTTTTTTAAATATTATTATCGTTACAAAATGGTTTGAAAAAATTAAAGAATATAGAACACACAAAAATAGTTTTATTTATGTACACAGAGATGCCAACCTGCTCTGGACAGTGAATAATTATTTTCAAGTAGTAGTTTATTAATTGTGATTCTTGATTTAATAAATTCAATTTAGTAGATTTTTATGCACCACTATTTCTAAACAATTCGCTTATATTATTCACCACTTGGTTCAGACATGCAGATTATTTAGGGGCCGCTGCGCGGCCCAGGTGCCCAACTTTTTATAAATAAAGAAAGAAAGACATGCAGATTATTTTCATTTTCTTTCAGTTATACTAGCAAGGTGCTTGTCTCCCAGTAACAGCCACCCCACAGACTTCTGAACTCAAACTGTCTTTTATTTTAACTGTTTATTTTACTTCATGATGTATGGCAGTGTTATCCCAAACTTATGGCAGTGTAAACTGTTGTGTACCCTTTCTAAATTTTTCATAACACTGTGTACCACTAATAAAAAAATGAATGTGTTTTTTACGATGAAAAATTCCTTAAAAGTTAAAAATCACAACTGGCTGTTGGCACCATTAATTATTAACTGCTAACTCTGCAAAAAATAGTCAATAGAAAAGTACGCAATTGTACATTTTCTTGCCTAGCTTTGTTTTTAAATAAAATTTTGTGAAATTTTCGTTTGTTGCAAGATTATTTCGCATAAGAACGCGTACCCCATTAAACAGTTCCCGTACCCCTGGGGGTACGCGTACCACACTTTGGGAAACACTGATGTATGGGATAGGGGCCTTCTGCGCGGCCCAGGTGCCCAATTTTTATAAATAAAGAAAGAAAGGCAGAGATGCCAACTTGCTCCGGACAGCGAATAAATATTTTCCAGTGGTAGTTTATTAATTATGATTATTGGTTTAATAAAATCAATTTATCAGATTTTTTTCCACCACTATTTCTAAATAATTCGTAGTCTTATATATTCACCACTTTATTATAGTTATGTAATGTAAAATCTTTTAAAAAGATAACAAAACTAGCAGGGATGCCAACTGCTCCGCGCTCTGGAAACGTTGGTAGCGAATTAAATAGTATAGTGACGCCTACTTTGAAAAACAGTAATCAAATAATTAATGCCTTTAGGCTGTGTGTTATATGATTCTTATAATTTTTCATATTTAGTGGTGGAAAAATTCATTAAAATTAAAAATACTAAACTGAAAATATCTTAAATTTCGTTACCGCTCGAAAATACTATTTTGCGAAGCGGAGCAATTTGGCATCTCTGAATCAGTCAACTATGTGCAAATTTTAGTTTGTAGTTATTTACCGTTTTTTAAGTTAATTTGGCGTGTCCGGAGTAGTTGGCATCTCTGCATGTGGTGTTAAACCTTTTAAAAAACTAGCGAAATCTGCAAATATATATTTGCAAATTTAGCTTGTAGTTATTTACTGTTTGACCAGACGGGCAAACGGTGTGTGATTAGAGTAGCATTCAACGTGTTAAAAATGAAATGTTTTATTTGTAGTTTTAAAAAGTTTACGTTGCTAAAGTTAAAAGTTATGTTTTATTTTAAAAAGAGTACAGCATGCATACAAAGTTAGACTGAAGTTCATAAGTATTCAATGGGCAAGCGTAGTGATCTGAACAGTGCAAACAATTCCATGGAATAGTGGGTGTAGAGAGCAAAGTGATAGCCCTCTTCAAATTTACTGTATTTAAAATTACTAGATTTAGTTTTTAAAAAAAAATTATATTTGTTACTGGTTAGAAGCTTTGAGACCTTCGGTTAATAATTAGCGATTGATAAATATCATGTTTGTGAAAAAAGGGGGTATATTTCACGGACACTCAGTAAGCAATGTAGAAGGGATTATTATAAAACTTTTGTTTAAAAAAATTGTGCAGATTTAGCAAATCTTAAAAAAATATTGTACATTTCTTATTGTAGGGTTATAATTGCCCTCCAAAAATATTCAAGTTATAGTAAATAAATCATCAACACTACTAAATTCAGGTAAAAAAAAAAAAATCTGAGGCTTTTGCTTAATAATTAGTGATTAATAATATCATTTTTATCAACAAAAGAAAGGATATATTTTACGAACCAGCATGGCTCAGTAGTTGTAGTTATTACAACTACTGAGATCAACTACAAGATATTATAATTTGATTTGATTAATAATCAAATCAAATGATAATATCTTTGATTTAGCAACCCCTCAAATTTGAATTATTTTCACCTGGTCGATGTCAGATTTACCTGTTGGCAGCCCCAGTTATTGTGGTGATAATACGCCTTTTCTGATAGATTATTTAAAACTAGAAGCTCTTTCCAATGATAAAAGTTTTGTTTTATATATATAGTTATATATAGTTATAAAGTTATATATATATATATATATATATATATATATATATATATATATATATATATATATATATATATATATATATATATATATATATATATATATTATTGTTGACTTGCCTTCTATCTAACTTTAGTATTTATTTAGTTTTTTTTTTATTATTTAAAATCTATAAAACTTTATTTTTATTTTCAAGAAAGTTATAAATTTTCTACTTTTTATGTGGGAAGGAAACATGTCGTGGAAGGGATGTGCATCCATAAAATACATCTTCAACACTAAACATGATATTGGACAGAAGTTTCGAACCACTCCGAGAAATCTCTCAAACGTCAAATCAGATTACTTCAAATGCAGTTCATACTCAAAAAACTCCGCCAAAAAAACTGTCCATACTCTAAATTTTCAATCTATAAAATGAAATTCATTGCTTTTAGAAAGAGTTTTCATTTTTTGATGCACATCCGCCACCAATTGGAAAATAATAACAATGAAAAAGAAATTTTTTTTTTTAAAGTCCTGGATTTTGTTATCGGAGAATTGGGCTATATAATATTACTCATCTTGTAAACAAAATATTTCAAATTGAAAGAAGATCGAGGGAGGATCCCTTCCACGGTTATTCCCAGACGTTAACTGTCAATTGTAGGGAGATGGGTGCTTTTTTAAAAATGGTGAAATACACTCCCTTTCACTTGTTGTTAAAGTTTGGGTCTCTGAGATTTTATTTTTAAAATAATGTCGACGTCAGGAAAGATGCGATAAAGATGGAACACACAACCCTAGTTTTGACAGTGAATGCACACTTTCGAAAACAGTAGTGAAAGAGGGGGGGGGGTCCACCCCCTTTTTTTTATTTTAATCCAATGAGTGCTGCTTCAATCTGAGACAGACATAATGCTACACATCATAAAATATCGCATTCTTGTGAATGGGTATAGCAGTACTTTCATATAGAGTAATTTTGTTTTTGCTGTCTATGTGATATATTGCTAATTTAGCTAGAAGGAAGATTAAAATTATTTTAGAATCATTAGAGTCTGCCCTTTAGTATGAAGTAAAAATTGAAAGAATAAACATAATGCATCATTAAATATTGCATACTTGTGCAGATAAAGAACTGTCCTTGAAAGTTGTAATTACGTAGCGGTTGACCCACAAGTTAACCTTGTGCTGTGCATGAAATATTTCTAATTTAATCACAAGAAAAAATAAACTCATTTTAGAGTTGTTAGAGTCTGCTCTTTAGTATGAAGTAAAAATTGAAAGAAAAAACATGATTCATCATTAAATATCGCATACTTGTGCAGATAAATAACTGTCCTTGAAAGTTGTACTTACGTAACGGTTGTCCCACAAGTTAACCTTGTGTTGTGCATGAAATATTTCTAATTTAATCAAAAGAAAAAATAAACTCATTTTAGAATCGTTAGAGTCTGCTCTTTAGTATGAAGTAAAAATTGAAAGAAAAAACATGATGCATCATTAAATATCGCATACTTGTGCAGATAAATAACTGTCCTTGAAAGTTGTTTTTACGTAGCGGTTGTCCCACAACTTGACCTTGTGCTGTGCATGAAATATTTCTAATTTAATCAAAAGAAAAAATAAACTCATTTTAGAATCGTTAGAGTCTGCTCTTTAGTATGAAGTAAAAATTGAAAGAAAAAACATGATGCATCATTAAATATCGCATACTTGTGCAGATAAATAACTGTCCTTGAAAGTTGTTTTTACGTAGCGGTTGTCCCACAACTTGACCTTGTGCTGTGCATGAAATATTTCTAATTTAATCAAAAGAAAAAATAAACTCATTTTAGAATCGTTAGAGTCTGCTCTTTAGTATGAAGTAAAAATTGAAAGAAAAAACATGATGCATCATTAAATATCGCATACTTGTGCAGATAAATAACTGTCCTTGAAAGTTGTTTTTACGTAGCGGTTGTCCCACAACTTGACCTTGTGCTGTGCATGAAATATTTCTAATTTAATCAAAAGAAAAAATAAACTCATTTTAGAATCGTTAGAGTCTGCTCTTTAGTATGAAGTAAAAATTGAAAGAAAAAACATGATGCATCATTAAATATCGCATACTTGTGCAGATAAATAACTGTCCTTGAAAGTTGTTTTTACGTAGCGGTTGTCCCACAACTTGACCTTGTGCTGTGCATGAAATATTTCTAATTTAATCAAAAGAAAAAATAAACTCATTTTAGAATCGTTAGAGTCTGCTCTTTAGTATGAAGTAAAAATTGAAAGAAAAAACATGATGCATCATTAAATATCGCATACTTGTGCAGATAAATAACTGTCCTTGAAAGTTGTTTTTACGTAGCGGTTGTCCCACAACTTGACCTTGTGCTGTGCATGAAATATTTCTAATTTAATCAAAAGAAAAAATAAACTCATTTTAGAATCGTTAGAGTCTGCTCTTTAGTATGAAGTAAAAATTGAAAGAAAAAACATGATGCATCATTAAATATCGCATACTTGTGCAGATAAATAACTGTCCTTGAAAGTTGTTTTTACGTAGCGGTTGTCCCACAACTTGACCTTGTGCTGTGCATGAAATATTTCTAATTTAATCAAAAGAAAAAATAAACTCATTTTAGAATCGTTAGAGTCTGCTCTTTAGTATGAAGTAAAAATTGAAAGAAAAAACATGATGCATCATTAAATATCGCATACTTGTGCAGATAAATAACTGTCCTTGAAAGTTGTTTTTACGTAGCGGTTGTCCCACAACTTGACCTTGTGCTGTGCATGAAATATTTCTAATTTAATCAAAAGAAAAAATAAACTCATTTTAGAATCGTTAGAGTCTGCTCTTTAGTATGAAGTAAAAATTGAAAGAAAAAACATGATGCATCATTAAATATCGCATACTTGTGCAGATAAATAACTGTCCTTGAAAGTTGTTTTTACGTAGCGGTTGTCCCACAACTTGACCTTGTGCTGTGCATGAAATATTTCTAATTTAATCAAAAGAAAAAATAAACTCATTTTAGAATCGTTAGAGTCTGCTCTTTAGTATGAAGTAAAAATTGAAAGAAAAAACATGATGCATCATTAAATATCGCATACTTGTGCAGATAAATAACTGTCCTTGAAAGTTGTTTTTACGTAGCGGTTGTCCCACAACTTGACCTTGTGCTGTGCATGAAATATTTCTAATTTAATCAAAAGAAAAAATAAACTCATTTTAGAATCGTTAGAGTCTGCTCTTTAGTATGAAGTAAAAATTGAAAGAAAAAACATGATGCATCATTAAATATCGCATACTTGTGCAGATAAATAACTGTCCTTGAAAGTTGTTTTTACGTAGCGGTTGTCCCACAACTTGACCTTGTGCTGTGCATGAAATATTTCTAATTTAATCAAAAGAAAAAATAAACTCATTTTAGAATCGTTAGAGTCTGCTCTTTAGTATGAAGTAAAAATTGAAAGAAAAAACATGATGCATCATTAAATATCGCATACTTGTGCAGATAAATAACTGTCCTTGAAAGTTGTTTTTACGTAGCGGTTGTCCCACAACTTGACCTTGTGCTGTGCATGAAATATTTCTAATTTAATCAAAAGAAAAAATAAACTCATTTTAGAATCGTTAGAGTCTGCTCTTTAGTATGAAGTAAAAATTGAAAGAAAAAACATGATGCATCATTAAATATCGCATACTTGTGCAGATAAATAACTGTCCTTGAAAGTTGTTTTTACGTAGCGGTTGTCCCACAACTTGACCTTGTGCTGTGCATGAAATATTTCTAATTTAATCAAAAGAAAAAATAAACTCATTTTAGAATCGTTAGAGTCTGCTCTTTAGTATGAAGTAAAAATTGAAAGAAAAAACATGATGCATCATTAAATATCGCATACTTGTGCAGATAAATAACTGTCCTTGAAAGTTGTTTTTACGTAGCGGTTGTCCCACAACTTGACCTTGTGCTGTGCATGAAATATTTCTAATTTAATCAAAAGAAAAAATAAACTCATTTTAGAATCGTTAGAGTCTGCTCTTTAGTATAAAGTAAAATTGAAATAAGTGATTTTGGGCCGGGATAGCCTGGTTGCTAGGCACTCGGGCAAAGTCCAAGAGGTCGTGGGTTCGATCTTCGTCGGCCGAAGACTCCCGGTGTAGTAAACGGTGAAGGATGTACGTTAAATCTGTCTAGTCTCAAAGTCTTCTAAGAAGACTAATTTTTGAACAAGCCGGGATAGCCTGGTTGGTAGGGCACCGGCCCCATGTCCAAAGGGTTGTGGGTTCGATCCCCGCCTGTTGAAGATTCTCCGTGTAATAAATGGTGACTGGTGCACGTTAAATCTGTCGAGTCGCCAAGTCCTTCATGTTCCCATAACAAAAAATACCTCTGAAAGTACTGATCCAGGAGTTTCCTTGTCTTCTGGATTGGTTCAAAAGTACATGGCTACGGAGTTGAACATAAGTAGTCGTAAACCCAAAATTGGGTCGGTTGTTCAATGACGGTTATGAAATAAAAGTTTAAAAAAAAGTGATTTTCGATCAAGAAGCGGGAAATGACTCCTAAATTCGTTTTCAAGTTTTATGTACTCAATGAAGTGCAATTGTTCATATGTAAATAAAATTCTGATTTGGAACACTTTTCTTTTAAAATTTTTAAAAATATTAAATTTTTTGAGTATTTTTTAAAAAAACATCTTATGAGTTTTAATTGCCCTTTAACCAAACATTGAATAAAATGCAAACATTGCGTTCATGCCAAAAATCGAAGAAGAAGCAACTGCAAGAAGTGGTCGGTTGAACGTATTTATGTTACAGTCTTTCCAGAAATTCGAGCTGTCTTATATGGACATCGACAGAAATTAAATTAGTCTTTCTGGACCATACAATATAAATATTTGATTTGGTTCAGCGAAGTCAGTAACAATTGAACAAGATATACCGCCTCCTACGATTTTAGATGAACAGCAACTGAGGTGAATAATGAACTTGTAGATCTTTTTAAACCACTTCACGTTGTCAGTAGACGTATAACACGCATAACCATACGACGCATAAATACATTTTGGAAAAGAACTTCTCAGTAGAAAGTTGATCGCAAGCGAAGTTTTCATTACTGCTTTTTAATAAGAGAGTTTCAGTACTATTTAGGTAAAAAAACTAGCCTAAACAATGAATAATCTCATTGAAATAAATTTTACGGTCACATTATCATGCACTAAATTTTGCATGAGAAAAAACGACATTTTGTATTGAAGCATAATTTTCCCAAGATAATTAGAATATTTTTAATAAAATCAGCATTTTTACTAGTTGACAGTGAATGATTTCACTTAGTTTATGGAGCTCAACCAAGAATGCGAAATTATTTACCAATTCTTCACCAAGTAAGAAAAAAAAATTCACCACAAAATTGAAATTAATTCACCTATCTGTCAGTGTTTTAAAACAGTTGTTCACAAGGGAACATACGTGTGATCAGGGCATTGTCAATACCGGTTAATGTATGATGATGCTGCCATGGTTTTGATAACTGATTTTTTATTGAAATGAAAAGAAAAAAAAAATGTTCAGGTGTGCAGCATCTTCCCTTTCTTTTCTAATTAAAATAAAAAGAAATTTGAAATTATTTAAGAATTTATATATTGTTATTATAACCGCCGTTGAACAGGATCAAGTATTAGGAGAAACTTTGCCTCCGAGAAGAACTAGTTGGCACAACTTATCCGCATTTGTGTTACATGGAGAAGAAAACCACGAAAACCTCAAACGGTTAGACTGAGAGCAAGGGGACTCTATCCCATGATCCGTCTACCACTGAGGATATTTTACATCAGCGCTGTGGTTGGTGCGGAGGTGTGGTGGGTGCGGAATTCCTATCGACCAGCCATCGCTGAGATTGGAAAACGATTCATCTCATTTGAAGGCGAACGCTCTATCCCCTGGTCCACCACTGCTCTATTTTTTATGATTATGGTAAAGTATTCCAACTTAATTATTTGTAAGGAGACTTTATGCTTGCATATCTATGTTTAATAGTATATAATAAGGAAAAGACAAAGTGCTCTATCAAATTAAGCTCACATACTTTACTCATCACTTTTTAAGAGTAACGTTCCCATCTTCGCTATTAAAAGTGGTGATAATTGTTTCTTGAGGCAGTTGAACATTTTAAAGGATTTAATTTCACTTTAATTTTAAGATTTAGACTGAGCAGTTATGACGTTTAGAAGCCTTTCCCTCAATTTACAAACATAGATAGGATTTAGTAAAATCAATTTATTTTTTTTAACTTTTTTCTATCATTTTTCAAACTTAACCCTCTCTAAAGCCGTGGTAAGTATACTTAACACCAATTTTTAAAGTCCATGTTAGCTTTTCTACCACTTTTAATTTAGGTTTCCATTTGTTAATAACTTCAGCTTTCTTGAATAGCGTTTGAATAAAATTGGCAACCATTTTTTAGTATAAGAAAACGTATAAAAGTTATAAAATGCATAATTCCTTCTGAAGTTTGTAGTATTTATAAAATTTACTTTACCAATAAAGAAAAATAAAAGTGTCCTAATAGGTCGTGCTAAATATACTTAGCACCAAAAAAATGGCTTTCAAAATTTAAATTAATTTTTTATAAGCAGAATGAGTTTTTCTTTGCTTATATCAATTACTATTCTTACATGAATTTCAATTTCAAAAATTCTTTAATTTACCTTTACTAGAAATAAATGGCCCACTAAAGGGTTAACTCAATAACTTAATTCGGATCGATTGAAAATTTTTTACAAATATATGTACACAATGTATTCTTATTTAGCTATAAACTACTGCTTATGTTTAATTTAAAATGTACAGGCGCTAAAAAAAAATGGAAACATTTCTGTGTTAATTCTATGAAAACAAACTTTCTTTTGGCGGTATATATTTTGGTAGCAAATATTTTTTTTTTACGGGGCAAAACTGTTCGCACAATTTAAAAGATCATGTTTGAGCTGCCAGAAATGGTATCTCTTTTACCTATGCAAAATTTGCATCGATCAAAATAAACGTATAAAATTGAATCTTTTTGTTATTTTTCATAACCACTATTTAATAATAGCATTCTTGTATAAATGTCTTAATGCTATAGCAGAGATGCCAACTTGCTCCGGACAGCAAATATATATATATTTAAGTGGTAGTTTATATATTGTGATTCTAGATTTAATAAATTCAATTTAGTAGATTTTTTTCCACCACTATTTCTAAATAATTCATAGGCTTATATAATTCACCCCTTTATTCAGACATGCCAGCTTGCTCCACTTTGTAAAGTATTATTTTCTAGTGGTAGCGAAATTTAAGTTACTATTAGTATTTTTCATATTACGTAATTTTTTCATCACTAAATATCAAAAATTATACGTATGATATACTGGTTACTGTATTAAAAAGTAGGCGTAACTATCTTTCTTTAGCGAATTTTACTATATAATTTGCTACCACTTCATTAAAACTGTTGCAGAAAGCGGAGCAGTTGGCCTCCCTGTTTATAGTATTTATGTCATGCTATATCTTTTAAAAAGCAAGCAAAAATAGTCAAATATTTGCAAAATTTACTTTTGTAGTTATTTACCGTTTTATTAAATTATTTTGGTTTGTCCGGAGCAGTTGGCATCTCTGCTATAGAACAATTTCAAAATTACTGGCAATAAAGCCAGAAGGAAGTTAATTTCATCACATTTTGGTCGATCCGGATTTTGCATTGGAAAAAAACGACATTATTTCTAAAAGTTCTCAAATATGCTTTTTCAAACTGTTCCAACAGTTTTGTCATGAAATATCTTTCAAAACCATGCTGGTAAAAAATAGATTGCTTGCATAGAATCGATGTAGATGCGTTTCCATATTTTCTCCGATTCCCTATATGTTGCACTAATTATTATTATTTTTTGTGCCAACTTTCAGGGGGGAAAATGCTTGTCTTGTTTTTGAATTTGAGCCCTATCCCATTCATCGTGAAGTATTTGTCATTTTATTTGGTTTCGTTAAGGTTAACAGGCAATGTGATTGCTGTCAGGGGGATTCAAGCACTTTGCTTGAATAAATAATAATAATGAAAATGAAACAGAGCAGCTTGCTCTAAACTATGTGTGACCTGAGTTTTGGATGCTGGTTGATGGTCAACGCTGTATTTTATATCTTTTTTTGCAGTTTTCAAAGTTAAACATCTGATTATAGTTAGCTGCATTATATTTTTTGGCCTTGTTTAAGAAATCTGCACTTAATTTATAAATATATATTGTGATGGGCTCGGAAAATTTTGAGGTGAATATTTGCCTTTCTGATGAACCATCTGCCACAGGTGATTTTTCTTAGCATTTTGTTTTGGCATTGGTTGAGCTTTTGCATCAGGTATTCCGGTATGGTTGTCCAGGCAGGTGAGGCATGTGTGAGCATTTGCCTGATCATCGATGTATAGAGTAGTTTTCTTAGTTTTAATGACATATTCTGGTTGTAGATAAGTGGTTGTATTGATATTGTTGCTGTATTTGCTTTATCTATTATATTTTTGATAGGGTCGTTCCAGGTGAGTTTGCTTTTTTTTTAATGTGGGTACTTTTGAACACATTTTTGGTTTGCACGAGGAAAATAAATATATGGCATGACAAATGCAACTGTTTCTGCAGAAAAAAGTGGTAGGGAATTAATATCTACATGCAGACGTTCTTTCATTTTTGCCACTCATTAATAGCCTCTGGTTGTGAGTTCATGAACTAAGGAGCATTTTATTTACATATTTAAAGTAGTTAAATATTAAGTCTACCAGAAAACTCAGCCAGTGACAGTACACTCTTAGTTTTAAAATCATGCAAAAGCTTTTAAGTAAATAATTCTTCTAATTTGGTCCAGTAATCAGGGTAAGGGAAGTGTAATCATGGAATCTTGATTTCATGGAAGTATAAGTTTACAGATCTGTTAAAATTTCTCCAAATTGATCCGTTAAAATTATTATAGTGGTAAATAAATTTTTCTCGTAAAATATACTTCATGTTTTTAAATAGTTTAATGTTCCTGATAAACACTAAGGTTTGTTAACTTAAACTCATGTATAGAGTTATGTTAAAACTGAAATTTTTGTTCCAACTCTACTAAAAACAAAATTTCAACTGTGACTGCCCAATCAGGGAAAATAATAGAAGACGTTCCCTCTTGTTGATACTTTACTCTCAACTGCGAACAAAAAACTACAATTTTGGGCAAATTGTTTCTTTACTTTTACCTCCTATATTACTTCCTTCAGCAAAGCGCATGAACCTCATCCTCATCTACAGCCAGCATAATAAAGTTTTTTAGCAAGCTGCTTCTTAATATTTCCAACTATTTTATCACGTTGAATGCCGTGGGGGTCACCGGTGACCGGCACTGAGTTTGTTCACAGCACCACGGGGATCACCGGTGACCGGCGAAGCCTATTTTATTAGAAACACATAATTCGAGTAAATTGTTAAGTTTTTTTATATTATTATCGTTACTAAAATGGTTTGAAGAAAGTAATGCAACACAGAACACACAAAAATAGTCTTATTTATGTACACAGAGATGCCAACTTGCTGCGCGGACAGCGAATAAATATTTTCAAGTGGTAGTTTATTAATTGTGATTCTTGGTTTAATAAATTCAATTCAGTAGATATTTATCCACCACTATTTCTAAACAATTCGTAGGCTTATATAACTCTCCACTTATTTCATATATGTCATGCAAAACCCTTTAAAAAACTAGCAAAATCTGTTTAGTATTTGCAAATTTAGTTCGTAGTTATTTGCATTGTGTGGCCAGACGGGCAAGTCATGTAAAATTAGCATGGCATTCAACGTGTTAATTTCCTCAAGCAAAGTGCTTGAACCACTTATCCAGCAGCCACACGGACAGCTGATCTTTAAATCAAATTCATAACGGATGGGATAGAAGCCGCTTCGCGGCCCAGGTGCCCAGTTCCAGTGCACTACTATGACTATGCAAATTTTGCTTCGAATTAGTTTAAAGTTCCTTCACCGTGATGGAGAATTATTCTTACTTCTCTATCATCAACAATTCAATTCATGACTCTCATATCTCTCTCACAGCACAGAGGATAAAAGAGAAGAGCAAAGATCCTCTTCTTTCTCCAACTCAGAACTGGGTGAATATTTATTGCGTGTTGTGGTTGCTGATCTTGGTAAATTTCCACTGCTTTAATGGTAAGTTAACTAGTATTGTTAATCGTTGTTGAACAGCCGACCCAATTTTAGATTTACGACTACTAATGTTCAACTCCGTAGCCTCGTAATTTTGAACCAATCCAGAAGGCGGGGAAACTCCTGTATCAGTACCGACAAAGGTATGATTCGTTATGGAAACATGGAGACTTTGTGATCCGACAGATTTAGTGTGCATCGGTCACCATTCACTACACGAGGAGTCTTCAGCTGTGATTCGAACTCGCGAACCCACGACAATAAACACATAATTTCTTCGGCAGATTTGGATTTCTGACCTCCAAAATATAGGGGAAATATGATACCAATAGTTCGTTCAGGAGAGCGGTCCTAAGCTTCGACCCTTTAATGTTAATTTCACTTTTTGTGTATTTCACTTTATCTCGAGAACTTTTTACGCGAATGGAGACATTTTTGCACACAATTATAAAATTCATTTATCCAAAGATAATTCCATGAAAAAAAAAAAAAAAAAAATTTTTTTTTTTTTTTAGTGAATATTTTTATTATTTTTTGTATAATTTTTACTATTAAAATTTTTTTTGATTAAATTTGTACTAATAGATTTGAAAAAAATTGAATTGTAAGGTATAAAAATTTCTGCAAAATTGGAGCAAAATCTATCGATTCATGAGAAATCGAATTTCACAAGTACAGCTTTTTTCAAAATTTGATTTCTCAGTAATTATTTGAGTTTTGTATTTTGATTAAAATGATGTGAAAATTTTTATACCTTAAAATTCAAAATATTTTCGACTATTATTAATAAAAATTAATAAATATTTATTAAAAATTATATTTTGAATGGAGTTATCTTTGAATAAAGGTATTTTATTGGCGCTAAGAGTTTTCAACTAGCTTAAAAAGTTCTCGTGATATGGTGACATGCGCAAAAAGTAAAATTAACATTGAGGAGTCTAAGCTTTGAACCGCTCTCTTGGCCGAACTATTGGAACCATGTTTTCCAGATTGCTGCGACTAAGCCCTATATTTGGGAGGGGGGGGGGGAGCAGATATCCAGTACCGTCGAAAAAATAAAGAACAGACTTCGTAATTTAAAATATCGTCTGCACTAACTAATTATCATATTTGAGGTCACCCTCTAGCTTAGCTGAAAGACCAACACGGAAAAGAGCAAAAACTGGTACCAAAGGCATTTCCTTTAATCATTTTTTTACGAGAAAAATAAAATTCTGTAACTATCAAGATTTCTTTTATAATTTTAGCACATGTATGAAACTTCTCCCTTTCCAAAATAAGGTAGATATTGTTGAATAGTTTAAAAAAAAAGAATAAGTTAACTACTCCCGAAAACTAGCTGTAACGGAAATGGGTTTATTACCAGCAATTCCTCTTTTCCATCTCGCTTTCACCCATGAGCTCTTAACCATCACCTCCTACATCAAAAAGCCTCCACACGGTCTTTTGTAAGTAGTCCGCGCAGACTACCTAAGAAGTGAACCAGTTGTGCGCATAGACCCAAAACCTTTTATAAAAGTTGCTTGCTTGCTTTATTTAAAAAGAAAGAACTGGGCACCTGGGCCGCGCAGCGGCCCTTATCCCATACATCGTGAAATAATACAAACAGTGAATAAAAACATTTTGTAAATTAGCAACATTGTGGTAGCTATACAAAAGGTCGAGCACAATTGCTTGAAAAATTATAAACTGCTGTTTGTAGAAAATGCAACACCATGAAGGAATCATCAGAATCAAATGAAATTCGCAGCAAATGTCAATTATAGGATATTATGCAAATTAATAAAGTTTCAGAGCCATCGCGCGTGCGTGGCGCGCGCAGCGCCCTCTGAATTGATGCTGAAAGCGTATAAATAAAGTGCTGTAGCGGGACGTTGAAAATAGTCTATGATTATTTGTTAGTGGCAAACGTTTAGTGAGACCTGAGTATGCCTCCACGACGGAAGAATAAGAAATTCAAGCAACTTACGGAGTTTGAACGAGGGAGGATAATCGGCCTTCGAGAAGGAGGATTTTCCTATCGCGCAATAGCAGCTCGTATGCAGCGGAACAGTTCCACAGTGATGCGAGTTTGGAAGCAGTGGACCGACGAGCACCGAACAACTCGAAAAACAGGCACTGGACGACAGAAGGTGACGTCAGAGCGCGATGATCGACACCTGCTCCGCATGGCGGTGAATGATCGCACAGCTTCCTCCAGGCAGCTGGCAGCACATTGGTCTACTGCTACAGGTGTACAATTGTCGGCTTCGTCAATTCGTCGTCGTCTGCTGCGCCGTGGATTGCGTGCAAGGGTGCCATTATACAGGATTCCCCTCACGGCGGATCATCGACGGCTGCGTCGGCAGTGGGCTCTTGAGCACAGAGACTGGCGAGCTGATTGGCACCAAGTTGTCTTTTCAGATGAATCACGCTTCAATTTGTGGACCCATGATGGCCGTGTTCGTGTTAGACGTTATGCCGGTCAACGCTGCCTTCCTGAGTGTATTATTGAACGACATAGTGGTCGAACACCCGGAGTTACGGTCTGGGGTGCGATTTCGTATCATGGACGATCCAATTTGATACGAATTGAGGGTAATCTCAATAGCAACAGATACGTCCGTGAAGTGCTACAGCCCGAAGTCGTTCCTTTCCTTCAAGGCATCCCTGGAGCTATCTTTCAGCAGGATAATGCACGCCCACATGTTGCGCGGACTGTTAGAGACTTCTGTTCAGCACAACGCATGCAACTTCTTCCTTGGCCTGCTTATTCGCCGGATATGTCGCCTATTGAGCACGTGTGGGATATGGTTGGTCGGCGTCTCACTCGTGATCCGCGTCCTGCAGTTTCCAAAGACGAACTTTGGTTGCGCATACAAGCGATATGGAATTCTCTTCCTCAAGCAGATATTCAACATCTGTTTGACTCCATGCCACGTCGTATAGCAGCACTTATTGCAGCGCGTGGTGGCTGCACCAAATACTGATTTCGGACGCTTAATTTGTTTCTTTTGTTTTGAAAATTTCATCATTTATTTGTATCAGTACAAGTCGTTTCTGCATTAAATTTCATTTGATTCTGATGATTCTTTCATGGTGTTGCATTTTCTACAAACAGCAGTTTATGTTGAGGTTATATATTGAAATGAGAGAAGATTTTTATAACAATTTGTAATTGAGACTTAATAGTTAAAATATCTAAGAATTGAATCATAATAAATTAAACATAGTTTGATATTGAAGTGAATCATGATTTATGAGATAATCAGAAATTTTCATTATTTAAAAAGCATAATTGATATTTTTATAAAAGTTACTGAGAGAAATTTATCATATATATTTGAGAATTGAATCTGTAGTGGTTGACAAGTGAATAACGCAAACCAATAATATACATAAATAAAACAAATTTTTAGTCATATATTTGCTACCACTTTCTTATTTTAACTAGATTTTGTATTAAATGACTTGTTCGGAAAGTGGATATCCTTCACAGTAGTGTGATCGGACTACCTACAAAAAACCGTGTGGAGGCTTTCAGTTATAGGAGGCGTTGTCTTAACTCATTAAGATTGAGTCTCAGAACGTGAAGATCCGGTCATTAGATCAAAAGTTATTTAGGGTGGTCCGTTTATATTCTTGCGTTCTGTACTCTCGTTGACAGAACTTTCCAGTAGAACTAATAAATTTGGGGAATCACCAGACAGCCTTGTTTGGTAATATAAAAAATACAAACTTTATCTAAACATTAACGCAGTAACACTATTTTTATAACAGCACTTTTCTGCTAATTTCTTCTAGAAGTGTATGTGTTATAGGTTAAACCAAACTTATTAACCCGAATTCCTACAGTATAACCAGTGGTCGGAACTAGCGTGCTAGAAGTAACGAAACTACTGTAGTCGCTACTTTTTTCCATAGTTTGTAGTGTAGCGCGTAAGTTTCTAGAAGAAGTAGTATAGTGAGTAGTGCGATACAAAAAAACAAAAAAACAAAAAAACAGTAGTTAGTAGCGATTCTTGCCAATTGCTTTTAACGTTAGTTGAATAAAGAAACTAAGTTCAAACACAAAAAATTATTCGAATCTGATTGGTGCAGATCCTTTGTGGGCCCATCAACGTACGCAATGAGAATGCCTCTGCGGCCGAGCGTTAATAAGATCTACGTCTGATGCTCGGAAAAATCGGTCGAAATTTTCTTGTGAAATTGAATTTTAAATATCTGACTTTGTTAAAATTTGATTTCACAGGTACTATAAAGTACATTTTCTTTTGGTCTGATTTCTTAACTTAAAATATCGTCTGCATTCATTAATTAGCGCATTTGCGGGCACATTAGCACATAGCACATTCAAACCATTAAGATTGAGTCCAAGCACGTGAAGATCCAATCATTAGATCAAAAGTTATGCAGAGTGCTCCGTTTTTGTTTTTCACACTGTACGTTATTTCTTGGAGGATACAAAAAAGCACCGATCACTTAAATCACAAATATTTGGTAATTTCCTAGCATTTTTTAAGTCACTGTCGAGAATAGTACAGAATTTGAAGGAACAAATTCGTAAAAAAGTGCTTTAGAATAAAATACTATTATAAATAAACATGAATTAAACTTTTTAATATCTCCAGATATTTAACCAAGCCAATTTTTTATTCAAAATTATTTTGAATATTGGTGAACATTAAGTTCTCCAATTAAGTTTGTCTTCTAAAAATAGCGAAGTAGTGACTTCATTTCGAGAGTAGTTTGTAGTCGCTATATTAAAAAAAAAGTAGTTGTAGTTATCAGCGATTGTAATAAAGTAGTTATAGTTAACTGCAAAGAAAATGTAGTTTTTCCGACCACTGATTTAGCAAAACTTTTGCTAACACTAGAAAAAATTTCCTTACAAAGTGGAGCAAGTTGGCATCCTTGTAGATTTAAATGTGAATTTTTACGATTTATGTGTTTATAAATGTTTAATTAAGCAATAATGAAAAATGTATTACATCATGTTAACTTCTTTTTTAAAGCTCAGATGTAAGCGGTGTAAATTTTTAACCCTCTGCACACCGATGTCGCCTCTGAAGAGCCATCAATAGTCACCATTCTAAATTTAAAAATTTTTTTATAACTTAATAATTATTAACAACAACATTTCAGGAATTTATAAAAATTATGTTTAAATACTCTGTGATATATTTTAATTGATTTAGCGCTTAAATTTCTTCATAGTACATTTTAGAGTACAAGGAGTGCAAAGGGTTCAAAATATTCAAAATTAATGTCAGTAACAAACAACTGGAAAATAAAATTAAAAGACAAAATGTGAGGAAATGTAAAACTGAACATTTTATTTTTACCATTTTCTAATTTAATTACACCAAAGGAAAAACATGAACACTCTTTGGATGAGGAACTTGACAAGGATATGAAGGATTTGAATAAAACATCTTTACCACAATATTTTACTCTTTTTTTTTATTTTAATAGTCCTGGAAATGTTCAGTATCTGGTGGGTGTCCATCAATATATATATATTAAATTAAGTCTCAAAGAGGCTCTATACTCGCGTAAAAATTCATCACAGTTTATTACACAGAGCTATTCCCCAAAATTTCAACGAATTCAGAGAATTGACGAAATCACAATAGAATTTTCTTTACTATGTACATTTGGAATGGAATTTTAAACAAATATATCTTCGCGGGCAATACTGATAAAGGAATGGGTACACAGTCATAAGCACCTGAAGTGTCAATTAAGTCCGTTATAAATAAATTGTGCTAGATTTGAAAGCAACTTAGATGGAAATTCTCGACATTTTTTGAAGTAGACAATAAGTTAAAATAGAAATTAAAAAAAATCACAGTCGAAAGTCTTCTCTGCTGGTGAATTGAAATCAAATCATATACCGTCCTATTTGTCAGAACACAGATTTATTTGTAGATCGGGAAGAAGGGGGATTTAATTCTATGACATCACAAGCATCTCTCATTTAGATAAAGAGGATTGTTTACCTCATTGGCACTGATGTCAATAATTTCGCAAGTATTTATTAGCCACAGGAGATTTATAAATTTAATTTCAAGATGCTGTTGAGTTATTTTCTAGTTTCACCCTGTGGTGATGGTGATCTTCTTTTTCACAATGCGTGTCCCTATCTTGCGCTGAAAGAAAAACTTTGGGACAATCATCAGTAGGGCAGGGTAATAGACTAGGTAGATGAGTCCCTTCGTAATGGTCCTTTAGATGGGCAGAATCAGCAAAGAATCTTTGACAAAATTTACAGGGAAATCTACCGTCTGCGTCCGGCTCTAATTCGGATTTCAAAGTCATAGGTTTCCTCGTGGGTCGACCTGATTCCTCTTTGTCAGGTGAAATGGATGATGGGGAAGATGATTTAGGCCTTGGGCTCGGGGTGGAACTTATGGAACTTATAGGGGTGTCGTCACGACCGTCTGAGATTCGAGTAGCACTTTCATGAAGAGAAGAACCCGATGTGGATGTTGTTGGAACCATGAAAGCTGGATGAAATGGATTCATTACGCCTAGAGCGCCTGCTGGTCCTAATGGATTGCTGAATGGCGCAGATGGTAAAAATCCTTCACCGAATCTACCATGATAGATGTTAAGAGGTAGATTTTGAGGGTCATAAAGTCTCGAAAAATAGTCATCCCTTAATCCGATTCCTGGGTGGGGATAAGGAAATAGAGAACTTTTATCAAAAAAGTGGCCTTTATCGGCTGTTGTTGATAGAAGTTTTCTGTGTAAGTTTAGATTCGCACTGTGGCGATCTCGACTTCTCTTGGAAGGAAATGCGGCATTACAACCTTCAACGGTGCATTTGTGCATAAGTTTTAAATGAACGTTTTGATAGTGAGTCTTTACTCCGAAATGGTTCTGGAATATCTTTCCACACGTGATACATCGCCTAGGATTTTCCTTATCCACCGGTATGTCCACGGTGCCAATCATGGAAGCATCACGGTATACCGGTAGAAGTGACATTTGGCCATCTTGATCGGAATCATTGGATGACATTCCGATTCCGCTACTCGGAATCGATAAAGGGATTGATTGTGATTCAGAAGGTGGTACGTGAGAGCGTCTCTCTCGAGTAAGATCTGGAATGCTTGTTGAAGAAGGAGCAGAAGCTAAGCCAAGTCCAGGTGCGTGGTAAGATATTCCAGTCGGGGGAGTAACATGCTGGGAGAAACTGGATTTATGATTCAGAAGTCCGGTAAATGCGCCTAAAGACAGTGTCTCCAAGTACCGTAGAGGACTTTCAGACACCTCTTCAGTTTCATGATTACTTTTGATAACAGGATCCTTGTGTTTAACAGAAAGATCTAGTGATTTCATTTCTTCTTTTGATTGCATTTTGTCGATGCTGAAGTTTGAAACAGCATGAGATGTTGCCATCGGGGACTTTCTTTCTCTCTTTTCATCTGGCTTCGAAAAGGTGAAGACAGGTGGGGAGGAATGATTCACTGATGTAGAAATTGGAAGAGAAGTTGGTAAATATGAAGAAGTGGTGGGAATAGAGCTTAAGTCTTTCACCAATTCCTCATCTTTGGAGTCATCTTCCATCATATCTGAACTGCAATCATCAGATTTAGAAAGCATACCATTATCGTCCACAAAAGTGTCACTGCTGCTATCATCCGTTGAAACATATTGCAAATCATCATCACTTGTCACTGTGGCACATTTTGTTGGATTGAAACTCTTCCTCTTCCTTACCCCTTTATTATTCATAGCTGAATTTCCATTATGGTCTTCCTTCATAGAGAGATCGATGCCTTCGTCTCCGTCGTTGCTTACATCACCGTTAATATCATACCTTGGCTGTTTGGTAAGAGGCAGAGCTTCATCTGGTGAGTTATAACTTGGTCTTGAACGGTGTGAAAATTGGAGACCTGGATGAGAAAGACCACCCTCTGGAGATGAATCATCCATTGTGCTTGATGGAAGGTTCGTGTCCATTTTCCCAAAATTTTCAGACTGGGAATGATTTCTTCTTTCACCCATTTCTCTTTCAGACGGTAAAGGAGGCGGTAAAGATAACATATTTTTATTGCTGCCACCATTGCTGTAATTCATAAGCGTGGACGGCGGTATAAGCGGAAACGGTAACGAGCTACGTCCGTCGTGGTGAGATAGTTTTCTTCTAAGATTTGGCGTGTGGAGTTTGGGATTTGGATTGGCACTGTGTCTATTACGACTTCGACGAGAGCTGAACATCATATTGCAACCATCCACTGTACATTTGTGCATTTCACGCAAATGCACAGCGCTGAAATGGATCTTTAGAGCTCCTTTATCACAAAAAGTTTTCAAGCAAACATGGCACTGAACTCGTTTCTTTCCTGTTGCAGGATTCGTCGTCAATCCACTCAACATGAGAGGATTCCATCGACGTTTCATGGGATTCGCGGACTTCCTCAAATGTCTCACTTTCTTCGCAGCATATATTGAGTCCAGGTGACTGTGGCCCATCATAGAAAAGCTATGATGCGTCAATGTAGGTGGGTGCTGAGAAAGATTTATTGCTTCAGAGTCGTTCTCCGATCCTTCGTCGGTGGCGCTGAAATCGGATGTCATGCCGAGTTGGGAAGAGTTGTTAGAATTGGCGTATGTCTCGCTTAGTGTAGTCGTGGATTGTGAGAAGAAAGACGAAGTAAATGTAGCAGACGTGTTCATTGATGTATTAGCGGTTGTCGGAGATGGAAGGGGTGTAGAATTTTGTTGATGGGTTTGATGAGGGAACTGGAGAGATGCAATGTCTCGAACCTCAGGGCTGTTGTTTCGATCTCTTCTGTAATCATAAGGTTGCATGTTTTGAAGTTTGTTTAATGGAGATGACGACAGAGGACTATTCACAGGGGATCTTGGAACTGGAGATAATGATGTCGTGGAACTAAAAAAGACAAAAGTTTATTTATTATAGCAAATATTTATATAAAAAAAAATTAAAACACAAATGTATTTCTACATTTTAAGTTTAGAAAAATTCTTTTGCCCTAGATCTTTATTTTAATTAGCGGACAAAAATAATAAAAACGTTAAATATGACGTTTAATAATGAGCTACTGGAAATGGCTCATTATTAAAATATTCCACAAATGATTGAATTAAATTTTTTTCAATGATTTTACCTGTGCTGATAGTTAAAAATGGTGCCATTATAAAAATGAAACTAGCAACTAATGCTTGAAGAAAATTAGTCACATTTTCTTGCTAGTATCTTCTTAGCTAATTTTCTTTAAAAAAATTATAAATATCCATCCTACATATTTATCCACTAGTTATTTGTTGTGATAGTCACAAATGCATTGATTTTCTTATGCTTATTGGCAAAATGATCTTCATCTGCACTCTTCGTTTTATCAAAGTGCTGTTCTAATTTATCAGAAAAGAATCTCATGCTAAATTAATTTAAAATTGTGCAGTTTAAAAATGTTTCCTAATGCTATAATTGCAGTTTTATTCAATTATATATCTTTTGAAATGAGTTTATTAACATCTAAATTAAAAGGGTCTTGTGAGTTCACACTTTAATGAAAAAAAAAAAAAAAAAAAAAATTTGTTCCCATTTAGGTTTAAGCCTTGCCTTAAAATATACATTAAAAAGATTTTATATCTAAATTTATTTATATCATTTACATTTAATCCTCCAAATAACACATTAATCATGCTGTGTATATCTTTCCACTTCCAAATTATTAAGGGCGCATTTTAATGTACGCAAATCTAATATTAACCTTTTATCAGGCCAATTTTTTCTTGTAATGTTACGTTAAAATATTTTTAAGACTGAGATTGATTTATAAAAAGAAATTCATTTGGACTATTACCTAAAATTAATTTGATTTTAAGATTTTTTTAATGGGAAAGTGGGTGGGATTTTCAGGATTTTACCTGATGTAAAGAATTGGTTATAAACTCAAACGTCTGAGCTTATAAATACCCGAGTTTATAAAATTCTGCGTTCATTACTACGAATAAACTTGATGAATAATGATCAAACGAACGAACGCGTAACGCACAAGGAAAAATAGCTCCCTAGAGTTGGCCTCCCTTCTTGACTCTACGCTAACATTTGCTGTTACCCATAATCAAGTAAATAAATCCCTTCATTGGTGTTTTTTGTTTTGTGTATTCTGAAGTTATCAGCAAATGGTCGCACAAATCATAGGCGGTAAAATAGCAACCCATTGAAATTTAAAAATTAGGTGGGAAGCATAATTTGCAAGATTTATAAAGTCAAGTTAAATGAATGAAACTCACCTGACACTTGATGCAGGTTTATTTGGTCTACTTTGCATAGAAGATAATGATACAGAATTATGATTAACCGTAGCTGTGGATGAAGGCAAGCTGACACTGGGTGGTGGTGGAATGATGGGGGGAGGGATGCCTGGAAGCAGACGACTTGTCCTTTGGATGAATCTTTTGATGTCTGAGTCAGAGTATTCCTTTGAGGTTTGGATGGCTTCTTCCATTCTCTCACTCGTCTCTTGCAGAAGAAGTTGTTGTGCGATGGGTTTTGTCTCACCGAATCGAAGGAATTGTTGCAAAATAAGAGGCTCCTCTTCTCGGCTGGGAATCGTCCACTTCTCCAAGATTTGCCCCCGAGTGTCCTGGAATTTAAAATGTAAATGTGTAAATTTTAAATGTGTAAATTGTTACATAAGTGATTAAATTCAAATAAATTTAAAGGATGATAATCACGGCGTATTTTTTTTTTAAAATCTAATATTTAATTAGATGTAACTTTGTCTACTAATATTTATAAATATTTTTTTAAAAAAATTGTAATTATAGGTACTTTGTAAGCTGAAATTCAAAAATATTAAGCTTACCTCAACTGCTGTTTCACTACCACTGTATTGTGGGTTGGTAGGATTTCAGGGTTAGCATTTATGAGAAAACAGTCAAACAGTTGAATTGCATTCGTAAAAATTTGAATAGATTAAAATATATTGTGCTTGTGATAAGAATTTAGGCTTGTATTTTGTACTGTTTTCCTTCAATATTTGAAATTTAGAAAAAATCAGATACATGTTTTATAAATTTGCTTTTATATCTTAGTTTAAGATTTAAGCGGACGCTATATCACAGGAGAAACTATTTTCGGCAAATTCTCTTTCACTTCCATAAATAATTTAAAAACCTAAATTCTGAAAAAATGAATTCAGACATACTTAAAGTGAAGTATGAAATTTCAAACTCGGAAGAAAAATGAGTTTTACTTAGCACTAAGTTGTGGAAAAGTTCTCCAATAATTTGTTTGCATTTTGACAATTTGAAAATATTGTTTTCAACATTTGAAGCCTCGTGGCTTACTCTAAGTTTGTCTGAATTCACCTTTCTCTTAACTTCAATTTTTAATACACTAATAATAACAAAAATAGTAATAAAACAGAATGTGATTAAAATTTCAGTCCGCAGTATAACATTTTCTTAACTTTACATTAAATTATAACTAAAATTTAAGGTTTATTGTGTTTTACTATTGAATGATTATTATTTATAGTTATTTACTGACTTGGTATCCTTTTACATTTAATATTGGGCACATACAATGTTGCTATATGTTACCGTCAACGTATAAAATGCCGATTTTCTATAGAGGACCTAATCATTTTATAAAATGCCTTTTATATTTAAGCAAAGCATGAAATATGGTAATTATTATATCTTTTGCCTAGCCATTATATAGAATGTTCCGTAAGTTCTTCATTAGTCATTCTATATAACGTTTAAGCAATGAGTGAAATATTGATCATTCCATACTTTGATTGCAGATCAAAGTATTCCGATATTCATACCTTAACAGAACGATTATAGTATCTTTGAAATATAAAATGAATTGTTTGATAATGTTGTTTTTATCTAAACACAAAACAACAACTGTTAGTGTTCCTTCGGAATTCAGGGACCTATTATGTTACTGTCGAATGCTTATTAAAATAAAAATTATATTTCTGAAGATTGACATCATTTCATGAAGAGAATTTAAACTAAAAAAAGAAAGAAACTATGTAGTTGTCGATTAAAAAAAAAAAACTTTTTAAATTCTTTTAATATTTTCAATTGATTTCGAACGACCTTAATCACACTTTTAACGGGTTAAACACAAAAATACGAACTCCTGCTGCATATTAAGAATAGACTTATGGCAAAGAAAAAACTAGATTTGTATGTACGCTTGGATGTTCAAAGAAGAACACTGCGGTGAAAAAGGAAAATTTTTGCTCCAAACTCAAAAGACGCACTTCACGGTTCGCCGCCCACCCAAACACTAATTAAATTTGAAGTATTTCTACCTGCATTGTCAGCGTACCTCAACCCTTTAACTCAAACGATTATTTCCTAGACGCCTTTGCCAATCGGCAAAATTCAATGGTTGTCATTTTTAAAACACTTCCTTAAGTTCGATTCAATAGCTGTCTAAATAGCATAATGAATTTTATTTATTTCAACGAGAGATGCTGAAGATAATAAATAAATAAATAAATATGAACGCATAAAGAGTGGGTATTTCAGGTGGTTATTATACCTTCACTTTATACATTGATATAACATTTACCCCCAGAATGTCTTGTTTATTAATTCAATAAGAGAAATCAACCATGATAAGTTTTATGCATGGGATGATACATTAATTAAAGACTTCCTTTATGCCTGCAATTCTATATTTATGATTCTATATTTTTTTCTGGTCAATAACGAACAGCAAACAACAGAATCGCAATGGCCTGATAAAAAATGATTGCCTAAAATATTTCGTTATGTGCATTTTTTTTCTTTTTGGTTCATAAAAACATAGAATAGTAGAGTCCCAACTGCATTTTTTTTTTGTTCATAAAAAATATAGCGCAATAGAGTCGCAAGCGCATATTTTTGGTTCATAACAAAAATGGCGTAATAGGGTCGCAAGTGCATTTTTTTTTCATTCATAACAAACAGCGTAGTAGAGTCACAAGCTCATTTTTTATTCCAATGAGGCGAACCGGGTTTGAATCCCAGTCGATACGAAATCCTCATCCGGCTTGCAACGACCACAGTGCTGACATGAAATATCCTCAGTGGTAGACGGATCATGGGTTAGAGTCCCCTTGCCGTCAGGTTAGCCATGGGAGTTTCTCGTGGTCTTCCTCTCCATGTAATGCAAATGCGGGTTAGTTCCATCAAAAAGTCCTCCACGAAGGCAAATTTTCCCAATACTCGATACAGGAGTTCCTTTGTCTTCTGGATTGGGTTCAAAATTACAAGACTAGGAAGTTGAACATAAAATTGGGTCTGCTGTTCAACGACGGTTATAAAATAAATTATAAAATAGAATATTATACAATAGAGTCACAGTATACATATAAAATGAAAACTCGCCTGAAACGAAATATTTGTTGCGTTTGCTTATTGTGCAGTGAAGTCGCGATGGCTTGGTAAAAAATTAGCCCCATTAAATGTTAAATTTCATGCATATTTTCAGGATAATAACGAACGTTATATTCACAATATTTTGAGTAAAAAAATGTCTGAAATTCTATATTTTATCCATTTTTCAGGTTAATAGCGAACATTATTTAGCAAAGTCAGAATGTCTTGGCAAGAAAAAGAATGCTTGAATACTCCGTATTTAGAGCATTTTTTTCTGATTAATTAATTATTTCTCAACCACAAAAAGTGGTCTTTATGTAAAAAGTGAGAAAAGTGATAGTCTATATTTGTTTATAATAAATGGATATTACTTTCCGTTACCAACCACTTTAACTTTAAGAAAGCGCTGTGCTTTAATTTTAGCTCCAAATGTAAATATTCATATCAATAACACATTGGACGGTGTTTTTTTTTTTAATTTCTAAATTGAGGACAACCGCATCTTTAAATTAAAAGAGAAAAATTAAAGGGAATTAAAAGTAAAGGTATGAACTCTTTGCTGTTTTTTTTTTCCTCTATTCGTTTCTTATTCATTTTAAGTTTTAAAAGATTGCAGAAATTCTAATTATAATCGCTTAATCATTATAGTAGCATCTAGAGCGAAAAAAAAAAAAAGGAGAAAGAAAGAAAAGCGCAGCAAGCATATTTCAAAGAAAAGACCGATGTATTCGGTCATCTTAATGAACTGTCGCCAAGAATGACATGAAACATGACACAAACTACGTTTTCTTTTCCTCCTTCATTAAAGAAGCAACGAATTAAAATGACTTACGTCTAGAAAAAGAGATGACACTTATGACCGATTAGTCCTGGAAAAAAGATTCCACGAATAAGGTTAAAGACTTTTCTAAAAACTAGCGTTTATTTAAGGTAAAAAAAGAAACTGATTGACATCAAATATTCAAAAATATTCTGTGAAGCGATTTTCAATATTTATTAGCTCCGCAATTATTTTGGATACTAGAGACTAGAAAAATAAGTCATCGAAATAATAAATCTAATAACCATTCAGGAAATAACAGAACAACTTAATAATTTTTTATCTAATATCGCGTACTATCATGCAATCAAAATTAATTAAATAATTCTTTAAAAAAAATCTCTATAATAAAATATGCTAATTAATTTATGCAGATAATATTTACAAAAATCAGACGCAAAAACGTATTTTATTTAAAGAAACATACATACTAACTGGGAATCTTTATATATTTAACAATACACTCTTTTTCAACTAATAAATTAAACTATAAATGAAAAATTTTTTGCTCAGAATTATCTTTTGATAAATGAGATAAATAACTGTCTGAAAATTTTTTGATTCGTTTAATTAGTCCCAGAGACATGGAACGGATAGACGGATAGTCAGGATAGACGTCAAACGTTTGGCCGCTACCCTGACTTACAATTAAAACTATATTTTCCAAATGACGGCTACCTCTCTCCATTATTTTACAATCAAGAATCCAAATTTCTCAGGAATATGTATGTTTATACAGAGAAAGTACATTTTGGTGTCTGATTTCATAATCTAAAATGAAGCTTGCCCAAATTAACTAGCATATTTAAGGTTAGACCCTCGAACTATTATGATTGCATGTTAAAACGTGAAAATCAGATTTTGAAATCAATACTTGCTAGTATATTGATCATCCTAGTGGTTAATGAATCGGACTCCTGTCCGGAGGGGCCGGGGTTCGATCCTCGCCTCTGCTAAAACCCACCGAGTACATGCGACATACGTGCTTTTAAAATCTGTGAAAAGTTCGGCGGTCGGTCGCTGAGCTGTACCATGGGTACAGTGATCTGTTGAAAATGTCCTGTCTAAATTAATGAAGTGGCCTCACGAATGAGTGGTGCTGCCATCTATTCGTGGGTTTTGGAGCTAAGACGTACTTTCACCCTTGTGAGACTTTCTCGTCAAACGAAAGCAGCACCCTCCTGACTTAATTCGCAGAAGGCCGATGGCTGGCGAGTTGGCTTGTCCAAGTGTCATTACAAACCAAAGCAGAATGTTAATCTTTCGGGAAACCGCATGTTTATTCAGAGAAAGAACGTTTTTCTGTTTGATTTCGTAACATAAAATATAGTCTGTACATATCAATTAACATGTTTAAGATTAGACCCTTGAACAATTAAGATGGAATATTCGTACATGAAAATCAGATCATTACATCTATAGTTATTGGAGTATTGTTGTTTCTTTTTACTCCTTGTATATATGATAAAAAATAGAGGGGGGGAAATCGGTTGTTTGATAAGCGTTTCAAATATTCCGGCAAACTATTAAATAATTAAAATAATATAACCGACAAAACAAGTTATTATCTTAATAACTTACAATGAATAAAACAAAAATTCCATTGAGAAACGTTCTTCTTTCTCGGAGTCTTTCTGGAACAAATGGAAGGATGGAAGACATTGGAATAATGTCATCAAAGTGTCACTCAACATGAAGGATTAGGGTCGTGATAGAGTCTGCGAAATCATCATCTGTCATTTGGACCCCTTCCCAGAGGTGACAGCAAAATGTGCCTCTTTTTAATAATACGAGAAGACATAACCCTTTCCCAACATATGACTGATGAGACATTAATGCCCTTTCTTTCTTTTCTTTTTTTTTTTTTTTACCCCCAATCCCTCTTTTTTTATGAGATTCCTTGACTCACGCAATAGAACTCAATCAAGAAACCATAAAGTCGTACGAAAGAGAAAGAAAAAAAAAAGGTTCGAAATTTATTTACAGTTAATAGTTTTAAGATAGATGGATGTTTTTAGTCTGTCCGTAAAAAAGGACGCTAACATATAGGGGACGATTCCACTGTTTTGATCAGCGCGAAATCAATTAATTTCCGAGTGAAACAAAACAGCGTCAAAGTGGCACAAATAAAAATACAGATATGGACATACTAGAGTTTTGGTTTTATATACTTGTCCCTTCTACCTTTGTTTATATAGAACCGAAAGTATACTACCCGATGGCTGAGTGGTAGCGCTTCGCGCTCCTGTGCCACAGGTCCTGGGTTCGATCCTCGGGCCGGGTAGGGTTGACTCAGCCTTTCATCCCTTCAGTGGGTCGATAAATGAGTACCAAGCATGCTAAACACTGGGGGTTCCGCGTTCGACTGACCACCTAACCGGAACATCTGCTCCTGCACCACAGAGCCCAAGGTCAAGAAAACTGAGATGGGCACAGTAGGCCTTGGCCCTCAAAGGGCTGTCGCGCCACTGAGTTTAGTTTTAGTTTAGAAAGTATACTATAACGATTTCTGTACATTTATTTGTACTTTATTCATGTTGGTTTGCTTGACTGATACGTAGCATAAAATATATTCTATCCTCTTTTGGATAATTAATTTAAATCTGTCACAAGAGTTTTTTATATATACCAGTCATGGTAGTCAATTTAATAAATCAAACTTTTTGAACCAAAAATTAAATGTCACACTAGAAATTTTCTTACGGTTAGAAATGTCGTCATTCAACGCAAAAGTATTAAGTAATAGTTGGCTATCCCAGCCATATTATAATAAACCCAAAATCGTTAATTTATCAATCCATTACCACCATCAATATAGTTTTCATAAACTTAGCTATCTCATTTTCCCAAACTTAAAATTTTAAAACTTTTACTGAGTGCTAGAATACTAGATTCAAATATTTTCGTAAATAAATGCTGTCGACAAATATATAAAGAAACTTTTTAGGGGTAAAAAATCAATAGATGACCATCTTAGGACCAGTGGATGTCCTTTACCCCATTTCTAAATTGATGGAAAGAATGGTAATGATCCGTGTCTTAAGACCATTTAAGCAGGCCATTCTCCTTGTTCCTTAAACTCATCTACACCCTATTCAACCCTTTTTTTCGATCTTTTATCCACTGTTCATCGGAAATAGATCGATCTAGTTCCTCCAGTTCCCCACTGAGTAGGGAAGACGACATTTCATGAAAAAGATGCTATTGAGTCAATCAATTGCCATGTGTAAATTGAACAAGCTTAGAGTGATATAGGTTTAAGAGATTAAGGAAATGTTTAAAAAAAATGCGGTTGGTTAAAAAAAAAAAAGAGAGATAAAGCAGACAAATAAAAAGGAAAATTTACAAAAATTTAAGAGAACAATAAAAAAAAAGGTCATTGCTTCCATGAATTACTGAGTTATAAATCTTCATCCATGATTCAAACATTTCAATCTTTGTCCATTGCACAAAAACTCCTTGAAATTAGGAGTAGCATAAAAACTTCTTGCAATCAAGAGTAACCACTGCATAAAACTATTTGAAATCAGGAACAATTGAAAAATCAGAATCACTTTGTATTCAAGATGAGCTATTGCTAGAAACATCTAGAAGTCAGGAAAAATTGAATAGAAACTTTTGATAATCAAGATCAGCAATTGCCTCAAAACATTTTGCTGCCATGAGGAGCCATAGCATAAAATCTCTTTGCAATCAAGACAGTTAATCCCTTAGCATAAAGACTTTTTGCAATCAGGAATCATTACATTCAATAGCCATTGTATAAAAAATTCTTGCAATCAAAAGTCGTTGTATAAAATCTCATTGCAATCAAGAATTGCATAAAAAATCACACATTGTCCCATTGCATAAAAAATCTTTGCAATCAGAATCCGTTGCATAAGAATTTATTGAAACAGATTGCAATGACTAGTATGAAAACTCACTATAATCTATTCTGTAATCATGAATAAATTATTTACTTTTTCATTTATCATAGTTAAAAATATTATAAACCTATAAAGGAAAAGGTTTCACGATCTAAGATACATCAAATCAAATTATAACCAAAAAAAATTATTGTTATCAGAATAAATTATTTGTTTTATCAGAATAATCTTACTTAAACCATCTAATAATTCTATGTTCCACTATTATTAGTCCTATGAAAGCTAAAAATTATCTAATCATTTATTAGTAGAAGTCACAGATGAAATTATAATTCGGATACTAATTCTGTGTTAATATAATATTAATAATTACAGAAAAGAATTGCACATAGCTTTAAATGAAATATCATACCTGCAGTATATATCCTCTGTTGTAGTCCTCGTAAGTCCATCCAAATCCATGAAGGACATGGACGACTTCTTCCTGCTGAAGGACGCTGAACAACCTGTCGAGTAGAATCTTCAGTCGGATGGGCATCGCCTCTGTCCCGTACAGCATCAGGGAGGCGACGTCAAATGCGACTGTTGGTTGAACTACTTCGACTTGATGGCAGTTGAAGAGGTGACGAAAGCCCAACTTGTCCAGTGCTGCAAGAAGTTTGAACAAATTTAAATTTACAGTTTTCAAAATCAGTATGCAAACTAAACAGGTTCACTTAAAGTATTTAATATTTACATAAAGTGTTGCTTAAGTTTATTGCAAAGTACGAAATTTCATAGCCAATATCGTAACAGGGTCAATACTTTAGAAAAATTTAAACTGAAGGCCACTATAGTTGCAAGCCACGCTTCCTCCAAAAGTAAAACTTCTTATATCAAAATGTTCCTTGAAATTTTTTTTTTTTCCCAGATAGGTCAAGTTTTTGGAATTAACACAAGAAAACAGCGCAATACACAAAAACATCTTAGTGCCTCTACAAGGAAATCGTACAAATTTTTACAAAAATGTTATATTCACTAGTTTAAAATGTGACTTATATTGCCTTCAAATATTCTGTATATTGCTTTCAAATATTTTATATAATGACTTCAAATGTTCTGTACATTGCCTACAAATATTATGTGTACTACCTTCAAATATTCTGCATATTACCTTCAAATATTCTCTATTATTCAAAACCAAAATAACACCTTTACCAACATATTACAAGATTTTGAAATACTGTAAAATTAATTATCGAAAAAAAAATTTAAATCTGCCTCCTGTTTATTTCATTGTAAAATAATTTTCACACAATGAACGATTTTTATTCTTGTCACAAAAACATAATTGAAGTCATTTACTTGGGCGTCCATATCTTATTCACCATTTCACATCAAATAATAAAAGTGCAATTTGGCGATATCATTTTCGCATATTCATTATGACATCACCTTGGATTTCCCCAACTAAATGATAATAAATAAATAAAAGTGTCAAAAGCGATCCATTTATCATGCATTTAAACAAAACAACAAAAGAACCGAAAAACTAGTTTCTCCATCCACATCAGTCACTGTAATATTCAACTAAAGTATTACTGTTTTGTTGATTGCAGTTTACATCTCTCTGCTTTCTTCCTCTCTGGAATATTTTTACAAAACTGTTGGCGGTCATTGTTATTAAATAGTGTCAGTCAATGTGCTGACAAATATCTTAGGAGCAAGAGTCATGGATTTATACGAACGGAAACTCGTTACTCAGGGTTTCTAATGTCCAGGTCAGCACCCAAACGGTACAAGAACAGAAAGATTTCGAAGGCAAACCACGTATCATTTATTCATCATATAAGAGAATAATCGATTTTGATATCTGGCAACGAAATTTAATTTTCCTAATCTGAGCACGATTATTTGACTGATTCAATCATAAATCATTTAATCATGCAGATTATTTTTATTCCTAGTGAATTTTTCTCATCTCTAAAAAGAAAAATCGAATAAATCAACATCATATCCGTTATTGATAATTGATATTTGTTTGAATAGCTCAGATTGGAACGAAATGAAGACAAGCAAGATTTTTATATTTTTCAGAAGTCCGTTTGTGGATTAAAAAAAAAAAAAAAAAGCATGATTTTCATGTAGGCAATGATAGGGTTTTGTGTATTTAGTGAAAAATCATTTGTAGGGAGTCGAAAACTTATATATGGTATAACTAGAAATACCTCCTTTGGAAAAAATGTGGCTTTTTGTACAGCCTTAGCTTTTCAAAAGAATGACGTAAAAACAAAAAAATAATAAAATAAAAATTACAGTTTTGAAAATGCTGAGCTTAAAAATAATAGAATAAAGAATAAAAGTGTTTTTTTTTTTTTTTTTTTTTTTTTTTAGTGCAAAGAAAACATGTATTTCATATAGAAAATGGCATGATTCTGTGTACTTAGTGAAAATTCATACCGATGAAGCTAAAAAACTTGCATAGGGTACAATACTAAGGAACAGTTTCAGCTGGAAATATCACCTTTGAAAAAAGTGATATTTCCAGTTGAAATATTCACTTATTGTAAAGCCATAGCTTTTCAAGTGAATGACGAAAAAAAAAAATAACAGTCTGGAAAATGCTCAGCTTCATAGCAGTCTTATAATAGTCTTCATAATATTCTACTTGTCATCATAATATTCTATTTGGCATCATAATATTCTATTTGGCATCATAATATTCTATTTGGCATCATAATATTCTACTTGGCATCATAATATTCTACTTGGCATCATAATATTCTATTTGGCATCATAATATTCTATTTGGCATCATAATATTCTATTTGGCATCATAATATTCTACTTGGCATCATAATATTCTATTTGGCATCATAATATTCTACTTGGCATCATAATATTCTACTTAGCATCATAATATTCTATTTAGCATCATAATATTCTATTTGGCATCTTAATAGACAATTTAATGCTATTGCTTATTTTCTGAAGTAGGCATTCTCTAAAATTATACACCGTTGTAATGAACTATTGTTATTATCTATTTATAATTTTTAAAATGTGCAATTCTGAAAATCAATTTTTGAAATTATTAACAATAATTTTTTTACATTAACTTAGAACTATCGTATCATAATCATACTCATTTGTTATGTACATACAACTGGTTACATCTATGTAGTACAGCTTTCAGTAGTTCTGCTACTATAAAAATTAAGAAGCTCCTAAAAAATTTTTAGTTCATCAAAAATAATGATAATCATTATATTTGGTGAAAATTATGTCCCAAAATATTGTGAAAAAGAAAATGCCATACATAGTAATTATTTTTTAATATCAAAAATACTTGTACCATTTCAATAAATAATCAAATTTTCAGAATTAAACGGCATTGTACAAATATATTTTGAACAATACAAACACATTCTGCCATTTTTTTTCTTCCTATTTTTATTAACTTCGTCTGAAAATAAATTTCTTTTGGTAATAACTTATAAATAGAACAAAAAGAAAAAAAAAAAAAAAAACTTGAATCAAGACCAGAAGCTAAATAAAATAGCGATAAAAATCAACCGCCCTTAATATCTCAACGATAGGCTAAAAACGTCCCATTACTCAATTTTTTATCCACTCTTAATCCCCTTGCCACTATATAAATTTCACTCTTTTTATCTTGTGTTTGATATTCTTAATAACGAAGCTAAATAATAAAATAAATTGAATGAAAAAGAATAAAAAAAATAATAAAAATCAACAATCTGATTGATGAATGGGATATAGAGCTCCAGCGTTCATTTTCCCTCGGTTCAATTAGTATTGACTTGGGCGTTGTCCTTTAGTATTGATCAAGCTATTAAGAGTGTCGATGCCACCGTTTAGAGATAATTTAACAGGGGGGTTGTTGCACGGGGAGTGGGGGACGTTTGAAAAAAAAATTTAACTTAGTGTGGGAGTTGGAAGTAATAACTATATACGTTTTGGAGAGAACGTAACGCAGGGGATCAAGTAAAGAAATAATACTTAGAGGATGAATCACATTGATCTATCGGTATGTCAAATAAACGATAGCATTAAATTGTCTATTATGAGTCCAGGCTGATCAATCAATGCGATAAGACAGTTGTGAAATAAGTTTATTCTTATTTAACGTTTTCAGTGGCGTTCACTTGAAAAGTTTTGGTAAAGTTAGTTACTCCAGGATCTGGGGGACAAACATTCCGTGTATTATGGTGCTCAAGCAGTAAAGAAAAATAAGCTGAATAAATAAATTTTACTGTACCGAAATTGCGAATTTTAACAATGACAAATTAACAAATTAAATAAATAATTGGTAGTTACTTTGCAGAATTTGAATTTCAAACGATAACATTATTTGTCTAATATTGAGTCCAAGCAAATCAATCAATCTGATAAGACAACTGTGAAGTTCGGTAATAAATTTATTCTAATTTAATTTTTTCAGTAACTTTTTTTTCTTCATATAGCTTTTTTTTAATTTTTTTAAATGTGAGTCCATCATGAACTAACATACAATTTTTAAAACCTGAGCTCCCAAACTGGAAATTACAGCTCTCAACAGCCCTTCAAGGGATAATGAAATAACAATTTCCGGAAGCAAATGTTCTTAAATTTTTCAAGCAGTTAATCAAAACTTAATTTGACACCCTTTTTATACATAACATTGATTAATTTAAATGTCATGGCGCATAATATTATTTTAAATTGAATATTAAAATTAAATTTTGCTATCACGTTAATTATTTAGGAAAAACCTCAGACTAATGTATGGTAAAGTTGAAAAGTAGCATCATCATACACATAAAATAATCACATACAGAGAAAATAATTACATGAATAATATGAAGAAATTAATTATACTATATTCTAAATTTCGTTTTAAGAACTGGCATAAAATGTTTTCTCTTTTTTTTTTTTTAAATATGTGATAGTTGTCTCAAAGAAAGTTAATATAATCAATGGATCTCAGCTATCAATAAATCATCTATTCAATATGGGTCCTTTCATAGTCTGAACACAGCATAAATACACTGAAATCTCCTTTAACAATAGCTTGGGCAGTTTCAATCCAGATACCAATGTCTGGCGAACAATTCGACAAACAAAAAGAGCTTGAAAATATATTCAACTGACATTCCATCTAATTATAAATAATTCATAACTGAGATAGCTCACCACTTTATTTTAATTGTATTCCATCTTCTGGGCGAGGGGCAAATTAGTATGGACCCTGACCGGTCATGTCTCCGAATAAGCCACACCTCCCACTAGAAGGAAAAAGTAGTGACACAACCAGGTCAAACAATAAGAGGAACCACCCTCACCTTTTGTAATCGACACTTCGACCCATTGCTCAATTATTCCCTTGATTGCTGTGGGAAAGGAATCCTTATTTTTCTTTGTCCACAACAACAAGAATGAAATATGAATCTCACAGAAGTGTGTCGTTGAGCAATCAGGAGGACTCTATGCATACCATTGGAGAAAAAAAAAAAAAAAAATCCGTGGCAAGTTTCGTTTCACCTCCATTAATAATTTAAAATTTAAAGTATAGAAACCATGAAGTTTCAAGTACGGAAAAAAAAACTCTTTTTCAAAATATCAAAATGCAAACTAATATTTTGCAGGATTATTTAGGGTAGATCAGAAAATTACAATTATCCACGTGGCGAGTCAACAAAAGATAGCGGCGACTTGAATAAACACCCGATCACTTTCCCCCATCTTTTCTTTCTGAAAAGCGTTTGATGATAAAGGTAAATCAGAACAGAAAGACTCTGCAAATAAGAATTTCCATTAAAATGTCCAATGTCTCATATTCATTAATGTCTTAAATGTTAATGTCTCCTTTCAAAATTTTGATCCATCAAAATCCATCAATTTGTGAAGCAAAGATTCATGTGGAAGGAGAGTTCTTTAACAATTCACATATTTCTAAATTGTAAAGTATGTATAAAATGTGTATTTTGTCCCCTCAAATATTTTTAAATAAAGTTCTTTAAAGTCAGTATGTTTAGTTAAATTTTGTTATATTTATATTATTTTTATTGTTAAATTAACTTTTTGTAGCCGTAGATTTTTTTTTAAAAATTAAATCCAAGCAAAAATAAATAAACAGAAAAGAAAAAAAAAAGCTTGCAAAGAGTGGTTATTAAATGAAAAGAACCTGTCGATATCGGTCACCGACTCATTAAGTTTGAAGAAAAAATGGCTACTACCAGCAACTGACTACTAAGCTAAAATTTAAATTTTCAGGTCTAACGAATTACGAAGTCATCCTGCCATAATTTCGTTTTAATATTTTGGTAGGGCCGGGATAGCATGATTGTCAGGACGTAGGGCTCGTGTTCGTTAGAACGGTTCGTTCGAATCCCACTGGTTGAAAAAATCCCTGTGTATTAAATGCTGACTGGTGCTGCACGTTAAATCTGCCTGGGACAAAAAGTCCCTCAAGTTCCCATAACAAATCATACCTCTGGGGGTACTGAATTGGAGATTGATCGTTCTCTGGTTCAGGTCAAAATTGCGATCTGTGGATGAATGAATGGAGTATGAATAAGTCTTCTCTGTAAAACAGGCTATGTCGTGTATGTGACTGAAAGCGTATTTTTGGACATATATGGAGCCACTGGAAAAAACAAGAAGTGCACCCTCTGCCTTTAAAATTCGCTTGCTGGCTGGCAAGTAACATAAGTAACAACAACAAATTTTGAAAAAGTTTTTTTTTTCACCATTTGAAGGAAACTTCACGGTTTACTCTTGGTTTACATAAATTCACTTTTTCTGTACTTCAAATTTTAAATTGCTAGTAGAGGGGAAACAGAATTTGCCCCGAATCGTTTCTCCCGTGGTATAGTGTCCTCTCGGAACTCCATCAATAAACATCTTACATCAGAAGTTTTATAACATGGCTAAAAGTCAAGTCTGGTTCACAGTATTTCAGAGATAATAAATAAAGTCGATAAAAATATTTCTGTTTTAGTTTGAATTAATCATGGTTATTTTAGGTAAACTGTAATCTGTCATAAAAATCATCATAAAAAACTGTATATAAAAATCATTTTAATGAAAATAGTCGTGCCTGTTCCGAAGCATAGGTTTTTGTTTTTCTTATCTCTTGCATACTATCCAATATATATCTTCAAAACACTATTTACCCAATTTAGATAGAAATCAATTGATAATCTGCCTAATATTCAACTGATTTTTTTTCTTTCAAAACTACTCTTATTATATTAATTACAAAAGAGAACTGGCTTAAATTTTTTTTTTTTTTAATTTTAATTAAATGCGTTAAAAGCCTGTTTGTTTTTAAGAAGAAAAAAGTTGGTGATTTTGAGAGTCAACTGTATCAAAAAGAGAAAGTAAAACTTCTCTTACGAGCGCTATTGCTAGCTTCTCCTTAATCAGCCTATCCAAGGGGTGAAGAATCATTTTCAGGGGTCTTCGGGGAAAATTTCTGTGCCTTCAGAAGACATCTGCAGAAAGTGACGCATGACGACGAAGCTTATGTGTAACATCCTTGCTGTTTTCAAGGTATGTACTCTAATGGATATTTCATTTTCAGAACAAAGAACCGTTCTCTGTTCATAAATAACTAAATTCTCATTGTTTTTGTTCACCAAATTGTTTTTATACTACACTTTTTCCGTTCTACAATATTAGAAATTTATATAAGAATCCATATTGAACCTTCCTCAGAACCTTCATTAGAGCCTCATAACATCCATATTAAACCTTACGTATGAATAGTTTGAACTATACGCTTAAATTTGCAATGAACTTTATAACATGATAATATGGTTCAATTTTAACAGAAACATGGTAAGTTTTAAAATCTTACTCCTTATTATGGTTCGAGGTAATGTTAATATGTTTTAACATTGAGAAGATATTTTTAAAATGTTAAATAATTTTTTAACGCTTATAATCTTTTAAAAATAAATCTATAATATCATAGCTCACTCTAAACCTTTTTTTAAAACGTGGATTGTATGTAGTGTATCACATTGGGAACACTACAATTCCACTTTGCACAGTTATTTACAGTAAAACCGAATTCCCTTCGGGCTATGACGTTTAAATCTATGCAAGCTAAATGCTAAGTCTCACAGTTAACGAGATCAACACTTCTTTGGAATAATCAGACCCGTCAAAGCGTAAGGAAAGGAAAACAATGACAAAACATTTCGTCAGCTTCACTCAGGGTGTTGAAAGAATTGGTGATTGTTTGACCAGAGAGGGGGTCATCAAAGAGGAGGGAAAGGGGAATTTCGATGTCCACAGAGTCCTCAATTCGGAAGGGACGGACGAGTTCATTAGCAACATCAATGGAAAAGATGGTCAATTGGATTTTGGGGGCAGCGGAGAATTGTCCAGGGAATAGATAAAGGGAAGAGAAAACGTTCTTTTTCTACCCTTTCTTTCCATTTGGAACTCTTTCTCTCAGACTCACAGAACATCCCTTGGGGACGATTCTTGAATTAATTAAAGACGAGAAATCTTCTGGCAACACAATATAGCTGTTTCACACTTCAATGATATACCGAGATTTGTAATGAAGGTTTATTAAGAACCATTTGAAACCTGATGTTGTTAGGGTATGAACGGTTCAACCTTCTTTTTATCAAGTCATAAATGTTTTCTTAGATTTTTAATAAACAGTAAAATAATTAAGATATATAGTGACCCATAGAATAAACCTTGTCGTCATACTATTATAGCCAACCTTGTTTAATAGCCCTTCGATTTCACTGTCCCTCTTTTTAATCGACCCCCACTTAATTTACTTCCAATACAATTGTATATTATTTACTTATAATACAAAACTTTTCAGTCTTGTGAATTTTTAGGCATTGTTTTAAGTGCAAAACGCATTGAGGTAGGTAAAACTGACAATCAATATTGTTCTTTAATACAGGGGCATTAAATTCTGTCATATTAAAAATATGTTACTGACAATGCATTTAATGTCGGCATTCCGTAGAGTACCTAGTCATGGTGTTGAATATCTGCAGGTTTCTCATTAGTTATTTTATAGAATGCTTTGACAATGTGTGCAATAATAATAATTCCATGCTTTGTCTGGCAATTTTATAGGCAGTATATGCAATAATAATAGATATCAGACATTAAATAATATACGTCCACTGTCTGTATTCGTCCACAATAACTTATCAATGGTTTCAAATGAATGGCATTTTCTTATTTTTTATTTTTATTTTAAGTAAATAAACTTCTTCCCAATAAAATAAATAAAAGACACTACTCCGTCTCTAAAAAACAAAAAGTAGTAGATTTGCAGAAAGGAATTTATTTTAGAGCCTTTTAAAATGTCTAGCAAGTTCAAAAGTTATTTTATTTTTATTTTATCCGTCGTTGAACAGGCGACCCAATTTTGGGTTTACGACTACTAATGTTCAACTCCGTAGCCTCGTTATTTTGAACCAATCCAGAAGACAAGGAAACTCCTGGATCAGTACCCACAGAGATATTGATTTCTTATGGGAACATGGAGGACTTGGCGACTCGACAGATTTAACGTGCATCAGTCACCATTTACTACACGGAGAATTTTCAGCAGGCGGAAATCGAACCCACAACCCTTTGGACACGGGGCCGGTGCCCTACCAACCAGGCTATCCCGGCTTGTTCAAAAATTAGTCTTCTTAGAAACAAACAATTTGTGAAATAATTTTACCCAACAATTTTTAAAAGCCAATGGTTATATTCCACCTTTGAGTTATCGCCACAAACATTTCTTTTATATCTGAATTTCAAAATGAACTAATTAATGCAAGAGCACAGTCGGTGGAGTTAATTCATAAATACATTTCAATTAAAAAAAATGCTTTATGGGATCCATTCCGAATTGATTCTATAATTAACTGCTGATAGATGGTATCCATTCCGAATAAAATGGAAGCCTAGTAGACACATCCTGAAAAATACTAATTGTAAAACAATAAACGTTTGGTCACAAAGGAGTGGCCCTTACCAAACGATCCGCGCTGCAGGCGTAGGTGGATGCTTTCACTACATTAGAGATATATTTGGTCTTACCTTTGTGTATTTTCGTCATCGAATGGGTTCGTGTAAGTACAGTGTAGAAAAAAAGATTAATTATTTATAATTGTAAAAGAAAAATTGTTCACATATAAGAAGAGCACATTAAAATGAAGGTCGCGTGCTTACACTATTAATTGCATTAAAGCTGGATCGAGAACAAGGCCAAAGCTATTCCATGTAGTGTAGTGCAAGACTAAGATAGCAAATTCAAATTGTGCATCAAGATTAAAGTTAACCCTTTGCGGTCGTATTAAGATTATACATGGGTGCCATGATGGTCGTGAATCGTTGAACGAACGATAATGCATAATATGCAAGATTATGAAGTAAAAATAAAATTTATTAATTCTTTTTTAAACTTTAGATGTATGTAATACAATAATATGTTTTGATTTTATGTAAAAAATTATATTTTATAGTTCTGGAGAACTATAAAATATAATTTTTTACATAAAATCAAAACATATTATTGTATTACATACATCTAAAGTTTAAGTCGCGTGGTATCATTCAAAGCAGTCTCCAATATGAAGCCATGGTTTTCGGTAGCAGAAATAATTAGTTTGGTGTCTTCGGCATTTAATTTTTCTGTTTGAACATACAGAACAATCTTTACTCTTTTCATCTTTACAGTACCTCAATATATGTAGTTTGCTATTAAGCTGTGGCTAACATATTTTCTGTGGTGGCTGAGAGCAGACATACGACTGGAACGGTAAAAAAGCGTAGATGGTTGAGAGTAGACGTACAACCGCAAAGGGTTAAAACTTTTAATATGTTCGTGTGTCATATCTTACTGCTAACCCTTTATATATTACGCATGAACTTTGTATTAATCCGTTATCTTATTTATGTTTAACGTCGCACTATAGTTATAGTTTTGAGTCACTTAATGTTAAACAAAATAGTTTTTTTTAATTGTTGACGTTGTGTTGATTAGAGTTATAGTTTCTTTGGTTAATAATATCGCCTATTATGATATAGTGTTAGTTATTTTAAAGACGATGCAAAAAAGAGTTTTGTATTAGTTTTAGTTAAACTTGAACAAGAGGTTAAATGCGACCTAATTATTTTAATAAACGTTGCACAAGTAATTAAATGCAGTTTATTTATTTATTTTTTTTTTTATGTTAAAAATTTCAACTAACATTGCAGAAAAGTAAAACTTGAGAAAATGGTTTTGTTGTGAATTTTATTTAAGGTTGAACTTTGGATTTGTGTTAACTAACATTGAATTTATTCAATTGTTCTAGTTAACGTAACATTTTATATTTTTGGTTAGTTGTTTTGCTTGTATTAGCGCTGCACTCGGGTCACATTTAAGCATCAATCGGTTTACGCAATGTTATCTCGTAACTTTATTTTAAATAACGTTACACAAAAGCGATTTTACTTATGCTTTGGACTGGAACCATCCAAAAAATATTCGTAGACAAAATCAAAGTCGACAGACTAACACTATTTGGGTGAAAGTTCAGACCAAGATGCGATGCTAATTTTACTTACGGTCGAATAGTTCCTGATAATCAAATTTTAAAAAAAAAGTCGTACTTTGTTAAGGATTACATGCCGGCCATAGTTAAAGCGATTCTTTAAAATAAATAAATAATAATACGAAGAAGAAACGTTGATCATCTTTTCAATAATTAAAGATGTCAAAAATGCACTGTATGCATTCATTTGATAATAATATCGAAATTTTATAATTCTGTAAACCTGAATCTACAAATTAGTGTCACCATGGTTTGACTCACTAATAAAATATTATTATTTACTAAAAATAAGAGTCGCAATATCGATCCAAATGCAAAGAGTGGGTCGAACACCAAAACTTACTATTCAGCACATTTTAATATGATTAGCCGATAATCCTATAAACACAATATCTATAGACTAGGGGTGTTGGCACAATAGTGATCTGACTTGTGTTATATTTATTCCGAAACAAACCCCCTTAGGCTGATATATAGGTGCGAGGGGGGGTGAACATGATGTTGAATGAGGGAGGACGACAATATCCTGTCCGTCATACAGATGGCCTCAGGACATCGATGATGTATCGCGGTTTTCGGCCCAAGCTTAAAACCGGTAATGATCGCGATCCCACCCCTTCCCAATTTAAGTCGAGATGCCGGAACCGAAGTTGCTGAGTGTTGGGCACCCCCGTTCTTATGACCCCAGTGAACCCTTCCTCGAACAAAAGAATAAAAAAAAAAAAACCATAACATGTATGTAGAAAAGATTCATCTAGATATAACCTATAATTTAAGACCAGGCCATCGGCACTAATGAAGTGTGGCCCAGGTATATGCGCTGCTCGGGTTGACAACAATTTTTGCCCCACACCAGGTAGGACCAGCCCCACCTGTTGTTTAGACGTGACAGTTGGGGATGAACGGGGGAGAGGGGGTTCGCGTTCCTTTTTGATGGCAATTAGTTTTCTCTTTAGAACATTTTTTGTGGACGGTCCGGCAGCTTTGTTTAGGTCCGGTCATCAAGGTGGACTCCGCCTTCTTTTTTCAAGGTGTCTATGATTTATAGTAAGAGGCGCGCCTTTTACCTTTGCTTGTTTTTTAGGAAAAACATAAATTCATTCGTTCTAATTAGCATTTAGTGCATTGTACGAAATTGTCTTTTAATAAGATTACTCCTCTAAGAGGTAAATAAGGAATTCTAGATATTCACCAAAGAATTTAAGAGACAAAAGTTATTTCGATGTTTTTGTCGGTTCTAAAATCCATAAGAATTCTATATCATTAAAACTATTAAAATTGCTCCTTTTATTTATTTATATGTATGTATATATGTATATATATATGATAGAAAATGCTTTTTTTATACATATATTTCTGGGCATATCTGACCAATTAACCAATGTATAGTAAAATAAACCAATGATCCACCAGCAGCAAAAATCTTTGAGAATGTTCTAGTTCCAAAAAATTTTTTAAAATATTGGATTTTTTTACCAGATTATTTTTGCTATTTTTTTTTTTAATAAATTTTATTTATTTCATTTTTATATCCATTGTTGAACTGCTGACCCAATTTTGAGTTTACAACTAGCTATACTCCGTAGCCTTGTAATTTTGAACCCAATCCAGAGAACAAGAGAACGGAATTCTTATATCTGATATTGGGAGAAATTTGCTTTCGTGGGAGACTCTTAATGGAACTAACCTGCATTTGCGTTATAAGGGGAGAAAAACCACGAAAACCTGCCATGGCCAGCCTGGCGGCAATAGGACTCTAGCCTATGATCTGTCTACCACTGAGGATATTTTACGTCAGCACTGTGGTCGGTGCGAGCCGGTGCAACGTCATGCAGAATCCGGGTGCAGAATTCGTATCGACCAGCCATCGCTGGGTTATTTCCGAAATTTATTAGAATCACATGAAACAAGTTCCATGCAGTCGCCATATTCTTTAGAGATGAAAGAAAGACAGTTAAGGCTATTTATTTGTCAACGCCATTGTTTCAAAAGGTTTGATTGGAAAAGTTCCGATTTCTACACCGCAGATTTTACTTTGCAGATTCAAATTGCTTGAATTACGCAAATTCAATATCTGATTACATATCTATTAGATATTATTTTAAATTGTTAAAATATGATCTTCTCTTTTGTTAAATGGCTTTGTCGGATAAAAGCGGAATCTTGTCAGTCGGGCAAAATCGGATTTTACAAAAAGCTATTGTATGTTTCTCAATGTAGAAGCGTCATTTATCAATACACTAAAATATTTTAAATAGTTTATTAACTACAAAAGTACATGTAATTTAACCATAAATCACAACATGCAATTACTGCTGGACACTTATAAACAGAAAATAATACCCGTATACCACAAAAAAATAACAAATAATTCCCCAAAACGACAGTTAAAAACCATTAGTCACAGATTTCTACCGCAGAAACCTTGCCAAGGGCTGTTCCATTTACCACAAAAACGGATTTTAAGACATTGAGTTTTGATTCTTTTTACCATTTTCCCACGGAAAACAAAAATCTTTCTTTCCCGGAGGGCTGGTACGCAAAATAGAGCTACCGAAAAACTGTTATTCCAAAAATTACAATAATTTTTGCCATCGCTAAAAGACCCAATCTTCTTCAACGGCACCCGTTGGAACGATAATTAAGGTTATTAAAGGTCCCAAATGGTAAGGTAATTTAGAGAATGTATCTTCAGAAAGACAAAGACGTAGGCCGGTAAAATACATCGTGGAATATTGCAATGTATCGGACTGTATGGAATAATTACCATCCTTACCGCAATTACCATAAACATGAGCAAGCAATTTACACTGATTTTTTTCTTCTTCTTCGTCCTTTCTTTTTATGATACTTTTCCTTTTAACATTTTTTCACCTTGTTACCTGAAGCTAGGTCGTGCGGCAGCATGGAACTGTTTTTTCTTCTTTTTTTTCTGCGGACAGAATAGTCAGGTGGGTGATCAACCAGATTGGTTCATATGGAGATTCATTTAGTTTGCAAAGAATAAATCATACACTCAAAGAATTTTAGTTAAAAAACGCCATAGGTAATTGTGTTTCTTTATTTTTGAAATTTATCTCATCCAATTTAAAAGTAATTATATGTGGCGATCAACCAGTTATTAGGTGGTTGATCAACCAGATTTGTTAATACTTATATTCATTTAGTTTGCTAGGAATAAATCATACACTCCAGGAATTTTAGTTAAAAAAAGCCAAAGATTATTGTGTTTCTTTATTTTTGAAAAATATCTCATCCAATTAAAAAGTAATTAAATGTTCTGAATCAGTATTTACTATTTTTTAACGCTTACAAAAGATCTTAAAAAAGAGATTTTAATAACATTATTTCATCTTGACTCAGTAAAAAAAAAAAGCCTAAATAATTGATTGATCATCCGATCAATTAATTATTTGCACTTTTTTTATAAATAAATAAATATCAACAGGCATGATTTTTAGCTCTCAAAATAGGAATATAAATTAGTAAAATACAATTTATTAGTTTTAATTGTACATTAATTCCATATCAGATCATAATTTTATAGTGATCTAAATCATAATTCAATAATAAAAATAAATCTGTAGTAAAATTAGTAACTTCTAAATTAGTAAATTTGAGTAAAACCAGTTTTTATCTGTACGCAATTGGTACAAAAATACATTAAAATTTGATTCATACTAAAAAAATGTTTTTTTTTTTTTCTTACTTAATTCATTATTTGTGTGTCGCGTGATTAACCCATTGCTGTCAAAACAGTGGAATTTCTCAAATATTAATTGTTAAAACAATTTGTATTATATACTAAATACAATTAATAGAACTAATTAGTCCTGAAATCTTTTATATTTAAAATATATAAACATTTCTTTTTTTTTCCGACTTATCTCCATTACATAGTTCGACACATTCGAAACCTTTCAGTAGGGGGGGGAAGTAATTACAAGCCATTAGTTTATAAAAGAACAGTTTTAGATTTTTACAAGCACCATGACATCCTCTTAGACAAAGCAATCAGCGATTTCTGCAAAAATAATAAACATGATTTCAGAGTATAAAGCTACAGACAATAGCACGACGCAATTTCACAAAACGGACAAAAAAAAGTAAAAAAAAAAAAAAAACATAGAACAAAACTGTCGTTGTCTAAAAAATCTCCCACAAAGACCAAGAAGACAAGTTGATCCCATAGATATCTACAAGACCTCCTACTGATATTCTCAGGATGGAGCAAGGTAACTAAAATCATGAACTAGCGCAAGAGGAAGGTAGGATCTTTCGTGGTTTGCAATTTCGGCTGCCTTTTATCGCCCTAATTTCATTCTCTCTAATTTCTCCTCCGAAATCTCATCATTTCCCTTCAGGATGCCACGAAGACACAATCATACCCCCCTTTATATGACCATGCCCCCCAAATGAGGGGGTCTTAAGCATGTCCGCAAAATAAGAGAATCCACTTTTTTCCCGCAACCTCTGACATGTCCTTATGGCGCTCTTGTTTTTAAATTGCTGCAGCATATAATCGCTTGGTGTTTCGAGAAGGACCCTAGGAGAACGGGATTATGGGCCCTATCAATCTTGCAGGCGATGTATCTGGTCTTCGGGACAAGTTATTAACTCTCTTACAAGATGTGTTTTGTTGGTGCGAGAGTTGGTTGTTTCTTTTTTTTTTATTATTATTATTGCTGAAAGGAAAGGAAGCAATGACTTTATGAGTTTTTACCCAGCCCATTTTAGAAAAAAAATGTATGAATGACATTTGTGATATATTTTTGAAAAAACAATATTCTTCATTCTTCGACATTAAAATCGGTGGAAAAAAAGAACGCAGATATGTAAGAATATTTAGAGTACATTTCCAAAAAATAATATTTTTTTAAATCAGTATTAAGTTGGACTAAATAGAAACGCAGTAGTATTTAGAGAATAGTATTTAAAAAAAAAAAAAAAAATCTTCAGCATTAAGTTTAGCAAAATAGCTCAAACTTTTTAAATGACATTCAGAGTAAATTTTCAAAAGAAAATTTTTTTCATTCCTCAACATTAATTCAGCGAAACAAATACAGACACACATGAATAACATTTAAGATATATTTCCAAAACGTAATTCTTTCATCAGCATTAAATTCTTATTACTAAAATGCTTATATGGGTATAGGAATAAGATTGATAATGATTTGTAAATCAATATTCAATGAAAGTTTTAATTTTATTCGTAGTTTCAAAATTGCAGAATAAGTCAGACAATTGTTTTTAGAATTCTTTAAAACATGATCCAATTAAATGAAATAGATTTTATGCGTGCACAAGTACAACTAATAAAAGACATTGGAAATTGAATCCTTTGCTTGTAGGAAAGGAAAAAAAAAGTTTTCATTGCAATCTGTAAAAAAATAAAGATTTTTCACAGAATATTTACTAATTCTTTCAATAACTGAAACATAATAATTAAAGTTATTTTTTCTCTGTGGCCACCTTTGTGTACCACTTCTGCCATCAATTGATTTCATGCTCAACAATTTTAATTTAATAGATTTGATCTGCTATGCTTTTTTAAGCACCACTATACGTAAACAATTTAACGAAATATACTGAACCTCAGGCTCGTGAAATGAAGTTTAAAAGGGCTGTCAAAACTAAACTGATTACTATTACTTTAATTGTAATTTTGGTACCACTTTAAATATTATGGGAAACTAGCACGTCCGGGCAGGCACGTTGGTTAATTATGTTTGTTGATTATTTTAAAAAGGAAACACGCTTCATAAATATTATTACTTTGTGGTAGTTAAAATATTTTTTATTCTTTCAAAAATAACTATAACAGGCCTGGAAGCGAGACGGAAACGAGAAAAAAAAAAAAAATTGTAGTTAAACTATTTAAATTATAGATAATTTTCCGAAAGAGTAAATTCATTCTTAACAATAAACAATTCATTGCTATTAAATTTTTCTCTGTGAAGTAATTCAAAATATGTATTGTAGCCGTTAAAACAATTTGGTAGTTAGAGATATTATACTATTCCCGAGAAAAAAAAGGTAAAAATGAAAATTATTTTTTACCAGTTTTTACTCTTTTCTGTCCTGACATATATATACTTTCAGCCTTTAACTAGATTGGCTTCTTTTAACAATTTTATCTCGGTTTTCCTTTTAAGTTGGAGCCCTGCTCTAATTATAATTTAAATTGATACTTCGGAATGTTATAAAATTCCCATACTTTTTAACAAACTTAAAATATTATAATTTGCTTACAAAATTAAAAAAAGAATAACAACAAACTTATAAATGAATTGATTTTATTTCTTTTTTTATTGATGCCATCCAGTTAAGAATCACTGGAGTTTCCAGCATCCAGACTTGTTGTCGCTTCCAGATCACCCCTTTTTCCCGATAGTAAATGACTTTCTCTTTCTCTGGTAATGGTCAAGAGGCTTCTCCAAATGACCGAGGTCAACCCCAAAGTGACACTTTGGACCATCCCTATTCTCCTTTGTCAAAAGCCGACCGCCTGATCAATTTCCAATACCCTTTCTTCTCTTTGTCCTCCCCTTTTCAGTGTTTTTGGTTTTGTTTGGACTATTGTGTGTCAGTCCACCATACTCTTTGTGGTCGGTGACAGCGACAGGAATCCAAAAAGAAACATAAGTGGTGTTTGATTTTTCTAACTTTGTGGACTTATAGATATGGGTTTTACCAATTTTTTTCAGCTACGGAACCTCGACTTTATAAATAAAGTTTATCGAGGTAATTGTGAACGTTATAACCTATAAAAAACTATTTTTAAAATATGTAATTGGAATGAAAATTTTTCAACGTTGTATTGTTAATAATCCTCAATTAGGTTTTATGTGTGACATTTAAATTTGCAGTCTTTGTGCTATATGGAGTCTAGTTATAAGTTTGTTTTCGGTGTATATATATAATCTAAAAATGAACAAAAAAAGCCTAATTATGGTTTACTTCGAGATGAAGACTTAAAAGAATTGCTAGTATAAGCGTGGAAAATGGTTATTAAAGAAACATATTTCGTTTTTAAAGAATTTCATTATGATTTGAAAAGCGCGTTAGGAAAACTAATGCAATATAAATACTTATTCTTTTCATGTTTCGTCCGATATATTGTTATTGGAACTATATTTTCTTTTAAGAAATGCCATTTCTATTTCATTGGCATTTTACATAAAATAATTTCATGAAGGAAACCCAAAGATTAAATAAATAATGAATTAAAGGTAGGATCTAAATATATACGGAGGTTTCAAAAATCGTGCCTGGATTTGGAAAGTACTAACTCATGGAACCCCTTTAAATCTTCCACGGGCTCCACAGAACACCATCCGCGAATCGCTGGGTTAGATATTGGTAGTTACATTTTGTATGATTTCTTCTTCTCTTGAATATACACGGAGAACATTGAGTTAAATAATAAAACATTAACTCTAAAAATTTGTAAATTTTTTTTTTTTTTTTTTTTTTTTTTTTTTTTTTTTTTTAAGCAGACATCAAAATACTTTAAAAATTCATTTGCTTTTTTCACGACCAATTTTTTATTTTATTTTTTAAAAATTTAGAATTTTTTTATATTCCCTAAAAAAAAGTGTTAATCTCACTATATGCCAACTGTTGCGCTTTTGAGAAAATACATCATAAGCAGCGTAGCCTTATATTTCAGAAAGAAAAAAAATTTAAAAAACTAGTCGGAAAAGATTCAGTTAGTAAAATATTTCACATATCACTATCGGCCTAAAATGTTTGTATTTGCGTTACTAATGACCAATTGAATTGCTAAAAATGCTGTGATGTTAAAGTCTGTAAAATTTACAATAAACCCATTAAATGTTTGTCACCACTTTTTAATTTCTTTCAGACTGGGGCACACCCGTTAAAGTAGTTGAGAATTAAAAACATTCATTATGGTGCATTTTATCAACTCTCAAATACACTCAACATAACATCGATACATTTATTTTTTAAATTTTTTATGTGTAGTGGTGGGCCATATATTTTTAAATCAAATTTATCAAACTGAGAATCGTACAAAAAATATAAATTGTGGTACCACTAGAAAATGATTGTCCACTAAATGAATCAAGTTAGGACCTGAAGTTGCGTTAAAAGTGCTCCTATCTATAAAGAGGTAATACTTTTACAGATAATTTAAGTAAAAACTTCATGCATAAAGCTGCTATGTCATATTTTTAAAAAAAGAAAGTATATTTTAATCACTTTTTTATATTTAAATTTTTATTATGGTAGCACAGATGCTAATTTGCACCGCTTTGAAAAAAAAAATTCTATTGGTAGCTAAATTTCACCACTATCAACTACGTATCATATGAATCTATTTATATAAAATGCAACTTAATTGTAGGTATCTCGTGGTGACACTATTAAAGAGTGGGCGTTATTTATCTTCTTTACTATTCAAGTCGCTACTATTCAATTTACTAACTATTCAATTTGCTACTATTAAATAGTTTTAATATTCAATTCGCGTCCCGCAGTGGACTGATCGTTAAGAAACGGTTCCCAGCAGATCACCGAAGTCAAGCATCACTGGGCTGCGGTCAGTGTGCGGGTGGGTGACCACTTGGATCAGTCTGCGAAGGGTCCGAGGGTGTGCGGTATTGGTCCTCGTTAAACTGTTCTACCGTAAAGTGCTCGACTTCGCGTGCAGGTCGTTGGGCTACCGAAGCAGGGGTGCCATCCCCTCTGCAGAGGATCAAAATTGTGATGGCATGTCTTCGGATCATCCTCAGGGATGTTTCCCAGACCGTCGCCAATAGCCCATTGTGCAGCTCTAGTGCGACGTAAATTAACTACATCTACATCTATTCAATTCGCTACCAACTTATTAAAGGTTTTACTGAAAGCAGAGCAGTTGGATTACAATTATTTTATGCATCTGCCAACATTTACTTTTTACGAGTATGAATTTATCCAAATGGTAATGAAATGACGATTGAATTACAATTGTTAGGTAGAATATAATATTTTTTTAAATTTTGTCTTTACAGTTGTTTAACACATTATCGTATGATTATTATATATTTATATATCCGCATTTAATTGATTAATGCATAATTAATATAAGAATTTACTAAATAACATTTCAACAGACTCATAAAACGTTTGTATCGACTTTTTAATTTTCCCTTACAGTAACAATTCTGTAACACTAACATAAATCTTAAACTGAAACTTTGCAGTTAGAAATTTAGTTTAAAAGTTTAAACAAAAATCTGCTTAAAGAAGAAGTTTTTTTTTTTTTTTTTTTTTTTTTCCCCTCTTTTTTTCTCTTTTTTTTTTTTTTTTTTTTTTTTTTTTTTTTTTTTTTTTTTTTTTTTCTCTCTCTCTCTCTCTCTCTTCTTCTTCTTCTACTTCTTACTAGTATTATCATCAGTTGTCAATATAGGTAGCCATCAGTGTCCTTTTTTCATTCAATCATTGCAGCTTATCAAAAGAAGTCTCGTCTCATGTAGGAAAAACAAAGAAGACATTAAAATGAAATGGAAAACATAAGTGTGACATTCTGATCACAGATGAATAAAGTGTCACTGAACAAAGAGTAGAGTGTTGACCGTCGCAGTGGAAACAAGCTCTTCCTATTCAGACGGAGACTTTTTAAGTGATTAAGTGCCTTTTCTATTATCGGCCCCATCGGCGCATCGGTGCGTGTGACTCCTCTTGTATGGAGAATAAAAGAGAGTGTCACAAAAGGTCGCAATGAGCCGATGCTTTTTCAAGGGGAGCGGATGCTTTCATACAGAGAATCTGACTGATGGAGAATTGGTCATGACTAAAGTTGTTTCATCAGTTACCACGAAATATTATTTATTCCCTTGTTTTAGCTGCACAGTACACTAGAAGAATTCATGCTTCAGCACAGTGCAGCTTAAACAGTAATTAAACATTAATTTCTATGGAATGGATAGCTATTCGCTGTTAGTATGAAATATAAACAACTATTCACAGTTATTATGAAATATGACAGCTAATCTCACCTATTTGTGAAGCTATAGTAATTTATTTCCGATTCTGCATTAGCAGTACAGTACTGTGGCTCAGGTTCCTATACAGTGCATCTTATATAGTAATTTCCATGAAATACGACAGTTATTCTCACAGATTTGTGAAGCTGCAGTGACTTATTTTCTATTCTGTATCAAGAGTACAATACGTTGTACATGTTTCTCTACAGTGCATATTGTACAGTAATTTACCTTGACAGCTATTGTCACACATTTGTGAAACTTCAATAATTTATATTCTATTCTGCATTAGTAGTACAGTACACGATGTTTCATGTTTTTGTACAGTGTTTCTTGTATAGTTATTTCCATGAAATATGACAGCTATTTTCACATATTTGTGTAACTGTAGTAAATTCTTTTCTTCAAAACTGACCTTTCTATGTTTCCAATTATTAAAAAGAATATTTTCTGTTAGAGAATCTCTGCGAGTGATTTCTATTCTCAGAATATTAAATTAGAATGGTAAAACAATGAGTTTTTAATTATCCGTAAAGAAACTTTACTACCAGTTTTTTAGTGTTTTGAGGAAGCTCGTCAACTTATGTGCACGTAATTTACTTAGAGATACTTTCTGATTCTTCTGAAATTATAGTGCAATCGAAAAATTAATAACAATCAAAAATTAAATTTAAACGTGTAAATTAAGATACCACTTAATTTAATTAAAATTTTTTATTTATATTAAAAGTTTATTGATTGTTATTTATATTCAACATACATATGCAGGCTTGTGTGATCAATTAACACGATCACGCCGGCGCGGGCCACTGGTGGCCCGCGCCGGTGTGATTGATTGTCTCATCGGACACCGGTGGAAAAAACTGGTAACAAGTAAATTTCATTTTTTAGTTTTTTCCGATAATAATAAAAACTACCAATTGTTTTTAACGGATGCAATTTTTATATTGAATTGCTTCTTCGCCGTGATAAATTTCCTTACAGTGAATTGTTATTGTTGAGAATAGATTAACTCCTCCCGAATATTATCTAATATTGAAATAGTTCTTCTACCAGTATTTTCTCTTTTCCGTCCCGCTTTCAGGCCTGGGGTGTGAACGTGTTAAGGCTTATAAACTTTTGTCAATTAGATGAACAGATAGTACAATATAGAGAAGGACATCACAAAGAATTCCTCCAGGGTTACGGCGAGATTCGAACCCGCCACCTCCACGCTTAACATAGCGTGTTAAAAAATTTTAATAATTTAAAAGGTTCAAAAAATATATAGGTAGATTTTGAATAGCATTTTTTTTGGGGGGGGGATGTTTTGCAAAAATAAATTGAGCAATTATAATTTGAAAATTTACAAATCCCGCAATAAACATGGAATTGGTTCTTGTCATGGCAACATAAATATTCCGAACGAAACAATCGGCATGTTTGCTATAATGCTCGAATACTACATCAGCTTACTATAAACATGAAACCATGCTCCATTGACTTTCAAACCGGTCAATTTTTTTGAATTACTTTGTCGTCTAGTGTTGGGGTTTTCAATTTAAAATGTTTAACAATGTAATTTTACAATTTATAGGCAGAAATTTTTTTTATCCTTCAACTCATTTTAACGTCAAGAATAGAGTTATTACCGAACATTTTAACTCCAGGAGGTAACGCGTAATGCTTGGTCCTCTTACAAAGATTTAGAGTGAACGTTGAGAGTTTGTAATTTGTCTATGCACCCTCAAATCCGGCATCAAATTTGAAAGGTGACGCGTAAACTGTTGTTTCGCGTTTCTCCGGTGATAAGCGCGTATCCCTAATTTGGACATCAGGTGAAGCAAGAAAACAGGCACAAACAGACAGACGGATGGAAGCACAGACATCCCACCTGGTCGTCAAAGTCATCACCGTCAAAGTCACTTCCGATCGCGCGCGTTATTGTTTGTGAGCGAATCTGTCATTAAAACATAAAGTGACTGGTATTATGAACTTTCTTCTTCTTCCTTTTTTTTTTCCGTACTAAAAATGAGCATTGTAGCGAAATGCATATATTAGGAATTCGCATTTTTTTTTTTAGCTGTTTAAGTTCACTTTTATTAAAAAATATTTCTGAAAGTATTATCTGTCACAGACAGAATAGCATGTTAGTTTCTCTCAATTTCAATTACAATTTGACAAAAAAATATGTCCAATAAAAAAAAGAAGAAGAACCCATAATGGTTAGAGCGTTTGTTATTTTTATAATGGGTTATTGATTACACAGCTGCAAACTTGTATGTTTGTCGAGGAAAATATTTTTAGTGGAAGTAACATTTGTGTTTTACTGTAAAAATCTGGCTTTTTCCTAGTAGTATTAGAATGAGAACTTTAATATTTACTTTTTAACTTAATGAATGTGATTTTAAAAGATTCGGGCCAATTTGGCATGGAAACACTTTAAAAATATAAAAGCGAAATAGATAATAATACTATTGTGCGGTAAGTAGAAGTTAAATTTTTTTTAAAAATGCTGCTAAAATGCAATAAATTAAAAAATATTCGTTATTTAGCTACCATAAAGTTTTTTTTCCCCTCAAAATAATATTGCACTTTTATAATTACAGATCCAAATTAGACGATGCTACCTGGTTAAGCAATATCTCCGATTTATCAATAGCAGAATGTGGATCGAATCATTCCACAAACTCTGATATCTTTGTAATGTTATTCTGTAATTTGTACTGACAGAGTCACGGTAACTCAGTTGATGGAGGACGCGCCTCCTAATGCAGTGACAAAGGTTCGAATCCTAGCTGTAGCTGGCTGATGCGAATTCCTCTCCCGGCTAGCACCAATCACAATACTGACGTAAAATATCATCAGTGGTAGACGGATCATGGGTTGGAATCCCTTTGCCGCCAAACTAACCGTGGTATTTCTCTCTACGCAAATTAGGGTTAGTTCCATCAAAAGGTCTTTCAAGAAGACTAGTTTATACCGATGCAATTTACATCGAAGTCTCCTTGCCTTCTGGGCTATGTTCAAAATTACAATTGATAGTCGTTAAATCAGAATTGGGTCGGCCAGTTATTACGCCGGTTATAAAATAAAATGAAATTTGTACTATCTGCTTTTCTATTTGACAAAGTAAGTCGTACTTTGTAATGATTATACAAGCCTGTGTGAAGCAATAAATAAATCTATATTAGAAGCTATTAGAAATACATCATAGTGGATTGGTGTGTTTTGTCTCTTAGAAATGTTATGTGTTGCCAATGTGATTCAGATTTTTTTCCAATTACATGTTTGAAAATATTTATTATTATTTCTTCTTCTTTTTTCCATGATTTGAATGAATATTCGAAGATTGAAAAAAATTTCCCGCTAATATTTTTATGCATTATTTTTAATAACAACGCATTTTACCCAAGATTTAAACTGAAAGAAGCGGTTTATATCAATAAAAACAACAACCAAAAAAATAAAATAAAATTTGAGGTAATTGAAAGCCATTTTCAATCAGAGCCTCTAGTGGGGTAGGGGATCGGGCTGTCGTCTAAAATGACTGATGTCTTCGATTTCGAATGAGAGAGGGGAATTAAATCCAACTCCCCTAAAAAATCTCCCTGGGGAGGGGGGAGACCTGGGTGAGGACAGAAGAAGACCGCAAGTGACTTGGCGCTAAAAGTCCGTAAATGACAATAATTTAGCAAAGCTACCAGAAAAATGAGCCAAAAGAAAAAAAAAAGTCCAAGCTATAATGAGAGAGGAAAATGTCGATGAGTTTCACTTTTTTTATTTTTAGTTTTAGCGGGAGAGCAAATCACTTTCTTTCTTTTTTTTTTTATTATTTTTTGTCTTTTTGTTCTTAAATGATAGTTTTCTTTCTACTTGAAGAATCATCATTCCGGGAAGAGGGACTGATTGATCTATCGATCTGTCATTTATCTACATCGATTTAAAAAGTGTTTAGGCTCTCGATGAAATAATTCGATTATTTGCTTCAACTGCAAACAACTCAGAATAAATAGTTAAGACAAAAAAAAAAAAAAAAAGAAAGAAAAAAAAAACAGCAAATAAATTAATTGTAATCAATTCAAATATTTAGGTAATCATTACTTTTTTCTAAATCTCAAAATGTTATAATTATCCATAACATTTCATTTAAAACTTTCTATTTTGCTTCGAGCATCATTTTTATTATAGTTAAATCCTAATTATCTTTTACTATAAGATTATTAAATTTATAAAATACCAAGCATCAAAGTTAGAACAGTACAGTACTTTCTTTCTGTAATCTATTTCTGAAAATGATTTTTTCTGGATAATGCAGGTGAAACCTGTACAAGTTAAACAATGAAAAAAATTCTCTATCTAAATAAAAATGCATAAAATAATCGTAATCAACAGAATGTTTAATCACTGTATAGAGCAGCAAAGTATTCTATACAGCGACGAATGCTCGAATGAATGTAGGCAAAATATGAAATATAATGATTATTATATGTTTTTATACATCGCCACCATATAGAATGCCTGTAGATTTTTCATTGGGGATTCCACTGTTTAACACTTTGCCGATTAATCGTAATACTTCGCTGATAAATTATAGGCATTCTGTACACTGAATAGGTATTCTATCTATACAATTGACGGTAACATCCAAATAACTGTAACTATTGGCGGTAATACATACAACATATTTCCATGTTGTAAATATAGTTATATAATTTATCTAAACGAATTTATAATATATATATATATATATACACACAGAGAGAGAACATGGAAAATAATAAAGATTAATTAAAAGAGAAGAAGAAAAATTATTAAAATAAAATATTTTTAAAAAATTTATTAAAAAATATTAAAAAGCCAGAAAACAAAATATTGGAAATCTTTTCATTAGCTCACACTATTATATATATATATATATATATAGGGGAAGAGCGGGCAAGATGGACCGCTTAAGGAAACTTGGTTCAAAAAATAGTAAACTAGAGCAATTTTATATCTTTTATATTGTAAACATATAGTGGGAACATTGCTCTTACATATCTCATACAGAAAATAAATAAATAATAAAGTTCAATAATAATAACCTAACATAAACAAAAATAGAACATTGTCCCATCTTGCCCGAGCTACCCGGGCAAGATGGGACACATAATTATATTTCAAAAATCACTGAAATTAATGTCGGAATAAAAGAATAATCGACAAAAAAGCGTTCTTAAACATCACAGTTACTGCATAAGAAGCGGCCAAAACCGGAATAAGCACTGCACGCTTCATGAGCCCATTCTGAATATTGTCTTTCAATTTATTAATTACAAATTATTTTTATAAATTTTTATTAAATAATTTGTTAAGTCATATTTGCTATTTCATATTTTTTTTGTTAATATTACCTTATTTTTTGTGCTTTTTGCCAAATCCGGAGAGTTTAATTTTCATATTACACTTTTATTCTAATTTGGCTGTCCCATCTTGCCCGGATAGTACATTTTTTTAAAACATTATCTGCAAATTTGTTTAAACAAATAAATTTTAATTTTCACTACTCATTATGTTTGCACAATAATAACACTACAGTGCCACAAATTTGAAAAATTTATTGCGATGTATTAAACAAATAATAGCAGCATACAAACCTGGAAAAATATTTTAACACGTTATAAGAAAAACAAAACAATGCTTGTATTTCGATAACACCTTGTGAACTGACGAAAACACTTGTGCGTATTGAGAACAATAATATTTTCTTACCGAAAACACACTTTAGAAGTCGCTAACGTGATGCGCATAGAAAAAAAAGCCATGTCCCGTCTTGCCCGGTGGTTCCATCTTGCCCGACTTTCCCCTATATATATATATATATATATATATATATATGTATATATATATTATATGATTTAATAAGTTTATAATTAATTAGGGGAAAATACTTTTAATTTTAATTTCGTTAACAGTTGCTTAACCGTATATTGTTTTTGAAATGCTCGGTTATTTTTAATAGGTTGATATTTTATAGCCTGAGCTTTAACATGTGTTGACACGGTAAAGGGAAGAAAAAAAAAATTTATACATCATTTAGCAAAGATGGCAAAAATTGACTTTAGCAACATCGATCAAAACAAACGAGGGAAAATATTGATTCTAAAGTTGTTTTTCATAAAAAAAAAAAAAAAAAATTTAAAAAAAATTATATTGAATAAATCAAATAAAAAAAATTAAAGCGTTGAGAATTTCGATTACTTTTTTATAACACACTTAACACCGTCGCATCGAAATTCGATATAAGACGACTTTAGGTCAATTGAGTCAATTTCCAAATCAGTTGATTAAACAGAGGGAGGAAAAAAACTTTTTTTAGTTAAGAAAAAAAGATGAAGCAAAAAGTAAAGTCTATGCAGAAGTTGGAGAAAAAAAAGCCCATAAAAATAAGAAAAAATAAAAGCGAAAAGTCTAATAATGTCCCCGCCCATCTTTTTCGTAAAAAGAATTTTCTTTTTATAGAAAGTATCGTTACACTACAGGGTAACAACGAAAACATAATTATGAATAATAATGTTTTTCATACATTACGCATCTTTTCCGAAACCTTTAGTTATCTAATTCATGTCATTACATTACTGATTCATTACATGTAAACATTACGTTAATAAATTTGCCTATTTTTCTTTATTTAATAGCAAAATCTTTCTACTCGTCGCAAAACAATCACAAATTGTCCAATTGGGACGAGTGACTTTTTATTATTCATTTTTTATTGCTAAGATAAAACATATGAGATTGCGATTCATTGAATTTGTCATTATTATTAATCATGATATTATAGCTTTCCATAATATTTAAAGTAACTGTAACGAAACCATCAAGGTAAATTTTTTTCTCCACCAGCTTTGAAAACACTGTTCATCAGATATTTAACCTAAGCTCTAAGATATTTAATATATTTACTACTTAATTGGGTATTGCAGTATTTTTTATCAAATTTATTAAATCAAGACACAATGTCAAGTCTTGCTACTTGCTACCATTTTAAATATTAGAACATAAATACAACGAATATATAATATTCATGGTTATAAGAATCTCATGCTTGCAACTTTTAATTTATTTATCTATTCAGTAAGAAAGCATCATTGCAAAGTGATAGTTTTAATGGGTCTAAAATTATATTTATAAATATTGAAATTTAAATAAAAAAGTGGTACTAAATTCTAATAAATTTTAGTTCTATTTTTTTTTTATTTATTTATTTATTTTTTGCATAATTGCTAAACACTGTAAAAAAATTTCTATCGCCCAAAACAAAAAATCCTTTGAGGAATTTTTTCGGAAGGCTATCTACTATGTTTCGAACGATTATCTTAAAAGCAAGTGCATATACTATTAAGTTAGGGATTAATGTAGTTAAAAAAGTAAATTTTTAAATTTTACACTTGTCTTTACAAAAAAAACATGCAAACAAAATGGTATACACAGAGATGCCAACTTGCTCCGGACAGCAAATATATATTTTAAAGTGGCAGTTTATTAATTGTAATTCTTGGTTTAATAAATTCAATTTAGTAGATTTTTATCTACCAGTATTTCTAAATAATTCGTAGGCTTATATAATTTACCACTATATAGTACTTAAGTCATGCTATACCTATTAAAAAGCAAGCAAAAATAGTTAAATATATGCAAAATTTACTTTGTAGTAATTTACCGTTTTTTTACTTATTTTGGCGTGTCCGGAGCAGTTGGCATCTCTGTATACATGCTTGAATACACATAAAACGCTCTGCAATAGAGATTTGGTCAGACGTGTATACACATAAAACGGTCTGCAATAGAGATTTGGTCTGAGGAGTATACACGTCAAACGCTCCTCAATAAAGATTTTGTCCCAGGAGTATACACGTTAAACGCTCTGCAATAGAGATTTGATCAGACGTGTATACACGTCATATGCTCTGTCATAGAGATTCGATCAAACGCTCTGCAATAAAGATTTTGTCTCAGGAATATGCACGTTAAACCCTCTGCAATAGAGATTTGGTTCCACGAGTATACACGTCAAACGCGCTTAACTGGTTAAATAATAAAAATAAGTGTCATTGGGCCAATGTGGGAAACCGGCCACCATCATTGAGTCAGAGAGTTACGGTGAATAAACCTTTACTATTTTATTTAAGATACGTCGCTCTTGTTTGGAAGAAAACAACCGTGAAAATTTAATATGGATATTTTATTTTTCGATAACTTAACAAGTTCGAGAAGTAAGTCCTTGATATTTTGAAAAGGGCTTTTTTTTTTTTCCTCTCTTAAAATTAGCTTCAATAGAAAAGTCTAGTTCTCGTTGATTCCTGTACTTACCAAAACAGAAAAGCATCGATTTAATGTCACTTTAGCGAGATAAGTGGTCCGAGCGCTTAGATAATCGCCAAAAACTACAAAAGTCGTCCAATAAAGGAATATAAAAAATATATAAAAAAAAGTTATCTTCTCATCGAAAGACCTCTAAGTGATCTCTCTTTTTTTATTTTTTTTTAGACGTTGCTTTCTTGGAAAGACCTAATGACCCCTCCCACTAAGAAGACTCACTGACCCATGTCCACTCAAGCCCCCTCAATGCTCACCCCCCAACTACTCTTTTCTCTTTCTAACATGATCATTAAACTGAGAAAAAAAAAAGGGAACGCTGTAGTACTGTAGTACAGAAGGGAAGAAATTGTCTTGCAGTCCAATCCTGGGCAATATCCGAGGTCTAGTATTAAGGTTATTTGGCAGAGGATGCCAAATTGCGCGCCAACTTTTTCATTCGGCCCCATTACGCAGCGAAAAGGACGAAAGTTAAAAGAGAGGTAGTTGAGAATTTATAGTTTTGAAAGTAATGATTTATCATTGATGTGTTGATTTTTCTACTTTTCCTCTTTTATTAAGGTAGCTAGAATTTTGTTTTTGTTTTTTTGTAAAGAAATTCAAAAAAAAAAATAATAATAATAATAAGGAAAATTCGAGCTTAATTGAACAAACAATAGTAATAAAAACATTCAAAATAGTCATATAATATGCTGGTCAAAAGATGAATGATAAGATAATATTTTTTTCTATGATTTAAATTTATTTTAAAAAATATTTTCTTCAGTTGAGTAGTGTTGAGCAGGTTATAAAATCTATAAAATATTTTCTAACATTTATTCACTCTCAACTATATATAAATACAGAGTGCTGGATAGAATCTGATTGGCTAACCTTGATACAAATACGTAATAACCGGATTTAACTTCGTGTGACTGCTTTCAACAAAGCACGGCCGCAAATGATGAATATATGTTTTTAAATTATTTTATACAAATGAAATTAAACAAATTATCTACCCATTCAAGGGTCACAAATTAATACTTATGCAAGGAAAAAAAAATAAAAACGCTATCGAAATATTATAATGAATCGCTGCTGAGGAAGACGGGATTGAAAGCATCAACACCTATCTAATTGCTGATTGAAGCAAAAAGTATTTGAGACGTGACTATTAGCGTCATGAGACAATAAAACACCATTTGGTGCTTTATATTCCGCTTTTCTCAATAGTGATTCGTGATATTTTAATAGAATTTTTCTTCACTTTAATACAAATTACGTTCCCCAATGCTATTCCATTTTTACTGTCATATTTGGCAAAAATACCAAAAAAAAGTTCGGTTAAAAATAGTTACTACAGATCCTTCGTATATAGTGAAAGAAATTATCGTTGCATTTTTTTTTTTTTATTCAACTGCATTCCTATGTAATGTTTAAAGTTGCAACAAATTCAAACCGGAACTGTTCCTAAGTAGATGCCATTAAATTCTGAGATGATTGAGTACCATTCAGCAAAACAAATTTTCTTCTATAATTTAGTATATTTAATTCTTATTGTGATGATCACTAATTCTGAATTTTAAATTGAATTTTTCGGGATTAAATACAATAGAATTTCGAAAATAATTTAAATCAAGTTTATTTTTCATAAAACCCATTTAAAAGTTATTTCGTCCAATTCCAGATTGATCGTAATTGAATTCCGAAAAAATAGTTGTATCAAGTTTATTTTCAATAAATCTGATATAAAAGTTGTTTCGTCCAATTCCAATTTCGGAATTCAAATGAACGCAATTGAATTCCGAAAACGTGTTGTATCAATTTTACTTTCAATAAAATATATTTAAAAGTTATTTCGTCCAATTCCAGATTGACGGTAATTGAATTCCGACAACAAGTTGTATCAAGTTTGTTTTCTCAAAACCAATTTATTTCGTCCAATTTTAGATTGACTGTAATTAAATTCCAAAAACGAGCTGAGTCAGTTTTTTTTTCTTGTAGAATCCATTTAAAAGTTTTTATTTGGATCATTTGGATTCCTGAGTGGCAAAAAAATATTTAATTAAAAACTAAAAGAAAAAAAATAATGTTGCAATTTATTTTTAATCAACAAACTCTTTTCCTTATTTTAGCACTAATTACAATACAATACAATAACATTTATAATACAATAAAATTTTCATTTTACAATAACATTAAATGTAATTGTAAAAAAATTCGAATAAAATTAAAATTTCATCTGGTTTCGTCTAATTCCAAATTGACCGTAATTGATTTCCGAAAACCAGTTGCGTCAATTTCCCCCCCCCCCCCCATTAAAATCCAATTAAAAGTTTTCGTATGGGACGAACGCTCATTTGGACATTTGAATGGTTAAAAAATATATATAATTGTAAACCAAAATCGAAAAAAAAAGTCACAATTTATTTTTAATGAAAAAAAAAAAAAAAAAAAATCTCTTTTCCTTTATTTACACGAAGATAAACATTAAATGTAATGGTAGAAACTTCAAACAAAAATAATACTATTGTAGGTACATGAAACACGTATTAAAAGTAAAATTAACGAGAAAAACATTAAACTTTTCTTTCAGCATTTTTCCCGTCATCCCTCATCAAAACTGATCCGCGTTGTAATTACACGCTCAAAATAGAGAGGTCAAACGATTGGGGTAAAAATAAAAAAAAAGGTTAAGACATTAATGCGTTTTTAAAAATGGATATTAATAAAACACGGGTAGGTTAGAAAAAAAAATTACCAACGCGTAAATATTGAATTTTAGATAATGCTCAATTTTCTCTTAAAGTTTTTTTTTACATCTTCACCCCCGGGGGAAGCTTTATTAGCGATACCTTACTTTTTATTTTATTTTTTATTGAGCCTTTGAGTACACGAGCGCCTTAATCTCGCCACAAGAGATAGGGGTGCCGAAAATTTGTTTTCCCAAAGCTTTCATGAATATTTTGCGATTGAATCTTTACAACATTGATTATCGAGAGGTTATGTAAGTAAATTTCATTTAATGATATGCGGTAATTTTCTTGGGGAAAAAAAAGCGATGGATTATGTGTGCTTTAAATTTTTTGAAGACCGTTTTTTTTTTTCATATGAAAAAAAAATATGTTTCAGGCTTTAGATTTTGTCAGAAAAAAAAAATACCATAAAAAATTATAAAAAACGGTAAAATTTGTCAGAAGATTGTGTTTTCAATAATCATTACAACAATGTTTTTAGTAAAAAAAAGTTTCATTACCTCGATAAGAAATATTTCCGACAAAAAATAATTATTAATTATTTGCTTTTTTAGAAATCAGGTTGCTCTTATCCAACTTATCCAATTATTTTAATAAAAAGAAATGAATCATTACAAATTCAAAAATTCAAAGCCTCTCAGTTACTAATTGTTTTTTGCCTCTTAATGTATATATATATATATATATATATATATATATATATATATATATATATATATATATATATATATATATATATATATATATATATATATATATATATATATATATATATAAACAACATTCATGTAGTGTTTAATAAAAGGAAACGGATCAAATAATTTGGATGAATTTTTTTTTCAATTTATGATTACGGCAATTTACGTAGAATTTAAAAAATAGTTTATAAATACTGAATTGTATAAGCGCTAATTGTTTTTATACATTTTTGTATATGTAACATAATAAAATGAAGATTAACCAATGTACAAGTTAGGTTTACCGTAATCGTTGCAAATTCATTAAAAAATTCTTTTTTGCAAACTTCTACTGAATTATTCCCCCTTAAAAATGTTTTTTTTTTTTTTTTTTTTTTTTTTTTTGCATTTGAAAACAAAAAACAAAATTACTCGTTATTAAATACGTGTCGTAAAGTAGTTAAAAAATTCAAAAAAAATAAATTTTAAGCAAGAGGTTGTCAAAAATTAATTTAACCAACGAAAAGAAAAAGAAAATTAATAACGAGACAATTATTTTTTTTATTTTATTTTAGTATAAGTAAGAGGTTAATTATGGTAAAACTCGATTAATTTCCGCATGAATTCATCAGAATTTCAATACTACTCTAATTAAAACTCGAGCTCAATTTCTAATGTTCCAAAAGAACTTTTTTGTTTTACTTCGCTTCTCTTCATCTTCCGAAATTTCGTCTGCGACACGTCACAAAACGGTTTTTTGAGTAATTATCAAAACCGAGCCCACTTGATGAATCACGGGGAGGAGGAGAGGGGGGAGGGTCAAAAATTAAAAACCTTTCCTCGAAACTGCAACAAAAAATAGCTCCAAGATGAGAAGTAAAAAAATCGCGTGCGTGACATTGCGGTTTTAAACGACTGTGGCATGCGATTTCCTCGTTGTTGGCTCAGCATACTTTCTACCCCCTTTTTTTATTTCACCCCTACCCTATTTTGATCTCGTTCCCTTTTAAAACACATGGGACTTGGTGTACTGAAAATTAAAAAAAGACAACGTAGATTGAAAAGAAGGAAAAAAAAATCTAAATAAAAGTGTCCAACGTCATGCAAGTTGCCCAGCTACTACCTTCGAATAAATAGAAGGAAAAAAAATTCTATTTAAATTAAAATGCAAATGTGACTGCCTTCTGCCCCCTAAAAACCCCCCTTCCAATGCGAGATTTGCCATCTGGCACGGACGGATATATTCCATTGAGGACCACATTAGTATGGAAGATTCGGCTTCTGGATGTAGGGATGCTAGAAAGTAAATAAACGTGGCATTTATTCCGTCGCAGAACGAAAATAAAAAATCGTCTGATATGATGGAATGCCTAAAGAATGTTTTATTAATAAGATTTCCTTATATCAGAAATATGTTTTAAATAAGTTTTCTTTTTGATTGACAGCTTTTTAAAAAAATAAAAAAATAAAGTATAAAATTAAAAAAAATATTTTTAATCTGGAATGTTGTTCTATCCGCTAGTTTTTAAATAGAAACCAGAGTAAATAATATCACTATGAAATGATTTAAATAAATTTGTTGCGCGTGTACAAATTTATCAAAAACAGTGTGTTCCCAAACATGGGAATGACCAATCAGCGAGATAGTTGCTATGTGTGATCAGCTGGAAATTCTGTATTCAATTAGTTATTAAAAGCGTTCCTCGGCAGATGGCGCTATTGTAATTAAAAAATATAATAATAGCGGCGAAACCTGCCAGCGTTAAATATGATAAATGTTAATTAGACTTAAATATTACTTAGATATTATAGAATTTTGTTGAATTATCATAGAATTAAAATTTTATTTACAAATATTTTCAAAGATCAAAATAATTTTAATGATTTCATGAAGTTAATAATAAATTGAAGAAAGGTGTCGTCCACAAATGATGTCATGTTTGAAACGAAGGGAGGGGTAATAAGAGAAGAGGCATCACATATTTTACTTCAAATGAGAGCATTTAAATAGGTAGATTAAAGAGGTATATTAAATATTTATATACATTTCTTTTCTTTTTCAGCAAAATAAGTACAATTGTAATCATAATTCATTAAAATGCATAGTTAAAATTTAAAAATAAAACTTGAAACATGATCTAGAACATGTGATTTGTTTCAGAACTGCAAATAAATACGTCTATTTAATAAGTCTGATAAGTAACAAGAAGGGTAAGGAATTTGCTAAAGTGTAACAAAAGAGAGGAAGAGATCAAAAATAGTGAAGAAAAGTGTGATATTTATTATGAATGGCCAAAAATGTCAATCTATCTACATACTTTATATATAAATAGATTTTACCTAAAGATTAATTAATAAAGACTTTATTCTCTTGCAGTTAAGCGCTAAAAAATTTCCTAAGTTTGGACATTTATCTATGTATCATAGAGATTGAAAACCTTATCACCGATTACTAAACCTCTATGCAACATTGAGATTGATTGTTCTTGCACCAAGCCAATTTTGGCGGATGTTCCGTAATAACCACCTTTAATATATATTTATAAGAACCCTAGTCGACATTTGAAATAAATACAATTTTCAAGAATTCTACTTCCGGCTTAATACGTAAGCGTTTGTGCACTCTGGTGGCACAGTCGGTTAAGGTACCGCTCAGAGTGCTTTCGGAGAACTGTAGGTCAGGAGTTCGATCCTGTCAGAGGTGATTAAACCTGCGCCGCAAGAAGCACGTTAAATCTGTGTAGAGGCTGAAAGTCCTGGTGTTATTTGCAGGTTGGAAACTTTAAGAGAGAGCTCTGCGCTTATCCACGACATCTGACCGAAATGAAAATTACGTGGCATTCTTTCTATGACTGTAAAAAGATGGAGCCTTGAAAAAACGGAGCTAGGTACTTGAACATAGTTGGGTGACGCGTACGTTGATAAGTTAAATAAAATTAAACTATTTCTCGCTTTTAAATATATTCATCATTAGAAGGGAAAACTAAACGATGATTGGGAACTAAAATCAACGAGAATAATCTAATGAAGTATCATATTAATAAATCAGGCGATAAAATCAATATTTGTAATTACTAAATGAAAAACATAATTAAATATGTAACAATAATTACTTATGAATTAGAACTTTAAAAAAAAACAGCAAAAAAAATTAAATTTAAAATTCAAATGTGATTTGAAATAATTGATGCGATTAATAAGTTGCCCATTCTGTAACGCATCCGGATCTAAGTTATGACAAAGTATGAAGAGGGGGTTGAGGGACAGGGGTGGACATAACCACACCTTTAAAGCTCATCTTACGCAACATGACCACCAACTATCCAATCCAAAATTGTCATCTATCAAATGAAGTTCGAGTTACATCTGTTGCTATTTCTACTCCACCCTACGTAGAGGGGCAGACGAAAATTGCGTGAATCGTTTGACGTTTTATAGTTGCATTATCACGCGCAACCATCGATAATCGGTCAATTAGTCGTGAGCAAAATTTGAATATCAATCATTTTCTTATGTTTTTTTTTATGAAAGTATTTATTTTATGTTTTTTGTGGTAATAACAAATACTATTATTATTATTTTTTTATTTCCAGAAGTAATTATTCGAAATAAAAATTTTTTTCATTGCTTTTTTGAAATTATTATTATTAATCAGCACCAGATTTTTTTTTCTTCCAAAATTTAATTAGTCATAAATTATTTTTTAATCTTAACTATTAACAATTGAAAAATCAAAAGACAGAGAGAAATTCTTTGAGAAATTTCTGAGAAATTTTTTCAATACAATTTTTTTCCTTGCTTTATGAGTTAATATTACTATTTAATTTTTTTTTGAATGATTTTTCAGGATCATAAATAGATTTTTTTTAAAAAGTTTAACTAGCTTCAAAATCTCAATTTTTTTTTCTATTCTTAACTAATAACGATTAAAATAACTATTAATTTCTTTATCCGAGGAAAAAAAATTAAATACATTTTTTTTTTTTTTTTTGCTTTTTGAAATATTATTATTTTTGAATAATTTTCCGCATCTTAAATAAATTTTTTTAACTTCGAAATTTATATATTCTATTTTGGTGTTTTTTTTTTTTTTTTCTTTAACTATTAAAACACTATTATTTTTTTTTATCTAAGGATAATTTTATCATTAAAAATTTTTTCTACATTTTATTTAATGTTTATATTAGAAGCTATTTAGTCTAAATTCGTGCATGTGTTCAGAATGAACAATTATTGCAGATTAGATTTTAACTATAAATGTTAATAAAGGAACATCCAAACATATCTATTTATTTTTTGCAATTTCTATATATACTAAAAATAATAAATTTTTTTAAAAAATGTAACGTTGTGGTTTAACAATGTTTCAATTTAATATTGTCAGTTTCACTTCATAATAAAGTTTGTATTCCAACAATTCTAAATGAAATTTTTATTTTTAATCTAGCTGCGTTAGAAGTATTTTTAGGTTTTAAAGTATCCCTACTCTTTGGGAACATTCTTTCAAAAACTGCTACTTCAATAAATAAATGACCTAAATTTTGATTTTTATATTTCTTATATTATTAACAAGGCTTTTCGGGGCTCTGTTGCCAAGGAAAATAAAAAAGAGCTATAGTTTAAATTTCTTACTCTTGAAGCAAAACGATTAATTTAAATTATACATATCATATTACCGTGACACACAGCTCTTATAAATACTCCCTTCAGGACCGGTGCATGAAGAAAGAAGCACTTCCTCTGGCCCGCCACAGCTCTGAGTTTATACGTAAAAGGGAGTAAGTATACGCATTAAGACGAGAGATCACGTCCACATGATCTTGAGCCGCTAGAGACAAAAAGGTTTGTTTGTATAATACACCGTGGGACGAGAAGGGAGAATTCCGTGATCATATAAAGAATTATGAAACCTGTGTTTGCATTTTGCTGATTTTTTAAAGATTTTCATTAAAAAAATTACGCTTTTTAACATTACGGGTATAAGGATTCAGTCATGTGAATCATAGTAGAACTATAACCCTAATAAAACTCTGAACACAATAGTACCATAATCCTAATGAAATTCTGAATATAGTAAAACTACAACCCTAATAAGTCATGAACATAGACCTAATAAATCTTTGAACATAGTAGAATGATAACCCTAATAAAATACCACCAGCTGTAAAGAAGGTTTAAGAACGTGATATTTTTAATTGATGAAGTTTGAAATGATTGAATGCCGTTAGATTAGAATAAAGATAAACAAGAAACTAAGACATAAATAACAACAAATGAAGAACAAATAATTCAAAAAATCGTCTTTGATCTACAGAAAATTATTCCATTCCCTGATCCAGCCGGAACTTACAAAGCACGACCACACCTCGACTTGATCATAAAACAACTACCCACAACGATTTCCATGCCAAGCGGTGACATTCTTGGCGACAAATATCGACGCACCTTTCTCTCTTTACCTGGAGGTGAAGAATGAGCTAAAGACCGCCCCAGGCTCTGAATCTGTGGTTTTTAATTGGTTGTCAGACATCCGGGTTCGGGACTGTTGTCCAACAATGGGCGTGGTCATGCCGTGATGCGACTGTCACGGCGAGCGTCATTGAAAGCACGACCTTGAGATTTCGATCGTGTCGGGGCTGCCATTCTCAATGACTTATCGCTTTTAAACTCTTAAATTTGTTCTTTTTTTGTTGGTCACGAAATTATGTGCGGCTAATGAGAATTTTTTGTTGTTGTTAAGCTATTATTTTGACATACATCACCTTTTGATGAGGGTTCATAATCATAAAATTAATTAATGTCTCGTCATTATTATGTTTAGCTACTCTCAGTGATATCGTTGATGAAACATAAAGTAATTATTTTTATAATCCACTTTATTAGAAGATTAAATCTTTTCGCTCCCAAATGGCGGCAATTAGCATTAAGATATACTTTTTTTCGCTGTCAAATTTTTATTGAATTTGTTTTAACGGTTTCACATTAAAATAAAGTCATATTTAAATAAGGATTTTTTTTTCCAATCATTATTTTAACTTGTTTGTCTCAAAACAATAGCTGTACAAAGTGTTCACAAAGTTTTTTGTTAAAATTTTTTTTTTTTTTTTAATTCTCAAGTTAAGGTGAAGTTTTTTTTTCTTTTTCTTTCTGTTTTTTTTCTATTTACATAAAGATGTGAGCCGCTATTTTTGAAAATGGAATAAGTTCATTTGGAGCTGAAAAGTCTATTTATTTTCCTTTTTGGGATTTTAGTAATCATTGTTGTGTTTTGAATTTTACTAAAGCATCTATTACTATTTTACTGCATTACTAATTTACTAAAGGGTTATAAGCATCACCGAATTTCATTAACCTTTGTCAATATTTTTAAAATAATTTTTTTTTTTCGTTTTAAACTGTAAATAGAAATCTTTATTGAAGTTGAATGTAATGTATTCTAATAGGTTGTGTTAAATTTCAGACAAGGGTGTGTAAAAAATATAAATTATACAAGATTACGAACTTAAGTTTTTCTATTATATTTATATTTTAGATATAAATGGGAAAAAAATTAACGGATTGCGAAAGATTGGATTACGAAATGAAACTTCACTAAATAGCTCAGATTGTTCCTTTATTTGTCTTACGAAACACATCAGTTAAACATAAAATGAACGTTAACTGAAACAACTAGTTAGTGAATTCCATATATTTCAAATCTACAAAATTCATCGTTATGAAAATCACAGTTATTTTATGTTACCCTATTTCAATTACTTTGCCCTTTTTATATCTTTTTTTATCATTATTTATTGAGTTTTTTTTATCACATAATTTAGGTGATGCTTTGCATTCTGTGCCCTAAAAAATTCGAACTAAGAACTTCAAAGTAAGCGAAGGGAAGGAGAGGGTCCGAACTCATATTCTTAAAATAAAATTTCGTACCTACGTGACATATTTTTTGTACGTTTCTTATAACTAAATAAAATTGCAAACGTAAATGACACATTAAACATGCTGTTGTAAATACAGACTGGAAATTGAAATCGGGTACTTTTGATTACACATATTTCTAAAAGCTGTAGAAACCATGGTACAAAATTTAAGAAAATGGCCGTTCAAATATTACGTAAGCATATTTTTGGCAATTTCAGACCTCCTCTCCCTTCTAGTCCGAAAAAATAAGCAAATTACAAACCCCGTCCATGTTTAAGTAGGTAAGTCCTAATATTTCTCTATTTTTTTTTTTTTTTTTTTTTTTTTTTTTTTTTTTTTGACTTTATCTAATAATCTTAGTAATCTAATTTTAGTATAAAATGTAACTTTGCACAAAACAAAAACATTACCTTTTCATTCATTTTATAAAACTTTGAGTAGAATATTTTTATGTATAGAATATTTATTGAGTAGAATATTTGAGTAGAATATTATATTGAGTAGAATATATGGCAGCAATTTAGTTTTAGGATAAAATGTAACTTTGCACGAAACAAAAACATTACCTTTTCATTCATTTTATAAAACTTTGAGTAGAATATTTTTATGTATAGAATGTTTATTGAGTAGAATATTTGAATAGAATATTATATTGAGTAGAATATATGGCAGCAATTTAATTTTAGGATAAAATGTAACTTTGCACGAAACAAATATTACCTTTTCATTCACATTATAAGACTTTGAGTAGAATATTTTTTGCTTCAAACTAAAAGAAGGGGGACTGTAACATCAGTGCAATTTTCCCCCTCTTTTTAAATCACAAACCCCTCACAATTACGCCAAATTATGTTAGGTGCTTACGCAAATTTGATTGGCTCTAAAGTAACTACGTAATTTTAGTAATGATTTAATTTTGGGCAGTTTTAATGTACCGAAAGCCTTGCTTCGAACTAAAAGAGGGGGGAATGTAACATCAGTAAAAAACTATAGTGTAATTTTTTTCACTTTTTAAAATCTCAAACCCCCTCACAATTACCCACCATTATGTTTGGTGCTTACGTAAATTTGATTGGCTCTAAAGTTACTATGTAGTTTTAGAGATGTTTTACTTTTGGGAAGTTTTAATGTACCGATAGCTTTGCTTTAGATTATAAGGGGGAAAATATAACATAAGTTTAATTTCCCCCCCTTTAAAAAAAAAAAACAAACTTACTTTCTAATGCCGTAAAAAACGACATTTATGCAAATGTATTAATAAAATCGATTACCCAACGCTTAATATCGATATTAATATGCAAGGGAAACGCCATCTTTGCCGTTCACGACTCCAAAATCATAATCTTACATTAATCTAAATGGGCAATCATTTGCCTCAATTATTAAATAAGACGATTATCAATCTGGAAGAGCATTTATCCACGGCAAGCATCCGGGTTCGTTTCCCCCCCCCCCTCTCACTTTTGTTTTCCCCGTCATCTATGTAAAGCACATGACATCGCAGGAAATGATGGACTCTAAATTCAGTTAAGGCCAGAAGAGGGGGGATGAGGGACTGTCACATGACATAAAGGGATCAACAACAGGTGGGCAGATATGCGTTTTTAACGATATTTTTTTTTATGATGTTTTGTTTTATTAGGGTGTGCTATAAAAGACCATTTTTTTTCCCGCTCCTTGTATGACAAGGTACTGGAAATGAGAATGGTAAGAGGAGTGAAGAATATAATATTTTAGAATAAGAGGGGTCGGTCAAATATTATTTATTTTTCTAAATTTTGAATCAAAATCTTTACTGTACTGTTTTCTATCAATGATTGTATATTCATATTTCTGAAATACGTACTTATAAGAAACAATTTCAATTATTTGTTAAATTATTCGATTTTATTTATTCATTTTATTTAATTTATTTATGTAGTTTTAAACAGCCGTTCCCAATTTTTTATTCGGCAATGGCTCTAAAAGACTAAATTTTTGTCGGTTGAATCCCAACTTTTTAAAACAAAATCTATATAAAAAAATTTTTTAAACGTATTCAACAACAATATAATATTTTATTTTAAGATTATTCAATACGTTTTATCATTAATAAATAATCTTTAATTAGATTCTATGTCGAACAAAATTGACAATCCTGGAGCTTTGTCTAGTCTAGTGCTGAATTTGTTTTTGGTGTTTATACATATACTGAAAACCGATAAAAGGAGGCGATTTATGGTTTTCTTCGAAAGGGAAACTAAAAAATAAGTAAAATAAAATTGCTATAGATGTCGAAATGATTATTAGCGAAGCATATTTCTTTATTAGCAAAGTAGTAAATTTAGTTTGATAGAAAAAATTTAGTAGTGTTTTCGAATGAAACAATAACAATTATTTTAAGTTTTCTGATAATTTTATCACAAATTAGTTTAATAATAAATTAATAAAAAAAGTATGTTATCGTAGATAAAATTATCTTTATTTTGTCTATTACGATACTTTACTATTATCATTTAAATAAATTAGCTTGCCTATTTGTTTTCTCAAACATGAAAATATAATATAGCAAAATAAAATTAATAACTATTTCCGGTGTTTAACAATAAATGTTTCAAACCACTGGAAATGTAAAACTAATTTAGTACTCTAAACGTTTAGCAACAACTGTTCTTTAAACAACAAAGAGTTAGAGTATGCCATTTCACTTTGAATGTATTGAGGTCGCACTTGCTAATGACTTGTTTGACTAAATTTTCTTTTGAAATTCACTGTTCCGGAAAAGGTTAAATTTAAAGTTTAACAAACTTTATCTTATGAAAAATTCCTTTTATCTTATGAAAAATTCAATTTTTAGTCTTGAATATCAAATATTTATTAATTATTATTATTATTAATTATTATTATTATTAACCATGCCGTAAAAATAAATAAAACATAAATTATGTTTGAATGTCACGTTTGTTGTCCATTCTTGAACAAAGATTTTGAAAAAGAATTTTAAGAAAATGTCAAGCAAAATGTTTACTGAAAGAAAAAAGAAAGAAAAAAAATTATTTTTATTTATTTACTTTTTTATAATGACGTAAAAAGAAATTAAATATAAAGTATATTTGTATACCACGTTCGTTGTCAATTCCTGAACAAAGGTATTCAAGTATAATAATAATAATAAAATACCAACCAAAATGTTTATCGTTTAAATTTTTTAAAAACAATTATTTATTTATTTTAACAATACCGTAGAAATAAAGAAAATATAAGTTATGTTTGAATGTTACATTTTTTAAAAAGTTTTGAACAAAGATTTTGAAAAAGAATAATAAAAAATAAAAATGTCAAGCAAAATGTTTATTGTTCAAATTTTTCAAAAAACAATTCCTGCTTTTATTTATTTATTTATTTACTTTTTTAACAATACCGTAAAAATAAATAAAATACAAATTATATTTACATGCCACGTTTGTTGTTAATTCCTAAACAAAGGTTTTCAAGTATAATAATAATGTCAAACAAATTGTTTAATGTTTAAATTATTTTTAAAAAAATTAGTTCTTATTTTTTTAAACAATGCCGTGAAAATGAATGAAATATAAATGTTTAGTGTTTAAAATTATTTAAAAAGATTTTTTGAAAGTCTAATTCACATATATCAATAGTTCTATAAGTTAGTATTTTTAAAATAAATATTGATATTTGACAACACTTTAAATTAATTTTATTACTTTTATGTAATTTCATTTTTTACGCTGGCCCCTTATCATAGGTTTGACACATAAAAAGAAAATGTCGAAGACAACATGAACGATGATTTGCCATCTTGAGGTGCCTCGAAGGCGGATTGTGTTCTTTTGTTGCAAGTAATTACATTGTCAATCGCCTGAAACAGGGAGCGGCTATGCCATAAACAATCGTCAACCTTTCCCCACCCTCCGGCACTTACGGACATTTCATGACAAACCACCCTCTTCAGTTAAGAGACTCAGCCTCATCGTAAAACAAGAAATGAGAGTGTCTCTAAAAGGGTTAACTTTTTTCGCGCAATCCGGTTCTTTAGATTATGGCTTTTAATTTCACGGTGAATTGTCATACTTCTTGAATACTTTCAAGGTTATAAATTATAATGAAGTAGAAAATGGAAATAAAAAATTGTTTCAGCTTATAATGTAAGGAGAAGTGATATTTTTTGAATTTTTTTAATTGTTTTACATTTTTTACTACGCAATAAGAGTAAAAAAAAAAAAAAAAAAAATGTCACAAAATATCAAGACATTTAAAAAATTAATTTGTCATCTTTTTTGAACTTTTTACGTAAATGAAAATACCATTCTTCAATATTCAGAATTTAGACAAATTGCATATTTTTCCAATTTAGTATTTTAAAAGAAATTACAAATCAACGCCTAAAAACTTTTTTTTTTTTTTTTTTTAATTTCTTAACGATAAAATATAGCAAAATAACCAAATTACAGGCAGTTTCTTATTTCGTGCGTTTTTCCTTAATTGATTTTGAAATACAGCGTTTTAAAGTTGAACTCATTTAAACAACAAACGGAGAGAAATAATTTTCTAATTTTTAATATCATTTATGTCCATGACGGATTAAAAAACGAAACCAAGTATTATCTCTCTCTCCAGTAGTGATAAAAAAGTACTTTTTTTTCAACATTTGGAAGAGAATTAACTGCATTATATTTTGAGTGATAAAAAAAAAAACCTCAACATTATTTAAAAAAAAAAAAATTCAGAAAAAGAGAAGTCTTAAAATTTTTTTCTAGATTGTAAAATTAAAAGTAAACAAATTAACCAATAAGTGCTTAAATATGTATTTTTTATTAGTATATTTTTTGCAACTAATGATAGCTATAAGTACAGAATCACATAGTTATTATACTATTTTTAACAAATGAGAACAATCTCTTCCTTAGATATAAAGCTATAATATCCAACTAGATATTCTTGCAATTTTGAACTCAACTCTATCTAATAATGTCCATTCTCATATCCTTAAATACTTGAACCTAACTTCATCTAATAATGTTCAGCTCCGTATACCTAAAAGTTTGAAACTATCTCCATTAAATAATGTCCTGCTCCATATCATTACAGTTTTGAACCTAACTTCATCTAATAATGTTCAGCTCCGTATACCTAAAAGTTTGAAACTATCTCCATTCAATAATGTCCTGCTTCATATCATTACAGTTTTGAACCTAACTTCATGTAATAATGTCCAGCTCTATGTGCTATCAATTTTGAACCTAACTTCATGTAATAATGTCCAGCTCTATGTGCTAACAATTTTGAAACTTACTCGATTTAAACAATTATCTGCGTAAATCTAATAATAACTTGTGTACAATTTTACAAGTAAATAAATAATTATAAGATTTATTGCAATTATTAAATGTAATAATTTTTTTTTATTAAAAATAAATTTAAAAAAAAAAGCCAACATTTACTAAAAAGCTGCTTATGTTACCAATTAAAATATTTTCCCCAGTAAACCTTCAATTTAAAATAAGCGCTTACCTTTTTAACCTCTTTTTTTTATAATTTTGAGACAAACATTTCATCATATTATTTATTCAACGCATTAACCGATCTTTCAACAAGTTTGATTGATTACGTTCTAATTATATCATCACCCGTATCCAAAAAAAAGCGGAAGGATGCTAACCCCCCTGTTTAACTCATCTCTCGCTTTCTGATTGTTTTCACCTGGCAACAATTTAAACTCTTAGAGGGAAAAAAATCGAACGATTTTTTATTATTATTCTGGAACTTAAAAATCGATTGATTTTCAAGAACGACATCCGCTAAAACAAGGGAGGGGGTTCCATTGTAATCAAAATCAGAGTGAAACACATGAACTGAGACATCACACCAATTCATCACCAATCAATTTTTTAACTGTAACCGTGACGTTTTGAGACCCACAGCTGCTACATGCGCAAACGATCACCATAATAATAAATAATAAAAAAATTTCTTATGATATTTTTGAAGGCCTCTAAGATTCTGATCCCAATTGGAGTACGGTATCTGAGAAAGCTTAGGTGAAATAGATTAAAAAGGGGGATGAGTCGAGTTGAGTTGAGCATTAAAAGACTTCCGCAGGTAATTCGATTTTTTTTTCTCCCTTTCCTTTCTCTCTTCCTTGACTCCAGAAGACAAGAGGGGTGATGCCTATGCTGACCATATGTTATAGTATATGTCTCAAACGATTAATCACATATTCGTGAAGTTTTTTAGCTTCTTCCTCTTCTAGTTTTCCTGGACAAAAGAAAACGACAGGAAATGGAAAACTCGGTGACCCCTCTTTTAAGAATTTTTTTTTCATTCCAAAGATGATTTGTGTCTTTTCATTTAGCTTTTGAGAGCAAAGAAAAACAGAAATTAGTTACTGAATAATGTAATAAGAGGATCTTTCCACTTCAATGCACATCTCTGAGTAAAAGAAAGTATATATTTTGTTTAAAATAGTATAAGTAATTAAACATTTTGCTATACTACTTCCAGGGTAACTGAATGTTCGATTTTAATCCCAATATATATATATATATATATATATATATATATATATATATATATATATATATATATATATATATATATATATTATATATATATATATATATATACACACCACTGTACCACTGGCGAAGTTTCTCATTGCAAATTCAGTTTCAACTCCATTCGTATGAAGAATTAAAGTTTAGATAAAAGTAAAAAAGTAAATTCAAGTAAGTCTTGAAAAACCATGAAGTTTCAAATGTTAAAAAAAAATGTTTTTAATGTTTGAAATGGCAAACAAATTATTGGAGAATTTCCCCACAGCAAAAATTTTACCCTAGTTTGCTAGCATTTTAATATTTTGAAAATTTTTCTTCACGGTTTACTTTGGGGTTACCCGAATTTACTTTTTCTGTGCTTTAAATTTTAAGTCACTTATGCAGATGAAATAGAGTCGGCATGAAGGTTTTTTCCCCGCGGTATAGCGTCCTTTCAGGAGTATACGTAACAACTGTTTAATGACTTTGGATGCTTCAATCAGATTAACTTAAATTTTTTCTCAGCTAAATATTGAAAAATTTTAAATTTAAATGTTAATTCGAGAGAGTCATTTAATTAAAAATTAGACCCCAGTAACTTTCAATTTTACTGGGCAACCTTCAACCTTTCCAATAAATTTCAATAGTTATTATGCAACCTAACTAATTACTAGCTTTCAATGTAATTGGGCAGCCATATTTTATGCATTCGTTTTTTGTTATAAAATTTTCAATGAATAACCATGGTTCTATATAATAACAATTAGAACTCACGTTCGTAGTATGATTTGATACTATCTTAGTACTAGCTCGTGTTAGAACACCTTTTCTAGACCATATTCCTATATTATAAATATTAGAGATTACATATGTAATATATTTTAGTACTATTGTACTATTTCGTACCAGAACAGCTCTTCTAGACCATGGTCTTATATTATGGCGTATTAAACTTATTTCTGCAATTTTTGTTTTTACACAAACTTAGTATTATGTCATATTATAACACCTTTTCTAGCTTATTATAATTAGAGCTTACATTATATTTTTATAATTAGAGCTTACATTTGTAATATATTTCGATACTATTTTCGCACTATTCATATCAGAACACTTTTCAAGATTTTGCGCGTTTTTTAAACAATTTTAGTTTTTTTTAGAGCGTTGTTGAGTTTTGCAAATTTGGCCTATTCCTGATGATTTGCACCGGTCTTACGAACATACCATCTACTAAAGGATACCATGAACATACCAATACCATCTACTCTTAATTTTAAAAAGTGTCTTATATTACGAGCTTTTTTCCTATCCTCTCAAAATCTGTCTGAAAAAATTCAAGAAAAAAAAAATATACTTATTTTTTCCCAATTACCTATATTTTAAAAATAAAACTCAAAATAAATCTTTAAATCTACCATCCGTACAACAAGACACCGATTAAACAGCGCCATTCATCCGTACAAATAAATCTGTACGTAACAAATACAAAATGTATAACACTCCCAAGAACAACTCCTCAAGGACCGAGGTTTCCTCAAATTCCTTCCAAAAATCAAACTTTTTCTTTAACCGCTGCTGTCGTGTGGCATTGTTCTAAAAGATACTTTCCTAAGACAGTCCTCTTAAAAGACGGTATAAAATCACGTGAGGGGGGATTGTGACCCCTCTGGTTCCCCCTTGCCATATGTTTGGGACTAGATAACAAAATTTCGTCCGTCGAAAAGGCGAAGCCTAAATCCTCGAGCGACAGATTAAGTCCAAATTTTTGAACACGGCCATTTACAAAAATTTTTATCAACGATCTCCACTGTACCCGGGCGAAACGCGACCCAATACTGTTTTCTCGAGTATCGAAGTGGGATGTAGGGATGTAAAAGATCGTCTGCTGGGAAGGGGGGAGATGAAATCCCCTTGTGTGCTCTTCAGTTTTAGAATAAAGAGCAGCTTTAGGGTGCCACGTATTTCGAACGTGGGTTCGTCAGTTGAGTTATTGTATAAAGCAGGGTTGCTTTGATTTTTAAAGAGAGTTTTGGAATTTAATGCTAACGTTTTGAATGAAATCTTTTTAATATTTACTTGCATATGAAATCTCGAAATATTTTTATCGAAATTAACCAATTATTTATTTCAACATCTTAAGACACGAGATCGTTTGCAATATTTATTATTTATTTATTTATTTTGAAATTAATAAAAGCTTATGTTTTATTTTGGATTCAATTAAAGGATATTGTAAAAATAATTTATACACACTTTTATACATTTTGAATAATTACTTTCAAATGGTAATTATGCCATAGAATTTGTACCTCAATATTTTGTGCCAAGAGTCGAGAAAGTAAAGTTATCAATTAAGTAAAAAAAAAAAAGAAAAAGTGAAGTGAAGTGATAGTTTTTTGAAAATATTTCTCAATAAACATATATTGAAAAAAAAAAAAAAAAAAAAACTCTATTTTGAGTGCTAAATAATAATCTTAATATAATTTAAGGATAAATGATGCTTAGCTTCTATAAGGGGAAAATTTTTGTAGAACCTATAATCATATTCATAGAAAATATTCACTAATTTATTACATTATTTTCATCATATTACTTTTTATTTAAATTCGATTATCATTTAAACAACATTTTGTAATAAATTTCTTACATAGTAATTAAATTTAAATATATTTATCTCTAATTTAAGCAATGCAAATGTTTAATTACCGTGAAAAATAATGTTAGTAAAATATAGTAATTATTTACCTAGCATTTTTGAAAATCGAAACAATAAGCGTATATTTTTTTTTCCACATGTAAATATCTTAAGTTCTAAAGAATAATGTAATTGTATTTATCAATGTAATTTCAATGTCAAAAGAAGAATAGTTAGAAACTCTTTACGCCGTACACATTCTTTTTATTTAAGATTATATCATTTTTTTACCATATTTTCTTAATCTTCATAATCCATAAAAAAAATTCAAAAATTCCGTTTTAAAATAGTTTCAAATTTTTCGAATAAACTTGTTAGAAAATTCTTTATTTTAAAAACATTATTTTAATTAAAATAACTATTTAAGTTTAAAAATAAGTGAATTTTTTTAAAAATATACTTTTATTTTATTTATAACAATTAATATCTAGAAGTAATACGACAGTTGAAAAAAAAAAAAAAAAAACAACTTTAAATAGAAAATTTTTGTTTTTATTTATAAAAGTGTCCTATCACGTTCCTTATTATACAGATTTATTTTTATTACTTTTAAAATTCGAGCTTAAAATACTTGGATTTCAAAATTCAATTTTTAGTCAGACAAAACGCGATACTGATTTGACTATGGAAACCCTTGAAAATCTATAGTCGCCAAATTCTAGACTCGTCTCACTTTAGATGAGTTACTCCCTAGAGCGACATTTAAACGGGATATTTCGACATTCAGATTTATTGATAGGGCAAGGTTTTCACACTTTTTCCTTTTAAATGGGTCTTCCAAATCGAATGTAAAGATATCTCTAGTTTTTGTTTTTTTATTTACTGATATTATTTAAAAAACGTGCCAGCATTAAACAAAACAGTGGGTTACTTAAAAAAAATCAAATCTAGTTATGAAGAAATGAAATTATTTTGTTATTAAAATGGTATATTTTTGGTTGATTTAAATGCATGGTATAATTATGAATAAAAAAAATAGTAATCATTTTCGGTACAAAATAAATTTCAAGGTTAGCACGGGGCTAAATAAATCAAAAAATTTGTTACCAATATTTTTATATTCTCTTTCTATATTTATTCAATTCACACATGTATTTGTAACTGCCAAAAATACAATCAATATGATTCTATTAACATAATATTACACACGTACAAATGCAGGCTTGCGTGCACATTACGAAATATGGTTATACCCATATCAGATACAACAAGTTAGTGAAGAGCAACGTTTTAAATATGCCCAGGGTTCCGGCGGGATTCAAAACTGCCACCTCTACATTCTATTACATCGTAAAGAAAACTTCAAAATTGATTTTATAGCGCTAAAGTAGAAGTGAATTATAAAAAAATTTCAATAACTGTTGTAGAAAGTTATTGTCCAGCTTATTTAATTTTAAAATCTGTATCTTGGCATACTGTATTTGGCTGGTTCACAAATAAATACCTTAACACCCTGTATTTGACTGGGTACACAAATAAGTACCTTTGGTCTGAAGAGATTAAATTATTTTCTTGAATACCTATTTAATGTGTTAAAAAAGAGAGAGAGAGTTTAACTATATGCAGTAGCAAGATGGTGCGACAATTTTTATTAATTGAGACCTATTGTTGATATTTATTTAGTATTTGGTAAGATTTTGATGGATTTATATGTGTTAAATAATATTGAGTATTTTCTTTTTAAAATATTTTCTTTTCGCTGTTACTGGATGGTGTTACAATATTGATTATTGAGCATTGTTGTGTATTAATTAAATGTGAAAAACTGTTTCATTCTAAGTTAGACATACGTTTCTTCTTCTTTTTTATTTCAACTCTTGCTTAGAATTGATGGATTGGATAACCAAAAATAAAAAAAGGAATCATCGCCAAAACCTCCCCAAACAGGAGAAAAGTAATCAAACAAACAACGCCAACTATCACTTTCTTTGGCAACATGCCTTTAATGCGTCCTTATCGGTCATTAAACACAAGAAGAAACTTTAGGACAAGCCACTTACGCGGGACTTTTGCTTTTTTCTTCTTCATTCATTTACTTTTTCTCATAGAAAGTTCTGGAGAAATATACCTTAAGCCAATCTCTGATCGGAAGCCATGTGTCCGCCATCAATGTCAGCTCGAATGGTCAGGCGCCCAATGGACGAATCATCTTTTGGTCAAGTGATTTCAAGGGCTGAGAGGTTTATATGGACTACTAATGGACTCTTAAGATGAGGGATCTTTTGCATTTATCTTAGGGTGGACATAAAAAGGTTGGGTGACAAGTGGTTGGATTCGATCAAAAGAACGTCTTTGTACAGTCAGTACTTTACGCAATTTATTCTTTTCTTTACAAGGCATAGGTTGAAAGAATTAACTGACTAATGCAAATCGTCCTTTTAAAAGGAATGGTTCTGAAAACGCTTAAGAAATTTATTTTTTGGATAATTTTACTCAAATATCTAAACTATCAATGGTACAACGTATGAGATACTATGTTGAAGACATGTTGAATGCAGATATTAATTCATAAGGGACGATTAAAAAAAACGAATCAGGTGCTAAAAGGGTTTATCATTCAGACATTTTCACTCAAAAATCTAAACTATATGAATGGTATTACGTATAAGATACCATGAAGACACATGTGTAATGTCTATACAGAACTGACTTACTATAGTAACACAATCTTTTTTAAAAGATACTATAATGTCTACAGTCTTTTTTTTAAGGACAATTCAAAAAACGCATCAGATTCCCAAGGATAATATTTATTAGAATAACTATACTTTATGAATGACATCGCGTATAATATACCCAGGTTGAAGACGTGATGATTGTCAAGAATATACGTTTATTCACTAATGCCTGCCATTAGTCGTTAATGCCTGACGTCAAAAGATAAAGGGTTAAGGTTTTATAAATTTTTACTTACGTGCCTAAACTTTATAATAGTATCACAAGTCTGATACCATTTTCCAGATTTAACTCAGTCGATAATTATTTAAAGAGTTATTCTTATTTAATTCGCAATTGTCAAATAAATCTAAATTTTTAAAAAAATTAATATTCATTAAATAATACTGTGGTTGAATTTCGCGACAGTTCTTAAGATATATATATAGTCCCTAGCAAGAAAAAAATAATCTTGATGCAGTCGCAAACAGGGTTCTCGAAAATGTTCCAAAAAGAACAACAAGAGAAGACAATGGAACAAACAAAATTGTACTGCATGCCTTCTTAGCAAGCCCATTTCTTCCACTAGAAACGTCACGTCATGTTTTTGAGTGATATACACAGACTTAAGTCACGTGACGAGGCGATAAAACGTTACAATCACGAGTAGACATGCGAATATCATGTTTACACTTTCGCCAAGATCACGTGATATCATTATGTCACGCTACGTAGTAACTTAGTGTCACATTTCTCACCAGGTTTGACACGCGTAGCTCTCATAAAACAGAAAATATGAGATAAGGCATGTAACAACAAGAGATAAGATTTTGTCATGCGAAAAGTTATTTTTTTCAGATTTTATTTTCTTTTGTCTTTTTTTTCTTTGCTATGTAAGATGGCATTGGTTTGATAGAATATTTGCCATCAATTCTTTTATTATTCTTATAATTTGACTATACATGATTTAATACATGCATTTATGCTTGATAATGGTAGTCATTGGGGTTGCAAGTAATTATTGAGAATTAATTCAAGTAACTATAAACACCTATTTAAGAATTGCTGCTAATAACTACGAATAATAAACAACAATGTGTTCAGAAAATCTATCATGATTAGCATTTTAAATTACTATTTAAAAAAAAAAAAACGCCTAAAAAGTTTAAATTTTCTCTTTTTTAAATTTTCGAAAATAGTACCTTTTGATACATTTTTCACTTAATTTTGATTATAAGAGTTTTTATAATTTCATAAAAATGCATGAACTTCAAAACATATTGTGTGAAGAAATATTTTTATGATTTGGTTTGGGTTATAACTGCAATATTACGTTTATATAAAGCTCAGGGAAATTTTATTTGCAATATTAAAAAGTATTATGTTAACTCAACTTTCAGCTAATTTTTTAAAAAAAAAAAATTAACGGAAAGAGTTTAATGAGCAAGCAGAAAACATTTTACAAAACGTTCATGGCAATTTTATTTCTTGTATTATAATGTACTAACTCAATTTTCATTAAAAAGTACTAACTCAAGACATTAAAAAGATGAACTCAATTTTCAGCGCAATTTTTAAAATAACTAACCAAAAAGAGTTTATCAGAATAATTAATTAAAAGTTTAGTTATTATTAAAAAATTTTAATTATTAGAATAATTATTAAAATTTTACTTTATCAAATATATTTATGTATAAAAATATATTAACCAATTAAACAGACCTTTTTGTATTGCACTCTGATGTGTAAAAAGCTTTTATAAATCATGTGGATATTTTTCCTTCGTAGGTAATCTTTTTAAATTGAAAAAAAAAAAAAAAATATTTGCCATCATTGACATAAATTTAAATAGTTTCATTAGTAAAATATCATGGTAGATAGACATGTTTTGCTCCTCATATTTATTACATTCATATTTATTACATGGTTTCATATTTATTACTTTCATAGATTATACCATAGTGGTATAATCTATGAATGTAATAAATATGAAACCGTTTTTATGCTTTTGGAAGAAGAAAAGAAAACTGGCAAATTTTTTGGCCGAGAGGTTAAATGGATAAATCACCAGAGGCTATAAGGAATAAATCAATGTGATGTGAATTTTTTTTTTCATAAAAAATGGAATTTTATAACATTTTATTAAACTGTTTATAATTAATTTTTAACTTATATCTTAAACATATTAATTTGATGCAATATTTTTTTAAACTATTATAATTACAAATAAAAATTTCTGGCATTCTTCAAACTAAGTATGAATTTTTAGTAAGAATTTTCGACCATTCAAAAATAACTCTTTTATTTATTTATTTATTTTTAAGAATTCAATCAAGCTCTAATTTATTCCGATAAATGTATTTTTATCAGAAAATAAATTTAGCTCAGGTTCCATTTAACTCTTCGACTTAAACTGATTACAAGACGCCCAAGAAAATGACATAAATTATCGTTTGAACCGAGATAATACATGTACTCAAACCCAGCCCTTTAAAAAAAGAAATCAAAGAAACACTAGTTAAAAAAACAATATTGTCACAGTTAAAAAAAAAAATTCTGTTACAATTGAAACTATTACCCAATTCCACCCTCTTTTGCGCTTGTCCCACTTCATCGACTCAGAGTTTAATGAACGAAACAACGAAAAAGGAAAAAAATAAAATAATAGGAAATAAAAAGACATAAATTATCAGTCTATTTATCACGAAATAAATTTGAGAAGTAAAAAAATGTATGCATTAGATTGCAATGGTACAAGATATACACATAAAGACACGAAATGACAAAGAACACCCTGCCCTTGTCGAATTGCGCACTTTACAACTGTTACCACCACCCACAGGCTACAGTTCCATTACCTTTCGACGGCCGAATCGAATCCCATGCAGTGCATCATTTCGAACAACGTGATTTGAACGCAAAGTAACGATTCCCATTAAAAGATGGAAGACCTCGCGTGGGACGACGATGTCGCGTCCCATTACGCTGGACCACAGGGCTCTAGATGTTCCAGGACAACACCCATGTCCAGATTTATGGTCTCTGAAATCGGGTTGGTAAAAAAAAAAAAAAAAAATTCCTGGTGACACTGGCGTGCGACCTCTTGCAAACGACACTTCCTCTTTCGAAAAGTGTCTGTCCCATTAGTCGATGTCATGACGTCGTAAAAAAGGTCATTTAAGGAGTAAATAAAATTCGAATGGGAAATTTGAACTCAGATTCTTCGCCCGAAGGCAGATGTTGTACCCAAATGCGCACAAGTGTCGGATTTTAAATTGACCATTTTGCCCAAATGCTGCTTCCTTATTGTAAATCGTCGTAATAACTCTGGATTTTCCTCTTGGAATAAATAAAACCATTGTAACATCAGACGTTACCCAACTGATCTCGCATGAAAATGCTCTATTTATTGTTAGTAGCACAAGCGACAGTCTTACGACATGCTACGTACAACTCTAAAATCCCGCGCAGAATCTAATCCATTTATGTTAATAAAAAAATTGAATGGGCGACCAGTAAAAGGATAATTAAGGGATATTAACGTATTATCCTTATTGAGAGGTGATATTTTTTTAAGAAATGGCAGAATTAAACGTTTGCTTGTAATCTCGCCATTACTCCTGATATTGTAGGAAGTTAAATCGTCAGTATAAACAACAATATACACAGAAAAGATCTGATTTGTAAATTTTTATTTTTTTTTAGAAAAAAAGAACGGGAAATGATTTTATGGACTTTTTACTACAATTCGATCATAATTATTTACCACTTTTTTCCCGATGAATAAAAATAAAGTTCTGTTCTTAACACTATGAGAAAGAACATTTTTGCTATTCATTTCATTCACTATACAATGTTAAAAAAGTGCATTAACGAATTAAACATTTTATGCTAATCAAAGCAAATTGTAAAGACGTAAAGTTAAATTCGTTATTTTAAAGAAAATATGTGGTACACATCGTGCCATCAGATATGTCCTATTCTAAAGAATTCAAATTGATGGAAGTAAAAATTGAATTCAATGCGTATCTTTAAGTTAGTTTCATGATAATTTATCTATTATATATGATTTAAAGTGGTTTTTATGGCCATGGATGTGATTAGAATGATAATAAATCTGAGATGATATAAGCACTTACCATGGGCTACCCAGCCATGATGACAGGAATCACAAGATCGAATGCTGGGTTTGCTTGGAGTAAATCCTTCACAAGTACAGTTTGGGGCTGTGCAGCGTATGGCCTGGAAAAAAATTTTTAATTAAAATATGTATTTTAATGTATTATAATGTAAAGATAATACGTATATGGTATAGGTATTATAACTAGAGAGATTAACTTAAGGCCTTAAATAAAAAGTGGGACTACTATACTTATTTAAAAAATACAGTTAGTCTCTTTTTCATGTCCATATAAGTCATTTATATCTTATTTTAAAACTAATGTACCACCAACTTATTTCTGTTGCCAAACTGATGACACAAAAATCAGACAAGATAAGATAAACAAAGGTAAGATAAACATTGCACTTATTAAACTTAAAGGTATCTAAAAGTGAAGTTTAATCTTTTTTTTTTTTTTTTTTTTTTTTTTTTTGATCACGGCCTTATTTAGATATTTAGATTTATGTTACATTCCCAGTTTGTTAGTAGATAAGGTTAGTGAATAAAGGACTCTTAATATGGATAAAGAGTGTAAGTGGATAAAGGGTTTGTTTGTGGTTAGTGGATAAAGGGGCTAATTAAAATTAAAGTTTCTGCATCTGAAAACTGACAGAAGTGGAGCTATCCCACTATTCGAATAAGACCTGATATAGAGACATCACATTTTCAGTTTCTGTGAAATACGAATTGGTTATTGGATAAAGGCTCATTAAAGTTGAAGACTTCCGTGTCTGAAGACGGACCCAACTGACAATCACTAACAAATAAATCAACAATTATAAGATAAGGTTACAGTTTTATATTACCAAAGAGAAGTTTTTTTTTTTTTAGCTTTTTCTTCTTACTATTCATGTACTCACTGATGTATCTATTCTGATACATCTAAAAAAAATTGCAAAATAATGTAAGCATCTGTATTTACATTACTGAGCTAAAGTGTAAATAACTGTGTGAATAACACAAAAACCAAACAAGACGACAGGATAAACACATTAAAAATTCCAAGAGGTCCGATTCAACACAGAAAAACAATATTAAAATTCTTATAATGTCCAACACTAATAAACAATTAATATTCAGTAACATAGAATAAACAGACATAAAATTAATTTAGATTTTATAATTACCAAAGGGAAATGTTATTGCCAGGTTTTTTCCCTCATGTTATATCCCTTCTGATATATCTATTCCAGATATTAATAATGAATGGTATAGGCTAACGCTTGTCTATTATCATTAATAAAAAAACGTTCGATCATGTACGTGCCGGTTGATAAAAGTCAGCATCCTGCCTTTAATTTTCTTTCTTAAAAATTACTGAAATTTAACTCGGAAACTTCCGTTTCGGATTTTAAAAGCAAGCTAAGCTCATTATAACACGAAAGGTTAGAAAAGGGTTAATTGTTTCGCTAATAGACTGTCGAATTTGATTTTATTGACTTATTTTTTACTTATTACTTAATAAGTATCCCGTATTTTTGATTAACTCTTCTACTTCATCAAAGCCAGCCGTATACCATCTGTCTACGATTTTGCTGAAATTGAACTTTCTGGTAAATTGATAGCTATTACAAATTATATAAATATACATTAATCTAATTCAACTGAAACAGTAAATTTCTTTTATGTTTTTTATTGTTTCCTGTGTTTTTATTTAGTAATTTCCTATTGTTTTATTTTTTTATCTGACATTAAAAAAAGTTTGTTGTAAATCCTGAATAAAAAATCTAACTTACATTATTTATGTTTTAGTTACAGTTGATAACGCACCTTAAGTTTAAAGGTTTGAAATTTAAAACACCTTCAGTTAAAAAGTTTGGAGGTTAAAAACCTTAAGTTGGAAGGTCAGAAAATCAACACACCTCAAGTTTAAAGGTTTAAAAAATAACATACCTTATGTTGAAAGGTTTGAAAGTTAGCACACCTTAGGTTGAAAAGTGTGAAAGTTTACACACATTAAATTTAGAGATATAAAAGCTAATACACCTTTACTTTGAAGGTTTAGAAGTTAACAAAACCTCAATTGAAAGGTTTGAAAGTTAACTCACCTTAAGTTGAAAGTATTGGAGGTGAACACATCTTAATTTAAAGTATAAAAATTAATACACCTTAAGATGAAAGGGTTGAAAGTAAACACACATTAAGTTGAAAGGTTTGATAGTAAACTTTCCCAAAGTTGAAGGGTTTGCCGAAAATTCTTCCGAAATATATCGAATTTTTTAAATTTTATTTTTTTCTTATTCTTGATAATAGTTAACACATTTTAAATTGAAAGGTTTGCTGACTATCTTCTCTAAAAATTTGCAGGAAATTTACGTTTTTAATACTCCGTTTTTTTTCCCTCTCCTAAAGATTACGTTAAAAGAAAAACGTACTGTCTACGTCATACAAGACTTGCACACATAGAAAAATTTGCATTTATTTTAAATGAGAAAAATCTACGTCCAACGTCGTATAAGAGAAAATATTTAATCTCTGAACTTTTTATGAATAACAACAAATCTCACACCTCTTTAACGCTGAAAAACGTAGAAAAAAATTCCCTGGTCTCGAAAATTTCTCTTAAAAAAAAAAAAAAAGAAGAAGAAGAAAAAGAAACTGTGAATAACGAAACGCGGAAAGATTTTATTTTTGACGAAAACTTCTAAACCCATGAACAACAAGTAGATAAAATAAAAAATAAAAGTAAATGGAACCCCTTGATTTTTAATCCTGGAAAGTCCTTCCATATTCATTGACTTGTCCCGAGAGAAATCCGGAACGCAGATTGCCCCTTACCACAAAAATCCCGGCTAAATAGGAAAAACCTGAAAAAGGGAAAAGCATAAAAAAAGAGACCCTCAATCTCTACCTTTTTCAAAAGTAGGGGAAAAAAGGGAAAATTCTTGTAGAAAATTTTCTCTTTTTCCTGGGCATCTTTTTCTCTCCTATCTTTGAGGTATAATTGTGCTATGGAATCTTCCCTTTTGGTACAGAAAGGCCCAATTCTTTACCACAGACGTGGGAATTAGTCCTTGGGCCTCGTTACGATATCCCTGCTAACCCCCTCTCACCCTCTCGGAACTTACTCCTATAGTCTGTTTTTCCCCCACCACACCATGGAGCAGTATGCTTCGCCAGTGCGGAGGCGAGTTCATGCATTATTAAGAAGTGGCACCCCTTTTATTTTATTCCATTCTTTTTTCTTTTTGTTCTTTTTCTGGAAGGATTTGTTTTTGCTTTATTTCTTTTTTTACTCTCTCTTTTGGTGGTCGGAGTGGAGCGCCACTTTTTGGCGAAATGCGACCTGTTATTTGTGAGCGGGAGCTTGTGTAATTACGTCACGTCAAAATCGTCTGCAAAATTATTGGTGGACACATAAGAATGAGAAGCGTGGATAGAATAATTTATAAATCTTCTGCTTGAACATAAATCATACTATTTTCGGCCATCTTTGTTTATTTTGCAACATTTAATCGAATGTAGATTTTTATTATATACTTTGATTTCGTGTGAGGGCTAAGTGCTTGATGAAAATTAAATAATCAAAATCGTTTTAGCAAGAAAATCTGAAACATTTAAACTCTCAAATATCTAAAAGGTATTTGAGCAACATTAGTTACGGGTCAAACGAAAATGATTTTAATGTTTATTGCAGTGGAGATATTATGAAAACAATATAGGCAAATGAATTTCGAAGCTACAAATTATATTTTTTATTAAATTTTGTTTGTAAATTTATAAATTCACAGCTACGAATAATATTATTCAGAAAGATTTCGTCTGTGAAATATTGTTTTTTGAAGCTGCGAGTAGATTCATGAATTGTTCGTCTCCAAAATATTAGTTTTTGAAGCTGGGAGTAGTGTTATTCATAAAGATTTTGTCTGTAAAATTACTACTTTGCGGTGGTACTAATAATATTATTCACAAAGATTTCGTTTGTAAAAACATTAGTTTTTGAAGCTACGAGTAGTGTTCATAAAGAGTTCGTTTGTTAAATTGCTAGCTCAAAGCCATGAATAAGTTTAAATCTTAAAAATTTCTTTTTCAAAAATATTATTGTGATCTACAGAACTAAATTGTTGTAAAAACATTAGTGCCCCTTAAAGCAACATAATTTGCAACAAATATTATTGCTATAAAAAGTAAAAATATTATTTTTATACCAAGACGCAGTTTTTCACAAAAACATTGGTGATTGAAATAATTTCAAAAACACCGGTTCATTTTGTGATGGATGAAACAATATATGATCTTGACAAGAAATAGAAACAGTAGAAGTTTAATTACCAAATTCGGTCAGGTAAGGTAATAATTTAAAAAAATTTTACATAGCGGCTACAGTTAAATCAAAATGAATAATTTACTATTAGCGCTAACGGTTAAATAAATTCAAAAATAACCGGAGATTAAAATTAAAAATGGCAGTATAACCTTACACTTTACGGATACTGTTAAAAATATTACGCTAGTTAACTATAATGCCGTATTTCCTAAACTTGATTTCACGATGTGGTTACTATTGTTACGATTACTATATACGATATACTATGCTCTCAATTTAACACCGTATTAAGGTTGCAGCAAAGTATGGTACAAGAAGATGATATTATGGTTCAACTTGTATCGACAAATGACTAATTTTAACAATGTTATAATGTTGTAGCAAAAGTTGCACCGTTTTATGGTTCGAAATAACGATGGTATGGTTCAACTTAATCGAATACATTATTTCATTTAGTACCGTATTACTACTGTTGCAGCAAATTTGCACCGTATTATGGTTTAACTTGAATGGATACACGACTCCATACAACACCGTATTAATGTTGCAACAAATTCTACGGCTGTAGGTGGTTATAGGTGCTAATTTTATGATATAACGTGGCAGCGATTTTTCTGATAGTGTATCATATTTCAAAAACATATTTATATTTGAAAGCTTTATAGGATCTAAATAGGATGGGCTAAAAAGTTTAGTATTTATGACACAGCTAAAGCCGAAAGTTGTTTTCAAAATAATGTTCAAAACGTATATCAAATATTCCCAAAATCAACATGTTCTCAAAATCAACCTTGAAATTAGTTCATTTTATACAATTATATTCTTATATTGTTGTATTTTTTACAATAATCTTTTTATGATCCCAATAGAATTAATAGCCTGCAGGTTTGTCTACTTTTTTTGCAACGAACTCCATATTATAAAATATATTATAATTAATAACTATGAGATTAATAGGATTAATAACTATGAAAGCATAATTTGTTAAAGTGAAATACTTATAATAGATGAATGGAACTATGTAAGATTTAGTTCCTTCAGCCGCCAAAAAATGTCCTATACCTTGGCGATGTTTTCTGACCAATATTCGACAACCCTATGACTTGTCCTATGGTCTGTTCTTATTGTTTTTGTTTTTTCCTTCACACTCTAACGGCGACCCTTTCCCTTCCGTTTCAGGGTAAGAAAGGGGTTTTTACGTCCAGCACCAGCTGAGACCCCCTTTTACTAAAACAATGTGGTCAGGAAACTCCTCTGGTCATTACAGAGACCACATCACAAAAACCGTTATTGTTGGCTCAGTATTATATTCTGTCTTTCCGATCGAAAGAGAAGTTGAATGAGTTTTTGCAGATTTATTCGGTGTAATAAAATGGTGTCTTTTGGATTTGGAGGAGACGTCAATACCCACTAAAGTTTATTCAGTAATAGATTTTACGAACGCAAGATTGATGAACGAATTTATTTAAACCATTGGAGATCCATTTAGTTGTTCAGGAAAAAGAGTTTAAACTATTGAAACTTTTTAACCTTTCATAGAATATATATTCCTTATTTTATAGAATATATATTCCATAGAAAGAAACACTGCGTAGATTTGATTACAATAACACATTTTTAATCAGGTAGGCAATAAGTGGTAATAAGCAGTAGGGAGGATAAAAAGTGATTACAAAAATATGAATCTGGTAAGACTTACACAATATATATTTGTTTTTGTTCTCACTTTGTTCTAAATATTTAGAAATTCACTTTGCTCTGAATATATTTAAAAGAATTTAATTATATTTTCATAATTACATAAATGATCACTGCCATATCCATAAATAAATATTAAGTTTATTATCACTACCCTATTCTTAAATTATCACTGCCATAATCATAATAAACATAACTAATTAGGATTGCCAAGGACAGCAACTTTAATCTCATTACTAATATGATTTTGCAAATAATATCTCCAGTTACGGTATATGTGAAAAATGCAATCATATGACACCCGATTAAAAATTATGTCAGACAATTTCAAAATGAGGAAAGAAGTGAAGAGAATCATTAAATAGACGAATCAGTGAATCAGCTTATCAATGAAACGGTGAATCAAAGTATCAACAAATCAATAAGACGACAACTGCTTATTTGTCACTTAAATTATATGATATAGCATTATCCATTTAAACAAGAAATCATATAACAAACTATCATCCACTATCAATGAACAGAAAATAGTTATTGCATAGCAATAGTTATGTATCAACAATTAAATAACTATTATTCTGCAAGTCCAAATTTGAAACGCCAAAAGAGCAACAAAACCTATGAAAGTATATTAACAAATGGATTAGTTTTTCTATATCGTTGCTTTAATGACTCAAACTATTAAGGGTTTCTTTCTTTTAAGTAGCTCCGAAAATAAACTAATCGCAGAGTTATTTCGGATGAAATTGTTGAAACAAAATAACTCCGACAATTTGTCTACTTCATTCTGTCATAGTAAATTAAGCCTTATTCAACGTGAGATAAATAACCAAAATATATCTCGCCAAGCATTCGATACAATGTAATGAAAATCAAAGCATCTGTAATAAGTCATGATTTATCGCCAACATCCAAAACTAATTACTCGCCAGCAATTAAATAACTTGGCAGTCCTATAAGTGGACGGGGAGACAACACGAGATAAAGCGCCAACAGAGGCCCCGGGTCCTTTTAAGTTCTAGAATGGACTTGTTACGCGACACGACACATGGCGTGAGGACGAACATTTGCGCCCTGTTGATGGGGCGGTGAAAGAGGTGGGGCTCTTTTTGGTGATGGGGCACACGCATCGTCCACTTAAGGGGAATTAATATTCAAAAGTGCGCTTAGTTTCGTCAACGCATTTTAAAGGACCCCTTTTAAGAACTGTACCAGACAAGACATTCTTATTACTCCCAAGAATATTCTATGTTCTATTTTATATTCGTTTATTTTAACTGCGGAGAACCCTTTTATCCGAATTGTACGGGTCATTAGGTAGAAAATAATCTTTTAAACTGAAACAGCACGTAATTTTCTAATTGATTAAGACGTAATTATTGTTTTGGAAGTATAATGGTTTATTTTTTTTACTATTTTGAGCTATCGTTTGAAAGGAAACAAGAAAATTGGTGCAATTGTGTGATGTAAAATTGCTATTTTTCTTGACATGTGTGTAATTTTAGCATTTTGATTTGTAACTCTTGATTTAGAAACGCGTTTTTTTTCTTTATGTCTGCTTTGATTTGACCATAAATTGAGCCCATGCGTTTCAAAATATCCTACTACAAACTTCTCTTAGAAGATCAAAATTATTTTAAGTTTATTTTTTTCTTATGAATATTCAACGTAGTTTAGTATTATTTATTTACCTCATAACATCATTACTCCAGGCAAAATTAAAAAGTAACTAAGCAAGTATTTTTTTTTTTTAACAAATTTGCATGATATTGCATATTTTTGATGATATTTTTTTTTTCTATTAATATAAATTTTTATAGTTGTTATAATATAGTGCCTTTTAAAACTTATAGTTGGTTAAGAGAATGATATATTATTTTAGCTATAGATATCCTACTTTAGATATCCTGCGCTGTATAGTGGTAATGCACGACTTGTGACAACGTAATGATAAGTCACAATTTCAAATTGTTCAGTAAAGTATTTTTGGTGAAAGTCACCACGTTTTCCACGTGAGCATTAAGATCATCCTGTGTCTTGTACTGTTTTATACTGAACATTTCATACAATTAAACTGTAACTATCAGAAAACAATACAAATGAGTCCTTTGATGTAAACATGTAATCTTTGACAAAAGTGTTTCTTATTGCTATGATTGGATAATCTTATAAAACTAATCCCTGTTGACGCAAGGGGCTAAAATACGCCGAAAAACTTACTACTTCCGATTACCAACTACTACTTCCGATATTATTATTATTTTTTTTTTTTTAAGCTTTGAAAAGCTTGCTATTTAATATTATTATATTTGTAACGTGTACAATGTAACACGTTCTTTCAATTTCTAACAACGAAATAAGCAACAAACAAATTCGGAAAACTTCGATAGCATGTTATGATGCGGCCCAAAAAATAACAAACGGCGACATTTTACGCAAATATAGCCAAATAAGGGTGAAAACTCAAAACATGGCAAACCTTACGCTTTATTTGTGTCGTGAAATAAATTTTCTCGGATTTATTTACGGCTCACGACCTTTTAGAATTTATAAATTACAAAAAACTTTCATGAATGGTAAAATTACGCGTAAATTTAAATACAAATGATAATAATAAAACTTCCTGAACTATCAAACCTGTTCACACATTGCTTTGTAAACATAATACAAAGCGGAGGGATACACCTTTAGTTCTTTTTTATTTCCACCAGTTTTAGGAAGCTTGTTATTGTTTACATTCCGTCACTCATCCATATTGTTTCAAATCCTTCAATATTTTCTGTCACTTTTTTCGTATAGGTATTTGAGACGTAAGTAATTACGATCCTAAACTACATTTATGTTGATAATTCTAAACATTTTGTTACTAATTCTAAACAGTACTATTTCTAAATATTAATTGTAAACTAAATGTTTAGAATTAATAACATTTTTGTAACTAATTCTAAACATTTATTGAACAAAACTTTTGATGATATTTCAAGACCCAATTTGAAGATATTTCAACAAAATATTTTTTTAATTTTCTTTAAAAAAAATTATCTTTACTTTTGTAAGCTTATTTAACTAAACTACTACAGCTTTGGATAGTATTCTTAAATGGAATCTTCTTCACTAAAATTGATCAACGAAAAAAAAAAAAGAAAAAAAAAAAAAAAAAAAACATGCCTCAGGTACATAGAAAAATCTAACTCACTTCAAACATACATTTTTTATTCCTAAAGAACAAAAAAATTCTTTTTCTAACACATTTCAAAAACGAAACTTTTCTCGGTCGCTATCACCACTTTAAATTCTATTCGAGAAAAATATCGCCCACTATTTTTAGACAAAAAATACATTTTTCTTTTCCCGTTGGCAGCATAGTCTCCAGTGTCTGTTATGTGGTTGTCCGTTTTCACAATTCCTCCCACCCCATCCCCACCTCGTCCACATAACAAAAGTTGAGGCTTAAGCGAGGGTGAGGAGGCTGATATCATCAACACGTAGCAGCTGTTTCCGAAGCAGTTCACGAAACATCCTCCTCTTCCAGTATCCCCATCTTCTGCATCCTTTCCCAAATGGCCTCAGGGATGCTCTGGACGATGTGGGGGATGCAGAAATGAATCACTCTGAACTATATCCCACCTTTTGATCTGCACCGCACATCACACCGTCACCTAAGGCGATGATCGAGTACTTGCTTTATGCCCCCCCTTCTCATAACTGCATCCTCTTCTGAGAATCTTTTTATTTAAGTCCCCGAATTATTTATTCCACTTAACTCATTTCCATTGTTCGAAACTATATGATTTTTTGAAATTATCTTATGGAACGATACACGAACAGTTAAGGCAAATATGCCAGACCTAGTAATGGTGCTGTGAACAATTGCGGTGAAGTGTTTAAGTGATAGCAGAATTAAACAAACTTTGCAAACCTTTTTTTTTATTTTTCTAAGGCCCATCACTCGTCAATAAATATCACTCGTCATTTAGGTATTGGTAGGGCAGATTTATCTGCCACTCTTTCAGCAACACCAAATTAGGTGGACAAACGTTGCTCCCACAGCAAGTACAGATTGTACAGAGAATGGAAGAACATCCATGCCCTGTCCGGGATTCAAGCGCAGGACTTCCTGCTAACATTAACGTAAATTTTCCACTACCGAAGGACTCTTAATATTAATAAGTTCATAGTAACATCACATCTGTGTGTCCACGCCAGACCCCCCCCCTCTCCCGTGGAATCATTAGCTCATTTAAACTCTTTAGTGGTAATCTAAAAAAAAAAAGGCAAATCAAATTTGACTATAAAGAATGTGACAAAAGCATTACTTTATTAAAAACTTAATCGCTCGTGAATAGACGTGAATGACGTCTATTCATGTCTAGCAAGTTATGAAAATAGAGTGATTGAAACATGTCGACTGTTGTTTCTATTTTGTAAATTTTCGAGGGGAATAAAATTTTCAATAAAGTAATATTTTACAGATTTAGTTTCTTATGATTATTTATTTAATGTCATAATGAGCATATTCATTCATAATATAAAAACTCCTATTATTAGAAACTATGAATCGTCTAAAATAACAATTTTTAAAAAATTAAGACTTTGTTTTTCCACCATAAATATATTGTCTATTAATTTGCCTATTAACAATCAAGATTTTTGACGAGTTACTATGAAGGAAAATGAAACACAGTTTTGAAAATCTGCCAAAATTTGCTGAGAAATTTCGAGGAATAAATAGCAAAAATATTCCATTTGCTTGCACCATGTCCACACTAGCCCCCTTTCCTCTGACACCTGGGATTTGAATTGCAAATTTTCAGACAAAGTCATGATATAGCTATTATTTAAAAGACCTCAATTTTTGAAAATAATTATTAAAAAAAACTGAAGATGTCTGACTCGAAAGTTTATTTATATTGCTGTTATTTTTTTCTTCAGAGAACCGCTTGAAAATCCCTTGTCATCCAACTGGTGTGGTAATGTCTTTGTAAGTAATTGTGTGATGATTACGAATCATAGACACATTTTCGATGTAGCGATTTGTCTCGCTTGGAGAAAAACCGACATTATCTTTTCCCACGGGTGTCTGCGCTTATATTAAAAAATAATTTGTAAAGCAAAATGAAATCACTCGCCAAAAAAAGGAGAAAAAAATAAGAGAAAAGAAACATTTTTTCCTTTTAAGTTTTTGCGGGCAACGACATTGGAAAAAGTTTGTAATTTAATACTTTTAAAAATATTTTTAACAAAAAACTGATAGTTTTAATTTAAAGGAAAAAGAATACAATCGGATACATTAAACATTACGATACGGGAGTAAAATAAATAGCCTTTTTAATGATCCCTTTGCAATTCCCTTGTAAATTTGCCCTTAAAGTTGCTAATGTTCCTTTTTTAGGTGTATTTGTCCTTAAAAAAAGATTGGTTTCTTTGGTATTTTATTGCTATAATTTATTTCAATTAAGAAATATGCTATAAACATATTTTATTAACACTAAACTGTGTTAAATAAATAATACAAAGAAACTGACGAGATAAGATATTATTAGATTAAAAATTTCATTCCCTTCCAAAATATACAAATTGGAAATAACATTCTACCTGTTTCAAGCGCTCAAAAACAGGCACTCATTTTCAAGATTTGCCAGACGTGAATGAGAAGAAACAAAAGTGATTTTAAATTTAAAACGTAAAGTAGCCAATGAAAAAATAGGAGTGAAAACTAGAAAAACTACAGTAGCCGAAAGAGGAGAAATATGAAAAATAAAACAAGAAAAAGCATACTGGTCGAGAGAAGCAAATCAGGGTAAAATTCAGTTTCAAGCGCTATGCAGAGAAAGTGAGGAAATAATATTGAGAGTTTCTTTCCATTTATCTATTTTTCAAGTGAATGAAGATTTTAATTAGCTAATAACTTACCGCTTTTGTTTCTTGGAATTATATATTTATAATTAATTCTTATTTCACAATAGATAAAGCACTGTTGCAAAGAATATATCACAGTTATCACTTATTATTCGTAAAAGGAACATTTCTTTTACCTTTATAGCAAATAAGTAATCGAAACAGAAAAAAATAATGTATTTCGGTTAAACTCATAAAACTTTAATGATATATATCGAATTCTAACTCAAATAATTCTTAAAAAACTTCGAGTAGTGAACAAATTGTTTGGGATTCTGAATTTTTTCTCACGTTAAATTATAACTGTTGCCACAATTTCTACAAACATCTAGGCACAAAACCCTTCAATTTAAAAACATTAATTCTCAATCTTTCACACGGCCGAATCTTTTATATCCTAGACGCAACAAAGTGATGGAAAAAAACTGCGATAATAGTCATAATAATTTAAACCGAAAAAAGACATCTACGCATCCATTCGCGTGTGTATGCATCTTCCATTTTACCAATTTACGAACCACAACTATGCGAAATCAACGAGATAATAAAAAAATGGATACTTTTCTTAAGAGAAAGAGGATCTGGAATTTCAGTTCCGCATTTCTAAACGACATCCCCCCATCCCCCTTTAGAATATAAAGTCCAAGAAGGCATCGCCCGCTGTATCAAAAGATGACTCTAAGGGGGGGGGGGGTTAGGGGGAGGGAAGGTGGTAGATAGAGAAGACACGATCTTCGAAATGGCATTGAGATAGAAAAAAAAGAAAATAAGATAATCTTCATGATCATTTTCATCACCCAGATCATCATATAAGATGAAACTTTGTGGAAAATGACAGTGAGAAGATGGGAAGGGGGTGGAGGTAATGGTGTGAACGCGGTGAGCTTTTCCATATTCCAACTATGCCGCGGTCACAGTGAAGTATAATAATATCACTAACGGAATGCATTTGTTGTCAGCAGTATTGAAAGATATTGCATCAAGGTAGGGGTTTGCCATGAATTGCTCACTGAATGTGTTTGCTATGAAGCAAAACTTGCATTTTTAAAATTGAAAATATTGTTTCGTTCTCCTAAAGCTTTAGGACAATTTATTTATATGTTATCGTCAATGTATGAAATTGTATATAGCAGTTCGCGTTTTTTAAGAAAAGTATGAAACATGAGTATTATTATTTATATTTTGCTTAGCCTCTGAATAGAATGTCTGGACATTCTATAGTAGAAAAAAATGCTTGTCATAGTCAAAGTAAAAAATATGAGAATTATTATACACATAGCTTAGTCACTAAAAATAACGCCTGTGCATTCCATGGAATGACAATTTCTTTTCAGATGATAAAGTATGAATTATGAAAATTATTATATATATTTTGTTTAGTTACTGAATAGAATGTCTTTACAACTTATAGTCTAAAATGCACTTTATAGGCAAAGTATGAAATTTGAGAATTATTATACACTTAGTTAATCATTAAATATAATACCTGTGCATTTTATAGAGTAAGAACTTCTTTTTACATGAAGTGTGATATAAGAGAATTAATGTATATATTTTACTTAGTTACTGAATAGAATGGCTATACATTTTATAGAATAAAAAATGCTCGTTATAATCAAAATAAGAAATATGAGAATTACTATACATTTAGCTTAGTCTCTGAAGAGAATGCCTGTGTATTTCTTAAAATGACAATTGCTTTTTAGAAAAAGTATGAATTCGAATTATTATATATATTTTGCTTAATAACTGTCTATCTAGACTAACTATAACTATCTATCTAGACTAACTATAACTATCTATTAAATATCTATAATCACTATCTAGATATTCAATAGTATAAAAAATGGTCGTTATAGGCAAAGCATAAAATATGAGAACTTTTAAACACTTTGCTTTGTCACTAAAAAAGATAGGTTGTTTAGGCATTCTATAGAATGAAGAATGGTTTTTAGGCAAAGTATGAATTATGAGAATTATTACAGGATTTGCTTATTCACTGAATAAAATGTCTAGGCATTCTATAGAATGGCACATATTCATTAGGCAAACTATTAAATATGAGAAAGGCAATGAGTAAAATATTTATCTTTTCATACTTTGTTTTTATCATATTAGTTATTCCATAGAATGCTTAAGTAATGTGTGAAATCAAAATCGCTTCATATTTTGCTTACCGAGTGACATTGAAAGTGCAAATATTTGAAGAAAAAAATAATTTAACTATCGGTATTTCATTTTATAATTTTCTTTAAAAAAACATATTATAACATTTTATTTCATCCATTATTACTAACAGTTTTAATTTTTCAGGAGCATTTTTTTGGATATTTTAAAACGGGTGATTTATAGCAACAAAAGTCACGTACTATAGTTTTTTACCTATTTCAATAATTCCTCGACCTTTAATAAAACTATAAAAAATATTTATTTAAAGCGGTAGTCAAAATCTTGAACCCAGAAGAATATATGCATTGATTGTTTTCTAAATATTTTACCTATTATTAACATGAATCATTTAAATTTGATAAAAAGTAATTAGTCATTTTTCCTTGAACGTTGTGAATCTTTTTTTTCGTGTACTCTAAACAAGCTGTTGGAACTATTATTAATGCCAAAAATAAAACAATTTAATAACGCTTCTATGCTCTAAATTATATTTTTAATGAATTCCCTTAAGTAATACGCATTGAGGTGGGCGCAAACTATGATGAATATGTAAATTAGAGTGACTATTAATTGTTTTCTTTCAAATCAGTTTGGGAAAAGTAATTATACTTAAGAAATTAAAGTTAGAAAAGGCGTGTGTTGACAGCCGGTCGAAATAGTAGTCAACTTTGTAAAACAAATGTGCATTGTTAGAATGTAGATAAAGTTCTATTAAAACATTCAAATTAAATTAAAATTATTCAGCTCTGCTTCTTACTTTAAACTCTTCAAACATAATAATGAAATTTTTTTTCTAGTATTGCGGAAAGTTGAATTACTAAGAATATTTAATCCAATTGTTTAATTCAAATTAAATATTTAGGTTGATCTTTGAGGGCTCTGTTGTAACATAAAAGAGTGTTTTTTTTTTTAATTTAATTTTTTTTTTTTATTACTATTGCGTGAGTTTGTAACAGTCTTTCGTGTTTTTTACCTTGGGTCTATCTTAAACCATTTTTAATTATCACTGTTTAGAGTTTGTAACATAAACTCATGATTTCTAGGTTGAGTTTTGCTCGTCTTTAACCATTTTTTCTTATAAATGTTGAGAGTTTGTAAAAGCTTTTACTACTTTTTGGTCAAAATTCGTCCATCGTTAGTAAGGGAGAATATGGAGAAAAAACACTACCTTGAGAAAATGAAAAAGTACCTGTGATCCAGCTTTTTCAGAATTGGTAAAGTTATTCTAAAGCTGCATTCATTCAAATAGGCAAAAAATGAGAATTATTTATTGATTTTAATAGTTTTCAAGCAGGTGGCGAAAAAATCGTAATTTTTATAAGGAAAAAAAATTTAACAATTCTTTTAAATATTTTAAGCTAGCCAATAATGCTTAAAATTAAGGATTCGATTTCAGTTTATGGCGCTCAAACTGGGAATTTCCTACTTAGCTTGGTGAAAGAACTTTGAAGAACAAAATCTATTTAAACTTTTTTTAACCTTCAATCCTTTTGAGTAGAAGATTTATTGCTAAAAAATTTTTGTATTAATCGTTTTTTAGAAGTAGCTTCCGTCAACAATTTTTTTTCTTCCTTTTCAAAGTCAAAGAGGAAGACATTTGTCTTTGGTAAAGATTGTCATGTCAGATGCCAATGATAACCTTTCTGAACTTTGTACTCCTGAACCTCAATGAAAAAAAGGAACTGGTCTTACCAAGTTTTTGCCACACTTTCGGAATGAGTTATACAAGTCCTATGTTACTGAAAGCGATTTGTAACCACACGTATACTATATTCGACACAAATTTGGTTGGATAATTGCTGTTGCTTGTCACATTAAAGATATTAATCGCTGTCTTATTTCTAGTCCCAAGGTGGCCAATGTTTTTAATTCTAGGGATTTGTGTTTGTCTCTTTTCTTTATGATGTTGAGACTCCTCTGGCGGCACTATCAAGCTCAGAGATCTAGTAAAAAGTAGGCGGTCGTGATATTAGATATCACTGTTATTTGATGTAACAGATATTTTGGATCAGTTCAAGTAACTGTTCTGAAAGGAATACTTTACTTCTAAGATTTCAGATTTTTACTGATAAAAAAATTTAATTTTTGAATGTATGTAATTTCAAATATAAACTAACAAACATTTTAATTTTAAAATTGCATCAACTTAAGTTTATAAACAACTCTGTTGCTTTTGCACGAAATGGCTTAACCCTTTGTCGCAGAATTTTTATTAAACATATTTTTCATAATTCTTTCTTTATTTTGTATTAATTTAGGTCACAATAAGGGAAAAATATTATATTTAGCATTTTAATAATTTATAGTTATGTAAAAAACAATATGAAACACTGCTGTCTTTTTCTGCGCCAAGGGTAAAATCTTTCAAACACGGCTCACTTCCAAACATTAATTTTTTCAAATTTGCACTTATTTGCACTTATTTAGATCTAAGAGAAACAGTTATTCATTATTGAAATTTCTTTCATTTTTGAAATTAATTCTTGTTTAATATTTTAATATGAATGGGGAAAAAAATTTCAAACTAATTTTTTTTCTTTATAAATTTTATATTTTAATGCAAATATAATTGCAACAATCTAGCAGATTTCTTTTAATAACTGTTAGATTGCAGAGGAGATTAAATAAATAAAAAAAGTAATAATTAATAAGTAATTTACAGTGTTGTTAAGGATATTATTAATTTAAAAAAAAAAAAAAAAAAAGAAAAACGGTAACAAGAATGGAAGAATCATCAATATTTTAAAATGTTTGAGACCACCAATAAATATCATTAAAAAAAAAGAAGAAGAAAATTATTTATATTTGAATTTTATCTTGCCAAAGCTCTTAACGTGAATAAGGAAGTATCTTTTAAAGAAATGGTAGCGCTTTTGATATTTTACAATCACGATTAAAAATTTCTAAGTTCCGTGGGAACTTAATCGTGGAGCTTTTAAATGATAATGTTTAAGCCGTTATAAAATCTCTTTTTTTTAATGAATAAATTTGTTTTTTTATTTATTTTAACAATACATTTAAATAGCCACTATTACTAATCGTATTATTCTAGTTTAACGCTTTTACTTGTATTCTTCAAAACATAATCTCTAGTCATTCTAAGGAAAATAAAATATTTAGAGCAACAATGGTTAACAAGTTGTTTAAAAAAAAATAATTTTACTTATACAATTACAAAACACTTGCGGCATTCAAAAACTAGCCCAAAACGTTCCAACGTACTTGAACCCTACACCCCTGTATATACCCAATTATTTTCTGAATATGCAACATGATAGACATCTCAACTATCGTTTGCATTGTTAAGGTGGCGGGGGTGGTGTACGACTCGGTACCAGTCAAACCAAGGACTCCCTCATCCAAGAGCAGGAATGTAAATCGTCATGTATTTATCTTCAATCTCTCAAAAGGGTAGTTTTCTCACGCTTTCCCCTCACTCTCCACATCATTCGGTAGACGATGATGACAACCGGTTTAGAGGTTTGGTGTCAGGGCGCCAAAGGTCGCCAAATAATTGTCGTAGATTCAGTCGTGACCAGTTCTTGTAGTTGGCCCAGGCTCTATGTCATGTGACCGTCAATTTTCGCCTGCACGTTTTCCTTTTGTTCCCTAGCTCTGTGTTTATATCTTTATATCCAATTTTTTTTCTCTAGTTATATTTTGTTGCCACATTTTCTATTGAAGTGTTGAGATATGTTTACATTTTTTCGTGATTATGATATAATTTTTTTCCCTCGCAATCTTATCGTTTGGCAAACCAGAGACGCTTTTTTTGAAGGCTACTACAATATTAAAAAAACTAATTTCTAAATTTATGCAGTTATTTTTAACCTACATTCAAAAGGAAATCTGTTTCTAAATTTAATTTTAATAGCAGTCAGGTTAAATATCTGAAATGTGTTCAAATGCCTTTCGTTATATTTAACGTTTCAGTGTTTTAATCGAAGATTATAAAAATGGTTATAAATTATTAAATTGCAAAAACAATTTTGGAGAAAAATTAATTGCTTCGTCTATTTAAAAAATTTTGTAAACTCTAACGGAATTTCTATAAAATAAGATAGGTATTAAACGTAAAAGCTTTTTAAATTGAATAATGATATTAAAATACATAATTAAATAAATATTAAAATTTATTATAATGTGATGAAAAAAAGTTCATAAAAATTCGTTATAATTTATAATAATCATAAGTGAATATTAAAATTTATAAATTCTAATTTGCATGAAAACTTATAAATTTTATTAATTATGACTAAAATATTCACCATTGGTACTGTAAATAGACATACTGAATATTCTGAATTTGAAAAAATTCGAAACTTTAAAAATAATAGAATAAGATTGAATTGTATAGCTAACTATACAACTTCTGTAATGTACAAATATCAATTTGTAATGCTACAAGCATTCAACAAAATTAATGATACTGTGTATTAGAGGTATAATGAAAAACTTTGTAAACAGTACACCAAAATACTTAAAATATTCATTCCTAATCAAAAATTAAATTGAAAACAACAATACTCTGATTTAAATTTCCGGAGAAAAATTTCCGAGAACACCCTTCTAGAGTGAAATGTTGTAATTGCCAGCAAATAAAATATGTTTACTAACTTAAAATGTGTGCATGCGAATAAGCAATTTTTAAAACCTGAATCTGATGTATATCTTTAAAATGTATATCCTGAATATATACCTAGCATACATTCAAAATTTTATATATATATATACAATGAATTTGTATCACATAGTAATAAAATTTTGGACAAAAATATTGAAAATGAAGTTATCGATTCAATTTATTCATAATTATTCACAAATTATTTTTTCTCGAAATATTAATTCTCTTGAAGGTATAGTAAGTTTCCCCTAAAACCCCTGAAAAACATTCTTCCCCACAATGGTAGGTTTTTAAAGGAGAGGTTAACACTCAAGAGCTGAAGGGTGAAAGTTTTTACATTCTTTTTCTTTTGATAAATCAAGCATTTTTTCTTTTCCATATTTTAAGGTTGAAATAGGATCTTCAATCATACATGTAATATAAATTCACAAACCTTTCATTTAAGCGAAATATCTTTAATGGCGAATTTCTAATTAAGATAATAAGAATAGTCTCGAAAAAGCAGCAGTGGAAGATATAATCGAACATTGAAGCTATATATATATAAATTATGATTTATAAATAAAGCAAAAAGTCAAGCTTTATTTTTTTATTTTTAGTCAGATTTTCTGAAGAATTGAAATAGCAGACATTTAAAACTAAATAAATAAAGAGATAGAGTTTTGATAAAACTAAATCAAGCTGTTTTTTTTTTGTATTTTTCAATCAGAAACAATTAAAGAGTTCAAATCGGTAAAACAATGGCGATTCGGTGAATAAAAAAATAAAAGAGTTAAAAAATAAAAGAATTAAAAAAAATAATAATAATAAATAAATAAAAATCATACTGCTTTTATTTATTTTTTAAATCAGAAATGCTCAAAGAGTTTAATTAATGCACATAAAAAACAAATACAGTAGATGTTTAGCGGATATTTTTTTTAAAAAAAAAAGAGAAAGCTAAATCATTCTGTTTTTATTTATTTTTTTATCACAATAATTTAAAGATTTTAAATAATCGATGTAAAAATAAAAGAAAATAGTTAAAAAAAAAAACTATATTGAAAAAAATTTTTGAAAAAAGAAAACTAATGCAAGCTGCTTTTATTATTTAAAATCAGAAATAAGTAAAGAGTTTAAATAAACGCGTAAAAAATTAATAAAAAAGTTTTTAAGTTTGGTAAAAATTATAAAATAAAAACTATGTCAAGCTGTTTTTATTCATTTTTTAATCAAAAACGCGTTAAAGAGTTTAAATAATAATCATAAAAAATTGATAAAATAGTAGGGATTCGGTAGAAGTTAAAAAAAAAAAGAAAGAAAGAAAACTAAATCAATCTGTTTTTATTTATTTTTTAATCCCAATTAGTTAAAATATTTCAAGTAATAGCCATAAAAATAAAAATTAGAAAAAAAAACGTTAAAAATTTATATTGGTAAAAATTAAAAATAATAATAATAATATAAATACATTTTTTTAAAATTCAGTAACGCTCAAAGATTTAAAATAATGGACATAAAACTAGTCAAAGCACGCTTAAAAAAAAAAAAAAATTAGTTTTAAAAATACAGTTGAGAGGAACTTGAAAATAAACACCTTTAACGAACACTAAATTTTAACGAAATTACATTTGTACATAACCCCTTCTCTTTCTAATTTCATCGGACTTGAATTTATTCCGAAACAAACAATAACTCCAGTTGTTGTTTGAGGGAAAGAGAGGAAAAAAAAATTCATCAACAGTGAATCACGACTTTTCATGAATCAGGGATAGAGATAGGCTATATCCATCGAGGCTATATCCCTCTCTTTAGGCTTCAAATGAGGAAAAAGGGCGACTTCTTCAAAAAGTTAACCTTGTCCCATTAAATTTTCCCACCGTCGTCAACTCAGCCAAAGTGGCCAAGATAGGGCTGTGCTGTTACTTTCTGTCAAACCATCAAGTCATGGAGAGGTCAGCACATAAGCATCGCTAGAAAATTGTGGGTGTATCATTATTTACAATTGCTTCATTACAACAACAATTTGCCATTTCGTAAGAGAAAACATGTCCATTGCAAGACCAGCGAGTCTATGGTGAAAGTTTGATTGATAGAACTAAAGAATAATTTTATCTTAAAATGGGTTCCGCGTAAAAACATCTAATTTACTTTAATTATTTTGATTAAATGTGTCGCTGTAAGGAAAGTTCATAATAAATGAATTGTTTACATTATAAATTCTTATCTAGCATTTTTAGTTCAAAAAATGAATCCGTATGCAGTTTTTATTTTACGTACGCATATAATTTAAACAATGTTGTTTTAAAAAGAACTTTATTTTTACGTATGCATGTAATTTGAACTATGTTGTTTTGAGAAAAAGGTTTTCTTAGTTTACTTTTTATTCACATTTAAGACAGATTACATTTTTTTCGATATTTAATGTTAATATAAGAATAAAAATAAGTAAACAAATCTGAAATATTTTTTACATATGTTATCGTTAATTCATGTTATTGTATAGAATGAACTTCATTCAGAAATTAAGTGCATAAATTGATTATGGAAGAAGTTGAAATATAAAAAAATAAAAAAATAAACTTTTTAACATAACTCGATGGAATTTGTGAATAATGTTTACAGTTTCGGCCTTTTTCCAAAGGCTCTATTGTCTCATAAAATTAAAAAAAAAAGCAATTTGTATACTATATTCATAAGTGTTGTGAGTTTTTAACAGTTACTTATGATTAATAAGTCAAGTTAAGCCTATCTTCATCCTGCAAATTCTACTGTATTTCTGAAAATGGCTCAAAACGTCAGTGTGAAAACCCCCCACAGTTTCGTGAAAATAACAAGAGTGTGTGAGCTAATTTATTAATATTTAAAAAGTTACTCTATCGTAGCCTTACCTGGGCTTAAATAAATTTTCAAAAATCGAGAATTATTGATTTCGATAATTTTCGTACGCAAGGGAAAAAATCTCGCAAAAATTGGCAGTTTTTTTAAAAATTTAATATTTAAAAAAAACAAAAAAACATTTAAGTTTGTCCGTTTGAAAGTCCAGATAATTCTGTAACAGTGAGATGGTTCATACAGTTTAAAATTATACCTTTGTCTCAAGTGTAACTGTTTCTAAAATTGTGATTTTATTTATTTATGTATTCATTTATTTTTTTATTTTCCTTGGCGAGAGTTAATCGAAAAACACTCTTAAGAAAGATTCGAATAAAAAATATGATAATTTTGTATATAATGAATAATGATAATAATTAATAACTTTATTTTAAGAAAAATTATAAGAATGGTTTCAAATAGTTTTTTTTTTTTTTTAAATATTAAAAATATTTTAAGGTTTTGAAAAGCATGAACACTTCATCTAAGAGGTATATTTAAATAAAGTTAAAACCATTTAATATTATAATACCAATAATACAAAAATAAAATAAAAAAAATTAAATAATACAATTTCTTTTAACACAACTTCTGTGCTTTTTCTCCGCATTTGAATTCAGATTCATGTTGACTGGATGAAAAACGAATGAATTAAAATTCCACAATAATTATCTATCAAATAATTATCAATCTTAAATAAACATTTGCTTCCAAGTTCCTCTCTTTACATCTTCACGTAAAGAATACCTGATATTAATTTTTTTCTTGCTTACAAGCATCGCTACTGCTTTTTAACGATTTCTTTTTTTTTACTGCCCATAAGCAGTGATACGTAATTCTCAAAAAGCTCATCCAAGTTTATATTACAATATCACTGAGACAACAAATCCAGTTAAAATAATAAAACAAAAATCACAGAAAAAAACGTGAAATTAGGAAATTTAGTTCACACTTCTCTGATGACGATACGATAAAAATAATGATACGTTAAACAAAATTTTTTTTAACCTAATTTAAAAAAAAAAAAAAAAAACTTATAAAGGAATTTTTTTATAAATAAAAACAACTGTCTAATCGAAATGAATACAGATAGCTTTGTTAATATTTTATTTAAGTTATTTTTTATCATATTTTTTATTATTTATTTCAACTTTAATAATTTACCTCAAAGATAAGTTTTTTCAATGGTGATTTTGAGAATAAGAATGAATTTAATTTGTACTTTAAGTATAGAATATTTTTGTTTAATTGAAGTTTATATCTAAATATTAAGAAATTGCAAAATGAATATGTACATAACTAAGTCTTGCGTTTTTTTGGGAGAGGGGAATTGATATTATTGTTTACTTTTCATAGGGATTTTTATTCTTCATTACCATGATCAAGCCATATAAAATTAGAAATCGATAAATAAATCATTTTAATGATTTAAGTACAACTTATAAATCAGTTTCCTCAATTTTCCTTTTCCAGCAATCAATTTCAATCGTTTGTTCTATTTCTAAGGCTTAAATACCGGTACTTTCATTTTTTTTTTTCTCCCACAATAGGAATTTTTTCAATAAATAGCTAGGAAAAAAATAGGAGTAGCTTCGTTTTAGGCGACGAATAATGAAGAAAAAGTACATTATATTGAAAATAGAAGAGAGAAGAAAAATATAGCGCCAAGGCGAAAATTTGATCGTCGTGACCAAAAGCAGCTGCCGGCCGAGGGGCGGGGGAGGTTGAGGGTGTACCAGAGGGACAATTATCGGGCGAGGTCGAGTCACGGATCGACTTCCTGTTCGACTAGTCGACTGAAAACAATAAAAAATGAAATAAGAAAAGAGAAGAGCAAAAAAAAAAAAAAAAAAAAAAAAATCCTAGGGTGGTGATTTTATGGGACTGCTTTTAAATTTTTTCGTCCACCGCATAAAAAAAAATTTATTCCAAGTGGCTGAAAACCTCTTTATGAAATGAATTGTGACATCGGCTTTTAACCTCAATTTTATTATCTGCCGAAGTTGGTCTGTTTGCCAGCGACGTCTTCGCCCTGCCAACAGCTTCTTTTTAAGTGCGTTTTTTTGTCTTTTTCCAGTTAAAAAGGTGTTGGCATCGTCTAGAACCCACATCGCTTTTCATAGCTTTCGTTTTCTTTGTGTTTTCATCGATCGTTCGTTAAGTTATGGTTTCGCCACTTTTCCCACATTCTGGTAAACTGGGGCGTTTTAACTCTAAGGATGCGCTTCTAGTTTTTACTTATTTATTTAATTTTTTTGTTAATAATGTATCTCGTATTTATTAATATGAATAATGAATAATAAATATAATAAACTATGAAATTTTTGATTAAAAATTTTTTTTTTAATAAAGTCCGATTTCTGGCAATAGAAACAAAAATATAAGCTATTTTAACCATTCATATCATAGTATTTCCCTTCGAAAGGTAACGGTTTAGAGGAAATTCTGCTTTTCAAGATTATAGTTCTAATTACCACACGTTCTTTAAAGAAATTCAAAACTGAAAATAGATGGTTTGCCGAATAGATGGTTTTTAAGCCATACTCCAAGGCAACATGAAAATATTACCAAATTTTGCCACATTTTTAAAATTTTATCCCATATTATAAATCCATATTTTATTGTTGATTTTATCAAAACCATTGCCAAAGTGGTTCGGAAAAAATTACTGAGATTTTTGTTTTCCCCGTGGAGCCAGAAACACGATAAATTTTACCATATTCTTGTCATTTTAACCATACTTTTCTCTCAGTGTAGTTGCCTAGAAATATTAACGAAGGTTTTAATAAACTTAAACATTATTATTTCAACTTTCTAATGATATGATCAACTTGGATAGATAGATTTCTTTTTAAATTCAAAGTTAAATATATTAATTAAAGTTTCAATAGTTTTAAACATTACTATAATGTAACTTTCTGGTATTATTATGAATGTAGACGGAATAATTTCTTAACGCAAAATTAGACAATTAAAAAAATTAAAAATTAGTATTTTTGCTTTCTAGTATTGATGAACAATTTAGGTCGATTGAAGTTTTGTTTTAGAATTAGATGTGTTTATAAATTTTTAACAAATTTAAACATAATTAAGTTAACTTTCTGATATAAGGATCTGCTTAAACAGATTGATGTTTTAACTTAGAATTAGACATGTTAATAGAGGTTTCAACGAATTTTAACATTATTATGAATCAACTTTCTGATACTACGATCAACTTCGAGAAACTGATTTATTTGCTCAGAATCAGACATATTTAAAGTTTTAACATCTGTGCACTTGATTTTCTTTAACTTTTTGAAATGATTATCAACTAGAACAGATCTATTTCTTACATTAGAGTAAAACAGATTTAAAGTTTCAAAAAATTTACACATTATTATTTCATTCACTGATATAAAGATCCATTGAAGCCGATTCACTTCTTAACTCAGAATTAATCCCGTTAATTAAGAATTCAACGAATTTAAACATTATCATGATGCAATTTTCTGATGATATGTATAACAAGGTTTGGTTGATTTTAAAATTTCTTTGCACAGACTTAGAAACGTTAATTAAAGTTTTTTTTAATTACACATTATTATAACGTTTTTACTTATTAAGTTTGTTAACAAATTCAGTTAGCGCAAGCAAAGATAGCACATTAAAATATAAATAGGCATAATGTTTATCAACCACGAGACGAGCTCTCCTTCGGGAGTAATCTCTTGAATGGTAAACAATACTGCAACTTTAATCAAACTGACATGTTTTATAATGAATTTTTTTAATTAATGTAAAAAAAAAGGTTGTGTGACTTCGCTCTTTGAAATTGTGGTTCAGCTGCAACGGTGAAATAATAAAGTAACATGAACTGGCGAATTAATTTATTTTGTCATTTTTCATGTTCACCATTTAATATGAAAAGTGAACAACTCCCTGATTACAAAAAGAAACAATAGTCGAAGGCTTGCATGGGAAACCATTCTTTCATAATGAATCTTTGAGACATTAAAACTCCAGTTTGAAGAGTGCGGGACGAAAAGTAATGGACGCACTCGATTAAAAGACGGGAAAGAAAACAACTAAACTCGTTTACGGAGAAGCGCAAAAATTCATTTTCCCGTCGATCAGAACTTAAATCTCCCAACACGGAAAAATTTTGTCCCCATTTATTCCAAAAACCCAAAAAACAAATAAGTAAAGCACACGCCTAGGCAAGACTTATCTAACCATTTTCGGATCGGGAATAAATGATTCGAACAAAAAAGCGGACAGACACCCCTGGAACACGCAGAACGAATTCCGGAAATCAACAACCGAAAATGCCTCGTTTTCGGAACTTAAAAGGAACATTGCGTGCTTTCGTTCTCATATACTGTGGAAGACCAACCGGTTCACTTTTAAAACGAAAATCGGTTGAGATGTGTTGGGATGGGGGTGGGGGTTGATCTCGTACTAAACACTTTAACCCCCACGCTTAACCTCACTCCCCATCAAGGCATTTGCACCCCGACTATACGGGTTTTAAGTAATCGAACCCGGCTAAAACTCAATTTAAATTCCAGTTTTGTTTTACAAACAATTTTCTCCCGTTTCCCGGATCGATGTTCTTGTATTTAAAGCCTCAACCGTGTTATCTTTTCGGGCAGTGAGGGGGGCGAGTATAGTGGGGGCGTTTTAACTTCATTTCATTGATTTCTGTGTTCTTTTACTGCTGTTAATGCCTTTCCTTTTTATTTCTTTATGCTCTTTTAAGACTCCTGATCATATGGGGGGAGGGAGGTTAAAAGAGAGGGGGGGTAGTATAGCGGGATCTTCTGTCTCCTGAGTTTATTGATTTCACATTTAAGGATAAATAAAGTGTACCAATCGCTTAAGGTGATCGTTTATCCAAAAGTATATCCGAAAACTGTGATTTGTTCGACGCTTCTATATCAAATATATTATTTGATACTGAAATTACGTAAGTGTTCTATTCCAGGGTATGTGTAATTAGTGCAGCATATATAATTTTTACTGACATCAATACTTATATATTTCTTAAATAATACAGTTATATAATCGGAAAGGATTCTGTTTTACTTTGTCAAATGCTGTTTTAGACAAGTTAAAAACAAAAACCAATGTTAATAAATTAAAAATGAATTATCTTAAAATAACTGAAATAGCATACAAGACGCTACACAAATAATGATGCTTCAGAGTAGCATCAGAACTAGTATGCTATTTTAAATCTATGTTGTTTTAGCCAAATGAAGAACACAAATCAACGTTAATAAATAAAAAATTTATGATATTAAAATAACTAAATAGCAAACAAGTTTAAACGCTACACAAATAATGATGCTTCAGAGTAGCCTCAGAACTAGTATGCTATTTCAAAACTATGTTGTTTTAACCAAGTGAAAGACAAAAATCAACGTTAATAAATAAAAAAATTATGATATTAAAGTAACTAAATAGCAAACAAGTTTAAAGGCTACACAAATAATGATGCTTCAGAGTAGCATCAGAACTAGTATGCTATTTCAAAACTATGTTGTTTTAACCAAGTGAAAGACAAAAATCAACGTTAATAAATAAAAAAATTATGATATTAAAGTAACTAAATAGCAAACAAGTTTAAACGCTACACAAATAATGATGCTTCAGAGTAGCATCAGAACTAGTATGCTATTTCAAAACTATGTTGTTTTAACCAAGTGAAAGACAAAAATCAATGTTAATAAATAAAAAATTTATGATATTAAAGTAACTAAATAGCAAACAAGTTTAAACGCTACACAAATAATGATGCTTCAGAGTAGCATCAGAACTAGTATGCTATTTCAAAACTATGTTGTTTTAACCAAGTGAAAGACAAAAATCAACGTTAATAAATAAAAAATGTATGATATTAAAGTAACTAAATAAAATACAAGTTTCGACGCTACACAAATAATGATGCTTCAGAGTAGCATCCCAATTTGTACGCTATCTTAACTATATTATAGTAATAAATTTGTGATTTTTAACACTGGTTTTTATCTTCTAATATGACTACATACATTTCGCCAGAAGCGTGCTGTAAACTGACTTGCACAAGAAATTTGAAAAATAAATATGTTTACTGGGAAATATTTTATTAATCAGGGAATCTTACTTTCGTTTCACATGAACATGTTTTAAACTAAGATCTATCTTAATTAAATAAATATTTAAAAAAAAGCATATTTAATCATGTTTGTGATGTCTGTAAGCCAGGGTCATCATGTCGTGGTTTTCATTTCATAACACTTGAACAACGATGCGATCTCACTTTCTTTCATCCCCTTAGCAATCAATTTACAGCGTTTCAAGTTTCACTCACGAAATTTCATGCGTGAAAAATCCTGAAATTTCGGGTCAGCTCCTCCTATGGCACTTCATACCATCAAAATCTACGCAAACACCGACAGATAAATCAAATTTCATACGCCGAAATCTTCCTCAGACGCTCCAGAGCATGCGCAGATGTGCAAGAATATGTGCTATGTTCAACATCCATCGTCCTCCAAGACCTCCACGAAATGATTCATTAGGGTTCTATGGCAATTCTCCTTGACTATTTTGGCAAGCGCAATAGTTATCTGTTCCAATATGTCGGATACGCCAGTTTAGAATGAGATATTGGGGTTAAAACATTTCACATAGGCTATTTATCACAAATGTGTGTATGAGACCAGCTACTATTGGTCAATGTAAAAGGGAGACTGTGATTTAATGTATATACAACCTGCTTTAATATAAGGGGAATAAATGGTTCAGTTCAGTCATGCTTTGGATCTCGAGAGTAGTTTAGTTGGCACTATTTAAAGTATAGCATTTAAAGAGATTATTTAGCTTATAAGAGCTTTACTATACTATTTTTATTGTCGCAATACTTTGTTGAATGTATTTTTAACGAAACAGTCTATGTATTATGGAAATACACAATGTAAATTTAAATAAAAAATACATTAGTGGAATATTTTTTGGGGGAAAGGAATTAGCTGATTACGGACGGTATAAAATGCACTGAGATAAATAATTTTCTTTTTCAATATTTATCAAATATTAAATACTTTTTGAGAATTTATTATTATTATTCACAAACTGAAAGAGACTTATTTCTCTTATTAAATTTTTTCTGACTAATTTATGTATGATTTATTAGGCATTACTATTTGAAACTTTAATTGAAGATTTATCCACAGTTTAAAAAACACACAGAGTATTATTTTTTAATCCTAATAGTAACTAATCACAATCGTCAATACAATATATTCGTGAAATATAAACTTAGGAAGATATCTATATTGCTAAAAAAATATTTATTATTATTTTTATTTTTTTAATTATTTTTTTAATAAACGTAGTCACTTGAAACAACATGAGCTACAATTTAAGGTATATAGTAATATATAGTAAAATATAGTATATAGCAAAAATATATACTATATAGTACTATATAGTATATAGTACTAATATATATAGTAAAAATTAATTATTTTCTACAACATTTAAAAAAAACTAATGCAAAGACATTTTTTTATTTTATTTATTTCAGTTTAAAAGTAAGTATAAAAAATCAGAAAGCAATCGTTTTATACACTAACTTGTATAGGCGTATTGTATGTAGCAATAACGTGCATTAATGTACCTAAAAACATTTAAATTAACAGATGCAGATGCATATATTTTGATATTTCATGCTTTGATGAATTACGAAGAATTTATAACACTGTTTTATATCTATTAAGCTGTTCTTTTAAGTGTTTAAAAATAACCGATCGTTTCTGCTATTGGTTTATTTTCTTTCCGTTTATGCATGTTAAAACTACAAAGTGCATATTGTAGGTAGCAACGGTGTGTTTAAATGTACGTAAAAAAGATTTAAACGAATTGTTGTAGATATATATGTTTAAGTATTTTAAATATATATTTAAGGAAAAATTAATTTGGAAAACACTTTTTTCTGACTAATTTCAGATCAAAAATAAGTATAAAAAAATTTAAAAACAATCTACATGCACCCTAACGTCCATAAACATAACGAATGTATCAATAACATGCATAAATCTACATAAAAATATTTTAATAAACAGATTTAATAAATATATGATTTGGTATTTCACGCTTTGGTGAATTTTAGGGAAATTATAACAACATTTCTTATCTGCAAAGCTGCATTATTAAATGTTTTTTAAAAAAACAAACAGATAATTTTCTTTATTAATTTATCTTCATTCAGTTTATACAGGTTACAGCTACAAAGTGGATAATGTATGTAGCAATAACGTGCATAAATGTGCGTAAAAAGATTTAAATGAATGGTTGCAGATATATACGGTTTAAGTATTTCTCGCCCTTAACAATTTTAATAAAATTATGACAATATCTCATATCAAGTTGTACAATTAAGCGTCAATAAATAACAGATCATTTTCTTTAATGATTTATCCTTATTTAAAAGGCGCAACAATCTGTAAACCACATACAGCTTAGATACAATTAATAACATCGACCCCAGAATCTCCGCATGTAGCCTTGTATAATTCTACAATAATTATTGATCGCTCTCTAATAATTATCGACCAAACAGCGTAATCACTTTCTTTAAGTACAACCTACGTCAAGTGCCTTTGGGGGTTTTGTATATAAATATGGCATTGGTAATTACAGACTTAGAACAGGGATACGATGCCGTGTTGTGTAATAAGGGTGGGAATTTGGCGACTTAATCTGTGTAATCAGAGCCTTAAAGAGTCAACACTAAACTCATAAGAGACTTTGATGACTTAACCAAACACATGTTAAGCTTTTAAGTTCGAGTATGCTAAACATCATTTCGTTAATCGTATAATTAATTAATCATATCTAACAATTAATCTGAGCCTATTGATATAAGAATTAGAATGATAAATAATAAACGTCGTTTATAATATTTTTATTTATAGAAACAGGCATTGATTTTTTTTTTTTTTTTTTTTTAAATTAAGGCTTTGTATATTATTTTAAAAGGCGGACCCATTTATGTACATATGTACTTATTTTGACAATCAAAAAAGCATAATTTAAATCATGCTGAATTAAATAGGAAAAAAATGGTCAAGTGCTTAACAATATCTTTGTAAAAAAGAAATTTCTATAAAGTTCTATTATAATTAAAAATAATAATGAATAGATTTAGCTAAATAAAATCAAGACATCCTAGTTTTTCAGAAAAAGAAAATTTCTTTCTTTCTTATTATAAATGTCTTCTTCTTATTACTATTATTACTTTTTTTTATATATAGAAAAAGAAATGAAACGATTGGGAAATGAATAAAAATAAATTATTTAATGCAAGCCAAGATTCAATTCATGGCAGATATAGAAATGTAGACATTTTCTTAAAATAGAGCAAAGCGGATTTTTCTTTGTAGACGATTAACAAAGGGGGAAACTAGAATTGCAATCACTGTCCTCTTGCTGAGAACGGCAGTATTAAAAAACATCAAAAATTACTACTATTCTATTGTAACAATTAATTAAGTACTTAATACTTTGTACAAAATAGCTTATACTTAAAATACTTATCTTAAATTTATACTAATTTCCTTATACTTATTAATTTACACTAAATACGCCATGGTTGTTAATTTCAACTAAATACCCAATATTTAAAACAGTTTGAACCTAATGATGAGGAAAATAGAAATGAAAAAAGAAAAAAAATGGAGTTACAGCCTTTTAGCTAAGGACGCCAGCAATAAGAAGTGCCAAAAATCAGTTCTATTCAATTGTATCGATTACTTAAAATAATTAATACTTACACTAAATACCTTATACTTATAAATTTATGTTAAATTTCTAGTATTTATTATAGTATGTAATCAGAGTATAATAAAGAGGGAAACTGAATTATCGAAAATTGGAGTTTTTGCTTACTTGCTGAAGACAACAGTATTGAGAAACGTCAAAAAACTATATTATTCTATTGTATCAATTACTATAACTCCCCAATACTTATTCTAAATAATTTCTGCTTAGAATATCTATCTAATACTAAATACTACATTCTTAATACCCTATGCTTATTATTTAATAAGTATTCCGAACCTAATAAAAAGGAAAAACCAAAATAGACAAAAATTGGAATGATTGCCTACTTACTGAGAAGGGCAATATAAAGGCAAAAATTAAGGCAAAATTAGGGCAAAATTAAGGCAAAAATTAATATCCAATATTGTAGAAATTACTTAAAGTATTTAATACGCATCTGAAATACGTATAAATAATTTATACCTAATACTTACTATTTAAGAGTATTTGGAACCTAATAAAAAGGCAAAACCAAAAATGATACAAATTGGAGTTTCTTGCTTAAGACAGCAATTTAAAGAACTGTCAAAAGTCTATACTATTCTATTGTATCAATTTTCCGGATAATAAAAAAAAAGCCAATCGGATGCAAACAATTCAATCAGGTCAGGACCCTTACGAAACGTGATACACCTTTCACCAAATTTCAATAGAAATGGACAGGTGAAACCGTTCACCACCAAGTAACAAATCCATCCCATATGAATGTCACATATCACAGATATCTATCACTTATAAAATAATAACAGTTCCTCCAAAATGGTTGAAGAGGAATCTAATATAAATACAATCTACCCCCGAGAAATTACTAACAGGTGCTGGTAATATAATAACAATCATTAAATTGCTAAATTAAAAAAACTATATTTATAACAGCTAAGAGCTACTGGGCATGCTGGGCTTGCAATTGGCAATTTACATACAATAGCTCAGAAGTCAAGTTCAGTAATAGGCTGATGGATAATATGTTTGGAAGTACTTTATAATCATGCTTGGAGCAAGATGTTCAGAAGTTGTATCATTGGGGGAGGGGGTCGGTTTGAGCCGCTTCTCCCTTTTTTTTGATGGAAGTGTCATTGAAAAACTGTTTGTCTTGTGCAGACTATATTTATAAATGATAGAAATCATTCAATCAATGCCTTTGTTAAGAGAATAAGGCCCCTTTCGCTAAAACTGCAAATCTATACCAAAGTATTAAAAAATTTCTTGATTCTGTTGAGAAGGACATTTGTTGCTTTACAAAAAGAAAAATTGGCTATACCAAAATTTAAAAAATAATAATTATTGATTCTGTTGAGACAGACATTTTATAAAAAGGTAAATTAGCTAAACCAAAATTTTTAAAAAAATCATTGATTCTGTTGAGAAGGACAATTGTTGCGTTACATAAAGGGAATTTGGCTTAGCCTCGAACCATAGTATCGGTAATGTTGAATCATAATTTCGTGAAAACTTGCTTTAACCTTTATGAGGTGTTCAATCGAACCGTGTTCAAAATGTGACATAGTACTAAGGTGTTGACGTTGTGTAAGTTGAGTAAGTGTGCAAGAAGGTGTGTAAGTTGAACCATAATATCGAGCAATGAGGTTTGAGTACGAATGATAGAAAGTGGCACCTTAATGTTGCGGAAAACACTTGTTATAAAAGGGAAATGCTTCATAAAAGATAGTTAAGAACACATCTAAATAAAGAAGACTTACTTTTTTTAATATTGTTCTGTTTTCACTGGTTTGGAAAAAGTAAAAAGTTGCACATTTTTACTTTGGGAATCGTTACAACTATTTGTAACCCAACGAAGAATTAATAACCATGGAGTTCAAAAACGTTTCATTGCTTAATGTGTATTCTTTCCTTAAAGGTTTAAAATTAAGCTTTTCAAAAAAAAAAGAAAAAAAAGAAAAGAAAATAGTGAGGATGTAATTTGTATGTTATTTATTAAAAAATGTTATTTAGAAATTTTTATAATTAATATTTATGTTTATGTAAAACATAAAGCATTTAGCATTTAAAATGCTTCAAAAATACCAATAGTTTGTTTCATTTAAAACAATAAAACAAAGTTATTAATAAAATACATGTGCTATAAAAAAATGACTTTAGTTATTAAACGTTGTTAACTCAAAATTTTGCTATTAAATAAACAATAAAAGCTAAGTGTCATTTGAGACTGAAGTATTATAAACAGAAATTGCTGAGGTTTTATGGTATTAAACATTTATAAATGGTTCAAGAAAATTGGCATTGGAAATGTTTAATAAAAACTTGGTATAGTTGGTACTGAAAATATTGAGATTCAATAAATGGTAACGAATTCAGTACTGCAAATGTTTATGCCTAATGAATTTTTAAGTCGAACATATAATAAAATGGTGAAAAACGTTTGTTATTTTAAAGTTTTATCAAGTCCCAAGCGAATATAAAACTGCCCATTTAAACTTTTAAAAAATATTTCGCTCTACAAAAAAAAAAACTTTCCTTTTGTTTACAAATCTTTTTAAAATTTAACAAACGGTTTAATGCCTTCAAATTTAATTACACAATATAATGTTGATTGAGATTTATTTTAAAAGAAACTACACTGTAAAGAATTCCGGATCAAATTACGATATAAAGTACCGACACTTTGGGTGCATCATGCGTAAAATCCATTTTTACTGTAAAGTATTATACCGTAATTTTCACAATAATATTCATTTCAAGTCATTCTGTGATTTGATGGTATTTATTACTGTTAAAACTACGGTATATCAGTTTTTTGCTCCGTAATATGTTCCAGAATTTTACGGTAAAAAGTACCGCCACCTAGAGCACCTTTTTACAGTAATTTGATTTGAAATTTCTCTTAAGTGCACATAATATTAAACAGATACATTTTTAAGTATACAATTAATAGTTGAAGCAATTCGGTTAAAATAATTGATATTAAAATTGCTGAGATTTACATAAATGAGGTGAGTAACTTTATATTAAACACAAAATGCTGGAACAGAAAAGTTTGATAAAAAAATATTATTTTAATTGAAAATGTTTAGATTTAATAAAAAGATAATCTAATGGTTTAACATTTGAATTCCCAAATAGTTGTCCAATTACTTTGGTTTTGAAATTTGTTTACAACGGAATTGCTAGGTTTAGTAAAAGATAGTTTATAGTTTCAGTTTACACAATGTTTGATTAAAGAGATTTGATAATAAGAGTAATTTTAAATGACATAATTTTGTTTCAATAAAAATAAATTTTATAATTTTACATTTAAATGTACAATAAACAGTTGAAGGTCTCAAAAGGGTTCAATAAGGTTTCAAAAATGATTTATAATGGATTTTATGGGAATTGTTTTTTAAATTTATAGGAATAGTAATTGTATAATTTAAAGCACTAAGTTTGATCGGGTAAATTTCAAATAAAAACTACTTCAATTGAAAATGTTTAAGCCTGATAAAAGAAATAATTTAATGACATTTAAATACACTGTTAACAGTCAAAGTAATTTGGTTTAAAAAATGATTTATATTATAGTTGCTGAATTTTGATAGTTTTATATTAATATGCACAATGTTTGATAGAAAGCACTTGATAATGAAAATTATTTTAATAGGCAATGTTTTTAATTCACTGTGTTTATATTTAATAAAAAACACATTTGAATTTTGATTTTTTCTTTTCAAATTTGAATTTTTAATTATTACTTAAATTGATTTGGTTTTGAAAATCATTCATATTAGATCATCACATCTGGGATTTAATAAAGGGTATTAAGGCACAATGTTTGATCTGGGTTATTTGATTATTATTTCATTCGGTTAGATTTTACGAAAAACAGTTTAATAGTTTTGATTTCAAAATAAAGGATTTATTTAGTAATCAAAATATAATTTCTATAATCACAAAAAAATAACTTTCATTTTTATTGCAAATTACTTCAAGATTTAATAGATGACTAATTATTTTTAAGTTATTTGAAGCATTGTTTAAAATAATTTACATACATAAACATCATCAACCTTAATGCGATGTATTAATGAATGATGTATCACTAAGTTTTTCGCTCGAACAGCGAGCTGTACGGAATGCATAAAACGGAATATTTACGAATGTGTTACGAGTTGAATATAAATGATTCGAAATGTACTTAACTCCGAACAAAATTTAATCTGTAACACAACATAAAATTTAAACGGTTTTAATTGTCGTGTTAATTTATTGATAAAAATGCATTAGAGTGAAATATTATTTCCGGAATACATTCTAACATTCAAATTCTAACGTGCTGTTTGTTCGCAAATTATTTGAATATAACATGATTAGCTTAGGATTTTTTAACTAAAATAGTGCAAATAGGGTGAATAATTTCGGCAATAAGTTGTGATTAGATTTCAGAATAGCATCATACTCAAATTTCAATGAATTACAGATGAAAGTTTAGTTAAATAACGGTAATCATTGAAAATAAAAACTTGAAAATGAATTACAGGTGCAGTTATTTTTAAACTGATTAGTTTTTAAAATGGTCACCGTATACTTGTTTGGTGTAATTTAATGTTGATGAAGCACTTAATCAAGTCATTTTCGGAATCAGTTTATGACACAATTACATTATTAATAATAAAAAGTAAGTAATATATAAATTTTATTATATGAATAATGTAATCCATAAGTATCTATGAATTTTTAAAAGATTAATAATATGAAGTTCATAATAAAATACAAGTACTAAAGTCAACATGACTTAAATGTATGCAACTTGTTACAGATTTCCGCAACACAGTTTTATACATATGCAACTTGTTTTATACATAAAGGCTAAATAATTAGATAGCTGAAGGCAAAAGTGGTAATTTTTTCTTTTATATTATGAGTGAAAGTTAAATTATATATATATATATATATATATATATATATATATATATATATATATATATATATATATATATATATATATATAACAAATGAATGGTATAATTCAGCAGGTTTAGACGATTTTGTACCTTCATCATTTATTTATATGGTATCATTATTTATAAATAAATGATGAAAGTGAAGAAGGAAAAATATTAAATTGTTATTTGCGCAAAATAAATTATTATCTAAATTTTAAAAAATGCAGACAGTACTGATATTGAAAACTCCATAAAATCACTTAACATTTATACAATTTCCAATTATATAAATAAATAATCTAAATTTCAAACTTATTCTGCTAGAATTAAAAATTTGTTTATCCGGAACAGATTTGGCTTAATAAAAGCAATTTTTCTACTTCTCCCACAGTCAGGAATTTAAAGATAATCACAATATAGACTTTTGTCAACATGAATTAAATTTGTGATCACATAGAGCTTTAATTTAATAAAATAATTTTCGATTCACTAATAAACGCTTCAAGATATTGTCAACATAGATTTCAATAAATGTGAAATGAAATTGCGATATATCAATTTAATTAAGTATTTTCGAATTCACTACGAGGCATTTGAAGATAGACTCTAGTAAGTATGAACTGTATTGTGATGGCATAGACCTTTAATTTAATGAAGTATTTTTTGATTCACTAATAGTCGTTTAAAAAATAGTGGCAACATAGATTTTAGTAAGTGTGAAATGAAATGGCGATTTATAATTTTACTAGGCATTTTCTGATTAACTACGGAATTTAAAGATACAGACAACATAAACTTTTGCAAATGTGACTTGAACACGTGATTGCATAGAACTTTAATGTAATAAAGTATTTTTTGATTCACTACGAAACATTTAAAGATATTGAAAACATGGACTTTTGTAAATATGAACTGAACAATTTATTGCACAGATCTTTAAATTAATAAAGCAATTTTCGATTTGCTAATAAGAATTTAAAGATAGTGACAACATAGGTTTTTATAAATAATGAAATAAACTTGTGATTAAATAGAGCTTCAATTTAATAAAGCAACGAAGTATATGCTGGTGTATTTAAAAATAAATTAATACATATATAAGTCTTTGGTAAAAATTTATAAAATAGTATTATGTGCAGTAATATTCTACGAAAACAGTACTTTTACATGCTTGAAACGATACATTAAAAAGGGATACATATTAGAATAAAATAGGCGAGAATCTTTTTTTTAATAAGTTTATTGCCTTCATTATAATGGCATTGAGGGCAATGACAAACAAAAATCAATTCAATGTGACAGCAAAACGGAAAGTGAAAACAAATAAAGCTAAGGACGCGAGGCCACCTCGGAAACTCGTCCCCCATACACCGGAACCCATATCGGAAGCTTCTCCGCGTCCTCACCATGCACACAACGGATCGCGACAATCGACGACACGGCCGGACGCAGCGCCAGAGAAGATGCGGCGGATGTCGGTACCGCCCTCCGACAGTCGTCGTCATCTTTGCCTTCGCGACGATTGGATACGGGGACGGTCGCTTTTGTGTCGTTTTCAACGCAGGCGCAGTGACAGTTGGGGATGTCACCCGAAACAATGTCGGTGGAGCATCCTGGGGGAGGGGACATACCTGCGCCAACGATGGGTGACAGTCCAACAAGAGAAGAGGGGCGTCCACATGCGTGATTTTTGTCAATTTTTGAGAGTTCGGAAATGGGTGATTTTTTTATACAGTTATATTCAAAAGAATTAACAAAAATACATTTTTTTTTTTAAATTGTTGGTCTGATATTGACTGCGAAAAAAATATACTTATTCTATCGATAAAAAAATTTAACTAACAGCAAAACATATTACGCATTGTTTTCTTGATATGAAATATAAGATAAGAAATATATTGATAAATACTATTCTTATATTGAAAAAATATTTAAAAACGATGTAAAACTAACATCCGTACCTTTATTCTTTGTATATTGCTTTTGTTAGATTATTTATAGAAAAGATATTTGTTTGTTAAAAAAATCATTTTCAGATACTAGAATAGGCATAAATCGTAATTTTGTAACCTAATAATAATTTTATTAACCTAATAATAATTTAATTGTAATTTAATAAAATTTTAATCACAAAAGTTAAGCGAATTATTATACAAAAACTCATGTTCTGAATATTAGTTTTCTTAAATATTCACTGGTAAACATATGATTGTGTATTAACATATGGCAGATGCAACTTGAGGGAATATAGCTTCCAATCAAAATTAAAAAGCGCTTGCCAATTATTTTGAAGATAACAGAATATTTAGATATTAGCGTTCTGTATACAACAACGCAATTATCAGTTTTAAACTAAATCTAATAAATTAAATTATTAATTTTTCCAGGTAGGGTTAAAGCATTATGCTTCGCCCAAAATTTGATTTAAAAAAAATATCATAGATATCAAACTACTACTTTTTTATTATAATTTTTTAAATTATTTCTTTTAAAAAAAATCAATCTTTCATTATATTATAGTGAAACAATACGGATTAGTGAAAAATCAACGACACTATTGAGCAAAAATAACGATTAAGTTTATATAAATTAACACTTTAAAACTATGTCCGAAAGTGATTTTGTTTTCAAATGAACTTTTATAGATATTTAGACACTTTTTATAGATTTTTTTCAGAATAGCTTCGAAAGTATTAATATTCTTATTATTACTAGTATTCCAATAAATTATTCTTATTATTACTTTAAAATAGAAACATTCGTATTTTTTTTCAATTACTATTTCTTTCTAACCAATGTTTGGCATGCCTTATAAAGCCAAAGTTTGTCTACTTTCTAACTAGTAAAAAAGTTTTATATTTACAATTCGTTTCGGTTGAAGTGATTAATCACTGCCTCAACTTAATCAAAATTGTGCAATTCCCTAATATTCTTGTCAGTTTCAACAAATTCTTTTATATTTATTTCAGTTTTATTAAATTCTTTAATATTCTTTTCAGTTTAATATTCTTTTTTATATCACTGTTCCACAATAAGATCTCGATTCATGAATTAGTTTTTTTTCCTTGGTAGATAATGAAAAATGGTGGTAGATAATGAAAGAGAATATCCACATACTTTAAACCTAAATGTGTTGCCGATTTTTTTTTTGTTTTGTTTCGTAAAAGCAATTTTTTAAACTCATTTGTGTGCAACGTCTTTTTTTTCGGGGAGGGATCCTTTTTTCAAAAGGGAAAAAAGTGATAATACAACTGGTCATACCTGCTGACTTTTGCTTTATCCTAGAAAGATTTTAATAATCAAGATTGAAAACTTAACTATGCAATACTTTTAACTCCTTTAGTATTTAAACATACTTATAACTCCTTTTATATCTAAATATACTCATAACTACTTTTGTATAAAAATATATTCATAACTTCTTTTGTGTCTGCATACTCATAACTTCTTTTGTATTTAAACATAATAACTCTCTTTGTATCTAAACATTCTCGTGACAAATTTTGTATCTAAACATTCTCGTGACAAATTTTGTATCTAAAAATACTTATTACTCCTTCAGTATTGAGAAACAAACTTGCAACTCTTTTGGTATCTAAACATATTCATAACTCCTTTTGTACTTAAACATATTAACTCCTTTTGTATTTAAACATTCTTATGACAAATTTTGTATATAAACATACTTATAACTCATTTAGTATTGAAACATACTCATAACTCTTTTGGTATCAAAACATATTCATAACTCCTTTTGTATCTAATCTACAAACTTTTTTTTTTGTATCTTAATATAATCCTAAATCCTTTTGCATCTAAACATACTAACTCATTTCGAACCTAAACATACTCATAACTCCTTTTGCATCTAAACATACTCATAACTCCTTTTGTATCTAAACATACTTCTAACTCCTTTTATATTTAATAAACCCAAAACTTCCTTTTTGTATCTACTTTTTTAGTTTACTTTTAAAAAAAAATGCTGTTCAACATTTATATTCATTAAGGTTTTTTCTAGCTTAGTAACTAAAGAATAATTATTGTTCAAAATACATACACATTTGTTACAAACTAAACAAAACTTGTTTCTATAGTAATTGGTACAAAAATCTGCGTAATACCGTTTAAAATAAGCCATTTGTTTAAAAAACATGTTATCATTTAGGATCAAAAAGCTACAATCTTAAATTTTTAATTCCATATTGCAGCTAACACTGTTTTTTATTAGATAAAACAGCACCGACATCCATTTTGTTTTACCGCTACAAATATATTTATTTTTATGTCCTAATTTAAGAAACTTTTATTCTATAAAGAATAAACAAATAATGGTATAACTAGCCAATATTTTATCACTACTTAATAAAAAAGGTGCTTCAAGGTTTTCGCCAAATACTCATTTGCAAGTCAAAAACAAGCTCGCCAACAGGATTAAGATTATATGGTCTTACTCACCTGGCATTGTTAGCAACTAATTTCTATCAACTTTTGAACAAGTTTACCACCTGACTTATTTACACAAGCAGAATCGGGCCCCCCAAAGCGGGCCCTTCCGTTGGCCTCAGGCCCCGACTTTTCGATAGACTCGAATCAATTAAATTGAAGAGAGAAAGAGAGAAGATAAAAATAAAATAAAACAAAAATAGACTCGGCTTCCAGCGTGGTAGAGTTGGCGCGCTGCTGGACCCACAACGGAGCGCCAAGGCAAATATTATTACGCCTAAGCTTAATATTTATAGCCAAAGATTCTCGGAGGTATCGTAAAGATCCCTTCTGAGAGGAGGAGAAAGAGAGAAAAGAGAGTAGAGTCATCGGTTTTGGGTGAAAAGAAAGATTCTATTAGCATTCATGAGAATGTGTGTGTTGGCGAGTAGCACCCATGGTAATAAGGTTTGGGAAAAAGGCCTCGATCAGGGGGTTTTCCATAAATTATAAAAGAGCGCATTTGCATCTCAGCTAACGACCATTTTTGATAAAAAAGTGTTATTGATGATAGAGTTAACACTAGTTGGCACAAAGCAAGCATAAAAATTGTTTTATGAAATTAAATTAATATTTAGTGTTACAGTAGTAAGTTACAAAAATATGATATAGTAACATAACAGGTATGCATGTTACTGTATATATATATATATATATATATATATATATATATATATATATATATATATATATATATATATATATATATATAATTTAATATATATATATATATATTAGCAATTATTTTAGCAATTATTAGCCGAGCAATTATTTTTAATAGAACATTTTATATAGTGTTTCGAATAAACATTGAAATGAATAATATAATTATTAATATAAATTATAATAGTATAGCAGCGAAACTTTTATGAATATAATTACAAAATTTTAAGAAAGCACGTACAAGTTGGCACAAAATTAATATAATTGAACGATTATTTTCAGGAGAATGTCTTGTAGAGGTTAAGATTAGCTTGCTTAATACATACCATCTATTTTACGACCTTAATATGAAGGTTGATAATAAAAAAATATTACTGTAAAACTTTAATGAAAACAATCATAAAACTTTCGTTAATATCTGATAATGTAATATTGTATTTAACTGTTGTTAAAAAAAATTTATTTATTGTTTTATTTTAATTCTAATTTTAATAATAAGCAAACTTATGTCTAAAATGCTTAGGAATTTTGCTTTTAAAAAGATTTTAATAAGTTGATTAAAAACGATAAACCCATATGCATGTTAATGTAAAACCATGTATATATATATATATATATATATATATATATATATATATATATATATGTATAGAAACGCAAACATATATATTAGAACTCTTAAAACCGACTAAGCATAAATCCCTTCAAAATATCATTATTTATTATTATTTTTTTTTTTAGCGAAACGTGTGCGCAATATAATATCCATTTCTATTGTTATCGTATATTGTATCTCCGTGTTAAGTTGTTTTCACAAGTATATATTGCTTTTTCCCTTACACTAACGACTACATAACTCAGCTTCTACAGAAAGACCCACCACATCTTTTACAAACAACAAAAACTAACAATATTTACACCAACGTTCGCATCTTCTTATACCTTTTCTCATACTTGTCACAGAGGGCGAAACTAAATTTGGAGCAGGGGGCCAAAAGATGCCACCCAAGTTCTATTGCCCCATTACCAGAGTACCCTGCCATTATCTTTACCCCCTTAAACTTTTAAACGCCCCGATTGGTCCCCCTCTAGTGTTCATCCGCATAAATATGCGCAAAAACATAAAAAATGACCTAGAAGAACAACAGCGGTCCCGTTTTAATTTCTCTCACTTGTCCCGCTGTGTCCCGGGACAAGTAGGGGGTGGGTCGTACATCACAGCGGGACTCTGGAAGTGCGGACCCCTGGGTGTCAGGGTGTCGTCCCGGGTGCGGTTCCTTAAGGAGAGGGAAAAAAATGTTTGATTTTTTTTTGAAGGCACCTCTGTAAAACTTGATGTTGCAAAATTGCAATTAATATCGTTAGAGAAGAATATCTTCGGATGTTCTGTACGAGCTGTTTTATGTGAAAAATTTCCTATAAGCAATAAAGTTTTTCTGTACAATTTTCCAGAAACTTGTGAACTACCTATATGGAAATAAAACTGAGGGACAGTTTACCATACATTTACTTCGTTGATGAATAAGAAGTCCGAATTTTATTACTCAAACCAGATCATGGTTAACAAGCCTCATGGTTTAAAAGAAATTTATAAAATTTTGTATTATTTTTTTGTTTCTCAAGTCGAATAAAAAAACTGCATATTAGATATTTATAGTTCAGTTAGTAATTTTAGATAGTTTAAAAAAAAAAAAAAAAACATCTTTAGAAGTTAAATTTGACTAAATTCCCTATATCAACAACTTTTTTCAATAGCGATTGTAAAACATATTTGAATTGGAACTATTACGTATGAATTTTCTTTCGATGTTGGAAAAACTTGATTTAATTAGGTTAGTCGTATTTTATTTGCACTAGTTTTGAATGAAACATACTAAAATTTATATTGATTAAAGATTGTAAGATTGATTCTTGAAAACTTTTTATGAACTTTTTAACAAACTTATATGGTTCGCAATTTCTTCGACTATTATTTGAACAATTATTTCGATTTTAAATTGTAATCTCAGTATAATTACAAGCCTAAATTATGTATTTTTGAAATTAAAAACATACTGTGTTGGCCACGAGTGAGATGCATATATGTATAACATAGTTATTTTAGAAATTTACTAAAAACAACCTAATTCTGTCATCAGTCTTTATATTTTATTCTACGAAATATATTTCTTAAAAAAGAAAATATGCAACACATGTAGCTTCTAAAAATATAAAGAAATTATTTTATTAGATTTTTCTTATTGCAATAAAAATGAGAAAGGTTCGAAACAAAAAATAAGAACAATTTTCTTTTTTATTTATTCATTGAACAAACTAAAAAGTAAAACGATAATCCGGCTTAGCGTAGGGATTACAACGCCCTCTAACATTTCCTACAGAAATCAGAATCTCGTCTGCTACAAATTGCGCTATTGAATGCAGGTAGAACCTAAAATATAAAAATAAAAGAAAGATTTTTCTGAATGAATCTAATATTTTTTTTCTTTACGATGATGAGGGGTAAGAAAAATTTACAACCTGGTCGAAAGGTTGACAGTTGGTAAAGTTCAAAGCGCCCCGCAGATAGAGCAGGAAGCTCGCACAGTGAGCGTCGTTCAAGAAAAATGAAATAAACGTTCCAAAATGAAGCAAAAAAGAAAGAAGAATGCATTACAACTGTCTAAAAAAATGAGAATTTGTTCGCCAAGTCTATCGATCTTAGGCCAAACGTAATCATACCGTTACATACGACATAATGACTTAAGATAACATAGGAAGAAAAAAAAAAAGGTCAGCAAAATATTCCAAAATTGTAAAATTTTAATATACACATTTACTTAGTCCAGTACGGCAATATAATAATAATAGTAATTACTAAAAAATTTTTAGAATTTATTGCCTTGTGCTTATGTTTTAGTTGACTTTAGAACGTTAGAAAAGATTATTTTTTACTAAATATTTATTTTACGTAAACAACTAGTTAAATTATTAAAATAAAAACTCGAGTAATACATACCCAGAAAAATATATTAGATATTATATAAAAGATATTAGATTTAGATATTACTTATAACTGGCGTGATATTTAATAAAATAAATGATGATGGGGACTATTCAATGTATATTTCTGAAAACTACTTTTTTGTTATGTACTTATGTCATGCATGTTATGTTATGTATGCATGTTATGTTATGTATGCATGTTATTTTATGTATAAATGTTATGTCATCTACATAGTATGGATGTTATTTAGAAATTTGTGCTTTTTGCTTTCATTCAATTTGTTTTCATAAAAAATAAAAAAAAAAATTTAAATTATTTGTTTACTAAAAACATTTTTTAAAGCATCAAATCTATTATATCAAATCTATTACTTAACAACAGGTCAGTTTAAAAGCGTACAAATATAGCTTTGTTCAATGTCCATTTTGCTGTAAATTTTAATGTGATTATACATTGAAAATTAATATAATGTACATGTTAAATATAGTTGATATATGCCATGATTTTATAACATTATTATTTTTCGAAATTTTTATGAGTAAGTTAAAATCTGAAAAGAAACCAAAATTAAAAAGAAAAATCAGAAACGTCTAGGGTATTGGAATTATTCGATAGATTTAACATGTTTATACTCCTCATTTTATTCTAAATAAGAAGATAAACACGTTATTTCATGTTATTCATGTAAACACGTTATATCATGTTATAAACTATATAGTTAAAAAAAAAAACTACAATTATTGTAATTGAACAATGGAGGGGTTTGCAGCGGCCTATTAAAATTAAAATAGTGGTTGGGATATTATATTTTTCTCTAATTTTAAGATGAAACTGGATATTTTAACAACCAAGACATGTTAACAATTTAAGTAATTATATTTAGTTCTAAAAAGGACAACGGTGTTAGTTATAATTTGACTAGAAATCAAAAATTCGATAGTTTGTAAGTTTTAAATTAAATTAAAACTTTTTTTTATAAGCTTAAAATAAATTGGGTACCACATTAAAAAAAGTCTTAAAGGATCCTGAATTCGCTGCAATGGCTGTAAAACAATTATTTTTGATGAATTATTTTTTTTTAAAATTTATCATAAATGAGTAGAAATTTATTTTCATTAACGCATAATAATAATTTTCTCTCCATTAACAGTCAAAAATTCCTTTAAAAAAAAATATTATTTCCTTTCCTTTTTTACCAAGTTTAGGGCATGCATTTTGTTCGAGGAGCTCTTTCTCCAGCAGACGACTAATAAAAATGCAATAATTTTATTACGTAAGCCTTTTTTTGCGTGACACTGTAAAAAGGATGCGGCGTACCACACAACACACGACAAATTGTGGCGTCAGCGCTTTTATTTAAATTCACCTTAACCCGGATGAAATAAAAGAACACAACAGCATTGCTCGACGTTTTTACGGCGACGATGTAAACACTCTGGAATACCAAAGCGGGAACAAAAAAAGAACGTCTTCTCGAATCTTTTTTGCATATGTAGCATTAATATTTCATTTGCTTTAGACTTGCCCCTGCGTTTACCTGTTTTTGCTTGGCAGTCACGACACACAATGCACAAAAGCTGTTACTGTTTTTCAATCACGGGAACTGCATGCTATGTTTAAGCTGAAGAGAACCATAAGCCACTTTGTGAAATTCTATATACTGCACTCAATCTAAACTGTGTTTTATTTATTTATTTATTTAATTTTATTTTTAAATATTGTTTACAACCAGTTTTCATTATACAACAGCCAGGTGGAGTAAAATCTTAAGGAGTTTATTGGTAGATGAAAATTAACAGTATTAAATACTTTTAGGGCCCGTGTAAAAGCGATAATTTTTTTTTTTTTTTTTTTTTCTCTAGTCTTTAAGAAAATGGTAAATTTCCAAGATCATGAACAAACAGAAGGAAAAAGAGTTATAAATACCTGTTATAATAAATGAAATATTAATAATAAAGTGGTAATTAAAAAAAGGGATTGTCCTCAATCATTCATTTTTATTCATAAAATTGTTAGCACTTTTTTTTATGACTTCACTTCACATAAACGTTACTGAACTAATAACTGAATAATAATAGTGAACTAATAATGATGAACAATTCTAGAAAACTATATTTCCTTAATTATTTTGTTTATTTTTTTTTTTTTTTAATTATTTCTTTTGTTGCTATTTATATATTTCTCTCTTTGATGCAATTTATTATTATTTATTATTTATGTTCAAAGGAAACTGACAATTTTTCAGAGTAATTTACTCAATAAAGATGCAGCTTGGCGAAAACTAAAGAAAATAAGAGAAGAAAATAACATATTTTTAATGAAACATGATAAAAAATATATTACGTTACTTAAAACCTTAAAACAACTACCAGAAAAAAAAGCACATAACATTAAACTAACATAATTATGAGTATGACTTTAATGTAAATACTTTCACAATATAGTTATTTTTTAAACTTCTCTAGAAAAAATTACGTAATTTGTATCAGTAGAAAATAATAAATTGCTAATAATTTGACGTAAACAGTAAACCAAATAAACTACTAATTTGCTTGAATGTAATTCGGGAAAAAAACAACAGCTAAATAATCTTTTAAACATTAATTGCTATGTAATTACATATCGAGATATTAAAGAATTTCTTTTCTTCAAATCTAAATTTTAATAAAATAAATAAATAAAAATTTAAGCAAATAAACAACTAAATAAATAATTAAGAAAACATAGAACCTGAGGAAAGAATGAAATTTTTAATAATTAATTACATACCATTTGATAAATTTTTAGTAGAAAATTTTGAAAGAAAATTTAAATTATAATGATTTAAATTTTATTTAAATATTTACATGTACGTCTTTTGGTCTTTGAAGAAAAAAAAAAAATGCTACAATCTGCTGCATTGATTGAAAAGCGTAAATTAGCAAAAAAATATTTAATAAAAATTAAAATGCTGAATAAAAACTAAAATAGCAAAAAAGTTAAAAATTTAAATTAAATTTAACATAATGTTTCGTATTATTCTCCATTTTAATTTCATAAATAACTAACAGAAGTCATTTGAAGAAATAAAATTTTCTTCGAATAATTCGTGATAGATTAAAATAGCTTTTTTTTTTTATGTCATATTTAATTTTATAGTTATTATTTTTTGCCCACCTCAATGTTTGTGTTTACTACAATATTTAAAGAGGTAAGGAAATGCGTATTAAGCAATCAATTATCAAAAACAACATAAAATCACGATTATTACTACACACGGAGAAAAAAAATTCTAGTTATACGATAGTAATACTGTACTGGTAATGACATTTCTGATAAGGAAAAAAAAAAAAAAAAAAAAACTTCATTTTTTCTAATAAATTACAAAATATACGGTAGGGGAGAGTGGGGTCAATTGTAACATTTTTAACTTAACCATTTTTAACTAACAAAAAATCCAATATATTATTATTATTGACAGACGAGTAAAGTAGACTATCCTCTACTAGAAAAAAAAAATAAATACCTTATTTTAAATGTTATTATATTAGTTATTAACAATTTTTGACAGTCGTGCACTTGTTACAATTGTCCCCACTTGCGGGGTCAATTGTAACAGTTCATAAATTCAACTAAAACATAGTTAATTATACATATTATCATAGTTGTGATATATTTTTTTATTGTATCAAAATAGTAGTGATATTTTAGGAGTAAAACTAATAATGCGCAGAGACCTAAAGTGTTAAACTTTTAACTTTAAACGGTTAAAAAATTTAATTTATGCTGTGAAAGGTGACAAATAAAATAATGCACATGCAACATAATATAAATGATATACGAAACTATTGGTGGTTCTTAAAGAGTTAAGTAATGGTTTGTAAACATAAGATTATTTATTTTCAGCTGTTACATTCGTCCATTTACTTATTGTTAAAATTGTCCCCAAGATGCCATTTCAGCTTCATTTGTTAAAAACAATGCTAGTTAATTAACAAAACTAATCCTTTTTTTAAAAATGTTAATTAAGGTGTCCACTTACATATTCGGTTAATAAATTTTATTTGTTTAAACAAAATTACTTTGTTACAATATAATATTCTAATTCCAAAAAAAGTACTTACGTATCGTGAAAATATCTTTTGTGATGTAACTCTTTCAAAAGTACATAAAAATGGTTGCCAGCAGGGGTGAACATGTAGATTTATTAAATACACCTTGTGCGCCACCTAGGAACCAAATCTAGAACCCGACACTCGAAATTTTTGCTCTTTAGCAGAATAAAATTAGCAGAATTTAACACACATTATAAAATCATATTTTATTGTTAATTTTACCAAACTCATTACAAAAGCATTTCGAAAAAAAATTACCGAACTTTTCAGTGTTCCCATAGAGCCAGAAACGCATTGATTTTTACCATATTCTGGTAATTTTGATCCTACTTTTTTCTAAGTGTATGATCAAAATATTTACACTGTCGCGTTAGTCAAAACTACTGTCGTGTAACAAAAAAGTTAAATGATAAATTTTGCAACCACTTTAAATATTTATAAAAACTTCTCCCACTAAAAAAAACGAGAAGTTGTCAACATTTATTTTGCAAATAATTGCTTGAAATAATGCTAATAAACTGTTATGAATACCTTATAAAATAATTGAAAGAAAAGACGTTCAGAAATATGAACGCTGAGTCGATTTTGCATATCGACGATGCCAAAAAAAAAAAAAAAAAAGATTCGAATTCATCGTCAACATAACATTTATAAAACAATAAACAACGAAAAGACCTCGTCGATGTCTTTCGTTCGATGATTTTATTTTTTATTTTATTAATTTTCTTTATTAAGGACGAATCAGGTTTGACGCGGACAATTTCTTTTTCTTCTTTCCCCCCACCCTACCTACCGATGACACTTGAACCCGGAACGAACCGGTGGGCCGCATTCAAAAACCAGGTGTAGGCCCGCCTGAGGCTGGCTTTTCTCTCTATTGCATTTTCCGAAAGAGTTTTTAAGTGAAACAGAAGGGAGAGAATCTGATGTAGCGAAAGAAGAATTAATCGAATAACAAATTGATATGTGATTAATGTTTTCATTATTAAAACAATCGGAGGAACGTGATCACTTTTTCAAGACCCAATTGATTGATTCGGGTGAAAGTTATAAAAAATAAAATAAAGTTCTTAACTATTTTAATTTCATAACTAATTTGATATTTAAATAAAATTTGTAAACACGACTTGTTCCATTTGCTTGAAGTTTATCAAGTTTAGGTAAACAAATAGTATAACTTAAATAATTATTTTTGATTACTATTTAAAAGAAAGAAAAAAAAAAAACTAAATTTTTAAATTTTTACCCGTTTTATATAAAATATAAATTTGATGGGGGAACAAACATAAATTTGATTATTAAAACCAAAATTTACGGTATTTAGCCATTCATTTGGTAATTTATTCTTTCATATGGTAACGGTGGTCGGTGCGAGCCGAGTACAGAATTCGTATCGGCCATTCGAGCTCGGTTCACGTCATTGGGAGGCGAGCGTTATTTACCCTTAGCCATCACGGCTTAAGCTTTTATATTTTATTTTATAACCGTCGTTAAACAACCGACCCAAATTTAGGTTTACAGCTTCCATTGTTCAACTCCGTAGTCTTGTAATTTTGAACCCAATCCAGAAGACAAGGGAACTCTTGGATCAGTACCCCTTGAAGTATTTATTTAGAATGGGAATTTGGAGAACTTTGTGACTCCGACAGATTTAATGTGCACTTTTCAACATTTAATACATGGGGATTCTTGGGCCGGCTGGATGTGAACTCCCGTTCTCTCAAACACGAGTCCAACGCCCTACCAACCTGGCTATCTTGACCCAAGTCTTTATATTATAAGGATTGGAAAAATGTATAGTATTTGTTTTCAAAATTGATTTTATTATTTTTAGATTAAGGTAAAAAGTTATTAATTAAATTATAGCGCACTTTAAAATTTGTGAATTTGATGTTTAAAGTAAATTAACACACAAAATAATTAAATATACTAAGGAATCCCTTTATTAATTAAATTTAATTAAGCATAACCAAATTTTTTTCAAGTGTTCTTAGTGTTTGAGATTGCAGATTGATATGACTATCAAGTAATTTTGAAGAAGTATTGTAAACAATTCATTTAACTTAGAGTTTTAATATGAACAGCTCGTTCACATTTTGTCAATCAAAAAGGCAACCCCTCCCCCCCAAAAAAAAACGAAAGAAAAGGAAAAAGGAAGAAAGAAAGAAGGGGGGGGGGGAAGCAGTGAGTGAAACCCAAAGCGTAATTGCAGTTGTCTTTAAAAATACACTTTCTAAATAAAAAATAAATCAATAAATAAATAAAATAAACAAATAATTCAAAAATATATCATATGTTAAAAAGCAAAAAATAAAATGACCCCGTATTTTGCATAAACAATATGGATGTATCGCGAAAGAATCACAAACAAAAACTCTTCCTCATTTCATTATGACGTAATATACGGGTAGTTTAAAACTAGAAGTACAGAAATTTTTATATAGTAAAAAGGCTGTCTTAAATCATTTAGAACGCTTTTCTTTAAAGTTATCATAGTATTCGCCCCTACTTAATCAATTTTTTATATGTATTTCGTCAAAAATGTGTCATGTTTACATTTAAAGACATCTGCATCGTTAAATATTCATCAATAATCTCAGTTTTTGAGCAACGATTCATTAAAACCATCATACACTTGACAACTTGTGCACGAATCACTAACACAAAAGAATAACTAGGTTGAATATTTAAAAATTCTTTCACGCCTGCTCATTTCATTGTACAGGAATAAATTTTTGACGAAAGAAACACGCGAATGGACTAGTGAGTTATGATTACGATTGATACACGTCTAGACACGTCCACGCCCAGAATGGTTTAAAACTCAATTGCAAACGACCACAGAAAATGCTCGGAAAAAAACGAGGAAGCGATCTGCAAACGATTCACGTTTTCCAAACGAAATGTCCTAAGGAATCAGATTAAAAAATGAGAAGGTGTTGGAACATTCTCTCTATTCGTGTAGAATGTAATGGAAGGATTCCATTCCATCCTCCCTTATTGTGTGTTTCAAATTAAAATGAAAATAATAGCAGTCTGTGAAAGAGTGAAAAAGAACAACAAAAAAAAAAAAAAAAAAAAAAAAAATGTTCTAATGAATAAAAATGAAAAAGAATTGTCCTAAGCAGCGTAGCCGGCATAGTTTGTAATTCTGCAGACGATCTTATAACAAAGTGGGAAGGGTGGGAGGGTTTTTGCGAGCGCAAAATAATAGCGATTACGTGCTTCAGGGTTTCAAATTAAGTCTCGGTGATATAATTTATCGTCTGCGTTGGTCCCGCTGTCTTTTTCCTTACGGAGCTGCAACCGTGACTGATTCTTTTGGACCACGTTGGAGGTTCCACTCATAGAATCTTCCGTAAAATTGTTCTTTTATTTCTATTTATTTTTTTACAATTACCAGAAGACATGTTTTTATTTTATTTTATTGTATTTTATGTTTTTATTTTATTTTATTTATTTTTTTGAAAAAAATGTTCCGAGTTTTAAAATCTTGAACATTTTAATTGGTAAATAAATCTCTAACGAAATAAAAAGTTTTAAATTTTACAAGAAACTGAGATTTTTTTATGACTGCTGACATGAAAAAAAAAAAAAAAACTATTAATTCAAAATATTCGGAAGGAATTTATCTTTCTGAATAAATTTAATTTAACGGCAAGTAAGGTATAGTATATATATATTTTTTTACTGAAAATGAATACACTGAAGACAAATTCAAACAATTAGTGATTTGAAAATTAATTATTTTAAAAAATATATATATATTTTTAAAATCAGATTAAGTAGGTGAACTTATTTTTCTTTATTTGAAAAAAAAAAAAAAATGTTTTTATTCATCATGTTTCAAAAATTTATTGCCTTTAAGCCCTCAGATAGATTTGGTTGAGTTTAAATGGAATTTTTCCTTCAATTAGATCACTCTAATTTTTCAAAAAATAAAATGAAGTGAAATCAGTTTGTAATGCAATAAAGTTGGCATGGTAAAAAGACGAAAATCCTAATTTAAAGGTCAGATGGTTATCAACTTATTTTGCCATACTTAATTCTGGTTAGATTGACTTATTTTATTATTTAATACAATATATATATTACAATATAAATAATACAATAATAGTATTTTAAGCAAATACTTGCATTGAACTAGCGTTTAAAAATTTCAAAATTTTCAACTGGGCAAATTATTTGTTTAGAATTCAAACTTTTGAATTTTCTGGATCAAACAAGTCATGCATCAATGATCAATGGATAAACAATAAAAATCATTGATCAAGTTGATGCTAACATGAGCCTTTTTGTCAAGTTGACACGTTATTCGAGAATGAAGTGCATAATAATTAACAAGAATCTTTCTCTCGAATAACATGCCAACTTGACAAAAAAAGGCGTAAGTTAGCATCTACTTGATCAATGATTTTTATGGGTTTGATCATTGATGTTGATTATCAGTTTTAAATTGATTACAATTCTGGAAAGAAATAAAGCGAAATTTGAAAACAATATTGCATGAGAATAAAATGACTCGCTTGTTGTTAATCTATTAATTGGCATAAAGTTGAGTTGTTCAGTTATAGCAAGGACTTGATACGTAATTGTAATTCTCCTGTGAATTTAATTTCTAATTTCGTTTGATTTTTGTTGACAATTTTAATGATATTAATATAGACAATCAATATACTGCATTCTTTTCTCAAAAATACAAAACTCACAAATAACGTGTAAACACTACAAAAAGTCATAAAGTAACTTTTAATCAAACTAATCTTTCCTTAATCAAATGATTGCTACTAGTAACCGATTGATCATTGACGCATGTCTAAGAGGCAGGCACGTGAAGTGACGTCTGCTAAGACATCTCTATCACTAACATTTCATCAGAAGTGAACTAAGAGAAAACATCTCATTGTCATCCCTTAGCTATAATATGATGTAATAGATTGATTGATAAAAAAGCAAGCGATCTAGTTCAGCCTATGTTTGGACACCTCTTTCTATATGAGTATTTACTTAAAATGATCAATAAAAAAAGGAAAGAGAAAATTAAAGGCAAAAAATTTATGCAAATGAGTTTTATAAAAAAAATTATCGTCTAAATTAATTCCATTATTATCAATTCAGAATAAAAAAATTTAATGTCTAAGAAACTCAATAGAATGAAACTAAAAATATAATACACGGTAACAACTTACTTTGAGGACAATGTTAGATCATTTTTATTTATTTATTTTTTTATGTTAAGATGACACATTTTATTTTTATTCTAAGAACACTAAAGAAAAGGGGAAACATTGAGGTTAACTTCTTCCTTAACTGGACAAGTTCGAGATGGGGAAGGGAGGGGGGAGAAAATAGACAATGAAGAAGATATACATTTTAGGGTGTCTTTGGCCCCATAAAAAGATTTTGATGACACGAGACCTGTCATAGGCAACGCTAAAGAAGACATTAAAACAAACTTCAAAGTGCCCGATTGGTGGATTAACTCTCAATGCAGCTTTCCACCAAGACTTGCTTTAGGCGATGTGTCTAATATAAGCTGGTGGAAAAAAAACTTTCATTCAACGAGCAGATGATAAAAGAAAAGTAATTCCTTAATAAATATTTTACTTTTTTTTTTAGAATGAAAGTAATAGAAATTAGTTGCTAACAATCATTTGGAGGAAAAGGTGGAATTATCGTTTAAGAAAACTGATTCGATAGTTTTTTTTTTTTTTTTTTTCTAAAAAAATATTTGAAATCATTTTTTGCAATTGTTTAAGTATGGATAATTTTTTACTTTTACATTTTTGATAAACAATGCACTGCCATAAATATAGACTTCACTTAGCTAATTAAAATTTGAAACTATTTAGAACGTTTTTTTATTCTACGTGCAGATGATGAAAGGAAAGTCACTCCCTAATAAATATTTTACTATTTTTTCTAAGAATGAAAGTGATAGTAACTAGATGGTAATAATCGTTTGGAGGGAATCATTATTGAGAAAACTTATTCCATAGTTAGGAAAGAAAAAAAATTGGATCGTTTTCTGTTTTAGTCAAAAGGTATAGAAATATTTTCTATATCTTTTTCTAAACGAATTGTACTGTAATAAATATAAATTTTACAAAACAAGTTTAGAATTGAAACTTTTTATAAATTACATTTGACGAGTAAAAATTTAATTGAGAAAATGAGAAAGTTACTGGGAAAATAACTATATAAATCATTTCAAATAAGAAAATTAAAAACGCTTTTCTTTCTTTTCTTTTTTTTTCTGTATTTGAAGCAATTTTTTAATATATTAAATAAACAAACATTAAAAATTCTTTATGAACTATAAACAATTGAATTATAAACAACTTGAATTAAAAACTAAGTTTTGTACACAAATTTTTAAACTGTGAAAAACTAGAGAGCTACAGTACGTTATTTGTTATAGTTTTTTTTTTTTTTTTAAATAAATGGTCTTTTATTTTAATTTTTACTTTTTATTACGTACATTATATTTTTACAATTAGTTTTTAGAATGATAAATGAAGGGAAACAACGGTTTTCAATAATTTGGAAATCATTTTTTAATTATTCCATTGTATGTTACTAATCTTTATATAGAATAAGTTTAAGCAAGTTCAATGTACAAATATAGAACAATGAAAAACATGAAGTTTTAAAATGTCCAACTTTCGGAAAGAAAAATTATTTTTAAAATATTAACCCAGTAGGATCTAGTCCAGTTTTAGAAACGGTTAAAAAAAATCCATCGTAAGCTCACATAAATTGAATTTTTAATATAAATTTGACAGTAATTGTTCTTTTTTGTACTTTTTAGGTTTTAAACAAATTCGGCTGAATTTGAAACATTTTGTCCTGTTGAATTAAAAAAAAAATTGTATTAATATGAAAAAGATTATTGAAAGTTATGGGTTAATTTAGATAGTGTAAAATTAAATTGATATAACTGATTTAAATAAAATCAATATTTTTACACTACATAAAAAGAAAATTCGAAGAAAGAGTTAAAAAAAAATAATTCTTGAATGACCTCAAGTAAAGTGGAAAAGAAAGCAAACTAGAGAAAACTTTCGGTCATCTATTATCACCCCTCCATCCCTTCCCCGTCCCCTCGGGGCCCTGATTAGTGGAAGGACATTAGAAGAGCAGCCTCAGATCAAAAAGAAAGGGTTTGTGCTTGAGCCTTATCAAGTTGCCACCAAGTTTAATTACCCCTGACTTTGACCAGTGGTCAGTGGTCGACCACAGAGGACCCTAGGCGATACCTCTCCCCCCACTTGGGGCCCCCTTGGGGGCCATAGGGATTTATTTAAGAGCTTCGATCCCGAAACGGCTGGCTGGTTTGCGCCCTTGCTTCTTGTTGTTGCCGAAAGAGGATTTATTGTTATTTGGTATTCTCACACCTGCTCTCTCGTCTGAATGCACTAAATTAATAGAATAAACTTTTTATTCAGTATCAATTTTTTAAATTATTTTCGTTTATATTTAAGAACGCAATGTCAATGCTTAAATAACTGTTATATATTTAATCTTTTCTCCCTCGCCTGGATGCACTAAATTAATGGAATAAACTTTTTATCCAGCGTACATTTTTTAATTATTTTGGTTTTTATATTTAAGAGCGCAATATCTATGCCAAAATAACACAATATAAAATATTTAACGCTCTTTAAATAATAATAATGTAGTTAAGTATTTTGTCTAAACCGTCTAAAGAAATTAAAATAAATTAAGCCATAATTATAGATGGGCAAAGGGAAGAGATGATATAAACTGGACTATGTAATGTCAGATGGTTCTTACATAAAATGAATATTTGAGTTAGGTTAAGGGTCGGTTTAGTTAAGTTTCAATTGGTTTAGGATTTTATAGGTTTGCACCAAAATTACAATTTTGTAAATTTGGATCTATAATGCTCCTAACTTAAAACTAAATTATTCTTACTTCTCAAAGTTGATTATACGATAATGTTATTTAACTAGAACCGGAATAGGGTTAATTTAAAACTTTGTTAGTTGCACCGTATTATGATTCAAAGTATCGTTATTATGGTTCAACGTTGAATTAGTCAGTGATTGATTATGATTAAACGTTAGTGCTCGGAATGTATGAGTTGAATCACCGAATCTTACTAGAAAATTAAAATCCATCAAGGTATAATTATTTTTTATTTTTTTTAAATTTCAATAGCTTTAGCATGTTTTAAATCATATAAAATAAATTTTATCATACTGGTAAAAATATTTCTGAATTTTGACCATTTGCCGTATTTTAAATATACTAGAAACTTAATGAAATGTTGAATCGGACCTTCTTAGCATCTTAACATAAATACACAATAGTTTAGTATTTATATAAGACGTAAGTCAATGTTAATGTTATAGTTAGTTGTTGTTATAGTGTTAAATGTTGTTATAGTTAGTCTGTTTTAACGCTATTTAAACGTTAAATTATACACATAAAGGCTTTTTAATGTTGACAATGCGTTGCATTCGTGTCTTATTTGAAAATCTTCTTTCCTTTCTTAGATTATCTTTTACGTATAATATTTTTATTTATTTATTTTTTGGTTTTAAATAATTTTAAAATCTATTGGTAAATTATTTAAGAAATATTAAAACACAATGGCAATTTTTTTGATGCTATTATTATTATAGTTACTGTATTTTCAAAGTCTATTACTTCATTATATAGTTCAAAGAAACTTTAAGAACAAATTCAAGCAAAACCATAACACTTTATACAATTAAAAAACTCCTTTTAAAAAGCAAAGAAATACTAGTGGAATAAATTTAAAATTGATGGAATGAAGTTAAGCATATAGAATAAAAGTCTATCACAACTATATCCTTATTATGATGTTCCAATTTATTAAAATTGGTTTAAAGTAGCGGTCAATAGAAATAATTCTAAAGAATCAATTACTGTGAAACTTCCAGTGAATAGATGCGTAATCATTGGGAAATTACTGGAAGTTTTCAGACAATAGCACTTAAGTGAAAACTGTCATGGAGCATCATACATAATCAGTAAGCAAATGGATCGATATACAATTTTTTCCTGAATAAATATATACGAATAAATTAACAATAAATATTCCGAAACACCTCGTACTTACTCAAAAACAATTACTAGGATCACTCAGTTGTTTACAACGACATAAAAAAGTTTACAATGTATGCCTCATTCTTCACTTTTATTATTCAAAAACCAAAAAGCAATTTAACACTCAAGACAAATGCATGATGTTTTTAATTACTTTTCGGAGTTAATTCATAAAACAATGACCATTAATCAAGCAATGCCAGAAATAACACATCAGATAACGACTCTATTCACTTTTTCTGAACATTGTCCGACGATTATTCGCGACAAGAATTGAAGTGAATTCACATTTTGCTCACGTATTAGGATTATATTCCCTCACATTATCGTCTGCACATCTTTTTTTTTTTTTTTTTTTTTTTTTGTTGCAAAAAGTCAAACGATAATCTTGTCGGTAGCCAACCAGCGGGTCATTTAATCGTCATACAATCTGGCTATTAGTCAAACCCATTGCTCCCATTCGTCAAGATATGAATCTCATTGTTGTCGACAAACCGCAGATGACATACAGTATAGACCTCTCCGCCGGACCCTGTTCGAAATTTGAATTCGAAAGATGTTCCAGGGTACACCGGAGAATCACGCGACCCTTGTCGCAGAACGTGTCGTTTTGCTTGGGAGAATTCTAGAAGTGTGCGTGCCGTTAGGGTGATCGTTTTCTCGCCCAAGGGCCAAAACTCTTTTGGCGAGAGGGAAGATTTATTAAAGATTATGTGACTAGCCACCACTTTTTTATGTGCTTAGCTTCAGGAAGAGTGTAATAGACTCTTTATATTATTTACGCCAACCTAAAATTAAGTACCTTGTATGATTACAATTACTCTTGCTTGGAAAGCCTACAAATTGCTATTAAATTTATTTACTGTTAAGATGGGTTTTTTTCCCTACAGAATATATGGATAGTCATACTATGGATAGCCTAGAAAAAGTAATCAGAATTCGTAAATTGCTTGTTAATGAATATATAATGTTATTTATTATTTGTTTTCAAAGGATCTAGTAAATTAAATGAAAATTGTATTTGTTCTGTCTTTCATTAATTTAAATACAGTATCGATAAGATCATTTTTTTCCCATCTCATATTTGTTTTGAAAAACTGTTTTATGCAGAAATTGTGCACACTTTTGTTTTTTTGTAGCAAAAATGTATATGCATGAAATGATCACACAGTAAACAAAGTAGGTATAATGCTTACTATAGCATGTTTTTTTCCATCTTCTTGTTTTACTTTGGCTATTTGATTGGGTTAAGAAAAATGAACCGATACTACATTTTTAAACAATAATTATTTTTCGTGTGCTTAAGTGCGTGTGCGATTTTGTTTAAAAATTTCTTTTTTATTTTTGCTTCTATTTTAATAATTCAACAAATTTTAGTCAGGACACGATTTCTTCATTTTCAAAGTAAATACAAAAAGAAAGCAAATAAATATATATATAAAAAAAGTAAATACAAAAATTTAATTGTGCTTAACACATAATATTAATAAAAATATATGCAGTTTATAATTGAACTTCGGTTACTAGGAATTGAAGTGGTACCTAAAATGAGAAATTATCCACTGTACTTAATTATAAAATTATAAATATACTTCATTTCTTTAATGATTGTTAACGCTTCAAGAAACTAACACGGTAAATTTAAAATTGTGCCGAATTCACGTGATTTATTTTTTTCTTAGCGAAGTTAAATAAATTTATCTATCCTAAAATAAATTATCTGAATGCAAGGTAATGAAACAATTGTTATTTATTCGGAATTAAATTAAATGTTATTTGAAAATATTAAGATTTAGTTTCTGAAATTCTATTCTAAGATTCTAATATAACATCAGTCAAAAGCTTATTTTTTATAGATATTTTTCATTAAAAAATAACGTTTAAAATTGTTTAAGTTTATAAAAAGAAAAAAACAGAGAACACTTAACCAAGATGCCGTAACGGAAAGCAATTAACCGAATAATAGTAACAACTTAGGAAATATATGCGTATAACCGAATATATATGCACAATTAACCGAATAACAGTAACAACTTAGGAAATATATGCTTATAACCGAATATATATGCACAATTAACCAAATAACAGTAACAACTTAGGAAATATATGCGTATAACCGAATATATATGCACAATTAACCAAATAACAGTAACAACTTAGGAAATATATGCGTATAACCGAATATATATGCGCAATTAACCAAATAACAGTAACAACTTAGGAAATATATGCGTGTAAGCGAATCTATATGCGCAATTAACCGGATAACAGTTACAACTTGGGAAATATATTAATTTTATACATTGCATTTCGTAATTTGGTAGAAGGAAAAATCAAAATTAATTTCTGATTTTATTTTACAGTATCAACAAAATTGTTTGATAAATAAAAATAATGAGAAAAAAAAAAAAAAAAAAAAAAAAAAAAAAAAAAAAAAACTATTGATGTGTAAAATTAATGATTTAACAGAGCTCGTTAAGCTTGATCAATGAGCTTTCATGTAGAAAAACTGAATTTTTGTTTTGAACAAATAGTCAAAAACCTGTTCACACTCACCACATCCATGATAGTTGCAATGGACTTGGCAGGACTGCTGGCGCTTTTTGGCGCTGGCGAAGGTTGCTGGGACTCGGGTGTCTCCTGCTTCTGTCCGGACGGCCGGACACACATGCCGTAACCGGGACTTATTTCTGCCGGAAGTGTCGTCGTATCTGCAACGGGGGTTTTACCCCCTTCTGTATTGCTTCCGTATCTATTGTCCCCTGGAAAATTTCAAAACACATATTCACATTCAGTTCATCGAATTAAAATAAGAAAAATGTGGTAATTGAATCACTTAAACATAATAAATAAAAACAGTTTAAAATTACTTTAGCTACAGTTTTGTTGTTTGCTTCAAATTACTTTAAATTTTACAAATAAGAAATAGATATTTGTTCTATCCGGCACCATAAGAAAATTTGGTATGGTTTTGCCACCATTTTTGGTATTGTATTCAATTTTTAGTACAAAATTTTTGGCATCGTGCAAATAATAAAATAAAATTGACAAAATGACAATTGTCCAAAAGAATTAGTGCAAATATATTACTGAAAATGTACTCTTTAAAAAAAAAAAAAAATGTTTATGCAATAAAGCCATAAATTGATTTTAATGTGCTTGAAAATATGTGTTGCCATTAAATAAACGAACAAAAAAGGAATAAATAAATAAATAAAACTATGACAGTGAAAAGGGGGATAAAAAATGTGACTAAATGCACTGAAAAAAGTTTAGTCTACTTCAACACCAAAAATGGTTGCAACTACACCCCAAAAATTTTGAAAATGTACTTTAACTTGTTATTCTTGAAATATTTTTTATTACATTATCTTTATTCTTATAATTATTCCTTATTATGCACATTGCTCTTTATATTATTCTTTACATTATTGTTTATATTATTCTTTAAATAAATTTTATTACATTATCTTTATTCTTGACATTATTTCTTATTATTTTCATGGTTTTAATTGCACTATGCATTTCTCGTTTCATTATTCTTATAATCTTATTCTTTATTGTTTATATCTTTGTTCACATTGATCTTTCTATATTATTCTTATTTACTACATTGCTCATTAGTAATAAATATAAAATAACTGCAGTTTTAAAATATGGATAATTTAGTCAAAATGTAAATGGGAAATTTGAAATAAATATTTTCCTAATATTTTATTAAAACAACTAAAAAATTTATTTTGCAAATTAATGAAGTTTCTTTATCTATAATTTTTGTAAATTAAAATGCATAAATAAAAAGAAGATTAACAAAATTTTTCCTATTTTTTTACGTTAAGTGAAACATTTATAATTAAAACTTATAAAATAGTAAATTATATAACAAAAAAAATCTAATGCAATACTCAAACCCATCAAAATAAATAAATATAAAAAATGTAGTTCGTATGCTTGGTCAACAACCAGTGAAGCAACAATTACTTTTTTCTTATTTAATTAAGATTAAAAACTACTACAATAGTAAATAAATAAAGAGTTTAGTAAATAACAAAGTGAAGAGTACAGTAATTACTTATGTATATTAAGGAGTCGTATCTAAGTATTGCTGGGTGAAAAGTTATAACTCTTTTTTTTTATATATAGGTTATATAAAGAAAAACGGTGAAGCAACTTAAAAGTACTTAGAAAGTATTAAGTACTTTTTCTGTCTTTCTTTTTTTTCCTGTCAATTAAGTTTAAAAACAATAGCTAGTTTTAACAACTTATAAAATTAGGAAGGAAATAAAAAAAGGGTACAATTCTGCCATTTAAAATTTTTATGAAAAAGAAGATGTCAATTAATTTTAAAAAGAAAGTCATTAATGAATTAGATCAAAATCATTCACACATATTTATTATTTTAAAAGGAGTAAATATCTTACATCAAGGTTATACCATAATTAATTTTGACCCTGATAAAAAAGGAAATAAATTTAAATAGAAACGAACAATTAATAATTATTACCAGTTTTTTATTCGTTAATAAAAATATTCTCCATGTTTATATTAATTTTTCGTTTCTAAATAAGTTATTACATTTAAACACAAACAACATTCATTACTCATTGAAATATAACTATATTAATGGATCCTGAAACAATAAAATTTAGTTCATATGAACTTATGCAACGATTTTAAGCCTCGATTTTATAACTAAAATAGTGGAATTAATTTTAACATGTATTTCCGCTATTTTTGTCATATAAAACATAAATTATCCTAATGGTGGAATAATATATATTTATATTTAACTTGTTTTATCATTTATTATTTATAATTTATTCGTTTATAATTTATTTATTTATAATTTATTTATTTTATCATATATTTATATTTTATAAACATTATTTGAAATTTAAACATAAATTAAACTGAGATATTTAAATCGTTGTTTTAAAAGTACAATATAAATAGCGATAAATTAATAACTTTATAATTTTAAATTTTCTTATTTCTAATTTGTTTTGCAAAATTAAACACGAAATAATTAGTTAATGTGTCCAACAAAAATTTCACAATTATTATTATGCTAAAACATAATTCATACCAATTATTAAAAGCAAATAATTGGTATAAATTACGTCCTAAATTTCCTAAAAAAAATTTATGTAATTAATCATAAAATTCTAAAACTCTGCACTAAATAAGTAACAAATAAGCAACATATGCAGATAGTTTCAGTCGTTTTATTGGTTGCCACATGATCAACAAATTACAATTCCTCTTTTTAAACGATTCATTTATTTTTTAAATCTAACTTCTTAAAACCCAGACTCTTCAGTAACAATTTATTAAAAGAATTTATGAATCAGAATTAATGAAAGGAAGAAAGAAAAAAATTCCTATACAGAAAATTTAAACTCATATGTCATTTTCCGTCTCCCTATATTGAGCAGCAAACTAAAACATGAAACAAATTGTTGTTGTGTCTGACTTAAATTAAGTATCATTATTATGCTTAATCAAAAATATTTTATCCCAATTATTTAAGACAAAACTGCTCTAAAAAATTAATCATAAAAGAGCATAACTAATATTTTTTCACCATTTTAATTATTTTCATGCAAACGATAAACTACTATTAAGCTTTTTAAATACTCAAAATCTGCAATTGTAAAAAAAATGCATCGAAATCCATTACAAAAACAGCGAGTTGAAATGAAATCGAGTTCATGTACTAGCAATGTTTAACAATGATTAGTTCATTTGCAAATAATGATTAGTAGCAATTTAATGCAGAATCCATTAAACTTTCCCTATATTATGTTACAAACTGAGACACAAAGTTGTTGATTAAAATCACGCATTATAATACTAAAATGTATTTTATTCCAAATAGTCAATTATTTAAAGCGAACTATTCTTAATATTAATCAAAGAAGACTAAAATATAAAAGAAAATTTTTATTGTTTAGTTTATTGACATGCAAGCGATAAATTGCTATTCCGCTTATTAAACACATAAAATCTCATTTCGAAAAATACATTCTCTTTTAGCAGCGAAAATTACTTAAATGAATTTATGCATCGAAATTCTTAACGAAAACAATGAGTAGAAATGAAATCGAGTTCCTTTGCAAATAATGATTAGTGGCAATTTAATTAAGAATTCATTCAACTCTCTCTTCACCATGTTACAAACTGAGACATTAAAACAATGTATGGTTTATTCTGACAGAATTTAGTTATAATTATACTAAAACTTACTTCATCCCAATTACTTAATTACTTAAAACTATTCTTAAAATTAATCATACAATACTAAAATCTTCGATTAAAAATATAATAAATTATCTTTATCGTTTTATTTATCGTCTGGCAAACGATAAATTACTATTCCTCAATAAAATCTCATTTCGAAAAATACACTCTCTTTCAGCAGCGAAAATTTCGTTAACGAATTTATGCATCGAAATTCATAACGAAAGCAACAAGTAGAAACGAAATCGAGTTCGTTTGCAAATAATGAGAAGTTTTCATCTCGTTTCGCTGAAAACAGTAAGAAACTGATTATGAAGGTAAGATTCCTTATGCTGCAGACAATACATTTGAAAGCATATCATTAAGTGTCGTCAAATATACGGCATTGATGTTAACTTCGAAAATTAGAACGCCACTTCATAGTCATAACAATTTATTCTAAATTTTTTCTTATAGTTATGGTTATAGTGAACACTTTTTTTGCCAATCGGGAGTTGTTAGCTTCCTAACTGTTCACGAAATTCAGCTCGTTAAGTAATAAAATAAAACTTGATTTGATGCAGTGAGTTAAATAATAAATGATTTGTTTAATGTTTTGATAAAAAAAAGTAAGTTTATTTTGAGAAATTTATTTCATTTATTCTAGTTATACGACGTTTTAGTGTTTGACATGAAATGTTTACAAAGGGGAAAAACTTGTGAAAACATTTTGATTTCAGCGCAGGGATTTCTAATGACGTATGTTTTTTTTTAATTATTTATTTATAATGAGTTTAAAACAGTACTTACAAGAGTAATATTCAAACGATATTTTTAACAAAATATTTATTCTTTCTTAGATTTAGTAAGAAGTGTTGTTTTTAACAGAAAATGTGAAAACAAAATTATGTAGTCTCGCGCTCTGGAAACAAAAAAATGCACGTAGTTCTGAAGAAGACAAAAAAGTAATAATAGTAATAGTAAAAACATAATAGTTTCTCAAAACAACCTATAATTATTGGCAGTAGCTTTCCTATTGATAAATATTGCTTTCACATTGATTGGGCTTCGAATGTTCATTTGTAATATTTTCAAAGTGTAATTTTATAGAACTTATTTTATTTCACTAGCTGGAAAAATCTTCAGAATTTGAATCAGCTGAATTTTTGATCTCGCATGCTTTAACTTACCTCCTTTTCAAGCGCGTTTTCTGCACTTATGTTCAAAATTTAACAACATGAAAAATTTTACTTAATTTATTTTGAGTTACAAGCGATGATAATATCACGCGACTCATACGTAATTTTTTTTTTTTTAAATTACTCAGATCAATAACATTTAAAGGAATATATAGATTCGAACTTATTACTTACATAATAATATTAAATGATCATTTATAATCAAAAGATCACCCGGTGTGTTAAAAATGATTAAGATAAAAAATACAATACTAAAATGATCACGGCATTTATGTCTTATCAATTTTATAAAAATCGGCAATTAGCAAGGAGACGAAATAACCTCAAAATTTATTTTATCTTCTTGCTTTATTTATAATTTTTTTTTTTTCATTGTGCAAAACCTCGATCTATTTATTTGTTTGTGAAATGAAGGTGGCAACATAGAAAAGAGAAGTCGCGATCAGTAGCCGTGACCAAAATTCAAAGAAAAAGCATCTCACAGCGCGGCCAAAAAAATATAAAAATAAAGTTTGAGAAAGGGGGGGGGTGTAGGTAAACATGTTCTTGTTCAGATAAGAAGAACGGTTAGGGGGGGGGGTTGAAAAAGGATTATCCATATTCTTTTTCGACGAGATAAATTCTTATTGTATATAAAAGATTGGGTCCTTTTGCTGCGTAGAAACAGATCGTTAGCAAAGATTTCTGAAGGTGTTGGCTTCAATGGCTTAGTTTTTTAATGGACTTGCGCCAATCTTTCATATAAGTAGTTGTGATTGCGATTTTTCTGTGGCGCCTTTGTCCAAACATTCACTGACTGTTTGTTTCCGTAATTTCATTTTCGCTGACTCGGAATTCGTCTTTTTTATTATTTGGTTAAATTTTTTTTCTTTGATACTTTTGTTGGCGATATCATTATTGTTATTTGGCGTGGCGTAGGTCTTTACCACGCTTCGGTCATTTGTGTTTAAATAAAGAACTGAGGAATAAAAAAAAAAGTGTGCCGTATAGTTGTCATTTGCGTGGCGAAAGATGTGACTGGCTTTCGAAATTAAAAAAAAAGAGGTTTTTTTTGTTTGTTAGTTTTCTTTTGTTTATGCGTTTGCTGGTGATGGCCACTTTTAGGTCCCTAGACTCTATTGAAAGTGGAACCCATATCTGAAGAAAGAATGTGACCTTCTTCAATAATGAGTTTTCCTTTTCAGTCAAAACGCTGCTTAGAAATGGACAGCGGTCATCAATTGTCCATTTGGACGCGTAACTTGTTTTATGGCTATTATTGGTGGCACATGAAAGACATTTTTTTTAGGTTAGTGCCAAAATCGAAGCATGTTTTGTAATCTATAACTTTTATTCTGCGGTTCCTTGTAAAAGACAAAAATCAAAATGAATAAGATTATAATACATAGTATTTGTTGCGTCGAAATTAATAATTATTTTTCTGTTTGTTACAATAACTACTTGTAAATTATCGAAAAAGTGAATAATTGGATACTAGCGAATAATGAATAATTGGATTGAAATACGTTTTATAATCAGTGACTTTTATTTTGTGATTTCACGTAACATAAATGAAATTAGTTAATTTTTTTTTTTTACGTATAAAATATTTTGAAAATAATATTTATTTTTCTTTAATATTTTCCATAAATTCTAGTAAACTAATACCAAGAGATTAATTAGCTCCAAGCAAAAAAAAAAACAAAACAAGTTTTACAATCTGTGATTTTTATTTCGTTTCTTAATTATTTTTTAATATTTTTTATCTGAATGATTTAATTGAATATGATTTGAAGTGCGTTATGCAGTATTATTGCAAGTGAATAGCAGTTGAAAACAATTTATGCACTAATTGTCGCTATAAACACATGCAAATTATCAAATTCAGATTTTTGTAAATTTTTTTTTTACACTTAGGTAAAACTTATTTGTTAAAGTAAAATTTTGAAGAAATAAAGCGTTCATAGTAAAGCTGTAATAGCCAAGTTAAATAATAGATCATTTTAAACAAAAATTGCTTATCTGCATCAATAAAGAAGAGATATACGTAAAATTTAAACTACTGTGTGCTTGTAATAAATAAATGCATCACAGAAACTTAGCAACTTAGTTTAGGAATTTGCTATGCGTAATCTGTAAATGATCAACTACTGTGTTTATAAGAACAGTTTGAGATATCAATCATTAAAAAAGGATTTTTCGTGTTTGTAGTAAATACAACACAGCCACTTAACTTAGTTTAGGAATCGACATAGGAAATTGATATTTCAATGACAATTAGAGGACACATTTTGGAATCTGTATAACATGCGCAATTTTTTGCAGATAAACACATCTTGTGTTCATAACAATAGTTTGAAATATCAATCTTAACAGAGGGATTTTTTTTTTTTTTTTTTTACTTGTAATAAATGCATAACAACTTAGTAACTTTGCATCCCAAAAAGAAGTTGATTGAAACAAAATTGCTAAATTCTGAGAAAAAGATAAACCCAAATGGCTTTTTAAAAATAAAAATAAAATAATAAGGAAGAGAATCTCTTAATGTTTTCTGAATGTTGACTTTTTCCCAAATACAAGTCTTACGTTATAACATCTTCCTTAAAAATATTTAAGCAACCAAGCAAGACAGCCAAAATACTATAATTACTTTCGTCATTTCAGCTTTTATTTTTACGATCTCTTTCGGTTCCTTTCGACGAATATCTTCCATCTCATAAAAAGTCGTCATTTGTTTGGTTTAGTATCATGGGTAGATGAGTTTCAGTTATTGAAGATTTGTCACATCATTTTATCGCCAATTTAAGAAATCGATTTTGTGTGGGAATGATTCTTAATATATTTGTGCAAAAAGAAAAATAACGAATAAAAAAGTGTTGAATGCACCTGAAGTTGTATAATTTGGAAGCAGGAACTTGGAAGTAATATTGTGAGAGAAAGGAGAAAATCAAAGCAGTAATGGACATTTGAATTTTGTCATAATTCTAAAAGCCCACCTCAACAATAGATATTAAAAACAAATACTAAACTAGGTCATCAAATTTTAATAAGCTATCAAATTTTACTAAAATGTGATTATCTCAAATTATGCTTACATTTTCGAACAAACTCTTGGAAGCTGAAGAGTAAATCTATAGCTTACATTAAAAAAAAAAAAAAAAAAAAAAAAAAACAATAATAATAAAAGAATATTTTTACGCTCCGAGGTTTGAAAGCTCTAGACAAAATGTGAGTTCACGTGTTAATATATATATATATAATTTCATACATCTTCTTTCGAAAGAAAATAATCAGTTTTCAAAAAACTATGCTGCATAAATTTAATTCCTTCGAAATATATTCCTTTAAATTCACCATCCATTAGAAACATCTTGCTTACGCATATGTGCATTTTAAAAAAAGGTTGGAACCGAAGTCTTTGTCATAAACAACTCGACGAATAACATTAGTTCTTTTATTTCTTACTATAATTACAATCCTAATCTCTATAGGAAATGTTATTTTAGTTTTATTAAAATCAAAATAAATAAGTCTGACATTATTTGTGACATTTAACTACATAGCTTATTACATTTGCCTTTTTGGTAAGACGCTTTAATGTTGTTGAACATATATAGCATTTCTAAAATGTGCACATTTAAAAATCTTATATAGGTACATATTTCAAAAAAAATGAAAAAAAAATGCTGCCTTATATTTTTAAATTTTATTCCCTTTTTCTATTATGATTCAATTTTTCAAACAAAATAAAGATAGATAAGGTATTTTTTTCTATTTACAATGTTTTGAAAAATGAATACTTTTTATTGCTTTCTAATAATTACTGATGATGAAGTGACGCTTACATTTATGTGATACATTGCCGTGTTAACTTTGCACCCTGCACTTCAATGCATCGCATACTTGTTCTAAGAAATAATATTTTAGGGCAGAAACTATGAAATCTAAATACAAAAATATACATTTATGACTGTAATTATTTTTTTATTTTTTTGGTTCATGATATATTACTACGAATTCTGCGAAAAAAGTAATAATTTAAATTATTTATAAAATCTAAAAAAAAATAATAACTTAAAAAACCCAATTCCAAACCGGATAAAAATAGCTTATTCTTTGAATTCAACTTCAGATAAGTTAATCTGCACTTCTATCCCTTCCTGTATTTCCATCTGTATTCTGTATGAATTGTTTTGCAGCAGCAAACTGTTTTAATGTTTTCCCATCAGGTTTAATGTTGTCCATTGTAATAGTACAAAACCTTTTAAATTTATCTGAAATTGAGAAACTACCTTTACATTTTAATTTATTTAGTATTATTTTTATTATTATTTTTAATTTTTATTTTAGATGAAATGAAATTCAATCGCAATAAATTAGTCCAAGATGTAATAACTGCTAATTAAACAGTAAGTATTTGCTTCAAAATATCAGCAAATTGGGGAAAAAAAATGTATAACGAAATAAAGAATTTAGCTAGCAACAGATAACGCATCTACAATTTAAAAATCTTACATTTGTTTATATCAATGATTGCGTCTTTATACTAATTTAAATATTAAATTTATATTTAAAATGCATTCGTTTGCTATGATATTAGATATTTCGTCAAGTTATAGATTTCATGATGTATACTAAATAATATAAATCATATTTACAAAAAAGAAAGGTTTTAAGTAAAAAAAAAAAAAAAAGTCTTTTAAAGCAAAGAAAAAAAAAAACCTTTCGCTTATACCAACGAATTTTAAGATTGCTCTTAAACAATGTTTAAGGTAGTGACAGTGTTATATTTATATCAATATATTTATCTGCACATTAGTTCTAACATATTAGTTTAACATTTTTACAGTTAATATCTGACATCAAGCACTATAATAATAATATACAATTACAAATAAGTATGATGATTTATAAAATGCAAATTAAAGTTTGAAAATTTTCAAAATTAAAGACTTTTATATTTTTATAGAAGTTAAAGAGTTTTTTTAAAAATCAGAGTATAACTCAGTTCAGAAATTCCCTGCATTGTATTGTTATATTCAGACGACAATTTTAAATACAAAACTAGAATTCACCACTGTTATAAATAATTCATTATAAATAAATCATCATACCAAAAATAAGTATTTTAATGAACGTTGAAATAATGTTTATGTAATAAATATAAAATCACGTTTTGTTTATGATATATCTTATTGATTACGCAATAAATGTTTATGATTTGCAATATGATGAATTTTTGGATTTAGAAACCGATTTAGATGAAATTATAAACTATTGAATCAAGATATTATTCCAAAGAAAATACTCATAAGTAACTAACCTTTTCTTTAAAAAAATGTAACCAGTTAAGTTTCTTTATAAACGTTTACATAGAAATACGATTACTCATATATTGTTAAATACAGTTGTTTAGATCAGTAACCACAACTATTTCTTTGCAATTCAATATGTAAAACATATTTCTATCTAAACAATGAATTCCAGTTAGTTTGATTTAACTTTTCCAATGTAATTATTATTTTAATCAGTTGCTGATTATTCTTTGTGCATGACTTTATAAGTGATTGTTGGTTTTAAATTAAATCAATATAAAAGAAAGCTTTTCCTTATAGAACGTATTTAATATTTAAAATGTGATGTAGGATTGTTTATCAGAAAAAAAAGAAAAATGTTTTGACTAGATTTATATTTAATTTTATGGAGTGCTTGTGCTCTCACAGAAACGGGACAATAATCTGTTCCTTGAACTAAATTATGATGCAAATTTGTACTCACATTCCACACGCTCTGAAATTTCGAAGATGATAGATTATAGCTAAATAAACAGAACTTAAAAATATTTTTCAAGTTCCTTAAATGATGATATTATAAAAGCGAAAACACTAAAATAAAGTTATAGGAAATCGTTAAATAATTATTAAAACTGAAAACACTGAAAAACTTCAATAACTGAATAACTATAATAGGGTCAATAATCTGCACCTTGAACTAAATTATGATGCAAATTTGTTCACACGTTCCACGCGCTTTGAAATTCTGAACATAATAATTTCTATTTAAATAAACTTTACTAGAAATATTTTTCCTATTCTTTAAATAATAATACTTTAAAAACGGAAACATTGAAATAATGCTATAAAAATCATGAAAAAAAAATTTAATGAAAAATTAAATATTTAAACGGAGAATAACTGAAAAACTCCAATAACTGAAATACTAAAATCGGGTCAATAATCTATACCTTGAGCTAAATTATGATGCAAATTTTTGCATGTGTTCAACACACTCTGAGATTTTGGACAGATTAACAGTGATGACAACTTGATCCGCTTTATAAAATAGTATTTTCTAGTGATAACGAAATTTAAGTTACTTATACTACTTTATTATTATACGAAATTAAGTTTAGTATTTTTCATTTAAAGTAATTTTCCCACCACTACATATAAAAAATTTAAAGTATCACATGAAATACAACTTAATTTGCAATTATCTCGTGATTTTAAGGTGTAATTATTCTTATTCTGCAAGTTTTACAATTTAAATCGCTACCAATTTATTAATACACTTTGCAGAAAGTGGAACAGTTGACGTCCTTGGAATAGGTTACATTTAACTTTACTTACAGTAATTTGCAAGTTCTTTAAATGATAATAGTTTAAAAGCGGAAACGTTGAAACAATGCTATGAAAGTCATAAAATAATTTGGAAAATATTATAATGTTTTAAACGACTATAATGGAATGACTTCGAAAAATATTTAAATAATTACTAAATAACAGAGCAGAGAAAACATTTTAAGTATCGAGAATTAGTAACAAATTATAATCATATTTGGTTTAGTGAGCAAAACCTACGATTCATTTTCTTTCACTTATTCTTATAAACTGAATGTTTGTTACAAAAAGTGAACCCCAGAGGCTCCCAGAGAAATACTAATTCTTGTAAGTACCATTAAAAAGAAGGTTTGAAACCTCGTAGATTGAAAATTTGTTGACGTAGTGAAACATTTAAGGTGTGAATCAATCTACTTGCACTATCGAAGAAAAATCTCTTGAATCAATTTAGAAACACAATATCAGTGCCTTTGCCTTGAACGATAATTTGGAGCCAGATTCGTTAGTACCATTATTAGGAGCTAAGTTTAACTAAGTTCCCGTACGATTTGAGCCATAATATCGTGTAATAAAACTTAAGTACAATAATATGGTTTAACTCAACCCCATATTAACTTTATTCCAAATTTGAAAGATGTTAAGGTTTAAAATATTTCAGATTTTTTGAAAGAGCACACAGGGAAAAAAATATGGTAAAATTTCCGGACTGTATGGTTATGATATTTCTGGTAAAAAAATTCCACAATTCTGGTAAATAAAACTAAAATGTACAGTATATTGAAAGAAAAAAAATTTGGTAAACTTTTCATTTATATGATAATGGTTTACCGGAAATTATGGTTTTCAAAATTATGGTTCTTATTACCACACATGTAGTAAAAAAAAAAATTGGAAATAAAATGGAAATTGATCTGAAAAAATGGTTTTTATGCCATGCTCTAAGGTATCATTATAAAAACACATTTTATCACATTTACCAAATGCTATCACATATTATAAAACTATATTTCATTGTTAATTTTACCAAAATCATTTCTAAAGTGCTTCGATAAAAATTACCATGCTTTTTAGTGCTCTGATAAAGGCAGAAACACGGTAAATGTTACCATATCATTGTAGTTATTAAGTTACTTTTTTTCCTCAGCGCATAAAAACTTTAATAGTGTCTTCATGATTTATTTACTTATAATTATGCTTACTAATATATTTAAAACTCATTTATTTATAAAAATAAACGAATATTATTTATTTAAAATATTTTTTTATTATTTTTCTTATTTGAAACAAAACAAAAAGTATTTTTAAATTTTCGAAAATCAAGCTACTCTTTTCCGAATTGGGGAAAAAAAGAGGAAGGAAAAAACAAAGGAAAAAGACAATTTAGTTAAAAACAGTCGATGAATATTGTAAGAAAACATGATGTTTTTCTCACAACTTATAAGTAAGTTTCAAGAGTTGAAGTCAAGAGTTAAGAGTTGAAATGTGTTTTAAGATTTATGGCTTTGCACATATTCTTATTTAAATGATGTTCATGGTCTAATTTATAAATTTTCTTTTAGAAGTAAAAAAAGCAATACTACGGTTTATTACTGTCGATAAATTTAAAAAAATTCTAACAATACATATTAAGAAACAAATAGTATATAAATAACAAATAAATAATCAATATTGTAATAAATTTATATATAAATACATTTATGTTTCATTATTATTTCTGAGAGAAATTTAATAATGAAAATTAAATGCACTGATATAAAAATTTGACAAAAAAACAAAAACCAGTCGGATATTAACCAGTCGGATAAACGGATATTTTGTGAAAACACAATTTACCTTATTTTAATGCTATTTTTGCCAAATATTAGGAATAATAAAAAATTTCAGAGTTATTGATTTAATGCATGAACTATTTTACTGTAAATTATTAGCAAATTTTAATATTTATGAATTTTAGTATCAAAAATACCAGCGTTCAAAAGTGTGAAGTTTCTTTTTTAAAGGATAATCTTATTCAAAGTAGTATATTTTAAGTCATATGCATATTTTTCTACTTTTGCAAAATAAATACTTCAATAAGTTTTACTTAGTAACTTTAACTAACTAAAAAAGTTTTACTTACGCGGGTGTATTATATATATGATATAATTTACAGAGACCTTAAATGATTAAGTATGAAACGTTAGCAGTGTAGACAATTAAGTATAAGAAGTGAACTTAACAGTAATATTTATAATAGTGATTTCCTTTAATTTATAACTTATTCTATGATTTTAATAAATACTTATTTTATTCTACACATATACATTATACTTATGCATATTATACTATGAAACGTTGCGTAGCTTTGAAATTAGTTTTCACAAAAATTTTCAAAACGTATAAAAAACGTATTTATGTTACATTTTTACTTCAATATAGAGATTTCATAATAGTTTGTTTTTTGCTAAATTTATATTATAATTTTTGTTTTCTTTTTGTCGAATAAAAAATTTAAAGTATACACATTTATTTTATTTATATAAGTTATTGTATATAAACAATAGTAAGATTAATTTAAATTTTCTTAAAAATTTTATTTGGTTTAGACGCGTTTTTTGTCGTTTAATAAAGATTGACAATCTATTGAATTTGTTTAGATTTTTCTTTTTGCTTTAAAAATTGTTTGTATTGTTTGTCCAAGTGTTTTTTTATTTTTATAAAGTACTATTTTCATACTGTAATATAATCTTATTAGCTTTTATACTAATTTATACTGTTAGTTATCCATGTGAAATTTTTATAATCTACATATCATAAAAATGTTTTCATGAATTCTACTTGTTGCTTAAATAATATTTTGCGAAACATAAAAGCACATAAGAATATTGATTTGCTTGTTTTTGCGCACTTCAGTTGTTTCTTTAATTATCATTTAGAGCAAAAAATTATGCTTTAAATCCTAATCACAGATTATATAAAATTTACCAAGTATTTATAATGCTTATTTTATAAAATTTTCCTTGTTCAAAAGAATAATTTACATGTTACTTTATGATATCTATATATTATATGATATACTTTCATTACTTTAATATGTGGCTTAAAAAAGCTTATCTGTTTACATATGATTTCTGATTTATATAAAATTTGCATGTTATGAAGGTCGGTATTTTTTTTTTTTAAAGTAATTGCTTCAATTTAAAATTAAAAATCATAATAACCCTTTGCATAATTTTTTATACGAATTTTGTATAATATAAAATTCATTTCTTTCTTTTTTATTGCTTGCTTTAATGTAAAATTCAAAATCTCAATTATCATTCTTTTAATTTTTTCTTTGTTTTTATACGAAGTTTCCACACTATGAAATTTAATAATTTGATATCTATTTATTGCTTTAACGAAAGAATTAAAATCACTAAATTCATTCCATGAACTTTTCGTGTTAGTTTTTTACATGAAGTTTGCACACTATGAAATTTAGTTATTTGATATTTGTTTATTTAATATATTTAACAAAAGGTTTAAAATCACTAAATTCGCTGCATGAACTTTTCGTGTTAGTTTTTATATGAAGTTCGAATGCTATGAAATTAACTTGTTTACTTTTTAAAAGACTGCTTTAGAAAAAAACTCAAAATCATAATTGTAACTTACATGAACTTTTGTGATGTGAAGAAGATTTCAATCTTGAGTAGCCGACAGAAATGTCTGGTTGACCAACCAATAAATCACACATGTCGATCAAAGGTCATATTGTGAATAAGCACTAATTTCCAATGTTTGCATTTGAAACTAATTACACAGCAAAACACTTTTTATAAATGTGATGTCTAATAGTTGAATATTTATTAGTCCACAATCTGATTGTCAGATAATTTTGTCCATTGAATGTTTGAATAATCAATGTTTACAGAGCATCACCTGTGCTTCCTCATCTTTTGATTCAAGAATAACACAACCTTAAAAGGATTCTTTTGTCGTTAGGTAAATTGTTGTCTTTTTTTTTTTTTTTTTCCTTCAAAGTTTGCCTGTCATATAAGAATGGGGAAAACCGAGAATAAATTAGTTTTTCGATGGTGATTAGGTCGCGTTTGTTGTGGCCCGAAGGACACAATTTGACAGCTTGTCAGCGTGACCGGTTGATGACGAAACTCCTTGACAAGCAATGTCCGGTTCAAAACTGTCAACTTTCCAAGAAACACGTGAGTTCTGCCGTCGAATTATTATTGTGTTTCTTTTCTATAGACGATAATTGGTCAGGAATAAAACATTTAGACTCTCTTGCCAAATGTCAAAAGTGGTCAGATTTTTTTTTCCCTTGTCCTTCCCTAACTTCGAACTTTTTTTTTTCTTTCTTCAAACGATACTCGTTCGACCACACTTTTCGAAGTTCGAACGCGGAGTGAGATTCGCATCTTGCACAACCATCGTTACGGACTTGCGGCAGCGTCCCCTGACGGGTAACCCTTGAAACAAAAGGGATCTTTGGGAAGCGTGATGGGTTGGGGGGAGGGGTTGAAGAGATGATTTCAATCCCCCATTTCCCCTTCTTCAACTTACTCTCCCCCCTATATTTATTCCACCTTCGTCTAACATCGCTCAATTCTTACCGCATAGTCGTTTGCTCTTTTAATCTTTCAATTTTTATTTCGTTTATTTTTTTTATTATTTTTTTTTATCTACTTTCTTGTTTCATTTTCTGGTAGTTCTGGTAGTAAAGAAAAAAGAAGGAGAAAACGCGCACTAACGCACTTATATAAAAGCATCGAAAAATATGCAATTGTTTCATTGCACATAGTTGGACAAGGAGGAATACGAAAAAATTTACGAACGGTAATCCATTTTAACATTCTCATTTTAAACATTAAAAGAACATGCTGGAGGTGAAGTAGTGATAGAAAGATAATAATAATTATTATAATGATGATGATTATTGTTGCAAAAAGATTACAGCTCTGAGTTATACGGTTCACAACGAAAACTACAATTATTCGTTTAGGTTTTTATTGCGATTTCTTTTATGAATAGAAACACATTAGTAAAGGATATGACAAGGATTTTTAAAAAAGAAGTGCAAGTAATGCAATTAATTTTCTTATGATAAAAGTAAAAATGCATAAATTAGTTTAATGAAATAATGTAATAATACATGTTTTAATTATGATTTTTGCGCTAAATTTATAGCTGAGGTTACAGAACCAGTAATTTAAGTAGAAATAAAAACGGTACAAAACTCTCTACGCGAATTTTTTTATTTTTTTTATTTTATTTTTTTTTCGAAATTCAAAATTTCAAGCCCGATAAGAAGTTTTCCCTGAGGTCATAATTTTGGACGAATTTAAAAATATTTAAAATTCATGGAACAAGCATAAAATTTAATTTTTAAGGGTCAAAAATATTTTTTTAACATTTATTCTTAATATTAAAGGGAAAAAATTTGAAATTTATGTAAGTTTCCAACTTTAAATTTCATTAACAAATATGTATGGTTTGATTTTTCAACCCAATCCTGAAGTTATTATTATATTAGATTACTTTCGAGTGAAGCTCTAATTTGCGTATAGATTTCATGGGTAGACTGTAAAAATTTCGGTTCAAATCACGGCATAAGCTATCGGTGCATCCATTTTAAAATCTATTTAACCGTAAAATATTATGTGATAATTTTTATAGAAATTTTTATTTAATTAGAGTGATTCAGTGATTTTCTGGTAATTATTGGTGTAAAAATTACAGTATATAAATTTTTTCTGCAACATGTTTCGGAAAGTAGGGATTTTACAGTGTACGGTAAAAAGTGCCGGTACACTGGGTGCCAGTAATTTGAAGTTATTATTATATTAGACTATTTACGCGAGAGGTTCTAGTTTGCATATATATATTTCAAAGATACACTGTAAAAATTTCAGGATCAAATTACGGTATAAAGTACTGGCACATTGGGCGTGTCATTCGTAAAATCCATTTTACCGTCAAATCCATTTTTTACCGGCATAATATTTTAATATTATGCCGTAATTTTTACATAAATATTTGTTTATTTTGAGTGATTCAGTGATTTTACAATAATTTTTGCTGTAAAAATTACAGTATATCAATATTTTTTCTTCCGTAGCATGTTTCGGTATGAATGGATTTTACTGTAAAAAGTACCGGTACCATGAGTGCTAGTATTTTTCACAGTAATTTGGTCCGGAGTTTTTTACAGTGTACAAGAAAAAAAAATTCGAAATAAAAAATTTCAAGCCGTGAAAAAGCTTTTTCTCGGGTCTCATACTTACCAAAATATTTTTAGACAAAATAAAAAATATTTAGAATGTCTGGAGAGAGACTAAAATTTCATTTTGTGGAGTCAAAAACAATATATATATTTTTTTTGGGCATTTATTTTTTTAAAAGAAAAAACTTAAATTTCAAATTTTTTGAATTGAAAATGTCAAAAAAAAAAAAATAATAATTATGATTTCCAAGCTTAAAAATTTAAAGTTTATAATGTAAAGAAACATTAAGAGAAAAAATGTCAAATTTTAATAAATTTCAAGCATTTAACATAAAAACCTTAATTTTCTTTAACAAATCAATATATTTTCAGGTAAATCATTAGGTTGTTATTATATTAGATCATTTTCACCCTGAAATTCTAGTTTACATATAGATTCCGAAATGATCAAATGATATATTTCAGATATTTTTATTTTTATTTTTTTTTTACTGTTAATTTTTTTTTTTTTTTTTTTTTTTTTGAACTTTAGTTTTGAACTTAAAAGCAGAATTTAGTTTTATATTTAAGTTTTAAAAAAATTACAAATTTTCGTTTGTGCTCCCCATATTGTTTCGAAGAAGAAAAAAAAGAAAAGCATCAAATTTTAATTTTTTAGCAATAGCATTGTGCAATATTATTTAAAAAATTAAAAGCTACCAATCAATTAAAGGGTAAATTGCGAGACTATCATTTGCCGCTTTTATAATGTATTCATGTTTATTTATTTATATTTTTTTTTATATGTAAAAATAGAAAAAAAAGTATCAAAAAATCTCCTCGTTTGCTTTCAGTTTCAGATCGTAAAGGCACAAAAGATAAGAACATTACGCAAACCGGACAATCGTCGATATTTCACTACATTCGTGACCATCGCAGATAATATTTATTATTAAATATGTATGTGGGGAAATTCTGAGCTGCTTCTTCTTTTTCTTGAAAAAAAAATTATTAAAAGAATATTTTAAATTTATTACCACTATTATAAATTCGTACGACTTTGTATAGATTATATGAAACTGAAAATATTAAAAGACACAATCAGTTAAATTTTAATCTCGCGTCGCAAATCTGTTCTTTAATTCAGATAAAGAGGCAAGTGCCGCAAGACATATATCTAGACTAAAACAATTACATAAAATCATTAATCTATAACCTTCATTCGTTTCTTTTGGGTGAGTACGATTTGTTTTTAACTAAAGTGATAGATATAGTAGAAATTTCCAACAAAGCTAAAGCTCAAATGCATTATCATTTTATTTATAGAACTGTGATAGTTTATTCATTTGCATTATGAAATTTATTATGAAGAAACAAGAGATTCGAGCATTCAGTATAATATATTAAAAATGTATATATATCTACATTTTGATTTGAAATAACACATTTGCGTTAGTTTAAGTATAAAGTGGTAGCAAATGGTAGAAAATTTCAAACTGGTTTCAGCACAAAAGATGTACCAAAAGATTTTTTTTAAAGTTATTTTTTACATTGGGACAATTTTTTTGATCACTTTTAAGAAATTTATTCTTATGAAATTTAAATTACATTTTAAAAAAAATCTCCACTGAAAATAGTTAAAACTGAGAAAATTTTTCCAGAAAAACCTGAAGGCTGGCAGCTAGGAAAAGCAGCACAATCGAATTCATTAATGGAATACTGTGTGCGATACCTGTTAAAAATGAAAATAATTTAGTCGTTAGTTTTTATGTGCCACTTCTTTTATTAAAATAAAATTTTAACTATTTAAGTACGCTGTCGTCAGTTAGATTTCAGTAGTTTATCTTTAAACATATGTAAGATATATATCAGCAATAAATGTGGTGAATTTTAAATGTAATGGAAACTTATACGAATTTATGTGCCATCGATTAGCGCTAAATATTATCACTTCAATGCTTGTTTCAAGGGTGTGTCTTTTTTAAAGAAGTTTTTATTTCAAAGGTTTTTAGGTACGAACTGGTAGCTAAAATTGGTTTGTTCATTTTCGTCTTTAAAATGTAATTTCTTCTTTAAAAATCTACAAAATTTTCTTTAATAAAAAAACATAAAACTAATAAAGATATTAACAAACAAAAAAAACAAAAACAAAAAAAAAAAAGATATATCAGTACCTAAATTCTACCATTAAAATAGAAAATTGTATAGTCTAAAAGATCAGAAAGAACTATTATTAAATAAAAGTCGAAACATATAATCATGTTAGATCAATAACAAACAACTATATCGGTAATAACACCTATTTTTGATAAAAGGGGGAAAGTCGTTGTTTCTTTAATCATACATTTTTTGCTTCTCCGAAACAATTTCGGAATTCAGTAATTTAAAATCAAAGGCCAATGTGTAAATAATTGCGCCAAATTGGCTTACAATACAGTCGCCGCGTGAGCATTTAGATATTGCCAAAAGGTAAAGAAAACTGTTTTGGTGAAGGACATTTAATTACTTAGGGCGCGGCGTTTTATCATCTATAAATTGTAGATTCGTGGTTGACATATCGCTTGTATGAGTACGAAAAAGGTAAATTGTTCAACGAATTCGACGACATGAACGGAATAAATTAATTCAGTTTCAATTGAGGTTTTTCTTTGAAGTGGTAATCGTAGCAATCCACACTTTGCGTATCCGGGGTTAATTTTGTCATCTCTATCACGTTTGAGGAATGTAGGTGGCTGATGATGATCAATTTTTTTCAAAATCTTTTATCTTGATCATATTATTACTATAGATTTTAGCTCAGTTTTTAATCATAAACACGAAAATAGAAAGATTTAACAGTGTTTTCCAAAAGGAAAAAAAAAAAAAGAAAGAAAGAAACAGTTGAACCTTTTAATGCAGATGTGGCACCGGTGCCTCTTTTACATAATTTTTTTCCTGATACTCTAATTACAAGCACAAATATATATATTGGTACTTTTGATTATAAAAAAAAAGTCTAACAGTTACTAAAATTTTTTTTTTCGATTATCGGACTTATAAATATAAGTGAACTAAATTTGAACTGAACTATAAAATCAAAAAAAAAAAAAAAAAAAAAAAAAGTATTTTGATTTTTTTTTTCCATTCATATGCAAAAAAATTTCGATAATTTTTTTTGAAAATTAAAGAAATTTTAATGATGAATAAGTGTTTCTCATAGATATAAATAACTTCAAATAAGTGCAAATTCTAAAAATTATTGTTTGGAAGTGAGTTGCGTTTAGAAGATTTTACCTTTAACGCAGAAAAAGACACCGGTGTTTAATGCTGTAATTCATATCCATAAATTGTTAGAATACTTTATGTAATATTTTTCACTTAATGTGCTCTAAATTAATGCAAAATAACGAAAAAGTTAAGATAAATATGTTTTATAAAAATCCTGCATCAAGGGGATGAGTGCTTTTTATTTCAGGTAAAGTTATCATTTTTAAATTTGCATACTATCAAGCCTTAAAGATAAGCTACATTTTAGAACGTGCAAATAGCAAACATATTTAAATGTTATTAAACTTTTATAAGAACTGCACCATTTGGCGAGATTTTTCCCCCAAATGAAAATGATCAAAATCAATAGATAGTTCGGTGCTTGCAACTAGAGAAGAAGTGAAGTGATTATGCCTAACCACGTGATTTAAACCAGATTAAAATGTATACCTGCAAGCGACGTCATGCGTGTGTGTCGGACGTGATTGGCTTATGAATTGACAAATAACACGATTTACCCACGACGACGTCACTTGTAGGTATCCAATTATTAGTTTTTGCAAATTTTTATGGGCCTAGATAATTCAGTACTGTTTTATTTTATTTTATAGTCATCGTTGAGCAGTCGACCCAATTAGCATTTAGAATTAAGCATCGTTGTAATTTCGTAAATATTAAAAAATTAGAACACAAAGGAACACAAATGTATTTTTATACTTTTTCTTACATTAATTGAAAAATATGTCTCTGCAAATGTCATCGTCATGTTAGAATGAAGCAAGCTAATTGGAAATATTTTCAGTCAATTCTAATCTGCTTGATATTTTTTAGCTTATTACAATCAGTTTATATTGATTTAAAGTAATTAGGAACTACTTAGAATTACCCAATCTGACTGAACTTGATTAAGCTTATTGCTATATTACTATAAACTTTTAATAAGGCTAATCACTAAATGATTATTGACCAATATGCCCTTCCTTCTCTGGGCTTATTATAAACTGTCTGAAAAAAATCAGACTTATTGAGAAATGAATGGCAGATTTTCTAACAAGCCAAACAGCGTGTAGGCTCACAACAATAAGCGTAAAAAGTATCAATCTGATTAAAAGGCGCTGGATGCATTTCCACTTAGCCTCATGCATTTGAAAAGAAATAAAAAAAAAAAAATAAATAAATAAAAAATAAAAAAAAATTAACGGCTGTTTGCAAAATATCAAGTTTTTCAATGGACAGACCATGGGTTAAAATCCTCTTGCTGTCGTGCTAACTGTGGAAGATTTTCATGGTTTTCCTCTTCATGTAACGGTAATGAGGGTTAGTTTCATTAAAAAGTACTCCAAGATTACTAGTTGGCCCCAATGCTTTTCCCAGAAGTTTTCTTGTCTTCTGGGTTGGGTTAAAAAAAAGGCTACGGAGTTGTACATTGGCAGCCGTAAACTCAAAATTGAGTCAACTGTTCAACACCAGTTATATATATATATATATATATATATATATATATATATATATATATATATATATATATATATATATATATATATATATATATATATATATATATATATATATATATATATATATATATATATATATATATATATATATATATATATATATATAAAATTAGCCTACGACATATTTATCAGAATCCTTGTATATTAGAATATAAACAATAAAAATTTAACAATAAAAACTAAAATTGGAGACATATATATATTTTAAAAACATACAGATTCAAAATTTTTAATCTATTTTTTATCAGTTTAACACACCCATACCTTTTAATGATTTAAAGATTACATAAACATTTATTTAAATAATGAAAGATGTTATGACGAAATATTGTGAACGCTAATATTTTGCAAAATTAAAAGTATAATTTTATCGCTTTCATCTCATTACCATTCAAAATTAACTATTCTCTGGTCGTTCGTTTTCAAATACAAATCCGCCTGATTTTTTTTTTTTTTTTTTTAATGAGTTCTTAAGTCATCGTCTGCATAGAGAGGGTGCAGCGGCAAGAGTTTACCTGCCTACCTGTGCTTTAGTTTTCGTTTGTCTCTTTAACCTTTTGTCATCCGTCAATGCAGGACTACCCCGCCCCGACGCCAAGTCGTTTTCGCCAGACGGGGGTGTTCGGTTGGAAAAAAAAGTAAAAGAGAAAAGGGTGGGAGTGTCTAAAAATCGTCTGCCTAAATTGTGAATCCATCTACTTTCACTTGTACCGCTGGGTCACTGGACCACAGGGGTTTGTGTTTTTTGCACTTTCAACAGTTCCGACAGATAAAAGAAGAAGGGGGGAATGGAACAAAAGAATATTTGACCGAAAATTAGGGGTTAGTTTACCACCCTTCCATAGGCGAGATCAATAACGGAATTTTACATGGCAGGTAAACAAGATCTAATCTTTAACTTTAGAGTTAGGTTATTCACCGTGAAGTTAGTGCTGTGGCTTTATAATTAAAACAATATTTTTGTTAACCAATGGCAAATAGCTGGAAAATTTTATTTATTTATTTTAAATTATGCCTTGCGATAGCATTTACTAGTTTTAGGCATGACTTTTCAAAAATGTAAAGAATACGATACAAAAAATATTACTGGATTAAAAATTTTATTCTCTTCAAAAATATATAAATAAAAATAACAATGGATATTCTTCAAGTGCTCAAAAGCAGGCACACATTTTCAAGACTTGTCAGGCGTGAATGAAGAGAAACAAAGGTGATTTGAAATATAAAACGTAATGTTGCCAACGAAAAATGAAAAAATAAAAGAGATAAACTAATCTGAAAAAACCACTGTTGCCGAGAGAGAAAAAAAAGATGAAAAACAGAACAAGAAAAATCACTTGTATTTCAAATCGCTTTTATTTCTTCTCATTCAAGTCTGGCAAGTCTTGAAAATGGACCCCTGTTTTTGAGCTCTTGAAACTTGTCAACTGTTATTTCCTAGTTTTACATTTTTAAAGTGAATAAAGTTTTTAACCAAGTAATATCTTACCTACTAAATTTCTTGGGATTTAAAAGAATTAAGAAATTGATACAATAAACGATTATTAAAAACAGTACAATAAATTTTCATTAAAACATTTAAAATAATTCAGTTAATAAAAAATAGCGAAATAATTATTAGGAATAGATGTAAACAGCTGAAAAGAAACTTTATTGATTCGAATAATTTTTTATCCTTAATTGTATTTTGATCTGAAGTCATGTATTTTTTCAAAATTAAAGTGATAGAAAGAAATGTCCGCTTGATGTAAACAAATATGTACCACCACTTTTTACATATAAATTGTATTATGCATAGACTACAATTTATGATTGAGTATTAGTAAAGCTAATTTTACCTATTTTTTTCATGTTTATTTTCCTAGTTTTTTTTTCCTTCAAATAAATAGAAGGTTATAATTTAAGTATTTCATATATTTGTATTTGAATTTATATCGGAGAGACAAAGACCTGTGAGAAGTATTTCGATCTGAAATAATGCATTTGTAGGGATGCCTCCTGGCTCCCTAAAATTCCTTTAATAATATTGGTAGCGATTTAAATAGTAAAACTTCAAAAATAAGAATATGTATGCCCATTCTTTAAAAGTGTTAACACGAGATAACGACAATAAAGTTGTATTTCATATGATACTTAAAAGTGGTGGGAAAATGACTTAAAATGAAAAATACTAAACTTAAAATAGCTTAAATTTCGTTTCCGCTGGAAAATAGTTTTTTACAAAGCAGAGTAGGTTGGCATCTCTGCTTTTTCAATATTTTTTAAAATTAAAATCGTAGTCACATTAGATATTTTCATATTGACTTAAAAGCTAATTCCACATCATCACATGATTTTTTCACACCACATCACATCACACCACATCGCATCACTCCACGAGGCAGCTTAACCCCGCAGCCTTGTAATTTCGAACCCATTCCAGAAGACAAGGAACTTGTGGATCAAGCATTGTCACAAATTCGCTTTCCCGGAGGACTTTTTGTTGGAATAATCGTACTTATGTTTGCATGGATAGTAAAACCTTCATGGTTAGCCAGTGGCGAAGGGAAATTTAACCCACGATTCCACTAACAAATCTACCACTGAGGATATTTTGTGACCGGTCCGTGTCTGGAGCAACATTTGTAACGGCAAGCCATCGTATTCACTTGAGATATTCAAATAAGGGATTATAAAAAATTATTTATGCGAATAAGAAGAAGAAAAAAAACTGCATAAAAATCTATCGAACTGCTAATGTAGAAGACTGGGCGAAGAATATCAAAACAAAGAGATTACTTGATGAAATTTAGTGTGTTTAATAATTGCCATTTAACTTCTTTCAGATTTCTCTGAAATCAAGCTGGTTTCTGTCTCGCTTTTCTCAGTTTTAATTCGTAATATTTTGATATGGTTTTGTTTTTTCTTTGTTAAAATAATAATTTGACCCCTCTTAAAATATATACTATTTTTACTTCATTCTTAATAAGGATTTTAAAAATATGTATTAAAGGTTGTTATTACTGAACACTCTATAGTTTAAAATTTTTTTTTTAATGAGTATGTGGTTTTATAATTGAGGGAATTCGGGCACACATTTTCCCCCACCACACATGCTGAAAATCGGCTTATTCATTGAAAAAGGCAGTATTCTAAAATGCATTTTTCTAACGTGCAGGATCACTAGAGAGTTAAAATACATAAAGATATATTGCTTTCGAAATATTCTTTAATCATCAACAAAATTAAAAATACTACATTATATTAAGCCCGTAGTGAAAATGTATACGCTTTCTGCATTCATTTTTAGTATTTCGTAGTATTTCATTTTTAGATTTAAAGTGTTAAGAAGTTTCTTTTTAATTCTCGGATTTATAAATTTAATTCATTATGATTTTAACTACTAGTAAATGCGAATAAATCAATGTTATATATAAATCAAGTTATGGAAATGAAAATAGAGATGCCAACTTGCTCCAGACAATGGATAAATATTTTCGAGTGTTAGTCTTTAATGTATGATTCCTGGTTCAGTAAGTTCAATTTATAGGGTTTTAATTTACCACTATTTCTAAATAATTCAAAGGCTTATGTGATAGTACATTAAAACCATGGCGAGCCTTTTAAAAAATTGGCAAACTTAACCAAAAATCTGCAAATTTTAGTTCTCTACCGTTTTTAAACATATTTTGTCGACTCCGGTGCAGTTGGCATTTCTGCGTAAAGGAGTACAGTTGCAATCTACAAATGCATTTCAATTTCATCTTTTACTACCACTTGGAAAATATTTCCTCTGAAAGGATAAAAGTTGGCATGTCTGCATTACTGCCACCTCTCCCGATTTTTGGAAAGGATTTTGTTTTGACTTTTAAAGTGCTAACAAAATTTATATTTTTATATTTAATTTTTGAAAATTTGTTATTTCATTTCTAAAATTTTGATCTAAAATGATTCTCACTATAATTAAAACATATAAATCGAAAGCTTGGTAACCAATTGATATAATTTGTTTTTCGATGCTGGTGTGATTTTTAAAAATCTGCACACGATTAACAAATTACGATTAAACACGATCAATTACCACTTTGAAAAACTTTCCTGAAAAAGCGCAGATGTAGGCAGCTATGCGTATGTAACTTATCTTTTCTAATCTGGTGTTGCCAGATCATTTCTTTTTAACATCTCTGTCGGAGGAATTTGGAGGATCACACTTCATCGTGACATTATCTTAAATGGTTGTCATCGAGTTCAAGCCTAGTTTTTTGATGTGACGTTCGTGAGATAAGAAAATGATAAAACTCCGAAATCTAAATTAGATCTTGTTATTCATGTCAAAAACTGCATTAGGACAGGTAGCTTGTGCAACATCAGTATTAGGGACAATTTAAACACCCTGTTTTTCGTTATATTTACCGTACAGTCTGCAAAAAACGGACAGCCCAGAAAAACTTTTGATCTAATGATCGGATCTTTACGTTCAAGGACTCAATCTTAATGGCTTGTGGAAGTGTCCTCAGGTATGCCAATTAATTAATACAAACGATATTTTAAATTACGAAATCAGACGCATAACTGCTAAGAGGATTTCTCTGTCAATTTCATGCCATACAGAACAAAGGATTCGAGTCCCAACGTTGACACCACAATATTTCTCCATTCCCTTCAACAAACATGAAGAGTTTCCAGCGTCCTGCACTCCCCAATTTGTTACCCTGGACTATAAGAATAGGATATTCTCATTCACGCATAGATGGCAGTACCATAAAGCTTCTGAACTATATCCAATGCCCAATTAAATTTCTTTGTTTGCGGTTTTAAAACCATGCTACCTGTAAATGGTTGAAATTTCGTAAAGTTAATAAATGTTTTTTACAGAAAACTTTGCGGTTAATTGGAAGAACAGACTGCTCCCAGCTATTTTACTATAAGTTTAGAATAAAAATTCTTACAGTGCATTAAAAAATAATTTTTCCGTATTCCTATCTATGATATTAAAGTGTCGCGAAAAAAGAAAAAGTCTTTTGTAAAGTATATATTTCAAGTCTTAAAAATTAAACAATTTTTAATAAGATTTCAACGAAAAATTATTTAAGACTTTGCTTCCAAATCTACAACCACTCGAAAATAAATAATAAACTAAATAAACGGAAGAAACTGCCAAACTATTATCTTTTATTCAAACGCTGTTTTCACGCTTGACTAGAGAAAATCCTCGCTTTTCATCTTCATTTTGAATATTGTCTTGGCAAAGGAGGAAGTTTAAAAAACACATTTTAAAAATGGGCAAATAAATTATCAACAATCAGCTTCAAAAACCTTTCAAATCGACAAACCACACTTCACAAACCACACTTCACAAAACACATCGTTTTTATTCATTTTTTGCCTGGTGGTTATCGACCTCTGGACAACGACGAATGTTCAAATAATGAACAATCGCTAAACGAATATACACGGGCACCGATCGAAGCTTTTTGGCCGGAACTGCGACTGAAATCAAGACTTCGAAAGACCACCGTATTTGTCTTGCCCTTAATTGGAGTTATTAATTTTTTCCTTGTGCACTTTTTTTTCCTTGCCGTATATACCTTCCATTGAAGAGTGATCCAGAGTTAGTGATAAAGATCAGCTCCAGACGAACTTATTCTATGCTCTCTTTTTCTCACATGCGCGAACTTATTCTATACATCAGACCATTCATTAGGCGAAAGACAATTCTGGGAGAAATTTAGAAAGAATGTCGCGGGATAGTCTGTCGAGGATTTTTCTATCTAAACCAATCAGATTTTTTGCAATCTTCATTACAATTAAGAGCGTAAACATTCCATATTCGTAATTCAATTACTTAAATGTAATAGCTACCATTAATATTTCAGTGCATTCTTTAGATTTTGCAGGTGGCAAAATTTAATTAAATAATGATGCGATCATAATTTGTTTTAAATGTGCTGTTTTGTAAATAATAATAACTAATTTTTTCTCTACATGTTCAAGATATATTTTCAATCCATAGATTTATGATAAATGATACTTAAATAATAAATTCCAACGTATTATTGTTGAATGTTATATGTAATATGTATAAATTTTGAATAAAAAAAAATTAAGATTTGATAATTTTTTTCGAGAATTACTAACTGTTAAACTCGTTTTAAAAAAACTTTACAGGCGGCAGAATATAACTTCAGAGTTAAAATTTGGCATGGAGAAAGGGCCGCATTTCTTTTTGAACTTAAAGCAGATTTTTTTTTTTTTTTTTTTTTTTTTTTTTTTTTTTTTTTTTTACCTGCTGCTCTAAGTCTGGAAGACTTAAAATGTTAAATTGTAAAAAATGTACAAGAAGTTCGATAAAATAAAATAAAAATTCCGATATCATTATTAGTTCAAGAATTGTTTATTGGTACAACATACATTTACAGGCCTGTGTGCTCAATTAAGGCTAATAAACCTTTGTTAAGAACAGGACATCACAGAGGTTTACGGTGGGATTTGAACCCGTCACCTCCACACTTAACAGGGCGTTTGGCGGGCGATACCGCTCGGCCAGGGAGGCCCTCCAGAATTGTTAACTGTTTAACTTCTAATTATACATATTGTAAAAGAAAAAAAAAAAAAAACATTGGTTGATTGACTGTTCGTTAAAATGCAATTATAGAGTTGAAATTTGATGTACTGATAGGACCATTTTGTATTATAATTTTAAGGAGAGAAATTCTTTGTTCAAAAATTTCTATATGTTCAAATTCTTATTCGTCCGAAAGTTGTTGCTAATTTAAGTGATTTTTTAAGTTTTTTTTTTCAAAACAAAATAAATAAATAAAATAAAAATAATAAAAAAATCTTTAAATATTGATTATTTATCCATTGTTATAGAAAATTTATTTTTCCCTCGCAAGATCTTTATTTCTTCCTCTTATAAGCTCGTGCTCCAGTAAAAATCTATCAAAAGTAGAAAGAGGGGGAGAGCGATTACATGTTACTAGAAATAAATCTTAATACTTATCTTGTAATTTTTTTAAAATAAAAATGATTAATTAATTAATAAATAGTGATAAAGAAAAGTTCGAATTGTTATAAGTCTTTTTAACAATTCGAACTTTTTTTTTTTTCATGTTTATGTAATCATCATTTTGCTACGATTAACATATTAACAAATTGTTCTTATAAAAAGTTATTATAATTGTTTATTTTGGTACCAATGTTGGCACGGAAACCAGGGTGATTCCGTGCTTTGCAGAAAATATTGATATTTAAGGAGAAATAAGCAATGATTGTAAGAGAAAGAATTACGGGGTTTGGTTCAATAAAAAAGTTAAATAAAAAAAATCCTCCTAGTTAAATAAAAAATGGAGATGAGTTTGGTTTTTCCATACACTTTTAGAAATTTTGGAATGTATTGAGCAATGGTAGTATTTTATTTACATTGTACTAAAGTTGCATAATGGGATCTTGTCGACGTTCTAGGATACATCTTCGAGGATGATCCGAAGACACGTCATTAGAATTTTGAAGTCCTGCAGAGGAAATGATTCGCCCGTAGTGGCAGTCCGACGACCTGCGCGAAGTAAAGCACTTTACGGTAGAACAGTTTAACGAGAACTGATACCGCTCGGTTTTTATTCAGGCTAATCAAAGTGGTTAACCACTGCGGGATCGGAGTATATTAAAAAGTAATCCAGTGTTTGTGAGATTAGCTCCAAACGAACTTATTCTATGTTCTCATTTTTTTTCTTCTTCGCAATCTTATTCTATTCTCCAGACCACTAACCAGACAAAAGATAATTCCGTGAAATATTTATCGCAGAACGAACAGTTAGCGCCATAGTCTGTTGTGAATTTTTTTATCTATTCCCATCGGATTTTTTGCTATCCTCATTAAAATAAAGATCGAAATCATTCTCAACAGTTAATGCAATTGAGCCGCAATGGCTCACGGGAGAGAGCGTTGGCTTTCCAATGAGGTGAAACGGGTTCGAATCCAAGCGATGGCTGGTTGACTCGAATTCCGCATCCTGCTTGCACCTACCACAGTGCTGACGTGAAATATCCTCAGTGGTAGACGCATCACGGATTAGAGTCCCCTTGTCTTCTGGATTAGGTTCAAAATTACAAGGCTACGACGTTGAACATTAGTAGTCGTAAACCCAAAACTGGGTCGGCTGTTCAACAACGGTTATAAAATATATAAAAAAAGTTAATACAATAATTAATATAAGTAATAGCTTCTTCATTATTTAGAAATTACACGATTATTTTTTTTCTACTTGTTTGATGTTAAAATATTTTTTGAATTGAGATTGATTTATAAAAAGAAATTCACTTAGCTTATTAGCAAACATTAATTTGATTTTTACGACTATTTTTTCGGTGGGAAAGTAGGTCGGATTTTCGAAAGTTTACCCATTGCAAAATGGGCCAGAAGACCATGATCTTTGGCCGAAAGTCAAAATTAAATTTTCAACTAAAATATGTGTAGTCAGTTATAATATCGCCCAAATTAAGTATTCATGATCATTCCAAACATTTTAGTTTACTTTTTGTGCCGACGAGAGTGCAATGTAGTGAAAAATACGTTTAAAATTTTTTTTTTTAAATGTAACTTTTAAATTTATATTTCTGAAATATATATAGGAATTTCACCTTACTGTTGCATTTTTATCAGAGTAATTAGTCTAAAATTATAGTACATTTTTTCAATTTGTTGAATTAGTTAATACTCTTGACAAACTTATAGTTTATATCTCATCATTTGACATTTTACAATGTTTGACTCACTTTCGAAACTTATCTCCAAAAAGTTCCACGAGGTAATTAGCTAAACTTTTTTTTGTTGTCTTCTTTGATGTTTTTTCTTTCGAAAAAACTTGCCCCATTATGCAAAGGTGGACTAAATATACCGAAAAACAAAAATTATGTTTTTTTCATGTTTTCGCGTTATTTCGTAATTAATTCGCGCTATTTTGTAATATTATTTCAGAAATATAATTTGCTTTTCATTTTTAATATAAAATTACGAAAATTATGATATTTTCGTTGCTATATTTAATTATTTAAACGTACTATATTATTTTTTTTTTTTTTAATTTCTGCACGTCATATTTCAGCCGCCATTTTTTTTTTTTTTTTTTTTTTTTTTTTAAATTTTTAGTGTATTTCAAAAATTCAACCATGAATTCAATTTATCTGCACATGAAAACCCCCAAATTTTGAAACAAATTTTATCGAAATACTAATTTTGGCCACGAAACCTTGGATGCTGGCCCACTGTGCAGTGTAAAGAATAGTCTTAAACTTGCGAGGAAGGGGTCAAAAATGCTGATAAAAAATGTGACATTATAGGGGACGGTCTTATAAGTATTTCATTATTATTATTAATTAATTAATTCATTTTTTAATTATTTATTTGCTTATTTTGTCTACCTAATTTTTAATCATACTAATAACCTGAACTAAATAATAATACCTAAATACATTTTTTTTTGGTTTGAAGTCAATGCAAAATGCTTTTTCTAAGCTAAAATGATAGATTAAAGAAAGAAATATCCACTTAGTACATATATTACAGATATATTTCTGTATTAACCACTTTTTTAGAAAGTAATTTTTTTAAACATTATTATAATATTTTTGGCAGGGTATTATGAGTTAAAAGAAAATCCACAATCTTACAACAATATATTAATATTTTTTCTACGAAAAATTTAGCTTTTCAGTCAGGGTTTTTATTAATATACCAATTAATATAACTTTTGGCGCTTCAAAACGACGCAAAATATAAAAATAAAGCTAAAAGATCCGAGATTTTTAGGGCTCCTTTAGGACGTCAGGCCCATTAAATCTCAACTTAAATTTACGACCGCAGTTGAGAAGAGACGAAAATTCCGGGATACACCAGAAGTATTATTTTTACACCCTTTTCTAATGGTCGGCTGGTATTATTCGATCGAATGTTTCAGAATATTTTTCAAGAGGTTGAGGGTATATTTTATGGTGTCGTCCAAAATAGTGTGAATCTGATTTACGCAGAGTCTCTCACGGCTATAGCCTATACATTAAGTTATTATTTTAAATCCCGGGACTATAAATTAAGGTATTGAAGAGTTTCAAAATAGGCTACGGTATGTGAAAAATAATTATACAGAAGTTTACGGCGACACAGTTAATTAAAAAAAAATTTGTTTTTGTATTTGTAATGTTAATTTTTTCTATATTTAGCAAAAAACTTAGTAAGCAAAAAATTATGCAAAAAATTCATAAATTTTTTTTAGTATTTAAGTGCAGATCACTAAATTGAAGTAAAAGTTATTTATTCATTCGACTCATTGACTACAAATTAAAAATGTGCTTATTTTGCCAAACTTGATCTGGTATTATTCGATCGGCTGGTAAGAAGTTATAGTAACTTGAAGAATTTATAGTAACTTGGAAATATTCTTACATTTCCTTTAAAATTCACATTAGTGATAAAATTTATTGTTTACATTCGTGTACGATATATTAAAATTCTAAGTTAACATCTTGACTTCGAAAAATTGGTAAAAGTTGATAGTCTATCAATGGAATGTTTAATTATCTAAGATAAACTATTAAACGTGAATTTATTTTTACGTGTTTTTTAAAATTTTACAGACATCATGTGGCGATTGACGTATAACATTATAAAAGCCTCTCAAATGAAACGCCAAGTAAAGTAAACACTCTAAGGTGAACAGTTTAAATGAGTGTTTCGGAATTTATAGATTTCGCTAGTTGGAAGCTGCGGACGAAAATCAACCTTTATTTCCGGTTGTCAACATATGAAACTTTAAAGATAATTTAGTCAAAATCATTGAAATGTCATTAAAAACCTTTGATCAAGTTCTTTTTTCAAAAAAGAGAAGGAAAAAAAAAAGAATTTGTAACATATACAGTGCCTCTTAGATTTCAAATTTATAAATGGTTCTTCATGAAACATGGGACATTATGTTCATGTATAATTAAATGTCATTTCAGACCTTCATCTTCTCAGTCTTTAAAATAATAACTTAAATAATAATGGATTAATTATTATTAATAATAATAATAATATAGTAAATAAAAAATAATATTTGCTGGACATCTTAAATTCAAAATTTAAAGTAGATTCCCTCCAAAGGCATTTTGTTCAGTACTCAAATTCACTTAAATGTCACTTGGAACCTTCTTTAACTTAAATTTCGAAAAACGAATGTGGGTTTTTAATATATATTTGCTCTGTATCTTAAATTTTAAACTTATTGAAGATTCCATCATGAGCCTTTTTGTCTATCATTTAAATTCACTAAAATGTCAATTAGAACCTTCATCTACTAAATTTTTACGAAAAGAACATAGATTTTTGTAGATGTATATATTTGCTCTTCATCTTAAATTCTAAATTTATTGAATATTCTATCGTGAGTCTTTTTGTCCATAACTCGAATTCACTAAAATGCCACTCCGAATCCTCATTCATTAAACTTTTCAGAAAAGAATGTAATTATTTTTGGAAACATCGTGGCCAAAATTAGAATGTAAATATTTTTGTTCTGCATCTTAAATTTTAATTTTTTTGAAAAAATTAATAACAATAAAAAATAAACAAATGTAAATTTATTGAAGATTACATCGTGAGTCTTTTTGTCCATAACTCAAACTCACTTAAAATGACACTTGGAATCTTCATTCATCAACCTTCCATAAAAGAATATATATATATATATATATATATATATATATATATATATATATATATATATATATATATATATATATATATATATATATATATATATATATATATATATATATATATATATATATAAACAGTCGGATTTCTATTTAACGAACTTCCAAATAACGAAGTGAATTTTCTATTTAAGGAACTTTTCATTGAGATCCACTTTCCCTATTTTCCCAAATATTTCTGAACATTTCAAACTTGTTAACGCATTTTATGGGGGAAATGACCTTGAATTAATTTTCGAAGACACTGCTCTATGAAATGTATTACTGTTTTCTCTAGAAATTATCTTAGAGAAAGCAGTAAATTCCCTTTCCCTTTTTGTTTGCATTTCAAACGAAAAACTCAGTTCAAATTAACGGATTTTATCCTTATAGCAATTAAACTTAAGAACGCATGTGGTACCGTATGTTCAAAATTACTTTTATAATAAATGCAACTATAATTTTACTCATAAATTTAGCCTTTTCTTAGTTGAAAACGAATATAGCATAATAGTGTAACACTGGATAATGTTTCGCTCTATTCTTGCTTTCCATGCAGATTTCTTTTATGGTTAAAATTTATAAAATAAATAGATACTAGTTTACAAGATAAAAGTGCATCAATTTGGTATTTTAATAATTATGTCTAGTGCTGACGAATTTAAACCTGTTTTGTGTTGCTTAAGTATTTTAAAAGGTGATTTTCTATTCAACGAATTTTCCATATAACGAATTTATTATCGGGATTTAGCGACTTCGTTAAACAGAGGTTCGACTGTATATATATATATATATATATATATATATATATATATATATATATATATATATATATATATATATATATATATTCAATCGCGAGACACTTTGTCCTTTACGTATTAGTTCAATTCATTAATTTAAGGTAACCTTCATCCTTTCCTACACAATCGACAAAGAACGAGAAGGGGGGGAAAAAAACTACGTCTGCTGAACAATTTAGAAAAAATTAATAAAATAAAATAATAAACTAAATAACTAGAATAGGTAGCAATAAAGATTGCTCGAGTCGATATTATAGCCTCGCTTTCCCCCTTTTGCAATCCATTTTATTTATCCATCATCTAAAAAAAAAAAGAATTTAAAAAAAAAAATTACACTGATTTTTTGGTATTTCTCCTGCGAGTTTTCCGTCTTTGAACACAAAGGGAAAATAAAAGCGAAAAACTAAAAACGAAAAAAAAAGTGTTCGACGACGGTCGAACATTCAAAAGGGCGTACACCGTCACGTTTCGACACAGCCAATCAGCCGGCGCCGAATTCCGACTTGGGACACGCCTACCAGACACACGTCCTGTCATCCATCTGGGGCGGTATCCATGGCAACGGTTGACATCACAATGTGAAGTCTCTTGGGATATTTGGCATTGAGTAAGAAGCAGATAAACATTTATTTGTTTAAAAAAAAAGTAAACAAATATATTTTTTAAATTTTTCTTAGTTCGAAACACATGAAACAATAGAAATAAATAAATTATCTCTTTAATTTTCATAAATGTAATCAGGTCTATGACACAAAATGTAATCACAGTCTAAAGGGTGAAGGGTCAGCAATTCATCAAGGTATTTAATATGGTTTTTGATGTGGTTGTCAGACACAGAAAATTCTACTACCGCTACTCAATCAGACTACTGTTATTGTCGGGATAATTACTTTTACTTTCGAATACGTTTAAAATACCAGTTGCGGGTAGAAGGGGTGGGGGGCAGGGGGTAACAGCTAAAGGGGCTATCTATTCGATGTCTGAAGTAAAATTCCATTTCAGCGTGAAATATCCCTCAGTGGATCATGGGTTAGAGTCCCCACACCGTCACGCTAACCGTGGGAGGTTCTCGTGGTCTTCCTCTCCATGTAACAGAAATGCGGGTTAGTTTCATCAAAAAGACCTCCACGAAGACAAATTTCACCCAATACTTGATCCAGGAGTTCCCTTGTGTTCTGGATTAAGTTCAAAATGACGAGGCTACGGAGTTGAACATTAGCAGTCGTAAACCCACAAAATTGGGTCGGCTGTTCAACGACGGTTATAAAATAAAATAAAATCATTGTAAATTTGATTTATAATCATCAAATAACAAAGATGGAAACAAAAATAATTTCAAAAAACAGGGGAACCGAATAATTGAATTACAGTGTATCAAAAAATATCATGAATTGATCATTTTATGATACACTGTAAATATAAAATGATTGTATAGATGATGGTCACTGAATGAATCATCACTGACCATCTAATCATTTCCTTCCCTTTATTTTATATTTATATACAGTAGGCAGATTTACTAATTATTACTAAAACAAACATATAACATTAAAAAGTTGTCTTACATAATAAGCGAGAAACACCACAGCTATAATATATTCATTAAAACTTTGAATATGTAACTATCATTTTTAATGTGAATTTGAGCTTATTGTTTGGTTAATATCTGGATCGAAAAAAATATTTCATGATGAATATAGGATATATCATAAAATATTATGATATATCCCATATATCATAGATGAATATAGGATTGAATTACACTGGTTTACAAATTCTTTGCTGGATTTATACAAATATTTGATCTTGCCTTGTTTGGGTGTTGGGATTTCAAATCTGAAATTAGTTTTGTTTTTAAAGCAATAGCTCTTTTTATAATTGACATTTTTAGTCTATTTTTTTGCGAAATGTACAAATTTAAAAACATTATATATTAAAGAGGATCACGTAAATGTTGCGATGAATTCTAGGGGAGTTAGGGCACATTATCGAGATTAAAAATACATAGGAACCCATGCCCGGAAATGTCATCGTAAGCGACTACATATCATGACCTGTTCAGAAGCACTCGAAGAAACAGTTAATAATATGAAAGCACCCCTAGCGGCGTATGACGTTTTGTTGCTACTTTCAGGAGTTTACAAATGTTTTTAAACTTGTACATTTCGACGAAAAATAACCTAAAAATGTCTCTTTAAAACTGTAGATAGGTGAGAGATTAAGGATTGAAATCAGTAAGGATTGAAATCAGAGTAAGGATTGAAAATAGTTTTTACCATAAAATAATTTATTTCTGAAAGATATAAAAATGAATTATGGGTGAATTTAGGTTTTTATTAATGCATATCTTGAGTCTCGGGGGATTCGGAAATAGAGCACTCACTTCCCAATGTGGTTACCTGGGCTAGAATCCCAGTGATGGTTGGTCGATAAAATTCTGCTTCCGGCTTGTACCAACCGCAACACTAACGTAAAATATCCTCAGTGGTAGACTTATAATGAAATAGAATTCCCTCTGCCCCGGGCTAACCCTGGGAGGTTTTTATGTGTGTGTGTGTTTTCTTCTTCTTATGTTAAAAAAATACGCGTTAGTTTGTCTAATTATTTACTCCAGGAGTACCCTCGCCTTCAAGGTTGGGTTTAAAACTACAAGACTACGGTGTTGAACATTGATAGTAGTAAACTCAAAAATGGTTTGGCTGTTTAAAAAATTAATGTATTGCTGTCCGATGCGTTTTGCTTAAACTAATTTTAAATTGGCCCTATTATTATTTATGATACTTTTTTTTTCCCCCCACGGACATAGACCCATGTATCCTCACGCCTCTGCATGTCACTAAATCACCCCAATAACTATTATCATTAAGATAAAAAGTTTGAAATCAATTACAAAAACTTATTAATACGATATCTTAGCTAACAATTTTCTAAAAATGTTTAGAAGAAAAAATATTCGTATAATTTAAGAAGATTTTAGTTTTATAAATATTGTATAGTATTCTTTCAGATAGTTAATCGTGTTGGTTTGTCTATTCATTTATATATATATATATATATATATATATATATATATATATATTACTGTGAATGACCGAAATTGATAGTTGTTGACTTGACTTCCACCAATGATGAATGTTGACAGTCACATAGTCGCATTGGTAAATGTCCGAAATATATAATAGGTCTAGTTAAGTACCACAGCCCAGTTAGATTTGCCCGGTATGCCCTACATCAATGTTTTTTTTAAGGTTGCGTGCCACAGCCCAGTATGCATTTAACCGGTACTCTGAACACTGATATTTCTCCTAATCAATCCTCAGCAGTTATTAAAATATCGAATAAATAATTTAAACGAATAAATTAATATCATTCTTCAATTCTTTTATTCGACATATTCTTTTGCTCATAATTTTTTTTTTTGACAAATGTAAAGAAAAAAAAGAAGAAAAAAAAAAGAAAAAAAAGAAAAAATCATTCACATTAAATGTTTCAATAGAATATTCTATGACTTTGATAAAATGAAATGAAAAAAAAAAAAAAAAAAAAAAAAAAAAAACATTTTAATACAATTTATTTTAATGATTACTTTATATGTGTTATTTTTGATATGTGTTATTGACACCATTAAAAAAAAACGTTATAACTTCCTTTTAGATCATATTTTATACAACATAAAAATACAACTTAGAAAAAATAGAATTGATCTAGAAAAAATAAATATTTTTCTGAAAGAGCTCTTTTATCCATTTTTTTCCTGGGACACATGCTAAAAATTTTAATACGCAAGACAAACGAAGAATCGAGGCACACAAGGCTTTTAAAGTAGGTCTTTCAAGCCTATAGAGATAAAAAAAAAAAATTTCAAATAAATTGTTCTTACATTATATACCAGTTGAATACTCGTTCTTCGTATGGGGTAAATAAAAAAAAGAATATCTATTAATTATTTCTGCAATATCTGTATTAAAACTGCTCAATGTTGGTGAAGTTTTATAAATAAATTTAATACTTTGTGCCTGTGCACATATTACCTACATATGGCACATATTACATACCCGTTAACATTTGAGTTTTGCGCGAACTGTGTTTATCAGTGGTAGCAATTGCCAAAAATTTAAAAACAAATAGAATTCTTATAAGACCTTGATAAGAGCTTTAGGGCATGGGCATTTCTCTATCTGACTTTTAATCTATTTAAACTATTTATAAACAGTGGTGGCAAAAAGCAAAACTATTGTGTTAATATTTTAATGAATTAGTTTTAAAACTAATTCATTAAAATATTAACGCAATACTTTTGCTATCACATGAAAAAATACTCTCTGAAACTACGAAAATTCAGTAGCAAAATTTCTTATTAAAATTACTCCAATTAGCGTAATACCAATAGTATGCATTAAAAAAAAATTAAACGTCATTAGCGTCAATTTTGGTCGGGTGATGTTTTTTTACGATTCCTCTAAACAATTAAGTGTCTTTACTCCATTAATTTTGTTCTTTAATACATAGCTTATTATTATTTTTTTTATTATTTCAATTAATAGATTTTACCATCAGAGGGCCCGCCCGCGCTAAGCATTCGCCACATCTCCATAGGCGATAAAACTGTAAATTTGGCGAATAAAATTGTGTTTTGTCGAAGGATTTTTTTGCACTGGAAAGAAAAATGTATATTTAACTCGATCCTCAAAATTACGTCATAATGAATTTTTCTAAATGAATCAGTGTTTTTTATTCGATTACAGTAATTTTAAAAAAACCAATTAAAATTGTGTTCAAATGATATAAGCTTGAAGCAAAGTAACGTAAAATACAGATTCAACCCCGTTAAGTAATTGTGGGGAAGAATGAATCATAAAAAATTGTTAAGATTTGCATTTGGCGATGATTTTCGAAAATTGGCGAATACTTTTGATATTTGGCTAATTTACAGGCTAATAATTTGAAATTCTTAGCGGGGCTCCTGCATCATTAATTAAGCATCATTGGCATCAACAATAGTTCAGTGATTTTTCACAATTCGTCCAAACGAAGAATTACTTTTACTCCATTAATTTTGCTTTTTAGTACATAACCTTTTTTTATTTCAATTGTACTACCTAACTTAATTAAACATCATTAGTGTCAATAATAGTACAGCGGTTTATAATACTTCTCCTAAATGAATTAGTATCATTTTTCCAATAATTATAATACAAAACTTTTTTCTTATATTTTGATTATCGCTGATTTTATATTATTTGAGTTATAGAAACACGTTTTTTAATAAAAACAAAATAAACGCGTTGTTTCAGATAACTTTAGGAATACTAATTTGGCGTGGTAGTTCATCTATGTTACGTTAACATTGATCAAAGAATTTATTTGTTTTCAATTGCACATACAATAAACTCCTTTTTTTTAAATATAAAATAGAGCTATAAGCTACTAAGTATCATTGATGTTATCTTTCACGAAATATATACATATTTTGTAATCAGGCAAACTCGTATGAAAACATATTAAATCATTTTTGAAAGATACCGAGTAGTTTAATGCCCATAGCGAAATCAAAATGGAACATTTGAACAGAACGCTACTGGCTTTATAGATTACATTTTGTATTTTATTTTGTATTTTTCATGCATTTCATTTTTTTCCCCCTCCATTTTTGCTTGATTTGTTTTATTTCGCCATCTTCTTTACTTAATTTGTTCTATTTTTTCAATTTTTTGGGTGCTCTTGACACTATTGTGTTGATATATTTTGCCTTGGCTATATTAATACAATATTAGCAAGCACTCCTTATGGCGCATATAATAGTGTGAGCTGATGACGAGATTATATCTTTTCAATACTTTATTTTCCAGCTTTTTAAATTTTTTTTTATAAATGTTTTAATAATATTTTATTTTTAAAATTTTTCTTTTTTCATTAAACTTTATTATATTTTTTCCATGTTTTCTCTATATTTCATAAGTACTATATGCTTACAGCTTAAAACTTATTATTATTTTTCATAATTATATATATATATATAAATATATATATATATATATATATATATATATATATATGGTATATATATGGTAATGGGTATATATATATATACCCATTTTGAACTGTATCTATTTTCTTAACTATACATTTTGAGGTACGCCCATTTTTTAAAATAGGGGAGCGTCGGGTGCCCCCACCCAGCGGGTACCCCTGCCCACTGTCAATTTCATATGCATAGAATATTTTTTCAAGTCAATAGGCCATCGAACATTAATTGTTATATTAAAAAAATATTATTTTCAAAGTTTCAAGTATTTATGCAGCTGGTAACATGGTAAACAATAGTTTTGAAAATATGTTGAATACAGTAATCAAATTTTTTAAATTTCAATTTTTTTAAGTGAAACTATTCTTCTTTTGGTTTATTCTTTTTGCATTATTTAATTAGATGATAAAACAATGGAAACATACAAGAATATTGATTATTACTCAATATTATACAGAAATATAAGCAATACTCCTTAAGTGGGCGGGCCTATCCGACTCTCCCCTACGTATTTTGAGGGGTGACTAATTTATGCAATTTTAACGATGTCTTTAATATGCATTTTACGCTATGTATATTTCTTTTTATTTTATAACCAACAACATACCCAATTCAGAGTTTATGACTATCAATGTACAAATCCGTAACCTTGTTATTTTAAACTCAACCCAAAAGAAGAGAAAACTCCTGGTTAAAGCTTTGCGACAAACTACCCTTCGTGGAAAATTCATTCATTCCCTCATTTGCGTTAGAAAGAGTGGAAAACCACGAAACCCTCCCATGGTTATCCCGATGGCAAGGGAATTCTAAGCCATGATCCACTGAGGACATTTTACGTCAGCACTATGCTGGAGCGAGCAGGGAGCGGAAATTGCACCAACCAGCAACTACTGGGATTCGAACTTAGTTCCCCTCATTGGGAGGCGAACGCTCTATCCATTGAGCCACCGTGGCTCAAGCTATATCGATTAATTTTTGGAGCGACTCCAATTTTCTTTAATTCCCATTTTAAGCTATGTCTAGTGTCTTAAACATACATTTTGATCTATGTTCAAAATATAAAACTTACAGACAATTTATAGAATGGCAACACTATTACACAATTGTTACTAACTATAAGTAAAAACGTATATAAGATGATTCTGACAAAATTGTTTCAATATTAAATCAATGTCTTACCATCCATAAAAATCGGTGATAACTATTAACATTTTATATATTTCACAGTCAAATCGCTGAGAATGCCAATCCAATGATCTTTCAATTCAGAGATTTGACTTCTAGTTACAAATTCAACCATCTACATGTATTAATTTCTGTAATTTAACGGCTTGTCACTCACTATGGATATCATAGATTTAGATGAAGAAAGTTAACTGCTTTCATTTTTCTTTCTCCCTAATCATGCAGATCAATCATGTTTAAAAGTCATTTCTCTTTGATGGATTAAGATAGGCCACGGAGGAGATTGAACTCAATATGTGTGTTTTTTTTTTTTTTTTTAAATTATCTTTACTGAGTTGAAAAAATCAAAGATGGATTAAAAACGTTAACAAATATATCGGGTCTCGGTAAAATATTCAGTTAAAAACACACTCAGTGCATTGTTTCTTTTAATTTTTTTTGTCTTGTTTTGTTTCAATATTACTCATATATTTAGTTACCAGCAACCTTAGACTACAAAAAAAACTGGTAGCAAAATTTCTAAATGGATATTCGAAAACTCAGTTCCTTCCTGTTGCAATAATTTTTCATTCCTGTTAGAAAATCTATGGTTCGGATTTCTGTCCTCGGTATATTAAAGCGAGAATGCAGGCCATGCCAACTTTTTGGAAAACTTTTCTGGAAAAATTTATTCTATGTTCGTGCTTTAATATATTATCCTTTCTTTTATAAATTTGATTTAAAGTTATTTTTTCACACCACTACTTACAAATGATTCGAAAGCTTATATATAAAAAGCAACTTTATCCCATCCCTCACGTGGTGAAACGTTTAAAATGTTGGCAAAATTACCAAAAAATTCTGTAAGCTTCAGTTTTTATTTGTCTATTATTCAATAACACATTTTTCGAAACGGGTAGTATTTGGCTGCTTGAGAATGTAAAGCAGTGAGTTGATTCAAATATTCGTGCAGAAATTTTATTATCAGTTGTTCTACTTTTTTGAGGATGAAGGTTAACTAACCCATTCCTGCAAATTCCACCCATTTTATAGAAGGATTAAGCTTGAATATTCAATACACTAGTACATTTAATGCTTCAATCTTTTATTTTTGAGTTTAAAAGAATTTGCATTCATTTTTAGGAATTAATTTACATTTCGGAATTAATTTCTTTTTTTCTGTTGCATGGAATTTTTTAATAGATCTTAGATATTTTAACGACACTGAATTCAATCAGTTCCTGCCTATAAGCTAAAAATTTTTTTAAACTTTTTTAGTTTATTTTTTGTTGAAATGTAAAAGTTTAAAAACGTTATACATAACAGGGGGTCGCATAAATGTTGCGACAAGAGCACATCATCAGGATAGCACATAAAATTACCTAAGAACCCATGCCCGGAAGTGTCATCATATGATTCCCTATAATAAACTGTTTTTTCTAGTGCTAATGTATAGGTCATAATGGGGAATCGCCCCAAGCCGCGTATGACGACATAACTAGGCAAGGGTGAAAGCGAGACGAAAAGAGGAAAGGCTGGTAGTAAAACCTTTTCAGTTATAGCTAGATTTTGGGAGGAGTTTACTTATTCTTTTTTTACATAATTCAACAATATCTACTTAACCTTGGAAAAGAATCAGTTTTATATATATGCTAAAATTATAAAAGAATTCTTGATAGTTACAGATATTTTATTTTTTTCGAAAAAAATGCTGGAATGAAATGTCTTACGTGCCAGTTTTTTCTCTTTTCCGTCTTGCTATATAAGGGCTTTCAGTCATGTAAATAGGCATGGTTTTCTATGCAGTTTTAATCCTAATGATGAGCTAATCCCTCTAGGAGTTTGTCGCAACATTTAGGCGAGCCACAGTTATACCTAACGTTTTAGAACTTGTATATTTCGACCAAAAGTAGATTAAAAATGACATTTTGAAAACAAATATGTAGCTTTCGCAGCAAAACCAATTTTAAACTCGAAATCCCCATACCGGAATCAGGATGGATCAAGTATTTGTATAAATGCAACAAAATAGTTTTTCCCAAATGTAATTCGAACAAATATAAGAGACCTAATAATCGTTTAGTTGTGGGACCTCCATGGCCGAGAGGTATCACTCTCCAGACACTCTGTTCCGTGGACTTCAACTCTGGTTGTATGATTGTTTTGTCTTTCTGTAAATTTCTAAATTGTGGTATCTCTTATACGCATTGTACTGAGATATAGCCTCGCTGTCTGAGTGGTCTCTCAGTTTTGTCAAACAATCTGTATCGTAAAAGTAGCAGGCTCGAAACCAACCATCTTTTTATTTTATGTTGCAAACGAACTTTGCAGAAATGACCCGTTTTTGGGTTTACGACTATCAATGTTCATTACTGTAGTTTTGCAATTTCGAAACCAACCTAAAAGGAAAGGGAACTCTTGTAACAAGAAATGGAGCATGCTATCTTCTGTGGAAAACTTTTTGATGAAACTAACCCAAAATTGCAACATGCGTAGAGGATTTCTCATGGTTAGCCCCAAAATACCAGGATCAGTCAAACCCTGAGAATATTTTAAGTCCGCATTGCTGTCGGTGTGAGTCGGGGCAAAATTCGTATTTACCAGTCAACACTGGGTTTCGAACCTGGGTAATTCACTACTGTTTCTCGACTTGAAACAGGCTAAGCAGCACTTTGTGTTAGAACACAAGCCTGAATATGTATAAAAGCATTGTCTTGGCCTCATAAGCCGTACTTGGTAATGAGCCCACAAGCATGTATTAATATGTATGTAAATAAATATTTGCAGTATAATTTTTAAGTGCAGGAAAAATTAAAACAATTGAGCCTATCTTAGTTGTTATTTAGCTACAACTTTAGTGGACTATATAGTGGACAATTATAGTGGAGAGATAGGACTTTCTGCTCTCTAACTTTAACGATGTATTATGTAATTTATATTATTTAATGCTTATATTAGCAGGATTGTCAACACTTCACGCTTTTTGCAAAAGTTTCTCCTAGTGGTAGCTAAGGTAATATTTTAATGTATTGTATATTATTCATTTAAATTTATTTCCCACACAACTTCATATAAAAGATTTCAAAGTTCATGTGCAACCCTTCTTTGTTTCAGCTCCTTCGTGGTAAGGTTTTTAAAATGTTGGCAAAATTACCCAACAATCTGAAAGCTTTGATTTTCAAATGTTCATTCCATAAATTATTTTACAAAAAGCGTAGTAGATGGCAGGCCCGTATTAGTTCAAACAACATTTTAAAGTATTCTGAGTGCAAAGGGTAGTTATGAGCTTAAATTTAAATTATTTAAATATTTCCCTCTGTTTGCTACCACTTTTAGATTTTTTTAAAAAATAAAAGTAGTGACTTACTCTCTCAACCACATATTAAAGATGAAATATAAATAAATCGATTATGGTAGGTAATAAATTATTAATCGATTATGGTATATAAATTAATCGATTATACGGACGTGCAATTTAATCAAGCTAAAAGATATTAAAATTACATTAAAACCATTTGACTGAAATAAAGCAAAAAAGAAAATAAAGTTCAGAAATAGACAAACTATAAACATATGTTGGATATTTTTCAGAAATGGACATTTTGTTAGTTTGTTTGCTTGTGTGTGTTTAGACACTGAAAAAGATTCTTGCTAATAAAACAAAAACCATACACTGCAAGAATTTTCATTCTAAATTTATAGTGAAATAACCGATAGCAGTCTGTCCATCCAATTAACCGTAAAGTTTACGGTTAAGAAAATTTTTTACCTTTACGGTTTGGATACCGTTTACAACTAGTATGGTTTTACAAACCATGAATACAAAACTATTCTTTTTTATAGCCATTTAAAACTGGCATGGTTTCAAAACCTCAAAACCATAAAAAAAAAAAAAAGAAACTTAACAGGACGTGGAAGCTAGACTTTTTTGGAGAGTGCAGCACACCGTAAACTCTTCATATGCTGAAGGTAATGGAAGAAATATTGTGGTGTCAACGCTGGAACTCGAACCTCAGTTCTGCTGATCATGAGACTGACAGATTAGCTATCTCGGCTATAATACGTACACAGTTGCAAGGAATTAGGTGGGATTAATTGGTGCGATAAAATTCTGCTTGTTGTGAAAGCAGTTAATAAATGGTTTTTCTCAGAGTTAACAGTTAGATTGCCATTTTATTTACGGTTATTTGACTGTTTCGTTTGAATATGGTAAAAGAACAATTGAATAAATAGTTATTAAACTATTTTTTCCCCGTGAAATTTCTAACAGTGTAATACGTCCATTTCTGTACTTAATCCATGTTCCATTTTGCATTAAATGATTTATTAATCATAAGTCACTAAATAAACCGACACAAAGCGATCTTTATGTCATGCATAAAGGAACTTTAATCATCTCGACGAATTCACCAATGAATTTTAGTTACATAGACGAGACCGCTTCCAGAGTGTTATTGTTTTAACAAAACTCCACTAAATTCCTTTCAACTAGACTCTTGTTTAATTTCCATTCGCTTGCCTACAACCCTTTGAGCCCCGAGGTCCATCAAGCGTAAGCCATCGAACAATACAAATCCATACCTGTTTTTTATTTTTTCATCTACTCAGTTAGTAGTAGTAAGTTGGTGCATCCACTACACGCGCCATTGATGAACAGCGGGATCGAAATAGGGGTTGAACAACCGAGAGATATAGTTGGGACACCCCAGTCAGTTGACAGGCACGACACGTTCGCATTACGACGTTTGAAAGGCGAGCCAATAAAAGGACACATCCCGGTTCATGACCCCCCATGGGCAAGTGCGATCACAAAATCATCTAGTGTGTTTTGTTTTTAATGGGGATTGTTCATTTTTTTTTTTTTCCTATTCGATGGAGGAAGTTAGGAAGAAAAGTCAGGCGGTCAAAGAAAAAATAATGCTTTTCGAATCAACTGGATGATGATTTTATTCGATTTATTTTGGATCGGATTTTTCAGAACATCTTGGCAGAGATGTTTGTAACAAGCATGCTGGTTTATTAGTTATATGTCTACATAAGTGTTATGCTTTCATTTAGATAGGGATATTGGCTTAAAAAAAAAAAGAAAAAAAAAAGAGTGAAATGCGAAAAAAGATGATGGGTTGTTTATTTATCATAAAGATAAGATGGGCTCAGAACAATGCCGACGCGGTCTCGTTTACAGAAAAAAAAAAATTTCAGGCTCGGATTCATGATAAATTTTCATAAACTTTATTAATACTTTTTAACAAACGTTTGGTTCAGTTATTGAGTATTAAAAAAGGAAACTTTATTAATTACTCGTGATAAACATGTTTAAATGACTTATTTTCTTCTTTAGGTATGAAAAATGGCAATAGCGTGAAATTCGTTGTTGTTGTAGTCGTAGTTCACTTACGTCGCACTAGAGCTGCACAATGGGCTATTGGCGACGGTCTGAGAAACATCCCTCATGATGATCCGAAGACATGCGATGGTACCCCCGCTTCGGTTGCCCGACGACCTGCACGTGAAGACGAGCGCTTTGCGATAGAACAGTTTAACGAGGACCAGTACCGCACACCCTCGGTCCCTACGCAGACTGATTCCAAGTGGTCACCCTCCCGCACACTGGCCGCAGCCAGTGATGCTTGGCTTCGGAGATATGCTGGGAACCGTTTTTTAACGATCAGTCCACTGCGGGACCCGTGAAATTCGGCCGTTAACCGACATGTATCTCGGACTCGGGCTCAAAAAAAATCCTATATATCTCAGGCTTGGGTAGGCTCGGATTAAAACTTTTCGGGATCGGATTCGAGCTCGGTTCAGGCCAAAAAAAAAGTGAGTCAGCATAATACATTTCTAGTGAGCCGCGCCGGTGGTTGCCAAACTTATGAGCTACCGTACCTTTTTTTTAAACGCTACTGTAAGCTTCCCGCCATAAAAAGAAAAATAAATAAATAAATAAAAATAAAATAAAAAAAAAATAATACTTATATTTGTTTTATTAGCTCTGGGAGGAATCAATGTTGGCCATTCGGAACGTTAATTCAATCTACTAAAAATGTCCCCATAAGCTATCAGTCATTCGAGATTAACTGTTTGTCGATCACAACTTTAAAAAGTGCATACCTTAGATAATCATGCCTTCTCACTTCTCAAACAGAACCTTTTGAGAATAGAATCGTAGAATGGAAGTAGAATTGTCCGAGAGTGGTCGGTATTGCTTTTCAAAACCAACTGTGAAACTTAAATATTTTGAGATTAAAGATTAATCAATATTGAAAGATAATTTTAATATTAAAAGATTAATTTTGCGCACAATTTTGTGGACCACGAATGATTTAAAAAGCGGTGTGATTTTTGGGAAGAATTCTGCCAAATAAATAAAGCAGAAAAAATCAGTCTGAGATACAATCAGTCTGAGATATCTTGTCAAATCAGTATGAGATATCTTGTAACTTGGACAGCATGTTTCACCATACAAACCTCATTTATGGTGCCATTTTTAATAAATCTTGTTTAATAGTACAAAATGAAATTTGTGGAGAATCCCTTATCATTTTGAGCTTTTTTAAAAATAAAAAAAAGTACGAAAACTTCTTAGAAAATTGCTTGAAACTCTTTAAATTTTTAAGATATTCCCAAATACGACTTTTTTCATTAGTTGCCAAATATAATTCATCATATATTTATTATTTCACCGCAAAAATATAAAAAATAATTCTTTAAATTTCTTTTGCACATGCGCAGTATAAAATAGCTACTTAAAACAGTAACTTCTTTTTCGCAATTTTTGACACATTTTTATCAAATTTTAAAACAACAATATTGTAATTATCTCGTAATCGCTCGAAAAATTTTATTGAATTTCATTGAATCTCTTTAAATTTATAGCTAAAAAAAACGTAAGACGAAAAATTAGCTTTTCATAAAATGGTCCATATCTCCATAAATACATAAACAAGGTTTATGAAATTTTATACAGTTACTGCAAATAACAACCAAAGTTTCCAAATCAGTATAAGTTACAAGCTTATTACTTAATTTCTCTGGTTTAGGGTGTTCAAGAATACTTGTTTCATTTTGTAATTTATTGTCGGTCCCTGAAACCTTCGAAAGTGTTAACTCTCATTGCTAAGTATTATAAATCGCATGAACTAATTTCCTCTAAAGTTATTAAAATAATCCCTTAAGTATTTCTTGTGAAATTTAAAGAAATTCAAAAACTGAAAGTATCTCATCCATTATTGTGGAGTAGTGTAGATTATATGTATATTCATACCTGCCAAATTTTAATCCTTTCGAGGATGATTTTCCCCAAAGGTAGTAAAATGGAATTTAAATTACAATTTTAGGCAGAAACATACGCTGTATTTTAATGAGGCTTCTGCGCATCGTCCTTAAGGTATTACATATTACTATATATTCTTAATTTTTTTAAAAATAGTGGTGGTCAAAAAGATTTTATTTTATTTTATAACCGTCGTTGAACAGCCGACCCAATTTTGGGTTTACGACTACTAATGCTCAACTCCGTAGCCTTGTAATTTTGAACCAATCCAGAAGACAAGGAAACTCCTGGATCGGTACCCCCAGAGGTATGAGGTCAAAAAGATTTTTATTTTTATAGCCGTCGTTGAACAGCCGACCCAATTTCGTGGGTTTACGACTACTAATGTTCAACTCCGTAGCCTTGTAATTTTGAACCAATCCAGAAGACAAGGAAACTCATGGATCAGTAACTCCAGAGGTATTGGGTCAAAAAGATTATAAATTAAGTCTATAAATGTAAGGAATATATAGAAAGCTTACACTTACTTATCTACCACTTTAAATATAGAAATAACATTTTACGCCAAATGTGTAAAAATTGGCAGGTATATATATATATATATATATATAAATAAATAAATAAATATATATATATATATATATATATATATAAATAAATAAATATATATATATATATATATATATATATATATATATATATATATAAATAAATAAATATATATATATATATATATATATATATATATATATATATATATATATATATATATATATATATATATATATATATATATATATATATATATATATATATATATATATATATAGTTTCTTCTTTGACTCGTGATTCTTCCTCTTCAACCGAGAAAATAGCTTACTCTACGACTTTCTAACTTGATCCGCAATCAATCGAATAAAAAAAGGATAACTTTCAGGTAAACACAAGTCCCGCAGCGAAGTTTAAAAGGACAGTAGCAGGCAAAGGGGTAAACAGCCGCTTGACCGAAAAAGTGGACAGTCGGGGGTGGACGAACGGTAACGATGAAAACGTGACTCGAATGTTGATGGGATGGACAAATTGTGATCATAGTCGACTACACCTTCGTTTCCTTATTGTCTCTACAATCGAAATAACGCGTTCCATCAAGATGCTGCCTCAACTTGATTATAGTTTCGGGGCAAAAATTGTTTTGATGGGCGACCTCGTTTGTATTGCGAAACATTTAATTGAAAAATTTTCGGAAAATAAATTAATTTAATTTTGCGGTGATCATATAAATCTGTAAAAAATTTACATATTCAGTATCTGGTTTTGTTTTCAGCGAATGTTTGTTAAACAGAGCATTATAAGTTTTTGTTACAGCTTTGATATTGTTAATAGTTTATTGCTTTCATAAGAAAATTGCTTTTCTGAAAAACTGTAATGCACTGCAAGAAATTTTTCGAAAAAAAAAATGGTTAAATAACAATTTATTTCATTGTTATTTTACCCCATTCATACAAAACAGTTAAATTACCATAAATAAGATGTTATTCAAACTGCTAATTCTGAGAAGAATCGTTTATTAACCGCTTTTAACTAATACGGTTAAACAACCAGAATTTTATAGCATCAACTAAGCCCATCTAATGAAGCCTCTTAGCTCCATGCAGGGAGTCTCATTACCGACAAAACAGGGGTTCGAGTCCCACCGTTGACACTTCTCCATTCCATTCAACACATGAAGTTGTACAGAACAGAGTTTCCACTGTCATGCACTCCGTAATTTGTGACAAATGACCATTACCTAATGAAAAGCCTAGCTGTCCAGTTAAATTTCTTTTTTGCGGTTTTGAAACCCTTTTGGTTGTAAATGGCATCGCTTTCAGAATTTATGGTAATTTTGCCAACATATTAAAAGCTTTACTGATAAAGAGCTGGAACAAAGTGGTGTTGCAAATGAACTTTTAAATCATTAATTAGTATTAGTGTGGATAATAAGTTTAAATTAATAAAAAATATTTACATTAAAACATAAGCATAGCTATCACTAGAAATTTTTTTCTCCATAAGCGCAGAAAGTTGACAGCCCTGAATAATAATTTAATAATTATCTCTTGAAAGCGTCTCAAAAAGCAGGAGGAATGTGATTTTTAACTCAGCATTTTTATGCAACTCTGGTAATTTTTTTTATTGAAAATAGGGTAAAGTCGCAATGATTTTTCTTTTCCATGCGTTTGTAAATATATTTACCTACCAGATGGAATAGATATTTCTTCGAGAGACGATGCTGTTTTGAAAAAAACTAAATAACAAAATCAGAGTTTACTTTTTGGAAAGTTTGAAAGGCTATATCTACTAAAAGCATCAATATCTCCGGAAAGTGCTTGGTCACAGAGCTTATTGTAATCGTGCAATAATATGCAATAAAAAAACTTATTAGGGGTCTGCTGTTTAACCAAGAGAAAAACACGAAACACAATGCCTCATGGAAACGAGTGCAAGCCCATAACTAGACAGCGATATATTATAATAATGTAACAAAACAAAACCTTGGGGTGTTGTTGTTTTCTTTAGATATACCCCTCGAAACATAATTGTATTTCTCTTTTTAAAAAATGACCGTGAACTTTTAGATTTATTCTGATTCTTCAAAATAAAATTTTTGTTTTAAATTTAAATTTACTTTTGCCAGAGTTTAAAAACAAAAAAAAAAAAAAAAAATAGCAAGGCTATTTGTTAATCATTTTGTTCAACTAGATCTCTTGAGCATTTATTCGATAAAGTTTCTAATGTGAAGTTCCATATACTTTATGAAAAAAATGACAAAACTTTCTTGTTAATTATCTTACTTAGTAAATTTCCTTTAATTATTAATATTTATTTAAAAGAATTTTTATTTGCTTTATGTATCATATACATCTTGAAAAAAATATTTTGTTAATCATCTTATTCAATAATTTCTTTTAATTATTTTTTTTTTACATTTGTTTAAGGTTTTATATACTTCTTAAAAAATTAAGGAAACTTTCTTAATCTGATAATTTAAGAATTCCCTTTATAAATATTTATTTAATAAAGTTTTTATTTGTTTAAGGTTTGGTTTCATTTGAAAAAAACACTTTTTTGTTACTCGTCGCATTCAACAATTTCCTTTAATTATAAGTGTTTATTTAAAAGTATTTTTTATTAGTTTAAGGTTTCATATACTTGCAAAAAAAAAAACAACAAAACTTTCTTCTTAATCATCTCTTTCAACTACCGCATCACAATCTTTAAAAATCATCTCCTCCGCAGTTATCAAAATGGCGATTGTAAAAGTTAATGAAACCGAATCCCCGAATCCCTAATTGCCATCACCTCCGTCCCAAAAATATTTTTTCTTTCTTTTAAATCGGTAAAATGCGGACAATATTGTCGGTAAAATGAGCCCTTGGGGACACTTAAATCGTCAGGTCCTTATCTCTGTCCAGGAAAAAGAAATTGTCTCTCTCATACTTGGTAGAGAGAACACTTGAATGATGACAATACTAAGTAGCGCCCTCTGGGGACGACGATGAGAGGATTGTTTCTAAAGAGTTCGGGAATAATATTCTTTCAGCGATTAGAATCGGCAGTTAAAAGAGTATTTTCATTTCCTCTTTCTACATTTATTAACCGCAAGTCTTTAAGGACTCGGTTAAAAACCCAATTTATTTTAGGGTGTGTTTAAAAATGGGATAATGACGTCACCTCTCGGGAAGATTTGTGGAGTGTTGCCATTTAGCGACAAATCGTGTTCAGTATTCGATATCTTTTTTTCTTAATCATAATTGAGTTGTAATGTGCTGTGATGTGGTCTTATGATAACGAGTTCTATTTTCCAGAAATAAATACATGTTTTAAAAATAAGTATTAAAATTGCAATAGTTAATCAAGATAAAGTTTGATTTTGTTGAATAACTCTTTTTTTTTTTTTTTTTTTTTATTCCTTGACATATTCTATTAACCAAAATATTTCATATTTGGTGATTTGAAATAATCAAAAAATTGCTGTATTTTGATTTAAATTAAAAAATTGCATACGGGTCACGCAAATATTCATTCTTGAAAGAAATAATGAATAAGTGAATACCAAACACACTGTGTTACAATCATGAAAAAGACACTTTCAGTTTTAATAATTATAATATTCTTTTGAATTTCTCGTGAAATACTTAAAGGAGAATTTTATAAGTTTAGAAATGTTTCGTACTTTGCAAGTCAAATGCTTTCAGAGGTTTTATTAACCGACAATAAATTATGAACGGAAGCAAGTATTTTTGAACACCCTATGCCAGAAAAGGAAGAAATGAGCTTGCAACTTATACCGATTACTTTAGTTGTTCTTTGCAATAACTGTATGAAATATCATAAACCTAGCTTAAATATTTATGGAGATATAAACATTGTTTTTAATAAAAAAAACTGATTTTTTTTTTGTCTTCTGTTTTTTTGCTATAACTTTAAAAATATTCAGTAAAATTAAACAAAATTTTTGCGCAATTTAAAATTAATTACAAAGTTATTGTTTTAAAATTCGAAGGGAAAAAAATGTAGAAAAAAGCAAGATTATGGAATCAGGCAAGGTATTGGAATTGGGCCGGGATAGCCTGGTCGGTAGGGCGCTGGGCCCATATCCAAGAGGTCGTGGGTTCGATCCTCGCCGGCCGAAGACTCCCCGTGTAGTAAATGGTGACTGATGCACGTTAAATCTGTCGAGTCTCAAAGTCCTCCATGTTCCCATAACAAATCAATACCTCTGGGGGTACTGATACAGGAGTTTCCTTGTCTTCTGGATTGGTTTCGATTATTTCTCGATTGCATAAATGATTATACTGCTTTATAAAAATAACAAAACAAGATACAAGGTATACATATATAAACATCCAGATCAACCAATCCTCTCTTTATAGTCGGTGAACAATATAAAATATATCTTTAACAAATTAACGGAAAAATAGAAGTATCATAACATAATTTTTATAGATTATCTTGGTACATGATTTATTTTAGCGCAGCTTCTAATATAAATTCTAGCTTTAACACTTTGAATGCCATGGGGGCCAACGGTGACCGGCAAAGCCAAGATTATTAGAAACACATAATTCGAGTAAATTTTTGTATTATTATCGTTACTAAAATGGTTTGAAGAAAAAAATGACAGTGTATATAAACAAAAATAGTTTTATTTGTATACACAGAGATGCCAACTTGCTCCGGACAGCGAGTAAATATTTTAAAGCGGGTAATTTATTGATTGTGATTCTTGGTTTAATAAATTCCATTTAGTAGATTTTTATCCACCATTATTTCTAAACAATTCGTAAGCTCATATAATCCACCACTTTTTTCAGATATGTCATGCTAAGCCTTTTAAAAAACTAGCAAAATCTGTCTAATATTTGCAAATTTAGTTCGTAGTTATTTACATTGTGTGGCCAGACGGGCAAGTCGTGTAAAATTAGCGTGGCATTCAACGTGTTAAATAGATTAAATGTGTTGATCAAGAATTTCATATATATCCTTAAATGATTTAAAAGTAAAGGTGGGAAAAAACATTTTTAAATAAAATGCTAAAGCATGAATTTTATTACCTCTTTAATTATTCTGAAAAATCTCTGGATAAAATCGGGAAAAGTTGGTAAATCTGATACTCGAAATTAAATATTTATATAAGGATGATATTGCGACCAATAGAGGTTACAAGTAAACGAATTTTCTTACCGATCACGTATGAAAGTGGCATCAGTTTACTGCGAGTAATTTTACTCAAAATAGCGTGCATACGCCAACAAAACATTCGCAAAGAGTTTTAAGGACACTCATCCTGATTTAACCAAACCTGCAAAAGAAATTCAAGCTATACGGATGGAAACGCTTTTGCAGTTTGGTAAATAACGGGTGAAACTTTCGTCAGAACTTTTCTTTAGTTTGCACGTAAAATCGCCCATTTATTTGCATGTACCCCTCCATTTTTAGGTGGGTGATAAACGCGAGAAGTATTTTCGGCAAAGAAGGAATGGGGCGTGTAATAATTTATCAAGGTTAAAACCATCTCTCCCAAACACGTGCAAACGGTCATAGGGGTGGGGAGCTTCTAAACAGCAAGAACTATCGGAGAAAATTGCTCTCTTTTCTACTTTTCTAAAAGTTCTAAGAAGCACCCTCTTCCTACCAAATCACTTCCATCCCTAAACAACAAACACAAACAACGTTTGCCACACAAGCGTGCCTTGACTAAAATATTCTTCCAGTACAACCAGGGTCTTTCGATAAAACTGTGTGTGGCAGGCTTGCCGTGTGGGGAAGTATGGTCGGGAGAACATAGAATGGAACATTTTGCAAGCAGACGAAACTTTTCGGTTGCGTCGCAGTTAGAGGTGGGGAGAGAGTCGAGCAAAAGTATTTAGTGGTTGTGGGTAAAGAGTTAAAAGCAAGGCAAATATAATGTCTGACGTTTAAGGATTTTAAGGGGTAGGAAAAATACAGGGGAGGACGCTCTTTTAATTAACGCTGCTCCCTCTGACGTTCCTCCACCTCCACCTATGCAGATGAGAATCTCTAACCGTTAATTGAATTCTGGGAAAGAACACCTGTGGTAAGTTTTCCTCGGGTGAGTGTAGGGGGCGGGGACACACTGAAGAAGCGACGTCTCCGATTGGCTCACAGCGTCGCGTATTAACCCCCACTCTGTTTAAACCGCTCGGTTTATTACCGATCGAGTGATTACGGCGATATGTCTACGATGTCCATCGCTCAACCAGCCGGTAAAACACCCCCACCCTCTCCAGACTCTACCCCCTCGTCCCACCAAAACCTTCCCGGAAACTCCGGTTGCTAATTGCCAACACTAAACTGAATTTGATTCCCAATTACTCCCCAACCCCCCTGAGTACCCCTCAATATGTGCCTCACCTCATAATATTATTGAAGAACGGGAGACGGGAGTCCGTTTTCAATCGATACGACGCGTGGGAGGGAATGCGGGGGTGGTATGGATTAAATAAACTTCCGAAGAGCTGTTAAATTCATTCTTGACAAGAAGAAAAGGTGGGGGGGGGGGGGGGTAGCCGGAAATCGGAAATCAGTTAATAAGCTTAATGAGAAATAAAGGGGAGCTTAAGGACTATTGAAATACGATTGTGATGTAGAAGTTCGCCGAAAGTTCTAGAGAGAAATTGCTAAGTCAAAACGTTCGAAAGAGGTGGGGTGAACTAAAATCATGTGACTAATGAGTTAGAGTATGTAGGAAAGAACTAATTAGTACACCTGAAAAACGCTTTGCATGGGAATTGATTTAAAGTTTTCAAAGGGTTGAATTAACTTCTCTTTTTTTTTTCTTTTTCTTCTTCTTCTTGTTCTCCTTTTAGCTTTTCATTTTAATACTCATTCTTTCTTCATTTTTTATTTTTTATTAATATTATTAATAATATTCTGGTTTTTGGGAACAATTCTTGGAAGAGAAGAAATTTTACGTTACTGCCGAAAGCGAGGTTATTAATTAATAAAATTTCTTCCCTTTTTGAGAGAAATTTATGTTCGGCAAAAGGTTTCTCGGGGAGAAAAATAAAGCCCGAAAAAACTTTTTTTGGCGAATTTTTGATAAAAAATGTTACACGCTTTAATTTGTGACGGCAGGATAAATTCAACGGTGGGCTTTTAATTTCACGAGTACCGCCAAAGGGCGGAGTATTAAAAAAAAATTAATAAAAGCCAAGAAAAGTGATTAAAATGGCCTTTTCTTTAATCATTCATCTTTTTAAAACTATTATTTTGAGTTGGCGACTAAAATTTAATTATTTCGGAAAACTAAACATAACGCGTTGCACAAGATGTCTGATGAGCACTTTTTGCACTGAATCTTTTGATGTCGATATATTTGTGTTGGAAAATTAAATTAAAACACTGTTTCATTGTTAGAGCTTTCATCATGAATTAATGTTCTAAAACATCTTTTTTTTTTTTTCCTTTCTGAAGAATTACAACCTGTTTTAAAAATTTTTAGAGCTTTTAATATACTTATGGATTTTAATTAGAGATGTTTTTAGCGCTCACAGTCTTTAACGATGAAAAACATTTTGGCGGTGAAATTAATAATTACTCTTGCCGTTATTTATTTTGATACTTTTAAATCCTTTTTATTTTCAAAATTTGTAAATAATTAAACGACTTTAGGAACGTTTTAAAGATGAAAGAATAATTAAATAGGCGCTCGTAGCATTTTTATCAAAATTTAAAACCCTGTTGGCTTCTCAAGTTAGTACGAAAAATTAGAAAAATCTCTTATCGCCAAGTGTAAAGAAAAAAACGGCCGCAAATCTAATGTTAAAAAGTTTCAGCATCTAAAAAAATTGAATTGCGTCTTAACCCAATGCATTAAAATATTATTTTCAGACTATTTGACTTAAAAAAAAAAAGAGAATTATTTCGGATTTTCCAGATGGAATTTTAATAAAGCGCATGCAATTTTATAGAAAGTTTCAAGTTCCTAAAATAATTTGCGCAAGATTAAAAAGGAATTGCATCTGCTTTTCGTCAAACGAATTCCTTAAACTACAAAACTTTTATGAATTTAAAAGAATAAGCGCCAGCTGAATAAGGAATATGAAAGATAATTAGAAAAACAATCAACACGCTTCATCTCTTATTGGTAAATGAGCAAAATTGAAGAGGTCTGCCTGGACAATATATTCTTCCTGATACAAATTTTTTTATTTATATAAGGTGGCGCTAACGTTATCACACATGTAAACAACCTTAAATTTTATTTTATTTCATAACCGTCGCTGAACAACCGACCCAACTTTTAGGTTTACGACTACTAATGTTCAATTCCGTAACCTTGTTATTTTGAACCCAATCCAGAAGACAAGTGAACTCCTGAATCAAGAATCGGAAAAATGTTGCCTTCGTTCAGGACTTATTGGTGAAACTAACCCGCATTTGCGTTATATGGAGAGGAAAACCACGAGAACCTCCCAAGGTTAGCCTGACGGTAAGGGGACTGTAAGCCTTGATCCGTCTATCACTGAGGATATTTCACGTCAGCATTGTGGTCAGTGGAAGCTGGATGCGGAATTTGTATCGACCAGCCATCGCTGGGACTCAAACCCGTTTCACCTCATCGGAAGACGAACTCTCTATCACCTGAGTCAGCACGGCTCAACCTTACAAAAAAAAAAAAAAAAAAAAAAAAAAAAAAAAAAAAAAAAAACAGTTTTTGGTTTTATTCCACTGCAAAAAAAAAACAAAAGAAATATCTAGTATTGGCCTTAGCTCGTGTGTAAAAATATAGCTCTGTCCTTTTCTGGCGTAGAGAAAATAAGGCTTAATATTCTTCTAGGGTCAAACTTGCAAGTTATATAATCCGGTGTTGGCGTTATGTCTTGTTCAAAAAAAAAAAAAAAAAAAAAAATATCTCCCAATATATCAATCTGGCATTGCTTTCACCACGTTGTAGAAATTATGGAATCGACGATATCTCGCGAATAAAATTATGACACTCTCCATGTTTCATGTGTTGAAAATGCGATTTAATTTCACTAGAATAATGCAATTTCACTTCATACCGGCAAAAGTTTTGATTTATACATCAATTGCATTATCTCACGAGTAAAAAAATTATGTTGAAAATTTAAAGGTTCTTTCATTTCAAGAACAACTTTAACGCCTAGATATATATATATTTTTTAATTCGAAAACATATTTTGGCACATAGGAATTGGTGAAAAAAATCCTTTCAATATTTATAAAATTTTGAGATTAAAATTTGTAATAATTTGTAATTTGAGATTAAATAAAAACCTAGGAACTAAATTTTTTTTAAAAAAAGTGCACTTTTTATTTTCTTCCTAGTATTAGTTTCAAATTTTCTATTATGGCGGTAAAGCAGTGAAGATTTATTAACTTATTAAAGCAGTAAAGACTTAAACTGATTTATCTTACATCTATATTCAACATCAGAGCCATTAATAACATTTTTAAAAGGGAAAGGAAGTTATTTCAGACGTTGAATAATCCTTTGTTTCACAAACAATTTGACCGTTCAGCACAGAGATAGATAGATAGATGGATAGATAGATAGATAGATGGATAGATAGATAGATAGACAAACATACATACAGACAGAGAGTTTTTTTTTTTCTTTTTTGAAATTTTCAGAAACTTCTCTGAAACTACATTTAAATTTCAGAATATGATTATGCTCAGGCCAACTAAAATTTGTAAAGAAATCGTCGTATACTTTGAGTTAATTTTGAGAACTTCACCTTGTTGTAAATAAATGTTTCATTTTCTGTCCACTTTTTTATGAAGCTGCTGAATTTGGAACGAAGTATCTCGTGATATTTTGTGACATTCGCTATGAAATTTTCAGCTAATTTAATTCCAATCTTCAGCGCTGTGAATATTTTAGCTTTCGCAAAAACTGCGTTCTTATTCAAAAAATTCTTTTAATTAAAATAAAGATTCAACTCGAAGGGAAGTATTTGAACTATTCTGTCAAATCTAACACCAATGGATTTTGTTTCATAAGCAACAAACTATCATTAAAATACTTTAATTACAACTGACGGTTCTAAAAAAAATTGAACACCTCAACCCAATTTGCTTTTTAGTTCTTTTTAACGTTTTCGAAATCAATTTCATTTGAACAAACGAAAGCAAATAGAACACGTTTTCTTCTGCCAGACCCCTAGGGAATGTGACCAGCTGCTCCAGTAAACCCGGGATCGCACGACAAAGTGTCCGGGATCGTCGTATCCGGGAAGGCATGAACGGGAGAGAAAATTTATTGCTATGAATAGCAAAAAGGAAGGGACGTAGCACCTGGTTTACTCCCACGCAAAGAAAGAATCGGGAGAAGACTTTTAAGGTTTTGCTCCTGTTTTACCAGGATCTATCCTCCCTTCTGGCAGGAAAATCAGGAATATAAATCAAAGTCAAGGTTTGATCAATGCACACTGAAAGGATTAAAATGCAATGAAAGAGCAACGATCTGAGAAATATCTTGGTAATAATATATTCAAAAAATCTTTTAAGCAATAAGTGGCCATGACTGAAAAGGTTCTGAAAGCAGTAGCTTGTAAAAATATTCGAAAACTAAATTTTTAAGACGTATTAAATTGCTGTTTTGATGGCATACGTTTGTAAAGATGTTTAAGAGATGTTTTATTGAAAATGTATAATAATTAAAATAATTAATTAAGCATAAAATAATTAGTCAGATTGTTTTTTTTTAAAACAAACATCTTCGTTGATATTTAGAACGTTCATGAGTCAATTAACCCATTTTATGTTTTATTTTATAACCGTTGTTGAGCAACCGACAAAATTCTGGGTTTACGACTACCAATAATCAACTCCATAGCCTTTTAATTTTGAACCCAATCCAGAATACAAGGGCGCTCCTGGATCAAGTATTGGGAGAAATTTGCCTTCGCGAAGAACTTTTTGATGGAATTAACCCACAGTTGCATTACAAGGTAAAGAAAACCACGAAAACCTCCCATGGACAGCCTGATGAGAAGGGACTTTACCCCATGACCCATCTACCTCTGAGGATATTCTGCGGCAGAACGGTGGCAGTTCACCCATTTATTGGATTTAATGGCAGGATCTGAGAACGTTATCCAGGTCTAAAGAAATAACTCTCAAGGCCGGGATAGCCGGATTGGTAGGACGTTGGACTCATGTTCGTGAGAGCATGATTTCGAATCCCGCTGGCCAGATAACTCTCGTCTATTAAATGGTGACTGGTGCACGTTGAATAAGTTGGAGTCTCGAAGTCCTCTAAGTTCCCATAACAAATCAATACTTCTGGGGATATTGAATTAAAGATATATTTCTGCAAAAAAAAAAAAAAAAAAAAAAAAAAAAATAATACTTATAGGAGACGAACTTTTGCAATCACACAGTATAGTACTATCAGCATTTGTATCGAATTAGCTTATTGCATATCACATAACTCATATATTTCAGTTAAGAAAAATTTAGGTGGGATACAAACTTTTGCAGTAACTTATTGCAGAACAGCTTGTTGTATCTTAAATGATATATTTCTGCTGAGAAACAAAAAAAATTAAGATGTGACATGAAATTTTGCAGTCACCTGATATAATATCTACATTCGGATTTTATCAGTTCGTTGTAACATGATAAGTTTCTCATGGTGATATATTTCTACTAAGTAAAATTCAGATGGGACGCGAAATTTTACAGTCACTCTTTCTGATCTGGAGAGTTTTCTAAAAAACGTGTAAGTGATGTATTTCTATGATGAAAAATAAAATATTAATGGTGTAAACATGGGATCTTCGCTTTTAATAACAACTAACAAAATCCACTTCTGTGAGGATGATTTTTTTTTTCTAGGTCATTCACTTCGATCGATTGATTCATCACAGATCATCGATAATGAATATCAAATTGACACGCGGAAATATATTCCGGGTCCCACACTCTGCTAAACATCTTCCAGAAAAGGTCAATTCCTCCACATCAAAAAAGATTTTCTCGGACGTTAAGTTCACTTCCTTCTCTGTCGATGAGGGCCAATTTACGGCAAGATGAGTGTTTGCCAAAGACATCGGCCTGCCAACAAAAGCTTCTTGGATAAACTAAAAGCTTTGCTATGAGAGATAAAAAAGACTTCACGCATGACGCTGATTCCGTGCTCATGTAACTGTGACCACCAATCCTCAAGGGATGGTCTTCCCACTAGGGGGGTGGGCGGCACTCATTCGGGAATTAAGATATTCTAAGTTCGACGCTTATGACGGTGAATGTCCTTTTTGCGGAAAGGTTAAAGCTTCCTTCAGAATAGATTTTACACTTTGTTCAATAATAAAAAGAAGTGGATATTAATTTCTAAATAAATGTTTGTGATATGACATGGTTTTAAATAATAATTACAATTACAAATATAATAACAGATTTAAATTAAATCAAATGTCTTTTTCACGATTAATACTATTTTTTATACTTCTTCCCAAAATCATCAAGTCGGGTACACCACAGGGCTTTCAATCTTACACACAGCACAGGGCTTTGGCAAAATTTTACTATAAACAAAGCCCCATAGGAATATCCCACGAAATATTTTTAAAGATTTATATTTTTTAAAGATGTATCGATAAGTGGATTGAAAAAAAACTTTTTTTTCGGAATTGCCATTTTGATTGTATGGATATACTTCCATGAAATCAGTAAAAATTAGGTACAATATTTTTTTAAAAAAGGAACTTCCACTTCAGTATCGGAAATTAAATATTAGGAATATGAGTTAAAATTAAACCTTTTATTCTCTGTCTAATAAATTTAAACCTTCTAATTAAACCATGTCTTCTAATCCCTGTCTTCTAATTAAACTCTTCCTTGGTTAAAGGGTCAATTTGTTGTGGTTAAATCAGTAATATTAAATTAATAACTCCTCGTAATCATTTGCAAATGAATTTATGTAAGAATAAAAATATTTATATCTATATTATATTATGACAAACATTAATGCAGATTTCTCTCCCTTTTATAGCAATATTAAAATGATAACAATACAGCAAATCTAAAAAAGCTTCATAGTATGATCTTTTTGAAAATAAGGTAAATTATCTAAATCCATGCAAAACTTTTTTTGCTTCATAATAAAAGCAGGAAAAAGCATAAGTAAGACTGGATAAGTTTTATGCACATTGTGAAGCAACTGAAATCTTTCAATAATAATTACTCTTTTTTCTTCTCAATTAGTTTAGCATCATTTGACAGCTTCAGTACTGATTATTGATTCTGATGATTTGATAATTGTGCTTGAATATTTTTCAGGGTTAACCAATTAACAACATTTAGTTAACAAGCATCCCCTCTTTAAATAAAAACCAAGTCAGTTTTTGCTTTATATTATAACCGTTGTTGAACAATCAACCCAATTTTGAGTTTACGACTACCAATGAACTCCTTAGCCTTGTAATTCTAAACCCAACCCATGGAAATCCTGGATCAAGTATTGAGAAATATTTGCCTTTGTAGAGGTTTTTTTTATGCAACTAACCCACATTTGCCTTACATAGAGAGGAAAACCACGAAAACCTCCCATAGTTAGCCAGGCGGCAAGGGGATTCGAGCCCATGATCCATCTACCACTGAGGACATTTTACGTCATCACTGCGTCAGAGCGTGCCAAGTGCAGAATTCGTATCGACTAACCATCGGTGGGATTCGAACCCGGGTTACCTCATTGGGAGGCGAGTGCTCTACCGCCTAAGCCAAAATGGCTCAACGAAATTAGTAAAAAAAATCCAGAGTTCGCAAGCTTTTAAACCGTGCTATATTTTGTAAGGACTCTTCCACCAATAATCGTGTAAAACTAACTTCTAGCTAATGAATCGTGAATTCATTAGCAGTATAATTTTACTGTTATCAGTATAATAATAATTTTATATATAATATATAAATAATTTTATACAATATAATATATATAATATATAATATATATAATTATAATATAATATATAATAATTTTATATATAATATATGTTATCAGTATAATAACAGTAAAATTTTACTGTTAGCAGTATAATCTACTAAACTACATCGGAAGTTATTTATGGAAGTCATAGATTATCGAAAATTATTATAAATATTATCGGAAGTTGTTATTCTACTTAAAATGCAGCAACAAATTTTCCACCTGAATGTAATAAATAATTTGGGACGAATGGAGTATAGCATTTTTCTTCAATTTCTGATGAATAATCATTTTATAAGGTAAATCTTATTCACCATCTCATGAAGATAACTTCAGTCGAATAGTTACCATGAGAAAATATACTCTCTCTGGAAGGTTTTTTCTCTCTTTATTCGCATTTATCAAAAGAACTGGAAGATGAGTAGATGGGATCAGAATAAGTGGCTGTCGAAAGAAGACATGAGAAATGACACCCAGGCGTCGAGAGTCGGCCACTGTGTCGAAACATTTGTCGACGATCCATTCGATGATGGATTTCGATAGAACGTTGTTTGCCACTCTAAATACAGCACTCGATGACTAACCATCCCGTCGCAGGGGTATATATTTCCCTCATTTATCCTAACACTCTCTATTTGGTCACTTTATCATATTTGTGTCCAGTTGAAGGGGTCTTCTACAATTCGAATCTCTGTTTCTTTTCTTGTCTTTTATTTATTGAGTAGATTTTTTTTGCAGTTTTTTAGATTTTAATATGTTCTAAAAGCACTAGCTTCATTATATATTTTCAGAAACATTCCAAGAAGAGAATTCATTACAGTATGCGAAGTCCAGATATCAAGGACTCAGTTAAAGACGTCAAGTGATTATTTAAAACTACCCGATTTCTAGTGTTTTAAATTTATTCTATCACGTCTTTAAAAAGGCGGTTCGGAAGTTTAAAAAGGAAAAGGTTGAATTTTTATAACCTGTTATAAAGATCTTAGTGTAAAATCATGTTAAGTGGTTTGAAATCAATTTCCAATGTTTAAGAATATTTAACAGTTGGTCATAGACGTGGAATAAAAATGTATATATTTGAAACTAAAATTAAGATTGTTAAAAGTAAAAAAAAGAAACCGAAATGGTTCATTGTATCAAAGAATTAAATACGATATGCAGAATGAAGACATCAAGTAAAGATCTTAGTGGAAGATTAAGTTAAGTCAGGTTTTAAAATCACTCAATTTTCCGTGTTTAAAAACATTCAACTGTCAGTTATAGACGTAGCATAAAAATTTATCTATTTGAAACTTAAATTAAGAATGTTAAAAGTAAAAAATGAAGAAATAAAAATGGTTTATTGTATCAAAGAATCAAATACGATATGCAGAATGCAGACATCAATTAAAGATCTTAGTGAAGATTATGTCAAGTGACGTTTTAAAATCACTCAATTTCAATTTTCAATATTTAAGAACATTCAACAGTCAGATATAGACTTAAAATAAAAAATTTTCTATTTGAAACTCAAATTAAGAATGTTAAAAGTAAAAAATAAAAAAAATAAAAATGGTTTATTGTATCAAAGAATCAAATACGATAGGCAGAATGCAGACATCAATTAAAGATCTTAGTGAAGATTATGTCAAGTGACGTTTTAAAATCACTCGATTTCAATTTTCAATGTTTAAGAACATTCAACAGTCAGTTATAGACGTAATATAAAAAAATTTCTATTTGAAACTTAAATTAAGAATGTTAAAAGTAAAAAATAAAAAAATAAAAATGGTTTATTGTATCAAAGACTCAAATACGATATGCAGAATGCAGACATCAATTAAAGATCTTAGTGAAGATTATGTCAAGTGACGTTTTAAAATCACTCAATTTCAATTTTCAATGTTTAAAAACATTCAACAGTCAGTTATAGACGTAAAATAAAAATTAATCTATTTGAAACTTAAATTAAGAATGTTAAAAGTAAAAAATAAAAATGGTTTATTGTACCAAAGAATCAAATATGATATGCAGAATGCAGACATCAATTAAAGATCACAGTGAAAGATCATGTCAAGTGACGGAAAGAAGATCACGTCAACTACGATCGTATCAAGTGACGTTTTGAAATCATCCAATTTCTAATGTTTAAGAACATTTAACAGTCGGTTGTAGACGTAGAACATAAATTTATTCATTTAAAACGCAAATTAAAACTGCTTACAATAATAAAAAAGAAAATACGGCTCATTGTAAGAAACGAATAAAAAACGATTTGCAGAACGCAGACAACAAATAAAGATCTTAGTGGAAGATTATGCCAAGTGACGTTTTGAGTTTTGAAATCACTCCATTTCCAATGTTTATGAATATTTAACAGTCGGCTATAGACGTTGAAACAAAGTAAGTGTTTATAACTTTTTTCTCCACTACTTTCTTGTCACATAGTAAATCTTGTCGCATTATTTGAAATAATATTTCAGGGCGAATTTTCATAATTTTTCAGCAATTAATACTTTTGATTAAAACCATAACGAATTCTATATTTTAAGATAACTTCTTGTTATATTTCCACTTTTCGCTTACTTTTCAGCATTTTTGTTTTGTTTTTTGTTATTGCATGATTCAGTTGAGCAACCGTAAAATTCAAATTTAAATTAGTTGTTTATAAGTGTTTATAAAGTTTGTTTCGATTGTAAAATTGACTGAAATTAAACGAAAATATTAATTATTTAGCTAAATAATATTTATTTAATTTTGATCTTATTTACGGCGTCTTTTACATATCTTTAAAATTTACTATCAGAATAAAAAAAAAAAAAAAATTTAGGTTATTTATTTCTATTGAAATTAAAATTAAATTTGTAATCAAAATTACTAATTCTTGTGTTATTAATCTCTTTAAGATTGAATTTATTTATATTTGTATTTCATAAGAAATTTCTACGTTTTGAAAGTTAGTTAAATAATTTTCATTGTTGTTCTAAAAATTTTATTCGGCTGTAAAAAAAAATTTTTTTTAAATAAAAAATCGATTAATCGATAATACATGTCGTATTAAATTTAAAAAGTTATATTTAATTAGCTTTTTTTTTTCATTTAATTTTTTTTCATTGTTTGGATTTGTTGTTCGATTGTTGGAAAAGGAGAGTAAATTTATTAATTTCTTTTCAGCACTCGAGCGAATCATCATTTTTATACACTCAAAACTCAAATTAAGAATGTTTGCAGTAATATATAAAAAAAAAAAAAGAAAAATTGTTCATTGTAAGAAAAGTGTCAAATACGATATTTAATGTGCATTCAATATTCAATGTTTACAGTTGGCAATAAAAAACAGAATCCAAACACTAATACTGTCATGACTTCAAGTAAGGCGGTTAAGTTACATTAAATAAAATTACTGTCATGACTTCAAGTAAGGCGGTTAGAGCCGCGATGGCTCAGGGGATAGAGCGTTCGCCTTCCAATGAGGCGAACCGGGTTCGAATCCCAGTCGATACGAATTCCGCATCCGGCTTGCACTGACCACAGTGCTGACGTGAAATATCCTCAGTGGTAGACGGATCATGGGTTAGAGTCCCCTTGCCGTCAGGCTAACCGTGGGAGGTTCGCGTGGTCTTCCTCTCCATGTAACGCAAATGCGGGTTAGCTCCATCAAAAAGTCCTCCACGAAGGCAAATTTCTCCCAATACTCGATCCAGGAGTTCCCTTGTCTTCTGGATTGGGTTCAAAATTACAAGGCTACGGAGTTGAACATTAGTAGCCGTAAACCCATTAAGTTGGGTCGGCTGTTCAACGACGGTTATAAAATAAAAAGTAAGGCGGTTAGAGCCGCGATGGCTCAGGGGATAGAGCGTTCGCCTTCCAATGAGGCGAACCGGGTTCGAATCCCAGTCGATACGAATTCCGCATCCGGCTTACACTGACCACAGTGCTGAAGTGAAATATCCTCAGTGGTAGACGGATCATGGGTTAGAGTCCCCTTGCCGTCAGGCTAACCGTGAGAGGTTCTCGTGGTCTTCCTCTCCATGTAACACAAATGCGGGTTGGCTCCATCAAAAAGTCCTCCACGAAGGTAAATTTCTCCCAATACTCGATCCAGGAGTTCCCTTGTCTTCTGGATTGGGTTCAAAATTACAAGGCTACGGAGTTGAACATTAGTAGCCGTAAACCCATTAAGTTGGGTCGGCAGTTCAACGACGGTTATGAAGTAAGGCGGTTAAGTTACAATAAATAAAATTACTGTCATGACTTCAAGTAAGGCGGTTAGGGCCGGGATAGCCTGGTCGGTAGGGCGCTGGGCCCATATCCAAGAGGTTGTGGGTTCGATCATCGCCGGCCGAAGACTCCCCGTGTAGTAAATGGTGACTGATGCACGTTAAATCTGTCGAGTCTCAGAGTCCTCCATGTTCCCATAACAAATCAATACCTCTGGGGATACTGATCCAGGAGTTTCCTTGTCTTCTGGATTGGTTCAAAATTACAAGGCTACGGAGTTGAACATTAGTAGTCGTAAACCCATGAAATTGGGTCGGCTGTTCAACGACGGTTATAAAATAAAAAAATAAAAAAAAGTAAGGCGGTTAAGTTACATTAAATAAAATTACTGTCATGACTTCAAGTAAGGCGGTCTAAGGCCGGGATAGCCTGGTCGGTAGGGCGCTGGGCCCCTATCCAAGAGGTCGTGGGTTCGATGCTCGCCGGCCGAAGACTCCCCGTGTAGTAAATGGTGACTGATGCACGTTAAATCTGTCGAGTCTCAAAGTCCTCCATGTTCCCATAACAAATCAATACCTCTGGGGGTACTGATCCAGGAGTTTCCTTGTCTTCTGGATTGGTTCAAAATTACAAGGCTACGGAGTTGAACATTAGCAGTCGTAAATCCATGAAATTGGGTCGGCTGTTCAACGACGGTTATAAAATAAAATAAAAAGTAAGGCGGTTAAGTTACAATAAATAAATTTAAATAAATAAAATTTTAATTGAAAAAGTGATCTGACGGGAAATATTAGCAACGAAATAACAAATTTCTAAATTTGTTTAAAATTAAAAATAATATAATTCTCGGTTAAACGGAAGCATTAAAGTGAAAAAGAAACAAAGTAATTTAATGCATCATTTTCATGGTATAAGCTACATAAAAATTGGACACAAGACTTTGAGGGTATCAAAGAATTTCACAATAATTTAATAAGGAAATTAAACAATTTTAATAAGAAATTTTGAGGATTTATTAATTAACATCACGGGACTGATGGATATTGTGGATTACAATGTGTTAAATTAATATCGTTAATATTAAAAAATAAATAAATGAATAAGTCACAAATTTCGAAATAATTCACCTAAGTATTCTACCTAATATTAAAATTTTTACTTATGTTGAAATGTTATGAAAGATTAATCAGGGTTCGTACGGCTCTTCGCAATCTTAAACAGTGGTGTTAGTATTCTAATAAAGCAGTTACACATTTCTCTTTTTATTCGTTAAAATTAGATATCCTAGGAACAGTTTTTTTTAAATAAAATTTTTTTTGTGAAAATTTTAAGCATAGTGGTGAATACCAACTCATTAAAATACAGTTTATTTTGTTAACTTTCTTCACACATTTTTAATTTTTTAAGGACCGTACGAACCCAGCTAATGGATTGTAACAATATTCCTATATAAATCTTAGGATAATTTTTATAGTTATATTTGTTATAAAATACATCTAAAAGTTCGCAAGAGTTTCTAAATACAGATCTAAAAATAGCTAAATCATTATTTTGCGATTGCGAGTTACGTAAACCTTTTTAATGATTAGCTTAGCTAGTTACAATTTGAAATGCAGTAATTAAATCATGTGGGGTGCGTAGCGGTTAGTACAATTTCAAAATGAAACAAAATATTAATTTATAACTTTTTTTTTCTTTAAAACTGGTGTTTAAAAGTTATCTAATTTTAATACTATTTCAACAATTTATCAAATATCAAGAATTAAAAAACAATGCATTACTATTTATCATTAAGGCATCAAAGATTTAACAATCAAGCACGAAGTGTTGTAAGATTAAATATCGTTAACAACTGCTTATTATTTCTGCTTATCACTGCTTATTAGTATTTCGACAATATTCCAGCAGGAGTCGTGGTGGCTCAGGGGATAGAGTGTTCGCCCTTCCAATGAAGTGAACGGGTTCAAATCCCAGCGATGACTGATCGATACGAATTCCGCACCCGGCTCCAGGGGTGAAAGCGAGACGGAAAAGAGGAAAGGCTGGTAGTAAAACCTTTTCAGTTATGGCTGGTTTTGGGGAGGAGTTTACTTATTATTTTTTTAAATTATTCAGCAATAACTACTTCATCTTTGAAAAGACGCAGTCTAATATATATGCCAAAATTATAAAAGAAATCTTAATAGTAACAGATATTTTATTTTTTTCGAAAAAAATGCTGGAATGATATGTCTTACGTACCAGTTTTTTCTCTTTTCCGTCTTGCTATATAAGGGCTTTCAGCCATGCCCGGCTCGCACCGACTACAGTGCTGACGTTAAATATTATCAGTGGTAGACGGATATTGAGTTAAGAGTACCCTTGTGTCAGGCTAACAATGGGAGGTTTTCTAGGTTTTCCTCTCCATGTGACACAAATGTAGGTTAGTTCATTCAAAAAGTCCCCTAAGAAAGCAAAATTTCTCCCTACTCTAATTCCAGGAGTTCCCTTGTCTTCTAGATTGGGTTCAAAATTATTAGGCTACGGAGTTGAAGATAAGTAGTCGTAAACCTAATATCGGGCCGGCTGATCAATGACGTTTATAAAATAAAATAAAAGTGTAAGATAGTTTTTAAAGTAAACTTATAATCTTAAGATTTAATAGTTTTTTGTCTAAATGGATTACCACTTTTATCTGTTTTATAATGAAATACAATAGCGAACCAGTTACCAGGCCTAGAGGGCAGCAAGGCCTCAGACGGCCAGTTCCACTACAACGAACGAACCAACCAATTACCAAGCCTGCCAACTTTTCAGGCGTTTTGAAAAAGTTTATGTATCAATATATGATTCTTCGTTTTATAAATTTGATTTACAGTTATTTTTCAAACCACGTTTAATTGTTTTCAAATTTCATACAAGGCGGCACATTGTCCCAGCTTTCTCTTGATGAGGTTTTTAAAACGTTGTCAAAATAAGCCGAAATTCTGAAAGCCTTTAAATTTTAATTGTCTACCACGCTGAAAATATTCTGCAAAAAGGGTGTTAGTTGGTAGCCCTGGATATGGTATTAACCATGCTTTTCTATGAATATAAAAAACAGAGATTTAATAAGAATATTAGGAATATTTTTAAGATATCTAGGTTTTTAAATGGTGAAATCGACGGTTAGAAGTGAATAAACCAACACCATAGCAAAATTATTGATAGCAAAAAAATTGACATCTTTTCATATCAGACAAAAAAAGTTTGGAAGGAGTTTTTGCACTTTGTAGTCGACCCCATAGCATTTCATACAAATAAACTCCTTGACGGAGAAACGCAATAAATTTATGGATGTAACTGGCAGGTGAAATGCATTTTTTTCACCCAGTAACCATAATTCATTTTTGTTGGTTGAATATTTACTATTCAAATTTACCATTCAATTGAAGGCACCGAGAATTGAAGACATGAAATATTAATAAATTAAGAAGTCGATTACATTTGATTAATGCGCATTAATTCACTTTTATTCAACAGTTCAGAATAAAGGGTTTATTTTTTATTTCATCTTCATTACTTCAGCTATATCGTATTGATTTTTATATGCGATGCACAAAATAAAAGCAGAATACTAGAATAACAGGGTTGCCAAGGGCAACTGAAGAGGCAAAAAGTGCTGACCAATAAAATTCATAATTTTATTAAACGAAATTAAAATTAGCAAACTTTTTACAGCTAATATTTTCAGTTTACAATTGAAAGTAATTGCAAAGAGCATGTCTGTTTTAAATATGAAAATTTTGAAACGCAAGTCATAGTGCTAGTTATGATTGAATTTGCATTCTATAATATACTAAGAATTATTATTATGATTGAATAATTATATACTCAGAGATAATAAATAAAAAGGTAGGTTGGTACTTTATTTACGTCGCAATTGAGCTGCTCAGTGGGCTATTGCAAGAGTCTGGGAAACATCCCTGAGGATGATTCGAAGACATGCCATCGCAGTTTTGATCCTCTGCATAGGGGATGGCTCCCCTGCTCTGGTAGCCCGACGCCCTGCGTGCAAAGTCGAGCTCTTTACGGTAGAACAGTTTAACGAGGACCGATACCGCGCAACCTCGGTCCATACGCAGGCAGATCAAAGTGGTCACCCACCCGCAGCCAGTGATGCTTGACTTCAGTGTTCTACTGGAAACCGTGTCTTTACGATCAGCCCACTGTGGTAATAATTAATGAGACTTGACTTGAATAATTAACACGTTGAACGCAATGGGGGTCACTGATGACGGGCACTGAGTTTGTTCGTAGCGCCACAGGGGTCATCGTCGACCGAGGAAGCCAAGATTATTAGAAACACATAATTCGAGTAAATTTTTTTTAAAAATATTATTATAGTTACTAAAATGGTTTGAAGAAATTAATGACTGTGTATAAAAACAAAAATAGTTTTATTTATATACACAGAGATGCCAACTTGCTCCGGACAGCGAATAAATATTTTCAAGTGGTAGTTTATTAATTGTGATTCTTGGTTTAATAAATTCAATTTAGTAGATTTTTATCCACCACTATTTCTAAGCGATTCGTAAGTTTATATAATTCGCCACTTTTCTTTCAAGTCATGCTAAACCTTTTAAAAAACTAGTAAACTCTGTCTAATATTAGCAGACGGGCAATCCATGCGCCAAGAGCGAATTTACTTATTGTTAGTATCACTTTTAAGCCTGACGGAAAAGAGTAAAAAGTACTAATAAATCATTTCAATAACACTAAACAACACATTTTTTTTTTGGCTTTATACACGGATTTGATCTTACCTAATTCGTATGTCGAAATTTCAAATCTGAAATTAGTTTTGTTCTTAACCCTTTATATCACCTTGTTGCATATCTGCAACATACACAAAAAGCCTATGTCTTTGCCCCAACAAATTTGGAAGGACGATTTCGGCGATTGTCGGCCAAAACCAGTGAGCCAAGATGAAATTGGACACTGGCCTAATTGGGATAACAAAAGAATCATGCAAATACCCAAAATGCAAAGGATTTACACAAAAACTATTTGTGAGAAATGTGGTGTAGGACTTTGTTACAACAAAAGAAACAACTGTTATAAAAATTTTAATATGAATTAAGATTTTTGAATCTTTCAATCTTAGTGCCATTTTTCACAATGTTGCAGGAATGCAACAAGCACTTTTTTGTCATTTTACATAATGTTGCAGAAATGCAACAATCAATTTTTTTCCGATAATTTTTTTTTATTTTATGTTGTAAAATTTTTTTATTATTTTTTACATGCTTAGAATGATGTATTCTAATGTATGAGTAATTTTTATTAAAATTAGAGATGTTGAGATATAAAGGGTTAAAGCAACATATTTTTTCAATATTATATTTTTTGTTTAATTTATTTTTTATCTGAATACACAAGCTTATAAAGAACTTATAGATTTATATACATGCATATACTCTTATCAAATCATTTTAAAATAACACTTGAAGAAGAAAGAAAAAAAAACATGACTTTAACGTATTGCATTATGAACTGAAATGCATTATTGTACCTTCTTCCTACCACTACCTACATAGTAGAGAAGTGGGGACATAGTATTCACTCGAGTGAATTTAAGAAATCCTGGTATGGAATATATTATAATTAAATTGCATAAAAACTGTAGATTGTAGAGAGAAATCGATTGCAGATTTGAAATCAGCGACGATAATATATCCATCATCCGTTAAAAAATCTCATGCAATAGGAAACAGTTTTTAAAAAAAATTGGTTTTTTGAAAGGTTTAGAAAAAGTTTTTACTATTCTTAATTTTAAACTATTCATTACTTTACTTATTCTTGGGTAAGAAATAATTCTACATAGAAGTTATAACTGTTATAAGAAGTATTGGTGTTAATAGATATTTAAATCTTCCCGGAATAAAGATAGAATGAAATTATTTCCTTAAAATTTTTTTTTTTATATAAATATATAAATTTTTAGCTCTCTAATCACTTCGAGCATGTTGCGCAGTATCTCCAAAATTACTTACGCGAGCAAATTCGGAAGAAAAAAAAATTTGTCAATAATAAATTGAACCCAAAATATTTTTTTATTATTTAATTCGTAAGTGAAATAAAATTAAAAACAAAATACAAGAAGAAATCCTTTTAAATCAATTCGTTTTTAATTAAATAATTTGAAGGAAAAATTAATTTTAATAATTGTTTATTATTAATTAATTTAATGATAATCTAAAAAAAATTTTGACTTGTGAAGTATACAAAAAAAAAAAAAAAAAAAAATTCTTTTAAACTAAGTAATTTTAAAAGGGCCTTCCATAGTTGATTTTTTACATTTTTTTTCAATATTTTTGACTTTCCCTTTGTCACATTTCACCATATTCTTTTGTCACTCACGCTATATTACATAAACATATTCTTGCAGTTGAAAAACAAAACGCATGTTACAAATCATATTTCAAATTTTATTTTTTAACAATGAATTAGTAACTACATGTTGTAATGACATTTATAAGATTAACAATGAAAATTATTGCACGTGTACTCTTTTAGATGAAAACAACATGAAAACAAATAATATAAAAATAATATACTTATTGTTCCCATCCTCTTACCTTAACTTCACCTTAAACTGTTACAATTCCATACCCCCCCCCTTCCATTTTTCAAGTGTGGTACTAGTTTAAGAATTTAACGGATGAAGTAGCAAATAACATTTTCAGTGGTATTTATGAATCATGAAAAATAAATAAGTGGTCGCATCGATATGGGTATGTTCAATTTAACAGAATTGTTTTCGCTTTAATTTTATAATAACTGTTCCATGTTACTTTTGAATATACTTGCATGATCTTTACTTCGAATTATGTAGTAGTAAATGAAATAAAGACCCCCGTTTATAGTAACGCAAATGTTCTTTTATAAACTTTTAAATGCAGGCCGGGTTGGTAGGGCGTTGGACCCATGTCCAAGAGGTCATGAGTTCGATTCCCACCGGTCAAAGACTCCCCATGAAGTAAATGATGACGTTAAATCTGTCCAGTCACAAAGTCCTCCATGTTCCCATAATAAATTATATCTCTGAGGGTACTGAGTTTGAGAGTGATCGTTCTACTGTTCAGGACAAAATTATGATCTATGGATGAATGTATGGACATTTGAATGGGCACGTCCTGTAAACGAGCTGTGCCGTGTGTGTGGCTGAAGTCGTATTCTTGGCCATAAATGGCGCCACTGTAAAACATGAAAGGCACCCTCTGCCTTAAATTCGCTTGGTTTCCCCAAGCTGGCTTGCTCATGTAGGCGAGTGACATTAGTAGCAGCAACAACAACTATTATAATGTTAAAATTTTGATTCTCGTTTTTTTTCTTAATTAACTTTAGTTGATAGACAGACTATCATTGATAAATACCATTCCCTTAAAATAAATTAGAAAATTATATTATTATGAAAAATAGTTCTTGGTAGTTTTTAAAACATTTGTCGATTTTTTTTCCCCTCAAAAATATAAGTCAATAAAATAATGCTGCTGATAATTTTGTGTAGCTCATTTAAAATTACACTCGTCTGCTTTTAGATTTTTAAAATTTACTTTTATTATTGCTGATGAAAATCGATAGGATTCTTTTGAAAAAATCTCTTAATATAAGTTACTCAAAAGCAAATTTTTTTTCCATCAAAAATCTAAAAACAGATAAATGTAAATGACTAAACTACCTTTAAAAAAAAAAAAAGCTGATTGTATAAATGTATTCGCATTATCTTTTTAGAAAAAAATCGATAGAAATTAAATACCACGTGCTATACTTTTGAAAATCTGATTGGGTGACTGTCTTGAATTTTACAAGATACGAAGAATAATCCCGACTTGTGTAAATATCTCACATCAGTTTAGTTCTGAAAATGAAGATGATTAAAAGCATATTTATAATTCTGTCCCACCTCCCAACCCCTTTGTTGATTGAGCCCCTCTAAGAAAATGTGTTTTTGAGGCTGTTTTAAGATGATATGTAAGAAAAATACAGCTGAGATAGAAAATTAGGTTATGTTTTGCATCCAAAACAACCTTAACCTCAATCACGTCTCATAAAATCAAGCTCTGCAATACTTTCAGTTCAAATCAGGTGAAAATATTCACACCTCAAATATACCTATTTGCTTGAAATATAGAAAAAATTCTTGTACACATAAAAAACAACCTCAAGTGTGAATAAAATAACTTCGTAGGCTTGGCTGTATGCCTTCTTGATTTTTTTAAGGTTGTGTTTGAAGTCAACTTAATAATAAATAAACCTCAAATCAACCTTAACATCTCAAAAGCATCTTAAATTTTTTAAAGGGCTCCTACAAGAATAAATGGTTACTAAAAAGATGAATAGAAAGAATAAAAAAATTGCGTTTTTTATGTTCGTAATATTTCTTAAATAAGTGGTTTAAGATTGGGAACACGACGTTTTGACAAAGATAAAACCTACACATCATATATATATATATTTTTTAATTTCTCACACTTAAAATTAAAAAAAAAAAAGGTAATTTCTTACAGTTTTTTTTTTCCTCATAACAATTTTAAGGAAAGTGGCCAAATAAGAAACTCAAAAATATAAACTGAGTAGAAGAACCGATTTAGTGGTTTTTCCAAATATTTATTGTAGACCAGACTTTCTTCAAACAATTACTCTTCCACCACAAACCCGGTATAGAAAAAAAAAGAAAACCAACTGCTCGCATAGACAACCCCAAGAAAACATCTCTTTCCCTCCACTGCTTAATTGGAAAGACAATACAACAGTCAAACAGATAAATAGCTAAAAATTAATGACATCTTACCGGATCTTCGTTGCTCAGGCGATGAAGAAACCATTTAATTAAAGCTTGGCATTTGCCTTCATTACGAGGGGTGCACCCCCTATCGTATATCTCCCTCCCCCTCACAAATTTTTTTTCCTCCCATTTCCAAACATACTAAACCTCTTTAAGGTGTTACTTTTATTGATTGATCAGAGTCCTTTTCAGATTATTAATAAATTACAATAATAACGTCAATGGAGAAGTGAAAAAAAAAAAAAATCGTTTGCCCCACCCCAGAAAGTATTCTTTTTCATTCCCTCCCCAAATAAAAAGATTCTCATAACTTTTTCCAGGTAATAGCAGGCCGTCCCCATCATATTGATAATGAGAGCTATCTATATATTCCCGATGCTTTGTTTTTCTGTTTAGTCAAAGGCATTTTTTTTTTCAACATCTGCAGTTACAGTGAGGTGGAGGGGAAGCATTGCCACCCATTCTTGTTCTAAACTTTCTCGTAGGTCCTTATTATCGACCAATCACGTCGCGAAGGGAACTTCCAAGATCACGACCAACCTGTCGAAAACAAAGGGAATCGGTGGAAATTAGATTTATTTCGTCTAATATTGTTGCAATTCATTTTTTCTTCTTCCTCACCGTCCCAGCATGTAGGTATCTGGTGTCTTTAATAAACACCTGTCGCAGAATATAAGTCTTGAGCCGCTCTGAAGATTAATGGAGTAAATAGATCCTCCGATTACCTTCAGAAGTCGAGGACGCATCATGAATTAACGTTTCTGTAAATGTACGGAGTTGTAATTTGTTGAAGTGTTAATGAATTGTTTTCGAATTTGTTTCTAAGTGCGTTTGATGTGATTAGGATGTATTTTTTCCCCCTGTTAATTGATGATAATGACGTGTGGTTTTTCTAGCATTAAGCTTTCTTGCAGTTTCAAATAAACAAAGTTTCAAACGAGTGTTCCTTGAGGCTGTAAGATTTTATCATTTTACATTTCATAATATTGTTTCCTTATAGTAATTTATTGTATTAAATATAGGATCCTAATAACTTGGAAATTTGTGGAAAAGAGCTTAAACCCAACAACATACTTGCCAACTTTTACGCATTTCGCTTAAAATTTTATTTTTACATTTAAAGTGGTAGTAAAATGTATCTTACTGTTTATTCTTTGCATTTATAAGTATAATTCAAAATTATTTTGACCACCACTACATTTAAATGAAATCTACATATATATAAATGTATACAAATCTTTCTTTGGTGGGTTAAGGCATCACCTCCTACATCAAAAAGCCTCCACACGGTCTTTTATAAGTAGTCCGCGCAAACCATCAAAAAAGTGAACCAGTTGTGCGCATGAGCCCAAAACCTTTTATAAAAGTGATTGAGAGAAATTCATCATATATATTTGAGAATTGAATCTGTAGTGATTAACAAGTGAATAAGGCAAACCAATAATATTCACGAATAAAAAAATTTTTTAGTCATATATTTGCTACCACTTTCTTACTATAACTAGATTTTGTATTAACTGACTCGATCGGAAAGTGGATATCCTTCACAGTGGTCTGATCGGACTACCTATAAAAAAACTGTGTGGAGGCTTTCAGTTATAGGAGGCGTTGGTTTAGGCATACGCAACCTGCAAGAATGGGTGAAAGCCCTTATATAGCAAGACGGAAAAGAGAAAAACCTGGTACATAAGACATTTCATTCCAGTATTTTTTTCGCAAAAAAAAAAAAAATTATCTGTAACTATCAAGATTTCTTTTAAAATTTCAGCATATATATAAAACTGCTTCTTTTCGAATATAAAGTAAATATTGTTGAATAATTTAAAAAAAGAATAAGTAAACTCCTCCCCGAAACTAGCTATAACTGAAAAGGTTTCACTACCAGCCTTTCCCATTTTCCGTCTCGCTTTCACCCCTGTCTACAAGGTAAATTTACTTTTAATCTTACTATCACTGGGTTAAATCATCTTCTAAGGGATTACAAGTTTGCAGATATGCAATAGCATGGAGAATAAAACCAATGGGCATCAGTAGATGGAGAAACATAGTGTCTGATTGAGCCAGATGGATACGACCTGTACTAGGCTGTCATGCTTATGGAAGAAGAATGACTTGGAAAAAGTTAAGAATCAAATACTTTAATAGCTAGACACCGAAAACTCATTTTAGAAGATGTTATGGTCACTAAAGTTCTTTGGAAACCAACAATAGACGTTGCAACATGATTCTGCTTCATCGCATAGATATAAAGACATTCAATAAATGGTGGAATAAACATTATTCCGGTTTTCTTGCAGAGCAAAAATGACCACCTTACTCACCAGACTTTAATTCTAAGAATTTTTTTTGGTCTACCTTAGAAACAATGGTTTTGCACTAATCTCATAACACTTTGACATCTTTAAGAAAGTTCTTGCTATAGAATTTGGTCAAAATAATAATATGCGAGCTTCGAAATTTTTGCAAAGCGTTTGCAGCTCTGTATTAAAGTCAAAGGTTGTCACTTTGATACTTTGTTAATATGGTACAGATAGTTTTATTTTCTTACTTATTTGAAAGATGGATGTAATATTTTAGTGTGTTCCAGCTATGAATGCATTTATACCAAATTTGGTGTGGATTGGTTTAGAATCGTGGCTTTGTGTAAGGTACATACTTTCATGTATAAACATTCAGCTTTATTTATATCAAAGTGGCAAATAATATATATTTTTCCACTTTAAAGGCGGAGATGACAACCATCTGTGCATTTTGAACAAATATTTTTTTAGTGGAAATGAAATGTAAGTTATTTTTAGTTTAGTATTTTTCATTTTAGTTTATTTTTCCACCACTACACATCAAAAATTCAAAGTATCATAGGAAATGCAATTTTATTGTAGTCTCGTGGTGACTCTTTTTAGAGTAAGCGTAAATGTTTTATTCTAGAAGTTTAATAAAACTTTTCCAGAAGCGGAACAGTTGCCCTCACAGTGAAAGTTATATATTTTTATCGTTAGTCGGTAGGATTTCCCAAACAGGAACAATAAAAATCGCAGAACTGTTTTTCAAGAATATATTTGGAATTCTTTTTAAAGGAATGTGAATATTTTTTAGTATAAATAGACCTCATAAAAACACCACCACCTCCTACATCAGAAATCCTCCACACGGTTTCTTATAAGTAGTCTGCGCAGATAATTTAAAAAGCGAACCGCTTGTGCGCATGCACCCAAATTCTATATTAAAAGTTTATTGTTTATTGAAATTACATGCATTTGCTGACTTGTGTGCTCAATATAGGCTTATAAGTCATTGTCAAGTAGAAATTACAGATAGAACAATTCAGAGAAAGACATCACAAAGAATACATCCAGGGTTACGGCGGGATTCGAACCCGCTACCTCCACGCTTAACAGAGCGTTTTGACCGGCGATACCACTCGGCCAGGGAGGCCCCTATTAAAAGTTCTTGAGAGAAATTTATCATATATAGTTGAGAATTTAATCTGTAGTGGTTGACAAGTAAATGAAACAAACCAATTATATTCATTAATTAAACAAATTTTTAGACATATATTTCCTACCACTTTTTAATTTTTAATAGATTTCGTATTAAATGATTCTTTCACTAATAGGTTAATCTTCTATGATCCGACCTATTCTTACATATGCTTCACCTGCCTGGACTACTATACCCGAACACCTAATGAAAAAGCTCAACCAATGTCAAAATAAAATACTCAGAAAAATCACTCGTGCCAGATGGTTCATACGTAATTCAAATATCCATAAAGATCTAAAAATTCCGTTTCTATCCGAATATATACATAAATTAAATGCAGACTTCTACGATATAGCCATAAAATGCAGCACAGCCAACTTCAATCAGATTTTTAACTTTGAGAACTATAAAAAAGACGAATAGCCGCTCATTTCACCTCCGACTCCTCATACAACAACTATCAGCATAAGTAATAGTCATCAATTCCAGCATCTATAGTCTACATCAATAATCCAAAGCATCAATAGCATCAAACACTTTACCAATACTGAAATCCTGACATGTTACTTCACGTTGACAATCAAACCACAGCCATCCACAGTTTAACAGCAAGTTGCTCTTATTATTTTCATTTTCTTTCAGTTATGCAAGCAAGGTGCTTGTCTCCCAGTAACAGCCACCCCATAGACTGCTGAACTCAAACTGTCTTTTATTTTAACTTTTTTTTACTTCATGATATATGGGATAGGGGCCTTCTGCGCGGCCCAGGTGCCCAATTTGAATAAATAAATAAAATAAAATAGGTTAATCTTCACAGTGGTCTGCTCGGACTACCTACAAAAAACCGTGTGGAGGCTTTCAGTTATAGGAGACGTTGATAACACATACCTACCAGTTTTTACACTTTCCAAAAAAACTTTTTCCTAGTGGTTGGGAAAGGCAAATTGAAATGAGATTGTATGCTGGTATTTCGTCAAAATATAGCCAACACTTGAAAACACTTTTAGGGAGATAGCAAGATTACCATATCGGTGGTTTCAAAACTAAAACGACACTTCTGCACCGTATTATGTTTGCTGATGTGTCGTTTTAATTTTGAACCAGCGATATGTATGTTTAAATTATTTGAATCTAATGGTTGTCAAACTTCTTTTAAACCTCACTTATTTGAAGAAGAATAAAATGTGATTAGATAAATTTTGCCACCATATTAAATGAAAAAAAAAATCTTTCCGAAAATCTGGTAAAATTGGTAAAGTTAACAATTGAAACTTTCCAAGTAGTTCCATAATTAATAAGAAATGAATTTATGTGCAGAATATTTATGTGCAATAAAATGTTCCGAAAATTATAATGATTTTATGTGCAGAAATGCTTATAATGAATTTATGTGCAGAAAAATGTTATGTGCAGAATATTTAAAGCATGATATACAAAATATGTGCATTTAATTTAAAAGAATACATTGTTCTTAGAATTAAACAATAAATTTTTTAAAGTGTAGATTACGCGATTTAAAACTTCATTCGCTTCAAAAATAAACAGAACAGTCGTCATGTTTCAAGCACTTCAAGAAAAGGCTCCCATTTTCAAGACTTGCCAGACGAAGAAAGATGAAATATTTAAAATATAAGCATAAAGTTGCTAGAGAAAAACGGAAAAATAAAGATGAGAAACAAAACTGGAAAAACCACAGTAGTCAAGGGAGAAAAAAATGATGAAAAACAGAACAAGAAAAAAAAGTCACAGTGGCCGAGAGGGGCAAATTAGAGTAAAATGCATTTCCATCCGCAGTATATATATATATATATATATATATTTATATATATACATATATATACATACATATACATATATACATATATATATATATATATATATATATATATATATATATATATATATATATATATATATATATATATATATATATATATATATATATATATATATATATATATATATATATATATATATATATATATAATTATATATTTATATATATATTAACATTTTATAGACACCATTAATGTATAAAATGTGGAATGTCTGCTCATTCTGTCGAATGTCTGACTTTTTTTAAAGTATGAAATGCGATAATTATTATATACTATACATAGTTATTGAATAGAATTTATATAGATTTTTTTATATAGATTTTTTATAGATTTTATATAGATTTTGTATTATTCCTTCTATGAAATGCCTATAAGGCAATGCGGAAAGCATATTAATCATTATGCACTTTTCAGGTCATTTTTAGTTAATTTAAATAAAGCCGGATTCCATAAACATTTCTAGTTGAAGATTGTTGAGAACCTGGTTATATCATAACTGTAAACCTGCGTGGTAGTTAAAATAATTTTTTTGGTGGAAGTAACAGTTATGCTTTATTGTTACAATCTTGGTTTTTTAAAGTTAAAAAAAAAAAAAATTTCTCTCCGTAAAGTCACATCAATAATTCAAATATATTTGTATAATATATTTTTCATGCATGATATGAATTTCAATATTGGCGAATTACCATAAAAAATTATTACTATTAGAATTATTATTTGAAGAATTATTACTGGTTTATAGAAAAATTATTACAAATTTTTAATACTATTTTACTATTACTGCGTAAAATCTACCTTCTCCGTCCGTTCAAGTTAGCAACTATATAATCTGTATGATTTTTTTCCCCAGGTGATCACATTTGAATCTGTATCTCATCGACACATTTTATGCTGCAATTTAAATGACACATTTAGATGCACATTAAACTGCAGAAGTTAAATTAATTTGAAATTGATTCTTCGAAATTTAAAAATGAATATATAGAATGAAAACAAACCATACCATTTTGGAATTGTGATTCAAAAATTGTGTGTCCATTAAATCTTGATTCAAAAGCATAATGAAACCACTGATTGGTGGTCAACATTTCTTGCAAGGTTCAACGCAGCATTCCTTATCTTTAGACATGGAAATCCTTTTTTGTAGGAGGTCAGCACATGTTCCACTCAGCTCAACTCGATCACCAGAATAGAGAGAAGGAAGAGTGCAAAATAGAAAGAAGCCAAGGACTAAGACTCAACGTATAGGGGGGTGAAGAGATGGACAATGTTGTGAAAGCAGACGATATGTGCGAGGCGAGGGGTGGACAGTCCGCCAGTGAGAGAGAAGAGAAGGCTGGACTGCACCTGCGCTCAGGAAGTCCGGGAGGAAAGAGGGGGTACCGGACGATGCCGGATTGGAGACGCATGAGGATGGAGAGAGTCCAGGATTGTCAGAAAGATTGTCACCTGTAAACTGCGCTTGACAGGTGGGCTGCAGCGCGTCGAAGGCGATATTTATTAAATGTGTATATTTTTAACATTTCAATAAAAAATAAATAAATAAATAATAATAATATTTTCTTTTTTAATTTATTGAAGGTATGCTTTATAAAAATTGGAATTTTTTTTTATCGTAAAATGAATTAAACGACAGAAAATCTGTTATTATAAAAAAAAGTAGTTGGACATTCGTGCTTAACAAAATGGATATTTTATAGTATTAGCTATCACAATCGAATGATTTCAGATCGACATTTATTATTACTAACATATTAGGGTATAGACGAGTATTTATTTTTCCAATGGAGAATGACCTAGGTCAAACAGGTATCTGAAGGACAGATTTGTTGGCCATTCTTTCAGGAGCACCATATTAGGTGAGCCAACGTTGCTCCCACAGTAAGGACAGATAGTACAGAGAATGAAAGAACATCCATGCCTTCGAACCCGTAACCTTTCTGATGCAAGGGCAGTTCCCCAACCCCTACACAGGCCGGTCGGCTAGGGTATAGACAAATATCTAATTTTATAAAACAAATGCTAAGAATAAAATAATTAAGATACCGTTACTATTTCGAAAAATAAACTCGTTAACTCTTTGGTGCAGAGTTTTTATTAAACATATTTTTCGTACTTTTTTCCTTATATTGTATTGATTTGAGTCAAAATAAGTATAAAATTTTTTTATTTAGTATTTTAATAATTTGTAGTTATGAAATACAGCATATAACACCGGTTTCTTTTTCTGTGTGAAAGGTAAAATTTTCCATACACGGCTCCTTTCCACTTATTGCACTTCTTTACAGTTAATTAGATCTCAGAGAAACAGTTATTCGCCATTGAACTTTATTTTCATATAAGATTATTAAATTAATATATCCTTGATATCTTAGCAGGGTTGCTTTTATCAAGGATAAGTGAAGACCAAAAACTAGTAGAAAAACTAACAGATATCTACCTTGTTTTTGGGGGGAGTTAAATATTACCTGTTACTAGAGTCGCGGTGGCATAGGGGAAAGAGTTTTCGTATTCCCATGAGATGACTCTTCGAATCCTAACGGTAACTGCTTTAATACGAATTCTGCTCCCGGGTCTCACGGACCACAATGCTGGAATAAAATATCCTCGACAGTGGTAGACGGATCATGGGTTAGAATCCCTTTGCCGTCAGGCTACCAGTGGGAGGTTTTTGTGGTTTCCCCCCATATAAACGAAAATGGGGGGTTAGTTCCATAATAAAGTCCTCCTCGAAGGCTAGTTTGCCCTAATGCTTAATCCAGTAGTTTTTTTATCTACTGGCTGGATTTCAAAATTACAAGGCACGAAAATGAACATTGATAGTCGCAAAACTTAAAATTGGGCCAGTTGTTCAACGCTGGTTGTAAAATAAAATAAAAATTATAACTACTTTAACGTGATGTTAACTGATCACCAAAGCTTATTACAAATATAACATACTGTTCCAGGACTGTTTATTATGAGGGAAAAAGTAAAAAATGATAGATAATTCATAAATAAAAGTACTAAAATCTTTCATTTTACTTTTAGATAAACCTAAAAAGGAAATGGTCGAATACAAACCACTTTGTTGTATGTCACGTTATATCTCAAAGAGAGACCGTTTGTTCTAAATTTTATAGTTACACCTTATTTGTGTTAAACATAAAAGTTCATATTTCGACTAATCTCCGTGATACTTTCTCTAAAATGTTTAGCACTTTAATCTCAATTGTCAATTTTTGCTAATTTTTCTAAAAACTTTATTTTTTTATATTTAAAATGGTAAAAACAAATAATGCTGTTTCTCATACATCGAATTTACAAACTTAATTTAAAATTATCTTGTCAAACACTACATATAAATACATTAAACGTGTATGGAACTGCCTCACAATAGTGTGTTTAGATTCTGAGAAAAAAAAAATTTCTTCTTACAATTGGGTACTTGTAGTTCGAGACGAAGTAAAGTTAATGTACCTAACCACGCGATTTAAGTCAGATTTAATTGGATATCAGCAAGCGACGTCACGCGTGTGTGTCGAAACTGATTGGCTTCTGAATCGACAATTACCACGATGTAAACTATGATGACGACACTACAGGTATCCAATTGCCGTAGCACAGCTACGTAAGAAAATCATTCTCGAAAAATGCTAAACTTGAATAGCACTATTTAAAAAAATCTCCCTGAATAAGTTCGAACTGTTCATAATGCTACTCCTTGAATACCAGTTCAAGAATGCCAACGGCCAACACCTCCTGTAACTGAAAAGCCTCCACACTGTTTTTTATAGGTATAGTCCGATCAGACCACTGTGAAGGATATCCACTTTCCGAACGAGTCATCTAATAAAAAATCTAGTTGAAATAAGAAAGTGGTAGAAAATATATGACTAAAAATTTGTTTCATTTATGAATATTACTGGTTTGCCTTATTCACTTGTCAACCACCACAGATTCAATTCTCAAATATATATGAAAAATTTCTCTCAACTGGTTCACTTTTTAAACGGTCTACGCGGACTACTTATAAAAGACCGTGTGGAGGCTTTTTGATGTAGGAGGTGATGCAACGGCTCCATATTGAGCAATAGATTTTATGAAGTTATAGAAGATTAAAACCTCAGGATAATTTCAGGAATACTTAAACCTTTGTGGGGGTTAAATTATTTTCCTTAATAGGGGTGGTGGGTTAAAAATCTATCCCAATTATTTTCAATAAGAATACAGTCCCCTAAAATTTGTGATAGTTCTTATCTCTTAAACTACTTGCGTTTTAATCAACCACTTCAAAAGTTTGAAAAATATGAAGATAAAGCAGGTTGTTTCATTGAAGATTTTTATTTATGTTTCTTAAGGGTTAAAAGGTTCGATGATGAGTGGAAGAAGTATTTAATATGAGCTGTTGGATTATTTATAAGTAGGAGAAGACAAATTAAGTTTATCTTAAAAAAAAAAATTATGAGTAGATAAAAATATGAGTTTCAATGCCAATAGAGAGAAATTGCCCCCAAAGAGGGCCATTGTTAATGTCAACCCAAGCTTTTTTGAACAACTAGCAACTGCCAGTTTTCCTTTAAGCAGATAAAAAAAATTTGAGACTTGCGTTACTAAAATTATAATTTTTTTATAAAGTATACTAATTTTTTTATTAGCATTTGGTAATATTTCATTTCGTTAAATTTTTTATTATCTAATGTTTTTTGTTGTCATGGTATGTTGAAAAATAATCAGAAACTTAAATTTTTTTTTTACGGTTTTAATAAATTGTTGGCGGGAGGAAATTACGAAATATTTATTGTAAAAACATTTATTTATATTCTAAAATTATCATCATCTTCAACCATATAAAAGCATACTATATAATTGATCATATCCAAACTGTTTCAAAAATTTCAATTCGCTGCCTTTCAATTCCCATGAGCTAAATTAGTAATTTAATTTGATTACTTCTGATCCTTTTATTGGTCATTTGATGTCATGAGGATATTAATTCTATAAGTAAAATTCTTTATTATTAGCCAATATAGCCATAATTCCAATTAGCTTCATTCAATTAGCCGAGTTAATTCCAATTAGCCAATTAGCTTTCAATTCCCTTCAGCTCTTTGTGCTTAATATTATTTGCTCTTCGAGCCATAATTCCATTTAACCGAGCTAATTACAATTAGCCAATTAGCTTTCAATTCCCATCAGCTACATTAGTAATTTTATTTGATTGATCTTGCTAGTGATCCTTTTATTGGTCATTTGATATCACGAGGATATTATTCCAAGATGTAAAATCCTTTATTGTTAGTTCTTCGAGCCACATTTAAGCAGTCCTTATCTATTTTAAACTTAAGTTTCTTGATCCTGGGGCTTTAATGCGAACCTAGGAAAAGAACTCCTGGCGATTTTGATTCTTTTGCTAATTTCATATACTTTTTGGTGTTGTTATCCATTGTTAATTCTTAATCTAAATATAGCGTAATTCTGTTCTTTAATTTCTACCCCTCCAATTTAAATTTCCTTGTCCATGGATTATGCATTATTCTTTGGACTCGATGTTACTTTTAGAGTTTAAAATAAGGACGCAACCACTAAGACATTACAAGACGTAACCCAATGTTTACACAATTAACATATAACAACCTAGAGGTCATTAAAAAAGTAGTTACTAAACATTAAAGAGTAAACACGGTAAAATTGAGATTTGTTTATAATTAATGGAAGCAAAGTGGAGCCTTAAGGCAAAACATAACTTTTTGAAGAGTTAAGCGCAACTTTTGTTTAGTTATGTTTAGTCCTTCAGGGTTAAACATAACATAACTTAAAGGGTTAAACATAAGTGTTAAACATTTTTTTTCTGCAACATTATTTTATGTTATACTTGAACTGACTTCTGATCATTGGTCATTTGTTCTCGTTTGTTAGAGTTATGTGAACTACTTAAAAACTCATCATCAAAGGGAAGATGGTTTAGATATTCTAGATTTATCTTGTATTATCCTCTTTGAGCTCAAAAAAAAGAAAAAAACAATTTGGTTAACACTGTGTCTTCTAAGCGTACCTCTTTTAACAGTTTAGCTTTATATATTTCTATTGTTGCCTCATTGCTGTATATATTTCGAATGATAATGATGTAAACCTTTTCAACTTTATTTTTTCATGAGGAGATCCAGCCCAGTAAACGTTACAATGATGTTGAAAGCTTTCCCTAAGTCAATAAAAACAAACCAGAGAAGCATTTCTCGTTCGTTAATCGCTCGATTAGTTCCCTAATTGATTGAATTTACTTCAGAAACATGTTTGTTCTCTAGGTTACGTAGAATCTGAAACGTTTATGACGCGTTGGCCAATATTTTTGTGGAGATCTTAAGACAGAAATTTATAGTGAAAAGTTTAATTCTTAGTTTAACTCCTAGTTTAATTATATTGTATTTGTTATTCAATTTAACAAACAATGGAATCTTTACGAGTTAAAAAATTGCCGATAGTCAAATTGCCGAATTAATAATTTTATTTTCAATGATTTCGACCACCACAATTCAATAGCATAACTTATCGATTTAATTGTCGGAACATAACCAATGAGTCCACGCTGTTTTTCACATATATTGTAAAAATATTGGCTTTGTATTTTTTTATTCAATTTAACAAACAAAAGAATCTTTACGAGTTTAAAATTGCTGACAATTAACCCTTTCGTGCCCATTGTCACAAATACGTGCCAGCATAAAACCGTTTCAATCAGGGTAAAAATATAAAAATGGTAACCAAAGTAGTTCCTTAGCAGTTTATTTGTGGACGGGATTATAATTGTTTGATTTATTTAATTCACCATTACTTTAGTTCAAAATAAAATTATTTAGTTATACTTTGAACTAACATTGATTATATATATATATGATTCATCTAACAATATTTAAAGTAAAAGCAAAGTATGTCTGTCAAATTAGCATCGCCTACATTTAGGCTACCGTTTTTAATTTATTTACATCCAGATTCTGATTTTGTGCGAATGTTTTTATGAATCACCCGTCCTCAAGGGGTTTATCCAAGTTCAATAATTTTATTTTCAATGATTTCGACTGCCGCGACATAATATTCAATTGTATACATTGTCGATTTCATTGCCAAAAGATAGGAAGTGAGTTCTCGCTGTTTTTTCTTTTCAAAGATATTGTAAATATTGGTAGCCTTAAAAATATTGGTAGCCATTTAGGCTACCGTTCTTTATTTATTTACATCCACATTTACATTTTGTACGAATGTTTTTATTAATCACCCGTCCTCAAGTGGTTAATCCAAGTTCAATAATTTTATTTTCAATGATTTCGACTACCACGACATAATATTCAATTGTATACATTGTCGATTTCATTGCCAAAAGATAGGAAGTGAGTTCTCGCTGTTTTTTCTTTTCAAAGATATTGTGAATATTGGTAGCCTTAAAAATATTGGTAGCCATTTAGGCTACCGTTCTTTATTTATTTACATCCACATTTACATTTTGTACGAATGTTTTTATTAATCACCCGTCCTCAAGTGGTTAATCCAAGTTCAATAATTTTATTTTCAATGATTTCGACTACCACGACATAATATTCAATTGTATACATTGTCGATTTCATTGCCAAAAGATAGGAATTGAGTTCTCGCTGTTTTTTTTTTCAAAGATATTGTAAATATTGGTAGCCTATAAAATATTGGTAGCCTTTTCTTTGTTACTCAATATAATAAGCAATAATATCTTAACGAGTTTAAATATTGCCGACATTTAATCCAAGTGTCATCACTGTTTTCAAATTACTCTGAAGGCAATACCAATCTATTGCTCTCAACTACTTCCGATTCACTTCCGGTCACTGCTCAAGTTATCGATCCCCTTCTCGTACCTTATCACGGACGCCCCTGCACGTACCACTTTTCCTCAAACATCCACTACCTAAAACGCGACTACTAGCGGGGGTGGAGGAGAATGTAGAGGGGAGGGTGGAGTGAAAGTGATGCTGAAGAGGATGATGCTGATCATCTTTCCGCTCCATCTCTCAGGCGAAGTAGAAAGCCCCGGGGCGTCGAAAGTCGTCGCTCCAGCGGGTCGCGCCCCGGCCCGAAAGTCACGCGCGTTACACTCCCTTCGCGCGCCGCCCCTGTTGTTTTCTTCTGCTTTCCTAGACAATTTAGAGCCACGTTTTTCAGATTCAGAATGTTTTTTGCTCTTTGGCTTAACTATGTCCAATTTGGCGAATAAACTGGCGGTGCTGTGATAGTGTGGGCTCAGGCATTTGCCTCGAGGTCCACCTTCTCTGCTTTTTTGGATTGAATTTTCATTGTTGTCTGTTGAGAAGTCCAATTAAAATTTTCCGCCAATAGTGTCTGTAACGAGATCATATTTCCTCTTGAATGATAAGCTATGATTTATCCCCGATTCTTAAACTCTTTAAAATAACTGGAAAAGATAACTCTGAAAACATTCCATCGTTCCTTTTCTGGTCTATTGATACTTTATATTTAATTTTTTCTTTTATCTAAGATGCAATAAGATAGTCAATAACAAAGAGTATTCACTTAAACATGAAAAAAAAAGGTAAACGTAAATACTATATTTATCTTATCTGAAAGCTAGTGTAATTTTCAAATTTGTCTTGGAAATAAATTTTAATTCTGTTTGCGTATCAAACACATATTCCAACCTATTAACTAAATAAATTTCATACCTAAAGTTTAAGCACTTCTTCCAAATATTATAATTAGTAAAATAATAATTAAGATAAACAGAACAGGCATCATTATACTATTAATCAAAATCATCGCAATTTATAAAAATATTTAAATTATTTATATTACATGGTGGTCAAAATCTTTGTGAATAAAATGTGACGAATGAAAAATAAATATGAAAATCTTAGAAAATCTCCCGATATTTTGGCTTGCATTAATGAAGGACCGTGAGCCTAAAACATGGTAGAAGTTTTAATCATTATAATTAAATTCTCAGTTTAACTATTCATTCGAATCTACAATCAATTATTAAAATTATCAATGATATACGTATATTAAATGATATATAACTAAAGTCTTCTTTACATTCAATTTTATTCCTTAATTGAAACAAAATATGAATTTTTATTAGCCATCACATTTTACATTTTTTTCAGCACATATTTTAACACAACATATAATCATTAGATATTAGCGATTTATCTGAAAAGATAAGCTGGTTGTAAAAAAAAATTTCATACTTTCATTACAGGAAAAATAAACTATTTACAACTAGAACTAGTCACTTACAAATAAACTTTTAATTGTAAGTGCTAGTATAATAACATACAGACATTCTGACTACTACGGATTCTCCGTAGTTTCAGAAAATATTTTTTCCTAGTGGTTGCAAGGATATCTATATATATATATCAATAAATTATAATTAAGGGAATCTTGTTCACCACTTAATCCAAGTAATTTAAATAGACAAAAATAAGATCATATATTCTTTATTTATTTCAAAATTAATTTACTTATTTCATTAAATTATTTATTATTTTATTTTATTTCAAAAACATCTGTTTGTTTCAAACAATTCTGCTTTAGTTCACTTCTATCGAAAAAAAAATTCCCAACAGCCACAGTAATTGGTGTTTCTGTTGTATACCCAGAATATACCACAATTCGAGTCTCTGTTGTATATACCCAAAATATACCTCAACTTAGAATTTTTTTTTTTTAAAGATGGAGATAAATGCTTAAGTTGTTGGCTGGTTACGGGTTTTAATTTTCGGGATTAATTTGCGTAACTGCTGACTTTTGCTCTTTCCAAAAGTGATTTCGAAGTGGCAGTAAAATGTAAAATTGGAATATTAGACAAATATACTTTTATATTCTTCACAACCTAAACGCAGTAACATACGACTATCATGCATTTATAAATATCTATTTTTAATTTATTCATCTGTAATGATGGTTAAAATCATTCTTATTTAAGTTTATAAAACCAAGAATGAAATATAAATGATATCTCTTTAAATATAAAAATAAAATCTTCTTCAAAATCTGTTAGAATCCATGAAGTTGGATAAGTTTAACAGTAAGATGTATTTCCTTTAAATCATAAATACGAAAGTTAGAAAAAATTAAGGAAACACTTTTATACCATTTTCGTACAGATTATCTTTTATTTAGAAGAAAACGTTTTGGAAATTTCTTTTATAACAAAACTGTTGGAACCATTTGAAGCTTTTAAAAAATGGTATTTTACCCATGCGATGTTTAGATGGGCCAAAATAAGCGTTTAAAGGTAAACTTTTATTTCCATTTCTAATACCACTATAGTAAACATTCCTATCGAATTCCAAAATTGATAGTTTTAAAATTATAGAGAAGTTATTAACATCTTTAAAGTTTTAACCCTTTGAGCTCCGATGTCTCCACTGAGGCACCATCAACAGTCACCACTTTAAAATTAAGAAATTTTATATCTTAATAGTTAGTAACCACATTATTTCAAGAATTTAAAATTTTTTTAACAATAGTGTATTTTAAATACTATAGTACTGGTATTAAATCAAACAGCATTTAAAAGTACTCGGAGTGTAAAAGGTTAAATACTTTAATACCGGTAATTTTAAAATCATTCTATAGAATTGCATAATTTTTTAAAGCTTCAAGCAAGTATTAAGAGTTTTGCCAAGTAAATTCTTCCAAAACATTTGCTGCTAAAAAAAGATGGCTAACATAGAGCTAATCCGTATTTCTGAGAAGTCCGTATTTCTGTCCAACCCTGTATGCTTTAATATACGATTCTTGGTTTAGAAAGTTTGTTTTTAAGTAGTCTGGATTCTTTTACTTCCTTGCAAAACAAGATAAATATGAACACGTGTCTAATTTTTATTCATTTGTAAAATATCAATAAAAATTAGGCACGCGATTGATTTTACATGAATTTTCAATAAATTTAAGTATACAACTTTATGAGAGAAAAATTTTCTAAAATTATCAGAGTAATTACAAATTTTATATTAAAATAAAATTAATAAATTTTAAATTCCTGATCAACTGTTTTAATATAAATATTATTAATGTCTTAAAAAGTTACCCGTGATGCAGCGGGTCAAACGCGCTCACAAGCAAACTTCAATGGCTTGACTCAGATTTGGACAGAAATGTAATCGGTTACTTGTCCATATTTTTGTCCAACCCTGTATGCTTTAATGTACGATTCTTGGTTTAGAAAGTTTGTTTTTAAGTAGTCTGGATTCTTTTACTTCTTTGCAAAACAAGATAAATATGAACACGTGTCTAATTTTTATTCATTTGTAAAATATCAATAAAAATTAGGCTCGAGATTGATTTTACATGAATTTTCAATAAATTTAAGTATACAACTTTATGAGAGAAAAATTTTCTAAAATTATCAGAGTAATTACAAATTTTATATTAAAATAAAATTAATAAATTTTAAATTCCTGATCAACTGTTTTAATATAAATATTATTAATGTCTTAAAAAGTTACCCGCGATGCAGCTTGTCAAACGCGCTCACAAGCAAACTTCAATGGCTTGACTCAGATTTGGACAGAAATGTAATCGGTTACTTGTCCATATTTTTGTCCAACCCTGTATGCTTTAATGTACGATTCTTGGTTTAGAAAGTTTGCTTTTAAGTAGTCTGGATTCTTTTACTTCTTTGCAAAATAAGATAAATTTGAAATAATTATTTCTCTTTTCTGGGTTACAAACAGTCCTTATAAATAGGGACATAACTAATAAAGCATGATTTTGATTTTTGACTTGATTTTTTGTAACACTTGGATATCTCATCATCGTTAGTTTTAACATTTATTTGAATAACAGTAATTTTTGAAATAATTATTGACGAATAAAAAAAGTCAAATTATTATCTCACCCACAAATAGATAGCGAAATTGTTTGGTTAAATTTTTTTTCTTTTTTTCTTGCTTACAGTCTTCCTGAGTGAATGATTCTCCTGCGCAACTGGCAAATTTGAGATGAAGTCCCAGATGCGCGGTTTTAAAAATTCGCCATATACAAATGCACATTTAATCCAGATAAATGCATATTAATAGATAATTTTTGCCTCGCGTCTTCTAACTTATTTATGTTCGGCTAGGCATAGACAAACATTTATTATTTGGGTGCTTGAAGTCGTAATTGGCCCTTTACCCATTCATCATGAAATTTTAGACTGAGGTAGTATAATAAAATTATAAAATACATGAGCTTTTAATAACTTTTTTTTATAACAACAAAAAAACTTTTTTTAAACTGTGAAATTCCCTCTAAAGGTAATATTTCGAATCTAAAGTGGCCTAATCCTCAAATCATATTTCATCAAACTGTAAAATTCCTTAAAAAAAGCTTACATTTCCGACTCAAGAGTGGCCTAATCTATAAATTATTTTTTTTATCTAACTGGTAAAATTCTAATAAAAGTTCCTTTTTCCATTTCTAGAGTGACCGAAACGATAAATCACGTTCTTTAAACAGTGAAATTCCCGAAAAAGTCTAATGTTTTTTTCGAATCTAAAGTGGCTTAATCCGTAAATCATACTGTAACGTAATCATACGTAAATCATTCTTCATACTGTAAAATTTCTTAAAAACGGTTTACATTTCAGACTCAGGAGTTGCCTAATCTATAAATCACTTTTCTTCAAACTGTTAAATTCCTAATAAGAGTTTATTTTTTCTCGATTCTAGTGTGACCTAATCCATTAATCACGTTTCTTCAAACAGTGAAATTCCCGAAAAAGTCTAATGTTTTTTTCGAATCTAAAGTGGCTTAATCCGTAAATCATTTGTCTTCATACTGTAAAATTTCTTAAAAATGGTTTACATTTCAGACTCAAGACTTGCCTAATCACTTTTCTTCAATTTGTTAAATTCCTAATAAGTGTTTATTTCTTCTCGATTCTAGTGTGACCTAATCCATTAATCACGTTTTTCAAATAGTGAAATTCCCGAAAAAGGCTAATGTTTTTTTCGAATCTAAAGTGGCTTAATCCGTAAATCATTTGTCTTCATACTGTAAAATTTCTTAAAAATGGCTTACATTTTAGACTCAAGAGTTGCCTAATCTATAAATAACTTTTCTTCATGCTGTTAAATTCCTAATAAGAGTTTATTTTTTTCGATTCTAGAGTGACCTAATCCAAAAATCACTTTTCTTCAAACTGAAATTCCCCAAAAAAAGGCTAATGTTTTATTCGAATCTAAAGAGGCCTAATCCTTAAATCATTTTTTTGTCAAACTGTGAAATTTCACCAAAACGGCATACATTTCAGACTCAAGAGTTGCCTAATTTATAAATCACTTTTCCTGAAACTGTTAAATTCCTAATAAGAGTTTATTTTTTCCTGATTCTAGAGTGACCTAATTCATCAATCACGCTTCTTCAAACAGTGAAATTCCCCCAAAAAAGGCTAATTTTTTTCGAATCTGAAGTGGCTTAATCCGTAAATCATTTTTCTTCATACTGTAAAATTTCTTAAAAACAGCTTACATTTCAGACTCAAGAGTTGCCTAATCCATAAATCACTTTTCTCCGAAACTGTGAAGTTGAGACAAACATAAAGACTGGTAATTTTCAAAACGTAAATGCAGCTTAAGGGTGGGGTTATTGAAGTGAGGGGAGATTTCGAACTGCCAAAAGCAGAATCTGAAGAGGTCCGAATTCGGGTTGTTAAACTTTCAATTGCTTCTCCGTGACCTAAGTCCAATGCTACGTCGAGTGAAAAGATCGGCACACAGTTCCATGTTCTAAAACAAATAGAACGAAATTTCACTTCTCTCCGGGAACGATGATAAACTGCGTCCTTCGGCGAATGCTTTCTTTAGCTTTCCGGTTTTATCTCAGAATAATTGCGCATCAAACTGGAAAAATAATTGCCCGAGCTGGATTTTCGGAGAGGACTTGCTCTTTTTAAGTTTCATAATTTTTGAAGCTTGTAACGCGTTTATCGTTCGATTGCCATTCAATATAAATATTTTTACCAGCAATTTCAGGAAAATTTTTAAATGCATTATTTGTATGAATATATTTTAAAGTATGTTTAATGCATTATCTTTTGTAAAATACCAATAAAAATTAGGCACGAGATTGATTTTACATGACTTTTCAATAAATTTAAGTATAAAACTTTATGAGAGAAAAATTTTCTAAAATTAACAAAGTAATTACAAATTTTATATTGAAATAAAATTAATAAATTTTAAATTCCTGATCAACTGTTTTAATATAAATATTTTTAATGTCTTAAAAAGTTACCCGTGATGCAGCGGGTCAAACGCGCTCACAAGCAAACTTTCGCAAACTTCAATGGCTTGACTCAGATTTGGGCAGAAATGTAGTCGGTTACTTGTAATTATTATTACAACTTATTATAATTTTTTTACAGCTGTAATTGTGATTATAACAATTACAATAATCAATAACTTGTAATCATGATTACAGCTCACCATAATTTCCATTAAACGAAAGTATAAAAAAGTAGCTATACGCAATGAATTACTTAGAGGCATTTCGGTTCTCAAGTAACTGATAACTTGTTTCTAACAGGGCCACAAATTTGCGACATTCCATTTTTAAACCGTAGCACTAATTATCTGTTATCGATTACAGTATTAATCAATTCTCAACTCCGGTATGAAGTAATGATACAGTATATAGATATTAAAGAAATAATTAAATAAAGAAGTTATTTTAATATTAAAAAATATTTATTTATTTATTTATTTTTTTATATTTTTTATTTATTTTTTTTTTTTTTGTATTTTATGAATATAATTTAGCATGTGCGTTTCAGGAATTTTCCCAAAGAAATTCTCCAATTTAACTTTTTGAAACCAGTTATTTTGGACGAAATTATTTACATTTGTAAATTTTAAAACGCATAAAAGAGGGAATGAAAATCATGTTTTATTTCTTCTTCTTCTTCAGCACGACAGCCCCTTACAGGCCTTAGCTGCCTCAACCACACGTAGCCTCCAACGCCTCCTGTCCTTGGCGACTTTTTTCCAGTTGTTAATCTTTAATACTTTTAGATCTTTAGCAGTGTCATCCAGCCATCTAGTTGGAGGTCTTCCTCTAGCCCGAGATCCCGATGTATTTTTGAAAGTGGCGATTCGGACTGCATTATTTTCTGGACCTCTCCAGATACATGTATGTTTTATTTAAATTCCTTAAATTTTAAATTGAATATCGCATGAAATATAGAAAAGAAAAAAAATTGATTTCAGATACTCGAGAATTTTTTGTTGTTGCTGCTATAATTCCCAATAAGTCGAAAAATTTTTAATTTATCACAATATCAAATTTAAAAGAAAAAACAAATTCTTGCCACTAAGTGTCTGAATAAGAGAAGATTCAAAATGATACGTATCAAGCAATATTTGTAATGCTTGTTATTTTACTTTTAAATATTTTATTTTATAACCGTCGTTGAACAGCCGACCCAATTTCATAGGTTTACGACTACTAATGTTCAACTCCGTAGCCTTGTAATTTTGAACCAATCCAGAAGACAAGGAAACTCCTGGATCAGTACCCCCAGAGGTTTTGATTTGTTATGGGAACATGGAAGACTTTGAGACTCGACAGATTTAACGTGCATCAGTCACCATTTACTACACGGGGAGTCTTCGGCCGGCGAGGATCGAACCCACGAACTCTTCGACATGGGCCCAGCGCCCTACCGACCAGGCTATCTCGGCCCCCACTTTTAAATATTTTATTTTATAACCGTCGTTGAACAGCCGACCCAACTTAATGGGTTTACGGCTACTAATGTTCAACTCCGTAGCCTTGTAATTTTGAACCCAATCCAGAAGACAAGGGAACTCCTGGATCGAGTATTGGGAGAAATTTGCCTTCGTGGAGGACTTTTTGATGGAGCTAACCCGCATTTGCGTTACATGGAGAGGAAGACCACGAGAACCTCCCACGGTTAGCCTGACGGCAAGGGGACTCTAACCCATGATCCGTCTACCACTGAGGATATTTCACGTCAGCACTGTGGTCAGTGCAAGCCGGATGCGGAATTCGTATCGACTGGGATTCGAACCCGGTTCGCCTCATTGGAAGGCGAACGCTCTATCCCCTGAGCCATCGCAGCTTACTTTTAAATATTGAAAAAACTTTGATAGAAATCTGACAGTAATATTTAATGTTCCTTCAAACATGTCCTATGTAAAATTTTGATAAAGTTGCGGCCCTCCATTTGACGGGGGGTTTTAATTTCGGCCCCCGGCCACATCTAAGCTGGAAACCCCTGATCTAGAACATAATATGATACTGTAATATGAATTTGATGGCACAAATTATATTTTCTTTAATGCAATAAAATAGTAAAATCTTTGAACTTGAGAATAAAAATGCTTGACCCACATAACTAAAGACGTCTCAAGGTTTCAACCCACCAATGAACACATTTAAGATAAAGCTTCAACCTTCAAATGAAAATACAGCGACAAAGATTAAGTTCTTTATTGTTCTTGTTGATAATCCCTTCTACTCAATGCTTAGTCGTAATCATTTAGTCGATCACGAAAGCTTCCTTTGGTTGATTGATTGTTATTTATGAGTTAAAAAAATTATTTTGATGTGAAAAGAAAACCATTAATTTTATGGATTATCTTTGCTTTCGAAAAAACTTCATATTCTCTGAACCAGTATTTAGGTTTTAAATGTGAACCGATTTAATAGTGAATAAATTAAATTCAAGCATTTACTGATGTCAAAACACAAAAATTTAAACAGAACACCATATTAACTTCCGATCTAATGGTCGGATTTCGAAAGCCTAAACTTCAGGGGGGAAAGCGAGACAGAAAAGAGGAAAGGCTGGTAGTAAAACCTTTTCAGTTATGGCTAGTTTTGGGGAGGAGTTTACTTATTCTTTTATTAAACTATTCAACAATATCTACTTTATCTTGGAAAAGAAGCAGTTTTATATATATATATGCTAAAATTATAAAAGAAATCTTGATAGTTACAAATATTTTATTTTTTTCGAAAAAAATGCTGGAATGAAATGTCTTACGTACCAGTTTTCTCTCTTTTCCGTCTTGCTATATAAGGGCTTTCAGCAATGCTAACCTTAAATAAGCTAGTTATTTAGGGAAGATACTTTAAGTAACGAAATCAGAAAAAAAAAAACGCCTTTTGCTAGAATAAACATGATTATTTTTCTGCGGATTCAGGTTTTTGACACACAAAATGCGAAGAGTAACCTTAATCTGGAAAATACGGTCCTAATAATTTAGTCGGAAGTTGAGTAGTTGAATGTTTGGTCTCCTTACTGTCAATTTTAATGTTAATTGCGTATTTTGCCGTACTTCTAGAATTACTCAGACAAGTCAAAATCTTTTTGCACACAATAGTACAACTCATTTACCGAAAGACAATTCCGTGTATGAATAACTCTTTGTAATTATTTATTATTATTTATATTAATAACGATGGAAAAAATTTTTTAATTTTTCGTTACCCCAATTTAAACTTTAGTTCATTCAAAAAGAGTTCAGCGTAGTAAAATTTCAAGAAAATCATATTAGGACGAGGAAAAAGAAAGCAATTATTTTTACGTGAACTTCAAGACTTTATTTAATACGTTTTCGATTACCAATTTTGTCCAAATATGCGCCGTTTTGTTCTATAATTTGTTGCCATTTTAAATGCAGTTTCATAATGCCTCTCTCATAGAAGTTTTGGTTCTTGTTGGCGATGGACTCTAGTAATCGCAATTTTCACAATCTTCTTTTGATGCCAATTTTTTTAAATTTTACATCGTAAGAAGCACTCGATATTCGTTTGTTGCCTGTTTCAGACTATATGTTGGGTGCATCAAAACTTCTCATCAAATTCTTGGAGTTTCTGGCGAGTCACTATAGACGTATGTGGCCTGGTGTTGTCCTGATGGAACACAGTACCTCTCCTGTATGTGAAACTTATCGGTTTCTGGTCAATCGCTAGCTTCAAGCAGTCCAATTGCTGACAATAAATCCAAATTCAGTGTTCGGCCTATGGAAGCAACTCATAATGAATTATTCCTTTCCAGTCCCATCAAATACACAGCAGAACCTTTCTGGTTGTTAGTCTTAGTTTGTCCACCATTTGAGTTGCTTCGCCTCGATTTGACCCCTGTCGCTTTCGCACAATGTTGCCCTATGTTTTCATCCCTATTCACAATCCAATTAAGAAATGGATCGATTTCATTCCGTTTGGACAAGGCTTTACAGAGGGAAATTTGCTCTTTTATTTTTTCTTTTATGTTAATTGGTGTGACACCCAGGGATGCCAACTTGCTCCGCTTTGCAAAATAGTATTTTCTAGTGGTAGCGAAATTTAAGTTACTTTTAGTTTAGTATTTTTCATTTTAAGTAATTCTTTCACCACTAAATATCGAAAAATTATAAGTATCATATAAAATGCAACGTTACAGCATCAATCTACTGGTTACTCTATTAAAAAATAGGCGTAACTATCCTTCTCTAACGAATTTTACTATATAATTTGCTACCACTTTATTAAAACTATTCAAGAAAGTGGAGCAGTTGGCATCCCTGGACACCCGAACATCAAGCTTCTTTTTTAATCCAGCTTTGTGCAAAACTGTGATTAAAAACTGTTCTATGGTCGATATTTAGCTCCTGTATAAAGCTAGGATTACTTACATGCAGGTCAACTTTAAAAATAAAAAATAAAAACTTCTTTGATTTTATTGAAATTTTTGAGGATGACCCTACCTGTGCAAGGTGCATCTTTAACATCAAAAATACCTGAACGGAATTAATGAAACAGAACTTGCGCATAAATGGCTGTTACAGTATTTGGACCATAAACACCATTCACAATTTCAATCTCTTGGAAAAAATTGCGAAATGTACCGAATTTACTCTTTATTGACTTCCATTTTTAGCGTCCTGTAACTCGCTACTGGACAAAATGGAATTGATTAATCAAAAGACAGCTAAAGAATTTTTTTTAGTGCGAAAAATCACTTTTCTAACGAGCATAAATCGGAAATTTTTTGACTGATACTGTATGAGACATCGACCTCTACAGCCATCTACCGAAAAAAATAATGGATTTCTTTTTCCCCAACCTAATATTTTGAAATGTTTATTTTCAAAGAAGTATTCGATTGATTTTGTTCAAATTTAGGATTTTATTATTAAAAATTACGCAGTTGAAAACGATGTAAAAAATTTTGCATCAATTTAAGCTTCAGTTCAGTCAGAAAGAGTTCCGAATCATAAAATTTTGAGAAAATCATATTTTAAAATTTTTATTTTCAAAGAAGTATTCAGTTGATTTTGTTCCAATTTAGGATTTTATTATTAAAAATTACATAATTGAAAAAATGTAAAAATGTTTAAACATAAAATTGAAATTTTTTTTTTACCATTATCAAAATTAGACAAAAAAATTAAAATAAATAACTTTTGTTAATTTTGAAATATAAAATCTAATTGAAAATAAAAAGGGAAAAAGATTCCATTAATTCCAACTACTTCCTAATTCATTTTTTTAAAATTTCCTTTAGGTAGTTTAGATGTAATTAAAATAATTGAATTCAAATGCAGGGATGAATACATTGATTCGTTTTGTGTTCGATATTTTCGATTAAGAGCAAAATGTATGTTTTTATGCATAATCCTTTGTTTTGTTAATTTGGTTTAAAGTTAATATGACCACTATTACATGTAAACAATTTAGAAGTATATATAAAACGCGTCTTTGTTCTAGTACTCTAGCTGAAAGCACAAAGGATACAAGCGAGAGAATATAGATCATCTTCATCATCAACAACTAAACTCAACTCTGCTGAAAGCGGAGCAGTTATCCTCCCTGAAAATGGTTGTTGTGAAATAATGACAACTCGCAAATATAAAAATTTGGAAATTAAATATACGATTTAACGTAGTGGAGAGTTTTACGTTTTAGCTGTCACTTTAATTTGGAAAACGCTAATGAGAAAAATTGAAACTTTTAATTTTTATGCTTTTTTATTCTTCCATTTATCACAAGGAAATAGTGGCACTAATTCTTTCCAAGGATCATGAAACATAAAAAATGTGCCTTGTCATTGTTTTAAAAAGAGCATTTCAAATCTATTAATTTTCTATGTCTATCTTTGTAAGGATGATTGATCCGTTGTCATACGAAGTGCTGTCAATCACACGGATGTGATTTTTTTTTCTTCCTTTTTTTTTCACGTTAACTCTCTCAAAGATAAAGACAAAATACCTGTATTTTAAGAGGAAAATAATAACAAAGAACCTTCAAGTAACAACCCTACAATCTCTAACCAAATACTACGCAGTAAGGAAATGTAAGAAAGTGGACGATAATTATATAATAGGGGCAACTCGCCAAATTGGCAGGGTAATTTGGCGACACCCGTCAACGCTGTAATAATCACGTAAAAGATGAGAATCTCCGTTGTGGATGATGATCGACTTCGAGTCACGAATCCCTCGTTTTCAGTCACGATCTCTTAAATGCTGAAAAAAGAAACAAAAATTCTGATCAGATAGGGAGATGGCAGCAGGATTCGAATCATCCCTCCTATGATAAACAGTTGCAGTTAAGGGGGTGGGTGGAACATTCGCATCACCTGTCGAGGTGTCAGTGAACAAGGGTGTTCGGAAGATAAAAATCTTCTGCCGTTGTTTCGGTCTACAGGGAGCAAAAAATAGCAGGAAAAAAATTCCAGACTTGTGGAAGGAGGGATATTATAGTGTAATATTGAAGAAACTTAGAAAATCTAATCTGATTAAGGAAGACTTCTATAAATTAAATGGGAGGAGAAGTTATTCGTAGAATTTTATTTATATTTTCATTTCTCTTTTGTGTTGTATAAATAAATATGCCATTCAAATCTTAATCACGAAAACGCATATACAAATTTGAGTGTATCAACTATCCCCTAGTGTTTTTTGTTTAATTCTCTTTTCAATTTTTATTTATTCATAATTATTAAATGGGTTGTGTTATTAATGCATGTATCATCCAAATCAACTTTAAAATTACTCGGCTTCTGTGACATGCAAATCATTCATTCGCTTGAAGTTTTCAAAAAAAAAAAAAGAAATATCTTGCCTAATATTGTAACAAGCATTAATAAAAAGAAAATGAAAATAAAAAGAAAATGAAAAACAGTCAATCTAGTAACTAACATCAACGGTAATTTTAATTGTTACTTTTGGAGCTCTGAAATGTCCCTGAAGAACGGCAGTTCCCAAATTTTTTTCGGCTATATCAGTGGTTCCCAAACGATGTTCCAAGGAAACCTAGGTTCTGAGAGTTCTGATTTTTTTTTCAAAAATCTGAAACTTTAAATTATATTTAGATTTAATCAATAATACATAATTTATCTAATAAATAAATTATGTATTATTGTATAATTATCAATAATACATAATATTTCTATTGCCTTTACGCAATTACACTGTTCAAAACAAGTAAAAGATATTGAGGTTGTAGGTTTCTCTTGCACCTGAAGAATTCTTTGAATGAGTGATACATTATCGACAGACGTAGTAGGACATAAGAGGAAAAGAAAATGCTTTACATTGCAGCTCTAGTACATGAATGGTACTTGAGAAAACATCCTGATGGTGCCGAACTGTATTCAGTTGAACATTCGACCCAATACTGAGTTTGAAACTATTAATGTTCAACTCCAAAGTCTTGTAATTTTGAACCAATCCAAAACACAAGGAAACTCTAGGATCAAGCATTAGAACAAACTAACTTTCGTGGACATATAATCATCATCATCATCATCAATATTTATCTGGGCGCCTGAGGCCGTTAGCGGCCTTTTCCCATTCATCTTGAATTGTGGTCTTTAGGGTGGTTCTTTCTGGTAATTGGAATGCAATTGGAGTAAAAGGAATTTAAATATTTTGAGTTTTAGATAAAATTACGTCACTACAAAAGTAAGCTGCCATCGGCCTGAGGTTTATGTCTTCTCTTAGGTTTTCAAAAGTAAAAATTTCGTTGAATCCTGCGGTGTCACAGTTTATGGTTTTTTCAAAAAATTTGAAATTTAGCTTTGCAATATGATGATCTAAAAAATCTATGTTAAGGTCGCGATGTATGTTTTTATTTCGGATAAACCATCTTGCTTTTGTTATTTTCCTGAGGATTTTGTTCTGGCATGTTTTGAGTTTTTTGAGGAGTGATGTGGAGATGTTGCACCAGGCTGGAGATGCATAAGTCAGGATGGGACGGATCATTGAGATGTAGAGTAGACGTTTAAGTCTAACTTCCATTTTGGGGTTCTGAAGAAGGATTTGTAATCTGTGGCAGGCTGCTTGTGCTTTGTTGATAACTGTTTTGACGTGATCTTTCCAATTAAATTTACTGTTAATGACGAGACCAAGGTATTTTGCGCTTTTGACTGTGGGAATGATTTCATTAAAGATAACAATTTGATTTTTGGGGAGGATGGTTTTTCTTTTATGCTGAATGATTAGTAGTTTTGATTTTTGTCCGTTTACTTTGAACTTCCAGTCTAGACACCATGTTTCGATTTCCTTCAGTTTACTTTGAAGTTTTTGTAGGGCAATGTTGGGGTTTTTTGACTTCACTACGATTCCAGTGTCATCTGCGAATAGTGCGGTGATGCTGTTAAAGTCTTGTTTGTCGACCGGAAAGTCGTGGGTAAATAATATAAATAATATGGGCCCAAGAATGCTTCCTTGGGGCACTCCTGCTGTTATTTTTCTGTTTGTTGACTTCATGTGTTTAAAGCTAACTTGAAAAGTTCTATTGTGTAAGTAGGCTTGTATAATTTTAATGATACCAGATGGAAATTTCAGATTAATAAGCTTGAAGATGATACCCTGGTGCCAAACCCGATCGAATGCTTTTGCTATATCTAGCATCAAAAATACTGAACTCTGTTTGTTGTAGAGGCCGCGGCCAATATAGTCGACTATTCTGAGGAGCTGTTTGGTTGTGTCAAGATGCTTCCGAAAGCCATACTGCTCGTCTGGTAATTTGGTAAGGTGAGGCATAATCCGTGTGTAGATAATTTTTTCCATAAGTTTTCCTAAATTGCACAAGAGACTGATGGGTCTGTAACTCTCAGGTAAGGTAGGATCCTTGCCAGGTTTAAGGAAAAGTATGACATTTGCGTTCCTCCAGGTACCGGGTACATATAACCATGGCTAAAAGCCCTTATATAACAAGACGGAAAAGAGGAAAAACTGGTATGAAAGACATTTTATTATAGCATTTTTTTCGAGAAAAATAAAATATCTGTAACTATCAAGATTTCTTTAAGATTTTAACATATATTTAAATCTGCTTCTTTTCCATGATAAAGTAGATATTGTTGAATAGTTTAAAAAAAGAATAAGTAAGCTCCTCCCGAAAACTAGCTATAACTAAAATGGTTTTACTACCAGCCTTTTCTCTTTTCCGTCTCGCTTTCACCCCTGCATATAACTGTGAAGTCGTTATAATGCCTATCGTTTTTTTAAAACGATAGTTTTCTTTTTCGAAAAATAAAATAGTGGTAGTACACGTGTTACATCATTAGGATTACCTAGGATCATTAGACCTGACCTAACAGTTATGTTTAACTGTTGCAAACTATCCAATTATATAAATAGCATTTTATTTACAAATAAAGACGTTATTTCATGCGCGGACAGAACTTTAAAAGACAGCCTTAGTCAAACATAAAAGGATTAATTAAACTTGATTTTTTTTAAAAAAATATTTTTTTACTGATTCTGTGTGCAAATTAAGGGTTACAAGCAGGTATACATTTCAAAAGCAGATATACAATTCGTAGTTTTGCAATATATATTTAATTTTTTTAAAATTCATTTTCACAAAATTGTGACTCTTTTTCTCAAGATTATTTTGCGTTATTTCTGAAGTAATATAGTGAGCGCTGGTTACAAATAGGCTAGACTTGACCTAACAGTTTTGTATAACTGTTGCAAACTTTCCAGTTATAAAAATAGCACTTTATTTGCCAAAAACGTCGCTATTTGATGTACTGACAGAGCTTCGAAATAACAGCCTTAAGAAGTCAGCCGTTAAGGCGTTTAATAGTTTTTTTAAAATATTTTTTCTTCTTATTGTAGCTGTGTGCAAATAAAGGGTCACAAGCTGAAATGCATTTAAAAAATCATTATATTAAACAAATAGTCTTTTATTTGTAGCATTGGAACATTCGTTTATTTTATTCTGTAAATTAACCAAAAAATAAAGATTTATTATCAATTTCTTTTGATCGATTTCAGTAAAATGTTTCAAGTAACAGCTCACAATTATCTCCAAATTATCATTTACCTTTAGAGGGTACTCTGCACCTTGTATTTACATAAGGATGATAATTCGACTATGGAATGTATAATTCTCCTTATCTTTATGATTCAAGATGAAGAAAAAAAGATCCTTGAGCAAACCCACCCCTTTTTTGACAATGGCTTTTGAAGTCTTACCATAAAAACACCCTGAGGGTGTCCGTGCGCATGCGTTTAGCCGTTATCGTGATTGGCCCGATCCATGTCACGACATTCGAAATTGTGTTCGAAAAGATGACAACATGATCTACTAACTCATTAATTATCGTTTGGTTCGAATAAAAAAATAAATATAAAAAGAATATTTCGTCCATCTGAAGTCCCTCCCAAAGCTTTGTTCTAAGAAACTCAGACAACAGGACCTTCGATGTTGAGAGGGGGGAAGGAAGTCGCCAGGGTGCTGATTCTGGGTGGGTGAATCACGATTTCTCGCCAAATTTTAAGACAAAAAAATACACATGTGGCCGACAAAGCGGACAAATTTTTCTGCAGGCGGAGATCGCAAGAAATATTGATTTATTTATTTTTTGGCTAATTTTTCTATTTGAACATCTGGACTGTTGCATTCGTAGCAAATATGGCGCAAGTCATTCTGTGAAAAAGCAAGCAATTGTCTAATAAGCCTCCCGGGAATAATATTGCTGTAACAGATAATATCTACGAAAAATGGTAATTGTCTAAAAGTAACATTTAAGGTAGTCATTTGCAACAATCAACAGTATAGAAATAATTATATCGAAGTAAAAATTGCAATATTCTGTACCTAAATAATAAAACCGTACGTATCCTGCTTTATGCGTTGTAAATGTGTTAAAAGATGCTTCCTTTTCAACATTTCAGTTTCTTATCCACTAGATTGCGAACTAAAACCAAAATTTTTACGCAAGGGGTTTTTTTTTTCTTCTTTTTTTTTAAATTTCATGAACACTTGATGATAATATAAATTGCATAATTGCATTTTTTTTTTTTTTTTTTACGTATTTCGTGTAAGATTTTATTATTGTATTTAAAGTCGTAACATAATTTATACTTTTTCTAAATTTTACAGCATACATTTAATTTAAAATTACAAAATTTTTCAATATTTAATATAATTGATTCGTGAAGGTTAGAATGAGAAAAATAAGCATAACGTCCCATGTAAATGAGATTCCATTGAAGCAGCTAAAACAAACTACTAGCGAAACTGTCCACCCTCTACGCCAAGTGCGGTGAAGAATATATTTAAAAAAAATATTCACAGAATAGAGTTCTTTCCGTATCAAATGTTGATTATTCATGGATGAAAATTAAAAGAGAAGTACAGAAATGTAATACCACCTATCTTGAATTTTGATACCATGAGACAAATGACTAATTGAACATACAATGTTTAATTAAAGTGTTAATAAGACCTGCCAGATTTTACATTTAATGAAGAAGTGTTTCTCAAGTGGTAGTAAAAGACTAAATGAAATGCAATTAGAGATAAAATTAAGTTTATACAATTGCAGGGATGCCAACTGCTCCGCTTTCGGCAAGAGTTTTAATAAATTGGTAGCGAATTAAATGGTAAAACTTGTAGAATAAGAATAACTACGCTTACGCTTTAAATGTGTTACCGCAAGATAAATGCAATATAGTAGTTGCATTTCATGTGAAACTAGGAATTTTTGCTATGTAGTGGTGGAAAAGATTCTTGAACTGAAAGATAATTTTGTTTGAGACGATAGACACTCTGTACGTGCATTTAAGAGTAAATACTCTGCCACTTTGTTTTCTCAACGATCGAACATTGGACTTTCGATTCCGCAGATTTTACAAACACGTATAATGCATGTACTCGGTGGCTATTTGCGGAGTCGAGGATTGAACCCCAAAACTTCCGAATCGGATTCTGATATTCTAACCACCGGGCTGCTACGGTCCACGCAATTCTTTGAAAAAAAATAATATAAAAACTAAGCTATGCATGTTTTCTTAAAGAACTGCTTGTTTATGTTATTCTGAGATTTAAATAAACTATTTCAAGATTATTAATCGTATTTTTTTCCCAACTAAATATTGAAAATAGATTACATTTCTGAAATTCTTTGCACAGAAAATTAGTTAGAATTAATTGAATTATTTCGATTTTTCAGTAAATATATTTAAACGTGGTCCGGTACAGTCAATCATTCATTAGAAGATATTTGAATCTACAGACCATTTTTCCATTATTGTTACTATGCGCTCAAATAAGTTGCTTAATAAGTGAAAATCCGATCCCTAGATAAAAAGTTAAAATGGAGTCATGATTTTTTTTTTTAAATGTATAACTTTTTTTTTGAGAAATTGAAGTATCTGACTTTGTTGGTGGTTTTTTTAGAGTGACCAAAAACGTGAAAAATTTAAAAAATGGTGACCAATGTTTCATGAAAATTTTAGTTTTGATTTCTTTTTAATTTTAGAAGTTAAGTCAGACAGTTTTAACATCTAATAGATTTCGTGCTTCATAAATACAAGTTTTGGTTGATAGGAATTGTTAAAACTATTGGTTTCTTCAATCCTTCTCTATCACTTATTTAATTTTAAAATTCTTCTAATATTAAAGACTTAGACCAAATCAGACTGTTTTGGTCATCTAGTTTATTCATACAACCTTCTCAAGCATGAATTTCTTATCTGAGTCATAAAAATGTTTAGATATGTTACAAATCCATTTAGTAGCTCAGGATCGTGGTGTAATAGTTTATTTTTGGAATGTTTTGCCATGTGAAGTGAAAAATTAGTGTCCGAATAAGTACATATTCTTTTGTGCTACAGTATATCAATATAATTTTAATCACGGAAAAACTAATTATTCAAACATCTTAGGTATTAGAACATATGAAATAATACTAACCTTTCCAGTAATGTAATATACCCTCTAAAATAAATAAAAAATATTAGATTTTTACTTCTTTTTCGAACTCTCCATTGACTTCAATTTCTCAAGATTGAATGGGTAACAAGCCACATAAAAATATTTTCTCTTATCTTCAGAGCATTAGATTTTATTCTATGATTTAAGCTCCATTTTAATTACAAATTACTCTGCTTTTTACCAGTTTCAAATATACCAGTCTTATAAATTCAAATTAGTTCTAATTATAATTGAATTTTAGTTTATCTTAACCAAGATATTTTAACTTTAACCCAATTCTAGGCGCGGTATAGCCAAAAGCATGGGTCTTGCGACAAAAACTTATATCACGCACTGACTCACAAATAAAAGGAGCAAGAAGATTGAAAACGTAAAACAAAGTTTTTCAATACATCGCTGATTAATTTATATTGACGACTAGATAATATAACTCATAACAGGACTTTGACATGTAACCATAACTTTTAAAGAGTTTCTTAACCTACAGATTCGTTTCCTACTAGATATTATAACCGTACATAAAAAGAACTTTTAAATTTATAGAATGAGGTTAGATTTGAATTTAAAGGATTTTAGGAATTTAGATTTGAACTTAAAGGATCTAGTTTTCTAGTAGATAATATTATAATCATGCACTAAAAGAACTTATGAATATTCAGACAAGGTTAGAATTGAATCTATAAGTCTAGTTTAAAAGTAGGTAATATTATAACCATGCACTGCATGGATAATATTATAACCATGCACTAAATGAAAATTATTGTATTAAAACAGTTGAGTAGTTGCCGAGAAATCAAATTTAAAAAATAAGACATTTTCAAAATTTGATTTTTCAGGAACTATTCGACCGATTTCGCTCGAATTTTGTATTTTTCAATTTAAAATAGTATTTTTTTTTAAAAAAAAGATGTTAATAACTTTGCAATAAAATTTTTTTTCCTACTATCATTAAATAAAACAATAAAAATGTATTTATTAAAATTTATGTTTTGCATGGAATTATCTTTGGATAAATGAATTTTCTAATTATATAAGCCTACGAATTGTTTAGAACTAGTAGTGGATAAAAAATCTATTAAATTGAATTTATTAAACCAAGAATCACAATTAATGAACTACCACTTGAAAATATTTATTCGCTGTCAGGAGCAAGTTGGCATCTCTGCGTATATAAATAAAACTATTTTTGTGTGTTTTATATTGCATTAATTTCTTCAAAAAATTTTAGTAACGATAATGATATAAAAAAAATTAAAAATTTACTTAAATTAAGTGTTTCTAATAATCCTGGCTTCGCCGGTCACCGGTGACCCCCGTGGCATTCAATGTGTTAAACTAAAACAGAGCAATGGGGAACGGTCCATTCTTCTCTTTTGAGAGTTGTTTATGCTCCAGTGAGTGAAATATCGCTAAGTCACGTGTTGTCCATTCGAGTCATATCATCATCATGTTAAATCTATGGTACTAAATTGGAAGGGGAAATAAAACGTTTGCAATTTCGTTGTATTTAAGCAATAATACTTAAACAAGAGCAGTGAGCTTAAAGTGGGATTGGTGAGCAGCATCCAAACAATTTATTCTCTGATTATATAAGCTATTACCTCTTTTATTTATTTATAGTCACTCATACATATGCCCACTTATTTGCACAATATAAAATAAACAGCTGATGAACACTTGTCAGGTTGAAAAGCAGATATCATAAATTAGAGAAGGACAGCATGAATGGCTAATTCAAAAAAATAAACTATTGACGTGGATTTTTAAAAATTCATGTCACTTGTCTATTTTCTGTCTTTGCGCAGAGAACGCAATACGTCCACTGAATGAACTCAAAAATACATTCATGGTTACTGAGGGATACGAACCCGCTACCTCAATCAGTCAAATTGCTTTTTCACATACATTTTAAATTTACATACATTAAATATATAATGAACGACTCTTCAGAAAGATATAATCAATAAAATTTTACTTTTGAACTTCAGATGATATTTCTCATGGTACGTGCTTCTAACAAAGAGACATTTTAAATTTAAATTTCAATTCTTGATTTTTATTGAAATTCAAATTTCAATCCTTGATTGAAATTAATTATAATAAATCATTTTCCATGTATCATCACTTACACTATTAATCTTATCACTAAATTATTCATTAAACACTAAAATCAATCAAAAACTTTTTGATAGTACTTTATTAAACAAACTGATATTTAACTATAATTGTTTAAACAAGCATAGAAAAAGTGATTTACATAATTTCACTTTAACATTTCATTAGGTTTTCATAAATTTTTAATTTATTTGTTAATATTTTTTTTTTTTTTACTTTTTATCTACGCACTTCAGAAGAAAAGAAATCTGTAAATTGAAATTGAAATTTCAATCGTTGATTTTTATTTTCATAAAAATTAATGGATCACTCCAACGCATCATTTTACGCTATATCATCATTTATACTATCAATCTTATTACTAAATTCTACATTAAACACTTAAATCAATCAAAACTCTTTTGATAGTTCTTTATGAAACAAACTAATATTAACTATAATTATTTAAACAAGCATTGACAATCAAAAACGTCATTGATATATTTTTATTTTAACCTAACATAAGGTTTTCTTATATATTTTATTTATTTGCTTTTATTTTTTTATTTTTAACGCATGTACTTTTCAAGTGTTTAAATTCCAAAGTGAATATTTAAATTTCAAGCATTTGTTTATTATTTTAATGAAACGAATGAAGAACAGCAATAAGATCTCACATTACTTTTACGACGAAAAAAATTTTTTTTTTGAATTATACACCAAACACTTGAATAAATTAACTCTTTTTCCAGTACTGTATAAAACAAACTGATATTAACTACAGATATTTAAACATATTTTCAGTTTAACCTAACATATGGTTTTCTTATATCTTCATTTATTTACTTTTATTTTTTTATTTTTGACGCATGCACTTTTGAAGTTTTTAAATTCCAAAGTGAATATTTAAATTTCAAGCATTGGTTTATAATTTTAATGAAACCAATGAAGAACAGCAATGAGATCTCACATAATTTTTACGACAAAAAAACTTATTTTTAAATTATACACCAAAAACTTGAATCAATCAAAACTCTTTTTCCAGTACTGTGTAAAACAAACTGATATTAACTTAAGTCATTTAAATAAGTTTAAAAAAAGTCATTAATTTATTTTTATTTTAACCTAATATACGGTTTTCTTACATCTTCCTTTTTTTTTGTTGACACATGCACTTTTGAAATGCTTAAATCTTAAAGTGAATATTTAAATTTCAATAATTTGCTTATTATTTTAATGAAACCAATGAAGAACATCAATAAGATCTCACATTGTTCTTAAGACAAAATATTTTTTTTAAAAATTATACACCTAACACTTGAATCAATCAAATTTCTTTTGCAAATACCTTCTAAAATGGACATTAGCTAAACAGCTCAGCTGAATATAAGTATTTTGAGTCGATAGGAGGAAGGTATGAAGTCTAAAATGAAGAAAAGGGTCAAGGGTCCACTGTCACGTTCCCCACTGGATCCTTGATGCTATCTTAGTGTAATTACAGAGTGTTGCTTGAGCCCGCGTATTCAGACCTATCTATCACATTATGTCCGATCCGCGTGCCGCGCCATTTGACCACACCAGTTGAAATAAAATTTATCGTAAAAATCCGTTAGACAATGGAGTTATTTATCTTTGAAGGAGTTATGAATTTCTTAATAGTAATCGTAAAGGATATCAAATAAATGTGAACCATACTTATTTCTTCTGTGATATCATTTTTCTTACTTTGCTTCTCGAGCAATTTGATGAAATAACTATCCCATGTCACCAGAAAATATTTCGTAGAGTTAAGATTCGTAAGTGCAAATATTACATAGTGATATGATTCGTAAGTGCAAATATTACATAGTGATATGATTCGTAAGTGCAAATATTACATAGTGATATGATTCGTAAGTGCAAATATTACATAGTGATATGATTCGTAAGTGCAAATATTACATAGGGATATGATTCGTAAGTGCAAATATTACATTGTGATATGATTCATAGTTGCAAATTTTTATGATTTTCCCTAGTGATAGCAGAGTGAATGCTTTTATGCACAGCAACAAAAATTGATTTATATTTGAGAAAATACTAATCTGAAAAAAGCGGGTTTTTTTTTTTTTTTTTGTTACCTATTATTTCAATTCTGAAAAAGCACTGCACTTTAACAAATAAAAATATTTATCTTATTAATAAAGGAGTAAATCAAAATAATGGCAATAGTTTCTATACCAGGGGTTTCCAACTTACATGAGGCCGAGGGCCACAATTAAAAACACAAATCAAATGGCGGGCCGCAACTTTATCAAAATTTCATGTAGGACTTTTATGTTTGAAGGAACATTAAATATTACTGTCAGATTTTTATCAAGTTGTATAAAACAAAAGTATTGAATTACAAATTCAAATAAGAAGTAGATTTTAAAAAAATATTTTATTTGTATTAATAATATTTTTAAAAATATTAAATAAATAATAAAAATTCAGGCTTCAATAACTTTAATGTTCACCTATGTATTAAACAATTAATGTGCAACAGATATCTAATTGTTAAGATATGAAACTCATAAATAATAAAGGTTGCTGCGACCACCATAAAATAGATATTTACATTTTAAATTAAAAATTTGCAAATGTGCGTGTAAATATTTTCGCCCAAAATGAGTGGTTTCAAAAAGTTAAATCGGAGAATTTCTTCGAGAAAATTTCTTATACACACATGCTAAATTATATTCACAAAATAGATAAAAAAGAGCAACATACACGATTATTTTTGAATTTGAATAAATATTTTCTTGGATAAAAAACCTGAGAATTTTTTTTTTTTTTTTTTGCACTGTTGGTATGTTAAATTTTACAGAAACGAAGAAATTAGGTTTTTATTAACGAGAAAAGTGGAGTTTTCACCATATAGTTTTTTTACGAAAATTAACCGCAAAGAAATGACAACTAATATATTTTAGTTCGCGGGCTACAAAAAAAGGCTTCGCAGGCATAAACAATTTTTCTTTTAGCAAATGTTTGGAAAGTTTTAAATGGCAAATCTGTAGAATTTGTTTGGAATCGTCTGACATGAAAGTTAGAAATAAATAACTCCTTTTTTTTTTTTTTTTTTTTTTTTTTTTTAAGCTTTAACAACAGCTATTTCTAAATGCTTATAATCTTTCAACTTGTGCCAACAGTTTTGACATGTAAAATCTTTCGAAACATTTGCTACTCAAAAGAAGAAAAAAAATGTTTAAATAGAGTTAGCATAGATTGTATTTGCATTATTTTAATCTTCATTGAAGACAGAACTATCTAATTTTCGTCAAATAAAATCTAAATACAAAACAGGTTTAGCCCCCCCCCCCAAAAAAAAAAAAAAATATATATATATATATATATAAAAATAGAAACTGGGAAACATTGGCGATTCATATAAACATCTGACTCATTAACATGCTGTGGTGTAGGAAAAGACTTTAGATCAAATTTACTAAGAAGAATATATTAACTCTGAATGGAGCAGCAAATTTCGAATCAAAATTTTAGTCAGGCTGGACATAAGCAGGTACGATCTTACACTGAACAGTCTGAGTGAAGTGACATACTTTAGCTATTTGTTGTTTTAATGAATAGTAGTTGGTAAATGTTTAAAATCAACTGGTTTTATGTTTCAAGTAATTTGTCACATTTGAATAAATGTAGCCAGACTAACAACACTGCAACGAAAAGGATTAAAACATTAATTTAGTTATAGCTAGAAGAAATTTTCCCCAAAGTGTAGAAAGTTTTTAGACATGGGGTTATCAGATTCTTATTTAAGCAAATTTTATTTCAGAAATTTTAAACCATACACCACTAAATCATATGAACTTAATACTTATTTGTAAAATGTCACTCATTCATGTCAAGTTCATTTCAAGATTTCTTAGTTAAATTTAGCTCAAATAGATTTCAAACATTTAGCGAAAATATTTGTTTATAAAATTTCCCATTCAGATGTGAGAGACACGAAAGAAAGTGTAACATATCTGACGCTCTTCATTTTCATCAAAATACAGGTTCATTTCTATTCTTGCAATGACAGCATCTTAATTACAAAACGCCTAAATGATGATTGCACATCATTACTGGTTAATAGCTTAATAAAGAGGTTCACATAGTTTTGTATAATGCTGTTCTTGAAATGACAGCATTGCAAGTGCAAAACGCCTTAATGATGATTGCACACCATTATTGATTAACAATATAACAATGAGGTTCATATAATGCTGTTTTTGCAATGACAGAATTGCAAGTACAAAAAATCTTATTGATGATTGCTCACCATTACTGATTAATAGCATAACAATGAGGTTGATATAATGCTGTTCTTGAAATGATAGCATTGCAAGGCAAAACATCCTAATGATGATTGCACACAATTACTAATTAACAATATAACAATGAGGCTCATATAATGCTGTTCTTGTAATGACAGTATTGCAATTGCAAAACGCCCTACTGATGATTGCACACCGTTACTGATTAATAGCATAAAAATAAGGTTGATATAATGCTGTTCTTGCAATGACAGCATTACAAGCGTAAAACACCTTAATGATGATTGGACACCATTACTGATTAATAGCATTACAATGAAATGTAACAACATTAAAGCATTGTTATTTTTTTTAAAAAAATATTATGTAAAAAAATGAATCCACCTTTCAAACCACTAAAATTGATCTAAGTTAGCTAAAATCTTAAATTCAATAATTATTCAAAGTTCTCATTTCATTTTATTTTACCAGCACCTGAAAACCAAATCAAATGACTTTTAGACCTTTTATGTTTTTGTTATTTATTTATGGGCTCTTTCTAAAATATAAATAACTATTTCTTTATTTGTATATTTTTATATTAATATTTAATAAATAAATAAATTAAAAGCTAGGTATACATAAATATAAATTATTCTTAAGAATAGGAGGAAATAAAATTTAAAAAGTTAAAAACTTGCAGATTTAATGCATGACCTAAAACGTGATTAGCAGTATTATAATTTTTAAAGTTATCTTTCTAAAGACATCACAAAATCTACAATATTAAAAATGCTGTTGTTGAAATTAAGATTTAAAGCGATATTTCTTAACTCAACAAAATCCATTCCTCTGCCATCTACAACTAATTTGTCCTAATTTCAGATTTCGATTTCATTAAATTTGACAGATTTATTCTTCAAACCAGTCTCATTTCTTTTTCTTTTTTAAAGAAACGATAATATCTGTTGCCAACATGCAACGATTAATCATACATTAGATAAAAATCGTTAAAAAATTCGGAGTCGTTATCGCTTCGTCACTGCATCAAGGCCTACGCGTCCATTAAACGAAGAAGAATGTCGGCTGAAGCAATTAATAATTTATCGTTTGGTGTTGGAAAGTGAAGGGTTCTGGCAACAAAACTTAAAACTGTGTAATATGGCTGTTCAGTCGGAACTTAATTAACATAAAAGTAGGCGGTACTGTGTTGTTTCGCGCGTGACGTTGTAATCCAATCAGGTGTCCCCAATTTAGGGTCATAATGTCAAAGATAACAGGCGATTGATGTGGGAAACTTTAGATTTCTGAATTCCAAAACATAATCTAATAAATAAAAGTAGAAACTCACTAACCATGAAACGTCAACTATATTCATATGATTCTCCCCCCCCCCTCTCTGTTTTTATTTATTCTTCATGATTTATAAGATGTTATAAAAAAAATCAATGATTTGCATGCATCAAACCTTCAGCATTTTCGTAAAATTTTATTTTTATATCTAAAGTGAGTGGTAGTGATTGTATGCTATCCTTACTTTTATAAATTTAATTTTTAATGATTTTGATTTGTGATTTTTAATTATATATATATATATATATATATATATATATATATATATATATATATATATATATATATATATATATATATATATATATATATATATATATATATATATATATATATATATATATATATATATATATATATATATATATATATATATATATATATTCTATTGTTAGTCTATTGTGCTATCAACTTGAAAAAGGTTTATAAGCCTTAATTGAGCACACAAGCCTGCAAATGTATGTTGTATATCAATAAGCAATCAATAAAGTGGATTATATAACTAATAATTTTTTATTTTATTCTTTGATTTATAAATTTCATTTAACCTCTTGTTTACAGCTGGTACAAGTCTACCAGAATGACAGGCAACACCAAAAAAGAGCCGCAGAATAAGGGTTAAAACATTTTAACCACACTGCATACAAATATGTTTAAAAAAAATGTTTAAATGCGTAATAATTATATGATAGCGTATTTAATCTCTGCCTTACAACAGTAGTTTACGTATAATTTTGCTACCACATAGCAAATCATCTTCGCCAAGGCTAAAAGTTGGTAGTTATATTTGAATAAAGAATGCAGACGTTAATAACCGTAAAATAATGTCAATGTAATTTAGAACAGAAATATATTCAATTTTTACATTTGTTTTCCATTATATCTCTGATTCTAGGTGGAATTTTTTTTTCTTATTGTAATTTGAACACGTACAACATTAGTATCATTTTATAAAACATAATTATTATGCTTTTAAGGACCTCAGTTTTGAATTTTTGTAAAACCTTGTCTGGAAGGCTTAGAAACACGTGAAACATTGATTAATTGAATGTAGGTCTAGCAGAATCATGTACGGCTATACTGCACCAAACTCAAAGATTTAAATTAAGAGAAAAAAATAACTAAGGAACTACGTTATTACAAAAAAAAAAAAATTAGCCGGTTCCAAAAAAGAAACGGAAGAAATTAGTAAAGAAACATACAAAATGAGTAAGGAAACAAACAAAATGAGTAAGGAAACAAGCAAAATGAGTAAGGAGACAAACAAAATGAGTAGGGAAACAAGCAAAATGAGTAAGGAAACAAACAAAATGAGTAAGGAAACAAACAAAATGAGTAAGGAAACAAACAAAATAAGTAACGAAACACACAAAATGAGTAAGGAAACAAACAAAATGAGAAAAGATCACCGAGTAATCTCCACTCGGTGATGTGTAATCTCAAAACAATGAAACCCGATGTGTGTAACAAATTTTATCATTAAACATATGTAGGCATTCGCCATAAACTTCGGCAATTCACCCTATAGTATAGTAGTATAAGATATATAAATCAAGTTTACATGGATTGTTCTCTATACCACGCTAATAAAAACATACCGATTAAAACTGTAAAATCCCTTTCATTGAAAAAAATACTATCAACTTTTAATTTGTATAAATTCAAAATCTGATTACATTCATAACATATTGCATTTCTACCATTTAGAGAAAACATAAATTTTAACTCCTAAATAGAGTGCTGAGTTGTTGAAGGTTTTAAGTGACATTTTAAGTCTGGTCTAGTCTGTTTGGTCTAGCTGGGCTCCTGAGGCCAATAACAGCCCATTTCCCATTCATACTGTAATGAGAACATAAGCAAAACAATAGACAGATTACTTAAAATGCAACTGATATTTTAAAGAGTTTAAGTAAATTAGCTTTAAAACTGCCCTTATTTCTTAACTGCTTCCAATTGGCATAATCTATGTATTCCTAATAATCCTAATAAACTGTTCGCTTTATATAGTTGTTTTAATTTGTTGCTAATTTTAATGTTATTCGTTAACTATTTCTTAACAACTGCATTTGGAACCTACTTTCATTCTAAAACCATTTAAAGATTATTCCTTTATACCTTCATCAATTGTGATTTTCAAAACTTAAGAACTTGTCGAAATAAAATAAACGTTGTATAGTTGAAGCACGATTAAAAAGAAAAACGATTTTTTTTCCCTTCAAAAATTTCATCTGCAACCTTTTACCAAACTCTCTAATTATGAAATAATAGTTTAAGTAGCAGTATAGTTCTTTTATTATTATAGATGATATAAATGACGTCAATTTAAAAAAAAAAAAAAATTCAAAATTTTCAAGTGATAAATTTAATTCGTTAGCTGAAGCATTTAAACAGTTTGTGGACATTAAGCAAGTATTTTGAGCAGTTTCCTTTTCTTTCTTTTTTTTTTTTTTAAATTTTTTTTATTTAAGATCATGATAAAGAAGATTTATTTAAATTACCTAAAAAGAACTTTCGAGAATAAAATGAAAATAAAAAAATAATAAAAAACAATATAAAAAGACAGTACAATAAAATGAAAACTGGAAAAAATAACAAAAAGAAAATGAAAATAGGAATTACAAGAAACTCCACCATTGCCTTGGGGTTGACGATGGAATGATGATGAACATTATAACGACTACACCACTAATAAAAAAAGGGCAATAAAAAAGGCGAGACGAAAAAATAAATTCCGGATAAGAAAAAAAAAGGAAAACAAAACGGGATCTGGAAAAGAATGCAGCAGGAAAGATAGAAAGAATACAAGCGGAAGTAAAAGAAAGAGAAAGAGGTGTGCGGAAAGTGGAGTAATTGACGCCACAGCACTCCACACGGGGGCCTACATCAAAGGAAGATTTCCGCGTTTTGACGACATTAAGAAAAGAAGGGGGCGGTAGGACAAGGGGTGGTGTTGCTTAATGAACGAGACAATGAACAGGGGGTACCACATAGCACCTGACGCTCCTTTGAAGACCGATTTAATTATTCCAAGGTTTCGCGTCGCTTTCACATTACCATAGCTCCAGGCCATGCTTTAGTATGCAGCGGTTGGCTAGAAAAGAAATTATTCTCCTCTTGTTGATAACGTATTAAAAAGGATTGGGCGGTAGGGGTGTGCACACCCCCCACCTTGTGTGTAGTGAAAAGGACACACCGGATACGAAATATGCGAAGCGGAGCTAAGTCGGGGTGAGTATTGGTGATGCGGCTACGTTACAAAATGCTGAGAAGGAAGAAAAAATATCGTTTGCGCGAGGTCGCCTTAATTCGATTGGCGCTTTTCGGTACAACATAGCGCCAAGTTGAAACCCGGAGGGTTCGGATTTTTGTTGGGTCGTAGAGTTGGCGGTATTGTGGATCAAAGGGAAAATAATAAAACAGCCATTAATGTATTCTTTTGTTCTGGTTGTTCTCAATCAATTCTACGTGTCTCTTTCTAGCTTTCTCAAAACATAATCGAGTTTTGTTTATAGCCAATTTTTTCTTCTTTTTCTTCCTTTCAGTGACTTCTGTGGAATATTTTGGGAGAAAAATTTCGAAAACGTGACATTTTTTAAATTGCTCGAGTTTTGGCGGAATTGATTCAGGAGATACAGTGTATGAATTTTGCTGATTCTGCTTTGCTTCCATTTTTCCTATGTTTAAGTTTCTGGATGATTTATCACACGCGGAAAAAAAAAAGATTAGTTTTTTTTATACAAATTCTTCTATCATTTATGAATTCAAAGATGTGACTTATAAAAACATTACCTTTTCTTATATTGTTTTCTTTCACAAGCAAATCGAAGTTTATTGCTAGTTTTATTACTAAACAATTGTATTTTCGTTTAATTAGAAAGCGTTTGTGCTCATTAAAGTGTTAGGCAATATATTTTTCAAAGGAGATTACTTTATGAAGTAACTTTATCAAAGCTCGGATACGAAGATCAATAAAAAAATACAATTATTTCTCAATCATTATTTTAATACACATGTTGCTCTAATTGTAAACCTACAAATATTAAAATTTATTTCATGATACAGTTCAAATTTTTCTTTTATATTGTTCTCTTTTAAGATTAACAAGGTATTAAGGTGAAATTTAAAATGGCTTAAACACAATGTCATGTCAGGACTCATGTCAGGTGATCTAGGTGCCCAGAATACTCTTCAAACTAACCAGGAATATACTAACTAACTAACCAAGTCGCATTATTAACTTGAAAAATTCTATCCTTGTATGAAGAGTATTAAATTAATAGCTGTACATGATCTCCGGTTAAGTGTTGATAATCATATCGATACCATGATTGGTTCCCATTCACGGAAGAACCAAACATATGGCACGTGATAACAGCCTACAAAATTGTGGTTCCAACACCAGCTAAAAAAAAGCCTTGTTGACAATGCGAGACATGGCTTCGTGGGGTCTGTGCCATACTTGAACCTTACAGCTAGCCATTACCAGCTAGAAATGTGAAACATCTTTACAAACTAGTTGCTTTCAGTCATCTACGGTTGAGTTCACTACTTCATGAGAGATACTGCAACCGATTTCATCGTGTAAGCAAAGATACTCTAGTCAGTCTACAGTTCTTATAGCTTTTTAAAGCCTTATTCCATTGGATTGTCCTCTTGGATGCATACGCCCATCATAAGCTCCATATATACTGTTTCTTTTAATTCATCCAGCATTACGTCCAGCATGACAACATTTATAACTCTACGTACACGTTTCTGGTCTCGGTTAGTAAACTTAGATAGTCTTCCATTGCTTTGCTCACGTTTATGTTCATAAGTAAAAAATTCTGGACATAATCTTGAAACTGTATGTTAAGGAATATTACATTCAGTAACAATTTTTGAGGTGCTATGCTCATATGTTATGTGCCAAATACCATTCCGTATGACAAATCTGTTAATAAACGACTCGCAGACATAATTAAGTTTACAACACTATTATTAAGTAAACAACCAAACTACAAATGAAAGCCATTACAACACTGTAAATTTTTTTTACTTTTTCTGAAGTAAATTTTCTGAATTTTATTTCCCGAAATTAATTTTCCTGAATTTAACGTTTTCTGAAATGTGATGGCTTCACATACCATACCACGAATACTTTACTGATATTTTATCAGTTTTGTTACTTTATTGATTTTGCACAGGCTTTAACCGGTAGTAAAAATTAAAGGAAGCAATTTTTAAAAAAAAAAATTATGCAACAATGAATAAAGTTCTTTATTAAAATATAAAGGTTGGAAAAAGTGTAGCTTATCATTATCTTACCCCCAAACTCTTTAATACTGAAATATTTAATCACGTGCTTTCAAAATATCTTAACAATTTCGATATATAAAATTGTTCTGCAAAATTGAAAATGCCCTTTTGTCAATCAATAAATCAAAAATAACCATTTTTGAGGAAAAACGTAAGATGGCTTAGAGAATACTTTTGATAAAGGCTATTAAAAATCCTAGGTGGCTCAGGGATTAGAGCACGTACCTCCCAATGAAATGACTCAGGTTCGAATCCCAGCAATTACTGCTTGATATGAAATTTGCTTCCGGTTCTCACAGACCACAGTGTTGACGTAAAATATCCTCAGTGATAGATAGATCATGAGTTTAAATTCTCTTGCCATCAGGTTAACTGAGATGGTTTTCCACTCTATGTAACTAAATTGTGGGCTACCTCCATTAAAAAAAACCTAAATAGTGAAGGCAAGTTTGTTCCAATGCTTGATCTAGAACTTCTCTTGTTTTCTTCGTTGGGTTCAAATTTACACAGCTAAGCATTTATTTTCGTAAATCAAAATATCATTTGGTTGTTCAAAATCGGTTATAAAATAAAACAAAATATCATAAATCCTAAGAAAGTTTTCTAAAAATGCCGACCGGACTTTGCAGCGGTCAGAGTCCTCACATCAGAAAGGTCCTGGATTTGAATCCCGGACAAAGCATAGAAGTTCTTTCTTTCTCTGTACTATTTGTCCTTTATGACAATTGTCAATCGGGTTGGCATTGGAAAAAAAATTTTTTTTCGAAATTACTTTTCATACACTAATATGCTTTAAATTCAAACATCTTTTTATTTTATGTTATTATTTACTGTTTTATAGAAATATCTCTTTGTAGAAATATTCAACAACAATTTCAGCAAGGTAATAAATACGATATTATTATTTCAACAAATGTGTTTTGTTATCTTTATTCTAAGTTCAGTAGAAAAGATAAGCGATTCCCAGATCATTTATAATGAAAAACTCAAGATATATTAAAATATAATTTTGATAAACGTCATTAGACTTTTTTTTTTTTTAAATTTAGCATCTCAGACATTAATTTCCTTTATAATCAAATATTTTTTATTGTTGTTATTGGCTATTTTATGGAAGCATCTCTTGAAAAAAAAAACAATTCAACAACTGTTTCAGCAGTATAACATCCAAAATAAATAATATTTCGACAAATATGCTTTGTTGTCTTTATTCCAAGTTCAGCACAAAAGACAAGCAATTCCCAGACCAATAGCACCATCATCGAATTTTCTGACGTTCTGTCTTTATTAGTTCTCCGGACAAACTTCCATAACGAGGGTACATCAATAAATACCTCCCCTCCCTAGCCTTCTCAAGCGTTTCTCTTTGTCTGTCCACACCGAACTGACCACACTATTCCGCGCAGGGATTAGCCGTGATGGTCAGTTCATCAACACCCCAGGTCTCCAGGGACCCATTGTTGACCTTTGTCCTCAGGGTTAAGCTTGTCGTTGGAGAACATCAAACATTGGACGTCATGTTAGAAGAAAAGAATTGCAGTAGTTAGCGATAATCGACTCAGGTTCTTTTGGGCAAATGTCCTCTGGGAGAAAAAAAATAAAATAGTTTAGCTTGTTATTAAAATTATGTTTTTATTATAAATATATTTAGCATATGCCAGATGCGATTAACGCAAAATCCAACATGATCATTCAGTTTTAAATAATGATTCATACAAAATTAAATGGGCAAATTAATTATTAGTAGCGTGTGTAAAAAAAATAAATAATAAAAGCTTCAAACAACAACTTTAATGCTTAGACTTAAAATTGTTGTGGTTATTCAGTGGAAGCCGTGGGCTCGCACTGATTCATTGGATCTGATATGAATCAAAGAGGTAAGCTGATGGTATGGCTAGGCATGTAGTCGAGTATATAGACAAAGAAAAAATAATTATAAAATTAAGAAAAAAAGGATTTTATAGGTGCACGACCAGTGGACCCATCTCCTCCACGACTGTCCTCAGTTTCTTACGGGTTGCTCCCCGGAAACACCAATCTGATACATATATATATATATATATATATATATATATATATATATATATATATATATATATATATATATATATATATATATATATATATATATATACAAATTATGATAAAATAGAAAAAAGGCTATTTACAATATTCGCAATACTTCTTAGATAGTATACATACCATAAAAAGGCAGCCAATGGGAGTGTGTAATATTTTTATATAGGAATCTTTAACATTCGACTGTGGAAACTAAGAATTAATGCATACGAGTACCCGACCAATGAGCTCTCCTGAGTAATTATGTGATTGTGGCTGACTCAATAGGTTTAATTAAACAGAAGTAGTTAGTTAAATGTGTTGTTTGTTAGAAATTAGGGAAGTGAAAGAATGGACAACACAAACATAGAAGCAACACAAGCAAAAATCAAAAGTAAACTACAACATGGGGCTGATTGGTTAAATTGCAAATACTTCTTTTTCAAAAAAATTTATATGAGGAAGATCAAAGTTAATTAAACACTGAATCTTGCATCTTGCACTAATCCGAAATGGAAAAAGTACTTCTTAAAGAATCATCACATATTTATTACATAATAGGTTAACTATAGTTTGATATAAACATAATTTTATATGAATTATTTATAACATTTTATTTTTTATTTAAAGTGGTATCTAAATTTATGCTTTTTTTCTCCATATCTTGAGTTTTTAATCTGTATTTAAACACCACAACATATAAAGAAAATAAGCATGTGTGGAAATACATGAATAGCACGAATAGGTGTGTTTAAGTTCTGACAAAATAGAAAAATATTTCTACTTACGATTGAATATTTCTACTTACGATTAAATTCAATTGCCTCTTCTAACTGTCATTTGGATAAATCATCATCTGAAGCAGTAATAGTTGGCAGGTATGCGGTATATTCGCATAGTGTTGAAAAAATACAACACAAACGGAATTACAGCGAAACCTTGCGGAAATACAGGGAGGACACCTACCACGACGGACAATTTTCAAAATGTCCGACAGTCTTCTAATACTTAGCCAGTAGACCTCTCTAGAACGGACAGTAATTTAATTTGCATCTAAAAATGCTGTTTGAAATGCTTTCAAAGCGGACATTTCACATGTTTATAAAATATTTTTTGCTTAGTATTTTTTAAAGCAGTGAATAATTTTGTGCACAAAGCAGGAAGAAAATCGCAAAACGGACACTTCTCTGTGGGTTTTGAGCTCTAATGATATTGCATTATTTTGAGTTCTTTGATGTATGGTAGCATTATATAAAACAAGAACCACATTTTTTAAAAAGCTCAACTAGTACGGATACCTCAATAATATAATATATAAATAAATAAATAATAAATAAATTATGCACAGAATTTTAAGTAATAATTTTTATGATTGCTTGATTGAAAAGATATGCAATGAGGTATCCAACTAACATTAAAACCGTACTAAACGAGGGAAATATTTTTATTTTTCTGTTGTTACATCCAAAACTCAAGAGTCGTAATTAGTTTTCAATAATAATAACTAATTAAATTAAAAAACATTTATTTAAAAAATTTACTCTTTCAGTTTAAAATATAAATTTCCATTTCTCGGATATCCTGCTTAGATATATTTATTTAGAATTGTTAAACATAGTAGTGAACACAAACTTATAACTAAATTAGATTTTATTTCCTGAATTTTGTTACCTAAATTTTGTTACTAAATTTTGTTACCTGTTAAACAAGTTTGTTATTTTCTGCTGAGTTCCTAGTACCTGGAAAAAAAATTTGTGGTTTAGCTAAGCTAAGATTTTTCAAGGCTACTGAAAAAAGTTTAAATTTAATTATGAATTATTAAATTAATCTCGAGTTATTTTTTTGCACCCATATATATTTCCTTTAGATTAAATATTAATTTATAGCTTAAAACGTCTAGATACATCTCATTTTTGCTACAACTTGAATTTTCTTTCTCCAGACCATGGGAACCCTTTTTCTAGTGTTATCTACCTGTTTAGCTTTAATCTATCATAACCATCAGATCAAAATATATGTATTTGCAACGTAAATATATATTTTGGTGATTATAAATGTCTTGTATCTTCAAGAAAAATTTGAAGAAGGAAATAATTGCGTTACCAGTCTTTATCTTTTTAAATTAAGTTCATGCAAAAGTTGTCTTTTACCTGGTTAAGATTGATAATTTAAATTTAGTTTGAAATGCGACTTTAGAGCTTAATTATTCATCTAGAAGCGAAATAGAAAATAAATTTTATTCTTTAATTTTCAACTTTTTCATTTAAATTGATAGAAATATTATTACTCAGGAATATTTTGAGTGAGTACTTCAAGCAGATAGCTAGGAAAACATGTAACTAAAACTTAAAACAATAATGTTCTCCAAACTTTTTCTAGCATTTAAATACTTTTACTATATTGTCAAATAAAAACTAGCAGTTATGCTATAATAGCATTTGGAGTACACGGATTATGAATAATTATAACGCATTCTTTACCTGAAAGAAGAAAATAGCAAAGCTCTAAACAAAAGTGTAAAAAGAAATAGGTGAGCACTTCATAAAAAATATTAAGTACGCCATACTATAGAATAGAATAGGAATAAAAAAATATATAGGAATAATAGAAAAGAATAGAAATATAATTTTTAAATCGACAGTTGTGACACTAAAATAAACAATTGTGTCACTAAAATCAGTGTGCAACTCATTACAAACTTAAGCATGTCACATAATTGACAATAGAATAAGAATATAATTTTTAAATTGTTCTATCCTAACAGAAAACCTCTTTATGAATAGCATACTCGAAAATCTATTAAAATTACTGTTTTTGAGAAGTTGAAAATACACAGAAACAAAGAAAACACAATTGTGATACTGAAGGAGCAACAAAATTACTTGTTTCTAGAAATCCAAAAACCGAAAAAATGGACCGAAAAATAATTGTGTCCCTAAAACTAGTGTGTACTTTATTAAAAACTTTAAACATGCCATTCAAATAACAATAGAATAGGAATATAATTTTTAAATCGTTCCATTGAAGCAAGAAACCTTTTTTTTGAATACTATACTTTTCTGTACCTTCTATAAAATTACTTTTTTCAGAAAATTTAAAAACCATAGAAACGGACAAAATAACAATCGTGCCATCAAAATCAGCGCGTACTTCATTGCAAACTTTAAGTATGTCGCTCAATGGACAATGAAATATAATTTTTAAATCGTTCTATTGAAGCAGGAAACCTCTTTTTGAATACTATACTTTTCTGTACCTTCTATAAAATTACTTTTTTCAGAAAATTCAAAAACCATAAAAACTGAAACTATAACAATCGTGCCATCAAAATCAGCGCGTACTTCATTGCAAACGTTAAGTATGTCGCTCAATGGACAATGGAATATAATTTTTAAATCGTTCCATTGAAGCAGGAAATCTCTTTACGAATACTGTACTCGACGAGCTACAAAATTACCCTTTTCGAGAAATTGTGCACCTTCAAAATACGAGGAAACGTAACAGAACAGGAAAAGATATTAGCCCCTCGTAAGCCATAAATCAAAACCCAACCCTTTCCCACTCTTTCCCAATTCTCTGGAAGATTCCGGGAGAGAAAATAGAAGAAGGGGGGTTACCGTGTGGGTGGAGGGGTGTACCTGAGCGCCCAGGAAATTTCAGACACGTCGGGAACCATTTGTATTCATGGGAAAGGTAGAATTATAATTACAATCCGCCCTCATGATATGTCCGTTCGTCTCTGTATGTCTGAACACATGTCCATCTGTTTCTCCCTGCAAATTGAATTATGCAGCAGTGGCATGCGCTATCAATCGTTTGGTTGTGTTGTTGCTGTACCCCCCTTTACTTTATCTAGAGTAACCCCTTTTCAATCTGGTGGGAAAAGATGCGCTCGGGGGACATAGAATTGCAGCAATCAGGTTGGGCTGGAGTTCCATTCTTCTGATCCAGCAAACGATTCCTCTGGCCTGATATCTTCTGCGAATCTATATCTATATCGTTTGGTGTGTGTGTGTGTGTGTATATACATTGTGAATAGAGAAGGATGGTAGAGTAGAGTTGAATTGTCTTTTGGTAAATTAAACTCGTCAGATGGATGGGTAAGAGATAAGAGACGATAGTGGATAATGGAAAAAAATCTTGATTCAAAAATAGAAAGACTGATTGATATGCAACAGGTTTTTATTATGTAATATATCACGCATTATTATTATTGCAGAGAAGAACATCTATTGTGTGGAAAGGATTTAAGAACTTTCTACTGGAAAATATGAGATAATCTATCTAAACTAAGATTCAGGAGATATGATAAGAGATAGCGTTATTCTTACGCAGTTAATATCGGGCATTACTACTATATATGCTACTTGAAAGCATCTTTTTTTGCAGGAATACCTAATTCAATTATATATTTTAACTTTACGGTTGAATATTTATGTCATCATTAGTTATTATTAAATTACATTTCTGTATAGGTTGTTTCCAGTGGATATTATTATTTAACTTTTACTTCTTATTTAATTTTATTTTGAAACCAACGTTGACTTAATTCTGTGTTAACAACTATCAATGTTCAACTCCGAAGCCCTTCTAATTTTGAACCCAACCTAAAAGACAAGGGAACTCATTGATACAAAATTTGGAACAAACTAGCCTCAGTGGAGAACTCTCCGATGAAACTAACCCATGTTTGTGTTACAAGGAGAGGAAAAACACAAAAACCTCCCACGGTTAGCCCGGTGGAAAGGATATTCTAACCCGTGATCCATCTACCACTGAAGATATTTTACGTCAGCACTGTGGTCGGTGAAGAATTCGTATCGACCAGCCATCGCTGGGATTCGAACTCGAACAACCTCATTCGGAGGCAAGTGCTCTACCCCTGAGCTACCACAACAATGATATTAAGATTATTTTATTTTATAACCGTCGTTGAACAGCCAAATGTGGGTTTATGACTACTAATGTTCAACTCCGTAGCCTTGCAATTTTGAACCTCCTGGATAAAGTTTTGGGAGAAATTGACCTTCGTGGATGACTTCTTGATGGAACTAACACGTATTTGCATTACATGGAGAGAAAAACCACGAAAACATCCTGACGGCAAGGAGACTCTAACTCTAAATCCGTCTACCGATGAGGATATTTTAGCCAGCATTGAGGTCGGTGTGAACTGGGTGCGGAATTCGTGTCGACCAACTATAGCTGTGATTTGAACATTTTTCACTGCATTGGAAGGTGAACCCTCTATCCCCTAAGTCCCCATGTCTCATGCTAAGATTATGTTAATATAATAAGAGATAGAATTATTCTTATATAATTAATATAACGGATATTAATATTGTATTTTTACAGTAAACTTAGGGCAGCCAAACTATTTTGATCATTGACCTCCAAAAAATTTTATATTTCACCTTCCACAAAAAAACAACCTTTATAGTGACTTTTTTTTCAGTGATTTCTTTTATTTTGTCAAAATCTAAATTTTTACACGAAGCAATGACAAAGATCTGCTAGAAGACTCTTGGCTAGATAATCAATGTTTGGTTTTGAAATATGTCGAAATTTTTGAAATTCGAATTTCAGTCTTAAACCGCCTCAGAGCTCTACATTGAATTAATTTCTCTGCTTTGTTAAAATAGGGTTAACATGACTATACCTGACATGTTAACATAACATAACTTTGACTATACTGGCTAGATTCAACCATATATGATCTTGAGAATGCAATTGCAAAAGTGAAATTCCGCATTACGAAGTTTTGGATACTTTAGTATAATACTCATTTTTATCCAATATTTGCACACAGTTTAACAGTTCAAAAGCATCTTTGCTTCAAGTACAACCAATAATGCAATAATGCAGCGACTTTATCTTGCAAATAGCTGCCAATATTTTCAACTTGAGCACAAAGTGGAGCGATAATCCATTCAGAGATACTAATATTGTCAATATCTCCAAAAAATGATATTAAATCACTGTTTAATTTTTAAAATCTTTGGTATTGAATAGCATTTGTACTCATCCATCGACCTCCTAGATTGAATCGACCCATAATAATACTACATCGACCACTTTGGAGTTCCCTGAATAAAATCTTTTTTTTTCTTTGGGAAATATCTTCTAAATTTCGGAAATTTAATATAAATTTCAATAATACATTAAGGTTGAATATTGCTATAATGATAAGTTATTAAATTGTTTTTAAGTATAGATTGTTTCGAGCAGATATTGATTTGCTAACAACAATCTTCCTTATTAGTAATACATAAGTTACCAGTGACTGGAGTTTTTTATAGTTTTATTTGATATCTGCAGTAAACAGCCGATCTATACGGGGATTGCAGCTTTCTACGCTTTTGGGAAAATTTCTTCCAGTAGTAGCTAAGTTTATGATTCTTTGTTTTGTAAATTTTATTTAAAGTTATTTTTCAAACCACTGCATACAATTAAATTGATTCAAACGTTTATATAAAACGCTTGTTCCAGCTTTCTTGTGGTGAGGCTTTTAAAATGTTGGCAAAATTACCAAAATTTCTGGAAGATTCAGTCATTAATTGTCTACCACTTTATTTAATAATTAGCAAAGAAACGAACTAAGTGCATGCCTTGGCCGTATGGTATTTTCGTCAATCAGTATGTAACTTCTTGGCCTTATAATGTTGAACTCAACCCAGAAGACAAGGAAGTCTCTAAATCGAGTACACATGCAAACTGACCTTTGTTTCAAAATTTTTGATGAAAAGGACTAGCTTTTGCGTTCAATGGAGGCGAACACAAAATAGGCCACTAAAAAAAATTCTGGATTAACTGGAATTTCTGAAATTCGAGTTCAACTAACTTTTTCAAAATACAAATCATCAAACTTGCGTAATTTCAGAAACACTCATAAATCTTCTGATTGTTAATATATTTTAGTCTTCCTTATCAAAAACAAATGGTAACAATGTAATAATTAAGGTGTTAGTATTTTTGTTTTTAAGGAAGAGACAAGGTGCAAATAAGCTTTTTACGGAGCTAATTAATTTTCGACAAAAAAGGCACAATCTTTAAGCTTTGCATCATATTCTATTCATCATATTCTATTCATCACATTTCCACTTATCACACATCTTCAGTAAAACATAAAGGCCTTATTAGTATTTTTTATAAGCCTTATTAGATTTTTAGGACTCATCAGTTTCTTATTAGTTAGTATCATTTATATAGGTTCTTATTAGGCCATATGTGCAGGTCAAAAATTTAACAGAAACATAACTGCAGTAAATATAACAATATTTATTAGCAGATCCCTGGTGGTTCATGGGATAGAGCGTTCGTCTCCCTTGAGGTGACAAGGTTCGAATCCCCGCAGCGGCTGGTTGAGACGAATTCTGCTCCCAGCTCACACTGACCACATCGCTGTCGTAAATCGCTCTCAGTGGTAGACGCACCCCAGATTATTATCTCTTCACAGTCGGGACAACCGTGGGAGGTTTTCGTGGTTCTCCTCTACATCTAACACAAATATGGGTTAGTTACGCTAAAAAACCCACGAAGACTAGTTTATCTCAATACTTAATCAAGCAGTTCCTTTGTCTAATGAGTAGGGTTAAAAACTGCAATGTTACGGAGTTGAACATTGATAATCATAAACTTAGAATTTGCTCTGGTATTCAATGTAGGTCATAAACTAAAATATTTATAAACAAAATTTGACATTAAATATAGCAAATATTTAACGTCAAATTTTAAAGGTAATAAATGCTCACTTAAAATATCATTTAACCGAACTCATTTCTATAGGAATTAACTGTTTCATTTACAAAATACATACTCGATTCCTCAGTGACTTATTCATTAACCGTACCCTGTCTTTGTCAACAGTTGTTTCCGCGCCAATGTTCAATTCATGATTAAAAGACCCACACTCCCGAGATGACATGAATAATGTATATTCAATACAGAAAAGAGCATTGCCAAATTGGCGAATTTTAAATTCATTTCTGGCGCTTTTAAAAGACTCCTTAGCAGCGAGAAGAGAATTAATGTAAATTCTTTGAAGAGGGAAATGATGCTGGCGTTATTTCTGAATTTATTACAAATGCTTGCAGATTATCAAAACATCAAGCATGAATACATCTTCTATATCTTTAATTTTATTGATAGCTGATAACTGATTGTAATGACTGGGGAATTGAGTTTTATAAAGAGATGACAATTTGTATTTCGACAATGTGTTTGAACTATGTTTTTAAGTTTGTTTGATCACTGATATTTTGGTGAGATTGCAAATATTTAGTTTACATCTCCTGAGAAAGATTGGTAAAGATGCAATGGTTCATTATAAATTGACCAAAATGTTTCAGTTTAGAAACTGACTTAAATTTGTTTTTATTTCTTAATTGAAGGACAAAAATTAACTAGAACTTCAAAGAGAATGAATTTGCCTACCATGCAATTAGTAACTTATCGAATTGAAAACCTTAAACTTTTTTTTATTTAGCGTCTTTAAAATATGTAACTCATCTCAAAATAATTCCTCGATGAATATAAAGCTCATTAATTAAATCACATTAAAATAAAATCATTATTCATATTATTTTAATATTATGGGAAAATAGTTTGTACTATTGCTATAATGAAAAAGAATTATAAAAAACACACATGAAATTAAACATACTGTGTGAATTTTCAATAGATATTGTGTTCTGAAGAAATTGTGAGCCAATTTTAGTTTTTAGTTTAATACATATCTTTTCTAAAGTTATTTACTACCTACAATAAAAAAAATCTATATCTTTAATAAACTTCAAAAGTTGGTAGAAACCCTTACAATAAATAAGCACAGAAAATTAACTCAACAGTTCGACAGGTGTTAAACAATTGATGTTGAAAGGAGTATTCATTGTACGGAAACTTCAGATATTTTATATCTCCCATAAGGAGCAGCAATGGCTCGGGGGATAAAGCGTTCGCCTTCATATGATGTGAACCAGGTTCGAATCCCAGCGATGGTAGATCGAATACGAATTCCGCATCCGGCTTGCACCGAACACAGTGCTGACGGAAAATATCCTCAGTGGTAAACGGAACATGGGTTACAGCCCCCTTGCTGTCAGACTAACCATGGGAGGTTATCGTGGTTTTCCTCTCAATGTAACGCAAATGCAGGTTAGCTCCATCAAAAAAAGCCCTCTACGAAGGCAAATTTCTCCTAATACTTGATCCAGGAGTTCCATTTGTCTTCTGGAATGGGTTCAACATTATAAGGCTACGTAGTTGAACATTAGTAGTCGTAAAAAAAATTGGGTCAGCTGTTCAACGACGGTTACAAAATAAAATAAAATATCTCCCTTATGAAAGACTAAAAATAAAAATATGGTGATTAATAAAATTCAAAACTTTATCAAAAAATATTAAAATTATCCGCTAAAAATGTATTCACAGAACTGAGCGGTATTAAATATCTGGGCACCTTTTTCCCATTCATCTTTAACCTGACCCTTGTGTTGTTTCGATGAGGTTGTGGAATCAAATAAGGTAAAAGAGTATTCATGTGGATAGATAGACAGTGATTTCTGGCTGTGTAATTATATGCAGTAAGGTGTGTTATATATTATTTTATTTTATATTTTATAACCGTCGTTGAACAGCCGACCCACTTTCATGGGTTTACAACTGCTAATGTTCAACTCCGTAGCCTTGTAATTTTGAACTAATCCAGAAGACAAGGAAACTCCTGGATCAGTACCCCCAGAGGTATTGATTTGTTATGGGAACTTGGAGGACATTGAGACTCGACAGATTTAACGTGCATCAGTCACCATTTACTACATTTACACCCACGACCTCTTGGACATGGGCCCAGCGCCCTACCGACCAGGCTATCCCGGCCGTTTAAGGTGTGTTATATAGAAAGTTTTTATAAGAGTTCATTTCAGCTCGAGAGTAAGAGGAGAAATGTCTCCACGCTTGAAATTGAGACAACCCTTAATGCGCGCCAAATACAAACAGTGAATTCTTTTTCAGTCACTTACTTCGCTTTATCATCTGCTATTACACATTTCGTTACTCTAACTAATTAACTACCACTTTTTACATTTTTAATCGCACGTGTCATCACTGTAAACGGGAATTAGTTTGACTTCCAGTATCTTATCTTTTCTAAGGTTAAAACACCCCTTTCCTGTAGCAGAGATGCCAACTGCTCCGGACACGTCACAATAATTTAGAAAACGGTAGACAACTACAAAGAAAGTAAATTTTGCAAATATTTGACTATTTTCGCTTGCTTTTTGAAAGGTCTAGCAAAACATAAGTACTATAAAGTGGGGAATTATATAAGCCTACGAATTATTCAGAAATAGTGGCAGACAAAAATCTACTAAATTGAATTTATTAAATCGAGAATCACGATTGATAAACTACCACTTTAAAATATATATTTGAGTTAGAAAGAGTTGTTGTTGGTAATTCTGAGTTGGTTTATGAGTTTCAAATTCAGTTAAGATGACTAATTTATAATACCTACTCTTAGTAAAAGTTTTTTTAACATGTATACTGTGTTTAAAAATTCGAAGAGAAGACTTATATAATTCGCTATTTTGTGGAGATCAGTCATGTTAAGTCTTTAAAAAAGTAAGCAAATTTTACCAATTATCTGCGAAATTTAGTTTGAAGTTAGCTACCGTTTTTTAAATTATTTTATCGTGTCCGGAGCAGTTGACATCTCTGTGTATCTAGTCTAATTTTCTAGTTATACTTTTGTTGTATTTGCTTGTAACTGAAAATGAATAAAATAAGCAAAATTGTGTTTTTTTTTTTTTTTTTTCTCAATGAAACATTGAAAGAACTGCTGTAAACGTTGAAAATCACCATAAGGACAACATATTTCTTTATTAACGAATTCGGTTATTTTATTTTTATTTGAAAAATGTCTTGGAAAATAATAATCAAAGTTTTTATAATTACAGGATCGTTTTATAATTTGCACAATGTATATTGTTGTTAGAAAAATTATGTTTATTAAAAAATATCCATTTCTATTGCATCGCCATTTTACTTTAAATAATGAAACATGAAATAAATAATGGGTTATTGATTGGATCTGACTGTAATTAAGGGTTCCAGGGTTGAAACAAGTGTTCTAACTCTCGGAACCCCTATAACCCTTCTACGAAACACTAGTATTCCATGAAACGTCTTTTGGGTACCACTGCTCTATGTCGTCGAATATTATTACGAGAAAATTCGCGATTATCCAAAAAACAAATATAAATTGTGGTGGTAACATAATTTTGTAACTTAACATTTATTTTGGTAGAGTAACACATTAATTCGTTGAATGCCATGGGGGTCAACAGAGACCGGCGAAACCAAGGTTATTAGAAACAGATAATTCAAGTAAATTTTTAATTTTCTTATATTATTATCGTTACTAAAATGGTTTGGAGAAATTAATACAATATACACACAAAAATAGTTCTATTTAAATACACATGGATGCCCACTTGCTCCGGACAGCGAATAAATATTTTCAAGTGGTAGTTATTTTATTTTATAACCGTCGTTGAACAGCCGACCCAACTTAATGGGTTTACGGCTACTAATGTTCAACTCCGTAGCCTTGTAATTTTGAACCCAATCCAGAAGACAAGGGAACTCCTGGATCGAGTATTGGGAGAAATTTGCCTTCGTGGAGGACTTTTTGATGGAGCTAACCCGCATTTGCGTTACATGGAGAGGAAGACCACGAGAACCTCCCACAGTTAGCCTGACGGCAAGGGGACTCTAACCCATGATCCGTCTACCACTGAGGATATTTCACGTCAGCACTGTGGTCAGTGCAAGCCGGATGCGGAATTCGTATCGACTGGGATTCGAACCCGGTTCGCCTCATTGGAAGGCGAACGCTCTATCCACTGAGTCATCGCGGCTCAAGTGGTAGTTATTTTATTTTATAACCGTCGTTGAACAGCCGACCCAACTTAATGGGTTTATGGCTACTAATGTTCAACTCCGTAGCCTTGTAATTTTGAACCCAATCCAGAATACAAGGGAACTCCTGGATCGAGTATTGGGAGAAATTTGCCTTCGTGGAGGACTTTTTGATGGAGCTAACCCGCATTTGCGTTACATGGAGAGGAAGACCACAAGAACCTCCCACGGTTAGCCTGACGGCAAGGGGACTCTAACCCATGATCCGTCTACCACTGAGGATATTTCACGTCAGCACTGTGGTCAGTGCAAGCCGGATGCGGAATTCGTATCGACTGGGATTCGAACCCGGTTCGCCTCATTGGAAGGCGAACGCTCTATCCACTGAGTCATCGCGGCTCAAGTGGTAGTTATTTTATTTTATAACCGTCGTTGAACAGCCGACCCAACTTAATGGGTTTATGGCTACTAATGTTCAACTCCGTAGCCTTGTAATTTTGAACCCAATCCAGGATACAAGGGAACTCCTGGATCGAGTATTGGGAGAAATTTGCCTTCGTGGAGGACTTTTTGATGGAGCTAACCCGCATTTGCGTTACATGGAGAGGAAGACCACAAGAACCTCCCACGGTTAGCCTGACGGCAAGAGGACTCTAACCCATGATCCGTCTACCACTGAGGATATTTCACGTCAGCACTGTGGTCAGTGCAAGCCGGATGCGGAATTCGTATCGACTGGGATTCGAACCCGGTTCGCCTCATTGGAAGGCGAACGCTCTATCCCTTGAGCCGTCGCGGCTCAAGTGGTTGTTATTGTGATTTTTGATTTAATAAATTCAATTTAATACTCATATATATATATAGGGGAGTGTCGGGTACCCCCGCCCACTGTCAATTTAATATGTATAGAATATTTTTTCAAGTCAATGGGCCATCGGACAGTAATTAGTATATTAAAAAAAAAAAAAAAAAAAAAAAAAAAAAAAAAAAAAAAAGATTATTTTCAATGTTTCAAGTATTTATGCAGCTGGTAACATGGTAAACAGTAGTTTTGAAAATATGTTGAATACAGTAGTCAAATTTTTTAAATTTCTATTTTTAACTATAAGTTAAACTATTCTTTTTTTGGTTTATTCTTTTTGTTTTATTTAATTAGATGATAAAACAATAGAAACATACAAAAATATTTATTATTACTCAATATTATACAGAAATATAAGCAATACTCCTTAAGTGGGCGGGGCTACCCGACTCTCCCCTATATATGATTTTTACTGATATATATATATATATATATATATATATATATATATATATATATATATATATACACTAAGAGAGATCCCGTTAGCTTTCTTTCAGCCCTGTACTACTACTCCTTTATTTCTAGCTGAGTCGAGTCGCCATCGGCATGCTACAACGGTTTCTAATCCGGACAAGAGAAAAAACTGTTTTTAAAACCATTTCATTTCAAGATTTTTTTAAGAAAGTAAAATTAAAGCTTTTACACTATTTTTGATTAGAAACTATTTAATAAGAAACATTTTTTCATATTAAAAGCAGTCCTCTGGTTATACTATAATTGTTGGTAGTTATGGATATCTGTCTTTTCATAAAAACAAGGTAGGTAGAAACTGTTTTTACACCAAGTTTTTACTGTTAAATTTCTAAATGTTAAGCTTCTAAATGCTAAACTTCTCTTGCTTAAACGCAGGACTTTTCTTAAATGTTAAAAGTGGTTGTAAATTTTATGCTTCAGCGTTTTATTTCCGAGTTAATTAATTTGATTTTCGACCATTTGATCACCATTATATGCAAACATTTCAAATAAATATTTAAAACCTGATAAACGCGCAGTGCAATTCTTAAGAACTGAAAATATTAAGCAAATTAAATTTGCCATTGTTATTTTTTCGCTATCACTTTTTAAAAACGGTTAAGATGTACAAACAACTGCTGATTTTTTTTTTTTAATTCAGCCAAATTTTTAAAAGCCTCAACACGACTTTACCATGACAAAGTGGCACACATCACATATTGCTTTGAATTATTTAGAAATAGTGGTAAAACTCTATAAATAAAATTTACTGGACCAAGAATCATATATTAAAACACTACTACTCGAAAATATTTTTCCACTTTCCGGAGCAAGTTGGCATCTTTGGATTATGCTAACGTCGATGTGTTAGATGGAGAAGAGATTTCAGTAAAGTTAACAAATGTTAGCATAGAATGTAAAATATTACTAATATTCTGCAATGAAACATATCTTCATGGGAGCAAATAATTTTTTTAAAAAATTTAAGCAGTGGTAGTAGCATAATATTACAATAAAAAATTATTTTGGAGTAGTAAGATATTTACATATATTACAATGTGATTATAATAAAAAGTATAATGAGGTTATGAAAATGTGTGTTTTCTTAAATTTAAAGAGAACGATAACAGAAGAAAATATTCTCATAGCTCAAACCTAAGTGTATTACTGTTTCTAATAAAATAAAATAAAAAAGTCATTTTCATATTATCGCAAAATAAATGAGTTAAACTAAACCAATAACGACGTAATTTTGACACCGCAGTGATATAAATAATCGTAGTGGTAATAATTAGGGTGAAAATAATGAAATTTTTATTCAAACTATTTCGTTATCAATTTAGTTCGTGAGGTATAGCCATGCTGTAACATTTTTTATCTATGCTTATAAAACCTATATAACACTTAAGTTACTGTAGTAATTACACTTAGGTGATTGTACTGAACAGTACGCGGAGTGATGTACAGCGGTTTCAAAGTTAAAGAGGTACAGTACATCATAAGTACTGAGAATTGCATCTCATTAGTCACTGTACGCCGCAAGGAGTGTCCCCTTTACAGACTGGTAACGCTTCAGCAATGAAGTGGTGCTTTCAGTTATGTGTATAATTTTACATTAGTTTTACTCTTTCTAATAATTATAGTCAAAAATAGCTGTTTCATCGTAGTTTAATAATTTGAGGTTATATTTGCCGAACTCTAAACATAGGTGAATTTGCTGTTTAGTATTTTTAATGGTTTTTAAAAGCCAGAAACAAAATAAGGAAAGGATATAATCACGCCGTCAGCTAACACAATTATATCTGCAAAAAAAGAGTCCCTTTTCATATAGCCAAAGCAAAGTATAATAATACAAAAATTATGAGTACGAGTATTATACAGAGTATTATACAATATAATTACAAGTTATTATACAGTAATAAAACAAGTCGTTTGAAATGAGTCCTTTTAGAATGTTTTTATATTTTAATGTAACTTTACAATATGTAAAAACGCACCGTTATGAATTGCAAATGGTTATTTTTGAATATGCGCATTCTTTTTAGTATCTATAAAGAGAATAAAACAAATTATTTAACGCAAAATTTATTCAGTCTTGACGGAGTAAACACATATTTTTCCAGCATTTTCTCATCGAATATATATTGTCAAAAATAGTAAAAGTTTTGAATATTTATGTTTAAAAAAAAATCATTTAAATTTCTTCAATGTTTTCTTTTTTATCAAAGCTAGAACTTTGAGATTGTTTTACTTTCTTTAAAGAATTCGTATAATTCCAGCTCAGATCAAATAAGCTCAGAGCGCAGGCAAAGTTGTCTCCATTTTTACCAGAGACCAAAAGAAAATTTCCCTCAAGACCAACTCGCTTTTCCCTTTTATAGAATATGTTGGGTATATTTTACTTTCCTAACCCTTGAGATTTTTATTTCAATTCCATATTTCAGCCACCCCCCCTCCCTCTTTCGAAAATATTCCTAACTGAATAGGTAAATAAAAACAAAGCCGAAAGTTCCCGTATATATGTCTCCATTTTGATGCGTATAGCTGCTCCTTCCCTGCATCGATAATATATAAAACCCTCTGAAAGAGCTTTTTGAATAAAAATATCAGGAGTACTGAATATATTTAGACCAAACGCAGTTTTGAATATATTACCCTAAAAAACCGCTTGGCCCTATTACCCTTGGGATGGAAACTTCGATGATTCTAATTGGTTGAGCTGACAGATTGTCGATTTTACCCGTCGACGGAATTTTAACCTACTTTTATTTATATTTTTACCCCACTTCACCCACGACTTTTATTTTAACGTCCGTTTATATATCGAATCGAACTTTTTTTTTATTTGCTTTATACTCAGCGATCGCTTGGGAGTCAGCAAGTTATTGGATATGGAAAACGTAGCACACTGAAATACGACAGCTAGCGCCATCTGGGGTTTTGTCTGGATATTATTCAGTCAGGTTGCTTGCATAGTATGAAAAAAGATGAAAAATAAGGTCAGTTTTGATCTATTTTTTCTTTGGTTTATTTTAGCGGAATTTATTCCATAAATTATTCTATCCATTCATTTTTTCCAGATTATTTCGACGCATATTGTTGATATGAATTTTTTTTATAAATATGTTTACTTCAACTAGTAAATTTTAAACTTAACTAAATAAAACTTTCATTTTTCTCTAGTAAAATGGTAGATATTATAAATTTTTTGTTGCATGATTAGTTTTTTAGACATTATAGTAAATATAAATTTCCGTATTTTATAATTACTTCATAAAAATCAAGGAATTAAACTGTATTAAAAATGTATGTTGTTTAATAGCTAGATATTAATAAATATTTATATTTTTAAGGGAAAAGACTTAAAATTGTTTATTGCACTGTAGAGCAAGAAATACTTTAACACACATGCCAACTTCTTTCGATTTAACGTGATGTATTTCTTGGCAATTTAAAATGAAAGAGATTATATGAATACCATTTGGTTTAATGTATTTGATTAATAATGATTACCACATCTACACAATCAAAGACAATAGTCAAGATCAGATGTGACGAATTTTCGAGGTGCTGGCAAAAATAGACAATGTTCCTGCTTAAGCCAGGACATCTGGGTAGGTAAACATGATTTAAATTTTTACTTAATTGAAAACTCCTTGGAGTCAAAGCTGAAAATTTAAAAACTTGTAATCAGATATAGACGATAACTAAAATTTGCCGATTTTCGGTTAATTTTGTCAACTTTTTAAAAGGCTCAACATTTTTCAAAAGGCTGCCAACTACTATGCTTTTTGCAAAATATTTTAATGATTGATAGACAATTATAAACTAAAGCTTAGAGTACTTGAGGCAATTTTGGTAACATTAGACTACTCGAGATTTCGAGTATTCTTTTTTTTAAATTGTAGAAAAAACCTCGCGCGCAAAAGTTTAAAAAATCGTTCCCAGTGCAAAAAAAAAAAAAAAAAAAAAAAAAAGTATTGTAATTTTAGGATTTTTTCCTAATCTTTCTGAACCCATTTTTTGAAGCCTTACATAAATTTATATGCTGCAGAATAAATATCAACTTTGGTCAAAGTTTTTAATTTTTGACTGTTAATCATAGGCCACAATTTTTGACTCATCCGTAAATCGTTAAAATTTCATGTTTGCAATGTTAAAATGATTTCTATTTAGAATTGTAAATATAAACACGATTACAAAGAATATATAGCGGTATATAATATCAACTTTGGTCAAAGTTTTTAATTTTTGACTGTTAATCATATGCCACAATTTTTGACTCATACCGTAAATTGTTAAAATTGCATGTTTGCAATGTTAAAATGATTTCTATTTAGAATTGTAAATATAAACACGATTACAAAGAATATTTAGCGTTAAAAACAACAAGAATAAATATCAACTTTGGTCAAAGTTTTTAATTTTTGACTGTTAATCGTACGCCACAATTTTTGACTCATCCGTAAATTGTTAAAATTGCATGTTTGCAATGTTAAAATGATTTCTATTAAGAATTTGAAATATAAACACGATTACAAAGAATATTTAGCGTTAAAAACAACAAGAAAAAATATCAACCTTGGTCAAAGTTTTTAATTTTTGACTGTTAATCATACGCCACAATTTTTGACTCATCCGTAAATTGTTAAAATTGCATGTTTGCAATGTTAAAACGATTTCTACTTAGAATTGTAAATATAAACACGATTACAAAGAATATTTAGCGTTAAAAACAACAACTATTAAATTGGCTTACCACTATTTATCTTTCGATAACACTCTACGGAAACTACTTGGTATCAAATCCTTTTAAAGAGTGGCTACAATCGGAGAAATTTTAAAGGTGGTGACATATGCTTCGTGAGGCAGCTAGGCATTAGAAAATTTTTAAGGTTTCAATTTTCACTTTTTATTTTAGGAATTAAGTTGGACAGTTTAACATCTAGGTATATTTCCTTTAATTTACGAACATAATTTAGCAGGCAGGACTGAGAGTTTAGATAGATCAAGACGGAAAAGAGCAAAGAACGGGAAAATAATCCTTTTAGTTTAGTTTGTTTACATGAAGAGTACAATATCCGTGACTCTTAATATATTTTGACAGTTATAACATATATTTACTGAGGTTAAGCAAAATTGTGGTAACACTTATATGCTAACTAAATCTAAGCAAAATATCTTATAGCAGCAAATATATTGAAATATTTTACAAGGCAAAATTTGAAAGATCACAGTTGAAGTTTTTAGAAATGATGTCATTTTTACTCATGCAAAATTCGAACCGACCAAACTGAGGGGAGGAAGTTAATAACATTTTTAGCTTTAATGCCAACAACTTCGCAATCATTCCGAAGATTACGCCTTTTTTTTAGAATGCTTTTAGAATTAAAGTGGTTTTGAAAAAAGAAAGAAACATTTAAATTCAATTGCTCATTTTGATCGAGGCAAATTTTGCATGGGTAAAAATGACGCCATTTCTAAAAGCTTCGAGCATGATCTTTCAAAATATTGCCAACAGTCTTGCCATGTAAAATCTTCCAAAACATTTACTCCTAAAAGAAATATTATTTACATAGAGTTAGTAGGGGAGAACAGCTTGGAACTTGATTCTGAGGAAGACCATGGCCCTCCCTGGGCTGGCGCGCCATTGATGAAGAAGAGTTAGAATATAAGTGTTTCCATAATTTTCCCAACCTCTGCAGAACTGTAAATTATCCGAGGAAAAGCAGATTTTGATAAATAGTTGATGTTTAAGAATACTAAGAACTTATTTTACTCTTCTCGAAGACCAGGTATAATTGAAATGGTTTTGCTTCCAGTTGTTTCCTTTTCTGTCTCATTTTCCATCCTATTGAAAACAATCTGCTCTTTTAAATAAATCAAATTTAACAGCTCATAATTTTTTTTTTTTTTTTTTTTTTTTTTTTTTTTTACGATTAAGTCCGCGTTGTTTTAGAGAAAAACTCTAGAATTACGAATGAATAATATAATTTATAACATATTTTGGAAGCCAACAAATTGTGTCACACTTAAAAATTAATTAATCTTGTAAAATTTGTTTCATCGCTCTTTTTTTTCTTCTTCTTACGTGCTTTTAGAATTAAAACCTGCCACCGCTTTAACATTGGCGCCTAGTAGTTTAACTATCGCTTTTAATGATAAAATAAGAAGACACTGAGTACAAGTACTGTATTAAAATGTCTATTTATGTTGAAATTTCAGCCTTAAAAAGTACAGAATTCACAAGGGATTCACGCCAACATGTGCTCCTTGAACAAGCTTAATTTGTAACTTTCAGCGAATTTGATTAACGAGGATAAGCATTCACTGTTCAATTGATTGTCGCCAATTAGGTTTCGTGTATGGCAAGGTCGAAACCTTTATTAAATAAGTTTTCTGTCCCGGTGACCTGCTCTAAGGAACCATCATTCATCACCCCTTTTCGAGTAAAAATAAAACACCAAGAAACTTCGAAACATTTTTCGGTGGACTGAATTACAAATGGTTACTCCAGTGTGGACCGTTGTCCATTGTTGACAGGGGTGAATTAAGATAATTGATGCGATTGTAAAGTATACTTTACTCGGTTGAATGCTATTAAATACAGAAAAATACCTTATTAAGTGTCCAAGAAAGATTCCTTTTTTTTTTTTTAAAGTTGAAGGTCTGGTGTTAAAATAATGATAGAAAGTTTGCTTCTCTCAACTAATTTTAAATGTGTTGTAACGGATGGTTATTTATATCTCATTAATATTTAAGAAATATTGTATCGCTATATTTTGAATACGATAAAAAAAATAATTTTTTTTTTATTACTTTAAAATTAATGAAATAAAATAAAATAAATTTAATTTTAAAATAACTAAAATTATTTTAAAATTAACTATTTTTAATAATAATTTTTTTAAAAAAAAGTTATTACGGCCATGATAGAAATTATGCATTTATCATCTTCAAAAGCGTTAATTTTTAATAACGGAGTGTTCCTTAAATCTCATTAACATTTTAATAAATATTGTTTCGTTATATTTTTAGCGCGATTTAAAAAGAAAAATTAACTTTTCAATTTAAATCGTGCTTAACCAATTTGAAAAATAATTTAAAATAGATTTTTTTTTAAAGTTGAAGACATTAAAATAATGATATATAGTATGAATTTATTAACTAATTTAAAAATCATTGCTTTTTTTTATAACTTGTGGTTGTTTAAATCTCATTAACATTTTAGGAATATTGTATCACTATATTTTGAGCATGATTTAAAGTTTAAAAAAAAATTGGAAACAGTTACTTACGAATACAGTTATGGTAATTTGTATTACATTGGTGTATTGTTTAAAAATGAAATTTCTTCCGAAACATTAAAAGCGTCGAAAACAAATGAACATTTGAAATTTAATTATGAATTATGCTTATTAATATTTGTGTTTTTTTTAAAACAATTTTTTCAGTATGAGCTGTGGCCTGCTATCTTTGGTTTTGCCAGTTGCTTCCTTCTTCCTTCAATGTGTAGTTCTGGATTTGTGTTCGTCCACTAATGCTCTATTAAAGTAGTTTTTAGCCATTCGTTTTTTAAATATTTTTACACAGTTTGCCTTCTAGAAAACTGTTCATCCCAGACGAACCCAGAAGGAGAAACAAGGTGAGCTTCAAGGTGAATTTAGCTTCTATTTGTTTGAAAACAGAAAAATTGACAAACAGACTGCAATAAAAGGAAAAATAAGAAAGAAAGATAAAAATTTATGGTGAGTAAGTGTAATAATTTATTCTAAATTTTTGTAATAGATAAAAAAATTAAGCACTAAAGAACTTCAAGTAATAGTAATGGTACCAGTAGTAGTACTTTATTTACGTCGCACTAGAATTTTAGAATGAACTTTCTTTTAATATTTTATAACCGTTGTTGAACAGCCGACCCAATTTTCGGGTTTACGACTAATGTTCAACGTCGTAGCCTTGTAATTTTGAACCCAATCCAGAAGACAAGGGATCCACTGTATCAGGGAGAAATTTGCTTTCGTGGAGGACTTTTTGATGGAACTACCCCGCCTTTGCGTTACATGGAGAAGAAAACCTCCCACAGTTAGTCTGACGGCAAGAGGACTCTAACCCATTATCTGTCTACCACTGAGGATATTTTACGTCATCACTGTAATCGGGGCAAGCCGGATGCTGAATTATTATCGACCAGCCATCGCTGGGATTCGAACTCTGTTCACCTTATTGGAAGGCGAACACTCTATCCCCTGTGCCATCACGGATCACAATGGACTATTGGCGACGGTCTGGAAAACGTAATTGAGGATGATCCGAAGACATACCAACCCAATTTCGATCCACTGCATTGACGATGGTTTTCCCGCTACGCTTAGCTTTTAATTTAGTGACAACTTCAGTTTTAAAATGCCATGCATACATTTTTAACTTTAAATTATAAAAACCTAATTGTTTTTACTATATAAGGTAAACAAGTATATAAGGTAAATAAACATACTTTTTTTCTCTTACCGAAAATTATTAGAACAAAGGGAAACTAAAATTCAAATCAGAAAAGAAAATTCCTCTCCTTCTTTAGTTTACAGTAGGGAAAAAGGGGCTACAGTGAACATGGCTCTAGTGTTGACAAATTGGAATATTCCAGTTATGCATCACTCGAAAATTCCCTCCATAAATTTTGATAGATTGGCAAAACTGCGTAACACTTTTATTTATAGTTACAAGAATTTAAGCAGTGAAAGAATATGTTCTTTAGAAATCAGTATCTATAAATTTTCAGGGACATCACATTTTTTAGTCTTGTCTTCAAATGGAAAATCATTAAAGGGTCGTTAAAGGAAAAATGAAGATTGTAAAGTTCTGCTGACTTAAAATTTCTGATACTGACGAGACACTTTGTGCTTTACTTGAACTTCAACAACCTTTACTTAAAATTTTAATGTGGTAAAAAAAAAGTCTTTTTTTTCCACTTGTTAAATTAAAATATTTTTAAGCAAATATATTAAAATACTTTTTAAATGTAAAGACCATTCAAAAAGAATAGATTAGCCACTCCTAGTCCTAGTGTTTTGATTTTATTGGGCACCTGGGCCTATCCCATTCATCTGGAATTTTAACACAGTTTTGGTTGAGCATTGAGGTAAGCAGGCAGTGGAGTTGCTTTTATGAATGTTTCAAACACTTTGCTTGAATAACTAAAAAGAAATCAAAAATAAAATAAGCAGCTTGCTCTAAACTGTGTTTGTTTGATTTTGGAGTTGTTCAGAACTGTATCAGCATGAGGAAAAGTTATTTTCAGAAAGGTTGATGATATTATTTGTTTTGATAGTTATGATATGAGGCGTCGGAGGTGAAATGTGCAGCTATTGGTCTGTAGTTTGTATCTTTGATATAATTTTCAAATTTAAAGACTTCATTAAAATTTGCTGTTTTACATTCTATGGCTTTATCGAAAAAATCTGCGTTTAGCTTGTATATGTGCTGTGATAGAGTTGGTATTTTGAGGACTGCATGTATATTGGTATTTCGTATGAACCATCTTGCACTGGTTATTTTTCTAAGGATCTTGTTTTGGCATTGGTTTAATTTATTCAGTAGATGTTGAGGTATCGTTGTCCAGGCAGGTGAGGCGTAGGTGAGTATTGGGCGGATCATTGCTGTATATAGTAGCTTCTTTAGTTTAAGTGACATATTCTGATTATATATTAATGGTTGTATGGCTATTATTGCTGCATTTGCTTTATCTATTGTGCTTTTGATATGATCATTCCAGGTGAGTTTGCTATTGATTATAAGGCCAAGATAATTTGCTTTTTTAACTATTGGTATTGGTATATTGAACATTTTTGGTTGAAGTTGTGGAAGTATTTTAATTCTTCTTTTTTGTATAATTAGTATTTGTGATTTTCCAGCGTTTACTGCAGTTTTCCATTTTAAGCACCAGTCTTCGATTTCGTTTATATGGTCTTGTAGTTTCTGAAGAGCATAATTTGGGTTAGATTAGCCCAGGGGTGAAAGCGAGACGGAAAATAGGAAAGGCTGGTAGTGAAACCTTTTCAGTTATAGCTCGTTTTGGGGAGGAGTTTACTTATTCTTTTTTAAATTATTCAACAATATCTACTTGATCTTCGAACAGTAGCAGTTTTATATATATGCTAAAATTTTAGAAGAAATCTTGATAGTTACAAATATTTCATTTTTTTCGAAAAAAATGCTGGAATGAAATGTCTTACGTACCAGTTTTTTCTCTTTTCCGTCTTGCTATATAAGGGCTTTCACCCATGGATTAGCCAAGGGTTGTTCCACACTGCTATAAGATTTGGTGAAAAATTTTTAGAATATTTTGGAACTACTCTTTTGGCAAATATCAATAATACGCATTCCAATATTTTATTTATTTAATATTTATTTATCGTTTTTCTGATGTATTCAATTGGTAAATAATACCTAATGATATCCAGAGTAAAAAAGGAAAAAAATAGTTAAAAAAAAAAAAAAGAAAGAAAGAAAAAATATTTCTATCCCTAAGAAATTAATTCTTTAAATTAGGAAACTATTCTTTGGGAAAACATTAAAAATACGCATCCCAATTATTCATTTATTTAATATTTATTTATTATTTTTCTGATTTATTCATTAATAAATAAAATCCAAAGATATCCAAAGTAAAAAAGAAAAAAATATATAAATAACAAAATAGCAACAAAAAAAATTCTATCCCTAACAAATTATTCTGGTAAATCAGGAAATTTTGGCAGACATCAAAAATACGCATAACAAAATATTATTTATTTAATATTTACTTATCAGCTTTTCCATTTTATTCATTTAATAAAAAATCTAACGATACCCAAAGAAAAAAATGGAAAAAATAAAATAGCAAAAAAAAAAAAAATAATAATAAATAAATAAATAAATAAATAAATTCTATCCATAACAAATTAATTTGGCAAATCAGGAAATTCTTTTCTTTTGGCAATATATTATTTATTTTTCTGTTTTTCTGATTTATTCATTTAATAAATGAAATCTTTTGATATCCAAAGTAAAAAAATGGAAATAAATAAAAAAAATTGTATCCCTAAGAAACTAATTCGGTAAATTAGGAAACTACTCTTTTGAGAAACATTAAAATTATGCATCCCAATTTTTATTTGCTTAATATTTATCTATTGACTTATTCATTTAATAAATAAAATTTACAGGTATCCAAAGGGAAAAAAATAAGAAGGAATAGCGATAAAAAAAAATCTATCCCTAAAAAATTATTTCAGGTAAATTAGGAAATTATTCTTTTGACAAACATCAAAAATACTCATTCCAATACATTATTTATTTAATTTTTTTTTTTTACCATTTTTTTCTGATTTATTCATTTGATAAATAAAATCTATTGATATCCAAAGTAAAAAAAAAAGAAAATTCTATCACCCACAAATTACTTCGATAAGTCAGAAAATTACTCTTTTGACAAACATCGAAAATACACATTCTTATTTTTTTTTTTTTTTTCTCCATGTTCATACTAAAAAGTGATTCAATTAAATTGAAAGCTCAAGGAAACCATGTAATAAAAAAAATAATAATAATGCCTCTATCCCAACAAATCCGGAGCTATCATTTTTCGTCTAGAGCGCCATCACATAATGGAAGGTTAACCAAATTAAGCAAGCCGAGAAAGAGCAGATCTTTGCTCCCCCACCCCCCTTTCAAAAAAACTCTGAAGGGAAAGGGAGAGAACGACATTACCTTGCTTGTGTTCCATTGCATCCTTCTCCAGAACCCCCCCCCCCTTTTTGTATTGAACACCCACCAGTTAATCCATGCAGATTAGATCGAAAAAGGGTCGAATTTTCTCGTTTGAGATTTTTAAAACCTCCAAACGTTTTGAAAATTAGAGGGACGAAGAGCTGATACCTTCTATTCCCACTTCTTTTTGGGAGACGCCAATCTTTGACACCAGATAAGGGGTTTTCCTGTATTTTTCAGTAATTGTTATTTGCAGGTCAGAGTTACCACCAAATATATTCAATAATGGAAAAATTACTACATAGAATCCAACTATTACGGATGCTCCATAGTTTCAGAAAACATTTTTTGTTTCTCACATAATCATATTTCAACAATTTTGAACTAAACAAATTTTGTCCATCAGTAAATATTAGTAATTTAAGAAGATGAATAATAAAAAAATTGATGGAAAAACGTAAAGGTTCTTATCAGCGAATGAGGCATTTCAAAATAAAGCAAAATTATTCTAACATAAAAATCCCTCTTTATAATGCGTCTGTGCCTCTAAAAAATTTAAAAAATGGAATTGTAAATGAGTTTAAGATGAAAGAAGAAAAGCAGAAAACAAATTTACCGATATGAAGTAAAATAAAATAAACATGCGTTAAAATAAGTTATACTATTCTAACAGTTAACAAAAACTGTTAAGAAGAAAAAATATAGAGTGAATGCGCTTTTTGCTTTATCGTATAAATAATTGATAAAAAATATATAAAGCAAATAATATTTCAGTGCTGCCATCTAGGAAAAAAAACATTTTAATAATAATAATAATTGGAAAATTTAAGCAACAAAACCCATAATTGGTAAAGAAGTTAATAAAAATAATAAAAAACGAAGTATTTAAATTGAAAAATCATTAAAAAAGCATTCAAATAGGTAATATCTATAGAGCTTACAAACGTAAACTAAGAATAAACCTTAAATTAAAAATTAATATATTAAGATTCAGTAATGCAGTAAGAACGCGCCATGAAAAGATCCCTCTACTTATGTTTTTTATTTACTTTAATCAATACGATCTCTCAAAATCAAAAAAATCCCTATATATACATATTTTGTAATCTAGCAAACGTGTTAGGAAAATATTTTAAATCATTTTTTAAAAGATACCGGGAAATGTAAGCTCATTTGATTTCGCTACTCGCTTTATAGATTACATTTTGTATTTCATTCTGTACTTTTCTTGAACTTTTCTGTAATTTTCTTTTCCTTCTATTTTTGTTTGATTTGTTTTATTTCATATATTTTTTGTTTAATATTTTCTAATTTTCCTTTCAAATTTTTGTGTGCTCCTCACACTATTCTATTGATATATTTTGCTTTGGCTATATTAATAAAATATTAGAAAGCACTCTTTTTTACAGATATAATAGTGTGAGATGATAACGAACTTATATTTTTTCATTATTTTATTTTCCGGCTTTTTAATTTTTCTTTTAAATCATTTTTTTTTAATATTTTAAAAATACTTTATTTTAATAATTTGTCTTCTTCTCTTTTTCATTAATCTTTATTTTATTTTTTTCCATGTTTTCGCTATATTTTCAGCTAACAAGTTTTATATAGTTGCAGCTTATACGCAGTGAAGTTAATGAAACTTATTACTATTTTTTTTTAATTATTTTGCTACGTTATTCCCTCTTTTCTTTTTATCCTCGTCTTTATTGTTATATATATATATATATATATATATATATATATATATATATATATATATATATATATATATATATATATATGCACCTCCCAGGAAAAATTGCTAAACAAAATATGCAATTTTCAAAAAAAATACGAAATAAAATCAATTTCAGATTTGAAATCAACACATTCGAAATAGGTAAGGTCAAGTGCTTCTAATGCAACAAAAAAATCTTCCCCAGTGTTATCAGCTTAATTCTTATTTTTCCTAAAAATGTCATAATTTATCCGTTTTAGTTGGTTTTTTATTTATTCGATACCGATAAGAAATATTTCAAAAAATTGGCGCATCCTTTCTCAGAGACAGACTTATAAAAGCATCGATTTAAACAGTTAAACAAGAATTCAAATTGATCCTCTTTCTGCTAAAGTTTTAATAAATTGGTAGCGAATTAAAAAGTAAGACTTGTATAATAAGACTTTAACCAGTTAGTGCCCAGCGTCATATTTATAGGCATATAGTGTTATTTTATAACAATATAAAAATTCTTCTGAAAATGAAAATTAATTCATTTTTTAGCTTTCGGTTATTTTCGATTGAAAATAAAACTCACAATTTATTTTATGAGCGGAGTGGGTAAACCAGGTAAGTAAAATTTTTCAGAGCGGCTATTACCAGATTGAGAGAAAAAAGTGGTTTCTGAAATATTTCGTTAAAAATCATGAGAGAACTAATAATTCTTTGCCTTATTTTTACCACTTCATAATTTGAAATAAAATCATACTAGCATTTCACCTTTCTGTTGCGCTTCGGCGATTTATTATTTATTCCCACTCAAATGAATTAGTTAGAGCCCCTCGCGGGGCTGATGCTAAGATAACCACCACATATGAGTATAAGTTTTGTTGCATTAATTATGATATTGTTGTGATTCTTTGTTAACTTGAGAGTGATTGAGCGACCTAACTTGAGTAACTTGATTTAAGAATATATAGAAATATTTGGTAGTATTAAAATGAAAGGCTCAACTGTAATTAAATAACAATTTTATAAATCTATTTCTAACTATTTTTTAAACAAAATTTGATAAGGAAGAGTAAGAGTTGGCAAGCATGCGTATATGTTTCTGGTGTAGAACAGTTTTCTGGACAGTGACCTACTGACCTTCATAACCTATGTGAAAGTTCGGCAAAGAGGTATAATGAACGTATTTGAGTTCCCAAAGTATAAACCATTACTTTTTCCAATAACGCTTCTGTTTTATACGGATTATCTGCTAAGAATTGTACCTTCTACTTCGAAATGTTTATGCCAGATATGTGTACTTTTAATCGTTTCTTTTAATAAAAATAAGGAAAAAATACTTTCTTCATTATGTAAAATAAAATACTCAAAGCATGATGCACATTATTTTTCACTGCGGGACAGCTAACTGAGCAGAGAAACAGTTTTACAGATATTTTCCACCATCAATAAAGTTGTTCTGCCGGAAGGTACCGATGACGTATTTGAGTTCTCAAAAAATTGATCATTACTTATCTCATTAGTACTTAGTCTTTTATGAACTACTATTAGAAAATTGTAATTTTTACTTTAAAATCTTTACTGTAAAGTTAAGTACCTTCATTCATTAAGTTTTTAAAATAATTTTAAATTAATGAATTTGTGAATTATTTAATAAAAATTATACTTTTTTCTCATAAGCAATAATGCTTTTATAATTTTTTGAATTATTTTATAAAAATTATACTTTTTACTTCGGAATCTTTACTCTTCGTGCACTTTTTTATGCAAACTAAATCTTAGTGATGAAACAGTCGGGCTAAAAAATTTTTCTTCTTTAAAAAAAAGGAATCGTTTTTTTTTTTTTTTTTTTTTGTTAGTATGCTCGGTTCAAATATGTTAAAATTTGGAAAATATTTTCTAGAACATAGATTTTCTTGAATGACGGGAAATAAAATGGATCCAAAAGTAAAAATTATTTCGTAATAAATAAAAAAAACGCATTAATGTAGTTACTATAGAAGTACATAGCGCTTAGTACAATGTTACACAACAGTTCGGAGCTAATTGAAATTCAAATAGCTACCACTTTATAAAACGAAAAATTTTTTTTATAAACTTTCATTTCTTTGCAACTTTTATCATTGGCTTGTTAAGCAAACCTTTTACTAACATTCGCTAGCATTTAAATCTGCTGGTAAATGTAAAAGAAAAAAGTAAATAAATAATTTGATATTCTTTCCTATCGGACAAAATTCAAGTTTTTCAATGAGTTTATGTAAGAATGGGGATAAATAAATTCATTTTATATTTTAAAATTTCTTTATATTTAAGCCGAATATAAAAAATATTGCATTAAAATTAATCAATGCCTTAAAACTGATATATTAGTTAATTACATTTCATTTAAAATTACTATTACTTAAACGAAGTTTGAAGCTCAGTTCCTTAACTATATCCTCCTAGTTTTTGAAAATTATACTTTTTACCTTTTTTCCCGTCGAGAACATGGAACTTCTGGAAGATATACCGAACATATTTGAGTTCCCGAAAAATTAAATATTACTTTTCCAGTAAGTACTTATGGTTTTGAATTACTTTATAAAAATTATACTTTTAACTTCGAAATCTTAATTCTTCATGTATCTTTTTTTATGCAAAATAAATCTTGGAGATGAAACAGTTGTGCTAATAATTTTTTTCTTCTTTGAAAAAAAAATGAATCCTTCTTTAGAAAATATGCTTGCTCCTAATGTGTTAAAATTTGGTAAATATGTTCAATAAGGTAGATTTTCTTGAATAAAGGGAAATAACATGTTTCCGAAGTAAAAATTATTTCGTAATAATTGAGGAAAACGTATTTATGTTGTTGCCATAAAAATGCATAGTGCTTTGTGGAATGTTAATCAATAGTTCAGATGTAAATGAAATTCAGATAGCTACCGCTTTTTAAAACAAGAAAAAATTATTATGTATTTTTATTTTATTAGTGCTAGTTACATTGTACTCTGAAAGAGAGAGGACAAATTTTATTAATATTTACTAGCATGTTAATGTGCTGGTAAATGAGAAAGAAAAACTAGTTTGAGAATCTGATGTTCACTTTTCACAATTTTCATTGATGCGTTGATATCAAAAGTGGTAATACATAAGATAATTTTATAGTTAAAAAATTTCTCTATATTATGGCGCGATAATTTTCTCGAATAAATAAGTGCTTAAAAATGATATATTAGTTTATTAAATTTCATTTAAAGTGGTTATTACTTTAACGACGTTTGAAGCTGAGGAAAACGTATTTATGTTGTTACTATAAAACTTTGTAGTACTTTGTGCAATGTTAATCAACAGTTTAGATTAAATTGAAATTCAGATAGCTACCATTTTACAAAAAACAAGAAAAAAGTAATATACATTTTTATTTTCTCAGGATCAATAATTGTAGTTGCAAAATCAGTCAAAAATTTCACTAATATTTTCTAGCATTTATATGTGCTGGTGAATGAAAAGGAAAAAAAGAAAAACTAGCCCGAGATTTACTATGATACAAAATTCAAATTTTGCAATCATTTGTATATATCAAAAATGGTGATAAATAAATTCCTTTTACATTTTAAAATTTGTTCTATAGTTTAGTGCAAGAATTTTTTCCGAATATTTAAAATTGTATTAAAATTAATGAGTGCTTAAAAAATTATATATTAGTTAATTAAGTTTCTTTTGAAATTATTATTACTTTGACGACGTTTGAAGCTGAGGCTTCTTAACTATGCTGCTCAAAATAGAAACCAGAGCTCTGCAAATGTAGGGCATGCTAAAAATTTTAAAAAAATTCAACAACGTGAACTCTTTATTACGTCAGTTCACATAGGTGGACATTCGCTTCTAAAAGCAATCTATAAGAAAATTTGCAGATTTACCCTAACTGAAGCATTATTGGACATTTAAGCTTTCTGAGGATTCCAGTAGATACAAAACATGGAAGTCTTTTGGAAAGAATTTCACATAAACGTAAGTGGTTTCCGAAATGTGACTCTAAATGCATGCTCTCAAAAACGGGAATTTTTTTTAAATATTATATAATTCAGTTATTTTGAAAATCATTTGACTGCGATCTGTATGAAGTTTTTAAATACATATTTAAATTAATACAGTCAATTATGTGCATGTTGTGTATGTGTACCTTAGAACGTATGGCGAAATTTATGAGTGCATAGTAGTCAAGTGAAACCTCATTGTATTATGGGTATTTTATTTAATAACTGTTTGGATAATATTTTTATGAATATTTTAATAAATTGTTTTATATTAAGGTATATGCATGCATTTAATAACTTTGAATATTTGTGTTTTTTTCCCCATAATTTTAAAATTTTATTCCCAAGAAATAAATATCTTTTATTAATATTAGATTATTTTGAATAATTATTTATTTTTTATGGCTTGCATAATTTCAATAGTTTTGAAACTGAGATTTAATGCTGTAATTCAATGAAATTAGATCAAACTTCGCGCTTTTAAAATTTCTTAATTTTTAAAGTGGTGACTGTTGACCTCCGTGGGGACATCGGAGTGCAAAGAGTTAAATCTATTCACTATTAAATTTAAATTGAACATATATATATTTGTTTCTACTTTAGAGCTGAAAAGAACATAAATATTTCGATTTGCCATATGAAAAACTTATATTTTTTTCGATAGTTAAAAGCGGAGGTCCCCTTATGTGTATCTAAATTTATTATCCCCCATTGGTAGTATAATTCATATTTTGTTATCTCATTATGGTTCATGGAAGTAAAATAGAAATTCGGAGGTGTAAAATACTTTTTTTTTTGCAATATTCTTTTATACATCAGTTGTGAAGAGGTTAAAAAATACAAAGTATTGAATTTATTAACCCTTTGCACTCGACATCCTTTCAACAGTTAAAAAAATTGACGCAACCATAAACATGTTGAAAGATTTTTTTACAAACTTACCTTATAATATCCGGATATCACTGAATGAAGTGGTAACTACACGTTAAGATGAAAAAAATTTCATATTTAGAGTAGTGGGTAATTTACAGGTCACAGTGGTCACTGACAGTCCCCTTTCGAGGGAAAAAGGGTTAACTTAGTCTAATACTTTAAAGTTTAAATTTAAAAGATAAACGACTTTTTACTGCTTAGGTAAAACATTGACTGCATAAAAATGGTAGTCGATTTTACTGGTAATGAAATTACCTTATTTGTCACATTTTTCTTTGCTTTATGTTTCCTACTTGAAAAAAAAGGCAGTAATAATTCTTGATGCTACAGATAAAGCTGAAGAATTTCAAAAAGAAACTGAAGTATAGATTAAAGTCAATTAAAAACGGAAACTAGAAATAATGTCATTTTTATTAATACAAAACTAGTATCGAAAAAGAATAAGAGCAGGAAAATAAAAGCCTCTTTCTTTATTTAATATTGCTATGAACAAAATAACATTCCATAAATGTTACCATCCTATAGAATGATTTCAAAATTACTGATCTTGAAACTAAAAAAAAGAAAAAAATAATAATAACTTCCTCTTTTCAATTTGGTCGATCTGAAGTTTGCGTGGGTAAAAATGACATTTCTAAAAGTTCCAAGCATGATTTTTTTTAAATTGTTTCAACAGTTTTGTTATGCAAAATCTTTCAAATCATTTCCTGTGTTTTCCACTTCAAACTTTCTACGCCAGATATATGTACTTTTAATCGTTTGTTTTTATAAAAAAAGAAGGAAAAAAAACTTTCGGGATTATGCAAATTGAAATGCTCAAAGTATGGTGCAAAGTATTTTTTACAGCGGGACAGCTAACTGAGCAGAGAAACAGTTTTACAGATATTTTTCATCGTCGATAAAGTTTTTCTGCCGGAGGGTATCAATGACGTATTTAAGTTCTCACAAAAATTTTCACTACTTATCTGATTAGTACTAATACTTTTATGAATTACTTTCTAAAAATTATACTTTTTACATTTTTCACCGTCGAGAACATGGAACTTCTGGAAGATAAAACGAACATATTTGAGTTCCCGAATTTTAAATATTACTTTTCCATTAAGTACTTATGATTCTGTGAATTACTTTATAAAAATTATACTTTTTACTTCGGAATCTTTACTTACATGAACCTTTTTTATGCAAAATAAATCTTACTGATGAAACAGTCGTGCTAACACTTTTTTCTTTGCAAACTAAGGAATCGTTATCTTGATAGTATGCTCGGTTCAAATGTGCTAAAATTTGAAAAATAATTTCGAAAACATAGATTTTCTTGAATTCTACTCTAAGAGGGAAAACACCATTCCTAAATTAGACATCGCCAAATGAAATGATCCCAGCATCCTTAAAGAATTCAAGTGCAAACTATCTAGATCCATTGAACTGGAAAAAGAAAATTCAAATAGCACCTTCGATTGGAACTCGGTCACGGAAATCATTTTGAAATCAGCAAGTGAAACCATTCTATGCTTAGAACGTAGTACCAGAAGAGATTGGTTTGATGACGATTGCAGATAAGCTACTGAGAAAAAGAACAAAGCCTACAGACTGATTATACAAAAGCATTATATCAGAAGTTATGAGGAAAAACACAGGGATATGAGGAAAACAGAAAAGAAATTGCATAAAGAAAAGAAAAGAGCATATCTAGTGGAATCTCTAAAACTCCTGGAAAGCCGGAATAACCAAAAAGAAAGTAGGAGGTTCTATAAACTAGTAAATAATATGAGAAGAGAATTTAAGCCAAAATCTATCACCTGCAGAAATAAGGATGGAGAACTTGTGAGCGAACTCCGTCACGTGCTTAAAGTCTGGAAATGCTATTTTCAAGATTTGCTCGAAGCAAAAAATGAGACTCTCAACTTAGAGGACAGTTGACCATCTCTAGATGAGGTTGTCCTAGCTATTAAAAAACTTAACAACAATAGGTCGGCTGGTCCCGATTCTATACCATTTGAGCTACTAAAAACTGATGAACCAGAGCTTCTTAACGCCATCTATAATATCATGGTTAAAACTTGGGATACGGAGAAACTGCTACCCATTGAATGGGAAGAAGGCTCCATTTGCCCCATATTTAAGAAAGGAGACCAACTTGAATGTTGTAACTATAGGGGCATTACACTCCTCAATACGGCATATAAAATATTCTCCAACTTACTTTTTGCAAGACTTCTCCCTTTTACCGACAAAATAATTGGAGACTACCAATGTGGTTTTAGATCACAAAGATCTACTATAGATCAAATTCACACCCTAAAACAAATTTTAGAAAAAACTAAGGAATATAATATCAAAACTTTTCATTTATTTATAGACTTTAAAGCTGCTTACGACAGCATTAAGAGAGATAAACTACTGGAAGCAATGGCCGAGTTTGGGATCCCTACTAAACTCATTAACTTAACCAGAGCTACACTAAGTAATATAAGATGCAGGGTTAAAATTCAAAATCAATTATCGGAACCATTTTCAACAGAGAGAGGCCTACGTCAAGGGGATTCCCTCGCCTGCCTACTCTTTAATCTGGCTCTAGAGAAATGTATCAGAGATTGTGGACTAGACCGAAAAGGTACCCTTTGGAATAGATCAGTTCAATAACTGGCATATGCCGATGACATCGATGTCATAAGAAGGTCAGAGAGAACTGTGAGAGAGGCCTTTCTGGCTCTTGAAACTTTTGCCACAAATATGAGCCTTACCATCAATGAAGTTAAATCTAAATTTATGGAATCTCCAGCCACAACTGCAAATCACGATCTTTTATTCATAAATGGTTACACCTTTGAAAAGGTTAATGAATTCAAATACCTTGGAACAATGATCAATGACCAAAACAGCATAAAAACAGAAGTAGACAACAGAATTAAAATGGCAAACAAGTGTTTCTTTGGACTAAGAAAGCAATTAAGATCAAGCCTAATCAACCGAAAAACTAAAATTAAAATTTATAAGACTCTTATTCTACCTGTATTACTCTATGCAAGTGAAACATGGACACTAAACGCAGACACTCAGCGTACTCTTGGTGTTTTTGAAAACAAAATCCTTAGAAATATTTTTGGTCCAGTACAGGAAAGAGGCTGTTGGCGAATCAGATACAACTTTGAATTAGATAGTCTCTATGGACAGCCACAGATAGTACAGGTCATTCGAAGCAATAGATTAAGATGGCTTGGCCATATCTGGAGAGGTCCAGAAAATAATGCAGTCCGAATCGCCACCTTTAGAAACCCTTCGGGATCTCGGGCTGGAGGAAGACCTCCTACTAAATGGCTGGTTGACACTGCTAAAGATCTAAAAGTGTTAAAGATTAACAACTGGAAAAAAGTCGCCATGGACAGGAGGCGTTGGAGGCTACGTGTGGTTGAGGCAGCCAAGGCCTGTAAGGGGCTGTCGTGCTGAAGAAGAAGAAGATTTTCTTGAATGAAGGGAATAAAATGAATCAGAAAGTAATAATTATTTTGTAATAATTAAGAAAAACGTTTCATGTAGTTACTATGGAAGTAGTATATAGCGCTTTGTGCAATGTTAAACAACAATTCCAAGATGATTGAAATTCAAATAGCTACCATTTTATAAAACGAGAAAAAAATAATATAAATTTTTATTTCATTGCAATGATAATATATCACAAGTTGAACAATCATATTTACTAATATTTGCTAGCATTGAAATCTGCTGGTAAATGTAAAAGAAATAAGTAAATGAATAATTTGAAATTCTTGGGTTTGAGACAAGTTTTTCAACGAGTTTATGTAAAAATGGGGATAAATAAATTCATTTTATTTTTTAAAGTTTCTTTATATTTAAGCCAAATATTTAAAATTGTATTAAATTAATCAATGCTTAAAAACTGATTTGTTACTTAATTGCATTTCATATAAAATTATTATTACTTAAACGACGTTTAAAGCAGAGGTTCCTTTATGCTGCTCAAAATAGAATAGAATAGAGATCTGCAAAAGTAGGGCATGCTAAAAATTTAAAAAAAATTCAACAACGTGAACTCTTTATTACGTCAGCTCACATAGGTGGACATTCGCTTCTAAAAATAAGCTATAAGAAAATTTGCAGATTTACCCTAACTGAAGCATTATTGGGCATTTAAGTTTTCTGAGGATTCCAGTAGATACAAAACATGAAAGTCTTTTGGGAAGAATTCCACATAAACATAAGTGGTTTCCGAAAAGTGACTCTAAATCAATGCTCTCGAAAACGGAAATATTTTTAAATATTATATAATTCAGTTATTCTGAAAATAATTTGACTGAATGCCTCTGCGATCTCTATGAAACTTTTAAATACATATTTAAAAATAATACAGTCAAATATGTGCAAGTATGCGTATATGTACCTTGGTACGTATGGCGAAATTTATGAGTGTGTAGTAATCAAGTGAAATCACATTGTATTATGAGTATTTAATTTTATAACTGTTTAGCTAATATTTTTATGAATATTTTAATAAATTGTTTCATATTATGGTATATGCATGCATTTAATAACTTTCCCTTAATTTTAAAATTTTATCCCCAAGAAATAAATATCTTTTTTATAACTAATATTAGATTATTTTCAATAATTATTTATTTTCTATGGTTTTCATAATTAAAATAGTTTTGAAACTGATATTTAATGCAGTAATTCAATGAAATTAGATCAAACTTCGTGCTTTTTAAAATTTATTAGTTTGTTTAAAAAATGATTACACTCGGAGTTCTTTTTTAAAGCTGTTTGATCTAATATCAGCACTATAGCATTTAAAATACACAATACAGTATTTGTTGCGTCATCCTCTCTCTCTTTAAACGCAACAGTGTAGCGGTATAGTTAGATGCTTCAAGGATTTTGATGAGAGCAGTTGTAACTAGCCAATCTCCTTTGTTAACAATTTTGAATAAAGTTTGAAGAAAATTGTAAATTTGTTTACCAGCCTAATTATCCTTCTCCTGCTCTATTGATATTTTTTTACAATCTATAATCTTACAGTATTGTTATACAATTTTAAAACTCTTAAAATAATGTGGTTACTAATTATTAAGATATAAAATGTCTTAATTTTAAAGTGATGACTGTTGATGGTGCCTGTGTAGGGACATCGGAGTGCAAAAGGTTAAATCTATTCATTATTGTATTTAAATTGACCATAATATAGCAATATACATGTTTGTTTCTACTTTAGAATGGAAGAGAACATAAATATATTTCAATTTGCCATATGAAATACTTATATTCTTATAGATACTTAAAACCAGAGGTCCCCTTATCTGTATTTAAATTTATTATCCCCCCTGGTAGTATAATTCATATTTTGTTTATCTTATTATGGTTTATGGCAATAAAATAGATATTCGGAGCTGTAAAATATTTTTTTGCAATATTCTTTTATGCATCACTTGTGAAGAGGTTGACACAAATACGAAGTATTGAATTTCTCAACCCTTTGCACTCGAAGTCTGTTCAACAATTAAAAACATTGACGCAACCACTAACATTTTGAAAGATTTTTTACAAACTTACCTTGTAATATCCGGAGATCACTGAAGTTAGTGGTAACTACACAAAAAGATGAAAAAAATTTCGCAATTAGAGTGGTTGGGTAGTTTACAGGTCACAGTGGTGACTGACAGTCACATCTCGAGTGAAAAAGGGTTAACTTAGTCTAATACTTTAAATTTAAAAGATAAACCACTTTTTACCGTATTTGTCACATTTTTCTTTGCTTCATGTTTCCCACTTGAAAAAAGGCTGCAATATTTTTTGATGCTACAGATAAAGCTGAAGAATTTCAAAAAGAAACTGAAGTATTGTTTAAAGTCAATTAAAAACGGAAGCTAGAAATAATGTCATTTTTATTCATGCAAAACTAGTATCGAAAAAAAAAAATAAGAGCAGGAAAATTGTAACCTCTTTCTTTATTCGATATTGCTTTAAACAAAATAACATTCCTTAAATGTTTCCATCCTATAGAATTATTTCAAAATTACTGGTCTTGAATCTATAAAAAAAATAAACAGTTTGTTATGCAAAGTCTTCCAAAATCATTTCCTGTGTTTTCCACTTCGAAATTTCTACGCCAGATGTACTTTTAATCATTTGTTTTTATAAAGAAAGAAGGAAATTTTTTTTTTCGGGATTATGCAAATTGAAATACTTAAAGTATGGTGCAAAGTATTTTTTACAGCATGACAGCTAACTGAACAGAGAAACAGTTTTACAGATATTTTTCATCGATAAAGTTGTTCTGCCGGAAGGTACCGATGACATATTTGAGTTCTCAAACAATTAATCACTAAGTACTAATGCTTTCATGAATTACTTTATGAAAATTGTACTTTTTACTTCGAAATCTTTACTCTTAATATAAATACCATTACTCATTAATTTTTAAAAATAAATTTGAATAATAGATTTGTGAAATTATACTTTTTACTCCGAAATTTTTGCTCTTCATGTACCCTTTTTTATGCAAAATAAATATTAGTGCAAACACTTTTTTCTTCTTTGAAAAAAAAAGGAATCTTTATTTTTGTTAGTATGCTCTGTTCAAATGTGTCTTAAAAGTTGGAAAATATTTCCTAGTATATCGATTTTTTTTGATTGAAAGGAAATAAAATGAATACGAAAGTAACAATTATTTTGTAATAATTAAGAAAAAAGCATTCACGCAGCTTCTATGGAAGTAAAATAGCGCATTGTGCATTATTAATCAACAGTTCGGAAGTAATTGAAATTCAAATAGTTACCACTTTATAAAACGGGAAAAAAATATTTAAAATTTTTCTTTCATCGCTTACTCCAACCTCAGGGGTGAAAGCGAGACGGAAAATAGGAAAGGCTGGTAGTGAAACATTTTCAGTTATAGCTTGTTTTGGAGAGGAGTTTACTTATGCTTTTTTTAAATTATTCAACAATATCTACTTAATCTTAGAATGGTAGAAATCACATAAATCTCGGTGCGCTGCCGCGAAGCGGCATTAACCGATTCATCTGTAGTGAAAATTCGATGATGAGGAGGAATGGAGATGGGAGGAAGAGGGGGTGCTCAGCACCAAAAAGTCGAGAGGGGGTTCGTGTGACATAGACAATCTTGAAGTGTTGAGCGGCATGGGGTATAATTAAATGAATGTAATCATAAACAATAAAAAATAAAATAATCATGGAGATTATGATGATCGATATAATTAAGGAAGGTCTGGGTTAGATACAATATATACATATGCATATATATATACACACATATATATATTTACAACACCGTATCCCTAAGGAAAAAGGCAGTGATTGGGCTAAATTTAGTGTTGTCATCAATTAATTCTTTATCTAGGAGTGAGTTAAAATTTCTGGTGGGGCAGGTTTTTGCTTCATCGTAGAAATTTTTATTTAAATTTTTCATATAGACATTGATGTCATCAATTTTTAGATCCTTTTTTAAACTATTATTGCTAATGCATTTAGGGGCGCCGACGAGTCTTCTAATAATCTTCCCTTCTGCCAAAGAGAGTTTATTTCTTAGATGATCACTAAGGGTGTTAATGGCGGGGCAGGCATAGGTTAGAATAGGCCTAATTGCCATTTGATAGACTGTGCGCTTGCATTTTAAGTCTAAAGATGACTTCGAGTTTAATATGGAGTTGAGTGCCCAATAGGCACCATTCGCTTTTTTAATGATGTTATTTATGTGTTGTTTCCAACTTAAATTAGAGGTGATAGTGACTCCTAGATATTTTGCACTCTTTGTGGGTTTAATGATCTGGTTGTAGAGGACAATATCAGGAATAGTTCGACCTTTCTTATTACTATTGAAAATAATCATTTGGCACTTGTCCGGGTGTAGTTTTATCTTCCATTGTGAGCACCATTTCTCGATATTGTGGATCTTCTTTTGCATGTATTTAAAGGCTTGTAAATGGCTCATAGATTTCGTGATAATTGCTGTATCGTCGGCATACTTAATCTTAGACTTTATTGCTTTATTTAAAATAACTGGGCACCTGGGCCGCGCAGCGGCCCCTATCCCATACATCATGAAATATACATTGATTTAAAAACATTTTGTAATTTTGCTACTGTGTGGTGGCAAAAACAGAAAAAACCAAAAAAAAAAAAAATATATAATATTATATAAATTTACAGTTGATGATTTAACAGATTGAATTATATATTTGATGATTCTTTTGTAGTATGTTGTAATGCAATATAATTTTTATTAATGATTTTTTAGAGTTCTATTTAAGAGTTCTGGTTTTATTTGTTATTATTCTGCACTGGAGCTACTAGGTGGCGGCACTTGCTATATGTTGGTTTTTCTGGATTCTGGATGATCTGGAAGGAAGTTGATGAGGAGTCTGGAAACAGGATGAAGAATAATCTGGGTGAAGAAGTTGATGAGGAGTCAAGTTGATGGATTGAAGGCTTTGTTGTAATGCTGGATGAATCAGACGATGCAGGTTGATTTTTAGATGATTCAGAAGATTTATTGTAAAAGTGATGCCGGCTGGGGTCGAACCTGAGATCTGTGTGGTGGTAGGCGGATACTCTTCCGATGAGGCTGTGATGATGTATTATTTATTTCTGTTGGTAATGATGAAAGGAGGCATCTGATGTATAAAAGGCTGCTATTGGTCTGAGGTGAGAATCTTTTTTGTAGTTTTCGAAGGAGAAGATCTGGTTGAAATTTGCTGCTTTGCATTCTTCGGCTTTTTTGTAAAAATCTGCGTTTAGTTTATTGATATATTCAGAGAGAGGAGGGATTTTGAGGTCTTGGTGGATATTTTTATTTCGGATGAACCAGCGGGCACGGGTGATTTTTCTGAGGAGTTTATTCTGGGTTTGATTTAGTTTTTTCATTAGGTGGTCTGGAATTGTTGCCCAGGCTGGAGATGCATAGGTGAGGATAGGTCGGATCATGCTTGTATAAAGTAGTTTTCTGAGTTTTAATGAGACGTTGGGATTTTGAATGAGTGGTTGTATGGAATTTGCTGCTGCCATTGCTTTGTCGGTGATTTGTTTAACATGATCTGACCAGGTGAGTTTGCTATTGATGATTAAGCCGAGGTATTTTGCTTTCTTGACTATTGGAATGGGGGTATTAAAGAGTTTGGGTTTGCAATTTTGCTGGATTTTGATTCTTCTTTTTTGGATTATGAGGAGTTGTGATTTTTCTGCATTTACTGTGATTTTCCATTGATTGCACCAGTTTTCGACTTCTATTAGTTGATCCTGTAGTTTAAGTAGAGCTTGATTTGGATTTCTTGATTTAATTATAATTCCTGTGTCGTCTGCATAATAGGCTGTGATGCTATTGTAGTCTGCTTTGTTTATGGGGAAGTCGTGTGTATATAGAATGTAGAGTATCGGACCCAGTATGCTGCCCTGAGGGACTCCAGCTGTGATTTTTCTTTGAGTTGATTTTTGATTTTGTAGGTTGACTTGAAAGGTTCTGTTGGTTAAGTAGCAGGATAGTAATTTAATTATGCCGGGTGGAAAGTTTAATTGGATGAGTTTGTAGATTGTTCCGGTATGCCAAACTTTGTCGAATGCTTTTGAGATGTCTATCATGAGGAATGCTATTGTTTCTTTATTTATGAGTGATCTGCCTGTGTAGTCTATAATTCTTAGTAGCTGTTTGGTGGTATCTAGTTTTTCTCGAAATCCATATTGCTCGTCTGGTAATACTGTTAAGAGTGGTTTTATTCGGTTATATATGATTTTTTCGAAGATTTTACCTATGATGTTTAGTAGACTGATTGGTCGATAGCTCTCAGGGCAGCTTGGGTTTTTGTTTTTCTTTAGGAACAGGATGACTGAGGCATTTTTCCAGATGGTTGGGAAGTAGTTGAGGGTTAGGCAGCTGTTTATTATGCTTGTAATTTTGCTTATATAGTTGGCTGGAAGTGATTTCATCATTAGATTTGTTATCCCGTCCTCTCCTGGTGCTTTTCTGTTTTTTAGTTTTCGGATTATATTTAAGATTTCGTTATTTCCCGTTGGTTCGATTGGTTCGTTTATTAGATGTTCTTCATGATATTTGCTGACTTCTTCTTCTATTGTATTGTGATGATTGATATCTACATTTGCATTTGGTGAAAACTGGTTCTGTAATGAATCGGCAAAAATTTCGGCTTTTTCATTAGTGTTGTATATGAGATTGGTTGCTCCTCTGATGGGTCTGTTGATTTGTGGTTCGGACCTAAAGATTTTGGCAATTTTCCATATTGTTTGATCAGATGTGCATAGAGAGGCGAGCTTGTTTTCCCATAGATTCTTTTTGTATGTTCTGCTTTGTTTTTTGATTTCTTTATTGAGCTGTTTCATCTCTTGCATGTATATGGGGTCTGCTGTTCTTTGATATGCTTTTCTATAGTTGTTTCTTAGTCTGATGTTATTTTTAATTGCTGGAGGGAGTTTGTAGTGGTGAGCTATTTTATTAATTTCTGAGGTTGCTGCTTTGTGTGCATCAGTAATTTCCTGTTGTAGTTGTTGTATATAATTTTCAAGAGTGAACTCGTCTTCTAGGTTGGGTGGGTTACTATTATTTGCTGTGAGTATGCTTTGATATAGTTTCCAGTCTGTTTTTAGTTTTGGTTTTTCGTTATGCTGCGTGGATAGTCCAATTGTGATTTGTACCGGCAGATGGTCAGAGGATAGTTGGTTGTGTGTATGGGCTACTATGGGAACTTGGAGATTGGTGATGGCAAAGTCTAGTATGTCTGAGCTGTGGCTTGTAATATATGTTGGACTAGTTGGTGCTATGACTGTCAGATTATTTTTCAGTACTTGTTTTCTTAGTTGATTTCCATTATGGTTGGTATTTCTACATCCCCATATAGTATGTTTGCTGTTTAGATCTCCGGCAACTATGGTTGGTATGTTTGAGGGAAAGAGAAGTTGAATGTCATGATCGGTGAGCTTGTTTTGCGGAGAATTATATATGCCTGTTATTTTGATGTCTTGGTTTAGGTGGTTTAATAGTATTGAGATTTGTTCATATCCTCTGTTTGTAGTTTGGCTATAGGTTGTGGTTGTGAGACTGTTTTTTGCTAGCAGCGCTACTCCTCCTCCTCTGTATTGACGATCGCATCTATGCACTCTGTAATTTGATATTGTAAAGTTGAGTGTTGGATTTAAATGAGTTTCTGTTACTATGATGATATCGGGGTTGTAGTCGAGTATGAAATTTTTGAATTCGTGTTGCTTGTCTATGATTCCATTGGCATTCCAGATTATGAGATTGAGGGTTGGTTTTATTGTTGTTTTAATATTCATCCTGTTCAATTTGTTCTTCTTCTTGATTTCTGTTCATGATGGTAGCCATATTTGCTGTGAATGCTCTAAATAATTTTAATCCGTCGTCATTCTGCAACAGAGTTACAAAGGACTTGATTTCTGTCATTAATTCTTTTGCTGTTTTGATGTCATCCATACTTATTGCTTGGTTGCTGGTTTTTAATTTGTCGGCATATGTTGTGAATTTGGTATTGGTTGGAGAAAATAGGGGTGAATTGTTTTTCCTGTAGGCTGTGTGATTTATCGGGTGTTTTGAGCATTGCTTGAAATTTGCCGGATGCGGTCCTCCGCAGTTGGCGCAGGTTGCAGGTGTTTCTCGTGTTTTTTGGCACAGGTATGTCAGGTGCTCCTGTCCACATTTGAGGCATTTTGGAGCATGCCGACAGGATGCCTGTACGTGGTTGAATTGCTGACACCTGTGGCACTGAGTGTAGTCTCTTCGTCCTCTGTAACTTGTGACAGTGACGACAAGGTCCATGAATCTGGTCATATGAAAAATTGCCTTATTAGCTTCAGTCTTGTCCAATGTTATTATGTGAAGGGGTAGTTTTTTCGGTCCGTGTTCTGTGTACTTTATCATTTGTTTTACATCTTTTGCTTTGAATCCATAGTGATCTAAATTCATTTTAACCTGGTCTGTTGTAATTTCTATAGGGATACTTTTTATTACTACTTTCAGCGATTTTTCTGTGTTTAGCTGGAACGTGTGATATTTTGCTTGAAATTTATCTAAAATGTCTATGGCTTTGCGTCTGTTTTCTATTTCAAAGAAGTGGAGTTTTAATGAATCGCCTGTATATTTTCCTTCAAATCCGGTTATGTTATGATTCTGTAGGGTTTCTTTTAATTCAATCCAGGTTATTTTCGGGTCTTGTATGATGATTGGTGGTAGTCCGGCTCGTCTGCGTCTTTGTTGAATGAATTCGCCTTCTTCTTCCATTTCTTCATTGTCCGTGACGTTGTCCGTGACGTTGTTTTCCTCTCCATGCCCGCTTCTCCCAGGTCCGCTGCCGACTTCAGGCGTTGGCTTTCTGCAGCTTGCATTTGAGAGGTAGCTTGTGGCTGGTTGCTGTTTAGTGCTGCCATCTTCCGGCTTTGTTGTGTTTTTGGATGTCGTTAGTTTTTTAATTGTTGTAGATTCTTCTTCATCTGTACTTGCGGATCTGTTTCTTTTTTGCACTGTAGTTTGTATTTCGTTCTGTTTGCTGGTACTAGGTTGGTTCTGTCCATTCATGTTGTTTGTTGCTGGCTTTTTCTTTTTTCGGCTCTTCGGTGCTAGTTCAGTTGTTGGAGTTTCGGGAATTATGACAGGTGTATCAAAGTTTTGTTTGAGTATTTTTTGCAGTTGTTTGTTTTCTTTGCGTAGAATTTCGTTTTCTTCTTGTAACTTGGCCATTTGTGCCTCGAGTGCATTCATTCCTTCACTCAGTATCTGGTTGTTCTTTTCAAGCATTTTTATAATGTCCGTAACATAAGGGGGGGGGAAGCTGTTCTTTGTTTTCACTTGACATGTTGACACAATTTTAATACAATGCTACTTGCTGTGATTTACTAAGTAGGATAAGATAAAATAAATGTTTATTCACCTACCTGATGCTTATATTTGTAATCCAGAGTAGCTGATATTTCAGTAGTCCAAATTGTAATCACACTTACACAGTCGCAAGCTTTGCGCTGTGTAAAAATAAATAAGATAAATTTCACAGACACTGCTGTATTAAATCATATTGTTGAAGTTGCACAACAATTGTGAGGGTGTATCCCGTGTGTAGAGTTACTTCTGTAGAGTGGCACTTGCACTTTCAAAAAGAAATAATAACAATTTGTAGTTTCAATATTCTTTCACGTTTTAATGTTGTCGAATATTGGCACAAACACTATATGAAGTTCATTTGGTGAAAACGCCCACTTGCACTTTCAAAATGATAGCAATTTGTAGTATTCTGTTTTAATTCACATTTTGTTGCTATTGTGTATTAACACAAACACTAGTTGAAAATCTTTCGGCGAAAACGCCCACTTATTCTATGTTTACACTTTCCTATCGAAAACAACGATGCTACTCGCACGGATGTTTACATTCGAATCTGTTGGTGATGATGGCCTGGTCACTTAATCTTAGAAAAGTAGCAGTTTTATATACATGCTAAAATTTTAAAAGAAATCTTGATAGTTACAGATATTTTATTTTTTTCGAAAAAAATGCTGGAATGAAATGTCTTACGTACCAGTTTTTTCTCTTTTCCGTCTTGCTATATAAGAGCTTTCACCCATGTCCAACCTTAAAATATTAGATAAGCATATTTACTAAAATTTGCTAGCAATCTGCTAACATGAAATTCTCAGGTTTTTCAATGAGTTTATAAAAAATAGGGATAAATAAATTCATTTTATATATTAAAATTTCTTTATATTTAAAATTGTTTTAAAATTAATCAATGCTTAAAAACTGCTATATTAGTTAATAACATTTCATTTAAAATTATTATTACTTAAACGACGTTTGAAGCTGAGGTTCCTTAACTATGCTGCTCAAAATAGAAACCAGAGCTCTGCAAACGTAGGGCATGCTAAAAATTAAAAATAGTTCAACAACGTAATCTCTCTATTCACATAGGTGGACCTTTCTCTTCTTAGCTTCTAAAAGCAAGCTATAAGAAATTCATATTGATGCAACCAATTTGTTATTATTTGTATATTATTTTAGGAAATGCATATGCGGTTTCAGAGCTCTATAGGCTCCTTGCGCGTTGCTAATAATATTATCAATATGGGAATTCCAGTGTACTAGTAAGAGTGACGCCTAGGTAGGTGGCCTTTTGAACTAGTGGTATTGTATTGATTCTTTTATTTTATTTTATTTATTTATTTTTTTGTCAATATTTGGTATTCTACACTATGTAAGCTCATTCAGAGTCAGATACTTACTAAACATCCGCATATGCATTTCCTATAGCATTTCGTTTATACAATTGAGCATGCTAAAATCCCAATTCAGTCGAATAGACACAATTCCATTCTCACTCGATGATCATGTGAATGACAGTCTGATTGATTGAAAATATTTACATGCTAAAAACTTGCGCATAAGGTACTCGTATGTATGAGATCTTTTGCTGGCAGATAAATCGCATCCAATGAGATTGGCCCCAATGTCAATGTTAGCGCACAACCGGTCTCGAGAGGTGATTAATAAAACGGACTCACTTGAAGAATGAAGGGAATTGAAAATGTTATTAATGCAATACGTACTGCATTCTGAGGCAGTGAAAAGTATTTATTACTCTCTCTTTTTTTTACGAAATTAATTAACTTCTATTGATAAACAGCAATTTAAAAATGGCAACAATAACTGAAAAGCTGTCTTCTACAGTTTCGGTTCTTCCTTTCAAATAAAAAGAAATTAAAGCTGTAAAGTCCTGATATTACTTTTCAGTACTTAAGTATTAAAGAGCGTATTTTTTCATAAGTAAGGTTAACTTTCAATTTATAAATTTCAGTAAAAGTAAAGCAAAGCAGTGTTTTATGTTATCGTTTATTCAATGCCAAGAAAACAAGCAAGAGTTATGGAAAATGAAACCGATGCGCTGATTGGGTAATGAACTGAAGTATGAATGCAAACCTATGATTGGATGAAAATGAGTTGAAAGTTAGAAAAGAATCGAATAAACGATTCAGTGAACTGTTTGCCTATCTCTTACCATTAAAAGAATCGTAAAGCCAAATGATTCGAATCTTTCGAACTGTTTCCTATCCCTTAACATTGAAATTGGTTCAAAGAGTTGAATTGAACTTCTAAACGATTCTTTTGAGTCGTTTCGTATCTCTTAACATTGATATCGGTTCAAAGAGTTGATTTGGACTTCCAATCGGTTCTTTTTAGTCGCTTTCCTATACTTTAATATTACATTCAATTCATTGAACTGTTTAAACGATTCTTTGAGTTGGTTATTCGATTCATTTGAGCGGTTTTTTATCTTTTAACATTAAAAGAACTGTTTCGTGAAATGAATCAATTCTTTTCAGTATTATCTTATTTTCAAAAATTAAAGGATACCGACAGAGAGATAGGGGTTATGAAGAGGGGCAAGTAACCAAACATTTTTAAGAAAAGGGACTTTTTTTTTTTTTAAGAAAAAGAGGAAAAGAATATTTATTAATTTTTTATATGGTTGAAAAATAGTTTATTGCGAAAAATTTGAATATTTAGAGTTGATATTTTTATTAATGCGGGGAAAGGTATATATATATATGTTTTTTTTTCCTTTTTTTTAAAATTATTATTATTATTATTTTCTTTTTAGGAATATTTTTGGGCAAATTTATTGAATATTCACTTCACATCCCTTTCACTTTATCGATTATAAATCTAGTGATTTTGTTAAACGAAAATGTTTGTTTTTTTCAGGGGGGGGGATGAGGCAATTTTTAAAATCTCTTTTGGTTGGAGATAAGTAATATGTCATATCACTCCATACGATTGTTTTACCTTGTTGTAGTTTGTCATTTGAAAATAAAGTACGAATAGACAAATGATGAAATATTAAATTTTCATGGCTTCCTGAATAACTAAAAAAAAAATATTTTTATAAAAAGAAATGTGTCTGTATATGTTTTTATCTTTGCATTTTCGTTGTCTTCGTATAGCGAAAATTTAATTGGGTGGTGGAGGTACGGGATCCCCATCAGCCTTGGAGGAATGGGTACCCCTGTTAATCGGATTTTTGTATAGCTTATTATATTTATTATTTTTTTTTAAGTTTCAAAACGCAATTTAAACTATTTATTTTTTTTATTTCAGGTCATACATTTTGAAATTTTTTCATTATTATATGCGAATTTGCGGTTTTATTTTTCTGCGAATATCCTTATTATTAATTATTGGTCTTTATATTGACCAATTTTACAACAAAAAAATAATAATTTTTAATAAAATTGTGTTTTTAAACAGACATTAAAAAAAAATTAAAAGCATTTAAATTATAAAAAAATTATTAGTATTGCCCAGATAAGCAGTTCCCAAATGGTGTTTCACGGAACCCTAGGGTTCCGTTAAGAATTACAGGGGTTCCACTAGTTAGTACTTTTTATAGCCGCATTCGACTTTACCACCCAAGTGGAACATTCTGCTTCTGCATCCTAGAGCTTAAGGTCTAGATTAACGGTTCCCAATTGGTGTTCTGTAAAGCCCTATGGTTCCGTGGAAAAGTTATAGCTGTTACACGAGATAGTACTTTTATAGCCACCCAACTAGAACATCAGCTTCTGCACCCTAGAATATAAGGATCTAAAAAAGCGGTTCCCAAATAGTGTTCCGTGGAACCCTAGGGTTCCGTTAAGAGTTACAGGGGTTCCACGAGTTAGTACTTTTTATAGCCAGTGATGAGTTTCAAAACCTCAGATTGTATTTAGATACAATTTATAATTTATTTAACATTTCGGTTGCCTTCAGGAAATTAATTCTGAGAAAATGCCAATAAAATAGAAATGGCATTTTTTAAAAGAAAATATAACATTTCTAATAACAATATAATGAATAAATTATGAAAAGGACAGGCATTCATAAAATATTGCATTAGTATTCCTCCTCACGCTTTTTCTATCAAAATAATTATCTTTTTCAATAAAGAAATATCTTTCTTTTATAACCATTTCCAACGTTTGTAGCAGTTTTTCTAAATTTTCATTTCGAAGTAAATCATAATTCGGCTTATTTTAACTCATTTATATCAAATTATTTATTTTCAACTTAAAAATTATAAACGAATTCTTCTTCTTCTTCATAAGCGCAACAGCCTTTCACAGGCCAAGGCTGACTCGCAGATTTTCCTCCATCTGGCCCTGTCCGGTACAACGGCCCGCCATCGGTTGACTCCCAACAGCTTGAGGTCCTTTTCAACGTCGTCTATCCATCTTGTAGGTGGTCGTCCCCTACGTCTCGTCCCCTCAATTGTGGAAAAAGTCACTTTTTTTGCAAGGACGGCATCAGAATTTCTGAAGAGGTGGCCCAGCCACCTAATGCGTGATGCTTTGATAGTTCTCACAATGTCGGCCCCACCGAATTTGTCATATTTCTTGTAAATTTCGTGGTTGTACAGAATTCTCCTTACGTTATTCTCTTGAAGAGATCCAAAGATTTTCCTCAAAATGTTTCTCTCAAAAATTAGCAGTTTTTCCTCCTCTGTTTTGTTTAGGGTCCAGCACTCACTTCCATACGTTGCTATAGGCCTGATTAAAGTTTTGTAGATGTTTAACTTTGTCTTCACACTGATGAACTTGGATTTGAGTTGGTTTCTGAGGCCCTAGAAACTTCTGCTAGCCATGAAAATTCTGTTATTTATTTCAATTTTCAGGTTGTTGTGGCTAGAGATCAAGGTTCCTAAGTACTTGAACTGATTAACAGTTTCAAAAGAATAAGTCATTATCTCCAGAGGAGATCGATCAGGAGTTTTATTTGTTGCGATCAAAAACTTGGTTTTGTCTGCCTTTATAACTAGTCCCATCTCCTTCGCCGCACTCTCAAGCGCTACAAAAGCGTCAATGACTGAGCGTTTTGTTCTTCCAACTATGTCGATATCATCAGCAAAAGCGAGTAGTTGGACAGTTCTTTGTAAGTTTGTTCCATTTGTGTTGATACAAGAGTCTCTAATGGCCTTTTCCAAAGCTATGTTAAATAGCAGGCAAGAAAAGGAATCACCCTGTCTCAGGCCGGTGAAAAATGGTTCCGGTGAAAAATGGTTCAGAGAGACTTGACGAGATTTTTATTCTGCACGAAACTCTTTTGAGTGTCATTCTTGTGAGGCTGATTAGCTTCTTTGGGATGTTAAACTCCAACATAGCCTCAAGTAGTTTCCCCCGGTTGATGCTGTCGTAGGCAGCTTTAAAGTCAATAAATAAGTGGTATGTGTCAATGTTATACTCTTTGGTTTTCTCCAAGATCTGCCTGATAGTATGCAATTGATCAGTCGTTGTTTTTCCTTTCTGTAATCCGCATTGGTAATTTCCAATGATTTCCGAGGTGTAGGTCTCCAATCGCTTGCATAAAATAATGGAGAAGATCTTGTACGCAATGAAGGTGAAAAATATTGGGAACTGTTGACCTAGATTCAAACACTAAAACAGTCTGAAATAATTTGTACGACCTCCTCTTATAACGACTCTTTCATTTTAACGAGGGTAATTCCCCTGTAGTTTCCACATTCAAGTTTATCACTTTTCTTGTATATAGGACAAACAGATCCTTCATCCCACTCAGCGGGCATTTGTTCCTCTGTCCATATACAACAAATCAAGCTATAGATAGCTTTGTTTAAACGAATTCTTAGTTAGACTAAATATAGCACAAGAACTGGAAATTTAACTATTGGATATTAATGATAAAACGAAGAAAATTCTTCTTTCTTCTAGTTAAATATTTTAAAAATAGTTTTTAATAGGCTATAACATTCATTATTACCCTATCTTTATTTATTAAGTCGGGGATTCCGCTGAAAGAAGGTGAATTATCTAAGAAAAATATTGGGAACTGTTGACCTAGATTCAAACACTAAAACAGTCTGAACTAACTTGTACGACCTCCTCTTATAACGACTCTTTCATTTTAACGACCATTTAAAAAATTAATCGATTCATGAAACCGTTCATTTAAATGAATCGAATGGCACATCACTAGCTACCACTTTATAAAACAAGAAAAAAGTATTATGTATTTTTATTTTATCAGGTTTTTAACTTCACAATTTCTTAAATATAATTTTCATTAATATTTGCTAGCCTTTAAATGTGCTGGTAAATGAAAAAGAAAAAAACTAGTTTGAAAGTCCGAGGTTTGCCATGAGACAAAATTCGAATTTTTAAACGAGTTTATATCAAATATGGTGATAAATGAATTCCTTTTATATTTTAAAATTTTTTCTATATTTTAGCACGAGAATTTTCTCTGAATATTTAAAATTAATAAGTGCTTAAAAATTGACATATTAGTTAATTAAGTTTCATTTGAAATTATTATTACTTTAACGACCTTTGAAGCTGAGGCTTTTTAACTATGCTGCACGAAATAGAAACCAGAGCTCTGCAAAGTAGGGTATGCTAAAAATTAAAAATAATTCAATAACGTAAACTCTTCATTATCTCGGTTCACTTAGGCGGACCTTCGCTTCTTAAAGCAAGCTATAAGAAACTCTTATTTATGCAACCAATTTAAATTACTTTGCCTGATCTATTAACTAAATGCATGAACTAATCCAGTTTAGGTGAGAATTTTCGACTTTAACGAATTGTTAAACATTTTATTTTAATCTTATTTTATCTAATCTTATTTTAACAAAATTTATGTTTGTTTTTTTAAGTGATTCTCAACCTTTTTTTGCCACGGCAATCTTTTAACACACCCAAAAAACATAAGTTTAAAAGTTGTTTATTTACCTATAATACACTGTGTTAAATAGTTTTTTGTTAATGATTTCGAACGTGAAATAAAATAAAATGTACTACAAAAACAACAGTACGTTTATTAAGGGATTAATTACAAGTTAACTGGTATTTTTTGCTATTTTTTAATTGGAAGCCGGCTTTTTATAGTTATTAATTCTTAGTTTTCTTTACAGTAATTGTTAATTTTTGGTGACTCCTAGTAAACTTGTTTCTATGATAATTATTAATTGTTAGCTTGTTTTTTTTTCTTGTTAGTTATCATTCTTTCATTTATTTAAAAACTATTAATTCCATAGCTTATTTTAAATATTAGTTTTTATTTCATTTGGTAAGTTAATACTTATCTTGCTTTCTTTGGTTTATTAATAATTTTAATAGTCATTAAATATCCTATAATTGCTTGATTTATTTAATTCACAATTATTTAGTTCAAAATAAAATTATTTAGTTATACTTTGAACTAACATTGTTTATATCTATGATTAAACTAACAGTGATCAAAGTAAGAGCAACGCCTACATTTAAGTTACCGATTTTAATTTATTTTCATCCTTATTCTGATTTTGTACGAATGCTTTTATGAATCACCCGTTTCCAAGGGGTTAAAGCAAGCTTTAAGAAACTCTTATTGATGCAACCAATTTATATTACTTTGCCTGATCTATTAACTAAATGCTTTAAATAATCCAGTTTAGGTGAGAATTTTCGACTCTAACGAATTTCTTAAACATTTTATTTTAATCTTTAACACGTTGAGCACCGCGTCAGCCATCGGTGGATGACACTGGACTTTCCATTTGGGCCGCGTCAACCAACGGTGACTGCAGTGGACTTTCCATTTGGGCCGCGTCAACCACCGGTGGCTGACACTGAAATTACATTTAGGCTGCGTCTGCCACCGCTTGCTGACACTGACCTTTCACATAGGCTGCGAAAAACAGCTGGCTGACAGCGTATAACATGATATAGAACTATAAAATTTACACTCTTTTATGGAATTGCAGAAAATTTAATCAAAATTTACTTAATTATTGTTATTCTTGGTTAACTAATTTCATTTTAGTAGATTTTTATCTACCACTATTTTTAAGCAATTCGTTGGCATATATAATTCTCCACTTAATTTAGATATGTCCTGCTAAACCTCATATAAGCTAGCAAAATCTGTCTTTATTTGCAAATTTAGTTTGTAGTGTAGCCAAACGAGCAAGGCAAGAAAAATTAGCGTGACATTCAACGTGTTAAAGTGCTAATTAATGTTTCTTTTTAAAGTGATTCTCAACCTTTTTTTGCAACGGCACACACAAAAAATAAGTTTAAAAGTTGTCTATTTACTCGTAATACACTGTGTAAAATAGTTTATGTTAATTTTGAACTTGAAAAATAAAATGTACTACAAAAACAACAGTACGCCTATTAAGGTCTCAATTGAAAACTAACTATTTTTTTGTGCTGTGTATTAATTGGAAGCTTGCTTTTTATAGTTATTAATTGCTAGTTCTTTTTTACCGTAATTGTTAATTTTTGGTGATTCCTAGTTAACTTGTTTTTTTTTATAATTATTATTTGATCACTTGTTTTTTTTTTTGTTAATTATCCTTCTTTAATTTGTTTTATATTTATTAATTGCATAGCTTATTTCAATTGGTAGCTTTTCTTTCCTTTTGTAAGTTAATATTTAGCTTGCTTTCTTTGGTTAATTAATAATCTTAATAGTCATTAAATATCCTACTTATCTGAAATCATTTTAAGATTGTCAGAGACAGGACCGTTAAAGACGTTCGCGCTGTTAAAGCGTTGAAAAATTATAAAAAGTACAAATACTTTTCTTTAAACTTTAGAATTAATTAACAGAATTTAAACTTCACTCGTAGTAAAAAAAGCGTTAATATTTTTACTTTATCATTTTTAAAATTTGGTGGCACACTTTAAGAATTTGGTGGTGTCCGAAAGTGCCACGGCACAGTGATTGAGAATCCCTGTGCAGCGACATAACTTGATTTAAGAATATATGGAAATATTTGTTTTTAATAAAACGTTATGCTCAACATGTAATTAAATAATAATTATATAAATCTATTTCTCTCTATTTTTCAAATAACATTTGATAAGGAAGAGTAAAATTGGTAAGCATGCCCATATGTTTCTGGTGCAAAACAACTTGCTCGACAGTGACCTACAGACCTTCATAATCTTTGAGAAAGTTCTGTGGAGAGATATCGTGAACGGATTTGAGTTCCCAAAGTATTAACCATTATTTTTTACAATAGGCGCTTGTATTTTATACGGATTACTATCTAAGAATTGTATCTTCTGCTTCGAAATTTTTACGCCAGATGTATGTACTTTTAATCATTTGTTTTTATAAAAAGAAATGAGAAAAAACTTTCGGGAACATGCAAAATAAAATGATCATAGCAAGGTGTAAATTATTTTTCACTGCAGGGCTGCTAACTGAGCAGAGAAACAGTTTTACAGATATTTTCACCGCCAATAAAGTTGCTCTGCAGGAAAATATCGCGGTCGTATTTGAGATCCAAAAAAACTAATCATTACTTTTCTCATAAGCAAGAATGCTTTTATTAAAACTGTCCTTTTTACTTCGAAATCTTTACTCTAAATTTAAGTACCTTTACTTATTATTTTTTAAATGAATTTGAATCAATGAATTTGTGAATTACTTAATGAAAATTCTAATTTTTACATTTTTTAAAGTCGAGAACGTGGAACTTCTGGAAGATATAGCGAACATATTTGAGTTCCCAAAAAATTAAATATTGCTTTTCCAATAAGTAATTTTTTTGTGAATCACTTTATAAAAAATTATACTTTTTACTTCAGAATCTTTACTCTTCGTGAACCTTTTTTATGCAAAATAAATCTTAGCGATGGAACAGTCGTGCTAACACTTTTTTCTTTTTTGAAAAAAAAAAAAAAAAAGAAAAAGGAATCGTTCTTTTGATAGTATGCTCGGTTCAAATGTGTTAAAATTTGGAAAATATTTTCTAGAACATAGATTTTCTTGAATAAAGGGAAATAAAATGAATCCGAAAGTAAAAACTATTTTGTAATAATTAAGAAAAACGCATTCATGTAGTTACTATGGAAGTACATAACGCTTAGTGCAATGTTAAGCAAAAATTCAGAAGTAATTGTAAGCAATGTTAATTAACAGTTTAGAGATAATTGAAATTCAAATAGCTACCACTTTATAAAACGAGAAAAAATATAAAAAATTTTTATTTCATACCCAACTCAAATTTTATCAATTTTGCTGCAAGCATTTTTAATAAAATTTGCTAGCATTTAAGCCGGCTGGTAAATGTATAAGTAAATAAATAATTTGAGATTCTTAGGTTTGCTAAGAGACAAAATTCAAGTTTTTCAATGAGCTTATAAAAACTGGGGATAAATAAATTCATTTTATATTTTAAAATTTCTTTATGTTTAAAATTTTATTAAATTTAATCAATGCTTAAAAACTGATATATTAGTTAATTACATTTCATTTAAAATTATTACTTAAACGACGTTTGAAGCCGAGGTTCCTTAACTATGCTGCGAAAATAGAAAACAGAGCTCTGCAAACGAAGGGCATGCTGAAAATTAAAAATAGTTCAACAACGTGAACTCTTTATTACGTCAGTTCACATAGGTGGACATTCGCTTCTAAAAATAAGCTATAAGAAAATTTGCAGATTTACCCTAACTGAAGCATTATTGGACATTTAAGTTTTCTGAGGATTCCAGTAGATACAAAACATGAAAGTCTTTTGGGAAGAATTCCACATAAACATAAGTGGTTTTCGAAAAGTGACTCTAAATCAATGCTCTCGAAAACGGAAATATTTTTAAATATTATATAATGCAGTTATTCTGAAAATTATTTGACTGAATACCTCTGCGATCTGCATGAAATTTTTAAATACATATTTAAAAATAATACAGTCAATTATGTACAAGTATGTGTACCTTGGTACGTATGGTGAAATTTATGAGTGTGCAGTGGTCAAGAGAAATCTCATTGTATTATGAGTATTGAATTTTATAACTGCTTAGATAATCTTTTTATGAATATTTTAATAAATTGTTTTATATTAAGGTATATGCTTGGATTTGATAACTTTGAATTTTTTTGTTTTTCCCCCATAATTTTAAAATTTTATCCCCAAGAAATAAATATCTTTTTAGTAATTAACATTAAGTTATTTTTAATAATATTTAAATTTTAATAATATTTAAATTTTAATAATAATTAAATTTTAATAATATTTATGTAAATTTTGTATTTTGTTATGTAAAATTGCACTCATTATAATGACGTAAAAATTGCATACTTTAAATTTCAATTTTTTTACAGTTATTAATTTAAATAATAAATATTTATTAAAAGACGATTTTTGCATGAAATTTTATTCAGATAAATTAATTTTATGATTGTGTGCAAAGAATTTTCGGTTCGCTTAAAAAGTTCTCGCGTTATTGCGAAATACGCAAAAAATAAAAGTATCGTTAAGGGGTTCAAACTTTCGACCACTCTCCTGAACAAACTACGGAGATCTTTCTTCCCAGAATGCGACTGTCCTCAATTTCTTAGGTGTCTGGAATTCGAATCCTTAGAAGAAAAAAAAAGGTATGTTTATGCAGAGAAAGTTCGTCGTGTGTTAACTTATCAAAACTTAAAATAACGTCCTCAATAATTAGCATATTTGTGGTCACCCGCCTCAAACCATTGAGATTGAGTCCTAAAACGGAAAAATATTATCAAAAGTCATTCAGAGTGGCCCGTTAATTATTTTGCGGACACTGTACAGTGGAAGTTAACATTGACATAAAGAGAGTCAGTCGATTTAAAGCAAGCTCATAATTATTTTAATATATATGTTATTATTAATATCTAAAATCCCACCTAAATAAAAAGACTAGCGCGGTATTAACTAATATTTCACATCTTGCCTAATTTTATACGCTGATTATGCTCATTAAAGAAATTTTTTTTTTTACTTTACTATAAAACTATTGTTTTACTATTTTGAAAAACATTTGTCTTACAATATAATGCCTAGGCAATCTTTGCAATGACTAGGAAAGTATATATTATCATTTCTCATACTTCGCCTTTAAATACTCTCTACAATGGCTGGACTTTGATAAAATACCAGCATTTCTTACAGTTACAGTATTAGCATAATTATACTTAAATTCATTTTAGTAGATTTTTATCCACCACTATATTTAAGCAATTCGTAGGGATATATGATTCTCCACTTATTTTAGATATGTCATGCTAAACCTCATATAAGCTCAGGGCTAAAAAAAATAGAAGGACTGGTTCACTCCTTTGAAGAAACTCTCGCCGCGCCAATCCTCCGATTTTCTCTAGTGACGTCACTTTGGCGCAAAGCTCGCACTTTTACTTCAAGAACAGAGCGTTCGGCCTTACTAGCTCTAACTAATATTGGAGCATTTATTTTTGTGGCATATTCTAGTACATTTGTTATTTTCTATAATGACTTTCCTCAGTTTTTGCAGTGAATTTAAAAAATTTAAAACTATTGAAAAAATGCTAGTTTGCGCGATTGCAACTTGCAAAAATTCTGATAGAAAAACAAAAGGAAAAAATATAATTTTCCGCGTGTTCCCTAAAGTAAATGAACAACTATGTAAGGAATGGATTCCGAAATGACATAGTTAATATAAAACAGCAATACGTTTTTTCTATCGTTAAGAACTTTTATAAAAATTCGTTATCTAAATAGAAACCACCTCGTTACTTCAAAAAGAAAGGCAGGTGAAAAAAATTAAAAAATGGATAAAGTCAAAGAAAATTAAAACGTAAGTAAAAAGTATAAATAAAATATATAGTGTATAGTTGAAATTCTCCTAATTTCATAACATATTTTTTAATGTAGTTATTCTAAATATTTATGATTTTTTTAAAAATTATATTCTCTTAAATTTAAATATCTATAAATTATATCATCTTAAATTTAAATATTAACAATTGTAAAATTTCTAATGCCATTATGAACCAAAATTATTATTTTCTTTCAGTAATTAGCGTTTAAGCTTGTTTTCTTGCTAGTTATCATTCTTTAATTTGTTTAATAACTATTATTTCCATAGCTTATTTTAATTAGTATCTTTTATTTCATTTGGTAAGTTAATACTTATCTTGCTTTCTTTGGTTCATTAACAATTTCAATAGTCATTAAATATCCTACTTATTCAAAAACATTTTAAGATTGTCAGAGACAGAACCGTCAAAGATGTTCACTCTGTTAAAGTGTCGAAAAATTATAAATACTTTTGGGTTTAAACTTTACTCGTAATAAAGGGCGGGACAGTGACCTACTGACCTTTATAACAGTTGAGAAAGTTCTGCAGAGAGATATCGTGAACGGATTGAGTTCAAGTATTAACCATTACTTTTCACAACATGCGCTAGCGTTTTATACGAATTATTTTCGAAGAATTGTACCTTCTGCTTCGAAATTTTTACGTCAGATATATGTACTTTTAATCTTTTGTTTTTATAAAAAGAAAGAAAACTTTTTTTCGGGAATATGCAAAATAAAATGCTCAAAACCTGGTGCAAAACATTTTTCACTGCAGAAAAGCTAACTCGGCAGAGAAAGAGTTTTACAGATATTTTTTACGGTCGAGAAAGTTGTTCAGCCGGAAGGTATCGTGGACTCGAAAAATTAATCATTTCTATTCTCTTAATTACTATTGCTTTTACAAATTATTTTATGAAAATTGTACATTTTACTCCGAAATCTTTACTGTAAATTTAAGTACCTTTATTCACTTGTTTTTAAAATGAATTTGAATTAATGTATTTGTAAATTACTTAAGAAAAATTATACTTTTTACTCCGAAATCTTTACTCTTCGTGTACATAACGTTTTTTATGCTAAATAAATCTTGGCAATGAAACAGTTGTGCTAACACATAGTTGGGCCAAATTTGTTATGCTGGAAGGTAACACGAACGTATTTGAGCATCCAAAAAATTAATAATTTCTTTTCTCATAAATACTAATGCTTTTATGAATTACTTTATGAAAATTGTACATTTTACTTCCAAATCTTTACTCTAAATTTAAGTTCAGTTACTCATTAATTTTTTTTAATGAATTTGAATCATCGAATTTGTGAATTGCTTTAAAAAAATTATATATTTATCTTCGAAATTTTTTCTCTTTATGTACCTTTTTTTATGCAAAATAAATATTAGTGATGTAACAGTTGTGATAATACTTTTTTCCTTCTTTGAAAAAAATGAATCGTTCTTTTGAAAGTATGCTTGGTTCAAATGTGTTAAAAATTGGTAAATATGTTCAAGAAGATTTTCTTGACCCATTCATGTAGTTATTATAGAAATGTATAATGCTTTGTGCAATGTTAATCAACAGTTTAGCGTAATTGGAATTCAGATAGCTACCATTTTATAAAACGAGAAAGAAATATTATGCATGTTTATATTATCACGATTAACACTTCAAGAGGTATTAGTTGAAATCCTTGATATTGTTTGCGAACTAGCATTTTGATGTGCTGGTGAATAAGAATGAAAAAAAATTAGCTTGAACGTGTTAGAAATTCATGAGACCAAATTCAAATTTTCAATGAGTTTATATCAAAAATGTTGATGAATAAATTAATTTTTATGTTAAAAATTTCTCTAAATTCAACGCATATTTCCGCATATTTAAAATTGTTGGTTGAAAATCACTATTTTAAAAAAAACTCTTCGTTTTATAAATTAAATTTAATATGATTTTTTCTAACACTACATAAACTTGATTTAAAATTAGATACAAATATTTGTTTGTAATAAATGTTACGCTCAACATAAATTATAAATATAAATCTTTTTCTAACTATATTTCAAAGCAAATTTGATATGGAAGAAACAAAGTAGGTAAGCATGCCCCAAGGTTTCTGGTGCGAAACAAATTTCTGGACAGTGACCTACTGACATTTAAAACCTTAGAGAAAATTCTGCAGAGAGATATCTTAAACGTATTTGAATTCCCAAGGAATTAACTATTACTTTTTCCAATAAGCGCTAGTGTTTTATACGGATTATTTTTGAAGAATTGTACTTTCCACGTCGAAATTTTTACGCCAGATATAGGTACTTTTAATCATTTGTTTTTATAAAAAAAAGGGGGGGGGAACGAACTTTCGGGATTATGCAAAATAAAATGTTCGAAGCATGGTGCAAATTATTTTTCACTGCGGGACTGCTAACTGAGCAGAGAAACAGTTTTACAGATATTTTCACCGTCGATGAAGTTGCTCTGCAGGAAGGTATCGCTGTCGTATTTGAGTTCCAAAGAAATTATCATTACTTTTCTCATAAGCACTAATGTTTTTATGAAAATTGTCCTTTTTACTTCAAAATCTTTACTCTAAATTTAAGTACCTTTACTCATTATTTTTTAAATGAATTTGAATAGATGGATTTGAATTACTTTATAAAAATTATACTTTTTGCAATTTTCACCGTCGAGAACATGGAACTTCGGCGAAATAAAAAAATTATACATTACTAAAAATTATACATTTTACTTCGGAAACTTTACTCTTCATGTATCTTTTTTATGCAAAATAAATCTTAGTGATGAAACAGTCGTGCTAACACTTTTTTCTTCTTTGAAAAAAAAGGAATCGTTCTTTTAATAGTATGCTCGGCTCAAATGTGTTAAAATTTGGAAAATAATTTCTAGTACATAGATTTTCTTGAATGAAGGGAAATAAAATGAATCCGAAAGTAAAAATTATTTTGTAATAAATACTTTAAAAAAAGCATTCATGTAGTTACTATGTAAGTACATAGCGATTTGTGCAATGTTAAACAACAGGTTGGTAATAATTGAAATTTAAATAGTTACCACTTTATAAAACGAGAAAAATTATTAAAATTTTTTATTTCATTGCAACTCTAATCTTATCACTTCTTCATAGACTCATTTTACTAATATTTGCTAGCATTTAAATCTGCTGGTAAATGTAAAAGTAAATAAATAATTTGAATATTAGGTTTACCATGATACCTGCCAACTTTCACGCATTTGGAGTAAAATTTTATATTTAAAGTGGTAGTAAATATATACTATTTTTTCTTTTTTAAACTTAACTTTTAAATGATTTTGATCACCGCTATTCTTTAAAAAAATAGTATATATAGTAATATGCGTTCCTATCATGGTTGTTTGCTTAAGCTTTTTCAAATACAACGAAATTTTTTGCTTAAAATTAAAATTTCATTCCCATTTTAATACCACTGGGGAAAATCATATTAGAAGGGATTAAAAGTTGGCAGGTATGTACTATGAGACAAAATTCAAGTATTTCCACGAGTTTATATAAAAATGAGGTTAAATAAATTCATTTTATATTTTAAAATTTCTTTATATTTAAAATTGTGAACAGCAGATCCTTCATACCTCAGTGAAATCAGAAAACTTAATAAACAGATTAAAAAACAAAGTAAGAAATACAATAATCAACTCTGGCAAAACAAAGTCGCCTCCCTCTGTACCAATGATAACTCAGTCTGGAAAATGGCAAAATTATTTAAAACAGCACCGCAAATAAAGAGACCAATCAACGGACCAACTGGCACAACATACTCAATAGAAGAAAAAGTAGAAATATTTGCAGATTCCCTTCAAAACCAATTTTCGCCAAATTCAAACTCAGATCTAAATCAACATAATTCAATCACCGAAAAAGTAAACAACTTCCATGAAGATCATCCTATACCAGAAACAATAGAACCTACAAACAACGAAGAAATCTGTAATATCATCCGAAACCTGAAAAACAATAAAGCTCCAGGTGAAGACGGAATCAAAAATATCATGATAAAACTGCTACCACCAACCTATATTCAGAAGATCACACATATCATCAATAGCTGCCTTGCATTAAATCACTGTTCCAGCATTTATAGTCTACATCAATAATCCAAAGCATCAATAGCATCAAACACTTTACCAATACTGAAATCCTGACATGTTACTTCACGTTGACAATCAAACCACAGCCATCCACAGTTTAACAGCAAGTTGCTCTTATTATTTTCATTTTCTTTCAGTTATGCAAGCAAGGTGCTTGTCTCCCAGTAACAGCCACCCCATAGACTGCTGAACTCAAACTGTCTTTTATTTTAACTTTTTTTTTACTTCATGATATATGGGATAGGGGCCTTCTGCGCGGCCAGGTGCCCAATTTGTATAAATAAAGAAGAAAAGAAGCATTAAATCACTTTCTCAAAGATAGCATCGGAATCATCCATTCTCTCAAACGCATCATCTGAATCAACTCAGTGGACGAATCATCGATCATTGTACATAACATCAACCTTCCAATTCACTCAGAACAACATCAACTGAGTATCATCCAACAGTGTTTCCCGACTAACTGAAAAAAGCAAACTCTGAACTCTAAATAGAACTTTAAAATGATTCAATAATTTCCTTAAAAATTCTGAAAGTAATAGCATAAAACCATAGTAATATAACCATGTAAAAGAAAACTACAACCTTAAACAACAAACAAAGCATGCAATATCTTTAATGTAAAAATTTTTTATTATGTTATTATCTTTTCTTTTCTTTTTTCTTTTCTTGCTACCATAATGTTGCAAAAACCAAAATGTTTTTACACACTGTACATATTTTATGATGAATGGGTTAGGGGCCGCTACGCGGCCCAGGCACCCAGTTTAATTTTAATAAAAGCAAAAGCAAAAAAGCATTAAATCACTACCCTCAAATCTGGAAAAATTCATCAGTTATTCTATTTCTCAAGAAAAACAAAAATCCAAGTTGCCCTGGTAGTTACAGACCAATCAGCCTACTAAATATAATTGGAAAAATCTATGAAAAAATAATTTACAACAGAATCAAGCCACTTTTAACAGCCCTTCCCGATGAACAATATGGATTCCGACAAAAACTAAATACAACCAAACAGCTACTTCGAATAATAGACTACGCCGGAAGAGCAATAGTAAACAAAGAAACAATAGTTTTCCTAATGATCGACATCTCAAAAGCATTTGACAAAGTATGGCACACCGGTACAATATTCAAACTAATGCAACTAAATTTTCCTCCTGGACTCATCAAACTCCTATCCTGTTATCTCTCAAACCGAACATTTCAAGTGACTATCCAAAACTGTATCTCATCAAAAAGAAACATCTTAGCCGGAGTACCTCAGGGCAGCATACTTGGACCAATTTTATATATACTTTACACCTATGATTTCCCTATAAATAAAGCAGATTACAATAGCATTACAGCCTTCTACGCAGATGATACTGGTATAATAATCAAATCTAGAAATCCAAACTTAGCTCTAATAGAACTACAAGAACAAATAGATGAAATAGAAGACTGGTGTAGAAAATGGAAAATAGCCGTAAATTCCGACAAATCACAAATCCTCATCATACAAAAAAGAAGAATTAAAATTTCACCTCAATGCAAACCGAAACTGTTCAACATTCAAATTCCAATAGTTAAGAGAGCAAAGTACCTTGGACTCATAATTAATAGCAAACTCACTTGGAGCGACCATATTAAAAATATAATAGACAAAGCAAATGCAGCAGTTAATATCATCCAACCTCTCATCTATAACCAAAATGCCTCACTAAAAATCAGAAAATTACTATACACCTCTATGATCCGACCTATACTTACATATGCTTCACCTGCCTGAACTACTATACCCGAATACCTAATGAAAAAGCTCAACCAATGTCAAAATAAAATGCTCAGAAAAATCACTCGTGCCAGATGGTTCATACGTAATTCAAATATTCATAAAGATCTCAAAATTCCGTTTCTATCCGAATATATATATAAATTAAATGCAGACTTCTACGATAAAGCCATAAAATGCAGCACAGCCAACTTCAATCAGATTTTTAACTTCGAGAACTATAAAAAAGACGAAAAACTAAGACCAATAGCCGCTCATTTCACCTCCGACTCCTCATACAACAACTATCAGCATAAGTAATAGTCATCAATTCCAGCATCTATAGTCTACATCAATAATCCAAAGCATCAAACACTTTACCAATACTGAAATCCTGACTTATGTTACTTCACGTTGACAATCAAACCACAGCCATCCACAGTTTAACAGCAAGTTGCTCTTATTATTTTCATTTTCTTTCAGTTATACAAGCAAGGTGCTTGTCTCCCAGTAACAGCCACCCCATAGACTGCTGAACTCAAACTGTCTTTTATTTTAACTTTTTTTTTACTTCATGATATATGGGAATTTTCTGCGCGGCCCAGGTACCCAATTTGTATAAATAAAGAAAGAATTTAAAATTGTATTAAAATTAATCAATGCTTAAAATGTGATATATTAGTTAATTGCATTTCATTTAAAATTATTATTACTTAAACGACGTTTGAAGCTGAGGTTCCTTAACTATGCAGCACAAAATAGAAACCAGAGCTCTGCAAAAGTTGGTCATGCTAAAAATTAAAAATGTTTCAACACCGTAAACTCTTTATTACATCAGTTTGCATAGATGGACTTTAGCTTCTAAAAGCAATCTATAACAAAATTTGAAAATTTACCCAAACTGAAGCATTATTGGACATTTAAGCTTTCTGAGGATTCTAGTAGATACAAAACGAGGAAGTCTTTTGGGTAAAATTTCACATAAGCATAATTCACATAAGATTTCGAAAAATGACTCTAAATTCATGCTCTCGAAAACGGAAATATTTTTAAATTTTATATAATTCAGTTATTCTGAAAATAATTTGACTGAATACCTCTGCGATCTGTATGAACCTTTTAAATACATATTTAAAAATAATACAGTCAATTATGTGCAAGTTTGTGTATGTGTACCTTGATACGTATTTTATGAGTGTGTAGTAGTCAAGTGAAATCTCATTGCATTATGAGTATTTAATTTTATAACTGTTTAGATAATCTTTTTATGAATATTTTAATAAATTGTTTTATATTATGGTATATGCATGCATTTAATAACTTTCCCTTAATTTTAAAATTTTATCCCCAAGAAATAAATATTTTTTTTATAATTAATATTAGATTATTTTCAATAATTACATATTTATTTTCTATGGTTTGCATAATTAAAACAGTTTTGAAACTGATGTTTAAGGCAGTAATTCAATGAACTTAGGTCAAACTTCTTGCTTTTTAAAATTTATTAATTTTTTTAAAAAATTATTACTAACTCTTTTTACTGGGAGTACTTTTTCAAATTATTTTATCTAATATCAGCACTATAGCATTTAAAATACACAATACAGTATTGTTATACAATTTTAAAACTCTAAAAATAATGTGGTTACTAATTATTAAGATATAAAATGTTTTTGCAATATTCTTTTATACATCAGTTGTGAAGAGGTTAAAAAAAATACGAAGTATCGAATTTCTCAACCCTTTGCACTCGAAGTCCTTTAATCAGTTAAAAAAATTGCCGCAACCACTAACATTTTAAAAGATTTTTTACAAGCTTACCTTGTAATATCCGGAGATCACTGAAGTATTTATTGTTTATTTATTGAAATTACATACATTTGCTGACTTGTGTGCTCAATATAGGCTTATAAGTCATTGTCAAGTAGAAAATACAGATAGAACAATTCAGAGAAAGACATCACAAAGAATACATCCAGGGTTACGGCGGGATTCGAACCCGCTACCTCCACGCTTAACAGAGCGTTTTGACCGGCAATACCACTCGGCGAGGGAGGCCCCTCACTGAAGTAAGTTGTAACTACATATAAAGATGAAAAATATTTCACAATTAGAGTGGTGGGTAATTTACAGATCACAGTGGTGACTGACAGTCCCCTCTTGAGTGAAAAAGGGTTAACTTAGTCTAATAGTTTAAATTTAAAAGATAAACCACTTTTTACCGCTCAGGTAAAACATAGACTGCATAAAAATGGTAGTCGAGGATACCATATTTGTCACATTTTTCTTTGCTTCATGTTTCCCACTTGAAAAAAGATTGTAATAATCTTTGATACCACAGATAAAGCAGAAGAACTTCAAAAAGAAACTGAAGTATAGATTAAAGTCAATTAAAAACGGAAACTAGAAATAATGTCATTTTTACTCATGCAAAATTAGTATCGGAAAAAAAAATGAGAGCAGGAAAATTAGTACCTGTTTATTTATTTAATAACGCTTTAAGCAAAATAACATTCCATAAATGTTACCATCCTATAGAATGATTTCAAAATTACTAATCTTGAAACTAAAAAAAAATAATAATAACTTCCTCTTTTCATTTTGGTCGATCTGAAGTTTGCGTGGGTAAAAATGACATTTCTTAAAGTTCCAAGCATGATTCTTTTAATTGTGCCATCAGTTTTGTCATGCAAAATCTTCGAAATCATTTCCTGCTAAGAGAAAGATAGCTGACATACAGTTAGCATAGAAGAATTTCCATATTTTTGTTCAAACCCGGAGAGTTTTACTTGGAAATATTTACTTATCGGCTGAATTTCAAAGTTAGCAAATTTATTTTAGGTAGCAAAATAAAATACGTATTTAGTGAATGTTGAATTGTTTAGTTTGATTTCTTAAATTTTCGATGTATTTTGATTAGTAATCAAGCTACAAAATTTTTCAAGTTAATTTTCTGAATTATAATAGATATTAAGTAATAGCTAGCATCAGAAAGCCGCCACGAGCATAAGGTTCTTAAGGGGATTGAAAATCATAACTTATTAGAAAAGAAGTACTGCAATGTTTTGTTGATAATGAAAGGGTTAAAAAGCTGACGAAAATACTATTTCAGTTTTACAAGTTCAAGCTATAATTATACTTATTCTTTCTTTATAGAATTTTGGTCATCCAGTTACAAAAAATAAAAACCGTTTTTGTATAACTGACAAAATCACATTGGTGGTACCCGATATTTTTGGTTAAAATAATTTTTGACATATTATGCTCCGATTTATAAGAAAAAGTTTTCTAAGGGTATCAGGTCTTATGTTTTTTGTGTATGAGTCTTGGTTTAGTAAATTTCCTTTAAATTTATTTCTTTTTTTCATTCCTTAAATTATTTTTAAAATTTGAGCAAAGTTGTAGAAAATTCTACAATTTTTATATCCCTACCACTTAATTAATTTTTTGGCAAAAGAGCAACAGTTGAAATTACAGACGTTATGGCCAGTATTATTAATATTATTATTTTAGAAATTTCCTTCTTACCCTTAAATATAATTAACGAATCAAACATCTTGCAACATCAATCTTTTAACAGCGCAAACTAATTTAAATTTCTATCTATCAATTATGCTTTATTCACTAAACAGCAAATGAACAAAGAAAATTTAATTTTGGAATATTGGGTAAGAAAAATTATTCATCATAAGCATCGAAGAATTTTGATCAAGTATCGCAGAATAATGATCTATAATTGAATTGAATACATTTTAACTAACAAATAATAAACTTTGAAAAAAAAATTCGTTACTTCTAAATCTGATTTTCCCAAAATTTTAAATTCAATTGCACTATGCAAATTTATCGATAAAAACTAAATTTGTTAAACGGCAGACAACCTCGTGGAAACAGCAATTGATTTTGGCTTTATTGGCGCCTAAAAATGGTGGATCTTTTTTCCCTTTTCTCGTTTATGATATTCAGTTTACCACAATTTTGAAAAAAGGGAACTTTTAAACTGAGTTAGTCTGCGGGAAACTTTGGCTTCTGTTAAAATCCAGATGCATATGGATGTTATCGAAGTAAGAACCATGGTAAAGATTTAGATGGGGAAAATTCTCTCCCTTTCTTCCTCATTATCGTAGATTCTTTCCGCTGAAAAGGGATTTCATGAGGAACGAAAATTCGTTAACTTATGCAGAGTCAACGAGCAATGATTGGGGACAAAATCCCTTTTTATTATTGTTCTTCAAGTTCGAAATTTTTTTTCTCAGTTTGGTTTGAATTTCAAAATAACTCTGAGATGCTTATAAAACCAAGTTTTAGCATATATGTATATTGAATCTAAAAAATCAGTAATGTTAGTTATATATTTGGCAAAAATGTATTAGAAGATTTAATTTATTATGATTTAAGCAAACTATAAATACATTTAATCTAAGAACATCTTAATTTACATTTAAATTATTAAATTTAATTTCATTAAGAAATGAGCATAATGTGAACTAATTTTAGCATATATGTATGAATTGTTAAGATTGAAAAATCCAAATGATATTTAAACTTGTTACTTAACGACCTTTTAAGGACCCGATGCAATTTGAAAGGACTTATAGAAGGCTATATTTATTATGAATATTCTAAGAAATTAAAGATAATCCAGATGCATTAGAATACATTAATTTAAAGATTTAATTTTAAATTGTAATGAACATTTTTTAATATTAAAATGGTAGGTTTAGAGAAGAAAATTTTAACAAAGTTCAAGCTTTTTTAAATAAATATATTTTCCTTCGCACATATTGGATTAATATCTAACCCGCACATTTATACAAGATGGGTTGGTTGGTTGTCATGTTATGGACGTGAAAAATAAATCAATAAGACACTATATACGACCGAAAGTTCTATACGCTGGTTCAGCTATATCAAGGTAAATGTCAGAATAAAGATCTTGCGGACACTTGGACACTTACTAATCTGTTGTGAGATGACCAAAATAGCAAGACAGAAGAAGAGATGTTCAGGTGACAGTTCTGAATATTCAGAAAAAGGTGTTGTCAGAGCATCAGAATGGCTTTATATTTTATTTTATAACCGTCATTGAACACCCAACCTATTCTTGGGTTTACGACCACTAATGTTCAACTAAGTAGCCTTATAATTTTGAATCTAATCCAGAAGACATGGGAACTTCTGGATAAAGAAGAAATTCGCCTTTGTGTAGGACTTTTTGATGGAACTAAACCACATTAGCGTTACATGAAGAGGGAGACTACGAGAAACTCCCTCGGTTTGCCTGACGGCAAGGGGACTCTAACCCATGATCCGCCTACCGCTAAGGATATTTCAAGTCAGCACTGTGGTCGGATCAAACTGGATGTGGAATTCGTATCGGCAGCCTTCGCCGGGATTCGAATTCGGTTCACCACATTGGAAGACGAAAGCTCTATCCCCTAAGTCAGTGTTTCCCAAAGTGTGGTACGCGTACCCCCAGGGGTTCGGGAACAGTTTAGCGGGGGTACGCGCTAATCTTGCAACATATGAAAATTTCAAAAAGTTTTATTTAAAAACAAAACTAGCCATGAAAATTTATGATTACGTATTTTTCTATTGGCTATTTTTTGCAGAGTTAACAGTTAATATTTAGTGGTGTCAACAGTCAGTTGTGATTTTTAACTTCTGTGCATTTTTTATAGTAAAAAATACATTAATTTTTTTTATATGGGGTACACAGCGTTACGTAAAATTTAGAAAGGGTACACAAAATTCCTAAGTTTGTGAAACACTGCCCTAAGTCATCACGGCTCCCTCAGAAAGATTCGACTTCTCATGGATCCTCTTGGTCTGGTGATCACATTCGACCTATGCGGCTTCGAAGACCCTTTTAGTAGCAGCTCTACTGCCTGCCGCATCTGCAGATGGGTCTTAAAGACATATATCGTGATAGTAATATATTAATTTTAGGATTTAATCTAAGATTTTTAGACTGTCTTGAAAAGGACCTACAGGTTTTAAAGATAATAAACTGGAGAACCTTGTCTAAGGGAAGAATGTCTTGGCATAGGCTTGTTGAGAAGGCCAAGGCCCATCCTAGGCTGTCGTGCTAATGAGAAGAAGATTAGATTAATTTAAACTAGAAATTTAAAAGTAAATTAGCGACATGTTTGAAGACAACCCTATCAACTAAACTGAAAATTAATCATTTCATTGTTACTAAATAATAAAAATTTGCCCAGTTTTAATTTATATGTGGCTCATTCCAAGTCGGCCAATGGCCATTTCCGTTATATCACGAATTTTTATGAAAACATTTTGTCGAAAAGTTTTCGGTGAAGAATGGCTAAAATATTTTTTCAGAATTTTTGGACTATCACTACCTTTATGAAATTTGGCGCATTAGAAAAAGGGCGTAACTACTGATGGTGGCTTGCATGTTAAAAATGTCTTTTTTTTATGAGCTAATTTTTTTTAAATTTTGGTTTCACTAAAAAGAAAAAAGTTAACATTGTGTAATTAAGCTATTAAAAGGCTGAAAATATAAATTTGATGCTTTAAAAAATTTTATTGAAATTATTTTTTGGAGATAAAAAAAAAAATCCAGAATTTTTTTTTTGTCATTAAAAAAAGGAATTTTTAGCTCAAATGTTTCAAGATTTTTCATAACGTAAAAGCAATATTTTGTTACTCCATTTTTTTTCTCTCAATGTTAAATGCGTTGTCTTTCAATGTTAAATGTTATTGAATTTAAAAAAAAAATCAAAAAGTGTTTTGTGTTTCTTAGCATTAAGAAAACAAACATGACTGCAACGAGGAATTTTTTATTTGGGTCGAATTTACTTGGAATAAGCCATTTTTAGCATTTATAGAAAATGGATAATAGTTATCAAATTAATTTAAATTATTCGTTTACTATAACTACACTGACAATGTCAGTATACGGCCATCTTAATAGGTCTCTGCTTATTATTTTAAATATATGGAAATGACTTTTTATTTATTTTTCTTAACAATACTATTAGGATTTTGTTTTTAATATTTCTGTAGGTTTTTCAAAAACTAAAATTAAGCGCATTCACTAAAAGCAAAACGATTCTTCGCAACCTGAGAAAAATGCTTCCATCAACAAATGATTAAAAAAATTCTTCAAGCAAATGTTTGAAGAAAAAAAATCGCTTGCAATGTAAATACTCAGGCATTTTAAAAGAAAGAACATAGTTGTAATGCATTTATTGCCATTCCTCAGAAACTAAATGTCCAATAAAAACCAAGACTACCATTTCGAATAACTTCCGCAAACCACCTCATTCCTTTTGCACTCAATTGCTGCAATTGTTGCGGCTTGCCTTATAGCGCGTGGTGTCCGTTACGGTACTTAGTCCCCGTTACGCTCCACGGCGACCACATCGCCAACTATGGCCCAAACTTCTTGCTCATAAACGATAAGAAAAGATCTATTTACTGTCTTCTTTATTGGGCCCAGGAGATTCTCTTAAAGACTTGTGGGGAACAGAAAGAACGCCAACCCCTCGCCAAATGTATGGTTTTTAAAATCCGTGATTTTCTGTGTCTGTTCCCAGAGTGCCTGTTATTTATGTACCGATGCTCGAGTTGAATTGTTTAAGTAATTTGTTGCGCCCGAGATTTTTTACCCTATTAAGGGGATTGTTTAGAGAGTTAAATGAAGGTGGAAAGAATATATTTTAAGTTATAGGTGGAAAAGTAATTTCGGAAAAAGTTTTTAGATTGTGTTTATAAAAAAAAGCAATTGTTACTGACAAGCTGTTTTAAAAGTGACTCAATGAAGTGTTATTTCTCAATGTTCACACCAATTTAATCCATCTGAATTTATCAAAATCAATTAAAATTCTTTGAATCATTTGGTAATAAATAAAATAAATATACTATGAGGCAAGAGACAGCATCACGATAAAATAATCACTTTTACTTTTCTAATATAACTTAGCCAACTTGAGGCAAACATATCATTGCAGAAAACTAAATAAAATTTTGTTTAAAAATATCAAAGATATGCACTCAAGAATAGCTTTAAAATGATTAGCCATATACAACGGTTACGGTGATATAATTTCAATATCTTAAAATGGCAACAGCTTCTTTTTTTTGAAAAAAATTATCTTCACAGTAAAAATTCATATGAAACATAGAAGGAATTACGTTTTCAGGAGAAAAAATGGAGGCGCTTGCCGGAGATAAAGAAAATATTTTTTTATAAATTCATTAATTATTCGCATACAGTACTGAACGCTCTCTAACGACAATGGAAAAAAAGAAGGTACAGTGTTTTGGATGCTGTGTCTTGCTCTTTGACTTAGACAGCATGCCCTACTAAGTGAAACAACCAACAAGGCGAATTCATAAAGGTCTATACCCTGAAAGTACATATAACCACGGATGCAAGGTGTACCCGAGTTGCCACAGAAATAACATTGAGAACAAACTTTTTTAATATTGCATGAGATTTTCGCTCTCAGCTTACCTGAACAAAGTAAATGTCACAGACGCGTTGCACATCTGATTAACCCTAGAAGGAATAATCTACTGCTAGGCCAATTTTAACTTCCTCTCAGTCTACTTAACTGGGCAAAATGCCTAAGATGCATTCTGTATTCGATCTGCCAAGGAAACAATCGGCTACGGCTATGTTTTCTTTCAGCTTTTATTATTAGTGCTATAAAAATGTCTTACTAACTCCATTATAAGTTTGCTATTACGAGGATCACGTTCCGTTTAGAAAAAAAAAAAAATGTTGAAATTTAAAACTTCTATCACTGCAGCCGTAACTGTCAAATCTGTATAATCGTTTCTGATACTTTTTTGAGTTCATATCTTATAATAACTTTGTTATACAAAATTATTTTCCGTTTTTTCGAACGGTGAATTCGTCAGATGATCATGGCTCGGAAAAATTATTTTTATAACCAAACTTTACAACCTTGTGTTAATTTGTGTATGTGGGCCAGACCAAAACGATTTTTTGTTGTTAGAGAACCATTGAGAGATTTTGCATTCTCATGTAGCATCCTTACGTTGGTTCTGCGCAAACTCTGAAAAGAACCGAGGTTGTTTTGTGGTAACCACGCACAGTGGGCCAGCATCCAAGGTTTCGTAGCCAAATTTAGTATTTCGAAAAAATTTGTATTTAGGGGTTTTTATGTGCAGGTAAATTGAATTCATAGTTGAAATTGTGAAATACACTAAAAATACCCCCCCCCCCCAAAAAAATGGCGGCTGAAATATGGTGAGCAAAAATAAAAAAAATAATATAGTGCGTTTAAATAATTAAATACAGCAATGAAAATATAATAATTTTCGTAATTTTATGTTGAAAATGAAAAACAAATTATATTTCCGAAGTAATATTACAAAATAACGCGAAAACATGAAAAAAACAACATAATTTTTGTTTTTTGGTATATTTAGTCCACCTTTGCAATACGGGCAAAATGGGGTAGGTTTTTTCGAAAGAAGAAGCATCAAAGAAGACAACAACAAAAAGTTAAGCTAAAAACCTCGTGGAACTTTTTGGAACTAAGTTTCGAAAGTCATTCAAACATTGTAAAATGTAAAATGATAAGATATAAACAATAAGTTTGTCAAGAGTATTAACTAATCCAACAAATTGAAAAATTGTACTATAATTTCAGACTAATTACTCTGATAAAAATGCAACAGTAAGGTGAAATTCCTATATATATTTCTGAAATATAAATTTAAAAGTTACATTTAAAAAAAAATTAACATATTTTTGATTAAATTGTACTCTCGTCGGTTCAAAAAGTAAATTATAATGTTTGGAATGATTATGAATACTTAATTTGGGATATATTAAAACTGCCTACACATACTTTAGTTGAAAAATTAATTTTTTACTTTTGGCCTAAGATCATGGTCTTCTGGTCCACAGTGCCACGCTGCTTCCAAGTTCTTACTCACATGAGCGAAGGGATGTTAAGTACGAATACTAATAACATCTACTTCTTCGTATCATCTTGTACGTCCATGTTTACCTATATATCCCGAGGAATTACTAGAATAGAATCTCTGAAGAGCTTGCGCAGAAAATACGCGCGCGAACATCTGGAATTCTGCGTGCCTCTCTAGTCTTCTAGTCTAGCCCCATAAACAAATTTAAACGTAAAAATTTTAGAATCTTGTTTTTTATGGAACATACTAAATGTAGTTGATAGCTAATTCAACTAATTTAAGAATGTCTCATTTATTTTCAGACGATGTCTTCCTCACCTCTATTAAATTATTCGTTTCAACATTTCTCTTAAATATAAGCTAACCAGAGTCCTTGGAAAACTAAAATACTGGTAACAAAATTTCTAAAAAGAACATTCGAAAACTCACCTGTTAACCTTTCTAATTATTTAAAAAAAATTTCTCCGATGGCTTTCTGTTCCCAGAATATTAAATTGGAAAGATAAAACAATTAGTTTTCAAATATCAGTTTAGAAATTTTTGTGCCGGTCTTTTTAGTTTGCTGAGGACGCTGGTCACTGGTCAGCTTACGTTAAGATAGAAATATGAGCCAACTATATTTTCCTTTTTACCGCGTAAGCAGTAGCCCTGCATATAGAATATAATATATAGTATGAAAACTTTAAAAGTAAATGACATGTTGAGGCACTATTTTTTAAAAATAAGCAAAATCGTCTGCAAAAAGCACAACAAAGCTGCTATAATGTAAAGTTGTCTAAAGAACGGTCTCAGCTAATTGTACATACTCAAAGTCTCTAATTTTATCCAAATATTATCAGCATTTAAATTACAGACATTTATTTTTATTGTTCTATTATGAGTGAAATAATAAAAAAAAACTAATAATATTTTAAGAAATTTAAAAAATAATCGTATCACATTCAACAAAGTACTCTATAAAAAATAGATTGTCCATTCAGAAATAATTATTTTAGAAATTAAGGAAAATGCCATTAATAGTATGGCGTAGCATGCTTCAATGGATATTTGTAAAACCGTAAGATCTTCTAAAAAATGGATTTTGTTCGATTAAGTCTGCTATATTTTAGCCAACAGGAAACTGAATTAATATATCTCCCTACTTCATCTTTAAACATTAGACTTTTAAGAGACTACCTCTAAAAGAAGTTTCTGTCAAGTTTTTATTTTTTTTTTTCCATTTTAATTTTTTTTTTTTTTCAATTTCTCTCGCTTTCGAAGTTTTTGTTTCAAAAATTACGTTTCAAATTCAAAAGGGAAAGGTCTGAAACAAATACAAAAAAATAATTCAAAAGTTTGTTACAAATTTCGAACCTTATCGAAATTATTTTCTGCTATCCACCCTTCTCAGCGAATTTTATTTATTTTATTTTTTTCTCATTTAAAGTGGACCCATTGCTCTCAGGGGAGTTCTGGGCGTGGGTAGGAAAAGGGGAAGGGACATAGGGGCGTTGGTGTCGAGCAGGAAATGAAGCTGAAATGACGGATGACTTTAAAGATTTAAAATTTTATTTGATCTAGTTTAAAACTTAGTTTTTCTCCTCGTCACCAATTGAACTTAAGAAGTGTCGAGGGACATTTTTTGAGAGAGAGACTCTAAAAAAATTGAATTAAAAAAAATAAATAAAAACTGGATAATTCGTTTTTCTTTCTGACATGTTTTATTCATGCCTTGTTACAAGGATGTCGCACACGAACACGTGTGAGGAAAATGAGTGGCAGCGTTTTTCCATTTTTTTTTTATCCCGTTTCCCGGCTTCAACTTGCTTTTGGAAAAAAATATTAAAAAAATACCTTATTCTGAAATTTGTTGCCTATGAATTATTGGTGTAACGTCGTTAGAACCGAAAAACGAAGTTTAAAAATTGCACTTATTTGCTATTTCAAACAATAGAAAAGAAAATTATTAATAAAAAAATAAAAAAATACTGTGAGATATATTTCAGGAAATGTTAATTTTAAATATAATGCATTTTTCAGGGGGGGGGGAAATGCCAAAAAGGATAAAAACCCATAATAGGGTAATCTAAATATTAATGTCTCTTACTTTTTTTGAATTGTTAATGAACAATTATTATTTTTTTTACATAATATAAACTTCATTCGATGCATATTTGTAAACATTGGGAAAGGTTTGTGAGACCATGCCATGATAAAACAAAAACCTTAGCAAAAAGCGATAAAAAAAACTTAGAAAATTTTTAACTATATATATATATAACGGCAGGCACTGAACTTTTCGTTCTTCGCCATAGATGTTGCCAGAAGTGTTGCTCATTTATCGTTACCCAGTGGGCACCTGTGAACCAAAGTCACGGAGGCGAGCAACGTTACCCACGCCACACGGCCACAAACCCGTTCATAGGGTGGGCCACATTCACTCATCAGAAGACAACACAGAAAGAGAGAAATATCCATGCCCAGAGCTGGATTCGAACCCGCGGCCATCGGCTTCGCAGTCAGACACGCTAATCACTCGGCCACCTGGCCGCCGGCACAATATATATATATATATAAATATATATATATATATATATATATATATATATATATATATATATATATATATATATATATATAAATATATAAATATATATATATATATATATATATATATATATATATATATATATATATATATATATATATATATATATATATATATATATATATATATCAGCTCCATTTGACAACTGAAGAGTGAAATTGACTATAATCATGTTATCATGTATGATGAAACTTGTCATGCTTGAGTTTAGACAAAATATTCTAAGTTTGCTGATTTGTCAATCCATTTTGGACTAGTGTTGCAAAACACTACTTTTTATAGCGATTTCGAAAGTAACGTGGTAAAAAAAAAAAGTGGAATGGCATCCATACGTTGATAAATTTATTATTGCTTAGTCAATATTTTGAAGTTCAATAATTTCAGAACTGATAGAATACTTTCCTATTAGAAATACATTGTGATATAAATACATTTCAAAAATTTAAATCTCACATGCTCTGTTCGCTCGAGAAAGCTGACTTGTTTGAAGAGTGACCTTGTACTCAGTCAAAATACGCCTCATAAGTACTGTACTTAACCAACAAAACTCGAATATTCTATCCCTAACTATAAAAAGGAGTTAATTTCTTATAGCTGCATATGAATTGTTGGAAGCATGGCACTTCCGATGTTCTTTGGAATTCTTATCTGGATTCATCAGGAATACCACACACGTCTAATCATGATGGGAACATCAATGGGTTAATCATTAAATAATTTCACTATTATTTCGATTATACCTAATGTTCGAAAAGTGACCTGGTCCCGCGTCATGATGCAGCACCCGAAAAATATTGTACTTTGCAAACTAGAATATTTCAAAAACCAAAATTTTAAAACTCATGGACTCTATTCGTTTGCGAATGTCGGCATGTACAGAAAGTGACCCTGTACGGAGTCGAAATACGATATCCGATAAGTGTACTTAGCTAGCTAAAATATTTCTAAAAATCAAAGTTTTTAAGATTCGAATATTCTATCCCCTCGCGAATAATAAAAAGGCGTTAATTTCGCACAACTGCATCTGAATCGCCGGACACATGACATGCCCAAAATTACGCAGAATCCTTATCAAGATTCATCAGGAATACCGCACACGGCCAACTTTAAAACATCACCCACATTACCGGCACACAAACGATACCCGTGGGCGCGCTTTGGACCTCAAAAATAAAACACAGCCTCATCCATACCCCCCTTGTGTCGTCCATGTAAATGTCGACTCCATCTCCTTTTTTTTTCTCAACCCCTCTTCACTTATTATCTTATCGCTGCAGTTTTATTACCTAAACTCAAAGTTTAATGGCGCATTTTATTATTATTATTTTTTATTTCTCTTTTGTTTTCTACACCAGTAGCTTTTACAATGAAGAAGGGGAGGGGCGGGCAATAGAATTGCGGAGCACGTAGCCCCCCTCTTACTCCTTATTCTCTTTTCTGAAGGCATTATCCGAGTCTTTTGTCGTCCGGCAAAGTGTGTTGCCACACTCACCCACATAAAAAAGTAATTAAATTATGTCTTTATTTCTCACTCGAAACGGTGTGGATAAATTGCTTAATTAGGAATTGCCGCCCACTTCGCACTTAGTGTTGGTTATCTAAGGGTTAGAAATTTTCTAAATGAGAGTTTTTTTCCGAAATAACGCGGCATATGTTTTGTACTTTTTTTTTTTTTCACATCAAAAAAGTTATTTATTGGGGTGCTTCGCTCGAACTGAACAATTTCGTTTGAATGCGTCACGTAGTGAAACAAATTTTTCCCAACTGTTTTTCTTGTAGAAAATTTATTTATTTATCCCAATATGCGTTCGTTTAGTCCACTCCGGCTATCTTTAATCCATTCTAGACATTTGTTGCGAAAACACAACATTTTGTAGCAATGTAAAAAGTGCCTTTTTGAACGAATATGATAATAGTTTGAGATGTAGACAAATATTATAATTTCTTGTATTGTCTACTGCCTTAGATTTAAAATATCTCTGTCACTTAAGTTTAGTTAAAGGTACATTATTAATGCATAATTAAGATTCATTTGATTAAGATCCATTCTTATCATTTCGAGAAAAAACTTCTTAAAAAGTTGTCGCTTAACACATTAGAGCCACTTAGCAGGTAATCGTGCCAGTTTCTTAATCCAAAAACATAAAAACTGGTAACACAATTCTGTCATTCTTAATTTTTATCTTAGGCAAACGAAACTTGTCTCTCCACAATTGTATTTAACACGTTCACGCCGGCGTGACCTACCGGTGGCTCACGCTAGATTGTCTCATCGGGCGGCGCATTGGAGTAAAAACTGGTAACAAATAAATTTCATTTTTTTAATTTTTTTCCGGAAATAATAAAAATCCATAACTACCAATTGTTTTCAACGGATGCAATTTTTATATTGTAATTTTTATTTAAAAAAAAAACCAAAATTGTTATTAACGTAAGAAAATTCCCGCTTAATTGAAACTTAAATGAACTACCAATCTTTTTGTAATAGCACATTTTATATTATTGAAATATATATTGACCGTCGATAACGGGTTAATGGTTTAGAATGAGAGGCCCTCTTTGAAATAAAAAGTTGTAAATCAAGCCTATCATTATTAGACTTGGCAAAAAGAAACGCTCCAACCACCGCCTTCTATAACTGAAAGCCTCCACACCGTTTTTAATAGGTAGCCCACTATGAAGATAAGCAAAAGCTCCTTTAATAGAAAATCTTGTAAAAATAAGAAAGTGGTAGCAAATATATGTCTAAAAATATGTTTAATTTGCGAATATGATTGGTTTGTCTTTTTAACTTGTCAACGACCACATATTCAATTCTCAAATACATATGATAAATTTCAGTGTTTAGGTTCATGCGCACAAGTGGTTCACTTTTTAAATAGTTTGCGCAGACTACTTATAAAAAACCATGTGGAGGCTTCAATACTGATTTTATGTAAGCGAACAATCTTTTATCAACCAAATGTTTTGGAAGATTTCTGCATGGCAAAACTGCTGTTGATATATCATCCTTGAAGCTAATAGAAATTATGCCTTTTTTTACCCAATGCAAAATTCAGAGAGACCAAAATGAGGGAGGAAAGTTTTTAATATTTTTTAGCTTTAATACCAGCAATTTTAAAAACATGATGTAGGATTGCGATATTTATTTAACAATGTTTTTTTTATTATAGTGGTATTAAACTCTTTTAGCTCTCACCGTTTATTTTGGTCAAGGTAAATTTTACATGGGTAAAAGGAGATGAACTCTAAAAGCTTCAAGCTTAACGTTTGAAATCATGCCAACAATTTTGTCGCGTAAAATCTTCAAAAATATCTGTTGCTGAAAGAAAGATTGTTTACAGAGAAATAGTATAGAAATGCTTCCATATTTTTTTCCATATTTCTTTACAAAAGTAAGGTAAAAATAAAAAAGACGTGCATGAATATTTAAATAAGATTAAAGTTACTTTGATTTAAAACAATAATTTAACGATGAATAGAGAATCATGTATAATATAAACTTCTTCCTTTTCTTCTTTATTGACTCGACAGCTTTTTATGAGCCAAAGCCTTCTTTAGAATCTTTTTCAACTCTTGCTCTTTTGCTCATTCTTGTTGCGAGCTTATAAAATTAAAGAATTCGGATATTAAGGAGGATAGGTCCATTCACTGAGTGACAACTCTACTCTGAAAATTTTTTTGCATACTCTGTTTTGAAGAGTTTGTCAACTCTGTTCTAAAGAGTTAAATGTGAACTCTGTTCTGAAGAGTTGTTGGCACGGATGCAAATTTTTAAAGCGAAATATTTTTACCACATAAATTTTAATTTTACAAATCAATCTCAATCCCATAAATGTTTTAGCATAACATAACTGAAAAAAATATCTTTGTGCAGGGTTAAGTGATCTGCCTATTTTAACGATTACTATTTGGTTTTGTCGTTGTTTAAAAAAAAAACGTTTATTTTTTACTCTATTTTCCCAATATTTAGAAGCGAACCCTTCGTTAGTTGTACTGGTTTAGGTCCTATAAATTTCTTCCGCAGACAAAGTATCCTTTTGCTCTCAGCTTAAGGTTTATTTAAGTAATTATAAATATGCCTGCTACATATTCGGAAGAGATATAAAAAAAAAATAATGGCAGTAAACAATATTCCACTCCTGCCTTATTCCGGAGAAGTAAAATATTCGTAGCTACCACGACTTATTAGTAGTCTAACCCATTCTTTTGCATAGCTGCCAACTCTTCCGGTTTTCCCGGAAGATTTTATTTTCATATTTAAATTGCTAGCAAAACTCATGATATTTCACTAAACTTTGTGAATTATAATAATAATTATAAATGAGTTTGACCACCACTACATATAAATAATTACAACAAATATATAAAAAGCACATTTGTCCTCATGATAACGAATTTCAACCTGGTTAAAATATAAATATCTTTTTGAGTAAAACTCTTTTTCGGTAATTGTTTTACTACCACTTGGAAAATCCATTCTCGAAAAGAATGAATGTTGGCAGGTATGCTTTTGTAAAAAAAAAAAAATTCAAAAGTTAATATATACGTTATATTCAAGGGAAAAAAAGGTAAAAATAAAATTATCTTTATTCAGTATTTTATTTCTTATTTATGAGTAGATGCAATGTTAATTACTGTAAAAAATTCAAAAGTTAATATATACGTTATATTCAAGGGAAAAAAAGGTAAAAATAAAATAATCTTTATTCAGTATTTTATTTCTTATTTATGAGTAGATGCAATGTTAATTACTGTAAAGTTAATTCAAAAGTTAATATATACGTTATATTCAAGGGAAAAAAAGGTAAAAATAAAATAATCTTTATTCAGTATTTTATTTCTTATTTATGAGTAGATGCAATGTTAATTACTGTAAAAAATTCAAAAGTTAATATATACGTTATATTCAAGGGAAAAAAAGGTAAAAATAAAATAATCTTTATTCAGTATTTTATTTCTTATTTATGAGTAGATGCAATGTTAATTACTGTAAAAAATTCAAAAGTTAATATATACGTTATATTCAAGGGAAAAAAAGGGAAAAATAAAATAATCTTTATTCAGTATTTTATTTCTCTTATTTATGAGTAGATGCAATGATAATTACTGTAAAAAAAATTCTTTGAGAATTTTATTTAGAAGGCTATCAACTATGTTCTAAACTTAAAAGTTAATAGTTAGAACTACTACTATAGTTAATATTTAGAACATATACTACTGAGTTAGGGATCAATATCGTTAAAAAGACAAATTTTTAAACATCACCACACTTGTCTTTGCTAAGAAACCTGCATAAAAAAATAAAATTCTAATTTTTTTTTTCTCTCTTAGCCTGTAGTTTAAAATATCTGTGCCATAATCATAAAGACTCATGAAAAATTGTAGACAATTATTTTAAAAACAACATAAGATATCGTGTTTAATGTGATGTAAAAATATGGAGAAAAAAAAATCTGATTTTGAGATAAACATACTTAAGGACAAAATCATTAATCTATCGATATTTATCATCTTCCACAAAAACTGCTATAACTTTGTAAATATTAAGAGTAGAAACAAAAGTAAAATATTTTTAGAAAGCTAAGAGTACAGGAATTCTGAATTTGTGATAAACTCAGTTTCAAATTTTTTTGTTGTCTAAAATCATGTTTTGCACTGTTTGACAATCATGTTGATTTGGCGTGCACATTAGTTTACTATAGAATTTTAAATTCTCAGAATATAAAAGAGCAACCCATATCAGCCCCAAAAAATTTATGGAATGATATTCAGGCAACTCAAAAAGATTAAAAACTGGTAACAGAACATCACCGTTTTTACCTTTTTCATTTTGGCAAAAATAAATTCTCTTTGACTACCCATGATACGTTTAAACACATTGTTAAAACGTTTAAACATATTGTTAAAACGTTGTTAAAACGTTTTAAACATATACATTTGCTCATATTTATTGCACTTGCATATGCAATCATGTTTGCTCCTTAGAAAACGGCTAATAAGTCCTTGCCAAGTTGAAGAACATATAATACAAATTTCAGGAAGGGATGGCAAAGATACAACCAGGGCAACAGCAGGATTCGAACCTACTACTTCTACACTATGGAATGTTTGCCTACCAGTCCACTCTTTGGGATTTTTCAGATTTTCTTTTACAATTAATGTGTTGAAACATTTATGCATTAAAACTTGATTCTTGTTTTAAAAAAATTGATATAAAATCGTTATAACTACCGTATTCTTTAACACTAATAATACCAGAACGGGTCAAATGACCCATTTTGAACTTTTGCATTGAAAATGCACGTATCATCTTATTACTTCTGCAAATTTGACTTTATGACTTTTTATTGCTAATTAATCTACAGTTCTAATACTACTTTTATATATTTTTTGTTTTATTCATGTTGAGTAATACCTTTCGTATACCATTGTCTACCACATCGGGTCATTTGACCCTGAGAAATTTTTTTATTTTATAAGCTTATCGATACATATTGCTTATCTAATTGTAGCAGGCCTGAAAGCGGGACGGAAAAGAGAATTAACAATTCACTGTAAGGGATTTTTTCACGACGAAGAAGCAATTCAATATAAAAATTGTATCCGTTAAAAACAATTAGTAGTTATGGATTTTTATTATTCTAAAACTAAAAAAATGAAATTTATTAAAAAATGAAATGAAAAAAAAAACTAAAAAATGAAATTTATTTGTTACCAGTTTTTACTCTTTTCTTTTCTAACATCCATATTTCATACATTTAAGTAGGAAACATAAATTTCGGGTCATTTGACCCCCTATGGAAGAATAGGTATCTATTAAGTGTTGCAGATTTACTACACATCGCCAGATGTTTCGAAATAGTGGGCTAAATAAAATTGAAAAGTTTGCTTACAGAGTCAATTCAAATTTCATTTGTCTATCTCTAAATAAAATCTTTGAGAGCGTAAAAAAAATTGGTAGATATGCGTTGGAAGTGTTACGTTACCATGGGCAGGTAAAAACGTACGAAGGGGTGACTTATTAAATTCAAAATCTTATTAAAAGAGAAAAAAATTGGCAACTATTTCTAGCATATTTTTTCAGCTTACGACTGAAGGCTAATGCATACCCGCCAACTTTAAATCCTTTCGAGGATGATTTTCCCCAGTGGTAGTAAAATGGAATTTAAATTACAATTTTAGGCAGAAACATGCGCTGCATTTTGATGGGGCTTATGTGGACTACCACAATAGTATTACATATTAATATATACATGCTTAATTTTTTAAAAATAGTGGCGGTCAAAAAGATTATAAATTAAGTTTATAAATGCAAGGAATATATAGAAATCATACATAATTTAACTGATTAAGAAGATTATAATTAAATAAAAATGAAATGAGCTTCTACCACTTTTTACATTTTTAATCACACGCGTCATCACTGTCAACGTGAAATGGTTTTCTACCAGCATTTTATCTTTCCCAAGGTTTAAACACCCCTTTCCTGTAGGTATAATAGTTTTAAAATTAGTTAGGATGACGAATTTATGATACCACCTCTTAACAAAAAATTTTTAACATATAAACTGTGTTTAAAATTCATTTTCGAAGGAGCTTGTGTTGAAAACAGAAGATGCTTAAATAATGCTAACGAACGTTAGCAGCTTTTGCAAGATATTAAACACATAGTCATTTTAAAGCGACGGAAACCCAAAGGATTAGCTTTCTGGTTTATAAGTAAAGTAAATAAAATCAATAACGAACGTAATTTTTAATCAGACGTTAGACACTTACTACAAATCTGTAATCAATTCTTCTCTAGTGTTTACGATTCATCTTCGTAGGAGGTGGTAAGTTAGGGTTATATGTTTTTTTGTGTTAAGTAATGTTTTCAAGTATATCTATATATGCATATTAACCAATACGTTCAGTATAAAATTGTACCTTCAAACAAAAAGTTAATTAAAAATATCTCTTTGAAAAAAATCTTTAGCTTTCCAAGCAAAACTAAACCCGTTACCCGAATTAAGTAAGATTAAGTGCTTGCAATAATGCAACATGAAATTTAGTCCACAGTGCATTTCCCGTTTAAAATAGTGCGTAATGAAGAGTTAATTTCTTATTGGTTGCGGAAGTCGCTGATATTTCAATTCTCTTATCAATAAACAAAGAATGAAGTAATTGTGTCAGTATTTTTAATTTTAAAAAAATACTGCCACAGGACAACTTCAAATCTGTGCAAACTTAAATAAAAAACGAAATAAAAAAAATTACTCCTTAAAAAACTGAAATTAAAACTATATATATTTTTTAAATTATTCTTATTTTCTTCTTATTCATATTACATTGCTTTTTATTTACTTATAAGCATCAAGCTATAGTGATGTACTATTTAAAAACTAATTATTGCATATTTTAATTCAAAATCTAAATTTCGAGTATTTATGTTCTTTCAATAATCTGAGTACTTACATTTCAATATTTTATTGCAAAGGGGAAAAAAATGCACTAAATTTCTCGAATATTCATAACAATTCTCGAGAACTTGTACACATTTTTCTCGTCACCAGAATTGCTCATGCAGCATCTGCTTTTTACTACGAATAATCAACTTACAGGAATAGCGACAGCGATAAATATTTCTTTACAACTCTTATTAAAATAGATCGTCTTCCTAAAATGCCAGATGTGTAACAACCTTTAATACAATGGGGGGTGTTCAAGGTGTCGCTTCCCCCAATCACTCCCTGAATCACCCCTTGCACTGGAAGGGAGAGAAGCCCACCGTTGTCTTCCTTCACCTCAGGTCAGGACATCCCGCAGGGAGGGTTAATTTGAATGAAGATTCATAGCAATCGGTGGAGCTAGATCTGGTGAATACGGAGAGTGAGTGTTTATCTGATATAAAGAGTACAGATATCTGAATGAGAGTGCGTCGCTTGCTGTGATTGAAGATAGGTGTAGATGGTAAGTGGATAAAGGGAGGAAGTAATACATTAAATTGTTTTGCCGATAATGATACCGTATTACAGTAGAGGTTTGCATGGAAGACAGAGGATTCCAGCCATTTTCTGTTTCGTAATATATCCTACAGTAGGTAATTTAACTTTTCTTTGTATTCTATTTTGCTATACATTCATTAAAAATGAAATTTTGCAAAGAAACTATCAACATTTATATCTTTTTAAAATAAATATGTCCGAAGAAGAGTAAAAAATACGGCTCTTTGGAAATAGTTGTCAATATTTTGCAATGCACCGGGTTAATAGGAAAAGTTTTTAGTATTTAGGCTTACCTTGTTTAATTTTATAACCGGTTTTGAACAGTCTAACCCAACTCAAAGGACAAGGAAACTCCTGAATCAAGAATCGGGGGTAAGGTCCTGTGTGAACGACTTGATTTCATGGAACTTATCCGCATTTGCGTTACATGAGGAAGGAAACCACGAAAGCCTGCCATAGATTGCTCGTCACGGACGTCAGCGCTGTGATTCGTGCAAGACGGAGCAGAATTCGTATCGACTTTTCATCGTGGAATTTAAATCTGGAACTCCTCAATGGGAAACGAACGCTCTAATTCCTGAGCCCCCATTGGCCAAGATATTTTTCAATTATTAGGAAAATATTCATTACTCAATTATTTTGATTTACAATACTTTTTTTATCAAAAGCGCAGCAAATAGAAGGCTAATTGCAATAAGCCTGATCAAATTCATGCTGTTTTCAATAATCTTAAGCAGATTCGATCTGACTGCTTTAAAACTAAGCAAAATCAGACTGATTGCAATAAGCCTAGTCTAATCCAGACTGCTTGAAATAAACGTAAGCAAATCCAGGCTGATTGTGTAAATTTTCATACAAATTTTAATTAGCTTAAGGACATATGGGTTGGTTGATATGAGCTTTAAAAATTTTAGGCTAAATAGAAAATAACAGAGACTATTCAAATTAGCCTGCTAAATAACAGCAACGTTTTCAAAAAGCTGGTTTTTTGAATTAACCTACGACATATACTCTGTATCAGGGGTGGCCAACCTGCGGCTCGCGAGTCACATGCGGCTCTTTGAAGGATTATTTGTGGCTCTCGATAAATGTACTGAATTTACAATTGCAAGAGAAAGATAAAGTAATATCTGACCCCTTACAGTGTATCTTTAGTTTTCAAATTAAATTACAACTTTTTCAAAAGGAAGTTAAAAATAAAACATTTTGTCATTTTCCTCTAATTAAATGAAACTCTTCCAATATTAAACAAGAAAAACTCAACGAGTATATAAAAAAGCTAGAATAAATATTGTCGGAATTCCAAAATAGATTTCAAGACATTAAATATTTTAAATCGTCTCTTGATTTTCTTCTGAATTAAAATTTGAAATTAACATAATTCAAAATGAGTTTTCCATTTCCAATATAATTATGACCCAAAAAGCAGCTGGAGAATTAGAATTAATAGAGATGCAAGAAGATCAAACTCTTCAATTAAAATGTAAGTCGAGGTCGATTACTGAATTTTGGAAATGCGTACCAGAATCGAAGTATCCTGAATTAAAAAAGGCCGCTTGTCAAACTATTTCAATATTCGGTACAACGTACTTATGTGAATCATTTTATTCCACTTTAAAATTCATGAAATCCAAACATCGATCAGTATTAACTAACCAGCATCTCAAAGAATTACTGAGAAGTGCTGTCACCAATTATTCACCAAATTTTAAAGAATTATCAAGAGAAGTAAAATAAAGTGTTTAATTTTTAATATTTAAATTCAATACACATATTTTGTGCTTTTATTTATATGTTTTCAATAAATATAATTTCTGTAAAAAAAATTTAATACCTTTTCTGCATACCTTTTAAATACATATTTGATTACGGCTCGCGAAAAATTTCAAATTTTGAAAATTGCTCGACTATTAAGGAGCTTGTCCACCCCTGCTCTATATGCTTTTTAGTAAGATCTCTATTATAGCAACGCTCCCATTATAACGACAACTCAAGTCCTGTTTACTATTCCAGTGTTATTTTAACGCCACTTAAAACATTCTAATTCAGATATTTAAATATACACCGAAGAGCCATGTCCAGCCTGATAATAACATGTAGGGCCACCTTTAGCCCTCAAAACTGCTAGCACCCGCCATGGCATTGATTCCACAATGTGCTGATAGGTAGTCTGAGGTATCTGATACCAAGCGCTCACCAACTGGTCTTGCAATTCCCTCACATTGCGAGGGGGTGGCGTGGCAGCACGAATTTAGTTTTCCAAGTAGGACCACAAATGCTCTATTGGATTAAGCTAAGGGGAATTTGGGGGCCAAGACGTGACTGGAAAGTCACTGGAATATTCCTTGAGCCAATCCATGACTATTCGACCCTTATAACATGGTGCATTATCTTGTTGGTAAACACCATCCCCCACAGGAAAAACTGTTGCCATGAATGGGTGAACCTGGTCTGCAACTATGTTCAAGTAGCGTACAGACGTCAGGGATTGTTCTATGAGGATAATGGGTCCTAATGTGCCCCATGAAAACATTGCCCACACCATACTACCCCCGCCACCGGAGGGTGGTCATAATGTAATGGCTCTTCGGTGTATATAGTTATATTCAACTGCACAGCATGGTACGTACATTATTTTATTATTGTCTACTATATTTATAGAGTCGCGATGACTCAGTGGTTAAGGCACTGAACTGTTACTGTCAAAAACTGGTGTTCGACCCCCATGGCCATCTTGAATTCCACCCATTTTCAGATTGATGCGAACCAACTTGTGTGGGAAGTAAAGATTGCATGTGCGCATTGCTAACTACATTGCCCCAATTATGCCGTTGGTCACGAAATTATGGAGCCTTAACCTCCATGACCCTCCTGGCATACAACGGGCCGTTGCAGGAATGCTTTTTACTTTATTTATGGCACTGACTAAAAATCAGTCTGTGGAAGCTTTGTTAAGTTGGGTAATCTAAGTTGATGGATTAACTGATGTAAGTTTGTTCTTTGGATTGTACATATTTTGAACAGACGTTGTCTCGTAACTTGCCTTTGAAATTAAATAAAAAAAGGTTTTAGGCTCTGAAGTTCTGGGAATCACCTGGCAGAAAAGATTATTCTGCATTCGAAAAATGATTTTTATTATTTACGTTCCGTTCATAAAAACCCTAAGACATAAGGTACTGTAATTAAATTATTTATGATAACGAAATTTTCATTTTAAAAAGGAAAAAAAATTCTTCACTCCAGAAAGCAGAACTGTCTTTTTCCTCACCACACTAGATATTGCCTGTATCGATAAAGTGAAAGCATGCTTCAAAATTTCAATTTACCAGGACATGTTAAAAATTAATGTGATTACCTTTTATTTTAAAACTGTCATCTTCTCTTATAAACAAATGTTAATTTATTGCTCAATTAACCTAAAATATCGACAATATTTTAGTACTGTAAAAGAAGTTGTGTCCTCATATCAATTTTTTTAAACTTAAACAGAAGGTAAGGATTTCCCATTTTTATTACCTCCTTCGCACCCGTCGTACGCAGCAGATTTTGCTCCTTGCCTTTTTATTCAAACATAAATCCTGAATCCTCTAGGATTCTCCTCCTAAGAGTTACTTGGCAAACTCTAAGAAGAAAAATGCCGCTTTGAAAACAACAAACACAACATCTGGAGTCCCCTGCAACGTTTGATGGAGGACCCGTGAGGGGGCCCTTTCGAGAGGTGCCCCAATGCTCCAAAGAAACGCACTCAATTGGTATTCAAAAACCATTTATATGGACGAACGGGCCCGAGCAACTGGGGGACATTTGCATATCAACCTAATCACGGGGTTAAAATGTCCCCCGGGTGCAGCACGGAAAAGACTGATAGTTGGGAATCTTTCTTCTGCTCCAGCCCTACCACCCACGCTTTCGCAGGACTGTCAGGGGGTGTTTGACTTAATACAATTACTGGGGAAATTTTTCTGCATTGTTTTATTTATTTTTTTTTCCTTTAGGGGTGTTCTTGCATTGCATGCAAATGACTTTGCGCTAAAAGGGTTTTCTAGAACGTGATATGAGTGTGGAGTGGGGTGTCTTTCGAACGTTTTGGAAGTAGGGGTTGGTGGAGATTATTCGCGACGGTTTAAGACGACGCCGTGTTTTAAGTTGTTGCTCTTCTTTTACTTTCGATTCTAGCGGGACACATTCAAAGACGATTTCTTCCCGAAGGATGTACAGAATGTTTAATGAGATTTTGCATCAAAGTGAAGAATTATTAACCGCTCCCATCATTTTAATTCTTTTTTTTTTTTTTCCTTTTAATTTTTCTCCTCTTTCCTTCATTCATAATTTATAATACAAGTTTCCAAAAATGTACTATAAAAAGATAATAAAAATAAGTAATGCTGACACACCCTGAATAACTTTTTATCGAATTCTTACACATTAAGATGAAATTGTAAAGTTCAATGGTCCTATCTAAGATGATATCCAGACAAAACAACGAGAATAAAACCGGAAATAAATATAAAGCAAGGACTATATCCTGCCATGTATATTATTGTTTATTCTGTAAGAACTTCAGACGTTGACCACCAGAAGGATGATGTGGTTACAAATCTGGAATGATAGCCTGACAAAACCGGGAATAGATATTAAGCGAGAATTGTTTATCCTGCCAGATATATTACTGTTTATTCTGAAAGAACTTCATGTGTGGACCATGACAAAGATGATGTACTAACTAATGTAAAGTGATGACCTGTGAAAAACCGGAAATCAATATAAAAGGAGAACTGTATATCCTGATAATAGAAAATAGTTGAGAGAAAATCCAATAAACAGCAAGAAACAAGCTCTGAAGGAGCCACATAAATTGCAGGAAGCACTGGATCCACACAACAAAAAAAATGGAAAGCACTGACTTAATAGCTTCATCAGGAGGACATAACCATTCTGCCAGTGCAGAAGCAGTTTCTGCAGGCTGGTAGTTGAATACCACAAGCAGTCTTATGTCCGTAAAAGAAGAAAAGTAATCAGGAAACATGGACAAGTCAGATAAAGATTATATACAACACTGAAAATTGAAGCAAAGTTAATATATAATATTGTTTATGTATGTAATATTGTTAATGTATAATATTGTTTATTCTGTAAGAACTTCAGGTTTGGACCACCCCAAGAATGATGTGGGGACAAATCTAGGATCATGGCCTGACAAAACCAGGAATAGATATATAGTGAGAATTGTTTATCCTGCCAGATTTACTGTTTATTCTGAAAGAACTTCATGTGTGGACCACTGCGAGATTGGTGTGCTGACAAATCTAGAATGATGTCCTGACAAAACTAGGAATATAAATCGAGCATTGTATATCCTTTCCAATATACTATTCTTCAGAGAGTTTTTTATGCTAGACACAGTTCAACATGCGCATTTAAAAAATTGACACAGCTCAAAACATGTGTCTAAGAAAATGGACATAGCTAGAGAATCGAGATGCGCGTTTAAGAAAGCGGGGGGAAATGTCTAGAAAAATTTAAAAAAAAATACGCCTTTTTAATGTTCAAACCAAATTCAATAACTAAACTAGGAATTCCGAGCTCACTCTTTTCACTTTTTTAAACTCTAAATATAAACGTTGCGGTGCAGAATCCCAGACTTCTGGGTCAGGGTGGATAGGTCGATTATATATGTAACGTTTCAGGGATCTCTTCGCGTTTAAAACACTAAACAATAAAGTGGTTTTTAACCGTCTAAGTTCTTACAACATAAATTTTAAGCCCCTATTAGAAATTTATAGGACCCGAGAGAGCTTTGGATAAAGAACTGATAACTTTTTAAGTCTTAAAAAACTAATTTAACAAAAGTGTACTAAGTAATTTTGGTAAATGGACATCAAAATACCAATTTTTTTGTTCTATTAGTTTATTCTTTAAAAAAAAAATAAAAAAATAAAAAAAACAATTATCAGAAGAGAAGTTTGAAAAACGGAATCGATTTCTTTGTGGATTTTTTTAAATACGCATTTTGAGCTGTTTTCATTTCCTTAAACACGCATTTTGATTTGTGTCTATTTTTAAACACGCGTTTTGATCTGTGTCTATTTTCTTAAACAAGCATTTTTATCTGTGTTTATTTTTAAATACACATTTTGACCTGTATCTATTTTCTAAAACACGAATTTTCATCTATTTCTATTTTGTTTAGGTCGCCTATTCATCTGTGTCTATTTTCTTAAACACGCATTTTGATATGACCATTTCCCGGTGCATAATTGCCGGATTTTCCGTACGCTGATTTTTTTTAAAAATTGGAATAACAGGATCGTCAAAATTCCATTACCCGGTTCTTTCCTGGTAATGCTAACATTCAATTCTTTATCCAATATAATTTGTGGTACTAAGACATTTCAGCCATATAGATATATTTTTACAAAATATATGTTTTTAAAAAATATATATACACATTACGATATGAAAAAAAAAAAATTCTGACCACTTTAGTTTATAATTTTCTATCGCTTTAAAAATCTTTTACAGAAAGCGGAGCAGTTGGCAACCCTGCTGCAGTACATCCGCAACAGCTTTTAGAGGAAATAAACTAAAGAAACTTTTATGGTTATTGTCCGCACTTGTCTCTTCCAGAAACGTTTTACACTGTCACTTTGAATACATTTTCAACCGTTTGTAATCTACCGTTCACTCAGTTTGCATTCAAATATCTCATAATGTTTTGCGAAACCCAATAACGTATTTGGAAAACTGTTTTTGCATGCAGAAAGAAGTAAAGATTTTGCACTCACTGTTGAAAATCTTTGTGGACTCTTGAATGCATCATATATATATAAATTGAAAATTATACAAAGAATCTAATTTTTTTTAACAATTTTAATTGAAGCAAAATCTTTAATTCTTTGATGATAACAATGTTAGATTTAAAAAAAAATCGAAAATGCAAGTTTATCTGGTAAATGAGGCATTTTGTTAAAAAATAAAATCCTACGAATATTTGGCGATTATGTGGACAATTGTATATCACCTTTTAGCACACTTTATAGAGCCCAATTTGAAATATAATAAATGAACACTTATAAGTCTTTAATATTGAATAAAAATTAAATATAAAACGTATGTTAACGTAATCTTAATCCAACCTGTATAAACTCTCATAGGTTGCTGCCTCAAAGAGACATCTACTATTCCATTAGATTCAATGAAAATGAGTTTTGCCAAGTATGATGTTAATAGCAAACCTGAGATTAAAGATTCTGAGATTCTAATAATAGATAGGATGATAAATAAATATCACTTTTAAGTACTTCAAATAAGTGGTAAATTAGTAAATTACAAGTAAATACCGCCAAAATTTTTATTAAATTCTGATTAAAGCAAAACTATTCTAATAATATTCGTATATCGAAGATCATTAAGTATTATGATATATAAAGAAACGAATTTACCTTATACTACACTTGTTAAAAACCCTCTAGATCAAAAATCATTCAAATTTATCGTAAACTTGAGTTTTTTCCATCCAATATTTCTGCTCTTTTTTTTTAATTGAGTAAAAAAATTCTATATTGAGTAAATTGAGTAAAAAATAATTGAATAATAGCAAATTGAGTAAATTGAGTAAAATTGAGTTTAATTGAGTGAGAAACCCATACTATAAAACAAATCTAGTTAAAAATCTTACTTTCATTAATCTCATGGGAAACAGAAAACTAGGAAGGCCACTAATTAGATGGCTTGAACCGGAAGAAAAAGACTTTCATATATTAAATAAGGAAAACTGAAAGAGCCTTGCTGCGAATCGAACCAAATGGCAGACTACTTAGGAAGCCCTTAGCCTGTAATTGGCTGTAGTGCCTTGTAAGAAGAAGAAAAATTCTATGGGCTGTTTAAAATTATGCCAAAAATCTACACATTTTATGTTTTAAAGTAAATTGTATAAAATATCATTGAGCTCATAACTAAATGTCTCAGGATTGAAAAACCAATAATAATGTTTTCATTTTTAGCTTCATCGAATTTCTTCTATAATTTATTTATATAGTTAATTTATTTAGTATAGACAGCCACAGGTAAAAAGAAACCACAGGTATAAACAAATGTATATTAATTATAAACTTTGCTCTTATGACTTTTTTTTCTTCAAAAGTTTATAATTTTTAATTTTCAGTTTCATTCAAACATTTTCAAAATTCTAGTATTCACTCCAATAGTTTGGTCACAGCTGGTCAGCTGAAAATAGTGTTCGGTGCTTAGGGGAGGGAAGCATTGATTTTCGTTTTGTTGGTAGCCTTCAATATGCCCCGAAACATATTGTTCACAGAATACTTTTTTTTTATCGAAAAATGTCCTTTTTTACTCCTCCTTGGCCATCTAACACTATTCTCTCTTCATTTCACTTCATGAATAGCATCCGGAGTGCCGATTGTCCACTGATCGTCTGCTCTAAATCTCATCACGTGAGGGTACTTGTGTCTCGAGGTTGGGGGGAGAGTAATTTCATTCGACACACACTCTAAAGAGTACTCTGCTGTTTTCGTGCTCAATAAAGTGCAACACACATCAAGTTTCTTTATCTCACTTTTCTATATATATATATATATATATATATTGACACTTTGCCTATTAAAAAGAAAAATCAAATCGTAGCATATTTTTAACTTTCGCTGTCGAAAAATTTTATAATCTTTTTTTTTTTTTTCTTTAGATAAAAAAGTAAAAAATTTTACATTTTTAATTTTTTTAAAAATATTTTTAAAAAAATATTTGTTTTGTACAAGTTTTGAGTAAAGATACTTTGTATCAAAAAACAAATCGCAAACTTGACAGATACGTGATTTTTAATCAGTTCACAAATTTCAGTTATCCAAGTGCAAGGAAATTCAACTTTTTTAAATTTTTTTTTATTTTACTTATTATATTTTTGTTAGTAAATTTAATTTTAATATTTTTAAAAAAATAAATAGAATGAAAAGTACAACAAAAAGTTGGCGGAAGTCTGCATTTTTTGTGACTTTTCCCCCGCGCCCGACTTACCCAAAAGTATTTTTTTTAATAAAGAGTTGCGGTAGCTCAGGCGTTATAGCGCTCGTCTCCCAATGTCTCAATGAAGTGACCCAGATTCGAATCTCAGAAATTGCTTGTTGATACGAATTCTGCTCCCGTCTCGCACCGATCACAGTGCTGACGTAAAATATGCTGAGTGAATCATGGGATAGAATCCTCATGCCGTAGTGCTAACCGTCAGAGGTTTTCATACCGCTGCTTCCCATGTAAAGCATGGTTAGTTCCATCAAAAAGTCTTCAACGAAAGATAGTTGCGCCGATGTTTGTTTCAAGACTTTCCTCGTCTTCTAGGTTGGGTTCAGAATTACGAAGTTACGGACATTAGTAGTCGTAAACTCAAAATTGGATCGGCTGTTCAATGATGGTTATAAAACCCCTGTATCAGACGATAGTTTTTGAGGCTATGGTCTATGTCTCTATCTCAAAATATATAACCTAGTCTATGTCTCTAAATATATAACCTAGTCTATGTCTCTAAATATAATGCTGATGTGTTTCATATTTCTCCCCAACCTCAGCTCTGCATTTGAGCAGTGGTGGCTTAAAAGATAGAGCGCTCTCTTTCCTATGAGGTAACCCGGGTTCGTATCCCAGCTATGGATGGTCGATATGAATTCCTCACCCGGACCAGTTATCTTCTGGATTGGGTTCATAATTACAAGGTTACGGAGTTGAATATTGACAGTCGTAAACTCAGAATAGGTTCGGATGTTGAATACCGTTTATAAAATAAAATTAGATTTTTGAATAAGGTATTGCAATCTATTAAGATGCATGATAGTTGCTTAGGAACAATAATTTGAAAATTTATTAGGAGACAATTACATACCGCATTATGAATGTTTTAAAGCCTTTTAAAAATAAAATAATTTTAGTTCGTGTTTTAGGAAAGGAAATTGAAAAAAGACCCACCCCTTGTTGTTACAAATGATTTTTTTAAGGAAATTTATATACTTTAAGTTTTAAAATTCTCGTGATTTATATTATCTCACTTGGGTACTTGCAACTCGAGAAGAAGACGATCACTGATACACAAACACTTATTATTTTTTTAAACCATTATATATTTTCATTTTGTGTGCATGGCAACTTAGGTGCATAATCAGTTTGTTATGTCGCTTAAGGGAATTGATACTTGACAGTCTTGGCTAACTCGAAATAGAATGGAAAAGAACAGTTTCTAACATAAACAAATGCAACGTTTCAATTATAATCGAGATACCACTACGTCACTTGCAGATATTCTATGAAAGTGATTAACAAAAACAGGCTTGTGCGTTGATTAAAGTTCTTCAGCAATCTGCTAACATGCCACTACGCATTAGTTAGGCTGATTCAGTTCTGTAAAAAAATGGTCCATGCAATCATCAAAGAAAAGAAACAATATATCAGTGATAAAACTCCACGAAAGATTTATGTTGGAAGATCGAGAAATGTTTACTTATATTTGTTTATCTTGATCTACAAATTCGAATACATGGACAGATATCACTTTTTTTATTCCAATTCTCACAAAATAATTTCTTCGAAAAATCGAACTTCTGTTTCACTTAAAGCGAAAATATTCCACCGAACTTAACGAAATTTTTCTATTCCTCTTTTTCTCAATTCGTTTTGAACCGGTAGAAAAACTTTTAACTACAATCAAACGATCTGCTGGCAAAAATTGAATTTTCAAAGAAACTTTTTCCCTCGAAAGCCCCCCCAAAAAGCCTGACATTTATCATCGAAATATGGCAACCCTTATCATTCGAATATTTTTGGTTACACAACAAAATACAAAATGTGAGGCACTCTAGGATAGATAATAGAATCAAATCTAAGCGGAAAATCGCATCAAGATTTCTCTCCATCGCCATTTACTTAGAAAGAAATCGCCTCTCGAACATTCGAACAAAAGAAGAAAAAAAAATTATATATTTATTCGAGGAGAAGCCCAAAATGGGATGAAAAATATGGTTTCATCACCTAGAAAGTTTTAAGTTTACAACGCACGCAAAACTGAACATTATATACACATAAAAAATATAAAAAAAAGGTATGCAAGCAAAAAAGGGGGGATGGAAAAGTTTTTTGAGGAGATAAGTGAAAAAATAGAATCTTCTAGTTGTATGGTAATGTCCATGAGTTTATTTATTTATCTGTTTATTTGCCTTACATCAACACCAGGCAAGCATTCCTTCCCATTTTTATTTCCATCTGTGGGAACATATTCCTTATCCTGTTATGGCGCAGGAGCAATTTATTCCAGAAAGAAATGGAGAAAGTGTATTACCAGGGGCCCTTTCTTCCTTTTCCACCCTCTACTTTTGTTCTATTTTTTTCCTGGCTCTATTGTACTTTTTGTTCTCTTTCTTACTCTGCAGATAGATAGGGCATCCATCTATTATGTGAGACAGTGACCGTCTCCTAGGTTTTTTTTTTTTTTTTTTCAGTTTACAGCGCCTATCATCCGACAGATGGCGCTGTTAAAATTATTTGCATTATCAGAGAAATATTAATATACTACCCACTATCCGGAAAATATATACGGCTACAATACCGTCCTAACATTAAAGGATATCATGAGTTTTTTTTTTTTTTTTTTTTTTTTTTTTTTTTTTTTTTCAGTGGTAAGGTAATAAAGCGGAAATTTATAAAACAAAATGAATTTTTATAAACTTTATCAAAACTTAAGAACATAACCTAACTGAACTGAATGATAATATCTGAGAGCCTCAGGGCACTTGAGCCATTTTACCTATCTTGATCGATGTAGTAGCTCGATGAGGCGTCGAATTGCAAATGGAGTAAAAGGATTATTCTTAGTGACAGATGAACATTACATTACGACTATGTAGTTATATACAATGAGGTGACATAACATTGCGCTTATTTAACGTATGATATATTTATTTTAATTATTTATATTCAATGCTAGATTAGATTCTTTTAATTCTAAGTTTTTAAAATATGTATGCAATACTTTAACCTTAAAACGATCTTATTATTTTCAAGAAAACGGTCATAAAAGTGCCTTTTTTTTTATTTAAGAAAATTATATAAAAATCGTATCTATACAATATATGTATTCATTTTTTATTATTTTTTTTTTTTTTTCGTTTGAAATTTAAAATTCTATATGTACTACATACGTCCATGTAACTCACACTCCATAATATACACTGTATTAAAAATTTTTTATCACAGAACACAAACTATGTGTATTCACAAAGAGCATAAGTAGTAAAGCTAAGAGTTTTTATCACATATCGCAAATACATATATTTGGATAGTGCTGACATCTAGTTTAAAATAAACTAATTATCTCCAGTTATATTAAAACTGGTCGGGTACCGTCATCTAGTGTGTAAAATAAGAAATTTAAAAAAAAAAAAAAATCAGACACAAGAGATGGATACATTTAAACATTTTGGTGCATTACTGCTCTAGCCCGGAAATATCACGGGCACGAGGAATAGTAGACGAAAAATCACTCCGTGATTTGTACGGGAACGAGAAGGAAGTGATACTACGAGCAATATTTCATGAAGTTCCATTGTTGTTGGAGGTTATGTTAGTTACGGAAAACATTAATCTCTTGGCATAAATTCGCTGTATTAATTTTATCAAAAGTAATACTAACCAAGGAAAAAAAAGATTCTAATTTATGGCGGCCCAGGAGACAAGGGACGTATTTCCTTGTACCCTATGTTTAAGAATCTTTAACACTTCTTATTAAAGAAACTCTGACGATATTTAATTAGCATATAGAAATATCATTTAAATTAATGCAGTTTTGCGTAATTAATGCAGCAGATCAAAATTCAATGAATCTCAAAATTTTAAGAATTTTACTTGTTTAATGAACTTTTGACCCAGATTTGAAAGTTTTTTCTTCATTTTATTTCTGCGAGTATGAGTACTAAAAGAATTAACATATATTTTCAATCACGGTAACATATCGACAAAAGCACTAATTACAATAAAGACTTCAATTCAAGTCAAAAAATTATTAACTTAACGCTATATAATGGAGAGAAAGCTAATACGAACAATTTTTATAAATTTGCCACAAAAAAAAATTACTATTTATTATTTTCAACGTATTTAGCCTTTTTTTTAACAACGTTTAAATTTCAATCTTCATTTTCCATGATACAAAAGCTTATTTGTATCTTATTTTTAATTTTTTTTCTTTTAAAAAATAATTTTCCCATGTCATGAGGAAACAATATCCAAGAATCTTTAGTAATCTCATGACCATGTCACAATATTTGAGGACACGTCTGAAAACTAATTATTTAACTTATTGTTACTTCAAAGTAAAATCAAAACAGAGCTAATGTTAGTGTAAAAATACGATCTTCAGAACATAATCTTAACAACTTTTACAAAATTTAATGTTAAAGCCTAATAAACATTTAATGCTAGCTTCTACCCTTTTAACTATATATTTTATTTCTGAACATTTAAAATGCTAGCAAATGTTCCGCATTGCATATAGATTTTTGCTGCAATAAATTTGATTTAGAATGATTTGGCTACCATAACATATAAACAATTTTAACATACATATAACACCTGATAATAGTGCTTTCAAGTGATGGCAAAATTAAACCAACTTGCTTACTTTCTTTGTCATCACAATACTACTTTAAATTTTGAAGGAATCTACAACACCCGCATCAGTAACTACATAATTAACAGTGATGCCAACTTGCTGTGCTTTGTAAAATATATTTTCTAGTGGTAACGAAATTTAGGTTATTTTTAGTTTACTATATATATCATTTTAAGTAATTTTTCCACCACTTCATAACAAAAGTTCAAAGTCTCATATGAAATGCAACTTCATAGAAGTTCTCTCGTGGTGATACTTTTAACACGTTGAATGCCATAAGGGTAACCGGCACTGAATTTGTTCGTAGCTCCACGGGGGTCACCGGTGAAGGATTATTCGAAACACGTAATTCGAGCAAATTTTTTTATTATTATTATTATCGTTACTAAAATGGTTGGAAGAAATTAATGCAATGTAAATGTGCAATGCAAATGTGCAATAATGCAGAAATAGTTTTATTTATATACACAGAGATACCACCTTGTTTCGGACAGCGAATAAATATTTTCTAGTGGTAGTTCATTCCTGATTTAATAAATTCAATTTAGTTGATTTTTATCCACCCCTATTTCTAAACAATTCGTAGGTTTATATGATTCACCACTTTTTTCAGAAACGTCATGCTAAATCTTTTAAAAAACTAACAAAATCTGTCTAATATTTGCATGTTTAGTTTGTAGTTATTTACCGTTTGGCGAGACAGGCAAGCCATGTAAAATTAGCGTGGCATTCAACGCGTTAAAGAGTATGCGTAATCATTCTTATTCTACAAGGTTTGTTTTTTAACTCGCTACCAATTTATTAAAAATATTTGCAGAAAGCGAAGTAGCCGGTATCCCTGAAATAATTGTTTCGGGGTTTCAGCAGTTCTTCGAAAAATTTAAGAGTAGTAAAGCAAGGGCGACAAACCCAGAGATCATTTAGCTCATTTTAATTCACCACTACATTATATTTTATGGAGAGAAAAAAATGCATTAATAAGAGAACTGTACCCTGTCAGACCTCTAAGTCTAAAGTGGTAACTGAAAAGGGAAATACTTGCTTACGTAAAAGTAAGCTTATTACCACTACAAAACTAATGTGAACCCATTTAATATTAACATGTCCACAGTGTATCCACACTTATGTGTCCACATTAACATCGTGGAGCGATTTGTTCGTTTAAACTTAATACTGATCAATTAAAAAAGGCAAATCAGAAGCGATTACTGAAATGTGTAATAAACATATTCATTCATAGCATAATAGCTCCTGTTTTTAAAAACAATTAAAATGTAAATTAAAATTTTAACCCATGAAAAGATTTTTTCAATTTGCTAATTAACAATTAAGTGTTTTGTCACATGAAAATGTGACAAAAGTTATGTGTTTAAGTTAAAGTTAAGTATTTTGTCACATGAACCCAGTTTGTTCAATCTGTTAAAAATGTTTGTGCATGCGACATTATTTTTGCTCTCATCTGTTCATGAGACATTATTTATGCCCTAGTCTGTTTACGTAACAATATTTAAGCTGCTGTTTGTTTATGTGGCATTGTTTCAGTTCTTGCCCGTTTAATTTACTCTATTTGTGCTCTCGTCTGTTTCTATGGCATTATTTGTGCTCTCGTCTGTTTATGTGTCATTATTTAAGCACTTGTCCATTGGTGTGACATTATTTGTACTCTCCTTTGTTTATGTGACATTACTTGAGTTCTCGTCTATTTATGTGACATTATATGTGCTCTTGTCTGTTTAGGTGACAGTATTTAAGTTCTTGTCTATAAAAAGGTTAAAAAAAAGGTAGTATTAAAAAAATTACGTACATAAATTTTTATACAGTCCCTAAACTAAAGAAAAGGTCATTTGAAAATGCTACTGTGGAAACTAAACTGTTTCTCAGTTGCGCTGAAGCTATTGAGAGACTATTGCTGGGGAGGAGAAAGAGGAAACACACATACAAATGGAATGGGAGAAAAAAAAAAGGGACATGGTCATGGATGGTACACCACGCGACCGTGTGAAGTGGCCACGTGCTAGGGTCACCTGAAAAGAGTCCCTAATGCGAACGTCGATCAGTCGACCCTTCTTTGGCACCTCCAGTACATCTCCACCCACGCCACCTTCAAAAGAGATTCATGAAAAAAACATTATGGCGGTACGAAAAAGACCCACAATTTTTTTTCCTTGTAAACATACCCAGAATAAAAGAGACCACCCCCATCCCCCCGACAGTCTGGTTTTTCGTCGAATGTCCCATGGAATTTCTATCTTTAGAGATCTAAAGTAATGTTGAGTTGGTCATATTTTTATTTTTTCTTGTTTAGTGAGAGTTATGAAAGATGGGATTTTTTTGGGCGTTGAAAAATCTATAGTAGTTCTTTTTCCGATTCGACCTGTGGTTTGAAGAATCAACAACTCAAGAAAAAGCTAAAGAAAAAAAAAATAATAATTTCAGACTGGATATAAATTTCTTAGTCAACTTTTGGGCCTGAAAGGTGTTTTGTTTGCGAGTTGCAAAGCGATAAAAGTTGGAGATAAATCTTGGCGTATTTCCCTTTGTGATAGTTGGCGTGAGATATGGAGAAGATGAGAAACCATTTGTAGTGACTTACAAATATGCTTTTTATAATATGCTCTTAAAAGTAGTTTTAATTTTTTTTTTTTTTTTTTTTTTTTTTTTTATCTCGCCTTATCTGAATTTTTTAAGTTAAAAATTGCTCAAATTTAAAAATACATTTCGCGAGAGTGATTTTAAAAACTACAGAAAGTGTTAAAAGCATTGTTTTCGGTTTTTCGGGGCTATTAAATGTTTAAATTTAAAGTAGAAGCAAAACGTATGCTTTATTATTTCATTGCTGCTTGAATAAATGTGATTTAAAAAGATTTCGACCAGCTGAAATCTTTATAAATGATCATATATATAAGTAACTATCACTTAACTATTAAATCAATTATAATCAGTTATTCAATCAATCAATCAATTATAATTATTCAATCAATCAATTGTAATCAATTAATAATCAATTATTATCTTAATTATGATTTAATAAGTAAATAATTATTAAATCATATGTAATCATATATAAATAATTAAAGCATACATATTGAAAATTTGATAATCACATGATGTTCTTTTTCACGGATTCATAAAATTTAGAGAATTTTTTTTTCACAACTATCAATGCAATTGTAATTTTTTAACTATACTAGTAAAAACTTTTTTGAAAATGGTAAAAAGTTGTAGCATTATATAATATACTTTAAGGAATTATTTAAATCAATCAAACCATCTTGATATTAACTCCAAATTCTGTACCTATTCTTTCAACTGCACAACTAAGGCCGCTTGTAGCTCTATTCTTATTCATCTTGAGACTTAGACTTGGTAATTAAAACCATTGTTGCAAATGGAGTAGAAAAGGAATTACTTTAAGGAGCATTCACACTGTATGCAATTGCTATAAACGTGCATAAAAACAATTTGAAATTTCATGTATAACGAACTGCTCGCGCATGCGTAAATCGTAATGACATGCGATCGCATAAAGGAACCGTATTCAGTCAGAATGCTCCCTTTTAATATAAGATAGTTGAATAAATACTTAGATGAGTTAGAAAGCAATTAGATAAAATATTTACGTTATATACATAAGTGAAGTTTTTTACGCCTTTTATAGCGTGAAAAGAAAACGATCACTGCTAAAATGCGCCGCTGTGGGTCAATATTAATCACAATTTATAACTGATGACATAATATCTAAATTCTCTTTTACAACACAGTAAGAAACACACGCTTTATTATGTCAAAAATGCAAATTAAATAAACATGAAATTGTAAATTAAAATAATATCAGTACCACTTCTTATAAATTTTGAAACAAAAACAAAATAAAGAAAAGCTTACCAGAAGCATTTTTCTAATTAATTTGTTTATTATGATAAAATAGATTTTTTTTTTCTTCAGAAAATTACCTCTTATAATCTAAAATAAATATCCATTAATATACAGTGTAATGCAACCCAATGTTCTCCATTTCGAACGATGGAAAGGCATCGAATTGTTAAATAATCACACTAAAAAGTAACTAAAAAAAATATTACAAATGTTTAGAACATTTATAATACATTTACATTGATAATTTTGGGCTTCTGAGTCAATTTATTCCCCGAGAATCTTAAAAATGACCGACTTTTTGAAAAATTAATTTTAAAAAAGTTGAAGGGGATAGAAATGTACGATTTTGCATTTGTTCTGGATAGAAAAATATTTTATTTATTCTCTCAATTTTCAAATTTACTTACGAAGTATATCAATAGATGGCGTAGCTGACTGAAAACTTGTTTTCGGTTGCATATGAGTCTATTCTAACAGAAATATTGACGGGTCTTATAATTTCGGCTTCAGACTCTATTACGCTGTTACTGCAAAAAAGTCAGTATTTTGAAAACAGTCATTTAGTCATTTATAGCTTTACAAACTGACAACACCATCTATTCATTAATTGACAATTTTTAAATTAGTTAGAAAAAATATTTTTATTTTCTAAGCACTTTAAGACTTAGAAACAGATTTTATGTGCTTTTTAATTTTATTTATTGAAAGAGCTAACAGAAAAACTTTAAATTATGTAGATAACACGATCTCGCGTTTTTTTCCCCCATTAATTCTTATTTCTTAATTTTAATATTTAGAAATTAATTAGTCAGAGAAGAAGAAAAAAAAAATATTATTTCGCTTAAATAAATGAAGCTTCCTTTAAATTAAGGCTAATACGGCCTGGAAAAAAATATAAAGCGATAACAAATGTTTCTGGCTATAGTTGTTGTTGTGATTTCAGGAAACAAATGTGACTGTTCTAAGAATTTTATACCGAAATGGTTAAGATGTTCAATACATTAAGATATATTGAAAGTGCATATTATTTTATATCCGTCATTGAACGGCCGGCCCAATTTTGGGTTTATTACTACCATTGTTCATCGCCGTAGACTTGTAATTTTGAACTCAATTCAGAAGACAAGGGAAAACTGGTTAAGTATTGGGAGAAATTTGACTTTGTGGAAGACTTTTTGAGGGAACTAACCGACATTGGCGTACAGTTAGCATGACGGCTTAGGATACTCTAACCCATGATCCGTCTACCATTAATTCGAATCGCCCAACCACTGTTGGGATTCGAAACCGGTTCGTCTCATTGGAAGGCGAGCGGTCTATCCTCTATAAAAAGAGCATTTTTTCCCCTTCATATTATAACTGGAGTTGAACAGCCCAACCGATTCTGAGTTTACAACAACCAATGTTCAAATCCATTTCCTTGTAATTTTGAACCCGATTCAGGAGATAAGGAAACTACTGGATCAAGTATTAGAAGAAATTTGCCTTCGTGGAGGACTTGTTAATGAAACTGACCAACATTAGTGATACATAGTTATGAAAACCACAAGAACCTCCCACGGTTAGCCTGACGGCAAGGGGACTCTAACCCGTGATCCGTCTACAACTGAGGATATTTTACGTCAGCACTGTGGTGGACACGAGCCGACTGCGGAATTCGAATCGACCAGCCAACGCAGGGATTCGAACCCAGTTGACCTCATTGGAAAGCGAGTGCTCTTCCCTTTGAACTACCTTGACTCTATTGAAAAAGTATTTAATGTTTATTTCATTAAACAACTTTGACTGCTATCAAAATAATGTAACGAAAATAAAATGATATCATTAAATAAATGTGACTGCCATCAAATTGTTATATTAAAGTTAGATTAATTACTTCCTGTAAAGATGTTTCTCATTTTAGTGTTTAGATATGTCGCATTAGCCTATATGATGAAAATGTTCCAGTTTTGCGAACAAGTCCTTTATTAAAATATATAAAAAGTGGTAACTTAATTTTTCTATCCTTTGTATTCATTTTGGAAAATTAAAACAAGCATGCCCATCATAATATATTATTAATATAAATTCTTAATGTAATTTGACCGTGGGGTTTTTATTTTAAGGGTTATCTTCAAGCATTATTTCAAGCATAACCGTCCTGCAATCTTTTTTACAAAAAAATTTTTTTATCTTGTCACAAAAAAAATTGTATTCACACCCTTTAGACTCTACGTAATTGAAAAAAAAATTTAAATAAAAAAAAAAAATTTAAAAAATAAAAAATAAAAAAAAATTTAAAAATAGTTGCATACCTCAGCAGGAAATGTGTTAACAAGAAATGTTGCTTATCCTCATCTGGCCTGACGAAGTCAAACCAGATATATGAACCCGTTGACCTGAATAGAACCGAGACAAGAAGTGTAAAAGATAAATGAAACATTTTTTGAAGAACAAAAATGATATTCCCAAATTTCTAAAGTTTCCAATCACTTTAACTGTATAGTACTATTAATTCAAAAATTAAAGAAAAGCTAGCTAAAACTTATGTACAGATGAAACTAAAATTTAATCAGCAAAATAAAGAGAAGACTACACGTTTTGAAGCAGTCGAGAGAATATTAAACATACTTAAATCTGAAGCATTTTTTGGATACCCTAGAAAATTAAGAAGTTTATTTAAATTTGATAACAGATACATCGGGAAGCATAATTAACTATGCTGATTTCCTCGATGGGTACTATGAGGAAAAAAACTAAATTAAATCGAAATTTCAGATGAAAATTATTTTTTGAATATTGTTTGCTTTGGAATTTACAAGGCTATAATACTTCTGCTTGCTTCTGAAAATTAAAATAATCTACGCGATTTCAAAGAAAATAGTCCTCTCAATTGAAGTAATTTGCCTGTTACCAAAGCACTAGCCGATTCCATTACATGCTAACAAAAATCGCTCTCCTATGAGGCATTAAAAAGCTCACGTTTGCAAGACTACATCAGCAATTACGTTACGGGGGACGACGTTGTAAAACTAAGTTAGAGTAATGTTCGAAATTTCCTCGAGTTATGAAACACGCTACAACGAGATGCACCGGTATAAAAAATGGAATTTAAATTCCTCGATGATTATTATTCTTCCAAACATCCCGAGTGGTGCGCGCAAATACCCTCCCACTGTAACACACAATTTCTATGTAAGTTTTCCTTTAATGAAACTTTATTACCACTAGCCGACCCTCCTGCATAGGAATTTACTTTTAGCAAACAAACAAACAAGCAGAGCTGCTTCTGTCACGTGATTATTCCTCAAGATGCAAGCACAGGTCCGCTGAACCCTCCTTTCCACCCTACTCGCTGTAACCACCACACGCGTCATTTTCTCCTTTAATCATAAAAGCTACAAAAATTTTCCCCATCCTTTATAAATATTTTTCCCTTTGCATACTGTATCAGGATCCACTACTTAAGCAAATTAAAGCCTCGCAAAGAGTCTTCCGAAAGTCTTCTGAGTTTTCGGAGAAGAAGGAGTTTCTTCTGGGGGGTTTGGGGGTGTGTTACCCACCCGTCTACTCCCCCAGCGCGTGTGCAGACCGCTAGTAATAAATGAACATGACAATTCCCGAACTTTAATTGAATTTAAACGAACAGTTGCTTAGGGGAAGAGAAGTTCTCTTTCCCCGCCCGCAAGTTTGTGCCTGTTGTGTTTCGTTGTTCACTGGGTCTCTAGTCCGCTAAGTTGGGGGTGGTAAGAAAATTTACATCTGGCAGTCATCTTGCCAGATGTAAGTTATGTTATGTAAGTCTAAATTATTTTAAGTATTCGAATTCACAAGAATTTATGATATCAAATTTTTGTGATGGAATGGAAAATCAAATTATTATAGAAATAACTTAAGTGATTTGAAAATTTCCTCTTTTTTTTTTTTTTTTTTTTTTTTTTTTTTTTGCATTTTAATGTTGTAATGAAAAAAAAAAAAAAAACAAGTTTAGTTATAAGAAAAAATAGAATAAATTTTCTGAAAGCAAAATAAGATTTACTTTTTTGAAAGTGAATAATAGTAGGAAAATTATGGTTGAAAAATGTATCACTAAAGCTTCGAAATTAACATATTTTTTGACGTGCTCTTTTTTTCATCAAACAATTAAATTTTACTGTCGATAGTCGATAACTTTAAGAGTTAAAGGATAAAAAATTCACCTGAATTTTCTTTAACTTTAGAAAAAAATCACGTTAAAACAACAAAAAAAGTTCGTAGAATTAAGAAAATGAAAGCAAAATTAACCCTATTGAGCCTTGTGTCTTTTTAAGAGGACGACTTGTTTTTAATAAAATATCGTCTAAATTATTTAACATATTTAAATTTGTTAGCATATTTAATGTAAGTCATTAAGATTTTCTCTTAGTGCTTGAAAATCAGTTAACTTATTAAGATATTCCATTTTTTTATTTTGCTTACTTTGCATTCGTGTTGGGTGATATCGGTATTTAAATATCGCGATATTTAGTCAGAAAATATTGATATAGATATTGATCCGGACGATTCGTATTCCTATTCTAATAGAAATGTATTCCCATTGGTGGCAACAATAACTGATTGGTTTTCAGTGCCAGGTAAGTGAGGTGACTTCATTCTATTGTGCCAAAAAAATTTCGATTAATCCCATGTTTTGTTCACGTGACTTTTACCTATTAATTTTTCAGTTTTAATAATCATGAAGACATTTTACCGAAAATCAGTGTCCCTTCACAGTAAGCCCTACATTAACGTTCTTTTAAGGTTATGTGCCACTGCCCTGTATACATTTGCCCGATATACCCGACACTAATATTTTTTTAAAATTAAGTTCAATTGCTCTGTATATATTTACCCGGTATACCCTACACTGATGTTTTTTTTGATGTTAAGTGCCACTGTTTAGTATATATTTACCCAGTATACCGCTACTGAACCGAACTCTTGCAGGTATTAGATTGAATAAAGTGGAGCCGTTGTCGAAGGTCGGTAAAATAGCCGAGAAGATACTTTACCGAAGACCAGCGCAATAGCCTCTGACATTATATTTAAGCAGGTAACATAATTTAGAGCAATATTTTTCATTTACATATGCTTGTGTGTGTGTTAAATTTTACTTGATATGAAGGACTTCTGTGTCTCCAAATACTGAAAGATATTATTGTATATACAATGAAATACTATAAATTATTCTATATGATTAATATAATAATTTTATATGATCAATATAATAATTCTACATAATTAATATAATACTATATAATATAATTCTATATAATTATTTATATTCTATCTATAATCTATAAATTATCCAAGCAATATTGTATATAAACCAATTCGCAGAGAATATAAATTGAATGAAATGTTTATAAATTAAAGGTTTCAAAGGATGCATATGTTGCATAGTTTAAGAATTATAATTCATACATTTAAAAAAGAATACCAGCTTATAAATCAATCTAGACAAAAATAAACTAGCATCCGATGTGCGAGCATTCCTGAAAAACTGTGGAAGCACATCCGGGTGTCGAACCAAATGCCCAGGAGGAGAAGCCCCTTCCTCCAGTTTAACTAATTTCCTTTATTTTTACGTTGTTAAATATTTTTATTACCCCAATGAAATTTATCTACATTCACGATAATACCCTATACGATAATTTTCGTTTTAGATATACCTGCGGCTTAATTGTATTCAAATCCCCAATATAGATCATATATGGCATTCCGAAAACATAGTAAGAATTTATTTTTAAATACCGTTATCACAATGATACAAATTATTGATACTTGCCTATATATCACCCAACACTAAAGTACAATAGTGCTGCGTGATATCGTAAGTTTGATACCGTAATGCATAAATATGCATTACGTACGTTATGCTACGTTTGATACCGTAATGCGTAATTGCACATAAATATCGATATTTGACTATGTATGGCAATTTTTTCCAATTTAACTGATTTACATTATTTCCGAATTGGTCAAGATTTTAGTTCCCAAATGAAATTTATCATCATTGAGGATAATATTGCATTCGATAATTATCGCTATCACCAAAAGTAGAGATATTATTGTATTTGATACTTATTTTTGTTTATAATTATTGTGATGTTATCGTGTCTTATAATTATTATTTTCAACGATAATTCTCGCAACATAATGATATTCAATATTAATTATTGTCCATAATTATTGCTATATTATCGCACAATCGATATATGGCCAAGATATGCTCTCTCTCTCTCTCTCAATTCTGATAAAAATTTCACTTGGTTTTATTAGAACCACAAACGTTGCAAGGTATGAATGGAATTAGACCTACAAATAATGCATTAAACCTTTGTCGGTATTCCGCATATCGGAAGGATGTTTGGACGAGATCAACAAATGGGGAAGGATGCGCACCAGAGAAAAGTTTAGGTAGAAGGCCTTTCCACCCCCACCTCCTACACCGAGTGACTATTATTTATATTAATGACTGAGATTTGCATAACCGATGCCGGCCTCCGCATCAGCGTGTCATCATCATTTACCATTCCTTCCGGCCCCCCTTTCATCCGGTCTCTGGAATGCCCGGATAATTATCGGCCCCAACAGACAAATCACACACTATGACTGATTGTCCGCCTGCAACGAAATAGTTATGACTAGAGACGCTGTTTATATTCCGCATAAATCAATTCCACCGAAAAAAAACATCTTTTTTTGATTTTATGATTGAAGCTTCTTGAAAATTCGTTTAAAAACTAGAAAATTTTATAATATAAAGATTAAGACTTATTATTATATAAAGATAATATATTTTTAACCCGCTACCAGTTTTTTGACGTAATATTACGTGACGGTATTTTTTTTTATAACCGATGTTGAACAGCCGAATCAATTCTGAGTTTACGGCTATCAATGTTCAACTCCGAAGCCTCGTAATTTTGAGCAACCCAGAAAACAATGGAACTCCTGGATAAAGCATTGGGACGAACTAGCCTTCGTGAATGATTTTTTTTGATGGAATTAACCCTCATTTCTGTTATATGGTGAAGAAAACCTTCAACAGTTAGCCCGATGACAAGGGGAATTTAACCCATGATCCGTCCATCACTATTTTACGCCAGCACTTAAGTCGAAGCGAGTCGAGAACAGAATTCATATCATATAGTCACCGTTGAGATTGAAACCTGGGTCACCTCATTAGGAGATGAACGCTCTACCCCTTGAGCCACCACGGCTGGATATGGTATTTTGTGCACCCTTTTTTTTGATTTTGACGAAGTATTATGTTCCGATTTAATCTTTGCATTTTACTCCTAATTTTTACGCATCACTTTGTTCTCTACTCCCTACTTGCTTAAGAGAAAGAGGGATAAAAAAGCAAATAGCATTAAAACAGTAAAGGGTTAAGATATAAAGGTATTATTATTATACTTTTACATGAAGATTAAAATGTAATAGATTTCATGGATTATATTAAAAAACAAACTTTTTTGTTGCATTGGTACAAGTGCATACAATGTTATGCAATGCACAATGTTATGCAATCTTAAGAAATATGCATGCAATGTTACATAATTCGGGTGTAGGGATATCAAATCTGAAATAATTTTTGCTCCAAAAACTACAATTTTTGTTCAAATTGCTATCTTTAATTTAGTTAATTTTTGTCTACATGTATAAATTTATAAGGAACGTAAAGGTTGATATAGTTACATTTAATTTTAATTTTATAACCGTCGTTGAACAGCCGACCCGAATTTGAGACTACGATTACTATTGAACCCTATTCAGAAGACAAGGGTACTCCTGCGCCAAGTATTAGGAGAAGCTCGTCTCCAGGAGGACTTTTTTATGGAACTAACCCACATTTGCGTTACATGGAGGGAAAACCATGAAAACCTGACACGGTTAGCCGGACGGTAAGGGAACTCTATCCTATGATCTGTTTACCACTGAGGATATTCTACGTCAGCCTTGTGGTTGGTGCGAACCGGGAGCGAAATTCGTATCGAACAGATATCGTTGGGATTCAAACCCGGACTACCTGATTGGGAAGCGAGCGCTGTATTCTCTGAGCCACCAACTCAACCACGACTTGATATACATAAATGAACACTGTCTGCTCCTTTGAAAATAACACTTAAGATAAAAACATATGACCTTAACGTATCGCATAAATTATATAAACTAAAATAAATTATCGCCTTCTTTTCTACCATTTTTATTACGTAGTAGAGAAGTGAGCACTCGAGTGAATTTTTAAAACAAGTCTTGTTAGGACTGTATTACTAAATTACATAAAAACTATAACTTGTAGAGGGAAACCAATTTCTGATTTGCTAGCCCAAACGTACCTAGATCTTTTCAAAATTTTGAAGCGCTGAAAAAAAAAAAAAAAAATGTTCCTAGTTTCATACATAAATAAAAATTTGTATTTTTAAATAATCATACACAGTTTTTCCTTAAATTTATTAAAGTAATAGTTTTTTTAACTATCATTTTACTGTTATTAAATCATAAAACTGGAATATGAAAGTAAGTTATGCCTTTTCCTACTAACAATATTGTGCAAGTTAGCTAAGTCAAAATTTTATCGCCAACTAGTATTTTTTGATATCGCTATTATTTCTTTTTTGTTTCATGATACTTAACAGTGAAAAGTCGGCGTCACTCACTTATAACTTCAATTAGTCCTTTCCTAATTACTGTATATATATATATATATATATATATATATATATATATATATATATATATATATATATATATATATATATATATATATATATATATATAACATATATATATATACAATACATATATATATAGAACATATATATATATACAATACATATATATATAGAACATATATATATATACAATACATATATATATATATTAAATGATAACTTAGTATAATAATAAATTAATATAATCATTAAAATATAATTTGAAGAAAATGGCAGAGTATTTATGCCTGGCCTAATTTGTTATTTTTTAGTATAAGCCGTCGCTTCAGTTTTGGAACATCCTAATCACTTAATTTGGTATCAAAATATAGCCATTTACATTTTTAATGTATATGGGTTGCCCTAATAAAAAATGGACATATGTAATAGCGTCAAAAAATATAATAACGATAAGCAGCACCATTTAAGATAATAAGGGAAAGAAAGTGTTGCTAATTTTAATTTCAGTTAGTAGATTTCATCCTTTTATTGTTCGCCATCTTTTATATTTTTTGGCTTTCGAATGCTGAGAGCAAGCAGATACCGTCAGTAGATAATTAGGTAAGTATTTTACTCAGAATGTGACTCATAGACAAAACCTAAAATTAAGCATCACAATTCCATACTATTTTTTTTTCTTTAACAAGTTTGATCTAAACTCTTTTTAACTTAATTGGACTTAAGAATGAAATGCTTATCGATTGCTTATTAAACCAGTAGGGGTGAACGCTTACTCAAAGTTGATAGCTTTTAATAAGATTTTATTATACAAGGATCACTCTGAAATTTTGGATTGTACATTTAAGTTTTTAAAAAATACACTTACTAAATTTAAGAAGTGTTCAAAGTAATCTCCCCCATCACCAATGTAGTTTTGTAGATGAATCTTTCAAAAATTAAATGCCTCAAACCATTCATTTCTTGGAATTGATGAATAAAATGTATTTATAGCCGCGTTAATCTTTTTTTTTTTTTTTTTTTTTTTTCCCGGAATGAAACGAAGTTCTTTTTTTATTTATTAGAAGACAGCCATAAATCACACATAGCTAAATCCGACGAATAAGTTGGATGTTTTATTACTTTAATATGTATTTGTTCAACTTAACTGTCATGGTACACCATGACAATGCATCTTCCCAGTTGAAAATGAAGTAAAAATAAGTTAAAAATGAAGATAAAACAAAGGTAAATTACAGACAAATGAAAAAAAAAAAGGGGGGGGGAATAATAATAATAACAAACAACTGGGAAAAGAAAAAATTAATTAAAAAAAAAAAGATAAAGTTTTTTTAAAAAACCGGAAAATAAAAGATATAATCTTTTCATCAGCCCACACGATTATATCCGAAAAAGAGTGCTTTCTAATATTGTATCAATATAGCCAAAGCAAAATATATCAATACAATAGTGTGAGGAGCACTCAAAAAAAAAAATTTTTTTTTTAAATCTTATTGTTTATTATCGTCTTATTGTTTTTCTTAATTTTTTCTGGTTTTTTTGTTTTTATTTATTTTGCTGTATATATATATATATATATATATATATATATATATATATATATATATATATATATATATATATATATATATATATGACATACCAGTTTGCTGTTACTTACTACCTTCCAACTTGATTGCTTTGTGCTTTGACCAGTCTTGTACTCCTAAAAAAAGCGTACATCACTTTTTTCATTGCACGTTGTCTTTTCATCAATTTTGGTGTGGTGATTATCTTCAAGGACTCATGGCTTGCTTTCTTGACGTGCTGGAATGCCAAAAAATGGTATGCTCGTACAACACCTGTTACAATTTTCTAAATGATGTGATGGCGACCATCATCTAGCAACATAAGGGTTCTGACACGCGCTACTTTTTGGTGCTCAGAGCGTACCCAACGGCAAACTATTTTTTTTTTTCATGTGTTATTAATTATTCGTGAATAAAATGCTCCTTCTGTATCATTTGGTAGGTACAAAGTTTATCATCGATTAAAATTTTCCTCGCGTTATTCGATATTACTGCTGACGATGCCCTTGATCTGTGTTCTTTATCCTTAAGAGAATTACGACCTCTGATAAATTCTCTAAACCGTCTGAATACAGTAGTACGAGATGGATTTATACTTCCAAATGCTAATTGTAGCCGTTGAAAACATTCTTCTTGATTTAATCCCCCAGTTTAAAATCATAGTACGATAATGTTCCCGTGCCAGCTCCATTTTCTCCTCTGTCTAAAATTTATTCTACCCTAAACTTAAAAATAAGTAAATAAAAATCGTCTGCTACGCTAAAATCGTTTGTATTTTCAAACTAAACCATTTTTTTTTTTTTTTTTTTTTTGCAACTTCTCATTTGCGTGTATCTCAAAAATTTCAGTGACCCTCGATATTATTCGACGAGTTAAACACCAATTTATTTTTTGTCTCCATGAAATTATTACAATAAATTTAAGCAATATATACTGTTTCCTGTTGATCTAGATTTCACCTTTTTTTCGTGACACGCTTTTTTATAGAAGTTAAAATTGCTATTTTAGTCTTATATTTTCATAAAGACTTTATATAAACGTGTAAAGATGGTCACATTTGATTATTAGATTTAATTTAACAAAACGTGTGCTGTGTATTTTGAAATTAATGCAATCCTGAAATTTTCTCCAAAGATTTGAGGCATTCATTTGTCTCTTAAGAATTATGATTGGATGTAGCATCACAAGAGAGTAGATGGCACCAACAGATGATTAGGGAAATATGCAGTTCAGAATGGAAAGAGAAGAGAGAAGGGCTGTGATTCATAAATTAAACGTAGCATAATTCGACGTGATTTACGTCGATTGTTGCAAATAGTAATTTGAAAGATGCAAAGTTTATTGAATGATTGAGAGGGCGAAAGGGCTCTCTCTCTCGTGGAAATTTTGTTACGAGCGCCGTGTTTTGAATCTGGAATTCGAACGATGCCTCTAGAACATTTGCTTCCGAATGCGACCCTCGACGAGGAGGGCGAGCTTTTAAAAGATCGATGGTTGCATATTAGCTGACATTAACATTTTGGGTTTGTTCGAGTAATGAGATAATGAGGATTTATTGATACAAACCCTTTGATTTGTTCCAGCACCTCTGATAAGAAAATTTTTGAATTAACAATAAAATATGAAGTTTTCCTTAAATATGAAATTTATCTTCATTTAATGAGTTACCATTTTATCTTTTACATATATCGTTAAAGAATAATAAAGAACGCCTATGGTATCAAATTTTCTTTACGAAAATAGAATTCATTATAAACTTAATAAATTGCCATTTGATTTATTAAAGGTATCTTTCAATGAGCAATATTTTAACATTAAGTAAATATTTTTTTGATTTCTAACATTTTCTTTAAAACACGATTAAATTTGATTACGGACAATTTATTCAATTGGATAAAATTATGATATAATAAATGAGTAGCTACTTTAAATTTTAAGCGTACAACTCATGATTTCATAAAATTGTGTATATTTTAAGGGTATCAATACATAACAATGCTTTCAGATTATAAAGAAAAACATTTTACGATTTAATTTACTTTGAAAAACGAATAAATGTGATAAAAACAATTTTAAAAAATTGTGATATAACCACTTAACATTTTAAATGCATCATTAAATGAATAAGGTTTTAATATTGATTAAATATTTCCCTATTCAATTTTCTTTAAAAAAAAGATTGGATTATGAGAAATGATTGGATTGGATTAAAGTTGACATTTGAAATGAAATTTTAAAGATTTCTTTCTGTGAAAAATGCTTTAACATATAATTAATGAGTACCCATTTAGTATTTTAAATGTACCATTCAATTAATAAGACTTTATTACTGACTGGAGAATTTCCTTGCAATTTAATTTTATTGAAGAAGTAGAACTGTTTTTAACAACTCATGATTTAATAAAATAGTGCATATGTATTAATAAGATTTCTTTTGACATAAAAAAAAGTATGCAACGTAAATTATGAAGAGTTGCAAATTATTATTTAATTGAAGAAAAAAGGTAACAAAAACATTATGGAAATCCAAAAGAATAACTACTGAAGAAGGCAAGACTTGAATGGACAGAGAAAATATAATTTCAGAATTTTTATTTTAAGTAAAAAAAAAAAGAGAGTTATGTTTATTTCAATTGAAAAAAAGTAAGACAAGAAGTTTAAAAAAAAAAGAAGAAAAAAAACTTGGGGGAATAAAATTTTAAAAATAAACTCAATAGGGGAAAATTAATTTCAGAGGTATATAAGAAAGCTGTGTGTTCATATTTGAATTAAAGCATTAAAAGTTGATTTAGTATAATTAATAGAACGTTGTACTCATTTCTACATACCTGGCAACTTTTACTAGAACCAAAAATGAATTTCACAAGAGGTGATAAAAAGACAATTGAAAGAAAATTTCATATAAAAAATATTTTTATAATATAAATTACAACGCTTTAAACAGAGTATCGTTTAAATAATTTGCATTAGTTTTTAAATAATTGCATCGTATAAATAATTTATCTGTTTGCTGTAGAGAGCAAAATCATTTAAAATTTAATAACTAAATTAAAAAATAATAATTAGAAGTAATATAATTGAACATCATAAAAATGAAATACTACACATAATCCGTTATGGTTCGCAGTTTTTACAACATATAGTCCGTAATGGTTCGCAGTTTTTTTACATTATCTTTGTTTATTAAAAGGTGTTTTTGTATACCTTCTAATTCAGCCTTTTTTTTTTGTTATAATTAAATTTGATAACTAACTATTAACACTACATTGCCCAAGGAAGTCATTTTGACTGCTTTTTTAATTTAAATTAGAAAAACAATATGTATATAATGACACAATTTCTTAGAATTTTGTGACTTTTTGTACAACATATATTTTTTTTTTATTAATATTTACTAATAACTTGTTATATAACTGTAAATAATATAAAGAATATTAAAAATTAATTTTAAACATATTTCTTTACACATTAGTTATTCTTTCACAATCCAGTCATTTTGACTGCTTTTCGGCAATATAGGTATATACTAAGTTTCAGTCTTTTTAGTGTTAAAAAAAATGTTTGCAGGAAATAATCTACAAGTGAAGAAGTTTCAGATATTGGTATATATATTTTGAATTTACATACTAAAAAATAAATTCAGTAGATTTTTACCTTATTTTAAGTATTGTAATTTTAAATGACTGTAGCAAAACTTAATCAAAATAGGCCAAATAGTTTAAAAATAATTAAATTTTAAAAAATGTAATTTAATATCTCAATAACAACTTGGCCAATTCCATTCAAAAATCCTATCAGTAAAAACTGCTAATTTAAAATTCGGTTAAAATTTACATGTCCCTAAAATTTTTGATCATTACAAAATAAAATATTAATAAATAAATTATTTTTTGATAAACGAGTTCGACAATTGTATGCAAAAAGTATTTAATTTGTTTAAATAATATTTCTAATATGGAAAATTAAGAATAAGGGATTTAAACTTTTAACATTTCATTGTTAGTTATGGAGTCGTTTCTAGATTAATTACTCCAATTATTTTGAGGGTCAAAAATCCAAACCTGAAGAGAAGATACGTTTATTCAGAAAAAGAACATTGTTGTGTCTGATTTATAGATTTTACTAATTAATTAACATCAGCAAAGAGTGTTCAGTAAACGATTAAAATTATATTTTAGTCCTAAATTTGTGATTTTGTACTTGAAGATCCAATCATTAAAAGTCATTTACCGTATTCCTTATGCAATCAAACTGTAGTAGCTGCCTTATATCTTTAAAAGATATCATGGTTCAAAATATAATAAATAATTGAAGTTGCTATTATTTAACCCATTTTTTTAAATTTTTAATAAAGCTTTCTACAACTTGTTTTTTGTCTATAAAAATTAAGAATGACAAGAACATTTTCATTTTATTTTTATTAATATCATTTTTCGACTGTTAGACAAATCACAGGTCTTATGAAATAGAAAAAATGGAATATGCAGAGGAAATATATAAAAAATAGAAAATATGTTAAAAGTTTCCAAAAATTTTACAAAATTCATATAAAGCTGCAAACAATCACGAATGTTGAATGCTTTTTAAAAAAAGAACGAGAATTACAGTCAACAGTAACAAATCTGTAACAGATGTTATCTTGAGTTAAAATGAAAACAATACAAATCATACTTTTAAACAAATGGTACTTTTAAGAAATACAAAATGAAAACGAATTTTACTCTGCTGCAACAAATGTTACTTTTAGGTGAAACAAAAACAATACGAATTATACTCTGCTATAACAAATGTTAATTTTAGGTAAACAAAAACAAAGATTTATTCTTGTAACAAATGTTACTTTCAGGTAAAACAAAAATGATACCAATTACAGTCTGTTGTAATAAATGCAACTTCATAGTAAAACAAAAACAATAAAAATTATAAAGATTTCAAAAAAAAAAATTTAAACAATTAATTATTTAAGAGTATTAAATTATTTGATCTTCTAATATATTTTTAATTAAAAAAAATGAACACTTCATAAACAAAAAAAATTGGCACAAATTTAAGATTAACATAGAAAAAAAAGAAATCATAACGCAATAAGAAAATATATTGCTATATCACACGTAAGGACATCTCAAAAAATTACGACTGAGCATAAAAGTTGTGATTACAATTTTTCACACAAAAGCATAATTAAAAATCTTTAAAATACAACCTAAATAAAATAAATAATTTACTATAAGTAAGAGTCTCCGTCTCTAAGGCATAGCTGCCAAATTTAGGAATAAAAAATTAGGAACACTATATACTACAAAATTATACGCACCAATTACGAGAGTAAGACAAATATTTAACTATTAAATAATAACATTAATAGACATATATTTAAATACCCTATGAAAATTAGTAAAACAAAACTATAAACACTGTCTTTTGTGGGAAATTTATAATATTAATACTTCATTATTAGCAATACCAGTGTAGTAATTTAAAAACAACCATTACCTATTAATATATAATTATTCTTCTCAAAATTATAAAACACAAGTAAATAACAATCTACATCATAAACTAATATTTCTGATGGAGGTATTGAAATACTACTATACATTTTTTAAAAAATAATAATAGTTGTTAAAGATTCAATTTAGTGAAATAATCAGCAATAGCTTTTGGAATAGTATTTTCCAATAAAAAGCTACTAGAAATTACTTCTGCACAATAATCACAGGAAACGCGTTTGCGGCAATCAGAACAAGGGATTGGTTTAAAAGCAAAAATAATGCAATTTTACAAAAATTCAGATTTTTTATAAAAATATCAGATTTTCAGATTTGATTTAAAAATTAGGAACAAATCTGAAAAATTCAGAACAGTTGGCAGCTATGCTAAGGTAGTAAGAGAATAACAATTAGGATTATCTAAGAGTGCTAGCCCCCCCCCCAAAAAAAAGTTAAACAGAACAAAAAATTTTCTATAATCTTATTTAATCAACAAGGTATCTTTATTTGGTGCTATCTCAAAAAAACTATAAGCGCATATACATAAACATTTAAAATTAAACTAACCATTGGCGATCGAATTGGGTTACAAGTGGCCTATAACAGAACTCTAAGTCTCTCCCCTTACCCTGGGTCATATTGCAGGTTGATCAAAGTCAACCATCCACTCACTGACCAAACTAAATTAATTTAGTAAAGTAGTTTTCAAACAGACTGAAAATAAAACAAGAAATTTTTTTCCTTCAAAGCACTAAATATGTCAATCAATAATTTACACATTTCCGAGCAGTTAGTCGTACCCTTAAGCTAACAAAAAATTTAAAATTGCTAGAGACATTTTGAAGCAGAAAACAAAGGGTAACCGACTCAGATACCTTTTTCTTCTAATAATTTTAAAGCAGCTTAAGTCTATACTTTGAAGTCTATACTGAAGTTAAAGGAAATAAAATCCACAAGAGCCTGAAAAATTGTCTTTCGGCATTTAAACAGACAATATTGAAAATTTTATAGGAAAGTCATATAAAACAATAGTGTAAGTAGATAAATTTGATAAGTAAATGAGGTGTGTAGAAATAATCGTTGTTAAGTAAATAAAATGAAATGTAATTTTTAGAAATGCAACTGCAAGACATTTGAAGATTAAAAGGGATGAAGTAAAAAATAATTAATAATAATAATACATTAATAATAATAAGTTATGCTCATTTCTTACAAAAATCATAATTTTATCGCCATCAATTGCATTTTGAGGAATACTAAGTTTTACCAAATCAAGTGGAAAATTGGTCCTTCCCGGAAATTTGACTTATTATGGGCCATGACAGAGAAAAACGAGTCCTGCCTGTCTTAAAATTTTTTTTATCAAAATCATTTTTCATGGATATAAACAGTTCTTTCCCTTGATATTCATTTGATATGAGTAAATTTTAATGTTCTTTAAAAAATAAAATAAAAATATTCAAACATGAATACACAATAATATTCTGGTATGTTTTTATAAAAAATTTCAACATAAAAGAACAACAAGAAACTTAAAGCTAAGTAACTATCAAAAATTGCATTAACAGAAAGAGTTTGTTCAAAGGGATAAAATATTTTAAGCTGCAATAGATATATACTGTGATTTTGTATAGAACATTAATTATATGCATTTATATAACATTTGGGTTAATAATTGTCATGAAAAAGTCTTTTATATATATATATATATATATATATATATATATATATATATATATATATATATATATATATATATATATATATATATTTCAAAATTTTATTGACTTGCATAAGAAATATAACCTTGTTAGGAAATTTTTTTTTTAATCATGTCACTCTACAAAACAACCTTTTATCTTGATACTTGTGTAGTAAAAATTTGAACACATTGTAACAAAAACAGGGTGCGTAGCCAGATGTTTCAACAAAAAATAAACACCTTTTAAGTACTCAAAAAATATTTTAAATCACTTTTCAAAAAAGGAAAAAAAAATTAGGATCTATGCAGCAATAAAAACTATTTTTTTCTATCACTTAGAGTTTTTAATTTATTAATATAAAATCAATAAAATTCAAAAACATTTTCAAAAACTTTACATAATCATGGTAAAATAACTAGTATCTGATAAATATTGCAGAGAAAATTGTTAAAATCATACATTTTTTGTAATTTAAAACGACAATCGATACAGCAAATAAAAAGGTTCTTTTTAAAAGGTAAAAAATCAAGCATTTTTTACCAACCCCAGAATAAAAAAAGCACCTTTAAAAAATGTAAATTAAGAATAAGCACTTTTTAAAAATGCTATGCATCCTGAAAAAAAAAAAAAAAAAAAAAAGATTATCTATTTAAAAGAGAACAATTAATTTACTTCTGATACAAAAAAAAAAAAAATTAAATTCGCTTCATAGAAAATATATTACAATTTTATGCAAATAGTAAGAATCCAAAATAAACTAGAACCATAAAAAGTTTTCATCGAAAACCTGCACCAAAAACAGTTTTATTTTCAAAAATAAAGAATTTATTTAATTTTAGAAGTTTAATGTCAAAAAGACATTTTTAAAATAGATAATTACAAAAAGATACTAAATGTGTAAGCCATATTCAGAGATATGCTTAGTAAAATCATGAATATTTCACAATAATTATGACAGAATTTAAAATAACAAAATTAGTTTTAAATTTAAAGTAAGTATAAAAAATATTTAACACACTAATAAGTTCAATTTATAGAAATTTTATTGAAATTCTGTATAATGAAATAAACAATTATACCCAACATTTTAAGAAATATATTTAATAAATTAATATTAAAATATAAAGAAGTAATGCAAAATATTTTAGACTCCAATTTGTCACATAAAAAAGTAGTTCTTTAATTTATAAAAACTAATATCAGGGAAAAAAACTAAAGTTTCAAAAAAATTAAAAATCATAAAATGAAATTTAAGACAAATGCAGAATAAAGTGACAGATTTTAGACAGTAAAATTATCAAATAAAGAAAAGAAACATACTTGCAATTTCACACAAAACAATAATATACAAAATAATACACATATTAAAACATAGAATGATTCAACATCGAATTTTCCCGAAAAAAATGTGGCGCAAATTCAACAAATTTTTGTTATACAAGAAATGTACTCCGAGTTTATAAAGAAGCTTTGAGAAGTGAACAGAAATTATCACAGGAAGGAAAAGCATTTACATGCTTCCTATAAATTTTTACACAAATTTGTTTTAATTATCATAAAAAAAAAGAAGTATAAATATCTACTACTAAATGGAAATGACATAAATTTGTAAACAAATTTAAAGTGACAAATTGTCATGGGGGTGGAAGCTTAAATAAACTTTTCCACAAATTTGCATACATGTTTGTTTAAATGATCCTAAATTATCGCACAATAAAAAAGATTAATGTTCACATTAAAATGCAAAGATCATAACACTTGTCAACAAATTTATATAACATAAATTAATTATATTGAATGTGGGATTTAATGTTTCAAAGCTCAAATTAAGCATCGTCATTATTAAAAAATATTTAATTTTAATTGGATACTCAAAACATAAACCATAAAAAATTGGGTAAAAGCTGAAATTAATGATATTAAAATTAGATTAATATCCAGATAATGAATATCTTTAGTTAATCTAATATTATTTAAAGATAATCATTTCAAAATTCATTTAATTGAATGTTTCCTAAATTATTTTCATTTCTCATAATTTTTTTTTTTAAATGGAACCTTTAAACTTTATAATGCTGCGAAACGTGATTAAAATATTACTAGTGTATTTATTCATCTACAATTTTAAATTCATCTTACAAAATCGTTTAATATAATAAACTCAAATAACTATTTTTTATTTATATTAATGTAATAACAAAATAACATAATCATTCTAACTAAGTAAATTCATTTTTAGTAAGCTATATTAAAGTTTTGTAAAAAAGTTTAAGCTTACAAGTCTAAACAATTAAGACAAACTAGACTCAAATAGGAGTTGATTGGGACTCGATACTCACAGACTTAAAGAAACTTTCTCAACCTAAAATCAAAATAATGCACACAAAGATAGTTGTGTTTTTAAGTTTTACATTTCGAAGTTTGTAAATTTTAAAAAATTAAGGCAAATAAGACGGAAATAGGAGATTATCAGGACTTAACACTCCTGGACTTAATGAAAGCTTCCTTAGCTAAAAATTAAAATATTGCACACAAAGATAGTTGTGTTATTAAGTGTTATGCTTCTAAATTTGCAAATTTTAACAATTAAGGCAAATTGGACGGAAATAGGCGATTATCAGGATATAACTCTCCTGAATTTGGTAAAAATTTTCTCAGTAAATATTAGAATAATTCACATTGTAAAGCTTGTGAGTCATATTGAAATCTATTAACAAGATAATGTTATTAATTGTTATCACCAAACCTAAACAAGATATAAATGAAATAAAATTAGATTAGTTTTTTTAAAAATAAGAATCATCACATATACTACTTAGTTACAACTAATACAAAATAGTTGATAATAAAAAACTGCTTTTTTTATTAGAATTGGTGAAAATCTTTCCCGGTTTAAAATTTAAATACCTCACAAACTAAATGTTAAATTAAAATTTAGAAGTATCATCATCAAACTTATACATGGTGTAAAACAAAATCAAAACTTTAAAAAAAATCAAACCATCCTCACAACTAATAAAGAATAGTTCATAAGCTAAGAGTAATTTTATTACACTTAGTAAACATCTTTCTCAGTTTAGAATTTCCACAGTTCACAAGCAAGCTTGTTTTGGAATTAAAACTTGTTAGCAAGATGTACATGATATGTTTTTAAAAGCACCTGGTATAAAAAGTCTGATATGTTACTATATATCTTACAAACCTAAACATGGCATAAAATTAAATGAAAAAAAAATTAACAATTTAATTTTTAAAAATTTACATTAAATGCACAAAAGGAAAATTATGCAAACAAAATTTTAAAAGTCATTGTTACAGCTTATAAGAACATTTATTTAAGAGAAAGCAATATATTTTATTACCTCTTCAATTCAAAATCAAAGCAATTTCAATTAATATAAAAGCTGTGTTCTTGATTAAAACTTCCTACCAAACACATATGGTATGAAAAGTGTAACCAGCAAGCTCATAAATGACATTTGCACTTTACTTAGAGACATTTTTAGATTATCTGATGCCATGTTTAGTACTACCCATTTTGGGTCCTTGATATATTTAACTTCTTCAGGTAAATTTAAATTGAAACAATCAATTTTCAACTCTTTTATAGTTAAAATATGGATCATTTTCATCTCTAACTGTACACAAGCATGAAAATAATCATCTGTCATCTTTAAATCATAAAAGCGTAAACACAGGTGCACAACATTATCCATATAAGGTGGATCTATACAAATAGGTGGCGGATTCCGTGCTGCAATGAGGAAAATATTAATTATATCAGTATATAAATGACATAGTATTTTAAAACAGAAATTTATGCTTAAGACAATACAAAATATGTTGGACAAATATTTTACCTGATACAGTCTCATTAATGATTGTCTTTTGATCTACAGTTAAAGCTGCTGAAATCCCATATTCTTTGGGAAGATAAGAAAATTTCACACAGCCTATAAAAAGCAAGATTATAAGCTAAATCAGGAAAATGGTAGAAGCATTTCATGATTGTGTTATACTTTTCACCTATTAAAGAATCTAAAAAGAGTGAAATATATATTATAAATTCCTTTTAAACCGTTTACTTTTTAAAATAAATTAAATAATTTGTAGACATCATGAGTTTATTAAAGAAAGTACCTTTTAAAATCGAGAAAAGAAAATAGAAATATATAAGGGCACTACGAGGGTTGCTATTTATATTTCTGGCCTTGGCAACAGTAAGTGTTGCTAGGCAACCGCAGACGATTTTAATCGAAAGTTTGATATTTTTAAACATAAATTCAGCAGACGATTTACCATTATAGCTGCCATTATAGTGTTGTTGACAGTAAAGTGTTAGTTACCATTATAGTGTTGTTGACAGTAAATTGAAAAGTTCTTCTCTTTCAAAAAATGGAATTGAATCGTGAACATTTTCATGCCATTATTTTTCATAACTTTCGACGTGGATTGTCAAGACAAGAGTGCTTCGATGAACTTAATTCTTTATTCAGCGATAAAGCGCCATCCTACAGCACTGTAAAAAATTGGTATAACGAATTTAATCGTGGTCGATGTTCGATCCAGGACGAATCCCGTGCAGGTCGTCCAAAATCCGTTGTTGTGCCAGAAAAGATCGATGCTGTGCGTGAACTGATAAAGCAAGATCGTCATGTGACATACCGTGAGATAGAGGCGTCTTTGGACATTAGTATGACTAGCAGCAATAAAATATTGCATGAACATTTGAGCGTAAAAAAAAATTTGTTCGCGTTGGATCCCGCATAATCTGACAAACGCTCAAAAAAAGGCTTGTGTCGATTGGTGCAAGGAAATGTTGGAAAAATACGTTCAAGGTACATCAAAGGCTGTGTATAACATCTACACAGGTGACGAATCATGGATTTATGCATATGAGCCGGAAACAAAACAGCAATCAACTGTATGGGTCTTCCAAGACGAGGCAAAACCAACAAAAGTTATTCGAGGAAGAAGCACATCGAAACAAATGATTGCCTGTTTCTTCGGCATTAACGGTCATGTGGCAACAGTGGTGTTAGAGCAACCCAGGACGGTCAATTCTGAATGGTACACGACCAATACGACCAATTCTTTACAATACGATTTCTCATGGTAGCTATAAAATGATTGTTATGTCCCCCGTGGTAGAATCGCAGCGACATTGTTGCAGAAAGATTTTCCTTTTAAAAAGTAAAAAATTACTTCTCTGCAGAAATTTATACATAATATTTGAATCATGCATTTAGAAAATAAATTTTTGGCCAGTTTAATTTATGACGATAGTATTGTAGATTGATGTAATGTTTGGATTGTATTTTCGTCAGCTATTGATATTAGTTTTCGGTAGATTTTAAATATCCCGATATATTTCAAACAATATGGAAAATTCGAATCGTACATTTGAACATTTACTTTTTAAGGCAATAATTCTATCTAATTTTTGGCAGTTATTGCTATTGGTTTCTCCAGTTTATAAATCCGATATTTTTTATGCGATATTATTCATAACAACGTATTCTCGAAACGAAACACGCATTTGAGGAGCCCCATTCACGTGATTTCGTCTTCGATCTTTTTTTCGGCAAACTACCACTACGGATAACATGATTTTTAATTATATTTTTTATTGTGATAATTATTTACAAAACGCAAAGAAGTAAATAATTTTTGTCCCCGCATCCCACAATATGTGAGAATATCACCCATAATATTAGAATAAAAAATTATTACATGTTTTATTAAGAAAAATTATTTAGTTTTTTTGTAAACACAGCTCTTTTGTTATTTCAAATTTGTAACATATATGTTGGTTTTTATTAAAAGTATCTTACAGAAACATATTAGTGATAGAGAGTTTTGTTGCAGATAGCTCGAACAAATTCTGCTACAGGGGTTACATGTTTTTATAAGATAATTATTTTTGTATATTTATTTTCAAAAAAATGCAATTTTATGCAAGTTATTTAGAACAATTCAATATTTATAGTAGATACCTAATGATTTTCTACACTGCAATTTTGGGTTTTCGACAATATCGGTCAAAACAAAAGGGGAGTTAAGGTCAGTTAACAGAAGTGATTGATCGCTTGGAATTTTATACATACATAAATTTATAATTACTTCATATTTAAAGCAGCCAATAATTATTTTTTTTACACCAAAATTTTGAAGTTTTGACGATTGTCAAAAAATATATCAAAAAGACTTTTTGACATGATGGTTAATACCAGATAAAAATGTCAATTGTCAAAAACATGTTAAATAATTAGAAATAAAACATTTTTACTAATTTAGATAATTTGTTTTTTTTTTCTTTAAAACTGTAAAAACATCATACTTCATACAGAATAACAGCACTATGTAGTTAACAATTACAAAATTTTACAGATACGTATTACATAAAATTCAATTAAATGGTAAATATTGAAAAACATGTTAAGGCATTTACCTGTATCATTTAATTTTATTTCAGGTACAGTTATAGTCAAGCAACATCCACAAGTAAATTCTTTACAAGCACATCCATTCCGATCAAGCTCAGAAACAGCATTATTCAAAACGATATTATTAGCACAACAAGCTACAACTAATAAAATAATGAAGATAAGAAAGAGCAATGTTACATAACTTTTAACAATATATAAGCTTCACTTTAAAACTATCATATTTTCTAGTCTTTCAGTCATGTTTTTGAAACTCTACATTACAATGACTTTATGTATTGGCAACACATTTTGACACAGAGATATTTTTTTCTCCAAAATATCAATCTAGTGTAAAAAACTAACCTATTCTATAGGATAAATACAGAGATAACTGGGCTAAAAACTAATGCTGCACTATTGGTCTGGAACTACCACAATTATAAAAAGACAATATATAAACTACCACAAAATAATTATTAGTGGTCCAGCAATTGATGTAAATAAATGGAATGAAATTTTGGTTTTCTGAAATTTCATTTTGTATTACAGTCTGAGATTTAAACATATTTCAGCACATTTATAATCTTTATAAATATCTTCATATTGTATATTTGTTTGGTTAAATTCATTATATAAGCCTTTTTTTCTTTAAAAAATTAATGATGATTATAAATTATGGATAAAATTTACTTACTACTAATGAAAATACACACGGATTAGAAATATCTTTTGGTAACTGACATGACAAGAATCATTTTCTTAATTTCTATCCCTGGATAAGATATGTAACTCATAACACTGTTTCTTTAGTTCAAAAGTTTAATTTTTCCAACAAATGGAACACCAAGAATTCATCAGAATCAGAAGTTCCAAGATCCATTAACTGAGAGTGAAAATCAACTCACATCAATGAATTTCACGTTATTTTATGTATAAATTATACTTAATAATAAAAAGAGGGACCGAAAAATGTTTGGATTAATTGTTCCATTTTTTTATAAATTAGGAAAACAGATTTTTATGTTTTTTCAGAAATTTGTTTTTAACAAGTTAGACAAATATACTGTATTCTATAAAAATTCAAAATAATGATCTAACAACTTAAATAATAAAAAAGTGTGTAATCGAAATATAATCAAAGATTTTCATAATTAAACGTATAAATTTACGGTACTTACCCAAAGATAAAACACAGGTTATGAATAATTTTTTCATAGTTAAACAAGATTTCCTTAAACCGAAGTACTTTAACTCTTAAATGTGATTGTAATTATATATTCTAACAAAAGCAATTATTTACTTAACTCCAGTTGTATTTATTATAGAGTGATATCACTGAGACGAATGAATAAACACGTGAACAATAATCGTGCGAGAAACGTTCAAAAAACTGCACATAACTTTTACAATAATGCAAAAATCATTGTAAAAACATAAAACGAAAACAGTCCTATTTAAAAAGAGAGGGAAAATTCCCTACTTCCTTTCACGCATGCCTACTTCCTTCAAATTTTTTTTGCTCTCTTTTTTTTTTATAGCGTTTTCAAAGTATACACTTAAACTTTGTTCGCCAAGACTTAAACCTAAACTTGACCTATCGATAAAAGGTTACTATGGAGACGATAGTGGCTATGCTAATCGACGTAGCAACTATCGAAACGAACGAAATGTGTTCGAAAATTTAAACCTAATTTTTAAGTAATTTTTTTATGCAAGAAAAATATAGTTCATTTTTTAAGCTATTAGTAAAATATAAAATATTCTAGAAACAACGTAGAACGTAATTAAGAGCTAAAAAAAGAATCAAAGGAACCAGTTGAAATGTGCTTGTAGTGCCGTTTCTACATTATTTTATTTATATTGACTTCAAATAAAATTGTCAGCGGAAATTTGAAGGGTTTTCACAATTACGTAAAACAGTTTCGAATGAATTAATTTTTTGTAAATCAATAAAATCATGATCCCTTATACCGTGCATATATGCCCTTACCGTGTATATACCCATGTATAAATAATTGTTTAAATCACAAAAAATGAATAATGAATACTTCTTCTTTATATCTACATCATACTTATCGTATAATAGCTCATTAATCAAGTAATGTATAATTTTGGAAGGGGTATTGTTCACAAAACTACGCCACTCATTTTAACTAACAAAATTTTTGTCAAATAAATAATAATAAATATAAATTTTTATATTAATTTTTCAAATTTTTTGAGTGTAAAAAAAACATTTTGTATAATTTTTAAAATAGAGATATTTCATACATTAGTAAAACTTGAAATTTAAGTAAACTTCATTTCAAAATTAAAACTTTCTCAGAGAACCACTCAAGTTTCACGAACTGCGGTCAGTGTGCAGGTGGGTGATCATTTTGATAAACCTGCGCAGGAACCGAGGGAACGCGGTATCGGTCCTCGTTAAATTATTTTAACGTAATTCTATGCAAAATCGAACTTTAAATATAGTCGAAATTTTTTTTAATAGTAACGTATACAAATTTTCACATAATTTTAAAGAATGCAATTTTAAACGGCAAAATACAAAGTTTGAGCGAAATCGGTCGAGTAGTTCCCAAGAAATCGAAATTTTAAAAAAATCGTATCAGTCGTTTTCAACTTAGCGAAAACTGTTAGCTGGAAAATTATAACTTTTTAAACTCTCGTTCACATTACATCTGAAGATGAACAACATACCTCACTTCGTTTAAATTTCAAATTAGTTTTGTAGTGATTATATAATTTACGTCCGTTTATCTTTTTTATAGGTTTTTCGAAACTTTTTGATATAAAAGAAAAACTAATGGCAGCAAAATTATAATTTTTTTTCCCAGCCAGATACTCTGAGGCCTGAAGGAAAAAAATTGCATTTTCTTAAATTTGAAAATAATTTGGAGCACAGAGTTTAATGTTTTAGTTTTTTTAATAGAATTCTTAATTATAATCCCTGACAGCTAGCAAAAAAATTCTTAAATTTTCAGAAGATATCATAGACGACAAATAATATGCCTTTATTTTGCAAAAAAAATAAATAAATAAATTTGGGGGTTTGATGTTTATATTTTTGTATAGAAAGATGATTGTGAAATTACTTTTTATGGTTGGCAAGAAGCAAATTTTTTTTCTCGCTTGTCTAAAAGAATGCAGTTCAGCGGTTTAAAAAATAAAATTCATACCTTGTTAGCAAATACCAGTAGCTAAATATCTAAGTATTTTATGTATGTAAGTATGCACGTAAAGAACAGATTTTAATATACTGACTGCCTCAACCCAATACAACCGATTCATTGGTAATCTGTTAAACTGTGGGTTTGTTGATCTGCACCAAGCAGGAGGCTGAGCTCCAAATATATTTAAATTAAAGGATAAAAACTGGGAAAATGAATAAAACTAAAGGGAATAATGAGTGAGATCAAAATCATGAGCAACAGCGAGCACCTTCATATACTTAAAGAAATATATAACTTTGAGTATCAAATGTGAACCACTTTATTGAATAAGAAATGCAGAAATAAAGGGAGTATACTAGCCAAAGTGAGAAGGGGACAGAGAACATTCAATAATTAGCTTACATTATCAGAATATTAATATTTGTTTCTCAACACTCAATAACTAATTACAATCAGGCTAATGGCAGTTGCTTCTTTTTATAGCATAAAATCCATATTAATTTTATAAAAAGAAATATTACAACGACCAAAATTGCGAGGTGCATATACAGTGGGCAATGTCTGTTTTAAGATAACTCATTTTAAGAGCTCGATTAACTGACATCACAAAAGTAGTACGATAGATAATGTGTGAGGAAACTTAAAGTTAATCCTCACAAAAGATCTTATGGGCAGGTCAAAGGCTTATAATGTTGAAAATTGTGATGATGAATGCCCAGATAATGACGAATTTAGCGACATGGAGCACAATCGAAATTCTTTTAACTTTTGAAATGTTAACTACTGACTAGTCAAACAATTCAGCTCATAGTTTCCATGATAGATTTTATAATTCTTTTTTAATAGTAATTCTTTAACCACTGTTTTAAATACATCTGCCATTAAAACAAACCACAACAGAAAAGATTAAAATCTTAAAAAATATAATATTCAAGCCATTATTTTCAAAAACTTAGGGAATATTCTTACTGGAATTGGTGTGATCGCTCTATCTAAAATTCATCCATCAGATTCTCAATCGCCTAAAGCATATTTAATATGCATTTCCCTTTAAATGAAAGTTACAATAAAAATTCCAGCCATTGCATCATTAGTAAATATTTTGCATTAATATTGAAAGTTTGTTTCATTTTCTAACATCAAATTGCTTGATAATAAAGAAAGGAAGATAAAATATATCTATTCTTTGCTTAAGATTAAAATCAATTAAACGTTTTTTATTATTTTTAAATGGTAGAGATCGGAGCAAGCCCAAAAAGTTCTAAGTGATGGAACTATGATGTGAAGCCTGGTAAGTTGACCAGTGATGAAGTATTACTCTAGTTGACTGTACATTAACCATTCAAGAAATCCTCAGATTTTATAATCTAAATCACATACTTTTGTCTCTATATGACAAATACAGAAAGTAAAAACTTCGTTTAAAAATTTTCTAGAATTTTTTTTAAAAATAAAATAAAGCCAAATTTTTATTAAAACAATGAAATTCTTTATATGCAAGTATGTAATGAACTAAATGACAAAAAAACTGAGAAAAATTCCAAGAAATTATATTTATTCTACATATAAAAGCAAGATTACAAAAATTATTGTTCCACAAAAATTCAAAACTAAGAATAAAAAGTGTATAATAGGAAAATTGGTGTAAAAAAAGTTTCAGTAAAAATAGTTTTCAAAAACAAACACTAAATATAAAGCTTTGTACCATTCAAGTTGCCTTAAAAAAATAATAACAACATGGGATGTAACATAGGATAAGGATACAGGAAAAGATATAACTAGATAAAATAACATATATTATTTTATCTAGTCATAAAATAATCTCATAGAAAAATAACATAGATGTGTAGGATGAAAAATAATTAGATTAAATGTAATATAGAAGGGGCCACTATTAAGTAAATGGCTTGTTTAGTAAATAACTCAATAAGTATGAAACAATAATAATTCAAAATTAAGATTGACATTCTTTATGGCCATCATTCCAATAAAATTTACTTTGACAGAAATTTTTTTAAATTTTTTTTTTTTTTAACAATAATGCACAATAACATCCTTAAAGGCATTTATCATATTAATGTTGAAGAATTAGTGCAATAAAAATATCTGCAATATTTTTTTTATTGAACTTCAGTTCAGAGTGTGGAATTTGGATTGCAGTCAAACTCTGTATTGGATATAAACTTTGCGGCATAACATAATAATATTTTTGAACATTTTATATGAATAATAATGTCTGAAGTGATAGCACTACATTTTTGTGAGCCAACTCAACATAAAAAAAAACATGAAACCCTAATCAAAACAAATTGCAATGATGTCAATAAAATATATCAATTATAATTTTTCATTTATTTTATGTACAAATCATGCATAGTAAACCTTGTTTAAAGGAAAGAAATTAGAATTCATTTGAATCAAAAAATTGCAATCAAGTGTTTTTGTTAATTAAAATATAATTTTTAAGCAAAAAGAACAAAGTATTTAACATATTTAATTATATGTTTTATTATAGGTTTGAATCATTAACATATTAGGCTTTTAGTTAGACTTTTATAGTTTGAGTTAGGCTTTTATATTACTATATATATAAAAGCCTAATTGATGGGGAAATACTAATGACAGTTAATATGTATCATGTATCACACAATATGTATCACACATATGTATCATACAAGCAAAAACATATCTGCAATTAGAAATAGGAAATATATTTTCAAGTTTTATTAGAGTTTGACTTCTTATATATAGTTTAGAACTGTATTTTTCTTATGAGGTAAAAAATTTAAAAAAATATTTCTACAGTTTGGAAAATGGCACACTTAAATATTTGTTTGGAATATTAAAACATGTATTAAATAACTCTTAATTTATATTGCTATATAAATATCAAAGTTTCTAAGCAAAATTTCTAGTAATTTACAGTGACTAGTTAATGAATTGAAGTATAGTAAATGGGCTATAAATATATAATAAAGCTTATCACATTTTGACTTCTAATGAAACTAGTTTAACATCATGGCATGTTATATAGTTTTTCTAATGGCACAATTTTAGAACATGTTCAAAAATATCAATATGAAATGACATATACAATTTTACAAGTGGAAAATAGAAAGAACTATTTTACCACTTCTAAAATTTTATTACAAAATTACAAATAACATAAAATGAATAACATCTGTTTAGTTTTTATAAAACTAACTTTCACAAAAATAACTCTTATAAAAATAAGTTATAATTTTCACCATGATGTGGAGTCAATTAAAACTTTCATGTATAATAAAATTACATTGTGTTTAAATCACAGATCGTTTAGTAAGACGACTGACAAAAAAATAGGAACAATTGGCTTTATATAATTGATTATCAGCCAGAATGGCCAAACACCAATGTCTTTGAACCACCAATATAAATGAATTGTGCTTTTATTTTTGAAAGTGAGAACAATTAGCATTACAGAAACAATTAACGCTACACATTTGATTACGACAAATTATTAGCCAGGATGGCTCTTTGAACCACTAATGTAAATGCATTGGGCCTCTAATTGTGAAAGTGGATAAGTAAATTTTTTATTTACTTATTTTCATTTTAGAGGCTTTTAATGGCTAGCATTTGAATGAATGTAAAAATACTGACAAAGGTTAATAAACTTGTGTAATATTTTTAACACTGTTATTTAAAAATAATTAAGTGTTTAAATACAACCATACCACTAACATTAAATTAGCGTTTTTAATAAACTATTTGATGACTTATTTTTAAAACTACATGATATGTGAATTGTTATAAAAAACATTTTAATCCCTTCATAGAAAATTTTTAACTGTAAGAGATCACCTTATTTTGCATAAAATACAAATTTACATTATATATATTCTTAAAAAAATAATAGTAATTTGATAAAATGCTAAACAATTTTAAATAAGATAAAAAAAAATTAAAGCATTAATATAATTACATTTACAGACCATACCATTTTATCTTAAGTTTATTAATATTTAGCTATTTAATTGCTCTGAAATCTCGCCAAGAGTGTAGGAGAGAGTGCAAGAAGATGGAAAAAAGTCCCTCAATGATGCTGTAGATTTGGAAAAATTTTATTATAAATTACAAATCATGATATGAATTTAAAAACTTTACCAGATTTTTCTTTTTCAATGAAATCAATTGAGGAAACTAAAATAGTAAACAATGCTAAAAAAACTATTGGCTTTAAAAGAATGGAATAATAAGACTAAAAATTAAACCAACATAAAACTTTAATTGAAGAGTAACTTCAAATACATGTTAGTTTCATAATACTATTTTATTATTCTTTAATTTAGGGAGAAAAAAAATTAAGTCAGATATTAGTAGGAATTTTTCTTAAAAATTACTTTTATCTTTTTTAACTCCTTAGATTGCAAACAATAACTACAATATTAAATAATAATAAAAATAAATAAATAACTGGATATTAAAATAACTAAAATAAGAAAAAATTAAGTACCATAAGGAAAACTACACGTTACTTTAATGTCTCCTAACCATATTACTCTGTTGTTGCATCATCTAGGAAAATAGGCTTCGAAATTAGATTTAGAAATTTTTTTTTTTCTTATTCTTTGAGAAAAAAATTATTTTTTTCCCTTACATCTTAAACTAAAGATAATTAGTACAATATTAAATAATAATAAAGAATTAATTAGAAGTGGACAATAAAATAATTATACTTGTAAAATAAAAAGTAATATAAAAAAAACCATTATTCATAGAATTCAAAGTTTAACGTTAATTGTATTTCCATGTTGGCTTTTTTTTCTTCCTTGCAATAATTCTATAGAGATGATAAGAAATTTGTATTTTAAAGTGAGCTTCATCAGTTTAAATATTAAACTATTTTTTTTATTGTTTTAATAAACTTAAATAAATGTAGAAATAAAAAAAATAACTAGTATAAAAATAAATGCACAAGAAGAAACTGAAGTTCTAACAAGAAATTTTAGTTAACAGAATTTATCATTACAACTTACATTAAAATTATGGTATATTATTACTCTAATGTAATGCTATTTAAATTGAATAAAATAAAGTTCTAAATGCTATTAAAAAAAAAAAGCTCGAAGATTCATCATAGACTTTGTTTAATAAATAAGATAGGTACAAAAAATAAACACACAAGAAGAAATTAAATTACGACGAAGAAAAATCTGAGCTTATGTAACTTATTATGCTGCCTTAATAACACTCATCATTATATTCAATCATTTTAGTGTAATACAATTCAAATTTAATAAAATAAAATTCTGATTGTTACAAAAAAAGAAAGATATAATTTGGTTAAAAAAAAAAAAAAAAAAAAATTAAAAATTAGGTTAATATAAAAAATAAATGCAAAAGGAACTTAAATCCTAACAGAAAACCTTAGTTTGTAGAATTTATCATTTCACTTTATATTGATCTTTTCATATTTTATTATTCTAATGTAATGATATTCAAATGTAATAAAATGTAAAGATATATTTAATTTTAATAAGATAGAATTCTCAATGTCATACAAAAACTAAGTTATAACACTCATCATCGACTTGGTTTTAAAAAAAAGTATAATATACAAGAAGAAATCAAGGTACTAACAAGAAAATCATAGCTTATAGAATTTATCATGTTATCTTAATAACACCTGTGTTTTAGTATTTTTATGTAATACCATTCAAATTTAATAAGATAGAATTCTGAATGTTAAAGAAAGAACTACGAAAAAATAACATTCATCATAAACTTTGTTAAAAATAAATCGTTAAAAAATGGTTAAAGTAAGAATACACTCCATCATAAATTAATATTTTTGTATTTTATTCCTCCAATGTAATGCTTATAATATTTAATAAAATAGAATTCTAAATGTTCCAAAAAAATAAGTTAAAAAAATTAGGTTAATACAAAAAATAAATACATAAGAACAAATTAAAATACCAACAAGAGATTCTCATTGTATAAAATTTATCAAGCTACCTTAATTACACTCATGCTTTACTATTTCAGTGAAATATCATTCAAATTTAATTCGATAAAATTCTGAATGTTATAAAAGAATAAATAACAAATAACATTCTTTTCCAACTTGATTAAAAAAAAATTTGTTTACAAGATGGATAGTTTAGGGGATGCACAACCTGCTACCTGCTGGCCCACCGACTGCCGTTGTGCGGCTCACAGAGAATCTCAATCCTTTTTGAAGCACTCAGTTTGCAGATTATATTTTAAACCTATGTTGTTCCTCGATCACTTTTTCAGCCGCTCATCACAAATCCAAGTGCTGTTTGGATAGTTTTCTTTTTGGCAATTATAGCTAACGATTTTCAGATGTTTTTTAAAATCCTGATACACTTAATATGATATTACCAAACCTGATTTATAAATCACACATTTAATTTATCACTTTTTGACGTGTATTATTTGTGAACATTTCATCTAAATGTTCTTCAATCTTTTTATTTATATATTTAAGGCAGTTATTGCTTTATAGAAACCCTGTATTTTTACTACTATAATATTATGAGACTCAAGTTTCAAACTGTACAAATAAATTATCACTTCTTGACGAGCTTTGTTTTTGCCAATTTCGTCATAAATCCAAGTTACTTTCCAATTATTTTTTCAGCAGTCATTGCTATGTGTTCTTCTGTAGTGTTAAAAATTCTAATTTTTATTACAACATGTGAATATTAAATCAAGCATTTAAATAATTACTTATCGACGGGCTCAATTTTAGCTGATTTTATCGGCAATTTTAAACAATTTTTTTCTGCAATTATTGATATGCTTTTCCATAATCCCGTTATTGTAACTACAATGTTATTCTGATTCATAAGTTTCTAATCGCTTATTTCAACAAATCCTTTTTAATACAATTTATTTGTGTTCATTTCGTCATAAATCCAAGTTATTTTCATTATTATAATATTTTTTTTGGCAATTAGTGTCATTCATTTCCACATGATATTTAGAGCTCTGATATTTTAATACAATGTTATTGCAACGAGAGAAATTTTAAAATTGGGGGGATGTGCGAATTTTGGGAATCGGGGGAACTGTCTTTAATTTTGTTTTATATTTTTTTAGCATAAATGATTCTTCATAAAAAAACAAAAAAGAAAAAGTTTCCTACTCAAAATTAATCTCTAACAGTAATTGAAAAAATAGAAATATATAAAGTATAATACCAAATAAATGTTTAATCTTATTTTGTACTATTATGATTTTGTTTTAATTTTTGGTTTTCATTTAATACCCTATAAATTTTCTTGAAATAAAATATTTAATTTTAATTCATATTACTCATTAAATTATGCATTTTTTTATACTTTCATTCTGTATGCATTAGGCTTTTTTTTTTTCTTTTTAAAAAATATATTAAAACAAGCTTTTGTATTACATGATATGATTAGAAAAAAAAGAAGAACAAAAACTATTTATTTATTATTAAAAACAATAAATCAAAAATTCTTTTAATAAATTTTTTTTTGATAAATATGAAAGTTTTTTTAAAAAAAGTATGTTTTTTTAATTTTAGAATTAATTTTAATAATTAAAATTATCTGACTTACTGCAAATATATTACTAAGTTTACTGATAAATAATTTACTGCTTCGAATACTAATGTTTAAACAAAGATATTTGCCATCACCCTGTCTAAATGCATCTGCAGAACTTCATTAGTCACCTGGTTGTGAAAGTGGCCCTTCACTCAATAAGGTTGTGCATCCGTAGGTTAATGTAAAAATAAATATACAAGAAAAAATTGAAGTGCTAACAAGAAGCCTTAGACTATAGCAGTCAAGATTTCATCTTAATTACATTAAAATTTTGATATTTTATTACTCTAATGTAATATTACCATTTAAATTTAATAAGATAGAATTATGAAGGTTTAAAATATGGCTGTGATATAACCTTCACCATCGATTTGGGGTTAATATCTTCTTATTTACTGACTTCTCTCTTAAGAATTTCTTTTTGGGGTCAGTACGTGCGGTACGATATTCAACGTCGGCTATCTTCTCTAAGTATTCCATCTGTCTAACTTTAACTAAATCAATATCAAAACAGCGGAATTTCCATTCTTTTAAACTGATATCATGAAACATTTTAACCTCTATTTTTACACAGTAATGAAATAATGCACTTGTTACATCTATATCATAGAAGCGCAGACATAAATGGAGGATTTTTTCCATATGACGCGGTGCCGTGCATATCGGAGGGGGATTTCTTGCTGAAATAAAGAAATAAAAATCAAGAGCGTATAACAGAAACTCAATTAAAGAAAATATTTTTTATAAAAGATTACCTGATATAGTTTGATTGATAATTACATCATCATCAATCCTCAATGTCACTATAATGCCATATTCATCAGGCAAATAAGTAAAACCCACATAAGCTGCAACATATTAAAACAAAATAAATAAAAATTGAATAGAAAACAAAAATCTAGCAATTCATATAATAAGAAATCGTAATTCCTGGTCAACCAAAATTAAGTAAGGTCTTGATTTCTAGCACAAATGCCAAAAAAGGCTATGCTGAGCCCTCAGATTTATATAGTAAATAAAATCTACTTCTTTCTTATTGACATACAGAGAATAACATAAATGAAATTTATTTATTTAATATCTCATTTCTACTAATAAATACTTTTTGTCCCATTTTATTCATTCAGATGTGTCCATAAATCTACATAATACCTTAAAAATTAAACTTATGATTACTATGTTCAATAAAACACATTTCGATGAATATAATCTAACAAAGCTTGCTTCGAAATTTAATAATGATATTGCTTCCCTGTAATTTCTCTATAAGTAAACGTAGAGGAAATATAAATTCTTTCCACCCTAAAGAGGACCCTACAGGGCAATGTGCATCTATCACTCAAGAGTTGGGACATTCTGGCCACAAAATGTAGATTGATTTAATATAAAGCGTCAACTTTTAATTTTTCAAACTATTATTAAGGTGGAAAAAATCTTCTTTCGTGTAACTCTTTGAATCAGGCTTGAGAAGAATGTTCTAATATATACAAACTTAAATCTACAGCTTGAAAATAGTAAAAACATATTTTTGTTTCACAAAAAAAGAAGAATAATTGTTGAATAATAATTACTAATTAGGATTTACTTCAAAGCTTGTAAGTAAAAAGTAGGTAACAAAGTTTTCCCAATAAATAAATGCATTAATAAACCATTGCTTGAGCTGTACAATTTAATATGTTAAGAAAAAGCATTATTAACTGCTTCTCTTAAAAAAAAGTTCCTTAGCAAACATAATTTTCATTTCAACACTTAAGTCAAAATCAGATTAGTATTTTGGGTGGTATTTGAGGTATTTTTTTAAATCACCTTTTAAGATAAAAACTGAATTTTTTATTTCAGAAAACTTTCACGTTTTACTATATTTCTTTTAGTATATTTAAAGAATAATACATTTTTATCTACTTAATATTAAGTTCAGAAATAAAAATTGTATCATTATTATACAACTTTAAATATATAAAACAGTCTTCAGGGAACATACGAAATTTGACTGAAAAAAAATATCTCATTTTAAATATTTAACATTGTTTTAGCGTTTATTACTTTCTAAATTAGGCCTTAACGGTCCAGAAATGTTTCAAGTTTACTTCACAAAAGGTAAAAATAATATTATTAATAAATGTACAATTATTTTGATTAATTGACTATAAATATGCCATTATATAAATATGATACAAATTCTAAAATGATTTGTCCACAATATGCGCTACATTGCATGGAGTAAATGAAAGTGCCATGCCAACAATGTCGTTTACATGGTGGCATTGCTAAAAAAAAGTAACTTTTGTTAAAATCTCTTAGAATTATAACATATAAAATCATCATTGTGTACATGAATTAACCTGTTTCAAATGAATTATCAAAAATTTATAAATGCCATAGATTTTTTTAAAAATTTATTTTAAATGTAAACAGCTTTTGTAACAGAAGTTATTTTTATTTCAAATAAAAAATAAAAAAATAAACATAAGTACAGAAAACATAAATACTGAAATAGAGACTGTGTATTAGATCTGTACCAGAAGTTATATTCAATAAAAATAATCTTTTGGTGAATAAAAATTGTGCCACTGGTTGATTCACTGGTAAAAACTAGGGCAAAAAAACTTTACACAAAATGGAATATTATTGCAAAAACACTACCTTCTCAATTCTTCTTTTTCATTATACTTTGAGCAATTCAATATCAATCCTTAAATATTTTGTCAAGTTAATTTGCATAATTTATAATAGACGATTGCATAATTTATAATAGATCACAATAGACGATTTTGAAGCAAGTTTTTTTTTAAAAAAAGAATATGCATTATGACTCAAATTTTTATTTAAACAATATATAAATATTTAATAAAAGCTGACTGAATAAAAATAATCTCTATCAAGATTAAGATATTAATTTATATTACTTTGATATATTAATAATATCACTACATTATAATTTACAATAGTTTAATAATTTAATTTTATCTGAATGCTTTGAACTTAAATATATAAAATTATTATTACACTTTTAATAGCATGACTAAATATCAAATATAGCTTTGTTAAAAAATAATTAAGATTAGTTTCATCAATGTAAAAACTGTTATAAACTGGTAAATTAAAAATATTAACACTGAAGCACTAGTATAACTGATAGATAAAAGTGATTTATAGATAAATGTAACATTCATTTTTTTATCTGTTAAAAAATGAATTATCAATTTGAAAATAAATATAAGGTAAGGATAAAATTTTTATGAATGATCCCAAAGTTGAACAACAACCTTGTCTAGGGTGTTTAGCTTACGATCATGCACTGAGAGGCAATGAATGGCAACTAGTGCCACATGGCATCCAAATTGGGTTTTGGCATCCAAAACTGATTTGTTATGCATATGCATCCGTTTCTAGGGATTTTTTTCTTCATATTGTCAACATCAGCAATAATGACTCTCAAGGTGAGGCTTGTATTGTACTTGTGTGCAGATGATGTGATAATCCGTAGAGGGGGAGGAGTAAAGGTTTAAACTTAATACCTTCACATTTTTATTAAAGTTTAATTACGATTGCTTGTTGTAAATTTGACTAGAATTCACTCTTTTTTTTTTTTTTTTTTTTTTGAGGTTAAGGAATTGCCTGGTTGCTTTGATTAGTCGTGGACTAATTGATATTAACTTTGAAGCAATGTGCAAAACCTTCATCAGTGCTTATCTTAAGTTTATGTGCAATTTTCTTGCATAAATTTGTCTGAAAATCCACTACACTGATGTTTTTTTTTTTTTTTTTAAGGTTCACGAATCGCTCTGTCCGAATTGAATTGAATTTATCTATACTGCCCGTATCAATTAAGAATGTTCAAAAAAGTGATACGAAGAATCTTAATATGTCAGCTGGGTACCAGACCATATTTTTTTTAGGCTGTGAGACTATTATTTTCCAAAAGAAGGTGGTTAATTTATGGTTCCATTAGCTAAAAACAATTGGAACTGCTGGTACAGGTATCATATCCATGTAATAAAAAAAAAAACTACATCAAATACAACTAGGGTGGCAAGTTTCTGCTACAGTAGAAAAATTACCCCCGAATATATAAGTCTCTTCCAACTTAAGGGAAAGAAATGCTTTCTCAAAGATACTTAACTGTTACAAAAATCATTTTTTGAACAGTTTACAATTGAAATCAATTTTAAATAATGATATTAATTTCCCAGTTACTTTATTTATCATTTTTAAATATGTGAAAGCTAAAGCATAACAATTGGAAAGAAAAATAAATGCGATAAATATTTTTAAAAAAAAATTATATTTAGTTCTTCAATATTTTTACACAAATTAGTATAGTAAAATCTAATTTTATAAAATAAAAAAAATAATAAAAAATTTAAAATATCATAAGAAATTTATTAACTCTTCATAATTAACTATTTGCATACTAAACATATACGCTACTACAAATCGCACATTGTAATCACAATTTCCAATAGCATACTACAGTACACATCGGACATTAATAACATACATCAATTACTGTTAAGTATGATTACTCAATTTGATTCTTAAATGATAAATTAAAAAAAAAACATGCATAAAACTAAAATGAAAACAGTTATTTCTTTTAAAAAATTAGATGTGAAACTTTTACTGTATGAAATTTAACTTGTTCAAGCTGTTCTTATTATACAGGGCAATTCAAAATGAATATAGCAATTACAAACGGCTATAACTATTTAATGAAAAAGAATTTAACTATAAAATTGACACAGAATGTAGAACGAACTTAAAAATTTTGTATACAGGTGTCACAGATTTTCTATGTGCCTTCCCTTGGACAGGGACAACATCTGGACGGTAGTCCATTTCACGCCATACATTCTGAAGCATTTGTGCAGTCACTGAAGCAAGCACATTACAAATGTGTTCTTTGAGTTATTCAATTGTTTTGAGCGTGGAAAGCACATACCCCAGCCCCCTGTATATTGTTCCCACCTGGAGGTTCTTGATTGAAACGCTGACAAAATCTTCTCTGCACTGTGATAACAGAATATCGATTGTTAAATTCTAACAGACAGAATGCTTTTTGCACAGGACTCGCCCTTTTCACTAATAAACTTGAAGGGAATTATAAATTGATTAAGTCAACCTTCATCTATCAAAAGTCATCTTCTATCCTTCATCTATCACCTCAAGATAGAATTAAGTTAACATGTCTTATATACTAGTGAATTGGTATTCAGTATTTATAGTGGTAGTTACGCCACAAACTCACACATGCGTTGGATTCCGCTTCACTGGGCCTTATGTAAAGAAACTTTGAAGTTCCATATATATTCTACGTTAATCTTATCAATAAATTATTTTTAAAAATAGTTATGGCTGCTTGAAATCACTATATTCATTGTGAATTACACTGTACTTAATACAGAACAAATTATAATGTTCATTTTCTAGTTTTTCCTTCTTTTTTTTTTCCTTTCAGTTTCTTGCTTGCGTCCGAGAAGAAATAGATTTCTTCTGGACAAAATACTAACCCTAATATTAAGTTATATATACCTGTATCATTCAACGAAATTTCAGGTACTACCATGACAAAGTAGCATGTACAGCTATACATTTCACAAGCACATCCATAATCATCAGCTTCATACAAAGAATTATTCAGCCAAGGATTGCTTGAAAAACATGGAGAAACTAAAATAAAATAGTTAAAAACTTATGTAATGCCAAATGAAATTTTTTTATATAACTTGCAAGAAACAAATAATGCAATTAAAAGCAAATATTTTATTAAGAAACTCATATTTTCTTAAATATTTCGTGGATGATACAGAATATTTTTCTACATGCAATCAATTGCATTTAAACTTACCAGTAAATCGAAAAAAATATAGCTTCACCATTAAAAAATGGATAGACTATATGTAAATAAAACATTTATTTATATCCATCTATCCATATATATATATATATATATATATATATATATATATATATATATATATATATATATATATATATATATATAAGTTCAAAATGAAGATAGAACGAAGGAAAATTACAGTCTAATGAAGAAAGGGGAAAAAAGAAAATTAATTCATTATTCAGAGAATTTTATTATTTTTTATGCTATATATATATATATATTAAAATATATAAGGCTTTATAAAATAATATGTATGTATATTGGCTTTAATGAGCTTGGCTGCATGTTTGAGCTATTTGCAATTCTATGACTTGAGTTTTTCACAAGTCACTGGTCAGTTGCAACCAAAATTTAATAAGATTCTGTTAATATTAAAAAAAAATTATAAAAGCATTAATAAATTGTTTAGTACATATTCTAATTTTGAAAAAACATGTGAAATATCTATCATAATTTAAGAGTCTCTCAAACTATTAACAACAAATAGAATTTATGTTTCTAGATATGCTGATAAAATACTGTTTGTATACATACAGATAAAATTGTAGAATTATTTGCAAATATACTTTAAATAATTCAAAGTAAAAGTCCAATCAGCTTTATGACTGGGAGGTATATTGACACATCGCGAAATATCTATTTAACATTAAGTAAAAGATTACCAATATGATAGCTTTTGCTCTTCCTCATGCATTAGAACTCTGATTTAAGAAAATGCAATTTTGTTAGAGAAACTCTTCATGGCAGATTCTGTTTCACCGATATTGCTAGTTTCACCGATATGGCTGTTTCACCAATATTACTAGTTTGAAATTTAGAGAAAAGTGAAGCAAACCATAAAGTTTCAAAATGCTGATAAAAAATTTTTTCTATCAAATTTAAAAAAAAAAAAAAAAAAAAGGAAAAAAAAAAAAAGACAGAAGTATTAAGTGAAGTAACCTTGCAATAATTTGCTTGTATTTAAAATTTTGTTCGTATTTTATATAAAAGTTTTTAAAAAAAGTTGCCGCTTGTATAAAAGTTTGTATTTTGATATTTGAAAAACATTTTTTCAGCATTTGAATCACGTTTACTCTCAATTTACCAGAACTCCCTTTTCTCTGAACTTTATACTACCAATGGAGTGGAAACAGAATTTGTCATGTAAAACTTCTTAGTGTAATGTCTTTTTAAGTTGGTTTTATAAGAAGCTGGCAATGCAATGATTGAAAATGCAAGGGAACTTGGCGATTATTTCGCTGCAGTTAGCTATACCAGGATGCTTAGCCAAATCTTTCAACAAAAAATAAGCACCTATTAAGTACTTTTTAAACACTCAAAAAATATTTTTAAGCACTTTATACATTAACAAAATGCAAAATAATTTACAAAGACTATACATGATCATGAGAAAATAACAAGTTTCTGACTAAGAACTCTTTTCTTGATTATATTAGGCACAATAAAATAATTGAGAGATTTTTCGGTTCGATATCAGAGGGCGGAAAATGAAGCCTGAAATTGAGAATATCTTGCAAAATGCAGCAGAGTTGCACATGAGAAGGCAATAATGTCACTGAACCCAGCTCAGTGGACGCACATGCCATCTCACAAGTATTTCATCAAACATGTAAAATGATTGGCGCTTTCATGCTATGGACTAATGTTACGACGAAATGGAGTGTGGTTAAAAGAATTGTGAAAACGTTGAATAGAACAATATAAAAAGTACGCTTTTGCATAATCCAAGGTGAAAATCGAATCTCATTTTCGAAAAGGGAAAATTAAGCATTTTTAAAAACACCCAATGAAAAAAGCCCCTTTAAGGGCTTTTAAATAATGTAAAATCGAAAATATGCACATTTAAGCATTTTTTATAAATGCCATGCACCATGCATACGGGAATCTTCTTGTACATGTATTCATAATGAAGTGAAAATAATATGGTGATTTCTTCCCTAGATACTTATATGCTTCAGTTTAATTGTTACCAAAACTTAATAGCCATTTAGCACAAATACTTACATAAAAAAAAACAATAGCCATTGCTGAAGCTATAAATGAATCCCCAAAATTGTCAAATTCATAAACTGATTTGCTAAAGGTCTGCTGCATTTTTTTAGTCTAGTAAATCTATAATTCATATCTGTGAAACTAATTACCATATAACTGAATTATACCATATAATTGAATTAATACATATAATTTAATAATTGTTAATTTAAAATATATAAAGCAATAAAAATGACATGGTTAACAAAGATAATGCAATTAAAATATAATTATAATGAATTTATCAATACAAAAAATTAAACAGGTAAAATTACAAAATAAATTAAAAAATGACGTATAATGGAATATTTGGAAAAGACTTCTGTTTCGTGATCTATGGCAGAATAATAGTCAGGTCTTAAGATGAAAAATTAAGTTTACAAAATTTACTTACTACCAGCAATAATAAATATCAAAACAATAATATTCATAGTTTTAATAACTTATCAAACATCCAAAACAATTTCTACAAGAAAACACTTTTCAAAATGGAGAAGCAATGTACCAAGAGGAAATTAAATACAAAAAATCGGGAAGATTTTCGTACCGTGATCTGTGGCAGAATAATCGCCAAGTCTTGGAAACTTCCGGGCAGTGACCCGAGAAAAACATTAAAAAAAACATCACAGAAAGGGACCAACTCGTAAGGTATAACTCGTAGCCACCCCGGGAGAAACATCTACATGCTTTCTTTTTAAAAAAAATTGCAAGTTTAAAATCTATTTGACACCTTGGCGATTGTAGTTGGCGCTACAGATCACGGAAATATCCCTAAAAAAACAATAATAGAAAATTAATTAACACAGTATAAAAACTAATTTAAATTAGAATTATTATTGATTTAACTAAATCTTTAAATTTAAAGAAAATAAGAATTTCCTTATTTTGAATTTTAATTAGGATTAAATTTTCGACTGTTTATTTTAGCTTAGATAAAAATTCTTACATTCGCTTTAACCTAACTAACAAGTTTTCTGTTCCTGATAAAATGATAAACGCATTAGCCAGTGGATAGGATAGGATAAAAGGAAACGCACTAGCCAAAGGAATTGAAATGAAATGTGAAAGCAGGCATGAATCATGCTGGTTATGTTTGGTATTTAAAATTTATATTATCTATCAAATTGTAATATATCTTTAATAACTGTTCATTATGAAGCCTTATTTTTTTGGATTTTCAGTCTTATCAGCTTTTTGTAAGTTTGTTTATGAATTATCTTTGTCTTGTTAATTATTAGCTTTGGAAGGAGTTCTGATTGGAGTTCCCTGTTGGACTCGGTGGAAGCATGTTGAATTTAAAGAAGAGCCTCTGAGCTCATATAAATCTTGATAGGCTAAATTAAGCCTTTCCTATTGAAACGCAATGCTATAAGCGAAAGCAGAAAGCACGCCGCACTTTACTATACTCATACTCACTTAGCTTTGGAACCCATGCACTAAAGGTTTACGCGTAAAACACAAAATGAGTTTTATTATTATTATTTTCCCCATTAATTAACGACTTTTGACATTACTATACGCAAACGACGTGTAACATATTCTTCTTCACAGATTCATAGCCGATCAAGATTATTATCATAATTAAATTCCTTCTTTGAAAATGATTTTCTTAGGTTGTAAATGGCTACTTGTATCAGAACTATTTTAAGGTGCTTTAGCTTTGAACATTTCTTTTTAAGTTATCTTAGTATAATTTTTAAAACTTTTCAGTGTAATGTATGGTTATGGATGAAAAATATATTCGAGAACTTTTTTTTAAATACATTTAGTTAGTCTGAGTTTACCGTTTTCAGAGCCTTTTTTCTCTTCCCCCTCACCTCTTTTTTTTTTTTTTTTTACTAATTTCTACAAATCTTTCTAAATAAGAAGTGAGGATTCTGAAGAGAAAGAATGGAATTTAATGCAAAAGAATCGAATTTACACAGAATGAATTTAAATCTTCAAAATGATCCTGACTTAAGCATTTAAAAAATTATTTTTCACCAATGCAGATTGGTGAACTACTTCATGTCTGGATAACAACTTACATGAAGCATAGGGACCCAAGTGGACTATCACCTAAGTGTGCATTTAATAGTTTTTACTTAATTTAACAAACAATAGGTAAAGCTATAAATTTTTAGGATAAAATAAAAATTAACTGATTGTTAATTTTTATTTTGGCTTAATTAAACTGTTTTCTTTAAGTGCTATCAAAGTGTCTTCGAATCTTTTAATTGCTTTTAATTTTATACTTTCAGTAATAACATATGGATATGAAGTGAACTCTTACCTGGATGAAGATAGTTATGGGTGCCTTTGTTCGAACAATACCTGTGGATGCTGTGCACATATAAAGGCACCTAAAATCGGCTTGAATGATACAGGTAATTTTCTATGCATGTTTATATAGCAAGGCAGAAATAATATAAGTTAAAATTAATTATAAATGTGCTTACTTCATTTTTAATTAAATTTCCAGGTGTATAACTTGGTGCATTTACTAAATATTTCTAATTAGTTCCCTGACTTAGTTTTTGGATTTCGCTCTAAAATGTTCTGATTCATTTGTCAATTCTTAAATAGACAAATGAATTTTAACAAATTTTATGAGTGGAGATATTACATCTTTTTATTATAAGTAAACTATTTTTTATTGAATTAAAGTATTTTTGAAAACTTAATTTCATTACGAAATATTTTACAGCTCTGCACCGACAGCACTAATGAAATAAAATAAAAAATTTGAACAAATTTAAGAATTCTTTATAAAATATTGATAAAGCTTTCCTGAGATATTTACAAAAATCCCCAGTATGTAGCAGGATCAAAGATGCAAATTATCCATTTTAAAAAAAATCTACATTGGGCATAACTGAATATGAATCATAAAAAATACACAGAATAAAGTAAAAATATAGCAAGATATAATAAATATAAATTTTAGTTAATCGAATTTGTCTTCTCTTTTATTGGCATGGCATCACTTTGTGGGCCAGAGCCTTCCCTAGAACATACCTACATTCTGTTCTTTTATTTGTCTTTTAGGCACTAAAGAATAAACAAGTGAAAAAATAATAATTTTGCATTAAAAAAATACAGGGGGCAAAATATTTTCTAGAAAGATTATTTATTTACAGTAATCATTTTCTGAATGTCCATCAATAGAAATATCAGTCGTGGTTTAAAATTAGTTCAATGCAGTGTTTTCACTACAGCTCGAGAACGCGAGAATCTTGCATATTTTTTTCTTTTCTCTCATTAAAAAATTATTAACGCGAGAAGTTCGTGCACTCTATTAAGCAATTTTAAAATGCGCAAATCTAAAATTTGGGAAAAAATTTCGGTTTCCGTCATTTTGAATAAAATTCGCCATTTTGAAAAAGACATGAGAACAGCTTTGCAGCAATTTGTAGAAGTTGAAATCTGTAAAAACTATACTGGAAGACCTAACAAGAAGTATGAACATGGAAACAACTTCAACGAACTTCACTATTCTATAACAGAAATATTTGAAAAGCCTATGCTGACAGATGTAGAGGATAGGAAAGTGTGTGCACAATGCTACAAATTTAATTAGTGATTTCGAATAGTTCAGCATCTGTTGTAAGGTTATTTAGCACCCAAAACCGAATTGAAACAAAATATTGTAACAGGTTGGCTGATGAGCATTTGAGCAACCTAATGAGAATAGCTGAAAGTAGATAAAGAACATTTTCCATGTGATGATGCACCAAAAAATTTCAATGGTTAGAGATTAGAAGGTGTTAAAAATGTATTATAATTAAAGAAATATTTTTTTTCTTTCAAGTCAATTCGTGTTTTTTTAATTTTTAGAAATCTCACTTAACTTTTTGAAATCTCACCCTGTTTTTGAGAAAGGGTGTGAAATTCTCTCCTGTTTTTTTTTCTAAAATGAAAACACTGCAATGCATTCTTTGTTCAATCATCAGCAGTATTTTCTACTTATCAAACAATCTACTCATCAAACATAAACCATCTTTGCTTCCATTTAATGCATTTGAAATATCACATCATTTAAATTAGTTTATCATCTATTCCAAAAATGCCAAACAGAGAAAGGACCTGTCACTTCTTTCAGAGTTAGTCTTTATAAAATGCCAGCGAGGGACCTTTTTTTTTTTTTTTTTCCTAATTGGGTTTTCCCTTTTCTCATTTTTTTTTTTTTCTTTCTAGATGAAAACTTTTTGTTTCTGCTTTGATCTACGGCAGTTCCAAGTTAACTTCTATGAATTTATATTTTATAATAATATACTTTTGTCCTTAACACGTGTGAGTGTATTCTTGGGGTATCCCGGAAATCCGGTTCTAATAATTTGGAGCGCAGAGTATATGATTTGTCTTGAAACATTACAGGATTTCTGCGCTTCTCAAGACCATTGGTTCTCGGACTTTCGCTTATCAAAAACTTATAGTCCAACGTAATTTTTATGGAATTAAAATTTTGAAAGTTTTACTAATTCCCGCTAAGAAGATGCTTATACACACTTGATTCTTCGGCCAATGGGCATAAATCCTCAGATTAATTCTTTTAGTTTGGTGTAATTTTGAATATTTGAAACTGTTCTGGAATCCCCCACTGTTCGGTTTGAATGTCAAGCATCGATTCTTCTATTTATCTCATTTAAGTTACACGTTGCGATTTGTATTCACGTGGTTTAAAAATCCAAAACCTTGATTCATATTCACACGATTTTAAAATTCCAACATTGCGATTCTTGTAAAAACTAATTTTTTTAAAAAATTAGTTACTGTAAAAGAGTAATATTCATCATTGGTCAAAAGGGTAATTATAAATTTTACTTTAAAAAAATTTTGTTAAAAACGAAGCATGTATGGTATATAAATTTATATAGATCTTTTGCACATAAAATTTTAAGGGTTTCTCGCTTTGTGTCACAATCACCCCTACCTTAATAAACAAAACAAAAATGCATTAGTTATTAAAAATGCTATATTTTAACATTTAATTAACTGTTCCAATTTTAAAAATATCAATGCGCAAATGGGTGATACATTTTTGAGCTTTCAATACAAGTATTTGTCCATTGAAGATTAATCAATTGATAGCAAACATCTACAGTCACAGTACATAATGCAGTAGGGAATTAAGTAAGATTATTCTTAACTGGATTACTGGTTATCACTAAAAAATTTTACTATCAATTATCAGGTTTTACATTTTTTGCTTTAATTGAGAAAAATTGGTTGGTCATTAAGTCTACTCCCCTTTACCAGCTATGTTTAGATACTGATTACTTTTCATTATCATAAATATATTGTTTTATTGTGTGGTAATTTTAGTCTCTTGTATGATTCATAACCTTTATTAATTTCTTCACTTAAGGTTCAGTAAATTTAGTCATATTCATAATCTGTATTTATAAAGTTTTTTAAAAGATGATAATAAAGTAAACATTCATAACATATGTTTTGATTTTATTTTAGTTCGAACTTAACAGTTCTCTGAGCATATAATATTTATCAAAAATGATTATTTCTATTAATATAAGTCCGTCATATAAGAGTTGTAAGTAAATGTCCAATATAGTCTATTGTATTCGTATTATAGTGTCCGATTGTGTTTGGGCCACAGAGATTGTTATATCTGATGTTGACTGCTTATTTACATCATCAGATAATTGAGAAGCAATATGTTAAGCTTGTCACACAAGAGTGTAATTGCATAATTCAAAATTGTATATAAAATGTTGCTGCTATCTCTTTACCTCCCATGTTTCTGGCTTATTGTATCCAATGTATGTTTAGGCCATTTAGTTCAATTTTAACAGTAAAATAATAGATATTCACTATATACTATTTATTGTAATTATATAATAAGCTTAAATGATAAAAAGATAGTAAACACATGGTTTGAGAGATTAGTTATTAAAAACTTTATTAATAATAAAATAATCATTATAAAATACCTTGTCAGTACAATATACTAACTTGAAATTTAAATCAGGGTTGGCTAGGTTTAGGACAGACACAGAATTTATTAATCCACGGTTTAAACCGCCCTGTCCAAAACTCTTTTACTCAAATTATGTCGCAATTTTATCTGAACAATATTTAAAAGGTAAAATAAACATAGAACTAATAACATAATAATTAAATCTACTAGAAAATATTTGTATTTAAAAGTATAATGTTTTATTAATATTGTTCGACTCTTCAATTTAAACATTAAACAAAGGAAGATTAATCAGTAATAAAGTTCAATTGATCCTCTCATTCAATAGTACATAACTGAAGTTTGACCTTACCATACAGGTTAAGCTATTAGGAACTAAGTGTTTGGTTAGTCATAAACAGGTTTATTTATCTATAGTACTATTCAAGAATACTTTTATTTCATTCGTGTTCAATTCTTTTAGCGTAGTAGTGATACATCGCCAGTGTCAGTAACTGAAACTGATTGTATGCCCTTCAAAACTGTTAAAACATTTCTCAGTTATTTTGTATTTCCAATTTAAACTAATATATTTATATTTAAAACAATTTTTTTTTTTTTAATTGATGTCATTTTTATCATGCAGAAATTATAAAATTTTTTAAAAAAAATATTGTGAAAAATAAAAGGTTAGTTTTTAAACAAATTTAGTATTTTTTTAAGATCATTATTTTTATTTTTTAATATTGCATTGTTTATCCTTATGCAAAAACATTATTTATCAGTATTAAAAGCATAATTTATATTTAAAGGATTAGGTGTTCACTTTTGTTGTTCAATGAATTGTGGAATCAAAAATTATAAAACCTTTTCCTATTATATTGTATTATTTTTCTTTAATAAGTTAAAGTAAATTGTATAAAAAATATCAAATATTTATTGATACATGTAATTATTATGTGTACAATGGTTACACCTATAGAATTTTTATCTTTCACCAAAGTTCAAGGTTTTAGACACTTTGAGACAGTTTCACCCAGTTTAGGACAGTTTTACCCAGTTTAAGACAGTAAAACCCACGTCCTGTCCAAAACCCCAACCCTGATTTAAATCTAAATGATAATTTGCTAAATAAATTTTGTCTTGCGACAGTAACTTAGTACTAACATATGCACTGCATTGCAACACTGAAACAAATAGTAATTTAAGAAAAAGCCAAATCAGAACTGTCGAAAGAACGAGTTATGTCTAAATATAACAACAATGTCTCCTTTTTTTAGCAATATATCTTTAAATGACCAGGTCCCGAGCTAAGCATTCGCAACCTTGGCAAATGCGATAAAATTGTAACTTTGGTAAATAATATATTTTGACAAACGATTTTTTCCTTTGGAAAGAAATATATATATTTATAACTCTATCCTCAAAAATTACAACAAAATGCATTTTTCTAAACAAATTATTTTTTTTTATTCAATTACAGTAATTTTCGGTAGATGCGCCACATAGCCAATTAGAATTGGGTCCAAATAATATAAGCCTGAAACAAATTATTGTATTAATAATTTTCTATGGTTGAAATATTAATCATAAGAAATTTTTAAGATTTGTCTTTGGCGAAGACTTTCAAAAATTTGCAAATACTTTTGATATTTGGCTAATTTAAAAGTTTATAATTAGAAATCCTCAGCACAGGCCATAATAACTAAAACAAATTTTAGATTAATTTCACTAGAATTACTTAATATCTTGTGAAATGCTGCAGATTTGAGCTCAGAAGTACGATTATTTATTTTTTAAAATTGAAAACAAGATTATCTGTTTGAAAATAAAATATTGCCTTGCATAACAAGCCGCAGTAAGCAACAGAAATGAAAAAAAGTTATTATTATTTGTTTTTGTTTTTTTCATTTGTATTGAAAAACACTATACATACAAGTTGAAGACTTTTTTTTATTTTTCTTGCATTTTCTTTTCTTTATCCTTTGAATGTTAGTCCTATTTTCCAAATTTATATCTCAAGCTTGTCTGCATCATAAAGCTAGAATAGAAACAGTACATTTTTATCTGATAATTATAGACATGATTTGAGACATGTCAATGGGTTAAAAAATAAAATAAAAATTTGGAATTAATAACTGTTTCACCTTAACTTTAAAAGAAAAAAAAAAAAATTTTTTTTTTCTTTGTTAACCAGCATTAAAAACATTGCTAGAATTTTGATTTTTTTTTAAAATGTATTTTTGCAATTAAAATGGGGTAGATAGTTTAAGTTTTTAAAAAATCTCAAGATTTTATTTAACAACTTAGAATTAGTAGTTAAACTTTGGCCTATTTATTGAGAAATTGTGTAATAATCTTTAATACCCATCTTCTCCCTTTATTAATTAAATTAACACAAAACAATTTGTTAAAATCAAAAAGTATTGCAGAATTTTCCTTAACATTAAAGAAAAGAAAAAATTACAAATAAACAAAGAAGGGAAGAATGAAACAAAGATGACGAAACTTGATGCTGCTACTACATTTTAGCACTAAAAGTTAGAAAAAAATATTATATATTGAGTATGAATAATTCTGGATAATTGTGCATTATTTTGTGGTTAAGTTCTTTCTTGTTTATTTTTATTTAGTAGATAGTTTTAAAAACATAAATTTGGATTATAGAATGAATGAAAGTTAAAGTATTGCAAGTGAAATTGGTAATTAACCCAAGATTTATTGTTTTTTACAATAATACAGAAATAAAATTTGAAAGGGCAGAGTAGAGAATCTTAAAACTTGCTTTTTTAAATGTATTTTGTTCAACTAATGTTTTAAGTTAAATTTTGCTAACTGTAAACTGTAGTAAGTTTGTCTTGAACCAACCCCTGAGTACAGAGAATGAAACAACATCCATGCCTAATCGGGGATTTGAACCCATGACCTTTCTGGTGTAAGGTCAAGTCTCGAACCCCGACACAGTCCCTTCGGTTTATTAAAATAGCTAGGAAATCCTAAAAGTTGAACATTTACCTCTAATTCCGTTATGTAGGGACAAGAATTATCCGACAGTACACGCTTTATTTAATTCCACCTTTATAGTAGGCAAAGTTGTCTTTAAATTTAGTAAAAAAATATTAGTCTAAATATAAGTATTTTATAATTTTTTTCAATGTTTTGTTCATAAGCAAACTCAGGTGTGTGTATTTGGTAGTTAAATGTTTTTCTTTCTAAAGATTTTAATATTAGAAAAATTTGTTTTATAATACAAGTTAATATTTTTTGAAAACATTTTTTTTCCTTCTTCCTTTTGCAGGTTGTGTAAATTTGACATATCTTCCTGAGGAGTATGGAATATCCTTCACTGTTACTATAGATAAGCTTACCATTTATAATGAAACCATATCAGGTATAGTAATATAATTGCCATTGAAATATAAGTATAAAATTGTCTGTGCACAATGTATGAATGTTTTTTTTTTTTTTTTTAATTTTTAATTTGTGCCTTTTTTTACAATCTTATGCTTCCTCATTTCATGACATACTGTTTATAATAGTCTTATTTTCTCTGCTTTTTCTGAAATCTTACATTATTATTTAAGATTTAAACAAATAATGTGAAATGATGCAAGGAGATATGATAAATTATATTTATTCACTATATTTTCCCGAGCAGTTCGGATAATCTGCGCTCTACTGTGTTTTTAAAATTTACATAGCTTTGATTTTGTTTCCTTGTCTTGTAGCAAAGAATCCACCTCCTGCATGTTTTGGAGCTCCATTTTTAAAAGATTATGCTGACCTCTGCCTTCGCTTTTATGATTTAGACGTATCAAAGACAAAACTACATGGTTGTGTAAAGATAGAAGCAAGGTTACACCATGTAATTGTTGGAGAATATAAGATAGGCTGCTTTAATATAGGACAAAGCAGATGGAAAATTTATCATAAAAAGCTAGTGCAACTTATTCGTGCAAAAAATAAAATGTTGACTAGTAAAAATAAGATTTAGTTGATATTATTTTTAGAGAAATATTAATACTTATATTTATTATTTAAATATGAACTTTATATAGATTTGTGTGTATAATATTTTAAGAAGAAAAAATTACATATTTTGATAAATAAATTTATGTATACATTTTTTATAAACATCGACTAGTTATATTATCTCCTTGTGACTTAATATAATCAGTTTTCATTTGTCAGTTTTATTTTGTAATTACATTGAAATTTTTATTGATTGGGTAAACGAGATAACACACTCTTACATTTAATTTTATTGTGAGGAGATAATCTGATTCATTACTGCTTAAATGTTTATGAGCTTGTTTTGCTGTTTGTGTTTTACATGCTCTCTTTATGTTTCCTAACTTGACATGTTTTTCATATTTTGTTTTAATGTTTTATTAGGGTAGTAATTAAAACTTTTAAAAGATTTGAATTCAAGTTTCCCAGAAGGTATTTCAACCCATCACACAAAAACATATGAATTGTTTTTTTTTTTTTAGATAAAATTATCCAATTTAAAAATCTGAAAAGAATTTTCCTTACATTTAAATTATGAATATTTCTTTTAGTGGTTTTAAATGTGATAATTCTGAGCTTGTTTTGCTGTATCTATTTTATATGCTAGATGTTTTGTTCTTGCTTATGTATTTCACTACTAAGTTTACCATGTTAAATACATTTTTTGGTTTGGTGAACTGTTTGTATGAGCTTAGAGATTATCAAATTGATTTTGAAGTAATCACCCCAGTAGCACAGTTTTTAACTATATGCAGGGTTCATGTCTTGAATAGTACTTTTCATTTTGATTTTCAAGAGCCCCTATAAGTACTTGAAAATAATGCTAAATCCTTGAATATTTCAAAATGACCTTGAAAAATATCAAACTCGCAAAGACTATTTCTGTGTTGAACTTCTCACCCAAGCCACTCATTTTTATTGACTGAGCATACTTTTTCCAAGTTTTGACATGTTTTTCTTTATTAATTTACTCACTGATATGATCTGCTTTACTTTTTATAAATGATCTTGGATAAATTTTGTTTTAATGCTCGATTTTTAGTTTATTAAGTTGAAAGTTTACTTTTTTTTGTCTGCCACTAAGTACGAAATGCATATAACATACCACTTTGTTCTTATTTTGTTATAGAAGAATTTAAATATTTCAAAACTAAACGGGATTCTAAAAGATGTAGTGTCCGTTCCTAGGTTACTGTTTATGAAATTTTTTTTCAGAAAACAGCCTTTGTGATGTTACCAACTTTATTGTTAAAAATATTTCATTTGATAAACTTTTTGTGGGTATTTTTTATAATTTTAGTTTTTGTCATTTAATTACAGCAGCTGTAATTGTGAATAAAAGACTAACCCTCCAATGCATACATTTTTATTTTTAATGAATAAAACTTCACATTAGCTAAGAAATGGATGTAAGTAATCTTAATTCTTAGCACCCACCAAAATAGAATTGTACTTAGATAGGGCTCCAGTATTTAATATTATCACAGGAAAAAGAAACCTTCAAGGATTCTGGTTATGTTTGGAAACAATAAGATTATTTTCGTAATATTAAAAAAATAAAAACTTCTCAAAGGTTACTACATGAATTGAAATGAGGGTCTAGGCATACAACACAGATTTACATAGCTATGCATTTAAGGGTTAATCTTTAACGTTCGGTACATAAACTTTAATTGATCATGAATGTGCAATTTTACAGGGAGTCTTTATTGGAAAGTTTTAGAACTTTCCTATGTGATATTTGGCAAACTGATTCGATGTTTCACAAAATATTTCCAGATTGTATATTCTATTTTTATAATAAATATTTAAACTTAACAAATGTCTTATCTTAATTAATATTCATTTTCCTCCTTTAGAATTCTATATGTTTATGATTTCAAATTTTTTTATAAAGTACATTTTTTATTATTTTGCAATTTATTATTATTATGGTAAGGGTCACTGTATAAAAGTAAACAGATAAAATAACATCATTCGTTAAAAAATAACATGTCAATCTGAATTTATATGAAATTTTAGCTATTTGTTTTGTTATTTACAAGCTTCATAAAATTTCGATCAATACTTGATATTCAAAAAATAAAAAAGAAAGAACTTATTTTTGATTACTTCAATTTTTTGTAATTCTTTCCAGAAGATGTGAAGCTTTTCTTTTAAATAGAATTATCTTCAATTTTTTTCCCCTTTTTTATTTTTGTAAAAAAAAGTAATGGCTAATACCCTCACATACCCTGAGTAATCAGGGTATTTGTTTGAAGTAGACATATTACAATCCCTAGTTCCCGAGTGATCTGTGGGGTTCTTAAATATCTAAAAATTTAAAGCTTTAATTCTAAGTTTTTTTTTTTTTTTTTTTAATATCAATTTGGGAATTTTGTCATGGAATTATTTTAAATTCTTTTATAGTTTATTATTATGATGCCATATTGTAAAAATCAAATTAAACAGCACACAAACTCATTGATTGAAAAATGGTTTATTAACTAAAATTCATACTTAATTTAAGTTGTTTGTACTGATTCCTAGATCTGTCAATATTCAGAACAAACTTTACTTAATTTTGCCACTTTCTCCTGGTCTGACTTTATCTGAAGTTCTCCTAATTGTTGATTTCAGAAAATTCCTTAAGAAGATAGATTTATCTGTTCATTCATTGTTTGATGCTAAATAATAAAATAAGCTAAATTTTAATCAGTTTGATTTTTTTTTAAATATTCTGAAATTATCAAATGTAGCAACTCTTAATTTTTAAATTAATTCAGGACATAACTATCTAAAATGATTGCAATATCTGTTATTGAAATTTATGAATTCAATGTAAAGTGATAACAATCTATATCTAAGTTAAATGTCTATCATAAGTAGAAAATATTCCAGTCAATTTGTAGTTATTAATGGAGTGCAGTTTTGTATATTAATTACTTAAAAAATTTATGTGTTTAAAATATTTTAAATATTATGCAATAATTAGATGTTAGCTTCACGTATTTTGCATTATATACTGGATATTTTCCTTTGCATGTTGGCAACTTGATCATAATTTTTATTAAAATTTTTCCACAAGATTTAGAATTCGCCTTTTTAAATCTATATTTTAAAAAAATCATAACTCAGGGGGTTTGCTTTAAGTAAACACGGGTGTCACAATCCCGAGTTCCCCAGTGATATGTTAGATTCTTCTTAAATAATTTTTAAAAAAATTTTTCTTGTGCCTTTTTTCAATATTTTCTTTTTCTCAATTAGCAGACTTAAATAGAAAATCTTTTGAAAAAATCTTTATTACATCTTTTGTTTCATAGCCAACTGGTGCATTTCTTAGTAGGTTCTAAATGACACCTAAAATTAGCACCATTAAATCCGATCATAATTCATAAAAATATTTTTTTTATTAATTTTAAAAGATAGAATAGCTATTAAAAATAATACAATCATTGCATTATGACACTTAAAACAGTGTAAGAGGATACTATATTTTATTAACACAACCCCCACGCTATTTATGTATCTTGTCACTCAAGAAACCTGAGACTGTTTCTGAAAATCCTACAATGCTTGCCAAATAATATTGTAGTATTTCCTTTCCTGAAAGTATTGAAGAGTGACGTCATCATTGTTTGATGAAACACGTTACGTAGAAAATGCAAAGCTGCTGCTGTCTCTTGATATAAGATTAATATCAGTTGTACTATCCCATTGCTTAGAAGGCATACATCAATTTCTCAAAAAAAAAAAAAAAAACTATTACAAGGTACTGAAACAGCTATCGTTCTACAGTTCTTTCACTTTAATTTTGCGAGATATAATGCAAAGACTTTCTTGCTTACGTCTCAACGGATACATCGTTCCAAGCTTGTAAAACCCATTCACATATTTTATAATAAGCACGTCGAACTGATCATGGCAGCCATCCATTCCTCCCAATGATGTCTGACTTAAGACTTGAATGATTTATTAATTCCCACATACAAGGGCTAAAGTTTTTTAGTCAAGCCACATTGTATGGTGGATAAATAAGCAGAGAAATTTTTCCATTGATTTTTTGTTACCTCACTTATGTGTGCCCGCATTGAATCCATGAACAAGAGAGCAGTTGGCTTAAAGAAGACCCCCCCTTTCTTTTACGCCGAATAGACTTCGTCATGACTTCGTGGTTCATCCACCCTTTTTTTATTTACTTTTACAAAGATTTCTTTGGTTTTCTCTTAAAAATTATTAGAGGAGGCAGCTTTTCACAAGCTCCTGTACAGGCTATCACTACAGTGAAAGAAGTACGTTCATGTCCCGTAGTTGCTATGGTTCGGTGGGCAGGACTGTGGGTACTGGACAGATTGCCCTAGTACTTCCGAGGATTGATGTTAGCAGATTTGATTGGAGGAGTCGCAGCATTAGCAGTGATCCTGGCGTGCGCAGCCTCATGATTGAGGAGTCCTCGCTTTGTCATAAACGCCTCTTGGCAGATCTTGCAGGTGTGATTGTTGTGACCAGCGTCCCGAAGGACAAATGCCGACTGCTGAAAGTAGGAATGAACAGTTGGAGTCCGGGCAAGGATCTTCTTTCCACACCAGTTAGTAGTCCTCGTAATAGTAAGGTCGTGAGCAGTCCTGAGGTGTTTTCTAATTGAACTTGTGTTGTGGTACCATCTATCTGTTTTGTGTAAGGCACGGCACCCATCAATAACACATGGTGTGGGTGAGCGTATGGGAAACACCCAGTTCAGAATACCATCCGAAAAACAAGAAGCCTTTGGACAGTAATTGGACTTGACAGCTGAGGGGGGGGGGCAGGCAGAGTCGATCTTGGTAGGGCTGGGCTTATGCTTGTTGAGTCCTAGGCTGGTAGGAGAGGTGGTAGTCTGACTGTTAAAACTTATCATCTTTTTTAGTGGGCTTGTTCCGCCCGTAAAAGGCTTTCAGCCCGCCAATTTCAACTACCTATGAGTATTAAATTAATTATTTAATCAAATATAAAAATTTATGAAAGACTAATACCAATTTCAAACAAACTGTAAACAAGAGCTTACATGTACTTCTCGTCACTAAGTATAGGATTCGTAATGTTCACCAACCCACATATCGTCGATTGCATCCTTCATGTGCCAAGGAAGTGGACCTTTTAATAACTTGAAAATCTTTAACCTTTGGTTAAGCCGTTCGATGTGAACTCTCGCGGAGGCAATCACTTTTGACATTGAAACTTGACTTTCTGCAAGTTGTGCCTTTTGCTTTAAAAATGGGGGTCTAAAAAGAGTTTTATGAATCTCTTTACATACTTCTTCAATTTTAAAACCTTTATCCACCATCACAGCATCCACCAAGGGCTCTAACATTTGAAGCACGTTGCTTTGACGAATGATGTAACTGTCACTGGTTCGCCTACCATATTCCTGGCTCACGAAGCAGATTACGCCTCCAGGTGAACAGCCAACTGAAAGCTTACCCGTATGATCAGAACAATAATTAGAATAATAAGTCCTAACCCTACAATTCAAACAGCTAGGTTTATCGACAACAATCTCCGTGCAATCAAATACCCCTCGTACATTTTGAAAGTGCTTGAAAAAATTTAGCATGTTCTCCGTAACATGCTCTTTGGTTGGTCAAAATATAAAGTTTTGAAAATGGTCAACTAAAGCAGTGATAACCTGTTAGGGATAAAAAATTTGAAATTACAACAAACAGTCCATGTATAAGAGAAGCTATAAATTGATCCACGTTGTACCTCCTTAAAAATAATTTTAACCAACTTTGGTGTACAACCAAGCAGCATAGCTGTAAGACGGATTCTGCTTTATAATTTGGAAAGCTAAAAATATCTGTGGCATCGATCTTTCTTTTAGTCAATCGAGGGCCCACGTCAGCAACAATCTGATGAAGTAGTTGAAATGAGGTTAAACCCGTAGCAGTATTTAGTTGGTTTTCTGCTAAATTCGAATCATTGACTAAAATAGGAGAAGCCAAATCTCCACTATATACTTGCACACCTTTACCAAACTTCAAAGGTGGAATATCAATAGGTTGCAAGTTACTGTCAGCCTCTTCTTCCATTTGACATTCTTCCTCAGGAAGTGAAGGTACCTCAATAAGCTCGTTTCTTCCTAAAAATAAAAAAGCTTAGACTCTTGCAAGGAATCTAATGAAAATCCTTTCTGCCTAGTAATACCACATTACTAATTACTGAAAGCTCTACATCTTTTAGGTGAACTTTATTTTCAATATATTTTAGGATTCCAATTATGTTATAAAAAGAGTTAGTCACTTCAAAATTGCCAAGCACTATCTTACAATTTAAAATAGACTGTAAAAGGCAAACTTGATATAAACAGTATAGTTGATAAAAACATAATATACTGAAGGCAGTCCCCAGTCAGAACAAATAATCTGCATACCTTTAATTAAAATTATTACCATAAATTAAAATTCTATTTCAATTCTATAGTAATTTTAAAAAAAAAGAATATTCCTCTCTAAAATAGAATACTTTTTTATTTAATTTTTACCTTCTTAATCAAAACTTTATTATTACCCTTTACCTTACCCTATTAAGAAAAACTATTGTGTGATATTATTAGATTTCAAATCAGCAATTTATATTAGAAGCTAGGGAAAAACAAATTAATTATGATCATTTTGCTAATATATTCTTGATATGATTTGTGAGATTCTTTTACTGCCCTCAACAGTGTTGTGGTGATCTTCAACACTCCTCCATGATTTGGAATGGTATCTTTGATTAGTCTAAGAGACATAAAAGTATTCTCATGGCGACTCACATTAAGCATTGCTTTATTTATCGAAAAACCTCTCTCAGGATCTTATATTTTAGATTATTACTTTTTTATTTATATTTAGCCTATAATTTTTTAGGAACACCAACAAAATTTTATCAGATTTTTAGGGTTTGCACATAGTTTTAGGAATTTTAGGGGGAATGCGACCCCTGTATATAATATAAAGAAACAAAACCTTTGTAACTTGACCACCTGTCTATCTTGTATGTTGACCATTGAAATAAGTCAATTTTGTCTTGGAGTATTATGAAATTCTATTCTAAAACCCTCATAAGTATACCAGGAAAAAAAAATTCAGAAAATGTTCTGTCATTTTGCAATGTATGTTAAAATTTCACTTGTTTGGTGAAATAGTGTAAAAAGCTAATCTAAACCCTTTTGTGAGTTGACCATCTGGGGAAATTGTAGGGGGGCAGCTTTTGACCATTTCATTCATCATAGTTGAAAAGTATATATTATACATACATAGTACATTATAAAAGTACATAGTTGAAAAGTATTTATTATAAGTTTTTAAGTATGTTTTTTAGACTACCTTATATGAAATTTTTAATTGCTTGTAATTTATTTGTCATAAAAAAGATCCATGCTGTTTAAAAACAAGAACAGTTATGAATCAAATTCATATTTAATCAAGGACATCAAGATAAAAATCATATGAAAACTTGTGTTCGCGCAATGCTTACAGGGTTGTCACGGGAAAAAAATGAACAAAATATTTGCTTCTAGTAGCCAAAATCATGAAAATAGTCTCCTAAAATTATGAATATAGTTGCCTAAATAAGAACAAAATGTTATTAAATGACTTTATTGTAATATACCATGATCCATTTAGTCAAGTTGACGGCCAATGATAATTTTTAAATGTTACTGTTCCTTTTATTAAAAAAAAAAAAAAAAATCTCTATTTGCAGAACATTAAATACTAGAATTAATGAAGAAAAATAATTTTTTCTTTAAAAAAAACACTATTAATTGTTCCTTTTATCAATAATTGAATTAGCAAATATATATAAGAATATATTTATAGCAAATATACATAGAAAGAGTAATTACTAAAATTTGAAGTTCACGTATCCTAGCATCATATTAAAAATTGGGTTCTTTAAAAGCATGCAGAGTGTCGTAGCAATTACTGTTGAGAAGGCAATTGAGAAAAAGTTTTGCTTATTTTTTTTTTTTTTTTGGTAGACCATTTTAAACGTTTTTCCGACCACAAACCTGCTTTGCTTATACACTTATTTGAAAAATCAGAGGCTTGAAGTCAAACTAATGTACTACATACAAAATGGATGAGATAAATGTCACATGAAATAAAACATAACATCCCAAAGAAATAACCAAGTAATGCTGTTTTCTGATTTAGCAACAAGCTATGAAGTTTTATTTTTATACATCAAAACTACGAAGAAACAAAACAAAAATATCTATTAATAAATATTAGAACTATGGAGCAAATCAGGAAAAAATTTAAGTTATGCGTGAAAATATAAGAAGAGAGTGTTACTTATGAAAATTAATTAATTGACACATAAAGAGACTGGATATAAGTTAAAACTATGTGTTACTGGTACATGTATAGTAAAAGTGCAATAAATTAGTAAAAAACATATCCAGTATTACTCTTTGCATTTAGATTCATCGGCAGACAAAATTGTCATACTTGCATCAATTCATATAAACATTTATAACCAAACTTAGCCTTGGCTACAGGTCCCCGAGGGTTACAGTTCAAATGTCTGGCCCTCTATTATCCACTCATGGTGAGGGTATCACTTCCACCAAGAAGCTCTCTGTGGCCTGCTTCAGCCTAAGTTTTAAATATTATGACAATAAAGTTTGAGTGTCAAAATTGATAATGAATTAACATTTATTTTTTTAAAACTATTTTCGTCAATATTAAAATAGTATTCATAGATTATAAAAATTTAGTAACCCACAGAGAAAAAAGTAATAACTAAAACATGCATTTGAAAGAAGTGAACAGTTTAACTTAGTTATAAAAATTCATTTAAATACAACGAAACTGACCTTATACATTTATTATAAAATGCACAAAATCAGAATGAAAAAAAGTAAGAACTTTAAGATAATAAAATATATAAGACAGTCAATATTTTAACAAAAAAAAAAAAAAAAATAAGCAATACAATAGATTTTAAAAATAATCATTAAATTTAGAAAACTATTTAATACAAAAGTTATATTACTATAAAACATAAAATTAGTTACCCACAGAAGAAAAAGTAATAACAAAAACATGCGTTTAAAAGAATTGATCAGCTTAACTTGTAATAAAATTTTATAATTACAATAAAACTGATCTTTTACAAAAAAAATTGCTAATATTACACAGTTTGTTTAAGATTACATTGCTTTGAAAATTAAAAGAATTGAAGGTGTAACATTTCATTTAGTGGAACATTATAATTAAAAAGAATTAAAGAGAAAATTATTATTATAAAGAATTACAGGGAAAAAGCTAGTACTCAATCACTAAACTGTAAGATAATGAAATATAAAATTCACACATTTGTTTTTATAATTGATACGTTAAGAGAAATTGTGTTAATTTAAAAAAAAAAATTAATCATTAGATTTATAAAGTTGTATAATGAACTTAAGATACAGTCAGCAAAAATTTGGAGGCCTGCTTCATTTCTTACAAATGGTGATTTATCAGCAAGGAAAAAGAAATATTGGTTTACTCAAACAAAGGATAAGTCAAATCTGTTCACTTCTGTTAATAAGTCCACATCTGTCTACCTGCAGGTGTTAAAAAAAAAAGACAAATTTTTTATAAAAAATTTTTAATTCATCTCTGCACGTATACACATTCAGGGGTGAAAATGCAAAATTTCTCATACAAAATCATTAATGACAAATTTCAGAAAAAATAATATTTTTACAAATTTAAATGAAGAATTATGTTTAAGTTTACTTTTATCTCTAATCACATTGCTTATTCTAGAAGATAAAATATTTATAAATGTAAAGAGATGCCAAGTATAAATCCTATTTCGAATATTTTTAAATAATATATAGAAGAATTTTATGAGATTCTATGATTTCTTGAAACTTCCGGACCTAGGATTTCTGGAAATTTCGTAATAGCGGTTAGTGAAAAATGGATTTTTTCTGGACAATCATCTCTGCGCATTAAACAGTGATTTTTTTGAGAACTATTAAAAGATTACTCCAATTATTTTGATAATTTAGTTTGTTGAAAATTTTTGCTTCATTAAAAGGTAAATATAGGGTATATAAAAGTTAAAGGTAATAGTTAAAATATTGAGCTGATTTCTTAAAATATAGTAAACTAAAAAAAATTTCTATAATGCTCCAATAGTGACTATTGCTACTTGAAAAGCTAATCTATTCTTACAACCCCAGAATATATTTTCAATAATATACAGGGAATGTTTCTAAAGAAAATTACAAAACTGCTTTAAAAAGTAATAAATAAATACATACCAGTTGAAACGCTTGTTAATCAAAATTGGGAACATGTGGTCAAAGTACATCTTAGTTAGCTTTTCAAACATTTCTTTTGCAAAATGCTCATCATATTGCACATGAATAACGTGGCAGCTGTTAGCGGCTTTAGAATAAATTGCCAAATCACACGTCTTTGCACCTGAAGAGAGGAAGGTAACACAAATATTACTTAAATTGTTAGCATAAATGAAGTTCATATCTAATGTGCATCATTTTCGTGAAGAATATATATTTATATATATACCGCAAGATATTGAACTGATAAATATATATATATATAAGATATTGTACAAATATATTCAACTGAATGGAAAGTGTAATGGCTAACCTGAAATCAGCATCCCTAATTGCACTTGCCCATAATACTTGTGCTTATTCTTAAGAACATAGGCATTTAGACTCCTGTCAAAAGTTAAATATGATAAATTCGGCAAAATTTCTGTCAGGTTCATAGTTCTCCCAGAGAGAGGACACTTTATTTCTAACAATGTCAATTCAGAGCCATTCATGGAGAAACCATCAGGACTAAACCCTATCCAAGCAACTTGTGAATGCACAATTAAACCAATCTTTATGACTGCTTTTTTTGCAGCAACAGCAGCACTCTCTTGATCCTTACCTGCAACAATAAATTAAATGATCAGATAGCACATTAATTAAGAAAAAAAAATGTGGCTTTAAAAATGTAACATATTTACCATAGTTCGTAGCTTGATTTCCTTTAAAAGAAGGTGCAAACAGGCTTAACAATTTCCTTTCCCAGTCAGGATTTTTGTTACTTGTATAGGTATACAAATCGTAACATATGGAACCGGTAATTCTCTTGGCCCTTTCCTCTTTCCATCGCTTATCTTCTTGTCTTACTGTAAGAACTGCCAGATCCTTCGCTTTTTCATAAGTCAACTGAATGAAACATTCAAATAGCCTTTTATCTGCTATATCATCAATTTTCAATGCAGTAACTTCTTCGTCACTAATAACTTGGCGGTCAAAAATACTGGAGAGGAGCCTTTCTGAGGGGCTTAATGTGTTAGAGGAGGTTGGTTCATTTCTAAAATTAAAGGGTAGAAACATTAATATCTATTTTGTAACATAAGGAAAGTAGCCATTCTAATAAGCTAATTACATACAAGATGTTAAAAATCAATAAAACTGATGAGAATGGCAAGATTATGTAATTGGTTATAAGAACATGCTCATTAAGAAAAATAATTTTTTTTAATAAGTAAAAATTGAAGTTCTTAAATTTATGGTATGAATATTTTATGAATAACTAAAGCAATTAAATACCCTTAGTGGCATTAAAATATGGTAATTTATTACAAGAGTCATTGTTTGAACGCTTAAACTTCGGGTAAACTTAGCTTCCACACAAGAAGCACTGAGTGGATGTGAATCCTCTTACTCACACCAGATAGTAATCTATACAGTAAAGCATTTTCCTATGTGTAGAACAATAGGATTTCTTTCATCCCATGAACAACGAAAGTGGTTAAAACCTTATCTATGAACAACAAAAGTGTTTACCTGAAACAAAAAGTGGTTAAAATTTAGCAACAAATAAACAGCGGCTCACAAATCATTAAAAAAAAAGTGAACCAGAAGTTTATTTACATAAAACTGCCACTCGGTCAAACAAATAAAACTGAAATGGGAACATATATATATACCAATAGAATATTGAACATTAATTGATAAGTAATAAAAAAATTTTGAAGTTACACCTTTTTGGAAATTTTACTTAACCCTGTATTTATAAAGCAAAAAAATAACAGTTTATAAACTGAAAAGCGACATAAGTGTCCTATAATGTATTCAATAACATTCTTAGATTTGAAAACATGCAATTTCTGCTGATAAATGAGATATTAGAAGGCAATATTAATAAATATAGGACAATATTAGAGGACATAAACACACACAAAAAGAAAAAAAAGTACATACGTTACAGAACCATTTCCAACTTGTCGTTTTCTATAATAACTTTTTCCCAGGATGGAATTCGGGAAAAGAGAGGCATACTTTAACCTGATTCTCTCAGCATCCTCCTCGCTAAATACTGTCCGATTTGCCACTCTTTTTACGTGGCAATAATCCTGAATAGGTACGGGATCTAGACCAGATCTTTTTTGTTGCTTCTGCCTCTTCCAAGCACATTGTAGGTCTGTAGAGGACATCTCCTCAAAACATGTCACATCATTTCTACAAAAATGAAGTTTAAAAACATTATTTACTATTGATAGGGAGATTTTCATATCCTGATCTGTGGCAGAATAAGAAACTAAAAAAATAAAAAAAAAAAAATCACAGAAAGGGACCAACTCAAACGGTAAAACTCGTAACCACCCCCCTGGCAAACATCCACATCTCCGTTTTTTTTTTTTTTTTTTAAATTGCAAGTTTAAAATCTACTTGGCACCTTGGCGATTTTAATTGGCGCAACAGATCACGATACTGAAATATCTCCCTATTAATAAGCAGAAAATTTAAAAAACCTTGCACGTTATTAATTAGACAAACAGAATAAATAAATATTTAACTTCTGCTATTATATATACATCAAATATAAATATTTATAAAATTCAGTAAGGTGTTTGAATCAATCAAGATAAAATCAATCATAGTATCGGAATAATATAATCATAGTAAAGCTAATGAATCTTGTCCCTCTGCCCAAATGGTAAATACAAACAATATACATTTTTGAAATAAAACATAAATATAGAATTCATAAATTTTAATTTATAAGAAGTTTAAAATATTTTCAACTTGCCTCGCTTCTTAAATTTATGAATATTTTACGTAATTTATACAATATCAATATAATACAGATTTTACATTAAGTATTTAAATTCGTTACAAAGATACCTCTGACATGCTTATTTTGTCCATTATGTTAGGTATAGTCAAAATAAGCAGGCATACTTTCGGTAATATGTGCTCACATTTTTATTGTAATAGTTATATCTTTATATTTAAGCTCATATATTTTGCTTATCAAGCCTTGGACTAAGAAAAATAAGCAAAAGAATCATTAGATGTGCAAATTGCATAACTTTATACATTTTAACTTTTGTTAACTTTATATACAAAAATCTGAATAACATAACACATTCTTAACATACACTTAATTTAACACACTCTTCAGAACAATAAAAATTTCTAGCTTTATGCAAAATCTTTGAAATTTATTTTATTACGATAATTGACATTTTGTTTAATAAGTGAAGGGTAAGGGTTTTACCAGGATATATCTATTTTTTCTTAAAAAATAAACTACTTTAATGCATTTACATTCGGTCGGTACAATGATAAATCAAACATAAATACGCTCACACGCTTAACAAAACGATAGGATACATCCCAAATATGAGCTTTCGGTAGCACAGAACACAGCTTACTATAATAATAAAATTTCACAGCAATGCGCGTTATATACATACAAAACTTTAAGAAAAGAAACAAGCGTTAATTTTTTAATCAATGTAGATTGCATTTAACGCTTACCTTGAACAATATATCAACAGACCAACGGCATGTTTGCACGTGCCACTGATCCCAGCTACACACGAACAGGAAAGTTTTTTAACAATTAGATTATCTCCTGCAATGTTGAATTCTCCTTCAATTCGATGTGGATCTTTACTTATAGCTGATGTTTGCAGACATAAAGCAAGAAGCTTTATTTGTGCACCGTTTCTTTCCTTCACACCTGGCTGTGTAAAGTGATCAGCATCCACAAGTCGCTCTCCTTCGATAATCGATCTTGCATTAGGATTTCCACCCACATATCGGACAATTTCCCCTATTCTAACTTTAATAAACATTTCTCAACTTTACAAAATCAGTCGATTCGAAATTTTAAAAATACAATCTCATCAAACGTAGTTCTCACCTCTATGACTGTCCGCACGCTAATGGTGAAAGCATGTTGGGTGTTGCCATAAGAAAAGAATTTGGCCAGACGCCACCTATAGTTCATTTCGATCGCGAATAGCTTAATTTTCTGATATAACTATAAATTAAACATTAATTTAACAATTTAAGAGAAATTTAGTATAGGCACCTGCACCAAAATAATTAATAAGTTATGGTAAAAATCAAAGTGGCATGCAATTCTTTTCAAATAAAACATAAACAAAACTTAATGAGGATAACTCATAGCCACCACCGACATATATAATTCTTTGTAAGTACGAAAACAACTTGTTACCTTGGTAATTATAGGTAACATTATAATTCTTTGTAAGTACGAAAACAACTTGTTACCTTGGTAATTATAGGTAACATTAAGACAGGCACTTAAATACAAAAATATTTCTCCTCAGATGACGTATTCGAGCGTTGCGATCGCGAATTGACGTTTGGCGTACCAAATTCCACGAGTTATTAATCCGCATTATGGCATTGAGAAGGTATAACGGCGTTGAGAATAAAACCATCACAATGTATAGCTTGTTATTCTTTAAAAATTTAATGTAGAAGGAAGGAAAAAAAAGAGTTGCTTTAGAAAAACATTTGCTGATTATTTCTATCATGGTGCCTTTGAAACTTTGAATAACTTACAAGTTACTCGATACATACAACTATTCTGAAAAGTTTAATATAAAAGTGCAAGGTACTTACCACAGGTTTTACTTGAAATTCTCGGGCACTGTTGAAACCAACACCTTGGTCACCGCAGGTGGCCAGCCGACCCGCGAAGCGGGTTTGCGGCTTTTCGCGGCCCCCACGTTAAAACTTCACCCTCGCACTCCGGAGGTCGTCAGGACCGAGGCCCCTCGGACGCGGAAAGCACACTGCCGTCACCCAGAAGCGTCGTGTACGGTCCCGCGCACCCAATCCTACAACCCTACAGACCCAATAAAGCCCGTCTGTCCAGGCTCCTGCAAAGGAAGGGGGTTAATACATATAAAATACAATTTTTAAGTTTTAAAAGTGCTACATTAATTAAGGGGACCCGGAACCCCGCAGAATCCTGTATATCGCCCATGTTAAATAGGTCATTTTTACTGTACCTTTTCTCAGAATTTTACAAAGATAACAGCTTGAAATTTTTTAGACATATTTTTATAACATTTGAGCATAATTGAACATGAGCTTTTATAAATTTTTTAGTTCAAACATTTAAAAAAAAATTTTTTTGGTGCAGCTATATCAAAAAAAGGCAAAAAACTGAAGATTTTCAGCTTTAAAAATTTTTTAAACATTACCTAATAAATTTTTCCACAAAAGCTCATGTTAAATTAAACTATAACACTTTATACATATTGTGTAATTTTTTTAGCTTTGTAACTTTTTTAGTTTTTCAGAAAAAGTACATCGAGTACACAAAAAAATCATTTTGAGATACGAGGCAAAATGTCTAATTTTACATTAAAAAAACTAATAAAAACTTTTAACTATGATTTTTTTCATAATTTTTCTAGTTATTATATGTATATACACTTATTACACAGATTAAAATAAATTAAGTTGGTAATATTTTTATTTTAAATCCAAAAAATGTGTTGAAAGTGAAACGATTTTTGTCGAAAAACCACTCATATTTTAAGAATTCCTATTATAAAAATAGATGATTTATAATTTAAAAATATAGGCACATTAGCAATGGTAATTATAGATAAAACAATAATGAACACAAATAAAGGAAAGTTTAGCAATAAATGATATTTAAATTACTGTAGAAATTAATATCCACCAGGACAATAGTCATCACATGAATCTTCCTCTTCCATGACATTAATATTTTTCTGTGTCCTTCTTTCTGAAGCTTCACAATCTCGTTGAGCATTTCTTAGTCTTTCATCATCAATAGACTGCATTGCACTGACACAATATTGTCCTGGGAGAATTTTTAGCTTCTGTAGCACCTGGCACCGCACAATATTGCCTTCATTGAAAACACTCACAGCTTCGAACACACCAAACTGCAAAGTGTCTATGTGCACAAATACATTTTTGGGTATTCGTGACCATATAACACTATTCAGAGATTCATTGGGATTCTGAGTTTTCCCATGAAGGCATTTTTTTAACAAGTCAGGGTGGGCTAAATCTTTAAAAACAGGCCTTATTGCCTCCATCACAGCTGCCGGCAAACTATCCTTATGGATGTAAGGCACACCAGAAACCAAAGCTTTCTGGTAACCACACCAAGATTCTATTCCAGTTGGGCACAATCCATGTTGTGGTTTTTGGTCAGTAGAATACTTGTGGAAAAATATAGCCCACACTGCTTGACGCATGTCGTCCAAATTTCCAACATTCCGTCGGATAGCTAATCCATAATATGTCTGTAGCTTGTCAATCTGTGAGTCTGTCAAGCGACTTCTTCCACCAAGCACTTTATTATCACTGAGCTTCTCCCCTTTCATCTTTTTCACCATGCGACGAAGACGACATCCCATCCTTTTCTGCACATGGCCAACGCACTCCAACTTCTCTACTGGATATTCGTCTCCATATACATTCTCTTTTTCAATGTTTGTAAAAGCCTTTGAATCTCCATCACCTAAGTATTTCACATATTTTAATGAATGTAATGGGACACTGCGTTTGAATATTGCTAGAGCTCCATCCACTTCCATTTTGCCACTGTTTCCTTCAAAGTTCTTTTTGCATTTATCAGTATTATTTTTTTTATCCAAACAAACACAATGTTTAGACAGCACCTCAACATCTATTACTTTTCCTGTGTCCACACTTGTAGCCGAAACAACTCCATTTTTTGAAGAAAAACCGCTTCGTTTTTGCCACGTTCCATCAATAGCAACAGCGATGTTATGGTTATCGATATCCTCTGAATTTTCAGAAATAACCTCTTTTGCTGCTCGACTCATAGTCTCTGCACAAACATCAGAAACTACTGATTTGAGCATCAAATTATATTTGCCAAATTTTGTGGGAGGAGGTGGCAGGTTCATCAATCCACAAAATACTTGACCTGCAGAAGCACCTTTGCCTATTGCTCTAAGGCTATACACAAGCCTGGTATTGAGGGCATAAAAGGTATCGCCGTTAGCACTCTTATGCATAGAAGAACTGCAAAAATTATGTAAAAAACTACAGTTTTCACAAAACATTTGTAGTTTTACAGCTAACCCACAGTCTTTACCAACAAGATTGATTTTTACCGACTTATGTCCACAGTTCTTGCAAGCAACATTTTCCAATGCTTCTGATAACAAACCAAGTTCAATAATTATATTTTTTGATGTTTGTTCATCCTTTAGACTTTCAAACAAATTACCGCTACTTAGTTTACGGCTAGATGATGAATCGTCTAATGAAATTTTATCAACATTAACATGACTACGTTGTGCTTTTGATTTACTTCCTAAGAAATTGAAAGCCTTACGCTTTTTAAAAACATTTGTAGTTCGACCCATGGCATAAAACTGAATCAAAACACGCGATTCGAAATATCAAATAAAACAACTTATTGATAACTTATTTAACAAAAACAAATAGATTTTTCAACGTAATAAATATAAAACAAAACAAAAATATAATATTAACAAATAAAGAACTAAAACGAACAAATGGTTTTTAAAATATCAAAACAGCACGTTTGCTTCGCAATATTTCAAAAAGATAAACAGAGAGAGTGAAGTGAAAGTAAAACAATCCTTAAAATATAGAAGAAGTAGTCTTATAAAGCTAAACGCTTAAATAAGTAAAAATTATTAGCTGTATCTTTACTGTACAATTTGAAACGAAACTAAATCGAAGAGATGTCAAATGTCGTCTGCATTGAAACCGAAACCATTTGGTCTGCTCGAGTTTTTTGACATAGTTGAGTGTTTTGAAAAATAAATTAAAATACTTCTACTAATCGGAGAAATATAAACTTGGTATCGTTGGAAAGAAGAAAGTTCAAATTATTTAATGAAATAAAGAAAGTATTTTCGAAAATTTTGATATTTTTAACTTTCCGGGTCCCCTTAAGGTTAATATTAAAGAATTCTTGCGGAACTAATTACAAATTAAGTTACTATTATCCTAAGGACACTTAATCAAATGATGACAATTTTATAGCACTTGATAATGTTTTACAGTTACAGTAGAACTCCAATTATCCGAATCAATTGGGACCGGACCCCATTCGGATAATCAAAAATTCAGATAATTGGATTTTTTTTTTTTTTTTTTTTAAATGCTTATTTTAAATAATTACTGTATGTATAGTGGAAATGAGGGAAAAGAACTGTTTTTAAGGAAAGAGATCTTTTTATGAATAATGTGTACATACCTTGCAGTAAATGAAAGTTATTACATGCTAAACATTTCAGTTAAAGTAAGCTGTTTAACTGTCTTCATCCGTTTTCGGGCAGCTAAGTCGCGCATCCGTTTGACAGTGAGAAGTTGCATATGGTCACACTCGGATTGGTGCTCCATCCACTTCAATGCAGTTTCAAAGCCAGCAAATGCTTCACTAGCTGACGGCCCTGTGTCTTCCTCAATTTCAGCATTAGGGTCATCTTCTTCATCGACACTTTCCCCCATCACACTTTCAAAAGTTCATCATCATTTAAAATTTGAAATCCACAGTCTGATGAATCACACGTCATCCACTCTCCTATATCTTCACTGACATCTGAACATCCAGGAATTTTCAAAAATATGTTTCTGAATTCCTCAAGAGATACGGCATCCTCATCTTCTGTCTCTTCCCTTTTTTTTCTTTAACTTATTTTTCCCTTTTCTCTTTTTCCTTCTCTTCTTTAGTTGATACGCCTTTTAACTTGTTCCATGCACGTCTTAATGAGACATCTTTAACCAAATTCCAAGCTTCCGCAACCATGTACACGCAATCTTTCAAATTTATCTTTTTGTGGTTATCCAACACACCTTCTTCATCCTTTCCCTCTACTAAAAGCTTCATTAAAAGTTGTCTTCAGTAAAGACGCTTCATTGTTTCAATAACAGATTGGTCCATTGGTTGCAACAAGCTTGTTACGTTTGGTGGCAAAAAGATTGTTTTAAATTGGCCATTTCCTCTTTCCAACAATTCTTCTGTGGGATGAGTTGGTGCATTATCAACAATCAAAAGCACAGGACTTCCTTCTTTTCCAAGAGAGTTTTGGCGTTTTTTCACTTCAGGAATGAAAATTTCATCGTACCACTCTGTAAACAGTGCTGCAGTCATCCAAGTTTTGCATTGGTTTTTATAAAATAGGGGAAGTTTTTTGACATTTTTAAATGCTCTTGGGCGTTTTGACTTCCCTATTAACAGAAGGGGTATTTTATGGCTCCCAGTAGAGTTCGCGCAGTTAAGCGGTCTTTACTAGCTTTATGCCCTGGAGCACTGCACTCTCTTTTAGAGGCTAAAGTGGTTTTGGGTAAAGCTTTCCATATTAGATCAGTCTCATCGGCGTTGTATAAGAAGTCGGAATCGTAAGAGGCTGCTTTAACTTTAAATTTTTCAATAAACTCTTCAGCAGCTTTGGAGTCTGCAGATAACTTTTCACCACTTAAATCTAGTTAACGAATACCGTGTCTAGACTTAAAATTCCTTAGCCATCCGTTATTTGCTTTGAAAGATAAATAACCTAGCTTTTCAGCTAAGATCTTAGCTTTTGCAAAGAATGGGACCTGAAATTAGGTTCCCTAAAGAACGTTGCTGTAAAAACCACATAAAAACGGCATTTTCCAAATCTTTGTTTGTGGCGGCCTTCATTGATTTTCTCGGAGAACATCCATCCTCATTTTCAAGAACAGACATAAAATTTATTAGAGTAGATTTGCTCTTTTTAATGTCAGAAATTGTAGCTTGTCCAACACCATATATCTCAGCCAACTGTTTGCCCGTAACTCCTTTATCTGACTGTTCTATGATTTTTAGCTTATCCGCTAAGGATAACACAACATGTTTTCGTTTAGAAGCCACATTAAATGCCGGAGTGAACTTAAAAATAATTTCCATAGGAAAAAAGAAAAAATTTCCATAGGAATTCTGAAAGCGATTCGGATAATCGGCGATTCGGATAGTTGGAGTTCGGATAATTGGAGTTCTGCTGTATTTAATTATTAAGTTGAGAAAATTAATCTTTAGATCTTTTATATGTTATGGATTGAAACTATTACGTTGCTTAAACTATTACTTATTATAATTACTTAGCTTATGTGATTAAAACTATTACGTTGATTAGGTTAAACTATTATATTACATTGATTAACATATTATTGTGGATCTTACCTTACCCCTGCATCAGTATCATCGGGAAATAACATTTAGACTAGCAGCATTACAAATAAAAACACTGCTCCTGAGTGTTCCCATTGTAAGGAACCGCTCACTGTGAAACATATTTTAACCAAATGTAGCAAATTTAAAATTCAGAGACAACGCCAATTCGGTTGCTTTAATCCATCATTGATTTTATTAATTGGTAACAGCCCCCACGACAACATTTTCACATACCTTAAAGCCATTGGTTTTGATACATCAATATAGATATTTAATAAAAACCAAGTTGTAGGTGCGATATAGCCACAACTGGCTCTTGCGCCAATAACTAATAACTAACTAACAAATAAAAACACTATCACAGCAAACACGTTACAATATTTACTAGCTAGTCACAACAACACAATTTTTTTTTTTTTTTTTTTTTTTACACATTTAACATCTATGGCCTTCACGGGTAGCTGAAAAGCTCCGGGCGCACTGCCTGCCCCCAGGGACTAGGAGCAGGGTCAGTGGTGAAGGCGTGTGTGGTAATCAACCACGTTGGCTGCTATTGTGAGCCAGTCTGTGGTTGATTGTGGGGTGTGCATGTATCTGGATTTGTTTGTGTTGTTTTGTGTTTGTTGCTTATTTTTGGTTGGTGTTTAGAGTGGCGACTGGGCAGTTTTTGGTTTAGGATGTTTGGTTTTTGTTTTGCTGAAATTAGGTTTTCAATATTGTACTATTGCCTGATTAGATTGTCCTGACCTTGACTATTCGATTGAGGATAAAAAAAAATAAAAATGGTTCTTCTAGGAAACTTGGTCTCCGGAAAAGCTAAGCCAGGCTTTGCTTTCGTCTTCCCGATGTAACGACGACCGGATCCATGGAAAAGCGGTCCATATCACCTCCAGGGTGGCATTGTGATAATGTTCACCCAACTCTTGTCACGCGGAGATTCGGTGATTATGACACGAAAAGATTAAAAAGTTTATAAAAAAAAAAAAAAAAGAAACTAAGTTGTTCTGAGGAGTGTGTTGAAGGGTTGGTAGCACTTTGGAGGGGTGCCCTCGGGCAACTGACTTTCCTCCGGTGTACTACACATTGTCCAACACACCCTCTTCACTCCCTTTTGAAAACTGGCCCACCTCCTCCAGGAAGGTCCTGTTGGTTAATCCTTCCAACTCATTCGTGGAGTATTCGGAGGTGTTCACTAAATAATGAAAAAGTTGTATTTGGTCCCTGTTTGCTCAATACTTTCGCCTTTGTTTTGGTTTTGTCTTTTAAGTGGTTGTTTAGATGAGACGATTAAGCTTGGTTTTGGGGTTTATTTGTTGGATAGTATTGCTAAGTTTTGATTTTATTGTTTGTTTGACTGGCCCATCGCCGCTCTCACACCGTTTTTTTTTTTTTTTTTTTTTTTTTTTTTTTTTTTTTTAACCATCACGGGTAGCTAAAGAGCTCCGGACGCACTGCTGCTTCTGGGACTTGAAGCAGGTCAGTGGTGATGGATGTGTGGTGATCAACCACGTTGGCTGCTATTGTGAGCCAGTCCGTGGTTGATTGTGGGGTGTGCATGTATTGTGTGCCGCTACTCACATGTTGTCTGTTATTGCTCTTGTTGTGTCTAATATCTTAATTAGTTTATGAATTGAATGATGCTTATATTTGATAAGCTGTCTGCAAAAGCCGTTAAGTGGGCTGGGTTTGGTTTTTTTAGATGGTTGTTGGGTCAGTGGACACTCATGTAGGTAGTGTTCAGGTGAACCTAATTCGCCGCATGGGCACTCATCTGTGTTAACTCGGTGCATTCTGTGCAAGAATGTTGGGAAGAAGCCGTGTCCTGTTAAGAATTGCGTTACTGCTGGGTGGCCAATTAATCTTTCGTAGCTGACCTTCGGGTAGTAGGTTTTAGTTGTTTGACCTTTGTCTGAATCGGTCCATTGTTCTTGCCAAAGTTTGGCTATGATTGCCTTTGTCTTGTTTTTAAGACATGAAGGAGGTAGTTTAATTGTTGCCCGTTGCCGGCTGCAGCGTCTTTTGCAGCTTGGTCGGCTGATTCGTTACCTATGATGCCTGTGTGCGCTGCCACCCAGTGTATTTTAACGTTACATTTGCTGGCTAGGTGTACTAACTGTTTTTGTGTTTCTGCTACGTGTGGGTCCTTTTGTTTTGTTTTGATAAGTGCGTGCATGCCAGCCAGACTATCCGTGTGTATTGTTGCCTCTCTGCAATTTTGTGTATCTAACCAGTTAATGGCTTCTTTAATTGCTAGAATCTCTGCTTGGAAGACAGTATTCTCTTGTTTTAGTGTGAATTTAAACGTGTCCGTTAAGTGATTGTTGTTGTATACACAGAATGCTGCACCAACTCCTTGTTCTGTTTTTGAGCCATCAGTGTAGATATTTGTTATTGTTTCTATTGGTTTACATGGTGGTAGATATATTTATAGCTTATTTTATCCGCAGGATGAGTGCAGTTACTTTTAATTTTTTGTTGATAGTCTATTGCATTAATATTGTATTGATCATTAGATGTGTTAAACCTTAGTGCATTAGCTATTATTGATTCTTTTAGAATTTGTAGGTGGAGTGGCGGAATGCCGGTTAAAACGTTAAGTGCTACACTTGAAGTTGTCTTAAAACTCCTTGCTAATCTGATTAGTAGTGGTCTTTGTACACTGTTTAATGCATTGATGGCTGTTTTGTTTAAGTTGGTGCCCCATGCGGCTGATGCGTATGTGAGGGTTTTTTCTGCTACCGTGTGGTACCAGAGTTTGAGTAATTTTGTTTGAATTCCCCAGGTCCTCGGGGCTAGTTTGATTAGTTGGTTGTGTATGTTTGTGGCTTTTGCCCTAAGTGATTTAATATGTTCAAGAAAATTAAAATGTTGGTCTAGGACGACCCCTAAGTATTTTATTGAAGTTACTGATTTAATGGATTGGTTATTAATCTTAACTATTGGTGGTCTTTGTTTAAACGGGTTTTTAAATGTTATAAAGTTACATTTGTTAATTGAGAGATTTAGGTGATATTTAACGCAAAAGTCGTTAAAGGTGTTCATGGCCATATTAGCGTTAGTTTCTAATTCGTTACGTTTATTGCCTGATATGATGAAGCCGTAGTCATCCACGAAAGCTATTGTCTTGACATTGTTTTGATTAAAGTCTTGCAGGAAAATGTCCGCGATAATTAACCACAGGAGTGGGCCTAGGCATGACCCCTGTGGGCACCCCTTGTAGGTGTTAAGTTTAGTTTGTCCTAGACCGCCGTCAAATTCGATTGATCTATTGGTTAGATAACTGTTAATTAAGTTTACTAACTGCTTAGGGCAGTTGAGATCATTTAGTCTTGTTATGATTTGGCCCTAATGTATTGAGTCAAAGGCGCCCTTAATGTCGACTGATATTAGCATTTTATAATTAGTGTTTTTACAGTTTTTGTTCTTTTTTGCTTCGTTTATTACTATTTTAAGTGCTGATTCCGTTGATCTGCCTTCTCGGAAGCCGAATTGTTTATCACTGAGCTTATTGTTAATTTCTAAAAAGTGTATTAGTCGTTGGTTTATTATTTTTTCTAATAGTTTGCCTAATGTTGGTAGAAGGCAGATCGGTCTATAAGCGTCTGGTAGTGTCGTGTCCTTGCCAGATTTGGCGAAGTACACGACGGTGGCTGATTTTAAGTTGTTTGGAAAATGATTTAGTGTTAAGCATTTATTTACCCAGTTTGTCAAAATGTTCGGGTCGGCCTCGAAAACGCGCCTCCAAATCATAAAGTCTAGCCCGTTTTTACCTAGTGCTTTAGAAGTAGGGAAGGCAAAGAGAGCATCTCTCACCTCCTTTGTGTCTGCGTGTGGTTCAGAGTTTATGTGATGTGTGTGTAGAGGTGGTTGGTCCGCAATGGTATCGTCTTTGTCTGGGAAGTGAAATTTGGATAGATACACCAGGGCTTCCTGTTTGTTTGGAATATTATTGTTAGGTAATTTTAGGTTTAGGTCTGTTGGCTTGAATAGTTTACCGTGGCCCAGTTTGTAAGCTGCACCATAAGAGTCTGAATGATTATTGCTTCCAGGAATTTTCTTTTGCTTTAGTTATTAGTTTGCGGTAGTTAGCTTTTGCATTATTGTATTCTACTTTATTAAGTTTTGTTTCTATTGGGTCTTTGCTTGTTTGTAATCTATTATTTAATGCTCTTAATCTATTTCTTTCATATTTAAGTTTGTTTGTCCATCATGTGGGCGTTGTTAAAGGTTTAATCTTTCGGTACCTATATATTTTTGTTGCTATTGTGGTTACTGTATCAATTAGAGCCCTGGTGTGCTCGTCTAGGTCTGTTGTTGTTACTATATTATTGCAGCTATCTATTAGGCCTGAGGCCTCGCGCTGTATCAATTTAATAAATCTAGGATGATTGCCAAAATTAGTTTTTAGACGGTTTGAAGTTGGGACTATTAAGGATTGGCTTAGGTTAAACGTGATGTATCGGTGATCGCTCGCAGTATGTGTATCGTTGACGGTCCAGTCGTTGACTAATATGGAGCCGTCACGATTTCCTAAGGTGAAGTCGGGATTACCCTTCGCGTGTGGCGTATAAAAAGTAGTTAGTTGTGATTGTGAGTTTAACCTAATCAGGTCATGGGCAATATTAAAGTCTATTAGAAGATCTCCTCTATTGTCTGTTGCTGTGTAGCCCCATTGGGTTGACCTGGCGTTCAGATCTGCACATAGTATGAGTGGTTTGTCCGATATCAGGCCGCTCCACTCATCTAGTGCCATTGAGAGATCTGCGTGTGGCCTGACGTACTGCGAGCCGATGATGATGTTACCTAATAAAGTAGTTATGTTGGCAAAGGCTGCTGATTCAGTTGCTGGTATTAAATTTATTGTTGTTGTTTTGGTTAAGACCAACCAGGCCTCTTTATTGTTTGAGTGATGTGTGGTCCACTGATTCGGATAACCATATAGTTTGCTATTTGTTAGATATGGATCTTGTATTAAAATTAGATCAATGTTATTATCTTGCGCGTATCTGGCTGAGAGGGCTTGGAGGCATTTAATTTGGCTTGGTAATTGGTTAGTCATGTTTGCTATTGTTTGTTACTTACCTTGTTGCAGACAGATATTAATTGGCTGAAAGATAAGGGTTTTTAATAAGTTGAGTGGTCACAAGCTCGACCTGGAGTTGTATTGTTATTAGATTAATTTGGAATAGGGATGAAGAAAACTTAATTATTGATTGAAAATTAGCTATAAGTTAACCCGGCAGAAGGCGCGCTCACAATATCACGCGAGCAGGCGCGGTGGGTCCAATGGACCCATTCTTACTTTTTAACGGTTTTAGGACAATGAATTGATAGCATTTATTCTTAAATAATAACATCAAATAGATAAACAGTGAGACAATATGTTTCTAAGGTTTGTAGGAGAAATTTATATTTTAATAAAAAAAACTTACATTTTAAGCACATACATCACACACTGTAATTGAATGTTCATTGCATACATTCTTCTGGCATTTGGCACAACATGTTTTGGTCTTCCTGTCTTTTGAGGAGGAACAAATGTAGCACCTTTTTTTGGTATTGCACTTTTGTTTCTTTTGTGGCGGCTCTACGTCTTCCGCAGGAAAATGTTGCAGTTTTTCTTTCAGCTTTTTGGGTATGGATGGTTGAACCCTCCGCTCTTGAATATGCTCTTTTATAAGAGCCATGGCAATTTCTTTCAAGAAGGCTCTTCTATTTTTATATGCAGTGGGCGGATTTTTCGTTGACAACAATAAGACTCTTGCATTTATTGCTGCTGTGTTCAAAATTGAAAAAAATACAACCATAGGCCATCTCTTGCTTATTCTTGCAGTAGAATATGATGCGGACATTTCATCGACGAAATCTACTGCACCTTTTGTGATGTTATAAAAAGTAATAATTTCTGGCTTTTTTGCGTCACCACTGGAAATATCTATTGTTCCATCATTGTGCATTGTTGATAGCAGGTTAACGCACTTATTCTTCTTAGGAACATATGACACTAATGTCATATTTTTCTGGAATCCAAATAATGAGGAGTGTATTTCTTTTTGTTTTCCAGTAACAAATTCGATCGGTAACTCCCGTTTATTTTTTTTTACAGTTCCAACCATTGTGATTTTTTTCTTCAATAAATCCTGTGCCAAACTATAACTTGTATACCAGTTATCTGTTGTTACATTTCGCCCAGAATTATTGAGTTTTTGTGTCAATCTCTTAACGATATCGTTGGGAGAATTACTGACTTCATATGGACCTTTTGGCTGAGTCCCGGCATATATTTCCAAGTATAGAATGTTCTGGAATCAACCAGGGCGTATATTTTAATCCCGTATTTTGCCGGTTTATTTGGGATGTATTGCCTGAAAGAACATCTTCCACTAAATGGTTCAAGTTTTTCGTCTATCGTTACATATTCTCCGACATAATAGAATTTTTGACAGTTTGCAACAAATGTTTCAAAGCAATCTCTGATAGCTGCAAGTTTGTCAAGTTTTCTTCTTTCCTGTCTATCTCTTACATCGTCAAACCTCAAGCATCTTAATAGAAATAGAAATCGTTTGTACGACATAGTGCTGTGAAATATATCAAGTCCAGTTCCATCTGTTGCCCAAAGATCAAGGACATTTACATGGGAAGATTTATGCACTCCACAAAAATACAATAGTCCGATAAGTGCTCTAATTTCATTCAGAGTCGTTTTTCTTGCATCCCGCTCTCTTTGAAAATTGTCAGCAATCCTATCAATGTATATATTCGTAAAATCCACTACTTTGTTTAGCATCTCTTCATTTATCAAAAGTTTCCATGATTCAATAGGAGACGATAGATTTTTGGCTTCTCCGACATTTCCTGGCAATCTAGTTATTATGTTCACGGCCGGGGTTCGCACATTTTGTCGATATGGCGTTTTTTTCCACTTCGTAATTTTGTCTTTTCCAACAAAATATTCGTTCTCTCCGGTGCCTGTATTATCATCGGACTCTAATTCTTCCTCCGAAGACGATTGATGCTCACTAAAATTATCATTTTGCTCGTTTTCACTTATAATTTCATCATCATCTTCATTTATTGATTCTTCATCAGTTGAAACTTCCGCCAGTAATGTTTGCAATCGCTTCATTTCCTCATCGTAACTCAAATAGCGAGACATTTTTTTTATAATACACACTCCACATAAACGATCTCACTGAAATATCTTCCTAAAACTAGTCACTCGAACAGGCGCGCCGGGTCTGTCAGACCCTATTATCGAAAAATAACAACAATAATGAATAGTGGAATGTAGAAATTTCATTCAGCGGAAAGAAGTTGACCTTGAAGGCAGCTACTGCGGACTTGGTCCATTTTGAAGAAAAGGGGGTATTTCTACGGTTTGAGTTTGGGGCGACGGGGTCTCTTGGACCCGGCGCGCGTGCTGGCGGGTTAAATGGGTAGAACTGTTGTTAATTAAAGTTAGAATTTAGATTATGGCCAATAGCCGTATTTAACTTGGCGATAGGTTGGACAGTATCTGTCGTTAGCCTTATGATATATATCTAGTGGGTACCACTCCGGGTCTTGCTTGTGGTACTCGTTCATGTAATAACAATTGTAGCAAACACAGGAGTCTTTGTGGATGCAGTTTTTGGAGTAATGTTTGCCTGCGCAGTGCATGCAAATGGGGCCGGAATCGCAATCTGATTCCTTGTGGTTAAGGTTTTGGCACTTATTGCACCTGTTTATTCTAACGAATTTTGAGATGGTAGAGCGGCTGAGTCCGAAGTAGATGTGCTGCTGCCGGCAAAGAATATTGGCAGAGACTTTGGTTAGGGAGATCACCCAATGCTGCAGCAACTGGTTGCTCCTGTGTTTGTTTACCCTATACAATTTAATAGGAAAGTTTGTTTGGTTGGTGCCCAGCTGAGCGTGCAGCCTATCAAACAGACAGTCCTGGGTTATGTAAGTTGGTACGTTCGTTATGATTATGTTTTGTCTTCGTTGTTTTGGAATTACGACTTTAAAGTCGTTGTTACTTAGGTCGTTGATTAGGGTTTGTTTATCTGAGTCAGAGTCACAGTTAATAGTAATTTATTTAGGTTGAATGTTTACTTTCCTTACCGAGGCCCTAGTCTGCAGTGAGGTAACTTTATGTATTAGGTCTTGCTTATTAGCGTTTGGTGGGATGGGTAAGTTAATGATAGTGGGGAGTCTAGGAGTGGGGGGATGGTCCTGCGTTGGGGCGGCGGCTTGAGCGTACGTCTTTGGCGTTAAGTCAGGTTGTTTTGATTGACTCAATAGATCGTCAATTTTAGCGTTGTTCGCTTTAATCTGCTCATACAGAGTTGTGGTAACACTAATCAGTCCTTCGACCTCGACTAGTGCTGCCGGTCCCTCTGTCTGAGTGCCAGTAGTCTTGGACTTCTTGGGTTTGTTTTGGTTGGCTTGGTTTTTGGGCCAACTGTTGAGCCAAGGTCTGATAAAGGTTCTCTAAATCCCTGATCTTATCACTGATGTTAATCGAAAAGCACGTCTGCTCAGCCTTCGCGTCCTTCGGCAGGTGGGGTGTTGCGAGATTTTTTAATCCCGTGATACAATCGCGTAAAAGTGAAAACTCTTGTCTCACTCGACCGGTTAGGTCAATTTCTAGTCCTATCAGTGACGCATTGGCCCTAGTCCTATGCGAAACTGGGGGGGGGGGTTGAGTTACCTCTAGCAGTTAGGGCCTCATCCGGATCGTAAACATCCGTGTTCCGAAAAGTTGTTAATGGGGCCAGTTGATTGTACAGGGTGGCACTTTGGCCGAATTTATGATTGTTAGCCATAATAGAAAAGCATGGTCGCCTGTCCTAATAGAGCAATTATTCTTAAATTTGTGCCCCCCAGGGGCACACTTTGGTGTGACGGGCTTGGCGTACCCGGGGTCCCGAGCTGGACCTGAGCATTTTTCTGATTCTCTCTTGCGATGGTCCTGTTTTGAGTTTCTGGCTTTCATAATTTATTACATTGACCTAGTGAGCGAACATTTATGAGTTCTTATTCCTTTGATTATCTCCTCTTATTTCCGTTACGTTTATATGAATATTTATTAATTTTGTTTCACTTCATTATCTGCATTATATTCCTTAAATTTTCACCCTTGTTGTGGTTGCCAAATTACTGGTAAGGGCTTTTCATCTTAGCTCTGTGTTATATCGGACTCTGATGGGAAGAAACCACCCGCGTGTTCGCCGTGCGTGGAGACCCGTGTCCCTGGAAAAGGGAATCCTGGTAGTTGAGGGGCATCTTTTTGCCCCAACACACTGCTTTGGCCCCTGCTTCAGGTAAACGGGAGGTGCATAGTGGCCCGTATGCATCAATCGGCTTGTCACAAACGTCATCTGTTGGCTAGGGTCAAGCCCGGGGTCACTTACTGGGCACCTCGTTAAGGGTGGAGGCTGTTTCAGGGGTGACTCTCGGGCGTATAGCTATTGGTTAGCATCGGTGTCTAAGTAACAGATTCATTTTTGGTTACTTACATCCCCTATGTTGGACTCCGTGGTGGGTGGTGCCGCTGATAGTGGAAGTTTATTTATCTTTATATGGCTGAAAATGAACAGGTGTTCAGTTCCGTACACCGAAACAAAAGCGGAACAACCTCCTCACCTAGTTTTGTCTTGTCAAACTGCCCTAATTATGACCTCTCAAAAGCAAAATTTCTGATACTTAGTTCTAGTGAAAAGAAACTGTCCTCTATATCACCATTTTTAGTTCAGAAATCTCTTGAAACTCACGTTGGGAATCCAAAAAGTGTCAAACAAATGCCATCAGGCGACTTATTAGTCGAAACCAGTTCTGCTAAACAAACAACTGCACTATTAAAAATGAAACAAATTGGGAACGTTAATATTACAATAACACCGCACAACACTTTGAATATATCTAAAGGCGTCATTTCAGATAAAACTCTGCAATCCCTACCCATCTCAGAAATAAAAGAAGGTCTCTCAAATCAAGGCGTTATAGATGCACACCACATCACTATCAAAAAGGGTTCAGATATCTTCACAACCCAACATATAGTATTGACTTTCAACACTGCTGATCTACCTCTTGACATTAAAGCTGGATATCAAAATTGCAAAGTCCGTCCATATATTCCGAATCCCCTACGCTGCTTTAAATGCCAAAAGTTTGGTCACTCCACCAACAATTGTAGAGGTAAAGAAACCTGTTCACGTTGTGGTCAAACCGGGCACTCCTTTAAGTCCTGTACATCTCCTGAAAAATGTGTTAACTGCAATGAAAATCATTCTGCAAATTCAAGACAATGCTTAAAATGGAAACAAGAAAAACAGATCTTAACCATAAAAGTAACTCAAAATCTCTCCTACTTTGAAGCTAAAACTAAATTCCGGAATTCGCAACCCAGACCTAATGTTTCGTATGCTGCAGCAGTTATGAACTCAGTCTCTAATGCGAAACATACAAAATCAGTAGGCAGTCAATATGATATAGCAGAAACACAAAATACTAAACTTAAAACAATAACTCCCAGGCAAACAGCAAGCTCATCAAAAACAACTTTCTCTCAATCTCAACAAACACGAAATCCTGAAAAATCCGTTATCCCTTCTTCAACACAGGTACAAAACAATTCTGAAAATCAAAAGTACTTGAAGTTAACCCCACAGTTGATAAACAAATTACAACAAAAACTAACTCAGTCTCCAATAGTAAGTAAACAAAAATATTTGCCTAAAAGTAGACAAAACAAATTTAACAAAAACAGGTTAAAGCATTTAAAAAATAAAGAACAGCATTCTGAACAAGAATCTGATGCAATGAGCACAGAAGAAGATAAGGACGACGAACAGCCTAATTCTCAGATGCAAACTGAAGATGGGATGGAGACTCCACAAAATCTGTGTCCGAAAAATACTAAACTCAAAATTCGAAGGTAATATCATGGCAAAAATAATATCTTGGAATTGCAGAAGTTATAACGTTACAAAACCTGACATCATTGATATTGTAAATAAATTTTCTCCATGTTGCATTTGTCTCCAAGAAACCTCACTAAAACCGAACCAAAATGCTAAACTTCGCGGTTATAATTCAGTTAGAAAAGATAACACTGACAGAAATAAAGCTTGTGGTGGAGTCATGATCATGACTTCCACTCTGTATCCAACTCGTATAATATCACTTAACACAAACTTACAAGCAGTCGCTGTTCAAATATCTCTTCAATTTCTTCTCACTGTTTGTTGTATTTATCTTCCTCCTCATGATAATCTGAGCCAATTAGATTTAGACAATTTACTCGCACAACTTCCTCGCAATAGCCGGTGATTTTAATGGCCATAGCCCTATATGGGGGAGTCCTGATTCAAATAATAGAGGACTTATGATTGAAAAACTTATCGATGACCATATTTTATGCCTTTTAAACACAGGGAAAAGCACCCATTTCCACATCCCCTCAAAAACATTTCATGCCATAGATCTAGCGATTTGCAGTTCATCTCAGTATCCATACTGGTCATTTCACGTATATAATAATCTCTTTAATAGTGATCATTTCCCATTAATACTCACTCATACAGGCACTAATAATTATCAGCTCTCCAAGACCCCACGACTCAAAATGAATACAACAAATTGGACGAAATTTACTTCTAGCATACAACTTGAAGAAAATCTTATAAATCAAAATAATATAGATCATGTAGTTGAGCACTTTACAGATAAAATACTTGAAGCAGCCAAACACAGTACAAAAATGACATCGTCCAAATTACCAAAACAACCGAAACCGTGGTGGAACCAGGAGTGTAATCAAGCGCAGAAAGAGCAAAAACAACGATGGGGAATTTTCCGTAAGCACCCAACAGTAGATAACCTAATTGCATTTAAAAAAGCTCGCTCCGTGGCTCGCAGAATCCGACGTAATGCCCAAAAAACATCTTGGAAAAATTACGTTACGTCAATCAAACATAACACACCGTCAAACATTATCTGGCATAAGATAAAAGCAATATCTGGTAAATACACGGCAAATAATATTCCTATCCTCAGATGCAATAATTCACTTATATCTCATATTCACGATATAGCAAATGCACTAGCCGATGCCTTTGCCAAAGTTTCTAGCGACTCTGCTTACCAACAACCATTTGCCACGATAAAAACAAATAGTGAGAAGATTAAACTGACGCCAAAGAACACAAACAGCGAATATAATAAACCTTTTACTCTTAACGAACTTCAATATGTTTTAAAAAATACCCGCTCTACAACTCCTGGTCCTGATGAAATTCACTACTCTATGATTCAAAACCTATCTGAAAAAATCTTAAGTCTTCTCTTAATAATATACAACCGAATCTGGACAGAAAGAATTTTTCCTAAAAACTGGTCTACAGCTTACGTGATACCCATTCTCAAACCAGGAAAGAATCCAGAAGAAACCACAAGCTACAGACCCATCGCTTTAACCAGCTGCCTCTGCAAGCTCTTTGAAAAAATGGTGAATCGACGCCTTATGTTTCTACTTGAAACCCAGAATCATCTTTCTGCACACCAAAGTGGTTTCCGTAGAGGTCGGAGCACCGTAGATAATCTGCTAAAACTCGAAACTGACATTCGCCACGCATTCTTAAAAAATCAGCATCTAGTTTCAATTTTCTTTGATATGGAAAAAGCTTACGACAGAACTTGGCGCTATGGTATACTTAAGGACCTTATAAACTGTGGAATCGGTGGTAACATGTTTTATTTTATTAAAAACTTTTTATCTAATAGAACTTTTCAGGTCAAAATTAATTCCATTTTATCTGATATTTTTCCTCAGGAACAAGGTGTTCCTCAGGGAAGTGTTTTAAGTGTAACGCTTTTCATATTGAAAATAAACAATATTTTAACTCAACTTCCTGTAACAGTACACGGTGAATTATTTGTAGATGACTTTCGGATTTCATGCCGATCCACTAATATGACACTAATTGAGCGACAAATGCAACTAGCTGTAAATAAAATTTTAAAATGGGCAAATGAAAATGGTTTTACTTTCTCCCCTCAAAAAACTCATTGTGTTCATTTTTGTCGACGACGTGGTCTTCATCCTCATCCTGAAATTATTTTAAATAATAACGCTATTTCTGTTGTTGAAGAAACAAAATTCCTGGGAATGATTTTTGACTCTAAACTAACTTTTAAACCTCATATAAATTACATTAGAAGAAAATGCTCTCAATCATTAAACATTCTTAAAGTCCTCGCAAACTGTTCATGGGGGGCTGATATGGATTCGATGTTAAAAATATATCGTGCAGTTATACGTTCTAAACTAGATTATGGTATTCCTGTATACTCCTCGGCTCGTCAATCCGTTTTAAAATACCTCGACACTATACATCATCAAGGATTGAGAATATCATCGGGTGCATTTAGGACTTCACCAGTTGAAAGTCTGTATGTATTATGTTCGGAACCCTCTCTTTATTTCCGTCGCTCTAAACTGTCATTGGATTATTATTTTAAAATAAAATCGAAGTCACTTCATCCACTATACTCATGTGTCGTTCATCCACAATATTCCACTCACTTCTCCTCGCGTCCATCTTATATACCTTCGTTTGGGATTAGAATCACCAATATTTTAAATGATTTTAACATTTTAGATATTGAGGTTTTTACTAACACAGGCATCATCCCACCTTGGATTGATGTTTCAATCTGTGTGTTAGACGTTTTTAATAATTTTAAAAAATCTGACACTAACTCAAGTGTTTTCACTCAAAAATTTTATGAACATCGCCATAAATATATTGATTTTAAAGCAATTTTTACTGACGGATCAAAACACGATAATCATGTAGGTTGTGGTGTTGTTACCGAAAATTGTACGGTATCTGAGCAACTGCTTCCTGAATCGTCAGTATTTACTGCGGAATGTTATGCTATTTTACTTGCCCTTATCTATATTTTCGACCAAACTTACCTAAAGTGGATAATGTATACTGACTCGCGTAGTTTTATAGCAAGTATTTCACACATCGGTCAAGACCCAGTCGTACTCAAAATCCAAAAATACATCGCTCGACTATATGACAGAGGTTTCCATATCTATTTTTGTTGGATACCATCCCATGTCGGTATACACGGGAATGAATGTGCTGATATAGTTGCAAAAAGTACTCATAATATAAGCAGGAATGTTTTAGCACCATTGGACATCAAGCGAATCTGTAAATCATCAGTTTATCAAGCCTGGAAAGAACACTGGAATACACAAAATGATAATAAATTACATGAAATTTTCCCTTCTATTGATAACAATAAAATAATATCCACTGACCGTAAAACTCAAGTTATAATAAACAGGCTACGCATTGGCCACTCACGATATACCCATATGCATTTATTGAAAAACGAACCTGCACCTATTTGTTCATTCTGTCAAGTCGTTATCACTATTAAGCATATTTTTACTGACTGCAGACGATTCAAATACTTGAGAAACAAATTTTTTGGCAATTTTAACCCTGATCTTCAATCTTTACTCGGTGACCCTATACATCACAATCTTTTAAAATTTATCAAAGCCATAGGACTTTATTCTCTGCTTTAAAAAATAGCACCTTAGTCTAACCTTGTGACCAAAGTTTAACCTAGTGCCTGGCGCAGTATAGCCATTTCTGGCTCTTGCGCCAATAAAATCCAACCAACCAATCTTAAATTTGTGTCATTTAGATATTCTCCATTAAGAGGACCTCCTCCTGTGCCGCCGTAGTTTTGAATGCCAGCTGCTTTTATTTTTGTTGCAGACTTTATATCTTTCCACTTTTTTTTTAAAATTTCTTCGCCGGAACGACTGTAGCCACTTGTGCTAACGCTGTTCATCGTTCCTGCTATCGCATCCTACGCGGATTTTATATCTTTTGAAGTTTTATATTTATTTCCTAACTGCCCTGAATATAATTCTCGTTTATCCTCCAATTCTTCAACAATTGTTACAATTTCTTGTGGAAAATTCGGTGCACGTCTTTTTGTGAGCTCATTCTTGGTAAATCAAATAATCTTTACAGTTAAAACCAACGAGTAAGGTTAGGACACTTTGATTTATACCGCATGTAATTTACAATTGTTTGGGGTGCTAAAGTTATACAGGTATGTAATTTTATACTATATATAAAGCTTGCCAGTAGCTTTCTAAGTATTAAACTGTTTTTTTTTTTTTAAACAATCTCATTGGTTAAAAGGATCCTATGTCATCATAAGCTGGAGGGAGAAATGGGTAGCGATGTTGTATCGGTAAATTAAATTAGTGGTTAGTACAATTTAAATTAATATCTAAAAGTAGAAATTTAGATTATTGAATAATAAAAAGAGAAAAAAAATGCGTTGTGTTAACTTTAAAATTAAGATACATTCAGTGATTGGGTTTTTAAGTTTTCTTAGTCTTGACCCAACCCTTTCCTGAATATGTCCAATAGATTCAAGTTTCGTTACACTATTCTCACCATAAATGTCTTTTACAGTCAAATACCCTTTAGAATCGCCATCACCGTAATAGTCTGTGTAGCGCAACGAACGAGTTTCTTCACAGACCTTTTGAATATCTTTTGTACGCCTGCTACCAGCAGAGCCATTATGGTTTTTACAAATATGCGTGTTGAAGGGTGCTGTGGGAGAAGAGATATATTAGACACTATTGTGACATAATTTCTATGTTTAATATTTTCCCAGTATATCTATAGAAATAACACTCACGCAACCATTCAGTGAAGAATAACCAGGACGCTGTCCGGTACCATCTACAGATACACCACCATTCATCTTATGTACACTGTGGTTTTTCACAACTTTTTCAGAATGTTCTGCAGCTGTGAGTAACTTACTTCTTCTCTTGCTTCCTGAATGCATGTTTTGAGGGAATATTAAGAATAGTGCACTATTTCCTAGCTGCAAAATACCCTTAGCCAATTCAATTAATCTCAAAGCGAAAACAAAACGTGTATTTGTTTCGATTAGTTTATTTTCTTTTTTTTCCCTTCATTTTTTTGAAGTAAAAAATGCCTTAGTTTACACAACCAACTTTTACACATTAAAATAAAATTAGATGAGACCACAAATCTAGAATTTTCTACTAAATGCAATTTATCACAACAAACCGGGCAACATGATGAAGCTAATATCATCAGGATCTCAATATCAATTATTCAATTGCCACATAAATTGTTTTTATCCAAGAATTTGTTACTTTTATATCTGCTCGACTTGCTAAAAGCATGAGACAATCTATAATTTCCTCATATTCTTCCCCATCAGCAGCTGTGTGGTATACAGTTGCCAAATTTTTGCATTTATCTTTAACATGAGATGAGGAGGTAATGGAATTTTTTCTATAGAAAAGTTCTTCGATATTTAATAAAAATCCAAACTTCGAATCTGTGTCATAAAGGCTAACAAATCTCCTGGTTCAACCTATCCAGAGCATTTTATTTTATAATCAACGTTGAACAGCCGACCCACATTTTGAATTTTCGGCTACTATAGTTCAACTGCGCAGCTTTGATCAAGAGCATTTTTCATTACTCTACCTTTCTCTTCTTTTGTGGTTAAACCAGCGTTGTGATTATTATCTCCTGCCATTTTTCGAATGCGTCTTTGCAACTCGTCGAAAAGGACGTCCCATTCTTTGCAAAGATCATTTATTTTTTCTATAGCCTCGGAAAGTAATTCTTCTGTTTCGTTTTGGGAAGAAAGAAAAAATAAGCAGGGCTTTTAAATCTAGAGCAGCTTCGTGAAAATTAATTTTTGTATCTTGTAGCTTCTTTTATATGCAATCTATCTTTATTGGAAATACTTTCTGGTCGGGAACTGGTGTTTCATAAGCCAGTATCAAATTCGTATACTGGACCGAGTATCATATCCAGTGCTTAGCCTGTATCATAATAGAGCACAGTACTGAATCTACTGCAATACCATGTACAGCCTTACACTGGAACTATTATAAACTATTCTAGAATATTGATTGTCTATGCATAATTTAGATATATTTATGAAAACAGGATTTGCCGGAAAATTTTAATTGTAAGTATAAAACATAAAAATTAAAAATAAAAAAAATTAAGCATTTCCTTTAGATAGTTCTTGCACAGAAGATTAGGTTATATTGTTTTTCTTCTGTTTTAATAAATTCATTATTCTATCTGAAAGCTTTTTCCTATTTGCAACAGCGTGAGACAGCCTAATTGCTTCTTCCTCTTCTTTTTTTAGGTGATCTAAGATCCAGTATCTTAATCTGTTTTAAACAAGAAAATAACTATTAATAAAGTGTCAAATCTTAATTTTTAAAAAGATCAGGAAGTATGTGTTCAAAGGATTTCAAAGAAGCTCAACAGGGCTGCGATGTATAACTTTTAATCATTTTATCAGCCGTAGTCTAGGCGATTATACAAAGCGGTTTCTTGCAACAAGCCGAAGAAAGTATTATATAAAAAAATTACTACCAAGATTCTAAATAATGTACACTCAAGATAATATTTTTATTTAAATTTGAAAAATTAAGTACTATTTATAAACATTAATTTTTGTGTTTGGAATGGTACAAAAAATTAAGGCAAATAAACAAAAATAATTAAGAACTAAATTAGATAAAATAGAAGGAACAAAGGGTGTTTTCAATCCTTGGATTGCATTACAATAAATGAAAGTTACATGTAAAAAATAGTCTAATAACTAGGAAACAAGACTGTGAAGAAAACTACAATTCATGTCTTTAGAAATGTATTCTAAATAAGAATATTTAAAACTAAACTAACTTTGTACAGCATCCACTTTGATGGACGTTAAGGCCAGCAGGCAGAACCTGTAACGCTTCTTTCTAATAGAGTGTCTGAACCCCAGAGACTAACTGCAAGGTTTCTGGCCCCCCTGGATACATTCATATTTTTTCCAGCAATGACTTTTTGCCATTTTTCTTTAGTTAAAAAAATTCCAGGTGCAAGTTCCATCTACAAAAAATAAAACATTCTTAAATGATGTGCAAAATTTTAAAAAAAGAAACGATTTCTGTTTCGAAACACTAATGCATATTTTCATAAATGATAGTTTGGCTGCTGTCAGTAGGAGTGTCTGGAAACGCCTAGTTCAGAAAGCCTCGTACCATAACTTTTTCAAATTTTCCCACTTGCATTTTGAGCTTGAGAAAAACACGCTTCTTACTTCGCTGCATGTACACTCACCAGATTTGGGAGAAAGTTTGTCAAAATTAAAAAAAGTAGGTAAGCTATTTGTCTCTTTTATTCTCTGAGAAACTCCATGCTTTTACCCAGCCATTACCGCAGCGTTGTCGCAGCACTGTGATCTGCAGTCTTTTAAATCTCTTTTATCATTCTTCAGCTGTAGCGAAATGGACTTCGATAAACTTTCTGTATCCTTTTTATTTAGAGAAAGATTCTTTAATAGGCACGGTTTTACCGATTAAGTTAGTAACCTCGTATCGAATACTTCAGACATTTATTCAAGGTATGCTACGTCTGGTGTACAATCGAAAATAAATCCGTAATATTTAGCTTTCTTGATTTTTTTATTCTTTCTAATGAGCTATTTTTACTGAATCTGCCATTAAGTGAAAATACTCATTTTGTATACTGGGGGATAAATAAGATGTTGCAACAGGATGACTTTCTAGGTAGTTAACGTTTTGTTCTTCCATAACGAAATCAAATACAGCAAACAGCTTCATTAAGCCCAATTCGTTGCACTACAAAATCCATCTACACTGATATTGCCTATTTTTAGCTCTCCCCTTCCTGTAAGTGCATGGACCACTTAGAAATTAAATTTAAAAGAAGATTAATTACTCAACCCAATCATGTTATTTCCCTGTTTTTTGAATAAACAGTTTTTCTATTTTTCTTAAGTATATAAAAGTACAAAAGAGCCCAGGGTCTTAAAATAGATTTAGGCAATTTAAAGAAGTGTAAAAGAGATGGCTATTTTTTGAGGAGTCAGATAACTGTGGGTGGTAGGAAGGTGTTAAAAGTCAAGAGTTGCTTTAAAATATATTTATTAGTCAGTATAGAATGCATTTTATTACTCTAGCCAGGGTAGGGTAAAAGAGTGGCAATTATTTTAGTTTTCTAAACACTTGTTTTATTTTATGCTGTGTTCTTTTCTTTTCGTATTTTAGTATTTTTTTCAATAAATTAAAATTTGTATTGAGACATAACAGAAGTATTTTTCTCGGGGGTAAAAGTTTTCTATTTCAATTTGGAAAATAGTTACAAAATTGAAAAAATGTACCAAACAACTATGCTTTGCATCTGTTATCAACACTAATCTCGAGTAGTAGTGAAAAATAAATTCAATGTCTTAACTACATAATTTCTTAGTTCAGCTGAAGAAACCATCTTTGTCATGTAATGCAAAAATGTAGTAACTTTATTTAAAATATTACTTGATATTTCCAGGAATTAAGAGAAATAGCAAACTTAAAAATGTTGGTGAAAACAGAACAATTATATCGACCTTGATATTATCAAATCAATAATTATTATCGACCAACATTATCGATCCTGATATAGTAATAACTTTAATAATGTGGTCCAAAATGCCAACTTTAATAATGTGGTCCAAAATGCCAACTTATATCAGTTTGTCAAAAAAAAATTTTAAAGGTTAAATAAATTAAATTCCTTAAAATAGTAAAAATATATTGGAAGAAAATGTAACAAGTAAAATCAAGCAACTTAATAAGAAAAAATATATTTTATTATAAAGCAATAATAAACATGCATTATATTACACAATAACGAACACAGTGTATCATCATTGTAAAATTTTTATTTTGCTGATCACGGTTTTTAATAGATTACACTTTATATATACAATTCTCAAACATACTACCGACATTAACATTTTTTATTTAAAATAAATTAAATATGTACTAATAAATCTATATATTATATACTTATCAGTATATATTTAATATTTTATTAAAATATCTAGGTTAATTCTTTTAAAATAGTTATAATTTATGCATAAAATTAAGTACTCTAATAAGGTAAATTAAGAACTCTTAGTAAGCAAGTTGAAGATCTTTTTCAGAATTAGCATATATACCTGAGGTAGTAATAAAAGAAAAATTTTAATGAAATTAGATTATGAGTGGCAACCAGATTAAGTATCTCGTAATATGAAACTTTTTAATAAACAAAATATTGCAAACAATGTATCCATTTCAACTAACAAAAATTTATTATGGACATAGTATACATAAGAATCCCAATAAACACAGAAACTGTGCATGAGCTGCAAATATTAAAAACAGAGATTAAATATTACCAATAATTGCGTCTGACAGTCTGCAACCAAAAAATCTTTTTTTTTTTTCTTTCATTATTGGCCACCCAGCTATACAGTTCAGCAACGTCATTAGGCATGATGTGACGAAGTGCTCGTCTTGTATGGTCTTTAAAATCAGTTCCACCAAGACTTTGAATCTAGCAGGGGAAATTTTTTTTTTTTTAAATTAAAAAATGAATCACCTTAAGCTTAGAAAATAATTTATCTCATGGTAGCAAAGGTAATGCATTATTAATTTACTTAGAAACAAATGAATTTTTATCACCACTGCAAAAGAATAATTTAAACAAAAAATTATACATTTCATTGTATTAAAGATACATAAAAGCAAATTTGCTGATTATATATTATTAAGTTATAAATTTGTTAAAGGAAGTTTAACTTGACATGATCATTTTCTCTAGCATTTAAAGGTTTTCACTGTTAGCTTTAAAAAATAATTGCCAATTCAGCCTTCAATTCCAAATTATCCAGCAAAGAATTTAGTTTTATAAAATCACTGTCACATTTTACAGGAATCCCAAGGTCGTACCTTTCGTATTCATGATAAATGCTCGGGGTGGAGTGCCACAATTGAGACTTTCCAAAGCAATGCTTATGGATTTACCTTGAATGTTCAAACCATCTTTACAAAAATTTTTAATTTCATCAACGAATGGTTTGATGAATATGGCTTTTGTTTGCCATGAAATATCCCAGCTGGGAAAATGTGAGAAAAATTTTCAATATATACTTCTACGAGAATGGGCCAAATCTGACTAGATCCGCTTTTGGAAATGGGTGATCCACCTGCATTTGCAAATAAATCGATTTTGCTAACATCTACATTTTTTTTCTTCAAAAATATACAATAAACCATTTTTAACTCCAAGAAGTATATAAAGTCCACAATTTATACTTCTAATCTCAGTGCTACGTGGTGTTTTTAGAAATGTCCGAGAATCTCTAGGGTACTTATCTATATTGTAACGATTAAATAGCTTCAACAAATCAGTGACAGCCTTATTTTCTAGACGATGGCGAAGTATTATTTCTTTAGTAGATGTATTATTTCTCTCCACTAAAAGTCTCATTCCTTGGCCAGGCACAAAAGGTGCTATCCTCAATGGAGACAGAACTTTCAGAATCAGTACTGGAGTCAGAATCTTTATCTATATCATAATCAGAAACTTTTATTTCTCAGGGAGGAAAGGAACTTTATGCATAAATTTAATAGGTTTTTTAGAAGTAGGTCTTAAGGGTACAGGGGACCTTCAAATTTGAAAAAAGTGACCAAAATTTTGATTTTGAGATTTTTATTTTTTCAGAAAATAGACGTTGTAAGCTTTCAAACAAAAAAAAAATTTTGGAAATCGAACCCTTTTTTACTGAGATATGAGGATTTTAATTAGGCCACGCCCCTTTGTTTACATTCAGAAAACAGAAGTCAGTAGTTTGAAGCAGCCGATTTTTTTCAGTTTCGTTTTAAGCTAAAAGCTAAAGGAGCTTTATATTATTCATTTCAGAAGGGTTCTTCTGTAAATATTATTGGCAACACAGTTACTTAGCTGATTGATTGATTATTTAATGCATTCGTTTATTTTTATTGTCGATATTGCTCTTTTTTCGTTATTTCTACAACAAACAGCTTTTTTCAAAGCTATTATTCTTCTTAAATTGTTTTTGTTAGGTTTTTAATTGTTCTTATTACGTTTTTGAGTTGTTTTATTTGTTTTTATTGAATCATGGATTCTATTTCTCCCAAGTGGAGAAAACCGAAAGGTAGGATGAATAGAAAGAGGCGGGCTGGTTTTGAAAATGTAAAACTAGGGGGGCAAAGAAAGCAAGTGAAAGTGAAACTGTTGGTTTTTCTGTTGCTGATTCGCCACAGTTGAACTGCATGGCAGAATGTTCTTCATCTCTGGAAACACAAGGGAATGTTCAGAGTAGTACCTCACAGTACAATATTATAAATTTATCTTCTCTTAGCACACTTTTAAAAAATGTGAATTGCAGTGACTGCAATAAATGTAATCTAAAAATTGAAGAGCATATTACATATGGGTATGCATCAAAATTTGAGCTCAAATGTGAAAGCTGCTGTAAAAGTTTTGGCTCAACTTTCACTCGTGAGAGGGAAACTTCCAGTCAGAAGTTTGACGTTAATTGTAAAATGGTATCTGCATTCCTGTCTATCGGAAAAGGGTATGCAGCAATGGAGACATTTTCTTCTATTTTAGGAATGCCTACGATGGACAAAAAAGTATTCTCTAAATGCTTGAATAGTCTTGCCGAGAAAAACGTTCTGAAGAAATCAGAAATGCTGCGTATTTCTAGAGAAACTGTGAGAAGCAAACATTTGGAATCGAATTCAAACTTGTCCCCGGGTGATACCTTAGACATAAATGTTTCGTATGATGGAACATGGCAAAAACGAGGCCATACCTCTCTCTATGGTATAGGCCTTGTTATTGACATTTTGACTGGACTAGTAATAGACTATGAACTGCTGTCAAAATATTGCCATGATTGCACAATGACAGCAAAAAATCTAGGAATAAATTCTGCGGAGTATGGTGTGTGGAAAGAATCGCATGAATCTGTGTGCCAAAAAAACTTTCAAGGTTCATCGGGAAGCATGGAAATGGAGGCTGCCTTGATTTTGTGGAATCGTTCTGAAGCTGAGTGTAACATGCGGTATACAACTGTGCTGTCTGATGGTGATGCCAAAACTCACCAGTACCTAACTGCACAAAAAGTGTACGGCAGTGGCGTTGAAATAAAAAAAGAGGACTGTGTGAATCACGTTGCTAAAAGACTTGGAACTGCCTTGCGAAACAAGGTGAAAGAATGGAGAACAAAGAAAGTGACTCTTGGTGGAAGAAAAAAGGGTCAACTTACTGAGGCTAATATAAAGAAGTTGCAAAATTATTTTAGAAAAGCAATTGTGTGTAATGCTCCAAATATAACTTTGATGAAAAAAGCAATTTATGCAACACTCTGCCATTGCAAGTCCACTGACACCAAGCCCCAGCACCATAATTGCCCTGACGGAGAACATTCTTGGTGTTTTTTCAAAAGGGCACTAGCCTTAAGCCCAAATCACATCAGTCAATGAAAACCTATCTTTCGGATGAAGTTGTTGAGAAAATTACCCCTGCGACTTGCCTCAGATGAGATGCTTTCTCGATGTACGTCTGCAAGCACGCCAATGAAAGCATCCACAGCTGCATTTGGCGCCCAAAAGAGGTGTTTGTGTCAAAAAAGAGGCTGGAGCTGGCAATTTCAGCAGCTGTCAGCGAGTACAATTTAGGATATGTAGAAAGCCTGGAAATAAGTGATAAAAGTGAAAGAGAAAACTCAATAAGAATCGCTGAGCGGCAAGATTCCCGACGGGCTTACCAAAGGAAGTCATGTGAGCAATATAAGCATGAACGAAATGTGAAAAAATACAAGAAAATTAGTGACAATCAAAATTATGTAAGAGTAGAAGGACCATCCTATTGTGCGGGAGGATTTTAAAAAAAATTTCTATCTTTGACACTTCTATATTATATATATCGCACACAATTAGTTTTTACATTTGAATCAATGTTTCATTTTTCGGTTGATATATCATTCATATTTTTTAAAATAAATTAATTTCATGCTTACTAACTTTTTTATGTTATTACTTTAGTGAATTTACTTAATTTTGAATAAGTAAAATAAGTTAAATTTTGAATAAGTAAATATGCTTTCTGAGTACATTTGTGTATTTCTTTTCATAGGCACATATTTCATCCATTTCAACCTAATTTTCATCCATTTCAACCTAATAATGGAGATAAAAGTACAGATATATGCTTAATTAGTCATTTTTTAGATATTATACACAACTAATAGTGTTATTTTAAATACATTTTAAAAATTGCTATTTTCTCAAAATGAAATTTTGACGAATTTTTGTGTTTTCGAAATGCTCCATTTTTCTCAATTTTTAGTTTTTTTGGTTGAAACTTTTTTTATGTGTACTATGTATGTATGTGATTAACACTTACTATGTTTCGTTACCTAGAACATTGACAAAATTTGTTTATAGTAAAAAAAGTTTAAGATTTTTAAAATTTTTCCAGAAATTTTCATGAGATACAAAAAAAGTGCGTTTTTTTTGAGCTAGAGATATAATTAGCCACTGGTAACTAAGTAACTTTTATTTGGAAATAAAAAACTAGTCATATAAAAAAAAAGTATGATTCTGCGGTGAATTTTAAGCTTTGTGGAGTGTTTTGATTTTATGCTATTTTAAAAGTTCAATAACTTTAAAAATTATAAATCAAATTACATGAAATTTTGTATACAGCTTTTTAAAGATATTATAAGTAAATACTATGAGTTTCATAAATGTAGCATAAAAACTCTGAAAGTTGGTTTTTAAGGTCCCCTGTACCCTTAAGGATTTAGTCAAAGGATACTGAGATATAGCATTAATGTCAACCGAACCAGGAGTTTTACCATAATTAAATCGTTCTTCAATATCCCAGCACATATAAAAAGGAGCATTAGAACTTTGCAAAGCACTAATACCAGTTCCAACGAAGTTTTGAATGGGAGCCCTCCAATATTTATCAACTCCATCATATCCAACATAATTAAATTCATGGCACTTAACAGCAAAATAATTAAATTTAACATAATGATACTCTCTCAAATTATTACGAAACTGTTGATTTTCTTGCACAAACTGATTAATAGTTAAATCCACATAAAATGACTCAAAATTATCTTCACCAGGAGGTGTAGTATGATTACAATACCACCTTAAAGGATAAACTTTATACCTCTTAGCAAAGAACTTTACATTATTTTGCAGCCGCTGCAACGCTGAACTTGTCTGCGGCGTCTCCACTGACGTTTGCGAAACAACCTGTATCTCCGCATTCTCCTGAAGAACTGATAACACACGCCGAGGCGCATTTACCACTTGACGTTTACTAATAACAACATTATCACCGAAAAAATCATAAACATTGAAGCGGGCTTCAATAGCAGACAATATATTGCCTTCAAAAACCTCATCTAATCTAAAATTAGACGTACAATAAATTTTTTTTTGTCTAATAACCATATTAGCACCTTTAATTTCAGCATTAAATGGATAAATATCAGCCCAAATCTTAAGAAAATAACCTAACCATTTCCCATGAGATGGTTCCACATCAGATATCAACACATTATCTTCATTTTTATAAACGTCCCACCATTTATTCAAAGCTTTAACATATAAAGATTTCTCTTGACGCACAGCATAATCTTTCCCACATCTAGGAGGGCCACAAATCCATACACCACATGATTCACTTAACATTTCATTATTGCATTGAACAAGAGATTCCAAAGTCTTTTTATAACGCAAATACAAGCCTGGATATTCGGCCTCAACATCCTTGATCTTACCTGTCTTAGCTTTAACAATAACATCTGCAAAGCTACAAGATCTACCTGTAACTGACGGTAAGTGTCCAAATTCTTTAAAATCACCATGTTTCTTACAGTAATCAGAAGCTTGTTGAGGAGTTCCTTTAGATTTTTCAAAATGAGCACTTGGTAACCAGCGTTTAATGGTCGGAAGTGTACAACGTGTTTTATATACCACAAAACCTTGGAAGTGTTGGCGAGACGAACTCGGACAAGTCTCTCGGCCATATATAAGGTATTCATGAACATTCTGGTCATAAACAGGCTCATTTTCTATTTCAAAACTCGTAAAACACCACCTTTTACAACGAGACATCTATAAAAACAACTTACCACGTCGCAAGACAACGCCCAAATGACCGCCAGTTCTTGTTTTCCAGAACTTACTGATGGATTTTGATTAACAGAATACAAAACATCACCAGAAGCCTCTTGAAGCAATCTTAAATCTACACTACACTTTCTTTAATCTATCGATTTAAATGTCACCTAGAATACTTTTTTTTTATTGGAGCCATATTAATTACAAAAACAAACTGTAGAGACCACGTAGATATTTATAAACAGATAGATGGATAGGATTGAACAAACTTACTCAATCCAGGACATAAAAAAAAAAAAAAAAAATTGCCTGGTTTCTTACTTTCCTAAGCATCTTTAATTTTAAAAATCCCTATAAACACTTAGTTTATAGAAACAATTATGTGGGAAAAGGTAAAAATAACAATATACTAAATAATGAAGACGAATAGCAACATTGAAATAATTTAAAATGTCATTTTATCTGTAATTAGAAGAAATGATTTATTTAGGGTTACCAAAAAACACGCCAAATAACAAGATGAACTTTAAGGGAAAAATAATGGAAAGAAGGAATTATCAGAACAGATTAAATTTGCCTCACGAAATAATAAAAATAAAGCTTCCACAATTATTATGAAAAAATTAAATAACCACGCATTTATCCATTTAAATTGCAATTGAGATGTTAAAGATAATGATGAGGTTCAAGTACACTTATAAATCAATTATATAAATGATAATAGATTATAAAAAAAGAAAGATAAATTAAAAAAGGATATTTGAGCTTGTAAATACCTTATTATTTAGATTTCACTAGCAGAATTGCTCTTGTGACTGGGTAAAAGAAATAACACTAACGGTAAAGTTAATACGCATGCGCTGAACTCATGCTCTGATAGGCTTGTCATATTTGTGTTTTCCTGTGAAAATCTTTCTTCTGCCACTCTACGGATATGACTATTCAAGGAGTGTTCCGGATGCTTTTAGGACGAAATTTGCTGTATGGGTACATGTCTCGCAAATATTTTTTAAGACTATTATAGTCACTCAGTCCTTATTTTGTAAATCTTATATTATAATAAGTATAATATATTTGAAACCCAATTCATTCTTTTAACCCAACAATTTTTTTAAGATAAATACTAATTAATCATAGTTCATGTCATGTTAAATTTGATCAAAAACATTTATTTCACCAAAAAGACTTCTAAATATATAATAAATTAATAATTACTAATAAAGCTTATTTTAGTCATTCTTAAAATTTTAATAATCACCAAGTGCGAAGCTTTCACCTTAAGCAATGTGCAAACATCTTCTGTCGTGCATAAATATAAAGTTGTGGAGATCCGAGTTTTCTTCGTCTAAGATCAGAAGAGATTCCTTTTGTAATTCGTTAAGGTATTTATTTTTGAAGATCTCTATAACGAAAATCAAGTTTAAAAAGGCGATGTTCCTTGTTTACAGTGAAGGCTTGCCTTAAACGTCATTTTCAGCTTATGAATCGCTCCTATCTTCAGAAATCTCTTGGGTAAAACCACATTTCTCGCATGCATACATTATCATAAGTAAATAGGTTAATAAAAAAATGCAATACATTTATTTTCAAAAATAATTATTAAACTTAATATACAAGAATTATTTTTCTGTCAAAAATGAATCTTAGTTGGCCACACATTGCTATGGAAAAAAGTAGCAAAAAAACGTATATTAAGAAGAATTCATCATTTTAAATTTGTAATAAAAATTAATATCATTATAGTGAACCCAATTTGCTTCCTATCCTTAGAATAGTGAACTGACCTTTTCACAGATTTTAAATTAAAAAAACAGGCTGATAGCAAAGATAGAAAATAAACACAAACTAAATATAGCTTGCACACTTGCTAGCAGGATATTAAAATTAATAAAATAAAAACACTGCTCAATACAATATTACTAGAAAGTTAAAAGGACAACCCTGATCATACTTACCTAAATACCTTGAGATACTTACTGACAGGATAAAATAAAATTTTAGTATAAAAAAGATTCAACAAGCATAAAAGTTACTGCCTTAATAATCACATAACATGGAGGTTAAAAACTTACAAATATTGTTTCATAAGGAAGATGTAATTGTAAGCTACAAATAAAATGTTCTAATACTGAATAATCACCAGAGAGGAAAATATAAAAATGCTGTCTGAAGGTATAAAAAAAAATACTTTTAAATAAGAGGTAACAACTCAAAAAACTTTCAGCTAAGACAAAATAAAAAGTTCAATGCAAATAGAACATTAATTATGCTTATGAGACGAAACTTGTCTATGGAAATTTGCTGCAGATCTTCTTTCAAACACAGAGGTGCACCCGTAGAAGACTTTGAACTCGTCAATTTTACCACACATATTCAACTACCTATGAATATTAAATTAATTTTTTAATTAAATATAAAAATTGATAACAGACTAATACCAATTTCAAACAAACTGTAAACAAGAGCTTACATGTACTTCACGTCACTAAGTATAGGATTTGTAATGTTCATCAATCCACATACAGTAATCAGGATATCATCAATTACATCCCTCGTGTGCCAAGGAAGTGGACCTTTTAATAACTTGAAAATCTTTAACCTTTGGTTAAGCCGTTCGATGTGAACTCTCGCGGATGCAATCACTTTTGTCATTGAAACTTGACTTTCTGCAACTTGTGCCTTTTGTTTTCAAAATGGAGTCCTAGGAAGAGTTACATGATTTTCTTTACATACTTCAATTTTAAATCCTTTGTCTACCATCACAGCATCCACCAGGAGCTCTAACATTTGAAGTACGTTGATTTGACGAATGATGTAGCTGTCACTGATTCGCTCACCATATGACGAAGCAGATTACGCCTCCAGGTGAACAACCAACTAAAAGCTAAACAGTATGATCTAAACATTAATTAGAATAAGTTCTAATCCGGCAATTCAAGCAGCTTCGTTTATCAACAACAATCTCCGTGCAATCAAGTGGTACAAGTAGATTACTCGTACATTCTGAAAATGCTTGAAGCAGTTTGACATGCTAACATGCTCTTTGGTTGGCCGAAATATGTAGTTTTGGAAATGGTCTGCTAAAGCAGTGATAACCTCTTAGGAATAGAAAAAAAACTTTGTAAATACAACAAACAGTTCTTGTATAAGCTATAAATTAATACACGTCTTACCTCCTAAGAAATAATTTTAACCAAATTTGGTGTACAACCAAACAGAATAGCAACATAGCTGTAACATTGATTTTGCTTTAAAATCTGGAAAGCTGAAAATATCTGTTGTGTGGCATCCATCTTTCTTTTAGTAAATCGAGGGCCCACATGAGCAACAATCTGATGAAGAAGTTGAAATAAAGTTAAGCCCGTAGCAGTGTTGAGTTGTTTTTCCGTTAAATTCGAAACATTAACTAAAATAGGAGAAACATCATGCTTACCCTGATCATATTTACCTCTAGGATAAAATAAAATTTCAGTTTAAGAAAGATGCAACATATAAAATTGACTGCCTTATCACATAACATGGAGGTTAAAAAATTACAAATATTGTTTCAAAATGAAGAGGTAATTGTAAGCTACAAATAAAATTTTCTAAAACAGAATAGTCAGCAGAGGAGAATGTAATAATGCAGTCTGAAGTTATAAAAAAAAAAAAAACTTTTAAATAAGAGGTAGCAACTCAAATTACTTCCAAATAAGACAAAATAAAAAGTTCAATGCAAATAAAACATTAATTATGCAATTGTTCATAGTAGGGTAAACTTGTCGATGAAAAATTGCTGCAGATCAGATCTTCTTTTAAACACAGAGATGCACCCGTGAAAGACTTTCAACCCGCCAATTTCAACTACCAATGAGTATTAAGTTAATTATTTAATCAAATATAAAAATTTATGAAAGACTAATACCAATTTCAAACAAACTGTAAACAAGAGCTTACATGTACTTCTCGTCACAAAGTATAGGATTCGTAATGTTCACCAACCCACATATCGTCGATTGCATCCTTCATGTGCCAAGGAAGTGGACCTTTTAATAACTTGAAAATCTTTAACCTTTGGTTAAGCCGTTCGATGTGAACTCTCGCGGAGGCAATCACTTTTGTCATTGAAACTTGACTTTCTGCATGTTGTGCATTTTGCTTTAAAAATGGGGGCCTAAGAAGAGTTATATGATTCTCTTTACATACTTCTTCATTTTTAAAACCTTTATCCACCATCACAGCATCCAGCAGGGGCTCTAACATTTTAAGCACGTTGCTTTGACGAATGATGTAACTGTCACTGGTTCGCCCACCATATGCCTGGCTCACGAAGCAGATTACGCCTCCAGGTGAACAGCCAACTAAACGCTTTCCCGTGTGATCAGAACAATAATTAGAATAAGTCCTAACCCTACAATTAAAACAGCTAGGTTTATCGACAACAACCTCCGTGGAATCAAATACCACTCGTACGTTTTGAAAATGCTTGAAACAGTTTGGCATGTTCTCCGTAACATGCTCTTTGGTTGGCCAAAATATAAAGTTTTGAAAATGGTCGGCTGAAGCAGTGATAACCTGTTAGGGTTAGGATATAAAAAAAATTTGAAAATACAACAAACTAAGAAAAGCTATAAATTGATCCACGTCTTACCTGCCTAAAAATAATTTTAACCAACTTTGGTGTCCAACCAAGCAGCATAGCTGTAAGACTGATTCTGCTTTATAATTTGTTAAGCTAAAAATATCTGTGGCATCGATCTTTCTTTTAGTCAATCGAGGGCCCACGTCAGCAACAATCTGATGAAGTAGTTGAAATGAGGTTAAGCCCGTAGCAGTATTTAGTTGCTTTTCTGTTAAATTCGAAACATTGACTAAAATAGGAGAAGCCAAATCTCCACTGTATACTTGCACACCTTTATCAAACTTCAAAGATGGAATATCAACAGGTTGCAAGTTACTGTCAGCCTCGTCTTCCATTTGACATTCTTCCTCAGGAAGTGAAGGAGCCTCAATAAGCTCGTTTCTTCCTAAAGATAAAAAAGCTTTCAGACTCTTGCAAGGAATCTAATGAAAATCCTTTCTGCCTAGTAATACCTCATTACTAATTACTGAAAGTTTTACATCTTTTAGGTGAACTTTATTTTCAATATATTTCAGGATTCCAATCATGTTATAAAAAAAAGTTAGTCACTTCAAAATTGCCAAGCGCTATCTTACAATTTAAAATAGACTGTAAAAGACAAACTTGATATAAACAGTATAGTTGACAGTTGATAAAAACATAATATACTGAAGGCAGTCACCAGTCAAAAGAGAAAAAAAGATAAAATCAAATCAGATCATCCTATTGAATCTACCCTTTTCTGATATCCAATGGAATCTAGTTTTTTCAGGGTGAAATTTCTTTGATGTCAGTCATTTCGATGTTATAACCTTTAATCGCAATAAAGGTGAGGTACCTAGGAGAGTGTTGCTCTCTCTTTCTATTACCAGTTTTGATTTTGAGGTCTCCAAAAGATATTAATTCGCTTGTAAAGTGGGTGGCAAATTTTATGATTCGGTCTCTTCTGGGGTCTCAGTAACGTTCCAGTGGAGAGAGTCAGGTGGAAGCTGTAAGTTCAAGTTCCACCCCACCAGTACAAGGGGCCTATCACTACAGATACTTGATCTGCCCTTTTTGTTCACCAGGTTTTTTTATATTTTTCTTTTAAAAAATAATGAGATACTATAATGTCAATGAAGCTCTTAACTCGCAGATGTTTCATTTGCTGCTCTGTTTAATTTTAATTTAAGGGGAGGTGTCACTTTAACCAAATTGAAATTTTCCATTTTATAACATATTTACGTATTTAGATTAAACAAGTATTTATTATTAAACAATCACAAAAATTTCAGATAATAATTAACACAATCTCTCCTTATTATATATACAATTCATTTAATTTTAATGCACTAATTTTTTTGATGTAGTTCCACAGCGCGCAACAGAACACCATAAAAAAATAAAAAAAACAATGTACAATTACGTTTTTGATAATTTTTTGATGGGATAGGTACATATAACAAATTCCACCAAAAATGTTAGATTCAAGAAAATTTGAGTTACAGCAAAAATATTCTAAAAAATCGAAAAATAAAAAATTTTCTTCCAAAAATCAATCTTAAAAAATTTTTCATAAAAAAGTATACAATTATGTGAGCATATTTCTGGTGTAAGTTCAAATACACATAAAAAATATAATTCCCCTGAAAATTTCATACAAATATACAACATAGTTTTCTTGTAATCGTGCGCGCAAGATACCAAAATACAGTTTTGAGAAAAACTCAGTAAAAGTTTTGGTTTTAATTTTAATTACATGTATTTCTCTTCCATAATAAATTTTCTGTACCTTTTAAAACTGACCTGGTGCATAAACAACACCTTCTTGTAACAGTAGAAGTCATTAGTAGCTAATTTAGCCCGTTTTCTAGCTCGTCGAGCCTCTAAAGTTGAAGTCTCGGCTTTTTTTTCTGCTGCAACTGTTCTTGCCCTATCAGTTGAGAACTGTTTTTCTCATATGTAGAGCAATTAGATTTTCAGAAAAAATTGTTCTATCCTGAAAGCTTGATCTCGCAATCCATTTCTCTGCGTTTTTTGAATTATTGGAAACTTTTACATCAACACGTTTGCGAATATTTTCCATTGTCTTACCAAAGACTGCGTTATTCATTAGTTTATAAAAAAATTTTTGGAAATCATTTTCGCTGATTGACAGAGTTGAGTGTTTAAATCAATATATTCCTTAAGCCAAGGTGATTGCTCAAATTCCAAAACGCGGTGAATTGTTTTTTTAACTAAACCGAATTTAACAAATTGTTTTAGATTTCGGTAATGCAAGACATATTTTTCTTTGTCATTCAAAGTAGTTAAGAGACGCTTTTCTTTACAACCAGGAGGTATACAAGTTTCAGGCTCAAGGGGTAAGTCCGAATGATCATCATGGAGATCGAAAGGGTACATGAAGTCCACTTCAAGAATATATCCAATCGTGTTATCGTCGGGAATTTTTAAAATTTCTTCTATCGTTTTATTGTTTACCCATTTATATCCCTTTAGAGGGATATATTGGGATTGGGCCCACCCGTAGAGATTGTTGGCATCGATATAAAGTAAATAATTACTTGATAGATTTTTATCATATTGATCAGATAAATATTTATTGTTTGCTATGGCATGTCGATGTGAACATTGTGATATACCTCCTCTTACACCTTTTTCAATAAGAAAAAGCATATCGCAGTCGGTTAAAAGCTCTATTTCCACTTTAGTCTTTCTCAACATTGAATCCCACGAAAGGCCTGGGGCAGTGTAGTATCACGTGGGGTCTAAACCATATGTATCATGACAAACATTTCTAAAATTATCAAATATGTCTGCTAATAGCAAAACGTCAGTCTTGACATATAGGTCGGAATATTCCACCAAATTTCTAATACTGAAGCTTTCCCATATTTGCTGAGCATGTTGATATTCTTCATCACTAATGTGACACTCATTTAATTTTAATTATAATTTTTTAAACATTGCATATATCCCTTTTTTACTAAGGATGGCCCTTAGCTAATGATTAGCTCTTTTACATACGGCATGCACAATCTACAAATTATTATTAATTAAAAATAGGGAACATTTTGATAACAAATACTAAAATATAAAATAAAGATATTTTGATTGCAAATTAGCTCCAGTATAAATTTAAAAGTGAAAATCGGAAATATATTGATTATAAACTAGCTATTTTATTTTCATTTAAAACAATATGAGGCAGATAGAAGTTAAAATATAAACTCCTAAAAGAATCAAAAATTGAGGACCAAAACACTTCATCAAACTCAATAGTTTGCATAAAAATGTGATTAGGTTGCATGTAATGCAAAGCAAACACACACTTAGCTATGTTAGTTAATGCTAGCTGGCCCTGAATCTGATAATAATAGGAATGGTTTTTTTTTTTTTTTAACCTCATATCACCATTGTCATCCTTTTCAAGACAAAAGCTAGTATCGGAACAGAGATCAATTAAAGAATTGTTAGCAGCATTCACTTTGCACTTTACTTCAAGTAGGAGTGCATCATCATCATTGTGAATCAAACCATCAGGTGAAGCTGTTAAAAAAGGCATAAATGGGTTTGTAACTAAACCAGTTTTCCTAGCATCAAATTTTTTATAAGTTGTCCTAACAAAGTTACGAACCACTGATTCATTTTCAATTCCATATTTAATAGCAGGGATGTAACTCAGGTTATTAAAGTGAGAATCAAATATTTGTAAAGCTAAAACATCAAAGTTACTCCTTCTGCTACAAATTCTGTGAATATTGGAAGCAGTCAACCGGCAAGCTCGCTCAACTTTCCATTTCGAGCAGTTGCTTTGCTCAATAGTTTCTGCCTCCAAATTACATCCAAATCAAAAGTTAAAAATTTTGTTACAAACAATAGCTCCGAAACATTTCGGGTAACAAAATCATAAGTTGGTCTTTCAGAGAGGACAATTGCAGGCAATGGTAAGATACTCATTTTATTGTGACATTCTTTCATGACCGACAAATATTTCAGGTTTCTGTTTCCAGTAAACAGAACACTATAGTTAACTGGTTCAACAGAATCATGCGTAATTCTAGGTTTTTTATACAAATCTGAACATTTTTTAGGACTTAGTTTTGTTACTTCCTAGGTTTATGCCAAACTTGTAGTCGTTCCGTTGGGGCCAAGTACATTTCCTGTTTACTGTACTCCTCCAAACAGTATAATAGAGCAAAAGTATGCTTGCACGATGAATGGCGGCTCCCAGCTTTGCAAAGGCAAAACGCATCTAACACATATAAAATTATAAAACTATTAAATGATAATTTTTATTAAAGAAATCATCTTGTTATTATAACTTTTATACATAAAGCATCCAGGATCGCAATGGTTCAGGGGTAGAGTGTCCCCGTCCAACTTTTGTGAACAGTGTTTGAATACCATTGATGGTTGGAGAGTCAAAATTTGCTTCCGGCTTCACGAAGAAAATATTTGTCACAATATTTGCTTCAAGAGTTCTTTTGTCTTCGGAGTATAGTTTCAAATTACAAGGATTTGGCGCTGATCATTAATAGCCATAAATCCACTCAGTGGATCAGCTGTTCATGTTTTCAACAACAGATAATAATACAATTTTAACAACTTAAATTATTACACTTTGTCATTTCCTTTTTGTAAATTTCACAATTTTCTTTTTACATATTACTAATAATATAGCTGATTACTTAAAGCATACTAAAATTAATATGATAAATATGAAGTACACATTATCAGAAAAATTGTAACCTTACTAGTCGCTCCTGAATAAAAGATCACAGAATTAACAACTCTTAATATGAGAATAAAACGTTTACATTAAATTTATATATAATGTAGTTTGATGAACTGAAACCATAAAAACATAAGTGGGTAGGAATATATACTAAGCATCTGTTGGGGGAGACTTCCCAAGAAGCCATTCATTTACAAAGATCATTATTGGAGAGAAAAATTTAAAATAAAAATTGTATTGTTACATAATCATTTAAAACATAAAATTTAATAAAACCATGACCCCACCTCATTCCCAGCAGAAATCCTCATGTCGACTTTGTAGGTTTCCTTTTTTTTTTTTTTTCATTTCAGCCTTAACCTTGGCTTCTACATGAAAACCATTGGCATCCTGTAAATAAATTAAAATTTTTTAGTGAAAATTTTAATACTATTCTACATGTCTTTTTTCAGATCTCTCACAATCGATATCGTCATTTTAAACACTCACAGTATCGTTCTTAGTGTTACTAAACATACTTCAAATAAAATTCTTAAGCTAAAAAATAACAAAAATGGGATTAAATGATTTAAAATTGATTTTAAATAATGTATAACAAGAATGAAATGCATAATTTTACATACCTCTTCAAACTTTATATTGAAGACGAACTTTTCCTGGCACATCATCAAACCTTTTTTTTGCTCAGCAGCAAAATTAACACTGCTAGCAAATGCCGAACATAATTTTTCTATATACGTTAGTATATTAATCAATGTAAAATGTATAAAATACATTGGTGTTTCATTAATAGGCTTCATTTTTTGATGATCAAAAGCACTAAGCCTAGGCAAAATTTGATTTGGACGCCATAAAATGTAAACAAATATCATCGGATGGGTAAAATGACCAACCAATCTGGTTCATTTTACCCATGTGACGTCATTTGCAAGTAACCAATTTCGTTTGCTGATTTGCATTCTTCAACTCTGGCAATTATAGATTAGAGAAAGAACTTTTTATAGTAAAGTTTGAATTATTCCTTGATGAAGCGGCTGTAAATGTGACGTGGGATTGGGACTATCTTACAATTTAAAATAGACTGTAAAAGACAAACTTGATATAAACAGTATAGTTGACAGTTGATAAAAACATAATATACTGAAGGCAGTCAATAGAGAAAAAAAAAGATAAAATAAATTAACAGTTGTAAACCATCATTTTAACTTTGATTGAAAGTGATAATGTTAAAGTATATTAAAATAAAAATTTAAAAAAGACCGATAAAAATTTAATAAGGGATATGCTTAATTTTCTGGTATAACTATAAATTACAAAATTTAACATTAAACATTAATTTGACTATTTAAGAGAGATTTAGTATAGGCACATGCACCAAAATAATAATTAAGTTATGGTAAAAGCCAAAGTGGCATGCCATTTTTTTCAAATAAAACATAAACAAAACTTAATGAGGGTAACTCATAGCCACCACCGACATATATAATTCTTTGTAAATACGAAAACTACTTGTTACCTTGGTAATTATAAATAACATTAAGACAGGCAAATACAAAAATATTTCTCCTCGGATGGCGTATTCGAGCGTTGCGATCACGAATTTCCGTTCGGCGTACCAAATTCCACGAGTCATTAATCCGCAATATGGCATCGAGAACGTTTATGCATGAAGCAATTTCGTTTGCTGATTTGCATTCTTCAACTCTGGCAATTATAGATTAGAGAAAGAACTTTTTATAGTAAAGTTTGAATTATTCCTTGATGAAGCTGCTGCAAATGTGATGTAGGATTGGCAGGTAGAAATTGTACTTTCACATTTGAAATGGACAAATCACTTGGATGAGCTGGACAGTTATCTATAAATAACATAATCTTTCTCTCTTTGCTTCATCTGCTTGTTCAATTGCATGACCCATTCAGTATAAATAGCGGGTGTCATCCAGGCTTTTTTATTTCCATACCACGAAACAGGTAAATTTTTTGACGTTGGCTTTTTTGAAACAGCGGGGTTTTTTGGATTTTCCTATGACATGAGGTTTCGGTTTCTCTCCTGTTGAACTGCGAGGAAGCAAATTGGTGATTCTCACCTTTGATATCTTGCCATCTTTGCATTTATCTCCAGCCGTAGCTGATGTTTTGTTTGGCATTGCACGATAAAACAAACCACATTTACCTGCGTTGAATATGTCTTCTTTCTTGTAATACTCCAACAAACCAGAAATTCGTTTTTCAAAGGAATCTACTGTTTCCATATAAACGTCATGTGACTCTCCACACAAAATTTTCTTAGAAATGCTTTTCAGTGCTCGTGCTTTTTCTTGAACAATTCTAACCAGCCATTAGAAGCAGTAAAATTTTCTACATTCATTTTTTATGAAAACTCTAACGCTGTTTCTTGTAGCAAAGGTCCAGAAACTAGCATTCGTACCACGCATTTTTTTCGACTCCTAGATTCACTTTTATTTTCTTCAAATCTGTTAACTCTATGATTCCGATCTAGTCCTAGAATTTGTGTCCTTTCATTACGGGAGTTTTCTGAAAGCAGTTTTTATGATTGAACTCGTTCAAAGCTAACTTTCTGAGAAGGGTTCATCGTTTTCTTGCAGGTGAGTTTTCAAAATCACTTATGCGGCAAAGAGGGGACTTGTCGACAAATTAGAAATTTACTAGAACGAAGAGTCTTCTGAAAATAAAAGTTTAGCACCTTTTTGGCGACTTTCAAATAGAGGAGTAATAAATTATGCTTTAATTTTTCTTCTTCTTTCGCTCTTGTTTCTTTTTTTTAATCTTTTTAAATAAGAGAGGAAGACTTTTGATTGGTTGCGACTATTCAAATTATTTCATCTTTTTAGAATTTTTAAATGACTGAATCATATTTGATCTCACTAGCAAGCAAAATTAAATTACACTTACTAATATCATCTTCATTTGATTACTTGGTGAGAAATAATCAATTGCAAAACTAAAAAACAGAAAATTATTGTAGCTAAACAAAATATTTTTAAGTTTACATTTTAAGTAACTTTTATTTATAAAATAAAATATTTAAAATTACCTAAAAGGTGCTTAATTAAAGTGCAGATCACAAAAATAAATTTGATACAATCATTATTAGATACTCATTATCCTAAAATCTATTCCGAACTATACTGACACAAGAAAAGTTTCGATAGCAAAGAAATATTTTGTACATGAAGCAGTCATAAAATTCCTAAGAAGACCTCGAATAAATAAATGTAAACTAAGTATATGTTAAATTTCTCAAGGAATGAACTATAAAAAAGATTTAAATTATCTCAAAGTATTCAAAAAGGAGAAAAATGAATATATATATTTTCTATACATAACTGCTCAAAGTAAAGAGATACATGTGCAGTACACACACATGAATATTTAAAATTGTATTAACCATTATTAAATTGTGAGATTTTCATTATAAATTTCAATTTAAAATAATTCTACATTTAAATATACTACTGAAAAATAAAATAATAAAAATGATCTAAATAGTTCATTTTTAAAGAGCGTATTACAAAAATAAATTTAGAGCAATTATTATTAGGTATCATCTTACAAAACAAAATTCTTTCATACTCTATTTAGACTAGAAAGCTTTCCATCACAACGGAGTTTTTATGTACAAAAAGCAATCATAAAATACATCAAAAGACGTCAAAAGACGTCAATTAAATAAATGTATGCTAAGTATATATTAAATTTCACAAGGAATGAGTTATAAAAAAACACTTAAATTATCAGGGTAATGATATTTTTAGTAGACTTCATAAAATTAAATAATCATACGCCAAATAACTTAATAAAGTAAAACATTAACAATGAAAAAAGCAGCAAAAATTATTTTAAAAGTATATTATTAAAATGCATATTTGGGAGACTCGTTATTAGATATCGTTTTATAAAAAAATTATTCATATCTGCCAACATGAACTGTTTTTTGTGAGTGAAGCAATCATAAAAAATAAAATAAAACATGGGGTAAACATGATTATAAATGCTGTAAAAGAATTTTTTTAAAGTAAATAAAATTAATCGGTTGATAGTAATGTTTAAAAAAATTTACTCCAAAGAAAAATTCATGACAATTTACAATTTAAGGATAAATTTATTTATTTATTTTAAAAATAATTTTATTAAATTTTTGATGAAAAAGAAAGTGGTTATAAAGATTTCCATTAGTTGATTTCTTATAATTGAAAAATGCACTTAATTTTCGTTAAGAGAAAATGTAAATATATCTGAGTGTATAGAAAGGGATTTTAAGTAAAAAAAAAGTATCTAGTAATATTACCTCGTCGCGCCTAAGATTGTAATTCGTCATGATATGGACCGAAACAATCCATGCGAAGGCATACATTGCATGCCTGACACATCCAAGAGCTTCTAACGGCATTGTTGCCAAATGTTTTTATTTTTAGCTTTTCACATCTGCGACATCTTTTAGGTGTCGATGTTTTGCATGTTTTATGAAGATTGAATTGACAGATGGGCTCGGACTATGGGAGATAGAATTCCTTTTGACAATTCTTCGATGAGACTTACTTTAAAGTCCAACAATCTTCTAGGTTTTTATTTATTAGTTGGTGGCTGTGAAAAAGAATTGTGGACAGCAGTGTCCAACAAAAACCATAACACATATAACTACCACTTTCTTGTATTTTTGATTTTGTTCTGCCAGATCAACACCACTCATAAATTTGTTGTGATCTGAAAACACTGCAGGGCAATCGAGTGTCTTGATGGTTCCACCAATACTTCTATTTACAGTTGTGGTAGTCGCGGATTTAGTTGTGGACAACATAAAAATTTCCTTTTTATCATTCCAGACCGTACACAAAAGATTAGGAAATTCAACGCACTGGACTGGAATACTTTAGACTGTCCAGCATCGTCAAGCTTATAGCTTTTCAACTCTTTTGGTAAGAATTTCCGGCAAGTGTTCAAAGTTCCACAATAGCCAATATTTTTTATAATGATGTCCATCATCAGAGGGATACACGTGAAATACCTATCAAAATAAATATTATAGTTTTTTTTTCCAAGCGTTAAAATGCTGCTGAGCTGATTCACTACATCATAACCAATTCCTTGACCACTTCTTTTAATTATATCATGCTTTCCGCAATAAACCTCGAAGTTTAAAACATAGCCAAGAGAGAACTGCACATCATCCATACTTTTAAACCTCTCTTGGTAGGTTTTTGGGGCATGTATTAGACAGTACCAAGTCGTCCTTTGTACTTTATCAAAGCTTCGTCTACTGACAAGTAACTTCAACTGACAAGCTTCATCAACTTGTAAAGTACGAAATGTTGCTGAAACTTCTTCCTCATGTCATTGAAGAAAGGATGGTCTTTCTGCATATAGTAGAATTCGGGGGCTGATTTTTGTTTCTCCTTTTCTCGGTCTGACAAATGTAGGAAGCTCCAGAGACCAGATATGAACGCCCATATCTCAGCGATATTAGTAATAGGCACCCGTTTTGTGTTCGACTGATTTTTTTCCCCTGTGAACATATTCGGCAGATTTGTTTGTATTTTCCATGGTGATTTTGCACATGTCATCGAAAAATAGCAGCTTAAAATATGTTGAGGGTTCAGAAGAAGGGTCCGAATTGTGGACAGGCCTGCCTTCAAACGTATTTTCAGTGTATTTAAACGAATCATTCGACACATCTTCAGTCCACGTTATGTCCGATACTATAATTTCTTCATCCTCACTAAGATGGTACCCCCAGGGGCACACGCTTGTGTGACGGGCACGGCGCACCCGGGGCCCCGAGCTGGACCTTAGCATACTTCAATTTCTCTCTTGCGACGGTCCTGTTTTGAGTTTCTGACTTTCACATTATAATTTCATTGACCTAGTGAGCGAAAACTATTTTATTTACTTTCAAATTCTGGATATCATTTACAGAACGTTGGTTTCTAGACTTTTGATTAATTTTTTGCCGTTGCGTTGATATATTAATTTTGTTGCAATTCCTTATTTTTGTATAGATTCTTATCCTTATCGTGGTTAACAGATTAACCACCCGCGTGTTCGCCGTGCGTGGAGACCCGTGTCCCTGGAAAAGGGGATCCTGGTAGTTGAGGGGCATCCTGGTACCCCAATACGCTGCTTTGGCCCGTGCTTCAGGCAAACGGGAGGTGCATAGTGGCCCGTATGCATCAATCGGCCAGTCACGAATGTCATCTGTTGACTAGGGTCAAGCCCGGGGTCACTTACTGGGCATCTCGTTAAGGGTGGAGGCTGCTTCAGGGGTGACTTTCGGGCGTATAGCTATTGGTTAGCATCGGTGATGAGTTACAGATATATATCTATTTCTCGCATCCCCTGAGTTGGACTCCGTGGTGGGTGGTGCCGCCGATAGTGGAAGTTGATTTATTTTTTCCTATGGCTGAAAATGAAGAGATGGTGTTGAGTTCCGTACACCGAAACAAAAGCGGAACAACCACATTACCTAGTTTTAACCTATCTAAATGTCCGATTTACAACCCAGCTAAAGCCAGATTCCTAATATTGACTTCAACCGAAAAAAAGCTATCTACTGTTTCCCCATTTCTTGTCCAAAAATCACTTGAATCATCAATAGGCAATCCAAAAAATGTTAAACAACTACCCTCAGGCGATTTACTAGTTGAAACTACCTCTGAAAAACAAACTACTTTACTCTTAAAAACACAAACTATAGGTAACATACCCATAACTGTCACACCTCATAATACATTAAATATTTCCAAAGGCGTAATTTCCGATAAAGCTCTCCAGTCCCTTCCTATTGAAGAAATCTTAGAAGGCTTATCAGATCAAGGTGTTATAGACGCGCGTCATATTACAATCAAGAAAGGAACAGAAATAATAAACACTCAACACTTAATAGTAACATTCAATACTGCTCAATTACCTACTGATGTTAAAGCTGGCTATCGTAACTGTAAAATCCGTCCGTATATCCCAAATCCAATACGCTGCTTTAAATGTCAAAAATTCGGTCATTCAACCAGCAACTGCCGAGGAAATGAAACTTGCTCACGCTGCAGCCAACCCAATCACAGTTTTAAAACATGTAGTCTCCCAGAAAAATGCGTCAACTGTACTGAATCACATTCTGCTAATTCCCGAAATTGCCCAAAATGGAAACAAGAGAAACAAATATTAAACATAAAAATAACACAGAATCTAACTTATTTTGAAGCCAAAGCTAAACTGTTAGGTTCCCAACCAAAACCTAACGTTTCTTATGCTGCAGTAGTAGCCAAAAAATCATCAAAAACTATAGGAATCCAGTATAACTCAACAGAAACAGATCCACAAAGCACAAAACTAAAAATTCTGTCGCCTAGTAAAACATCAGTTAAGTCAAAATCAATATCATCTCAAGAAACTCAACAAAACTTAAACACTTCAAAACCTACAACCACACATTCTAAAACACCTTGCAACACTGAGAATAGTAAATATTTGAAACTAACACCTCAAATGGTAAATGTTCTACACAAAAAATTATCTCAGTCACCAGTCATAAGCAAACAAAAATACATTCCGAAAAGCAGGCAAAATAAATTTAAATTTCGACCAAAAGCACAGCAAAATACTCAGCAGCCATCCTCAGATGCTATGAGTACTGAAGAAGAAAACTCAGATAATCCTCTAGAACCACACATGCAAATTGATGATGGATTAGAAACGCCAACCAACCTTCTTCCAAAAAGTTCAAAATTAAAAATTAAAAGATAATGGAAAGAAAAGTTTTAACTTGGAATTGCCGCGGATTTCATACAAGTTCGCCAGATATTAAAAACTTAATCGAGGTGTATAATCCTGCATGTATTGCTCTACAAGAAACATTTTTAAAACCTTCTCACACAGCAAAAATACGCAGATATACACACTTGAGAAAAGACGACACATCCCGAAATAGAGCATGTGGAGGAGTGTCCCTTCTGATATCTAACAGCTATCCATTCTCAAATGTAAATCTTCAAACAAATCTTCAAGCCGTCGCAGCTCAAGTCACAATAACATCACTCATAACTTTCTGTTCAATTTACCTTCCTCCAAATCAATTAATCCCGCAATCCGATATTGATGATTTAATAAACCAGCTTCCAGAACCTTTTGTCTTATTGGGAGATTTTAACGGACATAATATAATTTGGGGAAGTAAAGATACTAACTCTCGCGGTGCACAAATAGAAAAATTAATTGACGACCACCAACTCTGCTTACTCAATAATAATGAATTAACGTATTTTCACTTTTCAACTAGAACATTTCACTCCATAGATTTAATACTTAGTTCTCCAAATATCTACAGTTCACTAAACCTAGACGTTCACGATGATTTATGTCAGAGTGATCATTTTCCCTTAATTTTAAATATCTCAGGATCTATACGAAATGTCCCAATTATGCAACCCAAATATAAATTTATGCATGCTGACTGGAACCTATTTAAAAACTGTGTTAGATTAACTGATGATTTAGTTTATGACACTTCTATTGAAGAAGCAACATTAAATATTTCAAACGCCATTTTAACAGCAGCTGACAAAAGTATACCTCGCACTTCTGGCCATCTTCCAAGGTATCCAAAGCCTTGGTGGAGCCCAGAATGTAGTTCCGCCTACAAAGCACAAAAAAGAGCATGGAGAAAATTTCGTCGGTTTCCCACACTTGAAAACTTGATTATATTTAAAAAATCGCGAGCTTTGGCCCGAAAAATTAGAAGAAATAGTCAAAAAAATTCCTGGATCCAATATGTCTCCAATATTAACAGTAATACTACATCCCGAGAAATTTGGAAAAAAATTAAAACTATTAATGGTCACTATCCAAATCAATCAATCCCTCATCTGTTTGTGAATGGAAATAAAATAATAGATATTAAAGACATAGCTAATGTACTGGCAGAAAATTTTAGTAACGTTTCAAACCCAAGTAACTACCCCTCCAAGTTCCAATTACATAAAAACAAAGTTGAAAAAATACCTCTGAAACCCTCATTATACCCATCTGATGAATATAATTCACCAATAACATTTTCTGAATTAAAATTGGCACTTAACCATGCTCGACTTACATCTTCAGGTCCTGACAACATCCACAATTCCATGCTAAAAACTCTTACTGATTCCCACTTAATAGTAATTTTAAAATTGTTTAATCGTATATGGTTAGAAAGAGAATTCCCATCTACATGGCATAAATCTATAGTCATAGCAATCCCGAAACCTGGAAAAGATTTTAAAAACCCAACTAATTATAGACCAATAGCATTGACAAGCTGCCTTTGTAAACTGCTTGAAAAGATCATTAATAACAGACTTGTTCAAATTCTTGAAAGCCGTAAAATATACCATACAAATCAAAGCGGGTTTAGAAAATGTAGATCCACTATTGACAATATTTTAATGCTTGAAACAAAAGTAAGATTAGCCTTTCTGAAAAAACAACACCTTGTAACTGTACTGTTTGACCTAGAAAAAGCATATGATAGAACTTGGAGACACGGCATTTTAATGGACCTGATTAAGCATAATATTACGGGAAACATGTTTTATTTTATTAAAAACTTTTTATCCGATAGAACCTTTCAAGTACGCATTAATTCTATTTTATCAGATGATTTTAACCAGATGGAAGGTGTACCTCAGGGAAGTGTTATTAGTGTGACGTTATTCCTCATTAAGATAAATGAACTTTTATCCATACTACCAAATACTGTCGATGGGGAGCTGTTTGTGGACGACTTTCGTCTGACCTGCAGAGCTACATGCATGCGCACAATAGAACGACAACTGCAACTTGCAATAAATAAAATTTTACAATGGGCTGAACTAAATGGTTTTACTTTTTCACCTTCCAAAACATCATGTATTCATTTTTGCAGAAAACGCGGAATTCATCCTGAACCTGAGCTTTTCATAAATAACACTCTCATTCCTGTAGTTGAAGAAGCGAAATTTCTAGGTCTAACTCTGGATTCAAAATTGACATTTTCAGCTCACATTCAAAAACTACGAAAATCTTGCTTTGCAAAATTAAATATTCTAAAGGTACTGGCAAATACATCATGGGGGGCAGATACTCAATCAATGCTTAAAATTTATCATGCTTTAATCAGATCTAAACTTGACTATGGGGCCATCGTTTATGGATCTACTAGAAGATCCGTTTTAAGATATCTAGATATTATTCATCATCAGGGACTAAGAATTGCCACGGGTGCTTTTCGTACATCACCTATTAATAGCTTATATACATTGCACAGCGAACCTTCACTTGATTCTAGGCGAAATAAACTGTCTCTTAACTTTTACTTTCATATTAAATGCCATCCTACACATCCATTATACCCTCATATTTTAACCCCATCATGTTCAACACATTTTAACAACAGACCTGCCTTAATTCCCACTTTTGGATTGAGGATGAAAAAACTTTTAACTAGTTTGAATTTAGAAGATTTTAATGTTTTAGAAACTGCTGAACTGATTCCGTTTTGGAACAGCACACGGGTCCGAATTGTTGACATTTTCGATGGTAGGTTAACAAAGGATAATACATCTCCAGCTATATTCCGACAGTTATTTTATGCTCAAATACAAAATTTTAACAACTTTAACGTGTTGTATACGGATGGTTCAAAATTTAATCACCATGTTGCTAGTGCAGTTGTGTGCAATACAGAGGTTATATCCGAGAAACTGCCTTTTATCTATTCTGTGTTTTCCGCAGAATGTAACGCCATTCTAGTAGCTCTCAAATTTATTTCAAAACAGTTGTTCAAGAAATGGGTAATTTTTTCTGATTCAAAGAGTTGCATTGATGCATTAAGTAATTCGGTCAAAAAACCTCACTCTATTATCCCCCATATATTAAATTTATACTTTGAATTGTGCAACAAAGATTATGATATAATATTCAGTTGGATTCCAGGACATGTGGGCATTGTGGGAAATGAGGCTGCAGATTACATAGCCAAATCAACAAACAACCTCTCAAATAAATCTCTCTGTTTCTATGACATTCGAAATTTGATAACAGACTCTCTAACACAGCTCAGGCAACTAAACTGGGATACTGAACTTAACAATAAATTGCGCGAAATTAAATCGGAAATCAAACCATTTAAAGCATTAAACTACAATAGAAAATCTCAAGTCATCATCGACAGACTACGCATTGGGCATACCCGTTTAACACACAAATATTTGATTTTAAATGAAGCACCACCAGAATGCAGTTGCCGAGAGCATCTTACGGTGAAGCACTTTCTGACCCAATGTTTGAAATTTAAATTTAAAAGACGACACTATTTTAACTGTGACTTCCCGACTTTAGCAATGTTACTTGGAGACACACCTCATCCCAACTTAATATCTTACCTCAAAGACATCGGATTTTATAATTTGATTTAGTTCAAATTTTAATAAATTGACCAGTTTTACCGAGTTATATTGATTTTAACCAAGTTATATAAATTTTAAACAAGTGATAAAATTCTTATTAAGTTATTTGAACTTTTAACCTAGTTTTAGGCGCGGTATAGCCAAATCATGGCTCTTGCGCCAAAAATTTACATCACTCACTCACTCACTAAGATGGTCATCTATTTTATGATCTGAGTCTTTTTCCTAAGTCTTCTGATAGAGATTGTAGAGGCCAACCATCATCCTCGCTTAATAATTTTTCGTAGCTAGTATCAGACGCAAAGAGTAATTCATTGATTTCCTCTTGCTTCAAACCTCTCTCACGCTTGCTAATTATTTTTACAAACTTTGACACACAAACTTTATTTTGTGTAGGTATTATTTGTAACAGGTGTAGGAATCTCCAGATATCGAAAAATCTGTCTTTGGTCAGTGTTGATTTCCCTTTTAAGTTACTGAAAATAGGATTGTTGGACCAATAATCCGCAATATTTGGGACGCAGCAAACACTCATTATAAGGAGACAAGATATAAACGCCCATATATCAGTAATAGGCACCCATTTTGTGTTCGACAGATTTTTTCCCCTGTGAGCATATTCGGCATATTTGTTTGTATTTTCCATTATGATTTTGCACATGTCATCGGAGAATAGCAGTTTAAGATATGTTTAGGGTTCAGAAGAAGGGTCCAGATTATGGACAGGACCACCTTCAAACGTGTTTTCAGTGTATTTAAACTAATCATTCGACACATCTTCAGTCCACGTTATGTCCGTTACGTTAATTTCTTCATCCTCACTAAGATGGTCATCTATTTTATTATCTGAGTCTTTTTCCTAAGTCTTCTGATAGAGATTGTAGAGGCCAACCATCATCCTCGCTTAATAATTTTTCGTAGCTAGTATCAGACACAAAAAGTAATTCATTGATTTCCTCTTGTGTCAAACCTCTCTCACGCTTGCTAATTTTTTTACAAACTTTATGACACATTGACCACAACTTGAATTAGAAAATAAAAAATAATAACTGAATATCCTAATTACAATTATAATGTACATTTGAAACGATAGTACTAATTGGAATTGGATTAATTAAACAAAGAAAGAAAATTGCCTTTGAAAAATAAACAGCAGAATATTGAATTTCAGTTATTAAAAATAAAACATATTTAAATGCTGATTCAAAATTTAGCACGCAACAAAATTCAATCCAAGGTTGGACGGTTTTCTTACATTTATCGCAAGAGGAATATTTTCTAATTGATTTCACAACTACTTCAGTATTGTGAAGATAAAAAAAATTCAAGACAATTTCAATGCTCTATTGGAACCACATAAATTTTAAGACATTGAAAAAGCTTACAAGGGACAACATTTTAACTATGGAAAGAAATTGTAAAATGTATAATAAATTGTATGATGATAAAGTTAATAAAATGATTATTTGCAAAATGTAAAGCATAAAAAGTGATGTTTTTATCTTAAAATTATAAATTGCTTTGAAATTAAAAAATGGAGTTTGAGCATTGTAAATGCTCATGAAATGAAAGGCACTTATCTTCTTTCTGCACATGATAGGCTCATGCTTAACAATGTACAAATAATTATAAAATTTTACTTTTATTATACATTTGAAATGATTAAGAAAAAGAAAGCTATTAAACGGCACTATTTTGTTAATGGTTAAACATGAATAAACAAAAACTATTTAAAAATTAGACAATAATTCGTCTTCATTTGTTTGCTTTCGTTTGGCACTTTTCCTATCACTACTTCCAGCACCACTATTGGCTTCCACTCGGGGTTCTTCAACAAAGGACTCTTCGTTTGTGATTAGAAGGTCTCTGGAGGACTCAAACGATTGGAAGTCTAAAGATTCATCTAAATCGTTATCTTCCACATTCTGATATATTTATTGTCATTTAATATAATCAATAAAGAAAAACTGGTTCATAATTTCAAAGCTTAAATTTTTTAAAAAAAAACGCATGAAACAGGAGAATAAAATTGGGGTAATAAAGGAAAAGATATTTTTCAAAAAACTGATGCTTACGAGAAGAACTATTGGAAAAAATTTTGTTATCTTTACAGGCTTTTTACTTCACAATTGCAAATGTTTCCGAGTTTCATGAAAATGGGTGCCTATTTCTGAAATTTGTTGACTGTCATTTCTTATTTGTATATTTTTGAAGATGAAGATTTGTATCAAGTAATATCTTACCATTTCAGTTATTTAGGATTATTAATTTTACTCTATAATTAGTTAAACAATTGATCAGAATTTTTCTAAAAAAATATTTCTCCAACTAAAATTAAGTTAAACATGTGACACTGTTAAGTTATATTCATACAATCATGCACATTTATAGTGATATTCATACCTGACTTAACAAAGACTCCTTATAACTTTCCTCCAAGTTAGAAATGCTATCCTGAAGGAATAGTAACCCTTGAAAATGGACCCATGGGACCTGAATTCCTTCGTACCCCGCTCCACTGGTCAATGTCTTTAGCTTTTTTACATTCCTTTGGAAGATAGTCTTGAGTTTTGTGCAACTTTTCTAAACAGAAAAAAAAGAACTAATAATAAGGACAATAAAACGTAAGTTAAAAAACACATTTACAAATTAGAATGCAAAACTAATATAAACATAGAATAAAATTTGAATCTTAATGATGATGCAATTGTCTGTAGGTTTAATGATAAAAATGTTACAGGTTTGGTAATAAAAACAAAAACCTATATTGTAACTTCTTTTCTTGCATAAGCTGTACTAGAGCATGCATTTGAAATTTTTTATGAAGTTTGAATTATCATTTGTATGCCATGTAAATTATGTATATCACAATGTAAATTATGTTTATCAAATACTTTTTGAATAGTATAGAACCAACAGAAATCATACTTTTTTTTCAATCATAGCCAATGTTAATATAACAGAGAAATCTTAAAAGATATATAAAAAATGTTCAATTATGTTTAGTGGCAACCATACACTTTATTTATCTATACACTATTTCCAATATTTAACACAGTGTTTATTTAACACAGTGTTTATTTAACATTTTAAGACAAAAAATAATAAACACCAGCGACGCCAGTTTTTTCACCAATCATTACTGGCGCATTATCTGCCCCAAGAGAAAGACCATTTTCAAATGGTATATCATTTGTATTCAATTCTCTTAAAATCAAATTGGCAATATTTATGCCAGTTGAGTCTCCTTCTAAATTTGGCACAGACGTTAAAGTGCTCTCAATTATCATACTTTTCTCATTATAATATGTAACAACAAGGGGATACAATTTTGCATTCGACTTGTTGCTACCATCAGTTGATACTGAACATGGACTTTTTTTTATAATTTCTACAACAGATTCTTTTTCCATAGTAGCCATTTCGTTTATAATGGCTGTTGTTTTTGTTCTGCCAGCGGCATATTTTTTGGCGATACCAGCGTTCGGAAACATCTTGCGGAGCAATGGGCCAGCATGGTCAGCACAATTAATGGGCAGATTGTGTTCGATCAAAAATGCAGTGAAGTACGCTTCCGCCCTTATGACCGAATCGTCATCGGCGAGAAAAGAAATTGTCTTGTTAGTTTGCAAAAATTTGACAGCGTCTTAGTGCTTTTGCCCATTTATGCGCCGCAAAATGTCATTCTTGCCTCCGTGAGCGATTAATATATCACATGCATAATCGGAACAAAAAGCATACGTGCTTCCTTTACGTGATGCAATTATTGAAGGAAACTCATTAGCATATGATTTGTTAAAATTGGTAACATACTTCCGTTTCGATTTAGACATTTTTAATAAATATTCGAAGACAAAACGAATAACGAAAATCTCGTTGCTTTGATAAACAAACTAGTTTGTTGCCAACCGTTGAAAAATACGCACTAAAAATTATAAAAACAGCAAGATACAATATCGATTCCAACAATCGAGAGTAAGAGTATCCACTCCGGTACTGACGTCACTGGATATCGTCATGTGACGTGATCGCATTCAACTCCACAGGAAAGGAGAGGAAGAAGATTCCGACCCAGAATTATATACTCTTTCAGGTGCTGTGGTGGGGTTTGAAACAGGTGTTAGTAAATAGTTAGAGCAGGGGTAACCAGCATCTCCAACAATGAAACCATTTATATCCCCCTGCTCCAACTTTGATTTCGCACAACTATTTCGAAAAATCCTGGATTCGCCGATCACCATCGCATATGTACTAAAGGATAAAGAAACTTGAAATTAGTATTATAAATATATCTAATTAAAATAGCCTCAATGACTAAATGATGTAATTTGACTTAAACCAAAAATTAAGCAATAAAAATCTGTTTTATACTTATATTTTATTAAATTAACCAACTGCCCACAACGTACTACTTGAAAACAAGAAAAAAGATTAATTTCTAGGTAAGCTCTCCTTCAATATTGTGATAAAAGAGGCCTGGGCCTATTCTTCTAATAAGATAATTTGCATTTTTACTGAATAAAACCATTTAAAAAACATTTCTTAATTTCATCTGGTCAGAAATAGTGCATAGAACTAAAGAGAAAAAAACAATAATGAAACATTAAATAAAAGGAACTTATACTGTTTTGAATATTACCCTACAATTTAGAATTAGACATTAAAACGATTCACAAATAGAATGTCCAGTATATTTTTATTAACACTAACCACCTTCAGAGACCAGCTTGGACTATATAAAAACTTATTTGATAACCAAGCCGAATACCCAGCAGGACTGTATTTATCACCAATCCTAACACCTTAATTAGTTTTAAACACCATAAAAAAAATTTTTTTTTTCACTATCTAGCCATTGTCTCTGCAGAAGTACTTTGATTTCAATCTTAACTATTTTCAAGCAATATTCCGCACTATTGTGAAAGTTCTGTAACCACTGGATTTTAACAGTAATTTCAAATCTGTCTGGCAGCCATTAAAGCATACGAACCAAAAATATGTGCTAATGACATTTCAGAACGGTAGGCTGCAAAAGTGTTAAAATTATTCCAGTCTAATCCCAGTGTTTCATTGCGAGCTATATTAATCCCTTACAGACCTTCAAATGCAACTCAAATATAAGGTTTCATTGCCGAACAATTATTCAGTTGGTACAAGGTGCAAAGTATAGCACAACTCTAAATTTAAAATTCCAACATTAAAGTTATAATTTTTTTTCACTTTGAGCTATTCTTTTAAAAAATTTTAAGCCTAAACCTATGTGTAGAATTATAAATTATTGAAAAACTATAAATGTATCTAATATTTTAACTAATTTGTTAATAAAGTTTACAGAGTCAGTGAAAATTTTATTTTTAAATCATACTTTCTTTTGAAAAAATTCATTCACTCTTTCTTTGAAACGTTACTTCTTTAAACTGATTCATACACGAACTATGTGATCTTAACAGTTATTTTAGAAAGTATTTTTTATTGAAAATGGGTGATTGAATTAACTATATCAAGGATAAATTTAGTTTTAACTTTGAGAATTTATAATATATAATTTAGAATATATATTATAAAGAAATATTCTAAATTATATAAATTGCCACGTTACTTTTCGGGTTTAAATAATACAACAAAATATTTCTTTACTATAATTTAAAATTAATTATAAAGTATAGGTACAAAAATGATGAAATATAAAAACAGCAGTGAATAGTACTTAAAAACAGATTTCTGCCCAGTTAATGTGGTGAGTAGAATTTCTCACCGCTTAAACTGGTGCTCAAATTCTTTTGATAAATACTGGCAAGGTATCTCACCAGATAGCACTTTTTAATCAAATCTCAGCAGTTCAGAACTCAAAATAATATTATGCCTCAGGCAATATTAAAGCCAGAAAAAGCAAACTACTGTTAAGCAGCTAGTGAAAGTGTTGCGGAAGCTGAGACCACGTTTTCTGATCTGCACTGTGATCGAGTAGTACACACACATCTCTGTTTCGTCTTTGAATCATCATTAACCACAAATAGAAGACAGCAGTTAATAGGCCACTAATGTTTAGGAGGAGATTTCAAGATTATGATTTGTAGTAGAATTATGTACTACTTCCGGGCAGCCGCACGCAAGAGACTGGAGGAAAAAAACATCACAGAAAGGGACCAACTCAAAAGCTATCTACCTCCGGGCAATTATTTACATATTTTATTAAAACAAATAAACTCTTAATTATATACAGAGCAACATTTTTTTAAATTTCTTACATGGCAGTTTATAGAATAGTACTGTTTTCTATTGAAGAACAGTTGACTATTGGCAAGCGGCAAATCCAAAATCCTGATATGGGTGCAGTCGATGGCTCCAATGACCGCAGGAAAATTACACCCCGCCAGTTGACTAAATTTTGCCTTAACTCTACTGGCATCGGTTGGGGGGAAAACAAATTCATTTTTTTTTTCGCCACCACAGCCTTTGAAATGGTTTTGATAGCCCTGAAAAATAGTTCAGAGAGAATTTAAATGGAAACATAGAAACACAAACTAAGAATAGAGAATACTTCGATTTAAAATGGTCGTATCTGCACAATGTCGATGCATCCACATCGAAGCAGTCACCTATCATCATTTGAAAGGTTCCTGTAGCTAGGAACCTTAAAGTGATAAGCAGTAATATAATGGGGGGCACAGGATTTCCTCTAAACGATGTGGGCTCTTGTAGGTTGAGCCTGCCAAGTACAACCCACACACCTGACTTGGAAAAACGAAATCGCCGAATAAATTCTTCTTCAGAGAAGTTGTCGAATGGATTTCGGCGATCCCGCATAATTCTGTCAGGTCTTACTGTGCGTCGATTTAACAACTCGATTAATGCGATAAAGTCGATGACATCCATTTTAAATCTAATCCAAACAGTAGCGACAAAAGTAAATAAACGATACGGAGCATCATGGGAAATTTTATTTTTACTCGGTTGCGCATGCGTCAGAGAAAAACTGAAGTTTAAACTTACCCTACAGCGGGTCTAAGTTAAACTTTAAGTTAACGTTTTTGCAATGCAGCTCGGTTTAACTTAAAGGTTTAGACTGGGTTCTGACAATTCAGCCTATATGCCCAAGAAACTTCGCCATGAAATATTCTGCTCATTGCACAACTTGTCGCACCCTGGAATACGCGCTACCAAGCGCCTAGTACAAGATCGATTCATCTGGCCGTCAATGCTGTAAGACGTAACAAAATAGACTCGTTCCTGTCTGGCTTGAGAACGAAACAAAGTCCCAAGACACACTGTAAGTCCATTACAGTCGTTCAACCTACCTTCTGAGAGATTCCAACATGTGCATATCGACTTAGTTGGACCCCATCCACCCTCTGGTGGTATTAACTATTTACTGACGTGTGTTGATCGCTACACTAGGTGGCCGGAGGCCATCCCTCCCTGTGACGCCTCAGTGGAAACAGTATCCAAAGCCTTCATCGCTCATTGGGTATCTCGCTTTGGAGTGCCTGCTTTCTTGACTACAGACCAAGGCCGGCAATTTCAATCTCATCTCTTCTCCTGCCTGAAGTCTATGTTAGGAATACAGCGAATCCGCACCACCCCTACCATTCTTCTTCAAACGGTATGGTTGAATGGTTCCACCGTTCTCTGAAGCAAGCTCTTCGGTGCCACAACACTAAATGGTCTGAATTTTTACCAGTAGTTTTACTAGGCCTTCAAACTTGCTTCAAGGCGGATCTCAATGCATCTTGTGTTGGATGGTCTATGGACAAACTGTCGTCTTACCTGGAGAGTTCTTTGAGCCGCCCTCTGATTCTCCAAGTGATCCTTCAACTTATCTTTCGAAACTTAGAAAAACCTTCAGAACTCTAAAACCTACACCTGCGTCCTGCCATTCAAAATCATCATGCTTCGTACATCCAGCTTTAGAAACGTGCTCCCATGTGTTCGTAAAAATTGATGCCTTGAAACCTGCGCTATCATCACCTTATGATGGACCTTTTGAAGTTCTCCATAGAACTAAAAAACATTTCACAATTAAAAAAATGGGAAGGAAGCCACCATAAGCATTGACCGTCTCAAACCAGCTTTTCTCTTGAACACCGACTCAACAAGATCAGATTTTATTACTCAACCCTGTCTCGCCCCCGCCAGGGGGCATCCAGGGAGTACTGGTAGATTACAAACATTATTATTAACATGATGAATTGAAAACATTAAAGAACATAAAATTGAAAATATTGTGGGTGGTGAATAATTACAGATGGAAAGATATATACAGAATAATTACAGATGGACTTTTGTTCTGCCACCACTCATAATTTTTTTGTAATCTGAAAACACTGTAAGGCAATCGAGTGTCTTGACGGTTCTACAAATTCTTCTATTTACAGTTATGGTAGTCGCGGATTTAGTTGTGGACAACATAAAAATTTCCTTTTTATCCTTCCAGACTGTACACAAAAGATTAGGAAATTCAACGCAATGGAATACTTTAGACTGACTAGCATCGGCAAGTGTTCAAAGTCCCACAAGAGCCAATATTTTTTTCCATGAGGTCCATCATCAGAGGGACACACACGTAAAATACCTATCAAAATAAATATGTTAGTTTTTTCCAGGCGTTAAAATGCTGCTGAGCTGACTCACTATATCATAACCAATTCCTTGACCACTTCTTTTAATACTATCATGCTTTCCGCAATAAACCACGAAGTTTAAAACATAGCCAAGAGAGAAGTGCACATCATCCATATTTGGTGCACTTCTTTTAAAGTTGTCAGAAATATTCTCATTAGTTGTTGAAAGTTCTAAGCCCCCGTTAGTTGTTGAAGGCTTTAAGTCCTTGTTAGTTGTTGAAGGCCCTAAGTCCTTGTCATTTGAAGAAGAAGGAACATTTGAAGGTTCTTCTTTACTAAAAGAATGCATAACCTTTTTATCTCCACCTCTCTCTTTAGTGTTTAGAATTTTAGTGCACAGAATTTTGAAACTCTTTTCCTAGTAAAATTTGATACTCGCTTACCATTTTTTTCAACTAAGAAATATTTATAAGATTTGTAAGCATTTTATGAACACATTTTCTCATCAAAGGATTTGGCTTTAAATCAACTCGTGATATTTGTCTTCTTAAGTCATATTTATTTATTGACGCTGCTTCATAGTTTTCAGTTGTCAAAACTGACCTATCATCAGTCACAATATCATCCATGATATTAAAAGTCCCTTCTACAATGGGCCCTGAAAAAATTGACAGTAAGGCTTTCACCAATACAGAAAAAAGAAAAAATCTTGGCTTATCTTCATTGCTTTTTATCTCAAAAATATGAGCCCACCAATCACTATCGATTCTAATTATCTTTGATTTAAGTTCGTCAACATCATTGTCAATGGCGTACCTCCATATTTCTTCAAGAAAAGATGGATTCTTTTCTTTTGGTATAACATTAGAAAAAGCTTCAGCTAATTTGCTGAAAGCAATAAAGGTTGACCCTCGTCTTCTGACTGCAGGGTTTAAGCAAGCAAGGCTTAACCCTGACCCGCCCCCGTTGGGGGGCATCCATAGATTACTCGGTGCGCGTTCGTGACTGCTCAATTGAGGGTTGAAGCAAGATAAATAGAGAAGTGTTTTATTTTTGAGGGGAAGATTACGCAACAAATAAATACTAGAAGCTACAAACGCCTCTCTTAGTCTCGTATTAAATTCCTTCAAATAACTTGGTTTTAGGTAGTTTCTCATCAGATGAGCAAAATTCCCAACATCTACATATTTGTCTTTTCTTTGTTTGGAAATGTCTTTCACATCAAGTTCAAGAAGTTTTTGAACACTGTCTCTGGGATTGTGTTCTGGTTCCATGAACATCGATCCCTACTTAGTGACCCTATACACCACAATCTCATCAAGTTCATCAAAATAATTGGACTGTATTCATTAGTATAAGTAAAAGTGCATCTCTTTTACCTAGTGACTGGCGCAGTATAGCCACTTCTGGCTCTTGTGCCAATAAACTTTAACCAACCATGAACATCGAAAGGAATTCTTTACAAAGAAAGAACGTAGACGAAATGCATATTCGGAATTTCACTTTGAAATTTCTTTGCAAATGAATTCAATTTAATGAGAATCCCGCGATAAAATTTTATCAAAAACAAGTACTTCTCTCTCTGATTAAATAGCACAATCATCATTTTTAGGTAAAATATCGTTTCTTAAGCGCTTTCAATGTTGTTTTGCTTTTGGAAGAAAAATATTTACGTCTCCTTTTAAAATTTAATAAAACAATGAAGCATACCTAATAATTTCTTATGCTTAACCCGTTCACTAAAAGATTTAATATTACATAGTTAATTAACATTAAATCGGATAAAAATTCTTATAACCAGATATGGAACAACCTAACAGCATGTAGCAAGGCGGGTTCACCAGGAGGCATATATTATATTTGTGCCATAGCCATTGATAATATTCACAAAAAATTTTTAACTAAAAAGATATTAACTAAAATATACTAACTTTTAAATAATGGATATGGCACCATGCAGTAATTCACCACCTATCTGTCTCCCAAATAACAATGGACAAATATTACTTAATACTTTTAACACAACCTGAAAAGTTTTGCAACTTAAAATTAAAGTCAATTTAATATTTATAATTATTTAAAATTTAAAAGGCCTATAGTCACTAAACATCGACCCGCATGATATCTAGATGAAACATAAATGGTGAATTACTATTAAAAAAAATAATAATCACTATTATCACTACACTAAAATAACTACCCATGCAGCAGAGATAAGTATTAATTACGTGAAAATAACGTTAAAACGCCACAAGGTTTAGAGCAAAGAAACGTTTTTTCAAAACGTTTTATTTCCGTTTCAATTGGTAATCAAGAATTAGGTAAAAAAAACGTTAATATTTAGGTTGTTTTTAACGTAAAATTGACCATTTTTTGCTCTTATTTTAACTAAGGTGAATTTCGTAACCAATTTTTTACGTTATTTTAACCATACTATTTGCGTTTATTTTCGGTTATATAAATATCGTTTTTTTACCATATTATTTACGTGTTTTTAACGCTTATTTTTACTATAGGGAATTTTGTAGCAGACTTTTAACGTAAATTTTACGTTATTTTAACCATACTATTTACGTTTATTTTTGGTTACATATATTTTGATTTTTTTTACCCTGAATATTCACGTATTTTTAACGCTTATTTTTACTATAGAGAATTTCGTAGCAGATTTTTAACGTAAATTTTACGTAAAATGAACCAAAATATTAACGTTTATTTTCGGTTATATATATTTCGTTTTTTTTTACCCTGAATATTCACGTATTTTTAACGCTTATTTTTACTATAGGGAATTTCGTTAACGTAAATTTTACGTAAAATGAACCAAAATATTAACGTTTATTTTCGGTTATATATATTTCGTTTTTTTTTACCCTGAATATTCACGTATTTTTAACGCTTATTTTTACTATAGGGAATTTCGTAGCACACTTTTAACGTAAAATGAACCAAAATATTAACGTTTATTTTCGGTTATATATATTTCGTTTTTTTTACCCTGAATATTCACGTATTTTTAACGCTTATTTTTACTATAGGGAATTTCGTAGCACACTTTAAACGTACATGTTACGTTTTTTTTTACCGTGAATATTCACGTATTTCTAACGCTTATTTTTATTATAGGGAATTTCGTAACAGATTCTTAAGGTAAATTACTATTTACGTAACTTTCCGTTACATAAATTTTGTTTTCTTTACTATGAATATTTACGAATTTTATAATAGGGAATATTGTAACCAATTTTTAACTTAAATTTAGCGCTATTTCACCCAAATTTATAACGTTTCCTTTGTATAACCATTTCATTACTGAGAATCTTATAATTGCTTATTATATTTCAGTTATAAATCACATTATATATATTTTAACTTTCTGCCGCTAACACCAACCATTCCTAATGCTTTCAGTTTCTACATTTCGATCAATTTTATATCCAAGAAACATCAAAGAATTGGTCTTTTTTTTTCCTCTCCGTCATTGCATAGTTAACTAGCAAAAGTTGAAATCCATTGCATCAATTCTAATTTTTTGGAGTGGAATAATTTAATATTCCTCATTCTAGACTATAAATATTCAACTAATTCTTCACTTTCACTCGATCTAGTAAGAAAATTAGTTTACTTTTTTTAATAGAATTAGTACTCGATTCTGTAGAAAAGAATATACCACCATTCACCCATGTTCAGCTTTCAGATACTTTAATAATTTCTTCATTGAAGTTTTCAGTTCAGTGAAGGAGAGGGTGTCAGATTTACTTAATACTAATGTTCTAAAAAATAAACTAATAATTAGTCCTATCATTAGAACTAGATTAACTTAATTTCAAAACAAAGTTTTAGAATTAGTAAAAGAAGTGAACACTCAATTATATTTTTAATAAAGAAATTTATTTTTTTACACAGATTAAAATTAATACAGAAACAGGGAAAAAAAATTTTTTTTTATCATATATTATTTTTCTGTCTGCATTTCGCTGCCTTCAGCCACATTTTAATAGCCTCCTCCACCCTGCTTTGAACTATAATGCAGAGCAGCATCTGGAAGCAAAATTTATAATTGTAGAACATGAAAAGCATAAATTTTGAAATAAAATAAAATCAACCATTACATTTAATATGAATTTGATTGGAATAATACAAGAGATTTATTTATTTACTAATTTTAAAGAGATCTTATAATAATTTTATTATTAAAAGATTTAATAATTTTTACTTAAATTAGGCATTAAAATATTACTTTATTCAAATTTAACTAATGTGTATCCGACCGCCAATTCAAAACATTATAATAGGCCATTTGGTAGGACTACCAGCTCCTTGTCTAGAGTCTACTTTACCAGTTTTGTTTGCAACCAAGATTCTTCAAATTTAACAGACTGCAAACGATTCAAAAATTTGAGGAAAAAACTTTTTGGCAACTTTTATCCTAATCTTCAATCTCTGCTAAGTGACCCTATACATCACAACCTCTTAAGGTTTATCAAAACTATAGGATTATATTCCCTTCTTTAAAAAATACAGTTGTTTGACCTAGAAACCGATTTTTTAACCTAGTGCCTGGCGCAGTATAGCCGTTTCTGGCTCTTGCGCCAATAAAACCCAACCAACCTCTTCAAATTTAACCTCGTGTTTGGATTTGAACTAAGTTACATAGATTTTAACATAGCGTTTTAATTTTAACTATGCTATATGACCTTTTAATCTAGTTTTAGGCGCGGTATAGCCAAACTATGGCTCTTGCGCCAAAAATTTACAACACTCACTCACTCCTCTCCTTTACACAGACATATGGGAATATCTACTTTTTATAACATTTTAAAATTTAAGTAATGCTTAAGCACTATTTTTAATGCAATTTCAAAACCAATATAGTTTTGCAGCAAATCAAATTTTAATTAGTTATTGCTATACACCACCTGTAGCATATTTTGACAGACAATAGATCTTTTCATAAATTTAATTAACTAGGAGGTTTCCCCCCTGCTCGCTAGCACTCGCCAACCCCCGGAACTGCTCTCGCAGTTCATTTCCGCTCGCTTTGCTCGCTCATTGGATACGTTCTTAACGTCTAGCTTTTGTATACTTTTTTGAATACTTAAGTTCCGAAAACTTTTCACTGTAGAAAATTCTAAACCTGTACATTTCATATTAATTTTAAATTGCAAACAGTTCACATATTTTTTTTAATCACACTATTCTAAATTTCAGTTGTTGAGAAAAGTAACTGTTGTAAGTTTTGTTTTAAAGTCTTTCCCACCAGAGTGTTAAAACCATGTGTTGTAAAACAATATGAAATAGTAGTCTGAATAGTAGAGAGAGAGAGAATTTCTTTAAAAATACAATTGTTAATTTGGGCATTTGGCGATACAACATTTATAGAATTGAAGGATTTGTTACGTCAAGCGCTCAGGTATCTTAATTTTGATCTAGTTGCGCTTCTATGTCATTTTGATTGATGTTGCTAAGTTAACTTTCAAAAAATTCTATGACTGGCAACAGCATTTTTATTTTTTAAGTTGTTTATTTTTATTTCTTTTAGAATTCGTTCTTTTTTTGGCGAAATGTTTTTTTAACCTAACAGAATTCTTTGCCGACTGTTTGCTCTATAAATGAAGAAAATAAAGTAAATATTTAAGTGTTGTGAAAAGAATCTTATTTAGTTGTACAAAGTACTTCAGCCAAAATTTGGGAGCCACGTAATAGAATTATATATATTAGATCAGAAACACATCATTAAAAGGCAGAATGCTTTGGTGTTTTCAAAACGTAAACAAAACAAAGCAAACGTTGCCACCAGCGGAAAAGAAATACAGCCAATTGCCTATAATTGCCCTACTTTTTATTATTAAAGGACTTTCACTTGTCTTGAAAATGGGTAAGTGAAATCTTAATATTGCTTCAGCAATAGCAAAATTATAGAATGTTTTAGCATTCTTTGTCATAATTATTATACAGTTTGTGGTATTTAAATTTTTTGTAGTTAGACAACAAAGTTTTATACTTGTATCATTAACATTTGAGAATATATCATGAGGATAAATATTATTTTTAAGTAGCAGAGAACTGGAACACGACGGTTTAAAACAATTAGAATTTATACAAAAAATAATATTAGAATTAAAGAGATAAACATAAATAAAGAAAACTCCATAAATTGAGATGGTTCATCAAAATCTGTTTATCTATCTAGATTAAATGAATTATCAAAAATCCAACTTTAACAGACTAAATTAAAAACAAAAGACCACTTTTAAAGCTATAATATTGAGTTAACACATAATACAAGTGCAACTTACTGACAACAACATCCTTAACTGCGAGGGTGGAAAAGGCCATCTTGTCCCCTCGTCCAGCCCTATTGAAAGATGGGGCAACATCTTTTGAAAATATTTGCCCCATTATGTTTCTTGTCGCCTTTTCAACGTTTTTCCCTCCTACAAGGGCCAAATAATTTATCTGAAAAAAATTGTTACAAAATATTATTGCAATATTTAAACAAACTATAGTTAGTCTATAGAAAGAATTCCTCTCGCCACAAAGTCTAAGGCCAACTGCTGATATGGAAGAAATAGTTAAATCTCATAACAGTCACTGCTACAGACGGAGAGTGAGGTGAATTCTTTCTATAGATAAGACTATAAAATATACAAAGCAAAATTTAGGCAGTAGTAAGGAACATAAAAAGTTTCCTGCTAAAAATTAGATTACGTTTTGGAAATTTCAACACGCACCCCTTTACAAATTCAAAATTTTAATTTAGAAAAAAAATCAAAAAGATATAAAATTATCCTGTATCTTTTACCCAGTAGGTTAAAACAAAATATTGTTCCTTTTAATGTTTCAGTAATAGTTCAGTTGTTCCTTTTCTCCGTAAATCTGAAAAGAAAAAATCTGCAAAAGTCATCAATTGAAGCATTTGCTACCATGATGTTAATTTTCAGCTTTTAAAATCAACAAAAATTTTAAAAAAAATAGCATGGATTTCAACTCGCATATTAAGTCAGTAGAAAATAATGACAAACTCAATGCAAAATATCTCTAATAATTACAAGTGTAAGGTAAATTAATTACTTACAAGTGAACATTTATTTGCTTTATGCAAAAGCCACTGCTCCAGCTATCTGCTGGACTTCAGCCTCACTCTTTAAGGGTAGTTGAGGTGCCGGCAGTCGCTCTCTTGAAGGAGCCCCGGTGGATCTTTTTAGATCCGCCAACATCTCCTCTATGTTCTGCTGGCTTACCAGAATCTTATTGAGCATGGAAAAGTGCTCCATCTTAAATAAAATAATTTTTTATAATTAAAATTCACGATTATGACAAATCTCATCTCTATATACATCTGAATTCTACAGTCCCTGGCCTAATTTATTAGACACACTATAAAATTCTATGTATAATCTCAGGTGATACTATACAGCCTTATTGTTTTAACGCAGCTTCAACCTGTTTGCAATTGTTTATGTCTGTGTATCAATTGTTTTTATGCAGTTTCAACCGGTTTGCAATTGTTTACGTTTGTGCATCAATTAGTTACATTGCAATGCAACACAATCAAAATAAATACAAATAGGAAGTACTCAAAAAAAAAAAAAATCTCCTGAATAAAAACTCATTTCATGTATGTTTAAATCTAAACAATATGTGATAATAAATATTCTATATTTAGATAATATATGTTATAATTTATTCAATCGTTGTATCTACATTATATATAATCTAATGTAACAAATTAATATATGAACATAAACAAGAGCAAACCGGTTTTAACCACGTAAAAACAATAAAGCTGTATAATATCACCTGGTGATTAAGATTTCACATAGAATCTTATAGTGCATGTAATAATTTGGCCAGGGACTGTATGTCTCACAAATTATCAAATTAGAGAAATTAATAATTGATAAACTTTGAAACTTTCTTTTAATTTAAACTGAAAATTTAAAAAAAAAAATAAACATTTATTGTACATTTTTGAAAGAAAGAATGTATTTAAAAATAACTTTAAAATCAAAAAATATTTATTAATACCTTGGAAAAAAGAAACTTACAAAAATTTAACCAATGGAGAATAATCCTAGTAAAGAAAATATTTGTCATGGTAGTCAGATTTAAAACTCTAAACACAGATCATTTTACCAGTGTGTAATTATTATTTAAGCAGAGAGTATTTACTTTTAAATGGAATATGAGTAAAAAAAGAAGCATTTTTAAAGGCTGACATCTTTATTTTCACAAAAAGTGTGTACAGAAGAAGCAGAACACCTGCGTCTAAGTATCATTCATAAAACCAGTACAACTTATGTTGTTTTAACTAACCAAGCAGTTCAGCTGAAGGTTGCATTAAAAAAAATTAAATATATTTAAAGTGAAAAAATAAAGAAAATATTTCAAAATAACTCGAAGCAACTTTGACTTGCTTACCTTCAATTTCCTGCTTACTGACAGCACTACTTTCCGGAACTGGGTTGACCACTCCAGGAAAGGAAGTGGTGGCAGGGGATGATGAAATGAGCACCTGCTGGTCATCTTCAAAGAGCCTACTAGGAGGCCGAGGAGACACACACCTGGGTGCAGGCACCTTGCGTCCTCTCTCTCCGATAGGCTGCTCATCATCAGATGACTCAGCTGCTGCAGCTATGCACCTTCTTTTACTCCCCCTGCCACCTTCATCACTAGGTAGAACATCTGAAGTGTCCTCCAGCTTATTGAGTATCTACCTTGCTTCAGAGAAGGTCACTGCAAAAGAAAAAACACCTTCAATTACAGAAACATCTTGAAATTAATAAATACCATAGCTTTCAGACTTATTCTCGGAAAATCAAGACAGGCACATTTAATATTTGTGTTAAATATTTTTCCTTTTATTCTAACTAAGATAATACAGAAGATCCTTATGAGCAAACTTATGAGAAGATCCTTATGAGATATTGTTATGATTATTTAAAAAAAACTGCCATCTATAGAAAGTGAAAAAACATTTTGCCTAATGGTATCCAAGATATATTTCCTCTCCGATTTTGCCATTTCATCGGTTATTGCTATTGTTTTGGTTCGCACACACCGTAATTTTTAGTGATGTTGCTATCGGGGAAAATTTTTCTAAATAAATGAAGAAAATTGCACAAATTGAAGCACAATTTTCTTTCCTCTATCATGCACTAAATAGAAAAAAGCAGGAGAAAACACCCTGAAGGCCTAAGGGCAAAGATTTGAGGCAAAAGCAGGTCTGTTAACCTAAAAAACGTATGGCGAATTTTAACTCCGAATGCTGTGTTTAACTTTACACGGACAATCCTCCATATTCACAAAATTTTGAGATTTTAGTTAATTTAACTTGTGGAATGTTGGATCGTATTCTTTATAATGATGGTGCCTTGCAAGCATTGCTTATTAAAAAAAGTTCTTAAAATTAGCTTGGATTTCATAAAACAAAGTTAAATCAGAATATAAAAACTATCGATTATTTTTTAAGCATCGGACAACATTCAAGTCCCTGAACTTCAGAAAAGAATTAAGGGGTTCTTGAAATGGCAGATAACAAATGTTTATCGTAATTAAGTAAAAATTTGAAAAATATGAGAATTTCATACCAAAAAATAAAATGTACATCCTAGAAAAAGTATTACTCACTAGCTCGATACTCACTCGACTCACTAGCTTTGTGAGTGCCCCAATCTTGGCCTGGTGGGCTGTTCCTTCGCTGGTGGGTTGAAGTGCCCTTTTTTGGCCAATAGGTGGTGCTGCCATCACCTATCAGCCAATTCAGCCCCACTATGTCCACCGTCATATCATCAAATTCTACAATTGCAACATCTAGGCACATATAAAACAAAGTTTGTATTATCTATACAGTGTTCTTTTTTCAGAAAGCACCAAATAACTCTCACTTTATCAAAGTGCACTTTGAAGTAATATAAGTAAAATAACAATATAATTTCACTTTAGATATAGCATTACTGAGTCCTTAACGGACTGTCATATGGGGCATGGTAATTTTGCTCTTTCTCAAAATTTAACTTCGATAACTAAAAAATGACTTCTATTTTTATATTATTACATATTTAAAATTAGTTGTAATAAACCTCATAATTATAGTTAATCATTACACTCATACCGGGAGGGGACTAAATTTGGAATTAATTCCACACCATTAAGGGTTAAATTAGAAGCAGCAAATATAACATGAACTGTAAAATACTTAATTAACAGACAAAAATTATTCTTAAGAGCTTATAAATTCTACCATACTGTGTCTATTACAAGGTACATTTGTATTACACTTAAGATATTTAAATAATTTCTTTTTATTTATAATTTAAAATAAGTTTTCACTAAAATATTATAAAAAAGATTGATATGATTTCACTTACCTAAAAATCTACTTTTTAGTTTAATCAGAAGTACAACGTAACATAGGAGTTAGTATGAATTTAAGGAATTTCTAAATAGATATGTATTTAACAGAATTACTCATGCAATGATTTATGCCGATACATACAATGATTATCATGACATTAATATGGTTTACACAAGATAGCAGTTTCTTTTTACAGAAACAGATAATGAAATTTCATTACAAAATATCACTAATGAAATATTATACACTTTCAATTAGATATTAGTATGCCTCTTGGATTTTCATTGGAGAAAAGCTACAAAGGTAAATTTAAGGAAAAAATTATACAATAGATAAGTTATAATTATAATGAAATATGCTATTTGTGACCAAAACATGCAATCTAAAATTTAAAAAAAAAAAAAGCACCTGATCCCTTTAAACACATTTCACTTAACTAATTTGAGGGGGACAAAAAGGAGACATCTGTTGGCAATATTTTAACCATCCAGAGCGCGGGACGTGAACCCTTCTCCTTATGACGCTCCATGCTTTTTTTTAAAAGTGGGTTGCGTCCACTCGGCACGCTTTTTAAAGTGGGTCGCATCCACTCAGAACGCTTTTAAAAGTGGGTCGCATTCACTACATAAAGATCAGAATAGCAATTATATTTAAATTTAGAAATATCAGGTATTCACACTATAAGGTACAGACAAATTTACAAATATCAGGCACTACAAAAAGATCAGAGTAGTAATTATATTTAAATTTACAAATATCAGGTATTCATTTTAATAATTTCATGAAAATCTTTTTATTAGATCAATTAAATTTTATCAAATATTTTTACTAGTATAAGAAATACACTTTAAAAATTAAATATGAATTAAAGGATAAATTACATAATATTCAGACTCTGATTTTAAGGCTACAGCTTTATACTTAATATCAGAAAGTTTCCACTGAAAAAGACAAACGGAAAGGGAAACTACCTTGAATATATGGAACTTAGAGGAGTTGCAAGGCTCAGTAAAAAAATCTCCTCGATTTAGAAATTTATAGCCAATAATGTAAATAATGTTATCAATTTCTATAATATTATTAATAAGAACAACAGTTAAATCTTCAAGTACGACACAATTGTTACAATAGTTAATATGTAATGTATAATTTTTACAAGAAAACTGAGCTCAGGTCATACCTAAAGTAGGTCCATTAGAATGCTTTCTAGACAGTTCGACTTTATCTGTACTTACAGATGTACTGTCAACATTCGAGACTTCAGAATATCTCCTAACAAGCTGCTGTAAGGGCCGGTTAGGTGACCTAATCCAGCTCTTTAATTTGCACACATAGCTCTCAAAAGGAAAAGCACTGAACTTATCCAGAGAGCCGTATAATTTAACATCATCCGCCAGATGAAGTAAACCATGCACATTTGAAACAAGCATTTCAACACCATACAACTCTTCAATAGCTCTTACAAATGCTACTAATAAATCCTTAGCATAATCAATTGCTTTAGGAAGAGCATTGTCACGGCACAAAATAATAATTGCTACATAAAGCTTCAAGAAATGTTTATAATGAATAGATGAAAGAAAAGATTTTAAAACAAAAAGACCAATGTATAAAATAAATGATCTGAATTCAGTAGATTTCCAACGTTTTAACTCAGTAAGTGATCTTGGCTTCCTACTGAATTCAACAGGAATGCAATGCCTTAAGGATATCAAGACTTCGGACATAGCATCAACTAAAGACTGAGATAAACGAGCTATCCCTCTTTTCTTGCTCCAATGAAATAGCAAACGACGCATAACCCCCAAGCACACAGAGTGAAGGAAATTGTCTTACCATATCAATTGGAAGTTTACACAGAGGAGAATCAAAAATATTGTGGTGTTTAGGATCCAAAAATTGCCTAAATGAAAAATCTGTTCGCAAAGAATACTCAAGATCAGGAGGGAAAACAACACGACCTTTCCATTCACCTCTCTGCGTGCATTTATCACAACTATGAAAGGCATTATGATATTTTGTATCTTTCATGAAGGATTTAGCAGGAAGATCACAGATCCGGATTTATTTAGTACATAGGATTTATTTTGGACTAAAAATCCTTTCGAAAGAGAATTCATTTCATCTATCAAAGATGATAAAAACTCATGAACAGATCCTGGTTTTGATGTACCACAATACACACCTACAATAAAAGGAGTCACATTAATGGACTCATACTTGTTATGGACCAGAAATGTTTTGATGAACTTCTGAACACCATCAATATTTGTTTTAATGGAAAGTTTAATATTTCCTAAACTATCATGGTGCTCTGTTTTAATGCCATCAATAATTTTTCTATGAAGCCCCTTCAACAAGCCAAAATGATAATACTCACCATCACCAATTTTTTGGACATAAACATTATCTACAGGAGTTGATAACAATGTTCGGGCATCACGAGGTAAATCATGATATTTACCCAATGTTTTCAACAAATCCCCTAAAGCACCAAGGGTCACATTGTAATTAATAGCCCAATTCCGTAACTCACCTTTTAAATTCACCTCACAACTTAATTCTTCATCTGAATCGGACCCTAAACTTGAATTATGCTCAGATGTGGATAAATAATAATCAGATAGAAAAGATTCTGAGTCAGATGGTAAATTAGATTCGATTGAATTAAATGGAATAAACGTAGAGATCGAACCAGATGAATTATCACTAACAAAACTATTAATATCATTTATAGGGAGTAAAACAGAAGATGGAAGCGAAGATGAATCCGAAATAACATAATTAGATGAAAATAATGTTACATTAGAAGAAATAGAACATTTCTTCAAGCATTCCTGAGTGAGCTTTTTAACTTTTCTTTGGCGGCGACGCGCCTTGTTAATTTCACTCATTGAAAATATAAAAAATTAGATTAACAGAAAAAGGAATGAATGAAGTATATAAAAAGATATTTAAAAAAAATTACAAACTTTCAGAGCTTTAGTTCAATTTTACAAAACTTTTCAATCTGGAACGGGAACTAGAAACAAGTAAAGCGGGAAATGATGAAGAAATTTTTCCGCCTTAAAGCGCTAAGGAAGGTTGCTTCATTCCAGCTCCAGATTAAATCGCCATATTTGGCTTCGTTGTTCTCTTATATCGCCAAAACAGTTATAATTATAAGTAATTCAAAGCTTTCTTCAAATAATTTTCTTGTACTTTTAAATATTATTCGAAATCTTTTTATGAGAATTTCGCCGAAGTAGAAACTAAGTGAGTGAGTTTTAAAAATTTATGTTACATAAGTAGTTAAAAAATATCCTGACTTCGCCATTAAAAAGATAAAAGAAAAAATGTTGGTAGAATTTTCGGCGTCTAAATGTCTAAAATAATTTCTTTTATTTATTTAATAAATTTTTTTTTTTTTTGCTTTAATTTACTATTGAATAATTTTTGGTGCATTTTAAAATGAATATTTTACTATGTTAATATTTTATTTTCGATTTCTTAAGGGATATAATTTTATTATTTTTTAATTTGCTACTTGTGGCCATGTGATTACACGAAATCGACAGAAGAATAAATGTTACATAAAGGAATATTAAATTAATGTTTTTATTAACATTATTTATTTTTCTGCGAGATACAGTATGCAAACGTAACTATTTAATATTTATTCTTTAAAATTGTGGAGAGTCGCATGCAAGATGACAAGTAACGCACAGTTATCAGAATTTGAGAATAATGTATTAAATCGGTAATGGTCTGTGAGGATGGATGGATGTAGTTAATTTACGTCGCACTAGAGCTGCACAATGGGCTATTGGCGACGGTCTGGGAAACATCCCTGAGGATGATCCGAAGACATGCCATCACAATTTTGATCCTCTGCAAAGGGGATGGCACCCCTGCTTCGGTAGCCCAACGACCTGCACGCGAAGTCGAGCACTTTACGGTAGAACAGTTTAACGAGGACCAATACCGCACACCCTCGGTCCCTACGCAGACTGATCCAAGTGGTCACCCACCCGCACACTGACCGCAGCCAGTGATGCTTGACTTCGGTGATCTGCTAATGGTCTGTGAGATGAAAGATGATCGTCGAAAAGTGCTCGAGACGGCATACCCGTAAATGTGGGAACTAGAGAATTTATTAGAAGTTGAGCGCTGGATATACAGCACTCAGTTTTCGGGTTGCCCTTATGTCACCCCGGATCGATGATATTAATTATAGTGTTGTATTGATTGGTTAGTTACCAATTACGGTTAACTAAACTGTTTGAGCAGAGTCGAAACGCTGATTTAGGCGGGCTATTTTTTGTTATGGAGCGGAGAAGCATGCTGGAAGCGCATATACAAGGAGGGCCAATCACAATAATAGCGATTTTTTTTTTCTCATACGAACGGGAACCTCATTGGTGAGTTTTTTCGCGTAAAATTATTTTCCACCGACCCGAAATCTCATTCGCATGCAACAAAATCTCATCCAGTGAGTTTTTTTTTCATTATTTGTTCCGTTATAGTGGAACCCGCAGTCCCTCAGTTGACTGATCGTTAAGAAACGGTTCCCAGCAGATCGCCGAAGACAAGCATCACTGGCTGCGGTCAGTCTGCGAGTGGTTCACCACTTGAATGAGTCTGCATAGGGATCGAGGGTGTGCGGTATGGGTCCTCGTTAAACTGTTCTACTGTAAATGGCTCTACTTCGCGTGCAGGTCAACGGGCTACCGAAGCGGAGGTGCCATCCCCTTTGCAGAGAATCTAATTTGTGTTGGCATGTCTTTGGATCATCCTCAGAAATGTTTCCCAGGCCGTCGCCAATAGCCCATTGTGCAGCTCTAGTGTGACGTAAATGAACAACAACAACAATCCGCAACCAGATCTAAACATATACATAATGCTCCAGTTCACTCCCATTATGTGCCACCCACTTTCAAAAATCAAGTAATAAACTTAGTTACCATTGTCACTGCATACGATTCATCTACAGGCATTTGCAAATTTTTAAAAACAACGTGCCTGATGAAGTAATCTCTCTCACACAAATTGCTTGTCTTCTCGAGTTTTGATAAATCTGACCGTTCTAAATGCGTGCGTAAAATTCGATTGCATTGAGAACGATCCTAGATGTCAATTTTAACAGCCTACGATTTTTTCGTAAGTGAATAGTTACGTGGGATTGAAAACTAGATGGGAATATTAAAAAAAAAAAAATCCGGATATTCAATGCAAGAAAAAAAAACCGAAATTTTTAAAAAAGAGCTTGAACTGTCAAACTATTTTTAAAAGAAAAAATTAATTAGTTAATTTTAAAAAAAATTTAATTGTTCAAAAAATAATAAAATTTTTTTTTAATTTTTATGTACGTACTTCAATTTCACGTACACAAAAACTCACTCATAAATAATATTTTGCGAAGAAATTAAGAATAATCTTAATTGGTTTGTAACATTGAATTTTAAAAAAAAATATTTTAATTACTTGCTCTTATAAAAAAATATAAATATTTCCAACATTGCATCAAAACTTACAATTATTATTTATATTTTATGCTATTTTATTTTATTTCTTTATAATTTATATATTTATGTTATTTTTTATTATATACGATTTTCATAAATAATTTACTTATTGCAATTAATATTTTATAATTGAATAATTTCCAGATTATAAAATTCAAGGTTCAAAATAAAATTTGATAAATTTCTTTTGTCTGTAAAAACGTCTTTTAATAACAACAAATATTATAAAACTTCCTACTCTAAATTTTATTACGAAAAAAAATTATGAGAATTTTCTTTTTACCTGTCTTTTGATACGTATGTTTTTTTTTTTTTTTTTTTTTTTTTTCAGTAATAAATATTATATACATTAAAGAATAAAGATTGATAAATTTTTCAAAATACTTTAATTCTATTTTTAAAATTTATGAAGTTTTTGGAAGCAAAAAAAAAAAGTAAATCAGTATTTTAAAATAAAGCAAATGTTTCTTTCATGCAGTAAGAACATGGAATTTAAAAGTAGACAAATTTCTTAGTAATTATTTTGAAAAAACTTAAATACGGTAAGCGATAATTGCAAAATAAAAAATTAATAAATAAATGTTAATAAAATTAACCAAAAAATAAACGTTTCTATTTTATGTTGATTGAAGTAAAAAAAAAAAATAATTATAATATTAAAATTATTTTTTATAAATTCATATGGTGAGCGATAATTGCAATATAAAAAAATAATGAATCAATTTTTACATAATAACAAAAAAATAAACTTTTTAATTTATGATCTTTGAATAAAAATAATTGCAAATATTCGCATATTATTGCTCCACTCTAGAGTAGGATCGAACCCAGGACTCCGTGCCCAAGAGTCGAGTGCCCTGCAGAGATAATTTAAATTTAAGTAATGTGTTTCTACGATGTTATGCTCGTTGCATGTCAAGGTGTAGCAAATTTTTACTTTATTCGGTATTTTGGAAATTCTTTAATTTTCATCCTAGTTCAGTTATATAAAAATTAGAACTCATATTTCCCTTTTCAGTTACTGATAATGAGCCGACTCAATATTAACAACAAACAAATATTTATAACCAGTTTAATGATACAGAAATATATATAAGTATTTAAAAATTAAATATAAATTGTAATGAAAATCTACTATGTTCAGTTTGTTCGAATTCAAGAGAGACGTAAAAGATTATCCTTCTTGGGCTCTCACAGGTTCACCCTTAAGTATTTTTACCATTAAATTTACGTTTATAATCCAAAAAAAATTTACGTAAATATAACTATGCAACAAAACGTCAATTTTTCGTTAAAATAACGACTTTAAAAAACGGTCGAAAAATGGGTAAAAAGTGTACGTTAAAATAACGTATTTTTAGTTCGTTTTTTTTTTTTTTTATTATGCTTTTCTTATGAGATTTTATTATGAAACAATTTGTAGTTTATATAATTTCAAGGTTCAAAACGAAATGTAATAAAAAATTTTTTGTGTGTAAAAACGTTTCTTAATAACAACAAATATTTTAAACTTCCTACAGTAAATTTTTACGGAAACTAATAATGAGAATTTCCTTTTTATCTGTCATTTGATAATGCTTTTATATTCTTTCAGTAATGAATATATTAAAGAAACAAGATTGATAAATTGATCAAAATACTTTTATTTTACTATTTATTAAGTTTTTGGAAGAAAAAAAAATTTAAATCATTTTTTTAATATAAAGGAAATGTTTCTTTCATTGCAGTAAGAGCATGGAATTTAAAAGTAGACAAATTTCTTAGTAATTATTATAATTATTTTTTAAAAACTCATATGGAGAGCGATAATTGCAATATAAAATATAATGAATCAATTTTTACATAATTAAAAAAATATATTTTTTTTTTTCTAACTTATGATTTTTGAATAAAAAAATTGCAAGTTCGGCAAATTAACAACCCGCTCTAGAGTAGGATCGAACCTAGGACCACGAACCTTTGAGGCGAACGCTCTAACAACTACACTATGTTTCTTATACCTGACAAAGATTATTTAAATTTAAGTCATGTGCTTCTACGTTATTATGTTCGTTACATGTCACGTATTTTTACTTTATTCAGTATTTTGGAAATTCTTTAATTTCATCTTAGTTTAGTTTCATAAGAATTAAAATTCATAGTTTCCTTGTCAGTTACTGACAATGAGCAGACTCACTATTATCAACAAACAAGTATTTATCTCCAGTTTAAATAAACAAAAATAATTATGAGTATTTAAAAATAGAATATAAATTGTAATTAAAATCTACACTGTTCAGTTTATTCAAATTTAAGAGAGACGTAAAATTATATCCTTCTTGGGCACTCACACCCTTTTTTTAGAAACATTTTTACCATTAAATTTACGTTTATAATCCCAAAAAATTAACGTAAATATAACTATGCAACAAAGCGTCACTTTTTCGTTAATAAAACGTTTTTAAAAAACGGTCAAAAAATGGGTAAAATGTGCACGTTAAAATAACGTATTTTTAACGTAATATTTAAAGGGAAAATTGATAACGTTAAAATAACGTCATTTTAACGTATACGTTTTAACGAATGAAGAAATGGTGAAATTAACGTATGCGTTTTAACGAATGAAGAAATGGTGAAAATCATCACGTGAAATTAACGTAATTTTAACGTGAGCCCAAAACCTTATAACGGACGAACGGATTTTTAACGTTTATTTGCCCTTTCATGCTGCATGGGTATTATCAAGCCTCTAATTACCTTAATATTTTAGTATAATCTTATAATTAACTTATGATACTATAAATAAAATCTAACTAATGCATATGGCCCTGCCTACATGTACTACATGAATCAGATTCGACTGATGGAGTGTACCTAACATTACTTAAACAATTACCTGAAATTATAGCATACATATAGCCACGAAATTCTACAGCGTTAAATTCATCAGTTACATTTTCATTATCTAATAGTCTACTAATGAAATAAACACACCACAATTCATTGCATCTTCCTGCTTTGTATGGAAAGGATAAAATACAGACCATTGATTAATTTCTGACATCATAATATTTAGTTGGGCCCTCCACAAATCCAAAACTTTAACATACCGATTTTCATTTCCAAAACCTAAAGGATCATAGAAATTAAACTTACGCTGTCTTAATTTAACAACCAACAAAACCCAATGTTGATATAAATTAATTGGTATAAATAAATAATCACGCCCCTGTAATTTATTTAAATTAAAAGCATTGGCAAGACTACCCCCACTAATTAAGACATGCATGCAAGAAGCTGTGAATGAATTTTTATCCTGTAAAATTTTGGAGTTAAAGGCATCAATAATGCTGTCATACAACCAAACCTTCACAAAAATCGACGAAGATTTTACTAAAGTTTCAATGTCTCTTTCAGATATATGTAAAATGGATCTAAAGACTTAATTTCATAAAAATGCAGTGGTTATATCACACACACGCAAAACTATACTTGGTATCATAATCCATTTTGGGAGTAAAAGAACCTGTTAATCTCTTGAATACTTCATCTTTACTATCAATAAATATAGAATTATCTTCTTCTAAACAATCACGAGCTAATCTTTTAAGAAAATCATTAGGGTATCCAACAGCCTTTCGCTTTGGTTTTCTAGACGCACGCTTAAAAACTAATTCCTTGTCTAAATGCCGATTGGGTGAAATATTCAATGTAGGAGAAACACTCTGCAGTTTTTGAAGTTTATCTTGCCCTTGCAATCCCTCACACAAAGAAATAAAAAATTTTAAACTATTATTTATGAATGGTAAAATGGTGCTCTGAATAGTTTTATCTTGTACTAAACTACCTAACCTATTCAACAAAATACCGTTTTCTTTCATTTTAGCCTCCACATCCGAATAAGAATTAAAAGTTGCCCGTTTTGAGCGTACCATAGTAGGAGGGAATTCTGCGTGACCCAAAGTAATATTTGTCAAAAGCAACTCTCTATTTTTCATTTGCATTCACTTTAACATCTATCTTTGATTCATGTTCTTGTAAAAATTCTTCTAATTTATCATCATTTGCTTCAACAACCTTTAAAGCATGGTTTGGTAAAGGTGCTGTCTTGTCTTCATCTGTGTCAATGTCTTCCTTTGAACTAAGCTCAATGAATGGCATTAGTCGGAAACTTATAGAATGTATTTTATGTATATGCTTGCAAATAGGATGATTATCTAGGCATTCACATTTATACATATGCATACAAAGATTTACACTGGGCAATTTAATACACTTTGTGTAACACTCACTAATACTAAGACATTCTTCCATAAGTTTTGTTATTTCATACTTAATTTTAATATCTCTCTGAGACTTCACTAGCCAGGTATTTTCTGTTATTTTTTTCAACATCTTCGTCTTTTATTTTCATTCCATCATAATGTCGCTTATAATATGTAGGAGGATGTGAACAGTGTGGAATACCCATTGCATTTTTTAATTTATGCTCTGAATATGTGTCTTCTTCTATCTTTAATAAAGTATTTATTAAAACATCTACCCTTAGATTGAATTTACGTTTTAAATAATGTGTCTTTAATTTATTGTGAAAAGATTCGCAATACATATTTGTATCAGTATTCGTATGCGGAAATTGACGATGACACATACTCCAGAGAGGTCTTCTATCTTGCGTACAATATTTATCAATAAAGTAATTAACAAATATAGGCACCTTGGCAATATATCTTCTTTTGAAATAATCTATCATATCATTAAATTTATTAATGGATGGCTCTTCTAGAATAGCAACTAAACATGCATATATTTCTTTTCTCATTGTTATGTCTGAAACAGAAGAATTTAATTTCCTATTCCAAGCCCTATGGATATGCCATTTGCATAAAAGATGGTGAATCTCACTGCCAAAAACTATCTGAAACGCAGGGCCAGTAGTCTTGTCATCATCTGTCATAACATTTGTTACCTGTAAGTCTCGGACTCTGTCTTTAATGCTGGTAAAACAAGAAATCATAATCTCTATCTAATTTACTAATAAAATGTGCAACCGCATAACCACACCCATATCCATCCTGGACCAATAAATTAAGTAAATAAAAATCACGCTCATTAGTTTTATGTGTGGAATCAATACACAAAATTTTGTTACCATTAATCTTTAGCATTTCGTTTTGTTGGGCTGTCTGTCAATATTCACATCTGTAGGACCTAAAACAACATCTTGAAATTGAGGTTTATACAACAGGACAGGATTATATTCCCACTGCATCATATCGTTTACCAAAAGATGGACAGCCGTTGTATCATCTTTATGAAGTAATGAAGAGGACCTGATTGCATAGTATTAATTAGCATAGTAATGAAACAAATACTTATAAATATTATCATCTAAATAACCTAAACTATTATGCAAATTTTAAAAAATAGCACCAAAGGTTCAAAAACTATTTACCTCTTTAAACCTCTCTTTAAAATGGCAGAATAAAGTTCTTGCTTTCTTTCCGCCTTTGGTGCCTCCGAGTGCTGAGCGACTTGGAGTGCAGGCTTCTTAGAAGACAAGGACACTACTAAACACAAAAATAAATCAAAATCTATAAGATGTAAAACCAAATAAAAACCATAGACCTCACACACACAGCTTGACAAATCACAACAAATTCTTTGGTCAGATAACCTCATCAAAACAATGTCTGAAATTTTAACAACAATATAAAAGAAACCTATCTACACAATAAGTAACCTTGCTTAATAACAAGTCATAGTCAATATAATATAGCTACATAATTACATAAAACTAATTTAAGCTACAAATTTAAATGTTTTAAAGGGATTACATTCAAAAACCTACCACTTGAAGAGATTATAAAATTAAACACTACTGCTTAGTAATTAATACTTAAAATACTTAGTACTTAAAATTTATTAGCCAAGTTTAGTGTAAACTAACCTTTTAATATAACAAACTAAAATAAAAACTTGCGTGTCAGCAACCATTCTACAAAAGAAAAATTATATTTAACCACTCTCTACTATAAACAAAATAATTAATCTATAAACTTATGTTAAATGCTATTAGCAACAACAGATATGAGAAAAGTAGACCATTCTGAGTCTCACACATAAAAAGCAATTCAATTCATAAAAATATACATTAAATATCTTCATCAAAAAATACCAACGGAAACACACGTCAATACAGAAAAAAAAAACAAATTGGAAATAAAATTATACAATACTCTACAGACCTGTTCTTTCAGTTTTGCATTTTAAAAGCCATGCAAAGTATCCAGACAAAATAACAGTGATGTACTCAGCAAAGATCTCATTTCCTGTCCTATCAAAATGGACACCATCGCGCCCGTCCCAAGTGACTTTAGAAGAACAGCAAAAGTGGAGATTTGCATTCCTCGTGGCTCCATTACTTAACATTTCATTTAAGGCTTCAACATATGAATTCCAGTTTCTCAATCGCCGCCTTTCAGAAAGCCGTTGTTGGACTGGTAAAAAGCCATTTGGCCTTCGCTTGAATACTTTGGTGCTAAAAATCTGACAGTTGGGATTCTCAACGTCCACTTCCTTAAGCAACTGCTTGTATGCAGAGAAATTTTCTTTGGCGTCTTTCTCAGTCATTTGAACCTAAAATTAAAATTTATTAATTTAAATTTGGACTGATCTATCACTACTTAGATAATGTTTCAATAGGATACATAGGAAATTAAAATTACTCACTATTAAACAAAAATTATCACAATAAAAAAATAAATTTAAAATTATATAATGCTAATAATAAACAGCAATAATCCAAATTAAACCAGTACTGATAAGTTACTTACCAATATGAAGGACAACAACACCAAATCCATTTACCTTCTCAATCAAACCTTTTATCTTAAATCCAGGGAAACTCCTTACATGTACCTTATGCCCCATAACATTATCAAGTATATGGGGTCTTAAATACTTACACATGGAGTCACCAATGATTAAAACCTTCATCTCGCTAAAAAAATTATATATGAAAGAAAACAATCATCATCATAACCCACGAAATAACAAATATATAAAAATCATAATATATTAACTTTTTAAGTACATAGTAATTATTTAGACTTAGTACCATAGTGATTACTCCAATCAAATTGGAGTTAAAAAATAGATAATCAAACTAAATAGATTATCACTTTTTTTCCTGTAAAATTCTTGCCCACATCATTGGATGTATTTTTAGTATGTTATGTTATAAATTGCTCTATTAGAAAATATCCAAAATATTATTTACATTGAGTATTAATTACAAGTTATCTGACTTATATAACGGTAGCTTTAAAATATCTTACATTAAAAAGCCCTTCTAAGAAACGTTTTCAGCAACTATTTGGAATTTTATTGATATTTATTTTATAAGCACTAAATATTCTCCAATTATGCAATATACTTACAAGTTGAAAATAATTTATAACATGCACAGTTTGCTTATTTTTGAATTAGTGTTAATATTAAAGATGTTAATATTAAGATGTATAATATTTAAAGATGTACTTGTTTTTTCCAAAATTAGTTTGTGTATTCATTCAGTAATAGTTACATTTATTTCTGTTGGCTAATTGGCCAAGCAATTAAATAAAATAGTGGATAGGAATGATATAAAATAGTAGACGATTCAATTGTGTAAATTAATTACAACTCTAAATCCTACTTTCTATTTGAGTGGCAATGTTCTCATTAATTTCTTCATCTACTCCTTCTTCTGCCAATTGCTGATAACTTCGTGACAACTCAAATTCCTCTTGCTGATAAACATTTAAAATTTCTTCAATGGGCAAAACATCTGGAAGTTTGGAAACTTCCTCCACCAGAAAAGTTTTTGCTGAAAATAGAAAACTTTCTATTATCTACACTTATAACATAATTCAAAAATTGTGTTCCCTTTTGTTTTCGAATGCAACTAAAATACAAGAAAAATTAAGCATTTTTGCAACAGCAAATTCAACTTTTTTTTACAGCTTCGCTTATATTCAAGACAAATTAAATACGAAAACATGAAACTATGTCTGGTTTCAATATCAGTAAAAAATAGCCATAAATGGGATTTTAATTTTTTTTTTTTTTTAAACTAGTTTTTTCTGAATTCATAGAGATTAGTTTTAACATTTTGTGAAACAAATGTAAAATTTTATAAATGTGTATTTTTTCTAAACTAGTGCACAAGTTCTCATTTTCACTACCCAAAAGTTGCATAACGATACATTTAATAATACAATTTAAATGTTTATGTTAAAAAAATTTGAATATACTTACTTTCCTTTCTAATTGAAAAATAAGAACTTCTAAAACAAAAATATTGACATTTTACAGTGTTCTAATGATTTTTATAATTTAAAAATAAATTTTACAATTCTGATGATTGTTTCAGAATATAGGATTGCAAAGAATGTGTTTCTAATTTGTGAAAATTAATTGTGATAGGGATTTTTTTTGCTAATAAAACAACTGGACTGAATATCTTGTGAGCAAGCAATGGGCTTTGAAATAAATAAGTAATAAATTTTTTTTTATATTTTTGCTTACTAGAAATTTCAGCTGCTTGAGAAATCGGAGAAGTTGGTTGTTCATAATTACTGTAAGTCCTGTTAAAAAAAGTCATGTTAAATAATAGTTCTGATATCTTTTTTATGTATATAAATATAAAAACAAAATTAAAATTCATACTCCCGCTTCTCTCTGACGTGGCCATGCAGAAATGACATCGCCTTCATGTAGGTCCACTCTACCTTCTTTTTTGCAGCAGTGCCACTAGGCCCTAGTTTTTTCTCTCTTACAAAAGAAGCTCTCAGCAGGGCCGACCCTAGACATTTTGGCACTCCGGACAAAACCTTAATTTTGCGCCGCCCCCCCCCCCGTTTTTTTAAAGTAAATCTCATGCGACCATATCAGAAAGTCAAGGAAACATTGAAAAAAAATATTAAAAAAAAAACGTTTTTATTAAAAACTCAATCATCAGATAACAAGATAAGCAATTTAGCACTTAAGGCAAAATAACAAAAATTAAAGTGTAGTAATGCTAACTAAACTAATATCTCTGTTGATGTTTTGTGTTTGATTTGCGTTTGCGTGGTTCGTATTACGAGCTCATAAAGATAGTGCCGAACTGATTTTAGATAAATGACAACTAAAATAATGAATTGCGTATTAATAATTAGTTAGTTTATTAATAGCTGCGCATTGGTCTATCTCTGTAGACGCAAAATTGAATTCAACAAGGAAGTAACTTTCTGTTCTAATTAATGTAGGTGGCGCTACTAGTACAACATACATTCCGGCTTCAACATACCGGGCCACCTTGAAACATAGTTTCAAAATTTACACATAAATTAACAAAAGGAAGATTAAACTGTATAAATCTAATAAAAAGATAATTATAAAAACTAATGCAACATACATGAAATTAAAAATATGTATCATAAACAGATGTATAGATTCCTTGGTATAAACCGGATAACTATATAAAACACAAAGCAAAAAAAAAAAAAGAAAAGTCTAAAATAAAGAAAGTTAATCAGTCAATAGGTAAAACTGACAGTTTGTGAATGGGTCTTTTATAAGTTCCAGTCTCAGTTTTGACACTGACGACTCTTACCTTAGCGTCAGCACTAGGGAAAACTTCTTGTATACGCCCTAATTTCCACTTCAAAGGTGGAATATTGTCCTCTTTAATGAGAACTAAATCGTTAATTTTCAAATTAGGCTGTACTCGCAACCATTTGGGGCGCTGCTGTAAGCTGGAAATATACTCGTTAACCCATCTTTTCCAAAAATTCTGGAAAAGTTTTTGAGTCAACTGCCAACGTTTTAAAGGGGATATGTTTTTGTCCAGAGAGTTCTCTTCTGGTATTGAAGATAGAGAGGTTCCCACAAGGAAATGTCCTGGGGTAAGTGCTGAAAGTTCAAAGGGATCGTCCGACATAGGACACAAAGGACGAGAGTTCAAGCAGGATTCGATTTGTGCAGTAAGAGTTAAAAACTCTTCAAGGGTCAATTTATGATCACCTATTGTTCTTTTCAAATGCGATTTTGCGGATTTCACAGCAGCTTCCCAAATTCCTCCAAAGTGAGGTGCTGAAGGTGGGTTGAAGTGCCATTTAATTTGTTCATCGGCAAAATACTGATGGATGGATTCTTCTTTTTGAAGAGATTTAACCACTCGATTAATTTCCTTATTTGCAGCAACGAAATTTGAACCACAGTCTGAAAATAATTCATTTGGTTTTCCTCTTCGCGCAACAAATCTTTTTAAAGCTGCAATAAATGATTCAGCAGATAAATTTCCAACAACTTCGATGTGCACTGCTTTTGTCGCGAAACACACAAAAATACAAATGTACATTTTAACTGATCTGACTCCACGTCCAGATCGTGGTTTCACAAAAAATGGACCTGCATAATCCAGACCAGTCTTGGAAAATACTCTAGAAGGCGTTACTCTTGAAGGTGGTAACTGAGCCATTATCTGTGTCGCGGTTTTTTCTTTTAATCGAAAGCATTTTATGCATTTCCAAATTTGCCTTTTTATAACTGATCTAGCATTTACTATCCAAAATTCTTTGCGAATAACTGATAATAGTAAAAGTGTTCCAGCATGCAAGAAGGATTCATGATAGTGAATTATAATTAGATTAGTTAAGCGATGATTTTTCGGTAGGAGAATAGGATGTTTTCTTTCATTCGATAAGTGTGTATTTTCTAACCTACCGCCCACACGGATAAGGCCCTCTTCATCCAAAAACGGATTCAAGGAGAGGATCTTACTGCTCGAAGAAACTGGTTTGTTATTTTTTAGCTGCTGATATTCGTTTGGAAGTTCTTGTTTTTGGACTATTTTAACCAAAACGTTTCTAGCTAGTGTTATCTCACTACTAGTTAAATAACCATTTATGCGATTGTTCGGAGATTTACAGTTTATTATGAAGCGGAGACACCAAGCTATAATTCTTTTCGACTTAACATATGATGAAACATTGTAAATGATAGGAAAGTCAATAGGAGTTGTTTCAATCAAACACGATGTTTTTTTGCGCTCTTCTTTGAGAGCGTCTGTTGAGAGAGGGATTTCCCATTTGGTTTCTCTTCTGCTTCTGGCAAGCTGAGATCTTCCTTGATGTATCTCAGTCTGAGTCCTTTGGAAGGAGACAATGTCTGATATCTCCTGCTGTGCTGAAGCTAATTCTGTAGCCATTTCTGACATTCTGGATGTTAGACTTTCTATATATTTGGTTAAGGATATATTATCACCAATCATATGATCTAAAAGTTGGATGTTCCTCAGGTTGTTCACATGTTCATCATTAACATCGAGGGGATGTGAATGAGGACATCTAGTCCCTTCCGGACATGCACCGGAAAGCCAATTGATACACTCATTTTGTTGGCCCCTTCTCCCTTCCATATCTTCTTGGTACTGTCTAATGATCCTCCCTCTTTGACCTCCTCTTCCTCTTGGCCATCCTCTTCCCCTGGAATTGTGTCTATGGGACATTGGGAGATTTGCTTGATATATTAGACAAAGACAATTGAATTCAACAAGGAAGTAACTTTCTGTTCTAATTAATGTAGGTGGCGCTACTAGTACAACATACATTCCGGCTTCAACAATCTCATATTATAAATAAATTCTAAATAACCAAATGAACTAAAATGCCCTTTTTTTTAACTTTTCTTTCGGCAAACTCACGAACCAGTGATTTCAAGTCTAATTTGTCACTAATTTGGTGTTCTACAGCCAATCCATTGAGACGATTTTGCGTCTGCATCGTTCAGAGATAATTTTTTATTATTTTTTGTTTTGAAAAGCTTCTTTCCCCTGAAGCCACAGTGACTGGCAATGTAAGTAGGATTCTTAATGTGCTGAGGTTTGGTGCGAATTTAAATGTAGCGTTAAACTTGAGAACTTACAGGGGTTTCCTTTTTTGTTAATAATGACGAAACAATGCTTATTTCATCGGCTAGTTCCAGGGCGTTAAGATCGCTTGAATTTCCATCAGTTAAAACTACTTCCAAATCTTTGCAATGAGCCAGTAGCTCATTTCTGGGCATGTCTTTTAGACCAAAAATATCATACAAAAAGCTGATATAATTACTGTGAGTATTCAGCTAATTATAAATGGTTTCCAAGGCATTTATTGCTTGATCTATAGTGTGGAGAAAAAAAAAATCTATTTTATATTCTTGTTTGAGGTCTTGAACGGGTTCATCCGGGCCCTCATACAAAAACGTTCTTGTTTTGCTTCTGACACGCATAAAAGTTACTGCCTTAATAATCACATAACATGAGGTTATAAACTTACACATATTGTTTCATAATGAAGATGTAATTGTAAGCTACAAATAAAATGTTCTAATACTGAATAATCACCAGAGAGGAAAATATAAAAATGCAGTCTGAAGGTATAAAAAAAATTCTTTTAAATAGGTAAGGAAAGGAAAGCTTTTTGAGGTAACAACTCAAAAAACTTTCAGATAAGACAAAATGAAAAGTTCAATGCAAATAAAACTATGCAATTGTGCATATGAGACTAAACTTGTCGATGGAAATTTTCTGCAGATCTTCTTTCAAACACAGAGGTGCACCCGTAGAAGACTTTGAACTCGTCAATTTTACCACACAATTTCAACTACCTATGAGTATTAAATTAATTTTTTAATGAAATATAAAAATTTATAACAGTCTAATACCAATTTCAAACAAACTGTAAACAAGAACTTACATGTACTTCACGTCACTAAGTGAAGGATTCGTAATGTTCATCAATCCACATATAGTAATCAGGATATCATCAATTACATCCATCATGTGCCAAAGAAGTGGACCTTTTAATAATTTGAAAATTTTTAACCTTTGGTTAAGTCGTTCGATGTGCACTCTCGCAGAAGCAATTACTTTTGTTATCGAATCTTAAAGTTGTGCCTTTTGTTTTAAAAATGGAGTCTAAAGAAGAGTTACATGATTTTCTTTACATACTTCTTCAATTTTAAATCCTTTGTCTACCATCATAGCATCCACCAGGAGCTCTAGCATTTGAAGTACGTTGATTTGACGAATGATGTATCTGTCACTGGTTCGCGCACCATATGCTTGGATCACGAAGCAAATTACGCCTCCAGGTGAACACAGCCAACTAAAAGCATAACAGTATGATCTAAACAATAATTAGAATAAGTTCTAATCCTGCAATTCAAGCAGCTTCGTTTATCAACAACAATCTTCGTGCAATCAAGTGGTACGAGTGGTTTACTCGTACATTCTGAAAATGCTTGAAGCAGTTTGGCAAGTTAACATGCTCTTTGGTTGGCCAAAATATGAAGTTTTGGAAATGGTCTGCTAAAGCAGTGATAACCTCTTAGAGATAGAAAAAAGGGCACCAAAAAATGGGATTTTGAAAGCACCTTAAAGCAGCGAAAGGTTGCACGAAAAATCAGTGTTTTGAAAAGAACTAAAAGCGGAGGAAGGTTGCACCATGATTTGGGTTTTTGAAGGGAACTAAAAGCGAGGAAGGTTGCACCATTATTAAGTATTTTTAAAGCGCCAAAAAGCAGAGAAAGTTAGCATCATTATTAAATATTTATAAAAAGAGAAGATAATTTAAATCAAATTATTATATATATATAAATAAATTATAAATTAATTATTTAAATCTATAAAACTAAAAAAACTATTTTTATTTTAGATGTGTTATGTAATATAAATGTAAATCTATATTACATAACACATCTAAATTAAAAATAGTTTTTTCAAATTTTTATAGATTTAAATAGCTAAATCATAATTTGATTTACATGAATTTGATTTAAATTATCTTCCCCTTTTTTTTATAAATATTTAATAATGATGCTAACTTTCTCTGATTTTCAGCCCTTTAAAAATGCTTTCTTTCATATAAAAATTTTTTCTTTCTTCAAGTTGATACATGTAAAATTAAAATTCTTTTTTACATTTCATACGTTAAAGCACCGTCAGATGCTATAGAGTTAGTACCACTAATGTTTTAAACAGAAGAAAAAAAAGACTTAATTTTAGGCTGCAGCAAATTCTTATTACTGTGTATTTTGATATTATTTTATTATTTAAAAGTGAAAATATTACTTTCCCAAATAAAAATTTATATAAAAAAGTAGACAAATATTGGATTAGTCAACCCTCAATCTCTAAATAAGGAAGCATTCCAATATTAATTACATTGGCTTAAGGAAATAACAAATTTGAAGTAAATTATGAAATGTAAAAATAATGAAATAACTTGGAAATTTGAACAAAAAATATACAGATGGAGATCGATAATCAAACATAATTTATTAATTTACAATCACTTTGATGTTTGTAGATAGAATATAATAATTTTTATGCAAAATCTTAAAATTTAAATATATTATATTTTTTATACATATCACAGCATTTATTAAAAAAATACAAAATATTCACTCATAAATATGATAGATAGTATGTTTTTGTTACTATGAGAGTACATTCAATTCAAACTTATTTTTAATTTACAGTAATTTAAAATAAAAAATTATGTTAGCATATGCCTCAATGTTTGCAGTTTAGAAATTTGGGATCATCTAAAAATAAATTTCAATATTTTAATAAGATAAAAAATTTCTTGATATACTCTGCCTCATCTGAATTAAATTATTTTTTTTCAATCAAAATTTACTACTTGATAAAAAGATTAAAATTTATCACAGTTTGGAAAAATTACTGTCATTTTTTTTACAAATTAGTAAATGGTGGTGAGTATTTGAGAAAAAGTTATATTTTTATTACATGTTTTATTACATTTATTCATTATTATACATTCATTGTTATAGATTTTTCTGGTGCTGTTACTTTAAGTACATCACATTTTTCAATTGCTTGTTTAAAACACGACAAGATTTAAAAAGATAAGACACAAATAAAACTTTGGAGCCTTTTCACAAAATAATAATTGTGTTTCCACAAACACAGGCTCTTCATTCTCAAAACTTGAAACTATACACATTCCTTGTTTGTAAGCTATTCTTGAAACTAGTACTTTTGAAGTTTGAAAAAACTGTTTATAACCTTCTAGAATTCTGTTAAGCATTGAAGTTGCTGGTTCCTTTGTGCTAATGAAAGAAGATTAAAAATAATGTTATTTATGGTTATAAAATGTATAGGAATATAATAATTTCACAGAAGAAACAAAATTTGAGCCCTTACATTTTTAAAACATATAAAGATCAATCAAAGCAATTTATATTTTAATTACTATTTTTGAAATACAATATTTAAAAAAAAAAAGAGAAATTGTTGTTCTTATGTAGAAAAATGTTTAAACATTTTTATCTTAAGACTCCTTTCACCCATAAAGATCTTGAAAAGGAAAGTTTTGATATTTTAAAATGTTATTATTTTTTGTTGTTGTTAAAATGCGCCAAAGCACCCAAGTATAATTTCTCCTCATGATAAATTTTGAATTGACCCCGCAAAAAAATTTGCAGATGGCACTGTCAATTGTTAAAATATTAAATGAACAATATGATCATCACTTGGATGGATGAAAGAGTTCGTGTTGAGCCTAAGAGGCCGGGATATGGCTGCTGATGAACACACAAGCAGTATTCATGTGGATGATACACATGTACATGTGGAACCTCCACATGTATATCGTTTGTGAAGATTGTCTTTTTACCTAAAGTTCTTTTGTTTCATAGAAGAAAATATATTTCAGAATAAAAAAAAAATTACTTTTATTATTAAAATAAATCTTTTTAAAAATATTATTGAAAAAAAAAACTGAATATTATAAAGAATACTTATGACCTTTTACATGATCGAGTAACGTTTCGATTTTATGCTTATGTTGTCTTTTCCCTCCCTCACAAAACGCAAATGTAGTAAATTACAAAAAAAAAAAAAAAAAAAAAACAATAATAATTCATTGAAAAGTAAGTATCTATGAGCATCTAAGTATTTTTTTATTATTTAGATTTAATGAAAAATATATTTATAAACTTTTTAAATACGATATTTTGTTCAATATAAAATTAGTCTCGCTTTGTAAAAAAATATAAATAAGAAAATCTATTTTTTTTTAAAAATTATAATAAGAAATCATCTTATTTCTAAATGCTCTAAAACAAATCTTGTTCTGGTCGGTATTTTGTTCAAATTTCAGTAAGATTCTTTGTGAATTAAAAAAAATATTTAGCTCTTTGTTTTCTTTAACGCCGATATGTTTCTTTGTTTTTTTTTCCTACCTCGTGCGCCAAAGAGAAACCCAGTTTCCATGACAACGGTTGCCTTTTTGAAATTTCAAGTGCTAATTTGAAAGGAAATATAGTTCGCTTTGAAAATTTTACAACAAAGGCATTTAAGAATGTATAGACAAAAATTCGTGTAATTATGTGACATTATAAACGAAAACTAGCAATATAGAACATGAAAATCAAAACAGAAACATAAATATTGATAAGAAGTTTTAATCCTAACAGAAAGTGCATAAAATTTTTTTGTTCGGTAGAATGCAATCAAAACACGAAACTAGAACATTTTCATCAGCAGCAAATTTGGCGGAAAGCTATGCTGCTTAAGATTGCTGTATTTACCATTTATTTGTCTCTGGTATTGCACTTTCTGTGCGCATAAAATGGATGTATCTCCTTATTTATTGAAAAAGAGCTAATATAGATTTTACAATATCTAATTATTCATACAACGAATACAGTTTTCTAGAAGAAATTTGAAACTAACTCTTTCACAACACAGAACAAAATTTTTTAAAGATGACATGAAAGAAATGAACTGTAATTATTGCAAATAAATAAGAAAAATTTACTTACTTGCAAAAGAAATAGACGATTTCAAAGTGAGTGGCGTGAGATGATAGCAAGTTTTGACAACAAAATCCGCCATTTGTCATTAGCTACAAAATAAGTTATCGGTCACGGTTAAAGCTCGTGCCTGTCATAGTATGAAAGTTTGGTGTAATCTATTGCGCCATAAACGCATTTTTTGATCATATTTACCAATTTATGGTGCAACCTAAATAAAATAATTTTTCATTTATCCAATTTATTGTGCAATTAGAAACTTTGCACCAAGTATTGGTTAAACATTTACCCAGATTTTTTACAGTGTAGCTGTAACATTGATTTTGCTTTAAAATCTGGAAAGCTGAAAATATCTGATGCGTGGCATCTATCTTTCTTTTAGTAAATCGAGGGCCCACATCAGCAACAATCTGATGAAGAAGTTGGAATAAAGTTAAGCACGTAGCAATATTGAGTTGTTTTTCCGTTAAATTCGAAACATTAACTAAAATAGGAGAAGCATCATACTTACCTATAGGATAAAATAAAATTTCAGTATAAGAAAGATGCAACACATAAAATTTACTGCCTTATCACATAACATGGAGGTTAAAAAATTACAAATATTGTTTCAAAATGAGGTGATTGTAAGCTACAAATAAAATTTTCTAATACAGAATAGTCACCAGAGAGGAGAATGTAATAATGCAGTCTGAAGGTATAAAAAAAAAATACTTTTAAATAAGATGTAATAACTCAAATTACTTCCAAATAAGACAAAATAAAAAGTTCAATGCAAATAAAACATTAATTATGCAATTTGTTCATAGGAGGCAAAAATTTGCTGCAGATCTTCTTTCAAACTCAGAGATGCACCCGTAAAAGACTTTCAACCCGCCAATTTCAACTACCTATGAGTATTAAATTAATTATTTAATCAAATATAAAAATTGATGACAGACTAATACCAATTTCAAACAAACTGTAAACAAGAGCTTACATGTACTTCTCGTCACTAAGTATAGGATTCGTAATGTTCACCAACCCACATATCGTAATCAGGATATCGTCGATTACATCCATCATGTGCCAAGAAAGTGGACCTTTTAATAACTTGAAAATCTTTAACCTTTGTTTAAGCCATTCGATGTGGACTCTCGAGGAGGCAATCATATTTGTCATTGAAACTTGACTTTCTGCAAGTTCTGCCTTTTGCTTTAAAAATGGGGGTCTAGGAAGAGTTATATGATTCTCTTTACATACTTCTTCATTTTTAAAACCTTTATCCACCATCACAGCATCCAGCAGGGGCTCTAACATTTTAAGCACGTTGCTTTGACGAATGATGTAACTGTCACTGGTTCGCCCACCATATGCCTGGCTCACGAAGCAGATTACGCCTCCAGGTGAACAGCCAACTAAAAGCTTAACTGTGTGATCAGAACAATAATTAGAATAAGTCCTAACCTTACAATTCAAACAGCTAGGTTTATCGAAAACAACCTCCGTGCTATCAAATACCACTCGTACATTTTGAAAATGCTTGAAACAATTTGGCATGTTCTCCATAACATGCTCTTTGGTTGGCCAAAATATAAAGTTTTGAAAATGGTCGACTAAAGCAGTGATAACCTGTTAGGGATAAAAAATTTGAAATTACAACAAACGGTCCATGTATAAGAAAAGCTATAAATTGATCCACGGCTTACCTCCTTATAAATAATTTTAAGAAACTTTGGTGTACAACCAAACAGAATAGCAACATAGCTGTAAGACTGATTCTGCTTTATAATTTGGAAAGCTAAAAATATCTGATGTGTGTCATCGATCTTTCTTTTAGTCAATCGAGGGCTCACGTCAGCAACAATCTGATGAAGTAGTTGAAATGAGGTTAAGCCCGTAGCAGTATTTAGTTGCTTTTCTGTTAAATTCGAAACATTGCCTAAAATAGGAGAAGCCAAATCTCCACTGTATACTTGCACACCTTTATCAAACTACAAAGGTGGGATATCAATAGGTTGCAAGTTACTGTCAGCCTCTTCTTCCATTTGACATTCTTCCTCGGGAAGTGAAGGAGCCTCAATAAAGGGAGCAGCGCAGCTCGTTTCTTCCTAAAAAATTAAAAAGGTTTTAGATTCTTGCACGGAATCTAATGAAAATCCTTTCTGCCTTTTAATACCACATTACTAATTACTGAAAGTTTTACATCTTTTAGGTGAACTTTATTTTCAATATAGTTCAGGATTCCAATTATGTTATAAAAAAAAGTTAGTCACTTCAAAATTGCCAAGCACTATCTTACAATTTAAAATAGACTGTAAAAGACAAACTTGATATAAACAGTATAGTTGACAGTTGATAAAAACATAATATACTGAAGTCAATAGAGAAAAAAAAGATAAAATAAATTAACAGTTGTAACCATCATTTTAACTTTGATTGAAAGTGATAATGTTAAAGTATATTAAAATAAAAATTTAAAAAAGACTGATAAAATTTAAATAAGTGATATGCTTAATTTTCTGGTATAACTATAAATTACAAAATTTAACATTAAACATTAATTTAACTATTTAAGAGAGATTTAGTATAGGCACCTGCACCAAAATAATCATTAAGTTATGGCAAAAACCAAAGTGGCATGCCATATTTTTCAAATAAAACATAAACAAAACTTAATGAGGATAACTCATAGCCACCACCGACATATATAATTCTTTGTAAATACGAAAACTACTTGTTACCTTGGTAATTATATGTAACATTAAGACAGACATTCAAATACAAAAATATTTCTCCTCGGATGGCGTATTCGAGCGTTGCGATCACGAATTGCCGTTCGGCGTACCAAATTCCACGAGTCATTAATCCGCAATATGGCATCGAGAACGTTTATGCATGAAGCAATTTCGTTTGCTGATTTGCATTCTTCAACTCTGGCAATTATAGATTAGAGAAAGAACTTTTTATAGTAAAGTTTGAATTATTCCTTGATGAAGCTGCTGTAAATGTGATGTAGGATTGGCAGGTAGAAATTGTACTTTCACATTTGAAATGGACAAATCACTTGGATGAGCTGGACAGTTATCTATAAATAACATAATCTTTCTCTCTTTGCTTCATCTGCTTGTTCAATTGCATGACCCATTCAGTATAAATAGCGGGTGTCATCCAGGTTTTTATATTTCCATACCACGAAACAGGTAAATTTTTGACGTTGGCTTCTTTGAAAGAGCGGGGTTTTATGGCTTTTCCTATGACATGAGGTTTCGGTTTCTTAACTGCGAGGAAGCAAAATTGTGATTCTCTCCTTTGATATCTTGCCATCTTTGCATTTATCTCCAGCCGTATGTTTTGTTTGGCATTGCACGATAAAACAAAAGACATTCACCTGCGCTGAATATGTCTTCTTTCTTGTAATTCTCCAACAAACCAGAAATTCGTTTTATAAACGTCATGTGAATCTCCACACAAAATTTTCTGAGAAATGCTTTTCAATGCTTGTGCTTTTTTTTTTTTTTTTTCCTTTTTGAACAATTCTAACCAGCCATTAGAAGCAGCAAAAGTTTCTACATTGGTTTTTTATGAACTCTAAAGCTCTTTCTTGTAGCAAAGGTCCAGAAACTCTAGCATTCGTACCACGCATTTTTTTAACCATTCTCTTTGATTGGTTGCGACTATTCAAATTATCTCATCCTTTTAGCATTTTTAAATGACTAAATCATATTTGATCTCACTAGCAAGCAAAATTAAATTATACTTACTAATATCATCTTAATTTGATTAATTAGTAAGAAATAATCAATTGCAAAACTAAAAAACAGAAAATTATTGTAGCTAAACAAAATATTTTTAAGTTAACATTTTAAGTAACTTTTATTTATATAACCATTCATTTATAATATTAAAAATTACCTAAAAGGTGCTTAATTAAAGTGCAGATCACAAAAATAAATTTGATACAATCATTATTAGATACTCATTATCCTATAAAAATCTATTCCGTACTATACTGACACAAGAAAAATTTCGATAGCAACGAAGTATTTTGTATATGAAGCAGTCATAAAATTCAAAGAAGACCTCGAATAAATAAATGTACGCCAAGTATATGTTAAATTTCACAAGCAATGAACTATAAAAAAGATTAAAATTATACCAAGTATTCAAAAAGAAAAATGAATATATATATTTTCTATACATAACTGCTCAAAGTAAAGAGATACATGTGCAGTACACACACATGAATATTTAAAATTGTACTAACCATTATTAAATTGTGAGATTTTCATTATAAATTTCAATTTAAAATAATTCTACATTTAAATATACTACTGAAAAATAAAATAATAATAATGATCTAAATAGTACATTTTTAAAGAGCGTATTACAAAAATAAATTTAGAGCAATTATTATTAGGTATCTTACAAAAAAAAAATTCTTTCATACTCTATTTAGACTAGAAAGCTTTCCATCACAACAGAGTTTTTATGCACAAAAAGCAATCATAAAATACATCAGAAGTCGTCAATTAAGTAAATGTATGCTAAGTATATATCGAATTTCACAAGGAATGAGTTATAATAAAACTTAAACTATCGGGGTAAAGTGATTTTTAGTAGACTTTCTTCATAAAATTAAATAATCATACGCCAAATAACTTAATAAAATAAAACATTAACAGTGAAAAAAACTACAAAAATTATATTAAAGGTATATTATTAAAATGCATATTTGGGTGAATCATTATAAGATATTGTTTTTTTGTGAGGGAAGCTGTGAAGCAATCATAAAAAATAAAATAAAACATGATTAAATATGCTGGGAAATAATTTTATTAAATTTTTTACGAAAAAGAAAGTGGTTATAAAGATTTCCATTAGTTGATTTCTAATAAGTGAAAAATGCATTTAATTTTCGTTAAGGGAAAATGTTTATATTTGAGTGAATAGAAAGGGATTTTAAGTATAAAAATAAAAGTATCTAGTAATATTACCCCGTCGCGCCTAAGATTGTAATTCGTCATGATATGGACCGAAACAATCCATGCAAAGGCATACATTGCATGCCTGACACATCCAAGAGCTTCTAACGGCATTGAACAACCGTTTGTTTGGTGCAGCATGTCCTTTTCTGGACCTTGTGCTATTAAACCCTACATTCAACTCAACTCTAACGGCATTGTTGCCAAATGTTTTTAATGTTAGCTTCGCGCATCTTCAACATCTGTTATGTGTTTTGCATCTTTTATGAAGATTGAATTGACTGATGGGCTCGGACTATGGGGGATAGAATTCCTTTTGACAATTCTTCGGTGAGACTTACTTTAAAGTCCGACAATCTTTTAGGTTTCTTATTAGTTGGTGGCTGTGAAAGCGAATAAATTATAAAAGAATTGTGGACAGCAGTGTCCAACAAAAACCATAACACATATAACTGCCAATTTCTTGATTTCCGCGCGGATTCATAGTATTTTTGCTTTTGTTCTGCCAGATCAACACCACTCATAAATTTGTTGTAATCTGAAAACACTTCAGGGCAATCGAGTGTCTTGATGGTTCCACCAATTCTTCTATTTACAGTTGTGGTAGTCGCGAATTTAGTTGTGGACAACATAAGAATTTCCTTTTTATCCTTCCAGACCGTACACAAAAGTTTAGGAAATTCAACGCACTGCACTGGAATACTTTAGACTGTCCAGCATCGTCAAGCTTACAGCTTTTCAACTCTTTTGGTAAGAATTTCCGGCACGTGTTCAAAGTTCCACAAAAGCCAATATTTTATATCATGAGGTCCATCATCAGAGGGATACACGTAAAATACCTATCAAAATAAATATGATAGTTTTTTTTCCAAGCGTTAAAATGCTGCTGAGCTGAGTCACTACATTATAACCAATTCCTTGACCACTCTTTTTAATACTATCATGCTTTCCAAAATGAGCCTCGAAGTTTAAAACATAGCCAAGAGAGGAAGTGCACATCATCCGCACTTTTAAACCTCTCTTGGCAGGTTTTTGGGGCATGTATTAGACAATACGAAGTCGTCCTTTATATTTTATCAAAGCCTCATCAACTGACAAGTTCTTGTTAAGTACGAAATGTTGTCTTTCTCGTGTCATTGAAGAAAGGATGTTTTTTTTGCATATTCAAGGTCAGATTTTTGTTTCTCCTTTTCTCGGTCTGACAGATGTAGGAATCTCCAGATATCGAGACATCTGTCTCTGTTCATTGTTGATTTCACTTTTAAGTTAGTGAAAATAGGATTGTTGAACCAATAATCCGCAATATGTGGGACGCGACAAACACTCATTATAAAGAGACTAGATATGAACGCCCATATCTCAGCGATATCAGTAATGTGCACTTTTTTTGTGTTTAACAGATTTTTTTCCCCTTATGAACATATTCGGCTTATTTGAAAACTGTATGGCGCTAAGAAAGGTAAGTCAAGTATAGAAAATAAGTTTCTGCCTGCGGTGTAACCTTTACCAATCAATCGCAACCCATAAACAAGAAGAGTGCTCATTTCAGAGCATTTATCAATTTTCTTTGATGTTGGGAAAGAAACCATAAAAGAACAGCTGTTACACTTCACTGTAAAGTTTGACAAAAGTCCATACCTTGAATCTTCAATTATTGACAGCGATTGCTGGAAACAATAAGAAGAAGATAGGGCAGAAAGTAAACATACAAGAAATTCCTTGAATATTATTCTATTACCTTGAATGTTTGCATTTGAAAACAGCTCATGGTTTTCCACAGTTTGTAATTTTTCTTTCAGACTAGAGAAACTAGCAGTAGGAAGTTTCTCCTTTTCAGTGTCATCCACGTTATTTTTGTTAGGTACATAATACTATAAATATTGTGAGAGAACAGAGCTTCCAGATTGACAATAACGTTCACAATTTTCTTTTCGTGATTGGCACATTATAAGCTTTTCTGACTCTTATCCCAGAAATATTTACCTGTCTGGCTCTTTATTGTCTGGCCCCCTATAAATGTACCAGGGACTACTAGTAATGATTAAAATTTTTTTCCTCAGTTCCTTAGCTCGACATAATTTATGAACGACATTTAACATTAAGCAAACTCTTTTTATCTCATGCTTTTTTTTTTCTTGACATAAAAAATGTTTTAGACAAATATATATTAACTTTATTTTGTGAACCAAAATCGGAATTTAATTTATCTGCTTCTCTTCGAATGGATGATATTGATTTTACCAACACTGTCCATGAGGGTATAATTAAAACAATGTTTAAAAAATATGAAAAAGTTTCCCAGCAATGTGATTTTTTTAAAACAAGAAATTAATATTTCATGTGGAGTAATATTCTTCTCGATGCCTTCAAAAAAAAAAAAACCTTCTTAACTTTTATTTTTTTTTTTTTATCTTGCCACACTAGGAATCAAAAGGAAAGTTCTGCTAATGAATAACCTGATTTGAGTGGATACCCTGTTTTATACTTGAAATAAGGCAGTTTAATAATTGTCACCTTTTGGATATGTTTTTATAATCAATTTAGGAAAGTATTTTTTTATTACAAACAAAAAGAGAAATACATGCTGCAATGATAAACAATTGAGAGTTTTAAACATTTTATTAAGTAAGCAATTTAATATCATTAAAATGATTGTGAATCGGAAGTTTTTGTTAAACAGCAAATTCTTTAGTAATTTATATTACAGAAATATTCTATTTACATTTTGCAATCAGTCGCGATCAAACAAATATCAGAAATACGACGAAAACAATTTGGTATTTGATAGCTGCTGGATATTTTTTTTAAAATTATTTTAACATACTTCACATAAAATGACATGAAATAACGAATAATAAAATAGAAAGTAATGAAATTTTAAAAAATATCAGAGAAACGACGAAAACAATTTAGTACTTGATAGCTGCTGGATATGTTTTTTAAAATTAATTTAAGCATACTTCACATAAAATGACATGAAATAACGAGTAATGAAATTTTAAAAAATATCAGAGAAACGACGAAAACAATTTAGTACTTGATAGCTGCTGGATATGTTTTTTAAAAATTAATTGAGCATGACATATCGATATAAAAATAGAGATAGCCAAGCGTCGTAATATACGTCATTTAGGAATATATTGCGCATGCGTTTAGATTTGGTGGAAAAGTATCCTTGCGGGATCTAAGGTCTACTCATAAGGAATTGAGCAGTGTTTATAAACAATGTTTATGTAGTGTTACCACCAAAAAGTAATAACTCAAGTCTAAGACAACTGCTAGAACATATTCTTTACTCTAGATCTCTGCTTTTCTATATCCACACCACGAGTCATTACTTACCTCTAGGACAGAACCCATGTTGCGGATTTTGATCAGTAGATATTTTGTGAAGAAAAATTGCCCAAATAGCTTGTTTCATATTTTTAACTCTATCTAAGTTTCGACGTATGGCCAACCCGTAATATGTCTGGATTTTATCGATTTCGCTATTAGTCAATCGCCTTTTTCCTGATATCCCTTTGTCTATCTGTCTTGAGTCTACGAAGTCGGGTTCCCATGCGCTTCATAACATGGCCAATGCATTCAAGTTTCACAACAGGGTGTTGGTCGCTATAATATTTTTTTGTGAGACGCTGTCGAAAGCTTTAGAATCGCCATCTCCTAAATAAGTTATAAAGCCGAGATCATTTAGTGACAAAGACCGCTCAAACATTTTAGAAGCACCTTTGGTTTCTATTAGCCCACTTGAAACAACATGATTACGCTTGCAATTATGTTGGGGATTTGATTTGTTGGGACATCTGCAGCACCTCAACATCAAAGCACCTTACCAGTGTCTACACTGGTAAGGGTGACAACTCCATTTAGGGAAATGAAACCTCTCTTCTGCCAACTTCCATCGACTGCTACAGCTATATTTTTATTATCATCATTTTCTGATTTAGCTTCTACTGCAGCTTTCTCATGGATATCGCAGAAACTTGCTTCACAGCGGTCAAGAGTCTTTCATTATATAACGAAAATCTTGTTGGAGGCTGCGGAAGATTCATTATTGCTCAAAGCATTCTGCCACTTTCAGCTCCTTTTCCAATAGAGCGTAAAGCATACACAAATCTACTATTGATAGTGGCTACTTTACTTTCTTTGTGGGGCATTCCGAAGATTGAAATTTATGTTCAAAAGTACAATTAGAACATTTCAAGAGGAACGACACATTCAATCCAAAATTCGGTTTCAAAACTTGAAGTTGAAGGCCATTGTCTCAATTCTTACACCGTGTAATATTTTCGAATCAGCTGGCAAGAATTTTTTTAAAAAAAATGACGTTAAAATTAGAACAATTTTCTTCAAAAGATAAAAAAGATTCGTTTAAATCAGGCAGTTGTCTTCCAGTTTGAGACTTTTAAGACTGATAAGTCTCTTTCCACGCAGTCGGCCCATCTCAGCTTTGGTCGACCTCTGGGCCTTGATCCGATGGGCTGAGTCAAAAAGATTATGTTTGTCGAACGCTCTCTGTTCATTTGAATAATGTGACCAGCCCATTTAATTCTTTGGATTTTTACATACTTGACAACATCAGGCTCTCTAAAAGCCCGATAGAGTTCTGAGTTTGAACGTCTGTACCAAGTACCATCAACTTGTTTGCCCCCAAAAATGGATCTTAGGATCCGACGTTCGAAGATTGCCAAGGAATTCTCATCTTTCTGTGTTGTTGTCCAAGTTTCTGAGGCATATGTCAGGATAGGTCTGATTAAGCATTTATAAATTATCAGTTTAGTATCTCTTTTTAGTAGGTTTGATTTTAAATATTTTTTTAAACCATAAAAACATTTACTTGCACTATTGATTCTTCTTTGTACTTCAGGTGCGATATTGCCACTGACGTTGACCTCAGAACCAAGATAAATAAAACTGTTTACTTTTTCAAACTTGTATTCACCAATTTGCAAGTGAGTTGTAGAATCAGTAATTTTGGTGCATTGCATATACTTGGTTTTCTCCTGGTTAATAGTGAGATGCATTTTTTCTGCCTCTTTTTCCATGGATAGAAAAGCTTGCTTTAAGTCAGATTGTGTTCGCGCTATGATGTCAACGTCATCGGCAAATGCAAAAATTTGTACAGACTTATGAAAGATATGTCCTCTGGTATTGATTCCTGAATCTCTGATAATTTTTTCTAATGCTAAATTGAAGAGTAGGCATGCCAATGCATCGCCTTGCCTTACACCATTTTTTACCTCCATTGGTTCCGAGAAGTCATTTTGGATTTTAACTTTCTGCATGGTCTTACACAGTGTAAGTGTGGTGAGTCGTACAAGCTTGTCCGGGATATTGAATTCTCGCATAGCTTCAATGAGTCGCTTTCGGTTTACACTGTCGTAAGCAGTTTTTGAAATCCACAAATAGGTGGTGGGTACCAATTCCAAATTCCCTGGTCTTTTCCAGAATCAGTCTTTTACAAGTTAAGTCTCTTATGTTTTCTGTTGTAATGAGGTTTTGTTAATCCGACATAATAGGTTGTAGAGAGTTGGTAATCTAATAACACATTCTGGAACAAAACCCTGTCATCTAAAAGATAAGATGTGGCAAACCAGATTCCATACATGATCGCACATAACCTTTGTAATTTATTGGAAGAAGGCATCCTAACTCTGGGGTGAAACCATGCCGTTATATTAAAAAGCCTTCTTGATAGGATAAATCCTAAGATATGTTGCAACAATGATGGATGCAACCCCCTGTCTATTAATAACTCTAGTTGCATTGTAAACTGAATAGACAATCCAGTTTCTAGCCCTAATCCTGATAACAAAATTGCTATATCTTCTATGCTTGTAAAAGGTATTCTTGACGAAAACCCGGTGATAACTGTACCATTTTTATATATATATTATATGATATTATGTTTGGTGCGAATAAAGTGAGGTAATTTAATGTATTAATATTGCGACATTGAAATCATTTGTATGTAGTACTTGTATTTGAGATTGTATTTGGATATAGTCATGAAAAAGATAGTTAAATGAATGAAATGTAATTAAAAAAACAACTTAAGGCCGAAAATTACAAAAGGGTATTACATTAACGGGAATGTAATCGTTAAGGAAAGTGGTAAGTACAATGCTAATGTGATATAACAATAACCCAATAGGTCCAAAGGGTCAAAAAGTGTGAGGTTTGAACAAATTGGATAAATTGGTATCACCAAATTTAGAATAAGGGTGAAAACTAAGAATTCATCAAAATTAGAAGATAATTAAAATAACGACATGCTATATCCAGATAATTAAAGCAACTTTAAAAAAAATATCATATACATATATATTATTATAGCATGACATGACCCAGGCAGACAAAATAAAAGAAAGAGTTACTCACCCATGCGAGTATTTTCCTTGGACTACTTCTGCCAACCAGACCCTCGGAGAGACATATAAAAATGAATCCAGAAGCAATAAAAAAAGTTCTGTATGATCTTGAACATTTTAGTTTATTTTCTTCATGTCACATACATCTTACGGAAAAAAAACCATCGGGAGAAAGGGGGGGGGAAATAGCACTTCTACTTACGGCGTCAGCACGTGGCTAGCATCTCTCATGGATGATCCACAATTTTAAAGGTTTAACCCCACTGCCACTTTACAAAAAAATCAAAAGTTAAAAAAAAAGAACCATCCATTCAAGATGGCTCCGACGATGACGCCAAAAAAAAAGGGGAAAAAAAATCAAGCACAATTATATCATGCTTCACAGTTCTCGAGTGAGGTTCTAAGAGAAAAAAAAAAAAGGTAGCAAAGCGTCCCTCGGCGCGGGAAAAGACTGAGTGGTACCAAAAAGAGAGAGGACGACTGTCATTGGATGGGGGGAACATCGCATTATTACACCAACACCAATCAGTGTAAAATGAGTACTCCCACAACATACCAAATATGGTACCAAAGGGAAGATGTCTCAAAGAAGGTGTGACCACACCGATTTCTGGGAAACTTGAACATTCCGGCTAGAACCGGAAACACCACGTGCAAAAATGAAGGTTACGTGAAAGTGATGGGAAAAAAAAGGGGAAGTGGTGACGTAAATTAGAATGTGAGGGACAAGAATGTCGTCCTTGAGAAGGACGAAGCGGTCAAACGACCTTGAATCACAAAAGGTGGAATAAAGATGACACAAAAAGGAATGTTCTTAACGCGAAAGAAAAAAAGCAATTCCTTTGAGGAATAAATTCGGAAAAGGAAAAAAAATCAGAAATGAAAGAAAGACTAAATTAAAATAATTGAAAATTAAAAAATAAATTGTCACCCAACACTGTGACATCACCCAGGGAGACCCGAAAAAATTTGCAACTTGTTGCAAATTTTTTTTTTTGAACAAACTCAGCAGAAAACTGAAGAAGTGAAAAAAATTTCACTCGTAAGTCTAGCCCGACATGTTAAGGGGACAAGGCAGAAGGCGCCCACCCATCTCCATTCAGGTGATACATAAAGATTAGAATACATGATACAACTTTATACAATAAGTAGGCAAAACATTTGTTTGCTACAAGCACACAAATGGAATAAGTATATGACAGAAAAAGAATGTTGCAACATGGAATTTACAATAAAAGAACACATGTACCGTGAATGTCCTGTTTTTTGTTCGAGTCCAATTTGTTTTCCAGATTAGGAGCAGGAGAGTTTCCCTGATAATGTATATAACGATGCACCAGTGGACGTCAGGTCACTCTTCATGCGGTTTTGTTTATGGCAGGTAAGGTATGATACACAAGATTTTGAACCATTGTTCGGAAGATTAGGCAGCCAAACTGCAGGCTGATTTCAGGCATGGTTTCACATCTCATGGCATCTGAAAGAGCAAACGCTGGACAGAATTATGCTCGACAACACACGGAAGTACAACATCGGTGATTCTGGGTGAGTAACTCAAAATTTTTTTTTTTTTTTTTTTTTTTTTTTTTTTTTTTTTTTTTTTTTTTTTTTTAGTAAATAAGTCTTTTATTAACAAATCTATAAAATACACTTTATACAAGTCTTTGGCATGATTAATTTTGATCACAGTTCTTGATTATTTATTATAAAATATTGTGCTGGTGGGTCAAACTTCGGACTCTGAACCAGAGTCACTTTCCTCCTCTTCTTGATCTTCCTCCATCTGATCCTCGACAGGTTCATTCAACACTGCGTCATCCCGGTCTTGAATCGCTATTGGTAATCCACCGCAAACTTTGTAAATGTACTTCCCAACACTTCCTTCAGGCAAATCTTTCCACCCATAAGCCATGGATTTTAGTCTCTCTCTTTCTGAGTTCCGCAACCCCTCTTGGGATGCCACTTTCTCTGCTAAGCGGACAGCCCTTTGATAGTTTGTTATATTATGGCTGTCTTCCTCAGCATCCATCCCTTCTCTGGCTGCTATAAGCTCAGCTCTGGCTTCTAGGAGGCGAGCTTGTTCTTCTGCAGTCGGGGCTACCCTAACTTGTATTCCGTAGGAGGACGCAAAATTTAATGCCACTACAGCTGCTGTCCACACCACATTTGCCTTGTTCTTGGCTTCCCCTACCTGTGCTTTAGTAGACCGTTCTAGGCCTGTGATTGATCCTATGACGTGAATCCACAAACACAGAGTAGGGTTCGCAGCAAGGGAGTACGCTGATCGTTCACAGGTTCCAAGGTCAAGGTGGTACGGGAAGTATCCGTCCTTCTTATTTAGTTCTTCGTCAGTTTTTGCTATACGCATTAGGTCATCGATCAGTTCCTGCAGATACATGAAACTAAATAACTCACTCGATTTAAGACCGAGGTGAGCAGAAACAGCAGTTATGGATGTGAGGGACAAGAATGTCGTCCTTGAGAAGGACGAAGCGGTCAAACGACCTTGAATCACAAAAGGTGGAATAAAGATGACACAAAAAGGAATGTTCTTAACGCGAAAGAAAAAAAGCAATTCCTTTGAGGAATAAATTCGGAAAAGGAAAAAAAATCAGAAATGAAAGAAAGACTAAATTAAAATAATTGAAAATTAAAAAATAAATTGTCACCCAACACTGTGACAATAACTATATCATATGTAAACATCTTAGCTCTAATGAATTCCTCATTTACAGATTTTCTTACTTTTATATTACTATAGAGTTCTACTTTGCATGCAGCGGTCAATTCTAATTTTGTAGGCTTTGTGGATAATTTTAGAGATTCTGCAACAATATAAATCTCTGATGTGAAGGACCCCTGAGTATGAGGCATTGCAAAGGATACCTTGTTAAAGAACATTTACAAGTAAATTACATCACGTATATTTTAGCTTATAGCTTTAATAGTGGCAATAATACCTTTTACTTATAGCTTTTATATATAAAAAACTAATATGAAGCTTCCCAACCAGCGGCAAAGATTTAAAGCTTGTGTTTACATTTTCACCTGTCAAATGTGGGCGTGGCATATCAGAATCGTTGTTTGTTTACATTTTAAAATTAAAATTTGACAGATTTCCAGTTCGAATAAATGCATAAGTGTTACATCGTTGGAAAGGTCTTGATTTAAATATTTCAAATATGTAAAAATTTTATTTTCGATTTTTTTTTGGAATGATTTTTGGGTAAACACAACCTTCTCTCGTGGCGAAGCTATTGCCATCCTACTGCCTGGTAGCATATACAGAAAGTGAGTGAGTAGCATTTATATCCATACCTGGCTTAACACCAGAGAATCATTTTCCGCCAAATTCGAAAAGCTTTCCTCGCAATCTTCAGCGTCCACTAAAAATTTCAAGGCATTGAAATGAATCCATGGACATGCTCCCTTATATCCAACACCGCTAGTTAAGGTTTTTACTTCATTCAAATTCCTTTGAAATATTGTTTTTAAATTGCTGATTTTTTTTTTTTTTTTTTTTTGCAGCTTTTCTAAAAAAAAAATTTATTATACAAGTAAAAAAAGTAATAAGAAACTAAGGCACAATCTGGGAAGAAAAAAAAGCAGGGAATAAATGAAAAGATATCATTATAGCTACTTTGCATTTAAAATATATTTTTACAGGGGTACCGAACTTTATAATTTATAACTATATTTTTTAGTAAATATTACATAAATTTTTTAAAAACAAATATTCTTGAAATATCAGAACAAGTTGACCTGATGGCATAATTTATGGCACACTAATGGCATAATTTATTACTATAATAAGAACATAGTACATTCTGTCAAAAATGATGTCAAACGTTTTAAAAAATCAATAAATCCATTTTATAAACATTAAAAAAACCGAGCGTTTATTTCTCTGAAGAGTCCACATAAAAATATTTATTTCTAGTAATCTTTAGCAGTACTTACCAGAATCAATTTTTTTTTTCCTTCCAAAACTGAGCGTTTATTTCTCTGGAAAGTCTACATAAAAAAATTCAATATTTTCAAAATCAAATTGAAAAAATTCCGCATTTCTTAAAAATATTTAAACTATCTAAAAATGACAATTATCCGAATTCTACAGTTAAATTATTTGTTTAAACTCATATCTTTTATAAGATAGTTGTTTAAGGTGCTTGAGTTTTTTTAAGCTGTAAAACTGCAACTATAAATAATTAATCATTTAAAAAACAATCTTTATTTCAAACGAAGTAGGATAAAAGGGCTTCTGCGCCACGGATTTGTGCTGTGCCACGAATTTGTAACTAAAATTTATAAATAATGAATCATTTGAAATTCATAAAAAACAATCTTTATTTCAAAACTAAAAAATTTATGAAATTCACAAAACAATCAAACTAAAAAAAATTTATTAAATTCTTTATTTCAAACATTTGTGCCATTCATAATGAAAGTTTATCATCTTGAAATTCACAAAACTTATTTCATAATGAAAGTTTATCCTAAAGTTCTAATACTTATATTCTTTTCAAGAAGAAAAAGATAGTAAAGAACCTAAAAGTAAACAAATATATGTGAATTTATTAAAAAAAATCATAGTTACAATAACAATAGGCAGTGTTTAAAAATATTGGATGTTTTGTCCTTTATGATTTTAAAATTTCCCTTTTCAGATAAATGGCATTCCATTTTTCTCATTTCTAAATAAAATTATTATTTATAAAGCTTATCTAAATCCACTCCTCACCTAAAACTCTGTGTAAAACCCATAATATAAAAATTAACAAAAATGAATCATTATAAAATAACCATTTAAATTTTTTTTATCTATTCTCGTATTATCACTGCTCTTTTTGATAAATTTTTGTGACTGATTCTGGGAAAAAAAAAAAAAAAAACGTTATTCTCGAATCATAAAAGTTTCTTAAAAAATTATACATCATTTTTTTTTTTTTTGTAACCAAGTATCGACAATCAATTAATAAAAAATCATTTTATTTTTTTATTATTTTTTTTTTTGAACCGAGTATCAACAATCATTTAATAAAAAATCATATAACAGTTTCTTTTTTTGTTACCAAGTATCAACAATCGTTTAATAAAAAATCATATAACAGAGTTTCTTTTTTTCTAACCGAGTATCAACACCAAGAATCATCAAAAAAATTCTCTTTTTTTAAGTAACTAGTTAAAATCATTATTACTTTTTTAACAAATCATTATGACAGTTTAAAAAAAAATTTTTTTTTTTTTTTTTTTGCTTTTTATTGCTGCTTTGCAATAACAAAATTTCTGAGAAACTTTAAAAAAAATGTTTTTTTTTCGTATTAAAAAGCATGCACTGAGTTAGTTTCTATTTAACACTATCGCACATGATGAGATTCCTAAAATAACATTTTTTTAAAGCTTTTATTGAAACTCTAATATATTTTTTTTAGTGTTTTATCATGATATCTATCTACAAATGATTAGATTTCCTAAAATAAGCTTTTTAAAAGTTTTTTTTTTTGTATTGTAGCTCAAATATTTATAAACTATAGACAACTTTATCGCACAAACTTAATATAATATAATTAATAATAACTCTATATAATTAACTAATTTTAAAATATAGTTGGAAAAAAAATTTTCAACTCATGTGATCCAAGAAATCCTACAATGAATCCAAAGTCAGTCAACTTTGTATGGAGAAACAAGTACGTTGGCTATTGATTCATTGAATCAAACACATGATGTTATTTTGTCTGAAGATGTGTATTATTTTGCTTACTTCTTTCTGGGCCGGGATAAGTCTGGTTGATGGTTTCCAATATCCAAGAGGTTGTGTGAGATTTTTTTTTTTATATTGCCGTCAGATAAAGTGAAATAACAAAAAAAAGGTGTCTGGTACATACGGATCACAAAGTCCTCCGTGTGTTTCCATAACAAATCATGCGTTTGGGGGAGGGGAGCACTGAAGATTGAAATAACAGTCCAAGTCTTAAATATGTGTTTACAAATCGAAATTTAACTGTATTTTTTTTTTAAAATGAAAATTTATTATATCCGTCATGAGGTTACACTCATTCATTAACCACTTGCAGTAATACGCAGCTTTAATGCTACTGCATGCCTGCTCCGTGCTTTCTAAATGGTAACCACATGAATCGGCATCACACTCGTATTGCAAAGCCCATTGACGAGTCAACAACCTCGAATACACTATGAAAAGATTTTTATCTTGAACAGCACGAACCATTGCTAAGCAGGAAATTATACAAGACTTGAGCTTTTTCAGCAGCAGCAGCAATGATTTTATTTCTTTTTAAATGATGAGGATTATTTTATCGTTTCCTGTCGTGTATTTAGCCGTTCGAGGCTATGTTTACGAACTATCACGTCATGCATGCGCAATCGAATCTGCACTTTCCCTCTACGTTTCAGTCTAGATTCATCACCTGATAGTCTTGCGTTAAGACGCATCTTCTGTATTCTAAACTTTAAACGTTGTAAGTTATTAATAAATTTTGCATGTTATATAAGAGGGTTTATTCCCAAAAATATTAATAAATGTGTCGGTATATGATTTTCAGTTTGATTTCAATTTCGAGTGAATTTCATCTCAATATAAATATTTGATTCGCCGAATTCCACGAATTAGCTGAAAAATCCTGGTATATACTTTATTTTTTATCCAAGAACAGAGTATTAGTTTTCTGTCAGTTACTGTTGTACAGAGTTTTAGTACTAATCACCAATAGAATTACACAATGGGCTATTTGTATCAGTCTGGGAAACATTCCAAAGCATGGCCCGGCGATATGCCATCACAATTATGATACTTAGATCCAGCTATGGTTCCTTTGCTTTGGTAGTCCAACAACCTACACTATTGCCAGCCACTTTATTACCACAATATCGTAAATAACTTTAAGGTGGTAATCAAAATTATCATGTAAAGTTGAAATGTCAATATATGTATTTACATTATGTTCAGCAAGGTGGTCGTAAGCACATTTTATTGCTATTGTCATCGTAGATGGGCCGTTAGTGATACCAGTGATACCAATTGCTCGCTCTTCAGTTTATTTCCAGGCAACAGTACAAAAAATGGTTGATTTTCTCTGATTCTAAAAGTTGCATCGATGCACTTAAGAATTTTGACAGTAAACCTCACTCTATCATCCATCATATAATAAATATATATTTAAACCTCTATCACAATAACTTTGAAATAATATTTGTTTGGATCCCGGGACATGTAGGCATTCTAGATAATGAAAAAGCTGATTCAATAGCCAAGTCAACACACAATCTCTCTAATAAATCACTACGTTTATATGATGTTAAGAAATTGATTGCGGATTCACTGACGCAGCAAAGACAAGTTGACTGGGATGGTGAACTAAATAACAAACTACACGAAATAAAACCATTACTTAAACCATTTACACCATGTTACCAAAACAGAAAATCACAAGTCCTCATTAACAGATTGCGAATTAATCATACTCGTTTAACGCATAAACATTTAATTTTAAATGAAACTGCTCCAACATGTAATTTTTGCCGCGAGCCTCTTACAGTGAAACATTTCTTGACACAGTGTTTAAAATTTAAATTGAAAAGACGCCAGTACTTTAACTGCTACTTTCCAAATTTATTATATTTACTTGGAGACCCACCTCATCCTAACTTAATGCTTTACCTTAAAGACATCGGATTTTATAATTCGATTTAGTTCAAATTTTAATAAATTTACCAGTTTTATCTAATTACTTCAGTTGTTTTGTTTGCAACCAAGATTCTTCAAATTTAACCTCGTGTTTGGATTTGAACTAAGTTACATAGATTTTAACATAGCGTTTTAATTTTAACTATGTTATATGACCTTTTAATCTAGTTTTAGGCGCGGTATAGCCAAACTATGGCTCTTGCGCCAAAAATTTACAACACTCACTCGTTGGCAGTCAAAATTTCATGAAAAGAATTTAAAATGTAGCGATAGAAGAAATTCGATGTAGAAGTAGACTATGTTCAAAGAAGAAGTAGACGATGTTCAAAGAAGAAGTTGTTAAACGGTTCTATTTTTAAAAAGACTCCTGCGCCCTATAAGATAAAGTTGAAAGACAAGGAATTTAGTTAATATTAAATATAATAAAGAAGCAAAAAGATATTTTATAAAAGTATTTAATAAACAATAATAAGCAGCGACAAAAATGTTAATGCGAAGCGTTCTATTTACTTATCTCAATGTTGCCACCTTTTTTATACAAAAGTTAAACTTTTCTCTGCTGTAATAAAATTACACTTATGCGAACCTTACACTATACACTAAGATCACTATTGTTCTTAAGAACCTGCTCACACTTTTCTGTATTCACATTGCTGGGTAATTTGTAGAGCTTCTTGAAGAGGTGGAGATCATCATTCAGAGGACTGGTATTTCAGAACATTCCGGATATGTTCCTGATACCAAGCGACGAACAGCATCGTCACGGATGAAGACATGGGAAGTGTCTTTCAGGGAAGCATGGACAAATATCACCGTTGACCCAAGACGTAGACATGTTAGGAGCACTCATTGAAAATAGTTCATGGCACGAGCTGCAATAACGTTGAATGGGCAGGAGACTTTCTCATTAATATCACCAGCTGTATACCAGTGAATTGATGCGTTGAAGCAGATTCTTTCAGAAGTAGATTCATAGTGATTATTAAAGTGCTATCGTGGTTAGTTAATTAGTATGAACGTTGCAACATGTAGAAAAATTCCTGATATGTGTTCATGAAAACAAACACAAATATGGATTCATCATCCAATTTAAACACACTGTGAATTAATCATGTTGTGTGTTAAAATCATCAAAAATTATGGGATAACTCATGTCCCTTATATGCTCAATATGAAATGGCAGATAAAATAAATTAGTGTGATGTGTTTACATACCATTCACACTTACAGTGATACACAAAAGTCAGCATACACTCGCAAATTTTCCCATTTTTTAAAATAAAATGCAAATAAATTTCTTTTTCTCATTCGTATAGCTACCAGTATGCATTTGAATCATTATGTGTCTAATCGACATCAAACATTTTAAGATTATCATAATCATTTTCAGATTAAGTTAAAAATATGCTTTGTTTAAACTCACGAAAGTGAGCATACAGTTGGATTTAAATAGATTTTTGCAGGTATTTGGCCATCTTTTTATTCTCTTAATATATTTGTAAGAATTGTGTCTTGTTTTATATAAGCTTTAGAGGAGATTTTTGAATGAAATTCATTTCATTAATTTTAAAATGGCAACTAAAAGAACTGAAACATCATTAGAAATCAGAGAACTGGTTATTAAATTGAAAAATGAGGCAAAATCACTCAATCAAATAAGTCAAATTATTGGTAGAAGTAGAACTACAGTGCAAGGAATAATAAGGAAATATAATTTGACAAAAACTACGGAAAACTTGCCTCGTACTGGTAGACCACCAAAATTGAACGGTAGAGATAAAAGAGAAATCATTCGAACAATTCGTAATAATTCGAAAACTACTGCAGTAGACATAGCCAAACATCTTGAAAAGGTTAAAGAAACTGATGTAAATCCAGAATGTGTTAGAAGAGCCTTGAGAGAAGAAGGATATAATAGCAGAATTCCTCGTAAAAAACCTTTCATTAGTAAAGTCAATAGAGACAAAAGATTAGCATTTGCGCATCTTCATGAAAACGATAATTTCGATTACTGGGGCAAAGTTATTTTTACAGACGAATCTAAATTTAACATTTTTGACTGGGATGGTAAGCAAAAAGTTTGGCGACAACCCGGAACAGAGTTAGAATTGAAGAATCTGATTCCTACAGTAAAACATGGCGGAGGTTCAGTGATGGTTTGGGGCTGTTTTTCAGCTTCAGGTGTTGGCAATTTAGTCTTTATAGAAACCACTATGGATCGTTTTGTCTATTTAAATATATTGAAAAACAATTTGAAGCAATCAGTGAGAAAATTAGGCATAGGAAATGACTGGATATTCCTACAAGATCAGGATACAAAGCACACAGCTCAAGGAATGGCTGTTGTACAACACTCCGAGACAACTGCACTCTCCTCCTCAAAGCCCCGACCTGAATCCTATCGAAAATTTATGAGATGAACTGGACAAAAGTATCAGAAAAAGGCAAATTAAAAGCAAATACGATCTTAAAAAGGCATTGCTTGAAGAATGGCAAAAAATCCCCCGCACTGTTACCGAAGGACTGGTCTATTCAATGCCTAATCGTATGAGAGCTGTTTTAAATTCAAAAGGTGGACCAACTAAATATTAAAATATGGAAATTTCAAACGTAGAATTTCCTGTATGTTCACTTTCGTGACTTGCGAAATGACTGATTCTCCAATATTTTATATTATTTTATGTCTAATGATAAAAAAACTGCTGTTTTTGCTCATCAATTTTTTATTTCTAATCAATTAAAGCTAAATTGAATTCAATTCTTAGGTAAATATTTGAAATAAATAAGTTTCTGTTAATTTTGAAAGGTGTATGCTGACTTTCGTGTATCACTATAAGTAAATTTATGATGGAGTGCAATGCTTGAATGTATGAATCGGTATACATCTCAACAGGTTTATATGTTTGAGATACAAAAAAATGTTTTGGTATAAAAGAAAATAAGTATGTGATATATACAAAAGATAAATACAAAACACAAAAAAATTGTACATCGAAGTAACAGAAGAAAATTCAATTTTCTCATACGCGACAAACCATTACTGGATTTTTGTTGTTGTGGCGAATGGGAAAATTGCGAAAATAATAAATTGATAAAATCAATTTTGTATGAAACAAGAAATGGTGTAAAATAATTCACACGAAAAAATTATTTGCCTCCCCCCAATAATAATAATTATTATTATTATTTTTAAACAAGAGCAAAAATATATTTAATTCTTACAAAAAATTATTTACTAAGCATTTGCTAAAAGAGCTGTCCATGAATCATAACAGAGAACAATAGTTTTATGCACATTGAAAAATAATATGACAAATTTATTCTTAATTTTATTCTTATTCTATTTATGTAAATAAATTGAACTGTGTAACTAATTTATTGGAATTTGTGTTAATACTGCTCCTAATTTTTTTTTTTTTTTTTTAATAAAATTACAATTGTGTCAGGAAGAATTAAAATGACATTAGAAGGTAGAAGGGCAACTGGTCTTGGAAAAAAAAAACCAGGAAAAATTAATGAACCAAATGATGAGAGAAAGCAAATCTCAAAAATTTTTTTTTTTTTTTTTTTTTTTTTTTTTAAACTGAGGACGTCTTCTTAGGGTATATGACCAGCAGATATTAAAAAATCTTAATAAGAAATGTGGAACTTAATTCAACACATAAGACATGAATTTGCAAAGTAACACAAAGAAAATTAATTTTGTAAGAACATTGCGAGATAAGAATTGAAAAAAATGATTCAAGAAGTTATACAGCGGTAATGATAGTAGGTCTCTTACGAAGATTATATTGATGAGTGGGAGTAGTAATTTGATTTTGTGAAGGGGCCTGAATTAAAAGATTGTGTCTAGGAGGCGCAGTTCGAAGTCTATCAATATGTACACATTTTATGGGTGAATGAGGATTTTCAAGTAATTGAATTTCAAAAATATGAGAATTAATTTTCTTTACAATAGTGTAAGGACCAATAAATTTTGGTTTGAAAGTACACGAATCTTTCAGATAGACAATGTCATTAATCTGAATGTTTCGATTTCGATAGTTGTCGGTTATTTTGTTGTTCTTGTGAAGTGAGAAGATTATCATGTCGAAAGTTGTTTTTAACTGCTGTAGAAGTTGATCAAGCTAATTAGCAGTATCAAGCATTTGTGCTTGGGTAACAGGTTGAAATGTGTCAAAAATTGATGACAAGTTTCTACCAAAATGTAAAATATTAGGACTGAATCCAGTTGACGAGTGTACAGAAGAATTATACATATGTTGGTGTATTGATACTGCTGGATCAAATGTTATGTTTCTTTCTTTTAGTGTATTAATTGTAGCTTTGATAGAGGTATTGATTCGTTCCGATTGAGCATTTCCGGCCGGATGGGCTTGTGTTGTATGGACTAATTTTATTCCTATACATGAGTTAATTTTATGAAATATTTCAGCAGTGAATTGGGTACCTTGATCAGTTAAAGTAAAGGCTGGCCTCCCATGATTGATGATGTAATTAATGAAGTACTTCATTATATGATTTGCGGTTAAGTTATTTAAGGGGTAGAGAACAAGGTATTTAGAAAAATAATCGAGAATAGTTAGTACATAACCACCCTGTACAAAACCTAGGATATCAAGAGATATAAACTGACCTGGGGATATTGGAATCCACTGATTTAGGAAAGGGGAAGGTTTTGGGGTGTGATGTTTATTTCGAATACAAATGTCGCATGACATAACATAGTTTCTGCAGTCGGAATAAATGTTTTTTCAAAAGTACTTATCAGTAAGAAATTTATAGGTATTCTCCCAACCGAAATGAGCGATATGTAGAGCTTTAAGTTTCAGAGACTGGCGAAAAACAATTTTTGGTTCTACTTTCTTATCATAAGGAGTTGAGTTTTTGGATCAATGAAAAATAATTTAAGTTTATGTAAGTCTAATAGGGAATTCTCTTTAAGAGATTTAATTATTTCAGCAGTATGTGAATCAGTAGTTTGCTCATGAATAATAGTTTGAAGAGAAATTTCGTTAGCTGGGTCAATTAATGAAGTGGAATTGACAGTTTCAACAAAAGGTAATATTAATTGTCTATCAGTCTGCTGGTTAGGAACATCAGTTTGGATATAATCAATGTCAGTAATTCGAGAAAGATAATCGGGTAGAACATTTTTTATTCCTGGAACATGTTTAATTGTGAAGTCGTACTCACTGATTTGCAGTAACCATCTGGTTATAAGATCTGCAGGAGATTGAGTCTTTTTATAATGCAGTAATGATTTTCATCAGTAAGTAAGGTGAAATGCCTATTATACAGAAATGTTTTAAAAGCAGTAATAGCCTTAAAAATGGCAAAAAGTTCAAGTTTTAAAGCAGGGTAGTTTTGTTCCGTCTTAGAGAGGGTCTTACTATAGTAACTTACTGGGTGAAGACAGTTGTTACGTTCTTGTAGAAGAACAGCAGCAATAGCAGAACGAGACGCGTCAGTGATAAGGGTAAACGGTTTATTCCAATCAGGTAATTTGACGAAAGGAGTTGAAAAGAAAATTTTTTGAAGAATTTCAAAAGCGTATTGACATTTAGGTGTCCATCTAAATTTAGAGTGTTTAATAGATGCTTGATTTAAAGGATAAGTAAGTTCAGCATAGTTAGGGATAAGATGTCTGTAGAATGAGCAAACACCTAGAAATCGTTTCGTTTGTTTGGAATTTTGAGGTGGTTTGAATCTCGTTATTTTACTAATGTTTGCCTCGACAGGCATGATTTTATTATCCGAAATGAAGAAACCCAAGTAATTAATTTCCTTCTGATGCAAAGTACACTTGTCAGGTGAAAGAGTTAAATTATACTTAATTAGAATATCAAGAAGTGCATTTAATTTAGTGAGAGAATTATTAAAATCATATGAGCCAATCAGAAAATCATCCTGATATGGGTAAATATCATTAGTTCCTGATACTTTAAGTTCATCGACAATGCTATCGACTAACGCTCGAAAAGTAGAAGCTGCCGTTTTCAGGCCAAAAACTAATCTCTTTGATTGGAAAGAACCAAAAGTTGTAACAAAGGTTAGTATTTGTTGTAAATTTTCTGGGAGACAGATTTGGAAATAAGCACTACGCATATCAACTACAGAAAAGAAAAAAAAGAGTATTTTGAGAGCTGATTAATGAGAAAATGAATGTTAGGTAAAGGATAAGTACAGTGCTCAATAATAGTATTAAGTAATCTTAAATCAAGTGCTAACCTGTACTCAGGTGGGGTATCAGGTTTTTCAGGGTCTTGTTTCTTTTTGACCAGTAAAAGGGGGCAAGCCCAAGAGCTGACTGTGCGTTCAATGATACCTGCCTCAATCATGTCATCAAGCTCTTTTTTTTGTAGATTCATGTAAAGCTTGAGGAATGGGGAACGGTTGAGTCTTAATGGGGGTGATAGATTTAAATTTTAAATCAGGAATAATTTTATCCGTACATCTTAGAGTTTTAAGAGATTTTGAAAAGGCTGAATATTTTTTCATTAATAAAGAAAGAATTGTGGACTGCTCTTGTTCATTTAAATTTTTAAGGTTAAATTTATCTGTAGATAATTGTTTTTTCCTCAATTTAAAAATTTCTTCAGATGCTTGAATTAAATTACACGTTTGATTATCATTAACAGGGCAATCATTAGTGATGAAGATTTCATCCATATTATATTCAGGAGAAGTATTAATTATGTCCTCAATTGGAACAGAATTAAAATCTGGGTCAATATCAAAATGAGAAGAAGCGTCTCCAATATTTGTTAATTTATTAAGGTGAACAGCTGTTGATGATGTATTTTAAACTACAGTAGTGAATGTATCATTTATAGCTGTATGTACAGCAAAATGAAGCATAATGTTTCGAATGTAATTTGGCTTTAAAAGAATATCATGAATGTTTATATTTTGTGGGTTAACAATTTTTAGTTTAACAATTTGAGATTCCTGGGGTTCTAATTTAATCTTTTGGCTAAGAATTACATTAAATACATACTGATTATTGATACCGGATGTATTACAAATTTTATCAAAGTTTGACGAATCATTATTGGAATTAGTATCAGTTTTTTCAGTAGTGGGACTGATAAGAACAGATGTTTTCTGTTCAAACTTTAGCTGCTCATCGCACCGTTTGTCAGATAAAGGAGGTACAATATCATTACATTTAACGTGATTAAGATCAAGTGACTCATCGGAGTGATTGGAATTTGAAATAAGAGAATCATTTGTTTGGTTAATGTTAATTAGTTCTTTGGTCATCATAGATGTAGTAGGAACCTCATTAAGAGTTTGGGAAAAAGAAGGGGAATCTAAATCAGATTGGATATTACAATTTTGTGTATCTTCATCATGTTTAACAAAAGGGACAATTTGCCCATTTAAAGAAACAATTTTTTTTTTTTGGCTCTATGATACAATTATGTTCTAGAAGAAATTCATATCCTAAGATACCACAAAAGTGGGGATTTTGGATAGATGTAATATACATTGGATGTTTGAAAAAAGTCTTGTTAATCTTAAAAGAGGCATCAATACAAGCTTCGAAGTTTAAGGAAGAGTTAATGGTAGAAATAATAACATTTCTTGATAATCGTTTCAAGGTTTGAAATTGAGATAAGATACGAAATATATTCTTATCGAGTAAAGATACTGACGAACCAGTGTCTAATAAAAATAGAGCTTTCAATTTATTAAATTTGAGTTCAATTATAGGTAATGATTTGTTAGCGAAAACACTATTAATCATAAGTGAAACAGGTTTATCATTATTAATTTTTAAAAATTCACAATCAAAATAATGTTTAATGTTATGAAATTTAGTAGTATTAGTCATGGGAAGATTTAAAAAGGTTTGAATATCCATAGATTTACAATAAGAAACATGTTTATTAAAGAAAGAATTATTGGGTGACATGTGATGATTTGCCGAGACCAGTGCACCCTTTCTGACCCGACTTTTTAGTTTAACGGAGGTTGCTGTGTTTGTTGTTGTGTAAATGAAGAACGTTGCTCTGGTAATGTGTGTTGTTGTGGAATTGCATGTTGTTGTGGTGGTGGTGCATGTTGTGCGTGTAAATGATCATAAGGCACGGGGTACCAATTATGTGCATTTGGGTAATTGGTTTGAGGAATGTTTGATCTATTCAAATTTAAAAATTGACGGCAATTGTAGGTAGCAATCGCTCTAATCACGTGATTAGAGCGACCACAAAACAAGCAAAATATAGAAGTTTGGTATCTCTGTCTCTGTGTGCTATTAAATTTATGTGTGCTATAAAATTAGGATTAAAATTTCTGTTGACATTATTGGGATTGGGTTTAATTAATAGTATTGCTGCTGATATGATTCACGGAGGCTTTTGCTATCGACATATCCTCTAATTTCTTTTCCAATTCACATATTCTATTTTGAAGTTTATCTATTGTATTATTTGCAGAAATGCAGTTAGTGAAAGAAGCAGTTTGTAACAATTGTTCAGCCTGAATATATCTGAGCCTTATCAACAAGTGATTGGAATTTCTCTTCCCCATCAAAAATGAGTTTTTGTTTGATTGAGGGTGGCATTATAGATATAAATTGCAGAGCCAGAATTTGATCTAAAGAATCAGTTGGTACATTTTTGGATGCAGCGACTTTTATCGATTCACCCTCGAGGAACCGTACTACACATTTTTTTTACAGTTCGCTCATTTGGTGAAACAATGATGCAACTGATAATTACTCTATTTAGATTGATTTCGAAGTTACGTCATTGTCCCCAATAGAAGAAATGGTATAGGCTTTTTAGGGGGTACACAATGTGGTCCTATAGGTTACAATGTAAATATATATCTCTCATCTGAAAACAAATTTTAATTAAGATAAGTCAATAATATTTATACAGCATCTTACTAACATATAGAACTATGTCGTGAACTAAAAGATTTGCAGTACCACAAAGAGTTTTTGAAATATTTCAAATTTAGTACAAAAACTCATTTTTTTCTTCTTTTTTTTCCAAAGTGCAATTTCAAACAAAAATTATTTAAATTAAAAATGTAATACTGAAAGCTTAGATTTTAGTTCACAACATAGCTAGAAGTGCATTAAACATTTTGGCAATATTTTATTTCAGTATCTTAAAAATATTTAGAGAAAGAACATTTCTTGCACACAAAAATAACGTAAAACTTAGTTTCTCAGAAAATGCATTTAAAGAATTCAAAGCCAAAAAAAAAAGCTTTGAACCAACTTTAGATTTTTAAAACTCCCCATATTTGTAAGTCAAACCCTCTTTAGCTTCATTTTTAACTAATTTTGACTTTTTTTTTTTGGCTTTTTGCTTTTTCTAAATAATTTTGTAGAAGGCAATGATTGTCGTCTCGACTTTCGAATTCTCTCGTTGTCGAGCATGATATAGTTTTCAAGCATCAATGGATAAACTGGTACATTTAAAAACAGGCAACAGTCCTAAATATCCATTTTAAAACAGTAAAACTGCAATATGTGCACCTAAAAGCAAAGTTTCTTGTTGCACAAAAGTTTCTTTTTTCAAAATACTCCACAAGAGGTTATTGAAACACTCATTGTTGTTTTGCGTTAAGCCATGTAAGCATTTTTTAAGCAACTCTTTATCACAAAGTTCTAAATACGTTGACTTTAATTACTGAATCTGGAAGACCCGGTGATTTTTCTAAAAAATTCTTTCCCTCACATAAAGCTCGTTTATATCTGCACCAGCTGTCACTCCCTGCTGGACACTGCCCATGCATAGGCTTCTTATTACTAGAGCAGCAATGAAAAAAGGCAGCTATAACAGCAGACTGCATGTTTTCTAGACTACCAACGTTGCTGCGGATAGCAATTCCGTAATAGTTTTGCAGTTTATCAATAAACTTATCAGTAAGTTTAAATTTACCACTTAATCCTTTAGTATTTTTTTTTTTTTTTAATTTTCTCAGACGTGAGCCTACTCTTTTCTATATATGTCCTATACATTCTAATTTGGTGACTGTATTTTCCCCATAAATATTTTTCACTTGCATAAACGCCTTTGAGTCGCCATCCCCATAATATTCATTATATTGTAGATCTCGTTTTGTCACTGATCTTTCAAAAATTCTAAATGCCCCAACAGCTTCCATGTTTCCTGATGATCCTTTGTAATTGGCACATTTATGGTCCCTTGAAATTTGCATTTCACATATTTTGCAATATTGCGTTAAAACTTCTAAATCTAAAATCTTACCAGTATCCACTGAAGTAGCTGACACGCAGCCATTTAGTGACATATATCCTCTTCGTTGCCAGGTACCATCTACGCTAACTCCACAAGTTTTAATTTCTTCTCCATGCTCATTTTTTTTAAATCTTGTTATTTCTTTTGAAGCTGCTTTCATGTTTTCTTCAGAAACAAACTGCACAGCTTGCAATAAATCAATTTCATGGTTTCTGAAAGTTCTCTTAGAAACATATGGCAAATTCAGAGTCGACAACTTCTTTCCACCTATAAATCCTCTACCAATCCGAACACCAACAAAGTATTTAAGGGGCTTTTTTTACTTTCCTTGGGGGTTGACGTAAATGTGGTGGTAAATCCACAGTTACATACAAAAGAAAAGTTCGAACTAAGTCCTTCTCTAGAGTCCTCAGTTAGTTTCAATTCTGTTGTAAAACAATCTGGACAGCAAAGACTAGAAAATATAGAAATTCAAGTTTGAATATCTATAATTCTATTGCCCTTCATCTCTTCAGAGTAGGATTTATGAACCATAGATACTTCAGTACTTTTTAATTTTGATGAACTTGCAGTAACTAAATCCATATTTTGACTAGAATCCAGTTTAGATGAGCTTGCTGCCAAACAAACCATGCTGCTATTTTCTTGAGTGAAGCGATTTCCACAAAATCTACGCTTTTTAGTTTTTGTTGATCTTGCTTTCGCCATTTACGATGAATTATAAAGTAAGTAAACTTTAAAATAAAGAAATTTCAAGATTCAAGTAGAATAAATAAATTATAACACAAATATCGCAAAAAAAATTTAAACAACTAGTAGAAAAAATATTGACGTTTTGTCACTAGAAATTAAGTAAGAAACTGATGCCAGATGCAAATAAAACATAAATAAATAAATTAAGGAAACTTCAAATCATATTTTTTTAAAAAAAAGTAAGCATTTTAATTCATTGAGAGTGTAAAAACTCACGCAAAACTATTTGTTTACAATTTTACGACCCTTCAAATGCACACTTCCGGTATCGAAAATTTAACTTCCGGTTCATTAGTTACGCGATAAGTTTGCTTCTAAATATCGTAGAAACAAAAATGAAGCATTTTTGTAAACCTTAAAGTTCAAACTATAAGATAAAAAAATATCGAAAATTTTTAGAGAGAACGTGAATTTTGGGTAGGCACATAATTTGACATCAGAGATTTTTCCTTGGTAATTCCTCTCTCAAATGACGTGCCATTTCAAAGATACCTGAGCAAAAAACGCCGATTTCTAAATTCTTAAATTTTTTTTTCTTCTCTTGGTGTTAGGTTACAAAAACAATTTTATTTTTGAATTCTTAATGTAACAATTCGGATAAAAGTAGTACTGTTCAATATTTTTTAAACAAATATTTGTGTTTTAATTTTTTCTGAACTTTTTTTAAAACTTTCTTATCATACAGAAAGTATAAAAATGACCTAATATCTCGAGAAATACACACTGAATCCAAAATCATAAAATACACTTGTAAATTATTATCAAAAGATACATTCAATGATACCAAGCTTGAAAATCACTAAACCTTCTGAAGATGGAGAGATTAAAATCTCAGCTAGGAATCGCCATTTTTTTTATTCGTATTTGAATTTTGCTGAAAAACAACTATCCCAATTCGACGCATGGGGTTTTAGTTTGCAGATGGTGCTGTTATAACTAAATGAAAATGAGGTAATAACTAGTTAAAAGAGATACAGCTAGATTATTTTATGACCGTCGTCGTTTGGATTTATGACTATTAATGTTCAACTCCGTAGCCTTGTAATTTTGAACCCAATCCAGAAAACAAGGAAACTCCTGGATCAAGTATTGGTAGAAATTTGCTTTCGTAGAGGACTTTTTGATATAACTAACCCGCATTTGAGTTACATGGAGAGGAAACCGCAAAAAGTTAGGCTAACCTGCAAAGGGACTCTAACCCGTGAGTTCATGCCTCTTAAAACTAGGTAATATCGATTAAAGATTGTTAACTACTTTATTTATAAACATAGGGACTTCAGAGTTAAAATTACCTTTGTGTTATTTCAAAATTGTAAACTAAGATATAAATTTATAAAATGTAAAACTATCCATATATCTCTAAAGTATGCCTTTAATTAGTAGAAAGGGAAATATACGGCTTGTCCGATCACCTGACAATTGGCGTAGCCCAGACGTCCAATTTATCAAAATATTAAATAAATCAAAAAAGTGATAAAATTTAAAACGGACTTTAAACTGATTTAAAACGTCCGGAATTGAATCATCGCAAATTTCTTCCATGTGACCTAAAGATTCGTACTCGCGAATAAAGCTGATGTACAATTCTTTTAATTTAGGATCACGATCTAAGCGATTCCATAATTGTTTTAATCTCTTAGACGCAATCTGTTTTGAATCACCTAATGAAATATTAGCTGAATATTGTTGTTTAATCGGCAATTCAACCACGTATCTACCATCTGTTTTTCGGTAGTGAGTATTTAAAAAATGCTCATTACAATAGTTTAATTCGTCATCAACCAATGGTTTTAATTCGTTTACGTGTTCTATTTCCCAAAAGGAAGTTAACGCCTTATCAAGATTTTCGGTTTCAACAAGTAAAAAACACGAATCGTTAATTTTCTCTAAATTAGAACTTAAGTTGTTCGCTACTCCCGATACAACATGACCAAAAAACGTTTCAATTAATATTAATTGGGAATCTTTAATTTTATTCGTACCCAATAGTTCAAAGAATAATTCCGCTCCTAAAAGCGCATCAATTCGTTTAGGTTTATTCCAACTATTATCGGCAAGCTTTATTTTTTCAGATAAACTAAAATTCGATATGTTTACAAATGTGGGTAGAAGAACCGCAATTTTTGGAACTATTAACAAATCTAAATAATAAGATTTATTATTTTCTTCATTTGTTAACTCGGTACTAACAAATGATTTATCTGTAATGCGCGAGTCATTAACACCAGAAATCGGAACATTTGTTTTTTGTTTCTTTAAACCCAATAAATTAGCAGCTCTACTGCTTATTAAATTCGAACTTGAACAGCTATCTAAAGTGGCTATTAATGGTCTAAATATGCCCTGCCCATCTTTAATATAAACAACCGCTGTATTTAAAATCACGCAATTAGCATTTTCGTTTTTATTCCTAAACAAAGTGTTCGAAGGAGTGAAAGGAGGGGAGAGGGGTGACAAGATGTCTGTCTCCCTTTTCTCTTCTACTGGTGTATCAAATGTAAATGACTCATTTTTTTTATTTTCATGAAGTAAAGAATGATGATCTTTGCTTTTACAAAAGCAAGTGTATTTTGACATGCATGAATTAGGAAAGTGCTTATTTAAGCATGAAAAACACAAATTATGAGTTTTTACTATTTCAATTCTCTGATTTACAGTCATTCGTTTGAATTTATCGCATTTATAAAGATTATGACTTTCCCTACAACCTAGTAAACATGGCTTATTCACTTTCGATTTAATTAAATACATTTTCTCTGTATTTGGCCTTGAACTAAAATGGGGCTTCTTTCTTTCCTCTTTAATATTTAGACCTTGCATAATTCTAGAACGTTCTTCCAAAAAACTTAAAAAATTGTCTAGTTTGGGTATTTCGTTTTTCGACAATTTCATTTCAAAACCTTTTCTAACTTCTGGATCGAGTTTTTGAAATAAAATGTGCATGATCAATGCATCTGTTAGCTCATTTGATTTAAACTCAAGCAAGTTTAAAGCTCGCAAACTACATTTAGTGTTATCTAGTTGCATGAGCTGATTAGGAGAGTCAAGGACTCTTGAAAAATTTAATAATTTATTAACATGGCAATCGATAACTGCTCGTTTGTTTTCGTATCTATCTTCAAGGGAAAACTATAAAGATTCAAATGTATCTTGGGCTGACTCAAGGCGTTTTGCTTCGCCCTTGAGGCAGCTTTTAAGATAGCACAGTCGTTGTGTGTCGCTCAACTCTTTATTATTTCCAATAATAGAATTAAAATGAATTTTTAAATTCTTCATATTTTCCGGAAAAGAAAGGTAATGGTAAATCAGGAATTTTATATATATTGGTACATGAAGCATTTGATTCCGTTTCACTAGGTTTATTATTATCAATTTTAGAGAGTAAAATATTAATCTTTACCTCTATTTCTTTGATTTCATCTTCTATCTCTAAAGCTACATCTAAGTTGTCTTTGAGATCTGTTTCTTCTGGAAGGAGCGTATACGCTTTTATTAGTTCTGATAGCGATGTTTGTAACTCCATCGCCACTTTCAGTTTCTTTTTCAGGATAATAGCAGCGGCGCTTGCATCTTGCTGCGTTAAATCATATTCTTCCAGAAATTTTTGAAATTTGTTTATTTTTGTTTTTAATGCACCACGTTGGCGATTAAGATTTGTTAATGAATTAATTGTGCTCATATTGAGGCTCATTGTCATCCAATTCTGAACATTATGCCAAATTTGAAGTTTGTAGCTAGTCGGGAAGTTAGTTTAAAATCGATTACAAAATTCCTCCCGGACAGACATACACGAAGGCAAGTTTATATAAACGTGGTAAAAAATGACCTAACACTGAATCCAAAATCATAAAATACACTTGTAAATTATTATCAAAAGATGCATTCAATGATACCAAGATTGAAAATCACTAAACCCTCTGAAGATGGAGAGATTAAAATCTCAGCTAGGAATCGCCATTTTTTTATTGCGTATTTGAATTTTGCTGAAAAACAACTATCCCAATTCGACGCATGGGGTTTTAGTTTGCAGATGGTGCTGTTATAACTAAATGAAAATGAGGTAATAACTAGTTAAAAGAGATACAGCTAGATTATTTTATGACCGTCGTCGTTTGGATTTATGACTATTAATATTCAACTCCGTAGCCTTGTAATTTTGAACCCAATCCAGAAAACAAGGAAACTCCTGGATCAAGTATTGGTAGAAATTTGCTTTCGTAGAGGACTTTTTGATATAACTAACCCGCATTTGAGTTACATGGGGAGGAAACCGCAAAAAGTTAGCCTAACCTACAAAGGGACTCTAACCCATGAGTTCATGCCTCTTAAAACTAGGGTATATCGATTAAAGATTGTTAACTACTTTATTTACAAACATAGGGACTTCAGAGTTAATATTACATTTGTGTTATTTCAAAATTGTAAACTAAGATATAAATTTATAAAATGTAAAACTATCCATATATCTAAAGTAAACTATGTAAAACTATCCTAAAGTATGCCTTAAATTAGTAGAACCTTTAAAAAATCGAATTTGAGATTTTGATCAATAATTAAACTAGAAACTATTAGCTTTCTAACGATATATTGCTTTTGTTTGAAATCCACGTAGAAGTGCACTTAAACTTAATTTAAAAAATGTAAACAAACCGAAAACACCCATGCCACGCCCACTTTTGACAGATGATTTCGCAAACATTGTAATGTCCATTATTTTTTTACATGTGCTATTAACAAGCCATTAATAAATTATTTAGAATTTCAACTTTACAATATCTTTACTTGATTGTACTGGATTATTTGTTTATTCTTTATTTCCATGCGATTTTCAAGAATTTTGAATATAAAACTGAGATTTACATTACTTTGATTTGTTAAGTCTATTTTTGTTTTGTTCTTTTATTATACTGTTATTAGGTTATTATTTTTACGTTTTTTTTATTCTTCATTACGTTTTTGTTTACTTTCGTTGTTCATATTGTTATTTTCATTGCTTCAATGGGAAGATCTTCTGGGAGAGTGTTCAAAAAAAGAAAGGGGAGATATTATGCTCTGATATAATGATGATGCCCTGAAAAATAGAAACGAATTAGGCTTTGAAAAGTGTGCCCGGGAAAAGAAAGTTCCCGATTTAAATGAAAGTTACTCTAACGTATCTGCTTTAGGGTCTACAAACATATCTTGAAATATGCATTTTCTTAGATTTTTTTTTTTTTTTTTTGTAATATTGTTATTTTTTTAAACAAAAATACTTTCAACTCATTTAAATTGAACAAAACATCTTGGTAAAGTCTTGAATATTCAATTTTCACGAATAAAATTTATGGGTGATTTTCAATTATACAATTTTATAATTATCGCATTCAGTTTGATCATTTTAAGAGCTTTTTATTCGCTCGAAAAGTGAAGAGAGTATATTATAAAAAGCTATTTTTGAGTCAATAAAAAAAAAAAATTAAGAGTAATTTGTTTGATATGTAAACAATACGAGATCTATAACTTAGAAACAATATGATTTTTGAATTTAAATTTCAAATATCGTTGGTAGTCTAATATTTGCGCTTTAAATGCAAATAACTCAAAACTATGTTTTTTTTGCTTCGATGTACCTTTTCTTGCAAACTATTGCTCACAACACTTTGATTTTTGTTTTAAAAAGTTCCTTTAGTATTGTAGTTTGTGCTGAAGTGAACTGTTTTTTTAAAAAAAACTTAATATTTTTTTAAATTCAAAATTTTCGGATGAAAATTTGAAGCTTTTAAGATTTTCTGACATGCTGTGTAATTTTTTTTTAATTTAGTAAATTTAAAAACGTTCACTTCAGTGTAATCTAGAATATATATTACATATACAAAAAAAATTTCAAAGCTCTAACTATGATACTCTTTTACAAAAGGTCCATTGAAATATGCCATTTTAACATTGTCAACATAGGAGGTACCGAACCCCCTTAATTAGTAGAAAGGGAAATATACGGCTTGTCCGAACACCTGACAATTGGCGTAGCCCAGGCGTCCAATTTATCAAAATATTAAGTAAAGCAAAAAAGTGATAAAATTTAAATATAAAGTATTCAAATCTTTTTTTTTTAACGTAACTCTGAAAAAAATTGCAAATTATGAAAGAAATAAAAATGAATTTTGATTAATGAACATTAACTAAATCAAGTAGAGATAAATAGTATTTAAAGTAAAATGAGCCTACCTGTATCAAGTTTCTCTGCTCCTGACAGTTTTTTTTTTTTTTTTTTTAAATATAGTTTTCCTTGGATTAAATTCTTAAGTGAGTGAATAAGATTAACATATGGATGAAACAAATTATTTGCAACCTTTTTGAATCTTTACTAACAACCTATTTTAAAAATCTGATAGTTAATTGATTATACCCTGTTATTATTCAACTAAACGAGTCGATCGATAAATCTTGAGGTGCCACTCCCACTTTCAAACTTTACTCAACCACCGGCCAATAAAAGGCGATAGGAGTATTTCTAAAAGCGAATTTCTGTACTTTTATTTGAATATCGCGTGGAATAATCGTCGAATTACATAAATATAATAAAAAATTTTATAAACAATTAGTGGTGATAATATTCTTTTCTTTATTCTATAAATCCGTTCATTTTTTTAAAGTAGTCCTCTCAGCTTATTGTATTTAAAATGGACACGAAAATTTTCACCCATTTTTATGACGTAATTGTGAAAAACTACTGAGTATTACCTTTAAAAAAAAAAAAACGAAAACTGCTCTTCGGAGCCATTTTGAAGTTGAAATCAATTTTACAAGAAGACGTACCTACAGATAGTAGCTTGTATGTTATTAATATCTAGATTTTTTATTATTTCTAATACCAATTTCTTAATATCGGTGTAAATATAAAATCAAAACTATGCAATTAAACTATTAATATGTTAAAAATATGCATATAATTATTAAAAATATTTTATTGAAACAATTTATGGAATTTCATTAATTTGTTTCAGTGAAAATACTACTTTCACCACTTTACCATAATTTTAAAATATACACTTTTAAACATATAGAACTTCAAGGGTGTGTTTGTGTCTAAAATATAGTTTTTTAAGTTAAAATACTGATTTATCATCAAACGTGTCTCAGCATTGAACATCCATTTTTCATAACCTCTAGATCTTCCAAAGTTTCTGGAGTATTTCATATTAAATTTAACTCCTCATTAGAAAATTCAGAAATGTTTGCCTCAAACGGATTTCTACTGTTTTAGTGCACAATCCTAATTAAAAACCAGGAAAAATATTTAAAAAAATTCGAAAAATTTCTTATATGATTGGGGAAAACTTTGAAGATTTTAAGTTTCTAGATTTAACATTTAGTCTTATTTCTTTAGATCTACAAAGATATTATGATTCAAAATCATTGATTTTTTCTTTCCCCACCAACTTATGAAATTTTCTCAGTTGTGATCACTCTGAATTGGGTATGCAAGTAGTAACGCCCACTTTTTTACGCATCACGCTTCACTAAAAATTGGTTATTTATTATGACATCTCACACCGACCATTTCCCCTCTCAATAACTACGAAATTTCAGTGATTTGAAACAATAATTTTTCAGTATGAATACTTCATTTGCTTTTTAAATAACAGTCGAGACATAAAAATAACATAAAAAAATGAGAAATAACAGTCGGTTGTGATCACCTTGAATTGGGTATGCAATTAGTAACGCCCACGTGTATTAAGTGCTTTAAAAATGATTTGATATAAAAAAAAAACAAGTTGTCAACGAAAAAAATGGAAAAATAAATGAGTAACAAAATTCCCCCCTTCTTTATTTTTCGTTGGCAACTTTGCGTTTTTTATTTCAAATCATTTTTGTCTCTTCACATTCACGTCTGGCAAGCCTTGACAATGGGCAGCAGTTTTTGAAGCGTTTGAAAATGTCAATTGTTATTTCATATATGCGTAACTTTGAAGCGAATAAGTTTTCTTTAAGGTAATATATTTACGCTTTAGTTTTTGGGGATAATTTATTTAAATTAATATAAGGTCTCAATGATTAACATAGTATGATAATAGTGTAGTACAAGTTCTGTTTGTTTTAAAATTTCAACTTTTATGCACTAGCAATAGAACAAAGATGTTTCTTAACGCGTTCGTTGTCGATCACACGATATAAAGAGACAATTTGTGTGAATGAAATAGATTAAGTGGTAGAAAGATGTATATTATCAACAAACTGTATTTGCGGAAAATTTATGAACTTTGTGGCTTATCGCATTTGAAATGGACCAAAATAATAATATATATTTGCCAGTATGTCATAGACTTTTATGGAATTTTTTATGTAAAGAGGTACTTTTTAAAAAAACGCCTATTTAATTTTTTCAACTTTCTTAGAACCAACGCTATGATTTGAAGGTCATATTGAAATATGACTTACTTTAACAAATAAGCGTAACTACATCACATTTGTTTAAGATCTCGATTTCGTTCTATGCCAAAGTATATAATTTTTGTATTATTAGATAGAAAAATATATCTATATAGTTAAACTATTGAAATGCTGAAACATATAATTTTAATATAATTTTTTTTTTTTGTTACTTTCAAAAAAAATTTTTTATTGGGAAATCACAATTTTCACCACTAAAGCTTTTAACGTAATATTAAATCTCGTACTTTTTAACACAACTTAATTCCAGAAGTTGTTTTTTACCATTAAAAAATAATTAAAAAAAAACTGGTTTTTCAAATTGGTTCCTCAAAATTTTGAACGTTGAAATTGTCTTTCTATAATTTTCTGTCTACTTAATTGAAAAAATATTATTTAACAAATCAATAATGCTAAATACCATATTTACACCTTGTAAATGATTCCTATTCTTATTTGTTCAAAACCACTTCATAAGGATGCCACTGGCATCTAAAAATGTAAAAAGTGGTAGAAATTGAGTTTATTTTTATTTATTATCTGTTTAATTATTCAATAGTAATTATCACCATAACTTACATTTCAAATTCATATTCGAAGCAAAAACATTCTTACAATCTCTGAGTATACTAAATTGAAACAAATAGGCTATAAAAGAGTTGCTAATTTTAATCTTTTAATAAAATGTTGCATTTTATTAGGCACCACTTTTTGCATTTTTAGTTGCTCGTGGCAAAATATCGAAAATGACAATTCCACAATTTTTGTTACGAAAATTATTTTTTTAAATAATTAATATTTCCTTATAACAGAAGTTCCTTTCCTTTCAAAATTTTCGTTGAATAGGCCAGATGTGATTTTTTCTTTAACGAAATATGTTAAATTATAGTTTTGCTTAGTGTTTCATTTCCCTCTATACACAAACACAAGACTATTGAAATGAAAAACATCCTTGCTTTCATTGCAATATAGTAATGCTATTGTAATTGGCTTTTTTTTTTTCTTGAAAAATTATTAACTTTAAAATATCATTTAATAGGAATGATGTTAACGAAAAAATTTATATTGCGATGCGAAAAAAATGAAAATATTTTTCTTTCAATATATCTTTATCGATAAAATGTTGTGTTTTAAAATATGAGCACGTAAATTTGAATCATAGATCACAGGGTTTCCATGAATTTAATTTTGATTATAACCTTTAATAACTTTATTTATGTCTACTAAAAGAATACAAATAATTTTTAAACAAAATGGACAAAACTTCTTTTATAAAATGCGCTAAAAAGCAGCAGAAATTTAAAAATAAAGAGAGAATAAAAATAGAAATAAAGGAAGCGAAAGAAATAAAACTAAAATTAAAAATATGACCACTGAAGCCGACGTCTTCAGGGGGCACCGGCCCAGTTTGTTTATATCTAATCATTAATCCATAATATATTTTATAATAATTCGGTTGTTTATTTGAAATCATTTATATAATGTCAATGTAAAAAAGAAGCAAAATTTTAGAATACGCATTTATAAAAAAAAAAATCCGTAAATATTTCACATCAAGCTTTTCAATTGAAAATTAAAATTATTTAAGCCTGGAACAAACAATTATTTTTTTTCTGATAACTATTTTCAACTTTTATAACAGTTGTCTTTGGAGCTTATTTTGTTTATTTTCAAGTTAAGCGTGCACCAAGATAAAATTTATAATCTAAAGTATTTTATTATTCACATTAAATATTTTCAAATCAAATAGAATTTTTTTTTTTTTGTTGTTTATATTTCTTTTTACTGATAAAGTTTGTTGGGTTACCGACAAAAGAAGTTCGATCGTTTAGCGCAAAAAAAAAAAAAAAAAAAAAAAAATTTATAATGAAAATAACTTCTTCTTCGTCAGCACTACAGCCTAGTGCAGGCCAAGGCTTTCTCAATTAGCTGCCAGCAGGGCGACTTTGAGCTAGATTTTTCCACCTGTTTATTCCCAACAATTTTAAGTCCTAAAATAATTACCTGGAGTTTAATTCTGATTAAATGAGATTCTTGATTACACATCTGTGCAAGCCTAACAAAAAACGGGTTTTTATAAAATGAATTTTATTGAAAAATACCGGAATTGTAATTGCGGTTTCAGAAAATAAAAGTTTAATTTTTTATTTCTGTGATTAAAACATAATTGATATAGTTCTTTTCCCCCCCATCCGAACAACAAAATTTAATATTTAGGGGTACCATCTGTTTGTTTCGAATTTACTTGCTGTCTTGTTGAATCTTAGTGTGTGAAACTAATATTCGACCGTTGAGGTTTAAATATGAACGTCGAATTCATGAAACAATAAAATTCAGAAGTTATTTGCTTGCATAACTAAAAAAGTATTGATAGTGTAAAAATGTTATGATAAATTTAATTAATACGGGCATAATTTATGTTAGGCAATATTAATAAAAATTTATTTTGAGTTAAGTCTGCACTTTGCTGTACATTTAAATAAAAAAAAAATAAATCTATATACTCTTTAGTAAAATATCTGACACATTTTTATCTAATCCAAAGGACTACAATATACAAAATTCATGTCATGTAAGATCGTTTTTAAATGCTAATAACTCACTTACCAAAATGTTGGGATTAGATTTTAACTAAAAGATAGTTACTAAAATAAGTTACACTGTAACAGTTGAGCAAAAAAATTCTGAGGTTTGATTTAATTTTACATGTGAAATAAGATCTCCTGTAATTTTAAAAATTAATACTGACTAATTGCAATAAAAATGTTATATATTGATTAATTTTATGATCACTAATTTTACACTATTCATATCGATTTAATTAGCAGGAATTAATTATATTGATTAATATCTACAAAAGTTCGTTAATTTTAATTAATCAAATCATTTGATATAAATACCGATTAAATTTACTTCGATGCAATCGATTTTTGTTAAAGACAGTCACTGAAATTTTTGAGTTACAAGAGAGGTTAGAGTGGGAAAAAAAATGTTTTGCCCACCGCTAACCTTAACTTAACTATTTGGTGAGGAGTAACTCGCTCATCTCATTGGTCACCGATTTAAATTTAATTTTACAATGTTCCTAGCCCGTAGGGCTATCTACGTTTCCATCAAATATATTAACCTTAAGGGAGGAAATGGGTTAGAGTGTGCGCAGGACTTCTGCATATTGAGTACAAAACAATAATTAAAGTAATAGCGAGTGTGGTCGCTGTCTGGGTTAAATAAATATATGAACTAAAATAACAATTGGGTGCGATAAATATAAGAATAATTAGACATATATATACAGGTTAAGGAATATATTTACATCGAAGAGCGTGTGATTGCGAAGAAATAAAAGGTCCATTTTTGGGCCACAAATTAGGTCTACAGGCAAAGGACCGAAAGGCCCTTTTTTAGGGCCACGAAAAGGTCGGGTACTAAGAGTTAAGGGATGCTGAAGAGCGGCTAATTCTCTTGATTCCCTGCATCACTCCCCCTCCGAAGGGCTTCATTGGTGCAAAGTGATGCAGTTCCCCTTGAGTTCATTAAAATAGATTAATTGAAATACTTCGAAAGGGTACCGTCACTAATAAAAAAGGCGGTTGCTGGACTAAATTTTGCGTTATTATTAACGAGTTCGAAGTCAAATATTTTATTAAAGTTGCAGGTTGTGCAGTTTTTTGCATTTTTGAAGAAAGATGCATTGAGACGATTTAAGTAGTTATTAAGTGGGTCTATATTTAGGTCGTTGTGAATAGTTTTATTACTGACGTACCATGGTGCGCCTGTAATGTATCGAAGGGTTTTATTTTGACTAGTTGTTAGTTTCTTGATTTGGGTTTTTGTCAGGGTACCCCAGGCTGGTGAGGCGTAGGTTAGAATAGGACGAATACACATACGATAAATGGTTCTTTTTGTAGTGAGGGCCATTTTTGAGTTATTTGATAGTATAGGTTTTAATGCTAAATAGGCTGCTTTAGCCTTGTTAATAATATTATTGAGGTGGTTGTTCCAGTTTAAGGTATTGTTGAGAGTAATTCCTAAGTATTTGGAGCTACTGACTATCGGAATATTTTCGTTGAATAATGTTAGGTTATCATAATTGTTATCCTTTTTCTTGGTACATTTTTTGATAATTAGAAGGTTTGATTTTGATGGATTTATTTTCGTTTTCCATGTTGTACACCAGTTTTCCACGGCGTTTAGATTAATTTGCAGTTTTTGGAGTGCTCTTTTAGTTTTCATAGATCTGCTTAAAATAGCTGTGTCATCAGCGTAGAAAGCTGTTTGCATGTTTATGTCGTCTCTATTTACCGGGAAATCCGATGTGTAAATAAGAAATAGTACCGGTCCTAGTATCGAGCCCTGGGGCACTCATGCTTTAATATCTCTCTTCGTGGAAAGGTTATTGTTTATTTTAATGTTGAAAGTTCTATTTGCGAAGTAGTTATTTATAATGTGGATTAGGTCATCAGGAATTTTATAATTGATCATTTTATTGATTAATCCTAGTGCCATACCTTATCAAAAGCTTTGGCAAAGTCAAGCATTACCATTGCTATAATTTCTTTTTTATAAACCCCTTGACTTATAAATTCAAGGATTCTAATAAGCTGTTTCGTGGTCGAGAGTTTTCCTCTGAATCCGTACTGCTCATTGGGCAGAAAGTCTAAAAAGGGGAGAAGTCTTGAGAGGATGAAATAATTTTGATAGAGTATTTAATAAACTAATGGGTCTGTAATTCTCTGGATTTAAATGGTTTTTGCCTGGTTTTGGGAATAAGATTATGATTGCGTTTTTCCAGGATTTTGGAAAATAGCTATTACTTATACAAGCATTTACAGTATTTGAAATTTGCTTAATTTTATTTTGAGGGAGGTGTTTAAGCATAATGTTGGTGATTGAGTCTTGCCCGGGGGGGGGCCTTCTTGTTTTGTAGTTTTTTAATAATATTCTTAATTTCATCTGTGGGATTCATAGTATTTGGAAAATTATTATTTTTGAAGTAGTTTAGGTACTGAGTATTGATGTTGTTATCAGATGTAAGATCCTTTGGTTCTGAGTTTGGGGTGAACTGTTTTTCAATAGTGTTTGCGAATTCTTCGGCTTTTTCCTTGTCCGAGTAAACTTTCCCATTATTGGAATTAAGGGGCATGTTGATTATTTTTTGGTGTTTTTAATGATTTTACCATTTTCCTGGCTGAGGTATCTTGAGTTTCTAGGTTTTTTATTTTATTATCCCAGGTATCTTGTCGATATTCAAGAAGCTGTTTTTGTATAAGTTTTTGTTTTCTGTTAATTTCTGATTTTAATTGTGGGTTCGGGTTTCTTTGATACTCCTTCCTCATTCTGTTTTTGATCTTTATATCTTCTTTGATTCTTTTTGGGATAAATTTATACTCAGCTTTTATTTCAATTAATTCTGTTGCTTCATTATAGGCCTTTTGATTGTCTTCGGTTAGGTTTTTTACTTCATTTTCGATATCATTTGTGGATCTTATGTTATTGTTAATTTGGATTGAATGGAGGTTAAGGATATTTTCGTATAGGATCCTTTCCGTCTTCTTTTTGGTAATAATATCTTTGTTATTATGATAACAGGTGGTTGCTATCACAGGAAAGTGGTCGCTACTTAGCTCTTTTATTACCTCTATGGTGAAAGGTTGTAGTGAGTTTGTTAGTAGGATATCAAGAATATCACTTGAGAATGAGTGGAATGTTTCTTCAGAAGGGGGTATAATAAAATATTGTGTTCATTTATAATGTTGTGTAGGATTTTTCATTTTTTTTTGTTGTTTTTTTACATCCCCAGAGGGTGTTTTTTGAATTGAGGTCGCCGACGATAATTGAATCAGCTTGTTGTATGAAAAGATCTTTGATAACGCCTTCTTCAATGGTGATTTGGGGTGGATTATACAGGCTTGTAATTTTTATTTGTCTATTGTTATTTAGGGTGGCTAATATCGAAATTTCTTCATAATTTGGAGTGTTGCTTTTACTGTAGAAAATAGTTTTGTAGGAGTTTTTAGCGTCTATTGCTACACCACCTCCTCTAAATGCTGTTCTGTCGCATCTATAGAGCTTGTAATTAGGTATTTTACATTGGGAGGGTTTGTTGAAATGGGTTTCACTAATTGCCATAAAGTCTATATTGTGTTCGTAAATAAAATGCCTTAATTCTTCGATTTTTGCCGGTAGACCAGTAGCATTCCAGAATGCAATTTTTATTGGGGTAAAGCTGTTTTTATTTTTTAAGTCCATGTTTTCTTTTTATTGCTTCCTGATAATTATTATCTAGACCCATTAAGGCGTCTGTAATGTCTTTGGCTATCGATGTTAGGGCGGTCAGTTTTTCTACAATATCTTTAGCTTCTTTGATTTTGGATTCTGGAACTTCTATTAGCGGGATATGATTTTCGACTGCTGCTGCATATAATTTGTTTTCAAACACAGATTTCTTAATGAAAGTTTGCCTATTTTCTTTATTATTTGATTTTTTGGCTACTGCCTCGTACACTGGGCATTTTTTGTATGAGGCTGTATGTTCTCCCCCGCAGTTTGCACATTTTAAGGGGTCCTCTTGTCTTCTGGGGCACTCCCGGGTTAAGTTATTTTCACTACACTTGACACAACGGGGATCATGGTTACAACCTGTTTGGGTTTGCTTAAATTTCTGGCATCGGTGACATTGTGTCGGTCCTTTGCCCCTGCCTTTGTAGTTTTCTATTTTGATTTTCATTCTATCTAAGAATTCAATTTGATATATATTTTTGTTGGTCTCATTTTTCTTTAAGGTTACTAGGAATAGTGGGATTGGTACTCTTTCCCCTTCCTGTCTTTTCGTTAGTTGTACTACATTCTCGGGGGTTATATTGTGCTCTTTCATAAATGCATCTTGAATATCTTCAGTATCGGTTTCTTTTCTCAAACCTCTGATTACAATTTTTATCATTTTTTCCTCGGGAAGGAGAAATGTATGATACTCTATATATTTATTAGAGTCTTTTTTCTTTAGGTTTTTGAGGTCTCTAATAATTGTTCTATAGGTATCAGCTAACTTCGGCTTAATGGTCAGTCTATCACCAGTGTTTTTTCCTTCATAATCTTGAAGGATTTCCACTCAAAGTCCTTGTCGATAACGACTATGGGAGGGATCTTTGAATGTTTTTTAGGGGTTATGTAGGGCGTTTGGTTATCGCTACCCTTGTTTTCGAGGTTTTCCTCATCGGAAATTTCGGAGTCTTTAACATCGATTTTCTTTCTTTGTTGGAAATTGAAGATATCTCAGTATTCGGCGCTAAGCGCCGCTAACTGATTCATCGAAAATGGAAAGTCCTAATTTGTGTAGGCATATATTTCAAATGAAATAAATGTAAGAGTTCATCACAGGAGCAAGGAGCTGAGGTGGTCATGTGTGAGGATATCTTGCAGGCACTAGTTCTGTGTCTCGGGGAGAAGGGAGCGGAGTAACTTAACAAGTTCTTCGTCCTTTAACAGTTCTTTCATTTCTTGAAAGAGTCTCAAAAATCTGGTAGCAGTATCTGTGGCGTTCTTGGGTTTTGAATCTCTAGGGAGTTTCCTGGGTCTTGCACCGCAGCCCGAAAAACAGGCTGGGTGCTCACCATTGCAGTTTATACATGTTGCTGGTTCTGTGATAGGCTTGGTGCACTGGTAGGAGTAGTGTCCTTTCGCACATTTCATGCAGGCGGGAGCAGTGGCTGTACATGTGTGTGTCCGTACTTTTGGCATTTGTAGCACTGGACTTGATATCTTCCACCTCTGAAACGTTCGATTTTAACTGGTTTCTCTAGGATAGATCTGATGTTGTAGATGTTTCGACTTTGGCTAGTATCCCATTGGATGATGAGGAATAGTGGGAGGGGCCTAAGCTCCGCCCCACTTCTTCTTTTGAGCTGCACGATCTTTTACCGGGAGAAGTCCGAAATCTTTAAGATATTTCTCTAATTCGAAAATATCTGTATTAGTGTCCAGGCCTCGGATGATGGTTTTTAATTTTCTTTTTGGAGTAGTGTCCATATTAGTAGTGGTATTAGTGGTGGGGTCTGCCGGAACGGTAACCTCCTCACTCTCTGCCGGAACTGGAACCGCAGGGATGGCGGAAGCTGGAGGTGGGGTAGGTTCGCCTTCTGTATCAGTGTCGGGAAGTGTCGCCTCGTTGACACTTACTTTCATCTTTTTCTTACTCACTTTCACTGAGTGATCAGGAATTTCTAAAGTGTCCATTTCAGTCGGTAAATTGGGTGAAATTTCACTATCTTGAGCACTGCAATTAGGGGTGGTTTCTGGCTTTTTCTCTGTCTCTGTATTAACTGGCATGGCTGGAGTAGAGGCAGAAGTTAAAGCTTCGTAGAGTTTACCAATCTTGACACTCCTGATATTCCAGATAGCAGTCCCTGCTGCAGTTTCAAGTTTACTGTAGTATTCATCTCCTGTCTGATCAAACAGTCTATTGTAGCACCATCGTAGCTTGCTGATTTCTTGTATGTCTTTTGTTTGTTCTAAGATAAAATCATTCATAGCTGTGCAGGAGTATCGAACAGTCAATATTTGTCTTGGCGGTAAAAACCGTTCTTCAATCATGGATAGAACATCGTCGTCGTCTACGGGCGAGACTGGAGAGCGGCCGGAAGGGAGCACCTTTCCGCCGCGTGCTATTCTTCGTAAAGGCATTGTTCGTGAAGAGCAATCAAAAACACGTCCGTACTCCTCGAAGGCTGAGTCGAATCATCATCATCTCTTTCTTTACAACGCGCATTATCATCAGCTTCAAATACAAGTCCTGGTCTTGATGGTATTACATATCGCATGCTCCGTCATTTACATACTGCGTCCTTGTTCTCTTTAATAGAATCTGAACGGAACAGACGTACCCTACTAAATAGCGTGAGGCTATTGTGATTCCCATTTTAAAACCAGACAAGGATCCCAAAGATCCAGTAAACTATCGTCCCATAGCCTTAACCAGCTGTTTAGGGAAAACATTTGAGCGCATGATTAACGTACGCCTTGTATATTACCTATAAAAAAAGCGTCTAATACCTAATTTTCAAAGTGGCTTTCGTAGAGGAAGATCAACAATTGATAATATTATCGAACTAGAGTCTCGAATTCGAAATGCTTTTGTCCGGCGGAATCATCTAATCTCTATCTTCTTTGATATCGAGAAAGCATATGATCGAACCTGGCGATATGGAATTCTGAAAGCACTGTTTGACTTGGGTCTTCGTGGTCATTTGCCGATTTTTATAAAAAATTTCCTATTTAGACGCTATTTTCGTGTTAAACTTGGATCTACCTTTTCTGACCTTTACATCCAGGCAGAAGGCGTCCCACAAGGCAGCGTCTTAAGCGTCACATTATTCATATTTCACTAGTTTTAAACATATTGCAACCTACTGTCTATGGCTCTCTTTATGTTGATGATCTACACATTTCTTGCTCCGGATCCGACATGAGAGTCATCGAGCGGCAACTGCAATTAGCAGTCAACAAGATTTTAGACTCGTGTGATCACAATGGCCATACCCTTTTACCTTCTAAAAGTTCATGCATCCATTTCTGCCGGAAACGCACCCTGCATAATGATCCCGTCATCTCCATTCATAACATTGCTATCCCTGTTGTACCTCACACAAAATTTTTAGGCGTCATTTTCGATTCTATGTTGACCTTTCGTCCTCATATTGTGCAATTGCGCAAAAGATATGAACAGAAACTGAATATGTTGCGTGTTCTGTCGAATGCGTTCTGGGGAGCGGATCGTCTAGCACTCTAACGTATTTATCAAGCCCTGATACTATCGAGACTGGATTATGCTTGCATTGTCTATGGTACGGCAACCACTACTAACCTACGAGCCCTTGACACAGTACATCATACTGCTTTACGCATATGTTCTGGAGCATTTCGTACTTTTCCAGTGGAAAGTCTATATGTAGTTTGCCAACAAATGCCATTACATCTACGTCGCATGCAGCTGTCTCTTACTTATTATTTTAGTGTCATGTCCTCTAAATCGCATCCTTTAAAGCATGATGTTATTTCATCAAGCTTGGAGCGACTGTATATTGCTCGACCATCACACATTCGCCCATTTCATGCTCGCACACATTCACTTATCCAATCATTCGATATCTGTGAATTACCATCACAATCAGTGGATCACTTTCTCATACCTCCATGGACCATTTCCCCACATTAATATATTTCCCTTTTCAAGTCCTACAATAAAGCCAACGTTACACCCGGCGTTTTTCATAAAATCTTCACTGCACATCGTCACCAATATTCTCAATATATACCGATTTTTACAGACGGTTCAAAATGTGCTGGATATGTAGGCTGCGGTGTCATCATCGCTGATGATACATTTAGTTATAAAATCCCAGATATTTGCTCCGTCTTCACTGCTGAAGCTGTTGCTATCCTTATGGCACTGCGACTAATTTCCTCACACTCTTCTCGGAAATATTGCCTATACTCTGATAGTATGAGCGTTTTAAGCCAACTAGAAAAGTTTCACTGTGATAGACATCCAATTTTATGTATCATTATTCATATGTTAATAAGTCTTCAGAAGAGCGGCTTTGATATTTTATTTTACTGGGTACCAAGTCATGTTGGTATTCCAGGGAATGAACTAGCTGACTCAGCTGCACGATCTGCCACATCTGTTTTAACATTGTCCGTACCCTTCTCTGACATGAAGCTGCATGTTCGAAAAATTATAAAATCATTATGGCAACAACAATAGGACCTCAAAGTTTTTAATAAATTGCATAGCATTAAATCTGATTTAGACAATTTACCAGTGCTGCGCTTGCGCAGTGCTGATGTAAAGCTCACCCGCCTCCGAATCGGTCACACCCGGTTAACACACCTCCATTTATTGTTTGGAGAGCCTTCTCCAGAATGCAGTACTTGTAACGTTCCTCTCACTATTCATCATATTTTAATAACGTGTTCATGTTTTAATCAACATCGTTTAAAGTTCTTTGGGAGTTTTATTTTATGCATGCAAGATTTGTTGGATGGCATTCACCATCCTAACATTTTTGCATTTTTACGTGCCATTGGTATTTTTAACTGCATATAAAAGTTTTAACACATCTACTGTTTTATACACTCTTAATATCTTATCACCTTTGTACATTTTACTTACTTCGCGCGTTTTATACTGTAATCATACTTTTTATCTGATTTTAATACATACAATTTATCTTGTTTTATTCCCTTAGTACTGTTTTATCAGTTTTAATTGTGCTGCAATTAGCATTTTGCATGCACTTAGACGTTTGAACTGTTTCACCATATTGTTTGGCGCAGCATGTCCTCATTTGGACCTTGTGCCACTAAACCCTACATTCAATCAATCAATCAATCTGGCAATTGTGATTCTTATATTACACGAGATTTTGAGAGCAATTATTGTTGAAAGCAGGGCTGAAAGTCCATAAATATCAAGACAGAAAAGAGTAAAAACTGGTAACCAATAAATTTCAATTTTAGCTTTTTTTTCGGGAATAATAAAATATCCATAATTAGCAATGAATTGTTTATTGTTAAGAATAGGTTTACTCCACCCGAAAATTATCTATTATTAAAATAGTTCTTTCTCTAAACAGTTTTTTCTTTTTTCCGTCTCGCTTTCAGGCCTGGTTGAAAATGGAGGATACGAATGCGCTTACGGTAGACTTGCCGTTAATATTAATCGTGTGGCATATGATAACACATCTATAGTGCAACTTTATTGATTTTATTCTATCTAATCAATATTAAGCACTGTTGTACATACATCTGTTCACTTAACATTATAAGCTTCCCTTTCTTGGTCAGAAGTTGGTAGAGGCCGGAAGGGAGCACCTTTCCGCCGCGAGCTGTTCTATGAAGAGGCATTAGTCGCTAGAGATAAAACACGTCCTCACTCCCTCACTGGTACTTTACTTTACTTTATTTAACAAAAGCTGGGCACCTGGGCCGCGCAGAAGACCCATATCCCATTCATCATGAAATTACAGAAAAATTAAATAAATATATAAACAGTTTGTATACAGAGTCTCTGGGGTGACTGATATTGTGGAGCAAGCACCTTGCTTGTTTAACTGAAAATAAAAGTGAAACTAAATCTAAGCAACTTGCTGTAGTAAAGATGGCTGTGAATTTATTGTCATAATGAGGTATCAGGTTCGTATTTCAAGGCTGGTATTGTAGTTGAGGTTGTAATCTATTGATGTTTTGAACTATTGCTACGAACTATTGATGTAAGAGTTGGAGATTTTTATTTATGTTGGTAGTTTTGGTATGAGGCGTCAGAGTGCAGCTATAGATCTAAGGTTTTTGTCTTTTTTAAAGTTTTCAAATTTAAATATTTCGTTGAAGTTAGCTGTATTGCAGTTGATTGCTTTGTCGTAAAAAGTCTGCATTAAGTTTGTAAATATGCAGAGAGAGAGTCGGGATTTTAAGTTCTTTGTGGATGTTTGAATTTCTAATGAACCATCTGGCACAGGTGATTTTACGGAGTATTTTATTTTGGCACTGGTTCAGTTTCTTCATTAAATGGTCTGGCATTGTGGTCCAAGCAGGAGAAGCATATGTTAGAATGGGTCCGATCATGGAAGTATATAGCAGTTTTTTACTTTTAAGTGAAACATTCTGGTTGTAGATGAGAGGTTGAATTGCATTTATTGCTGCATTGGCTTTGTCTATTGTATTTTTTATATGGTCGCTCCAGGTAAGTTTGCTGTTTATGGTAAGTCCGAGGTACTTTGTTTTGTTTACTATTGGAATTTGGATATCGAAAAACTTTGGTTTGCATTGAGGAAGTATTTTGATTCTTCTTTTTTGTATGATTATGATCTCAGATTTTTCGGCATTGACCGCTATTTTCCAATTTCTGCACCAGTCTTCTATTTCATAAATGTGTTCTTGTAATTTCATCAGGGCAAGGTTTGGGTTTCTGGATTTTATAATAATACTAGTATCGTCTGCATAATAGGCTGTACTGTTGAAGTCTGCATGATTTATTGGGAAGTCATATGTATAGAGAATATATAGAATCGGTCCAAGTATGCTGCTCTGAGGTACACCAGCTGTTATGTTTCGTTTGGAAGATTTGCTGTTTTGAATGGTGACATGGAAGGTTCTGTTTGTAAGGTAGCATGAAAGAAATTTAATTAGTCCGGGAGGAAAGTTGAGTTGTTTTAGCTTGAAAATCGCTCCTGTATGCCAAACTTTGTCAAACGCTTTGGCTATGTCGATCATTAATATTGTTATTGTTTTTTTGTTCGTTAAGGCCCTTCCAGCATAATCTATTATTCGTATAAGCTGTTTTGTTGTGCTCAAGTTTTAACGGAAACCATATTGTTCGTTTGGTAGGACTGAAAGAAGTGATTTAATTCTATTTTTATTTTATTTATTTTTTTTTATTTTATTAAACGACTTAAAACTCCTCATGCACTACAAAGTATAACATGAGGCTTACAGTTGTAAGTAGAAAACAAAAGAAGAAAAATTTACAAATTTAAATTAAAAACAAAATTCCGCAAGGCAGTAAGACTTTCAATACTTTTGACCAGTTCTGATAAGACAGGAGGCCAACAAATAGAAAGACGCCTCAAATCAGTCTTTAATTTCATTCGGGCACTCGCATACAGATTGCAATGAAAAAGAATATGTTCAGCATCGCCACAAGCACAAATTCCACTGGTCTCCAGATGGAAACGAAATAAATATCTCTTAAAATTTCCATGGTTTGTTTAAATTTGGGTTAATTTAAAATCAGTTGCAAAGAATTTACATTACAAACGGTGAAAAATGGATGGAAAGAACCTTTTCGTCCAAAGCGACCGAGGCGAAGCAAGAAATTCAGCATTCCAGTCCGCAATGATTTTATCTCTAGCGATGCGCTTCCAGTGAGAAGCTGGAACAGACACCCTTAAGTCTATTTCACCACACGTAGCTTCCCTAGCCAATTGGTCTGCTCTTTCATTTCCTAAAATATCGCTATGGCCACCAACATAAGAAAAATGAATAGTTACGTTTTCAAGAGCGTTCAAAATCGAGTGAATTTCCACCACAAGCTTCTCAGTAGAAGTCGTGTCACGCAAAAGAAAAAATTTCTTTAATTCTATTGAAAATTACTTTTTCCTTTTTTTTTTCCAATAATATTTAGGAGGCTAATAGATCAGTAACTCTCAGGGCAGCTAGGATTTTTATTTTTCTTTAGAAATAGGATAACCGATGCATTTTTCCACATTTGAGGGTAAAAATTTAGAAGAAGGCAGCTATTGATGATGTGTGTAGTTTTCTGGATATAATTGGATGGTAGTAGTTTGATCATAATATTTTTGATTCTATCTTCACCTGGAGCTTTGTTGTTTTTCAGATTTCGGATGATATTATATATTTCTTCATTGGTTGTAGGCTCTATGATCTCTGGAGAGGGATGATCAAGGTGGAAACTGCTTACTTTTTCTGTTATTAGGTCATGATGATTTTGATCGGAATTGAGATTTGGTGAGAATTGATTTTGAAGTGAGTCTGCAAATATTTCAGTTTTTTCATCTATAGAGTATATTGTGCCGGATGGTCCATTGATGGGTCTATTTACTTGAGGTGGAGTTTTGAACAATTTAGCTATTTTCCATATTGAATTTTCATTTGTGCAGAGGGGGGCGACTTTGTTTTGCCATAACTGATTTTTATATTTGTTTTTTGATCTTAAGAAGTCTGGTTTCATTGAGATATATAGGGTCTGCTGTTCTTTGATGGTGTTTTCTGTAATGATTTCTGAGTCTGATGAGGTTTTTGATTTCAGGCGGAAGTCTATAGTGATGAGCTTTTGATTCTGTCTCAATTGTTGATCTCTTGTATGATTCAATTATTTCAGACTGTACTTCTTGGATGTATGATTCAATTGCTGGCTCATCGTCTAAGATTGGTAAGCTGCTATTGTTGTTGGTAAGTATATTTTTGAAGAGATTCCATTCAGTTTTTAGTTTGGGTTTTTCAACGTGTTTTATGGCTAGCCCGACGAGCAATTGTACTGGTAGATGGTCAGATGACAAGTGGTTTAGTGTGCATGCAACCATGGGGATTTGGATATTGGTTATTGCGAAGTCAAGGATGTCTAGTCTGTGATTGTGTAGAGTAGGAATATAGGTTGGAGACGTTGGAGCTATGACAGTAAGTTTATTTTTTATGATGAGAGCTTTAAGATGATTTCCAGTATGATTAGAACTATTGCATCCCCATGTTGTATGTTTTGCATTAAAGTCACTTGCTACAATTATTGGCAGATTTGGTGGGAATAGGTTTCTTAGGTTATTTTCTGTGAGTTTATTTGTAGGCGAGTTATAAATGCCAGTTATTTTAATATTCTGTTTTTGATGGTTGAGCAGTATGGAAATTTGTTCGTAGCCACTGTCATCTGTAGAATTATTGATATAAGACTGTTTTTAGATAATAGTGCGACGCCGCCTCCTCTGTACTTTCTATCACACCTGTATGTAGTATAGTTGGCTATTGTAAAGTTGTAGGTTGCATTGAGATGAGATTCTGTTATAATGATGATATCCGGGTTATGGTCTAAAATAAAGTTCTTTAGTTCATGTTGCTTTTGTAGTACTCCGTTAGCATTCCAGAAAAAGATGTTGAGGGTAGATTTTTGTGTTGTTTTAGTATTCATCTTGTTCTTCCTGTTGATGTGATTGGATTGCATTTTACATTCTTTTGAAAAGTTTGAAACATTTGCATGAATCCTACAAAGAGCTTGAGGTCAGTGAGTAAGGATCTGGCTTCTTGTATTGTTGAGGTATCAAGTTGTACTGTTTTGGATTTGTTATGGTTTGCTGTTTTTAGGATATCTGCATAGGAACTGAAGTTGTTGTTGCCAGGAGCAAAAGGATTTTGATGGTTGTATCTATTGTTGTTGTTGCTGGTGATGGTTTTAGTAATTAGGGTAATTAGGACATTGTCTGTAGTTGTCTGGATGAGGACCGCCACAGTTGGCACATTTTGCTGGTGATGTTTTGCCTTTAGTGCAGAGATGAGTTAGATGCTCCAGGCCACATTTGAGACATTTATGAGTGTGCCGACAGGATGCCTGCACATGATTGAATTGTTGGCACCTGTGGCACTGAGTATGTCCTCGGCGCCCTCTGTAGGTTGATACCGTGACAACGAGGTCCATGAAACGTGTCATATATAAAATGTTCTTGTTGTGTTCAGTTTTGTCGAGGGTAATGATATGTAGAGGCAGATTAAGGATTGCTTGTTCGGTATATTTTCTCATCTGAGTTGCACGTTTTGGTTTATATCAGGGCTGTCCAACTGCAAAGAGCCCACGGGCCAGAATTCCGGTCACTGATCACCTGGCGGGCCACAGTTTGAAAACGTTGAACAATACCCTTTTACTTCTTATACAATAACAATTAATAGTTGAATTATTAATTATAAAACAATGAAACAGAAGGATTATATAAGAATTTGCTTGCATTTTAATGAGAAAACTGTGGCCGATCAGCCTGAATAAAAAGTTGGTGGGCCGCCAGTTGGACAGCCCTGGTTTATATCCTTGTTCAATTAGATTTTTTTTCGACTTCATCTGAAGAAATATATGCTGGAATGCTTTTTAAAACAACTCTCAATGGTTTTTCTTCATTTAGCTGGAAAGTGTGATATTGTACATTTAGTTGGTTAAGTATGTCGATTGCCCGACGCCTCATATCTATATTAAAGAAGTGTATTTTCAGATATTCGCCATTGTGCTTTCCTTCAAATTCTGTAATTTTTTGGTCCTGTAGATTTTGTTTGAGTTGTAGCCATTTCACATTATTGTCTTTTATGATTATTGGTGGTATTCGTGGTTTTCCTCGTCTTTGATATTGAAAGTCATCGTTGTCGTCCATTTCTTCTTCACCAGTTTCATCCTGTTGTTGGTTGGTAGTATTTCTGTCAGCTTCATTGCGTGCAGTTGCTACCTCATGTTGACGTTGTGGTGCGATGGAACTGGTCGATGGTTGTTGTATAAGATCTGTGTCGGTTGCATTAAGTTTTTGAATTATCAGTTTTTTATTTTGGGCTGGCTTCTCTTCATCCGTACTTTCAGATCTGTTCCTTTTGGTGACAGTTTGTTGATTCGGTTCATTAGTAGATTGTTGCTGTTGTACTGATGTTTGCGTTTCTTTGGAGAGGTTGGAGTTGTTTCAGGAATGGTTATTGTTGTTTCTCTGATTTGTTTATTTGCCTTTAAGAGATGCTTGTTATCTATTCTTAATGTTTCATTATCATATTGGAGTTTTTCTATTGTTTGCAGTAGGTTTTCCATTTTGTTTTCAAACATTTTTCTAAGTTCTTCAAGTTGAGTAGATAGGTTTTGATTTGCATCTTTTTGTTGTTGAAGTTGGGATTTTAAAAATGCTATTGTATCTTCTACCCAGGTTGGTATATTTGCATTTGATGTGGTAGCCATGTTTTAATCCAATTGAAAATGTACGCGGCTGTCAAACATGTTTTAGCTATAACAATTGGTTTTTGCACTTTTGTTTGAAGATCACTCCTACATCACAACACTGTTGCGATGTGAGAAAATAAAAGTCAAAACTTTCACAACACTGTCGTCATGAGTAAATGATAAATTCAAAATGAAAGAAGATGTAGAGATGTGTATTAATTGTGAATTTCAGTATAGAGAAACAAAGTTTTTTCATCTACCTAATGATTTAGCTGATTTCAATGGCAGTTACTGCAGTCAAACTGATTTTAACTGATTATTTCGGTATATGTGCACAGTTGGGCGAACCCTACGCCGTCACAAAACTGACGTAATACAATGTACAATGATAGTTGAGCACAAAGACAACACTGTTGCTGTGCATAAATAAAAGTTTCAGAATGCACAAATGTTTATAATCACAAATAATCAGGTTTTGTAGTCATAAATCACACTATTAATTTATTTCAAGTTTTCATGAGACGCCCACTATAATTGTTGATGTAAGCACTATTGAAACTGAAATTTGCAATTTGTAATCCAAATCGTAAACACAAATCATAAATACAAGTTGTAGAAGTTTGCGTGATACGCCCCAATGGCAGTAGTAAGCAAATAAATCTGTTGTCAATAGGAATCACATTTTGTAGCACAAAATATTGTCACATGTTGAAATAGAAGTTGGCGTGGCCACTGCAATATCTGGACACAACAATCGTTGTTGTAGATAAAATATAACTTGTTGTTGTCAATTCACATGTTATAAACTTTATCAATTCACTAAGAAAGAAATCATACCTTTAGAATACTTTTAATGTGACATTCAGAACATAAACAAACAATCTATCCACAACGATGCTTCTCTCACGAAGGTCCCTGGATTCGCTTAACTCCAAAAATATCCTGGTTTTTCGCATCAATTTGATCAAATTTCCACATCTTATTAAAAAAACAGGAGTTTTTTTAAGCACTAAGATCCCAAAGTTTGATGTTTTATAAAAAAATTACTGGTGATATTTTTTTCCCCTTTATTCTAAAAATCGGTTCTTTTTTAAACAAGTCCTCTCAATTCTTTGGTTTATTGTATTTAAAATTGACAAGAAAGTTTTTATGACATTAATCGTGAAAAAGTTCTCTTTGAAAAATGACTAAATTTTAACTATTTTTTTAAAACCAAAACTGCGATTGGGGGGTCATTTTTAAATCATTTAATAAATCTTAAATCAATTTAACAAAAATATGTAACTACAGATAGTGGCTTATATGATAATAATTGTTTTATAATACCAATTTCATAATATTATTATAAATGTAATAATAAAAACAAAAAAAACTATGGAATTAAACTACTATAAGTGTTAAATATACATATAATTATTAAATGTATTTTCACCACCTGAACTTTTTCACCATAATGTTAAAACATACACTTTTAAACATAAAGAACTATAAGAGGGTGTTTTTTGTCTTTAAAAAAATAAAATATAGTTTTTAGCCAAAATATTGACTGATTTCTCGTGAAACGTGTCTGTGCCTTAAATATATATTTTTCATAACCTCTAGAAATTCCAAAGCTTTTGGAGCATTTCATTCTAAATTTAACGCCTCATTAGAAAATTCAAAAATGTAGGACTATATCTGTATTTTATAAAGAAAGCAGCGGTGTTAAACTAGGATAAACAACTGGATTTTATACCTCCCCTGAAACTTCCCTAAAAGTCTTGAATTGGGGTGATCCCCCCCTTTGATTGGTAACTACTGTTTTGGTGTACAATCCTAATCACAACCGGGAAAAATTTCTAGATTTAACATTTAGACTTATTTCTGTAGATCTAGAAAGATATTGCGATTCATAGGAATCAACAAAATCATTTATTTTTGCCTTCTCCAGAAACTTACGAAATTATTCTTGGTTGTGATCACCCTGTAAGTAACGCCTACTTTTTTCATATTGCACTACGTTGATATTGGTGAGAAATTTCCGTAGTTTGAAGCAATAGTTTTCTTAACGATAGCAATTGTAGTGTAGTATCATTTTAATAATTTCAAATCACAGATATAATTAAGTTTTTAGCTGATTGAAAACTGTATTTGTCTTCAAGAAATATACAAATAGGAAACTTGTCTCAAGTCTTAACAATAGGAAATACAAACTTGTCACAAGTCGTAACAATAGGAAACTTATCTCAAGTCGCAGCAATAGGATATACAAATAGGAAACTTGTCAACTGTTGAACTTGTTTCAAGGGCTTTAAAAATTATTTAAAATAAAAAACGTAAAATTAATGAAAATTGTTTTGATATATTGATATTTTGTGACGATATATCGCGATAATAATAATTCCGATATCGCTCAGCACTAAGGCTCTCTCGTTTCCTTTACCCAATGCATTTGTCGCCCTAGTGATGAAATAATATCACTACAACGGATATTATTTCATCATTAATCAGAAATTTGTTATTTTCTTTGTTTTGTTTTTTTGTTATTTAGATGGTTTTTAATTCATTTTTTAACTATTCCTTTGGATCTCAAATGAAAAGAGAACGTGCACTGCATATGTTTAACTGAATTCGAAATTAATATCTGCTCTAGGCTTACAAATGCGATTTAAAAATTTCTCAAATTATTCTTTTCGAATAATAGAAAAGAAGTCTTAAAAAAAATGAAATGGTTCATTCTAAAGGTTGCGATAGGGAAGGGAAAAAAAAAACTTTAATTCTAAGAAATTCCGTTTGAACGTGATGGGCTTGAAATATCGAGAACAAAAAATTACAAAATACACCTGAAGAAATTTGTAATTGAATTTGTAATGAAATTATTTTATTATTTTTTTTTAAATGTATAGAAGTCACTTTAGATTATTACATTACTATGATGTACGAAATTTTCACTTAAAGCATATTAAAGAAGCAACGTAATCATTTGTCTTGATTCTATTTTATGTATAAAAGATATACTTAGAAAAACTGAAATAAACTTCTCACTTAGTTCAAGTGTGGAAATACCACATTTAGTACACATTATGCAACACACTTTATATTTGGGTTATTATATGAATTTTTATTTGCATTAAAAATTCATCATCAAGTAAAACAGAAAATATCTGGTGACAATTAAATATCAAGACAATATAATTAAAAGGATAGCGAATGGACGGTTTAAATATTTTTTTTTTACCAGGCTAGATAGTCACGAGTCGGATTATTATATGCCAACTGTATATCATTCTTACTGTAAAAACAATAAATTTTTATATATCTTACGAAAGTTTGAAAATGAAATTTCTTAAATTATGCATCATTATCAAAAATACAATCACGCATTAAAAATGTAGTCATATAATAGTAAATGTACTTTAATAACTAGGAGTTAAGGAAATAACAGACAAAAATGTAAACTAATAATTAAAACAATACGGTAACTTCCATAATAAAACAATTTTATTTTGTGTAGCAATTTTGTTTGCACTGAAGAAGTTTGGCTCAAGTTTTCTAAGTAATATTAGACCAGAGGTTGCGAACTTTTATGTATCAACGTGACAATTTTTCTTTAAAAAAAAAAAAAAAAAAAAAATGTTTAATGAGGTCATAGACTTGCTATCTAATAATTTTGGCTTCGTGATTATTGGGAAAATAATGCTACTAAATACTATCAAGTCAAAACTCTTTATTTACTTCCAAAATTTTTTTTTAATGTCTCAATTACAGGTTTAATTCAAATTAAAGTAACATTAGTCTGACTTCTGTTGTTGCAGATTCTAAACGAGTCTTTAATGTTATTCATCTCTGAAAATAATGACTCTCAGACATAGGTAGATGAAAATATGGTTAAAATAGCACGAGCCAGCTTCTCCAAACAGTCAAATATGTCTGGTAAAGAATTTAGTATTTCCAAAATTTTGTTTTTGGCATTTTTACTTGCTTGTCAGTCTTTCTGTTTCAATTAATTCCAACTCTTTCATTGCTTCAATAAATTTTTGAATTCATATTGAACTGGACTAAAAATCAATTAGCTGCATTTCAAAGTCTTCATTTTCCAACCAAATGAGTTTGGAAAAGTTCAATTTATCAAAATGAAGTCACATCAGGGTACATAATAAAGTTAAGTGTTTCCGATATTTTTTGAACTGAGAAAATCTCTTTGAAATTTGAACAATCAATTACAGAAAAAAAATTTTCAGTGACTGTTTCTTCGTCTGGTTTCTCATGTATATTGAAATCGTTGAAATTTTTATTTAACTTTGGAAAATTCTTATAGTTTCTTGTAAAAATCTCGTTCCTGAAGGCATGCAGTTTAGCGTCAATAGCGCGAATAAGATCTATCATCGATAATTGTTTTATTTGTGCCTTGAAGCTTCGCGTTCAATTCATTAAAACGTTGGCATATGTCTGTAAAAAACATCAATTTAAAAAAGTAACATTTAAAACATCACATTTAAACAATAGTGAAGTTTTCTTTTTAGATTAAAATACTTAAAAATTTAAAGAATAAGGATTTTCTTCACTGCTAGAAATTTTGAATATATTTTTCAATAAATTACAACTTCATCAATTGCAGATTTGACTGTAAATGTTATGAATATGGAGGTTCGTAAGTGAAGCATCCAAGAAATGCAAAAATAAATTACAACAAAAAATTAAAATAAACTACAACCTTAAGCTTCATATTTTTTTATTATATTTCTGAAACAAAATATTTTTTTATATCTAAAATAACCATCAAATTAATATTTGAAAAAGAGAACTATGCTCACTTTGATAATTGTCACCATAATTTTTCAAAAAAGAGAATAATGCTGAATTGTTTTATAAAAATACAGTTGTTTTTTTTAATATTTTTTTTTATTATAAAAAGTGAATGATTATATATTTTGTTTATAAAATATATAATTATTATAATTTTAAGTAATCGTATCTTGTTAACCCTTTGACGCAGAATTTTTATTAGATATATTTTTCATACTTTTATTATCATGTTTTATTATTTTAAGTAAAAATGAGTGAAAAATATTATATTTAGCATTTTATCAATTAGTGGTTATGATTATGAAATACAGGATGGGACACTGGTGTTATATTCTGCGTTAAAGGTAAAGCCTTCTAAACACGGCTCACTTCCAAACAATAATTTTTCAGATTAAAGTTAATTTCAGGTTATCTGTATCTATGAGAAAAAATCATACATCATTAATATTTTTTTAATTTATGATATCATTGATAAATTTTTGAATATGAATGGGAAAAAATTTCAAACTATTGGATTCATATTTTAATGCAAATATAATTCGAAAAATGAAAGATTTATTTTAGTAGCTATTAGATTGTTTTTTGATAATTAAAATATACCAAAACATATTTTTGTTGTAATTAGAACGTCAGAAAAAATGTATATAAAAGGAGCTTCAAAAGATTAATAAGTAAGTTCTAAATGAAATGTATGATTACTCCGATTTGTGAAATAGTCAACTGTACTCGAAATAAATAAGCTTAGCAAAACAATGTGTTACATAATAGAAAGTAACAAAATAAAAAAGAGGAAAAATGATTTCCGCAACGGTTCCATATAACGCAAATGCGGGTTAGCTCCAAAAAAATGTCTTCCAAGAAGGTAAATTTATCATAATACTTGATCCAGGAGTTCCCTTGTCTCCTGTATTGTGTTCAACATTTCGAGGATACGGCGTTGAACATTAGCAATCGTAAACCCAAAATCTGGGTTGGTTGTTTAATGACGGTTATAAAATTTAAAAAAAAAACATTGCATTAACTTTCGAATTGATGACAAAAAAACTCATGTTAACTCATATAAATCAACATAGTCTTTTCATCATGTCAAACATCAATTATTTGATGTAGTTACATTCTTGTGCATGGTATTTACTATAAGTCTATCAGTTAATTAATAATTCTCGAACCAATTATCGAATATTAATTTTTTTTTATGGAACCGTACTACGCATTTTTCTACAGTTCGCTCATTTGGTGAAACAATGACGCAACTGATAATTACTCTATTTAGATTGATTTCGCAGTTACGTCATTGTCCCCAATAGAAGAAATGATGTAGGCTTTTTAGGGGGTACCTGATTTCCCCCACCCACCATTGGTACAAGGGAAAAAAGCCTGGAGCTTCTTTGACTCTTCCTTTTGAAAGAAGAATCTGCACCACCATCTCCCGCCTAGCTACCGGCCATCTTAAAGGTCTTCTATTTTTTGAAGGAACTAAAATCCACCCCATTTGCCTTAAATGCCATCTACACCAGGCTTCCGCCGATCACATCCTGAACTGTCTTGGTCTTCTCTGGGAAGACATTTACTCTACTCCTTTTTTGGTCTTTGATTTTCTTCAGGTCAACGGGTTCATAGATCTGGTCTGACTTCGTAAGGCCAGAAAGGGATAAGCAACAACAACAATGGTCCTATAGGTTACAATGTAAGTACATATCCCTCATCTGGTGAAACAATGATGTAACTGATAATTACTCTATTTAGGTTCATTTTGCAGTTACGTCACTGTTTCACCAAATGAGCGATTAAATCTTAATTTGAAATTTTTCAGTTTTATAGTTTTTGCGCAGTACAACAAAATGTAATGTAAAGTTGAACACCCAGAACAAAGGCGTTCTTTGATTTTGTGAGATACCTTAAGCGTATCTTCAAAATATATTTATCGAATATAAGAGAGGTGCATTAAGTGTATTTCTACCTTAAACTTCGGAAATGAAATGTATCTGGGGATTAATAATTTGACATCAGAGATTTTTCCTTGGTAATTCCTCACTGAAATGACTTGCCATTTCAAAGATACCTGAGCTAAAAACGCCGATTTCTAAATTCTTTTTTTTTTTTTTTTTTTTCTTCTCTTGGTGTTAGGTTACAAAAACAATTTTATTTTTGAATTCTTAATGTAACAATTCGGATAAAAGTAGTACTGTTCAATATTTTTTAAACAAATATTTGTGTTTTAATTTTTTCTGAACTTTTTTTAAAACTTTCTTAACATACAGAAATTATAAAAATGACCTAACACTGAATCCAAAATCATAAAATACACTTGTAAATTATTATCAAAAGATGCATTCAATGATACCAAGCTTGAAAATCACTAAACTCTCTGAAGATGGAGAGATTAAAATCTCAGCTAGGAATCGCCATTTTTTTTTTTTTTTTTTCTTATTTGAATTTTGCTGAGAAACAACTATCCCAATTCGACTCATGGGGTTTTAGTTTGCAGATGGTGCTGTTATAACTAAATGAAAATGAGGTAATAACTAGTTAAAAGAGATACAGCTAGATTATTTTATGACCGTCGTCGTTTGGACGTATGACTATTAATGTTCAACTCCGTAGCCTTGTAATTTTGAAACCAATCCAGAAAACAAGGAAACTCCTGGATCAAGTATTGGTAGAAATTTGCTTTCGTAGAGGACTTTTTGATATAACTAACCCGCATTTGAGTTACATGGAGAGGAAACCGCAAAAAGTTAGCCTAACCTGCAAAGGGACTCTGACCCATGAGTTCATACCTCTTAAAACTAGGGTATATCGATTAAAGATTGTTAACTACTTTATTTATAAACATAGGGACTTCAGAGTTAATATTACATTTGTTTTATTTCAAAATTGTAAACTAAGATATAAATTTATAAAATTTAAAACTATCCATATATCTCTAAAGTATGCCTTTAATTAGTAGAGAGGGAAATATACGGCTTGTCCGAACACCTGACAATTGGCGTAGCCCAGGCGTCCAATTTATCAAAATATTAAATAAAGCAAAAAAGTGATAAAATTTAAATATAAAGTATTCAAATCTTTTTTTTTTTAACGTAACTCTGAAAAAAATTGCAAATTATGAAAGAAATAAAAATGAATTTTGATTAATGAACATTAACTAAATCAAGTAGAGATAAATATTATTTAAAGTAAAATGAGCCTACCTGTATCAAGTTTCTCTGCTCCTGACAGTTTTTTTTAAATATTCCTTTTTTATTTACATATAGTTTTCCTTGGATTAGTCAAATAAATTTGGTCTACTTCTTAATAACGCAATTAGATTTTCAGTAAATTCAAAATTCTTTAGTGAGTGAATAAGACTAACATATGGATGAAACAAATTATTTGCAACCTTTTTGAATCTTTACTAACAACCTATTTTAAAAATCTAATAGTTAATTGATTATACCCTGTTATTACTCAACTAAACAAGTCGATCGATAAATCTTGAGGTGCCACTCCCACTTTCAAACTAGAGATGGGTCAAAAGTAACGGAACAGTGACTTGTCACAGTGACTGGAGCAGTCACTGTGACAGCCTGTTCCAACCAAAAAGTTGTCACAGTGACAAAATCACTGCTACTGTCACTGTTCCAAAAATCACTGCTACTGTCACTGTTACAAAAATCACTGCTACTGCCACTGTGACAGATTTCACTGCTACTGTCACTGTGACAAATTTCATTGCTACTTTCACTGTGACAACTATCACTGCTACTCTAGCTGTTCCAAATGTCACAGGTATGGTCGCTGCTCCAAAAATCATACTGAAATACCTGTGAATAATACCTGTCGATGCTCCAGCTTCATATCGTAACCTGCAAATAAAAGTATTTTCGTTGCTAAGTTCAAGCTGCTTCACTGTGACAAATGTTGCTGTTATTTTTGATCAAATCTCATAACGGAGTCCAACCAATTTCTATTTCAAAAATTTCAGTTTGAAAAAAAAAACATGATCTCTGTTTTTGAATTCATAATTTTTATAATTTACTATTAGGATAAATTGTTTTTAATGATGTTATTATATATTCGTATATATTCAAATATAGCTATATATTCAAATATAGGTGTTATTATATATTCGCATATATTCAAATATAGCTTAGTTTATATTCATACTTGAAATTTAAAACAAAATAAAAATTTTATTGATTTTTTTTCTTTAAATGGAACTGAATTTTTTTGTCAAAAGCAAAGTAAGTTCGATATATGTTGATATGATATATGTTCGAAGAAACAGATATTGTTTAAAGACTTGGATTTTTTACATCAGGTTTTCAGACACTGCAAACGTTTTTATTTATAAGGTGTGAAAAAAATTAAAAATTTTATCTCCCCCCTCCCCCTTAAATCGAATAGTTAGTACAAGTTACTACATATTAGTGATGATTTATGAGTAAAGATTTCAAAAAGTATCTATAATTTTTTAAGAGCCTGTATTAACTTTTTAAGTTTTTGTAAGCAACCTCGTGATATGAAATAAAGTGTATAGTGGGTACAATTCCGCGCTAATATGTAGGAGGTCTCAGGTTCGATGCCGCGAGAATGAATGTGCTAATTTTACATATTTATTTGTAGATTTATACCTATCAAAATTTTGCAGCAAATATTTTCTATTAAATTTATTCAAGCTACATAATACAAGTCGTTATCTGTTGTATATATAAAATTTAAATTTCAATATTTTTTTTATAAATTATTTTATGATTTTTTAAAAATAAATGGTAAAATGTCAAGTTCAAGAAACTCTAAAATGTCTACTTTATTGGGGAAAAAAAGTTTGCTTGAATATTACAAAATAAATAAATAAATAAAAATAAATATAATTTCCAAAATTCTGCCAATAACTGCGCGTAGTTAGTAAATTTCTGTGTTATTTTGATCATAACATATTTTGTTTTTCATTTAAATTATTGTAATTCAACTGGGAGAGAAAGACTAATGACATTTTCTTTTTATCTTAATTTTTGTTTAATTTAAGACTTGTAAAAAATCGTGAAGAGGATTAAGACCGCTATCAATAAATGTCAAATCAAAAAATAAAACTAACCTCTTTGAATACAACTAAGTAAATTTAAGCTTAACCAATATAAATGTAAATATAGACCATAGAGGGCAACACTGCTTAACTAAAATTATTATTCACATTATGTATACGTAAACTTTGGCGATAGATGACGTTGAGACATTTCTTCAATAGCATTTTTTCCTTCGTGAAGAATTATATATTTAAACATGGTTTGATTTTTAAGTATGGCTTAAACATATTTTTAAAAATGGTTTGCCTGTTTCAAGACCTACATGAAAGTTTGTATTTTAAACAGGCGAACAATTTAAGAAAAAATAAATGAAACTATGAAAATAAATAATAGAAATTTAAATTTATTGTTTAGCTCTATTTATGAAATTGATATTATTTTCCTTTATTTTCCTAAATATTATTTTAGTAAAATTTATTACTTTGTAGTAGCGAAAATGAGCTCGAGATTTCTTTTTAATATTTAATATATATATATATATATAATACATATAAAACTATAATATTACATATAAAACTATGCGTAATATTACAATATATTTCCAATTTGTTATTATTCAATAAAAATTTAAAATTATAAATTTATATTCAAAAAACATTCCAAATTTTGAGTTTTAAATTTCTTTTAAGTTTCATGATTTTAAGAGGTTTACGGGTACTTAGATTTATTTAATTAGAACAATTATGTTCATAGTTTGATTACATATTCATATTTTTAAATATTGTGAGTATATTTCTTACTATAATGATTTTAAATTTGAAAATTTTTTAAACGAGCGTGCGAAAAATATTTATATGCCATTTACGACGCACAACGATTTGTTTTCAATTCATATACGAGGCATTCATTAATTCATTTAATTTGCATGAATTGTTATAATTTTATAAGTAGTGAAGAATCGTCTAATATTGAGTTAATCGTGATAGAATAAATTAGCTTGTAATTAAGTATTTTAATCAGAAATCATACAGCTATTTTTTTATAAAATTAATACTTTAGACTAATTGTAATTAATTATGGCATTTAAACTCGCCTGTCATTTCGAAGCAGATTAATCTATAACAATAAACATGATTCAATCGAACTCATGCATCCAGCATTGGGACAAACTAGCCTTCGAGATTCATTGAATTAATAACCCGCATTCACGGTACATGGCGAGGAAACCCACGAAAATCTCACTCGGTTCGCCCAAAGGAAAGGGAATTCTATCTCTGAGTTGTCGACCACTGACTATATTTTATGTCAGTACTGTGGTCGGGACGAACTGGGAGCAGAATTCGTATATACCAGTCACCTCTGTGATCGACTACTCTGGGTTACAACTACTAGTGCTCAACTTCGTAGCCTTGTAATTTTGAACCAATAAAAAAATTTAAAAAAAAAACACGGAAACTCCTGGATCAGTGCCCCCAGAGGTATGATTCGTTACGGGAACATGGAGGACTTTATTACCTGACTGATTTAAGGTGCATCAGTCACCATTTATTACACGGGCAGTCTTTATCCGGCGGGAGTCGAGCCCACAACCTTTTGGACATGGGCCCAGTGCCCTACCGACCAGGCTTTTCCGGCCCCTTTTATTAGATAGGAATTTTTCTGATTCAATTGCTTACGTACTTGTTTTTAAGAAAAATACGTTTCTGAGTTCTGTTTAATGAATATAATACTGACAGTATCCGTTGTACAGTCCTCAAAAAAAAAAAAAAAAAAGATATCACCCTGAATAACTTTCGTTCTAATGATCGTATTTTCACGTACTAAGTGCCAATCTTAATGGTTTCTGGGGGTGACCTCAATTGTAATTTAATAACAAATATATACGGTAGTTCTGTTTAAAAGATTTTAATACAAAATTGTTTATCTTAGAATTGCAGCTCTAATTTAGTATTCAAATGATAAAGATAGCTTTCATGTTTTTACTGATTTATGCTGTTATAATAGCAAGAAAAAAAAAGATAAAGAAGTAGTTTATTTACATAATTTACCTCTCTTAAAAAAGGGAGAAATGAAACAATTTTACTTCGTTTTCTTTTCCTGTTAAAGTAACCGCCCTAATTGAGATTTAAAAAAGGGAGAAATAATGGAATTTACACTGTCATGCAATAGAAAAGCAATGTGTGCAACAAAAAACTTAAAATTGAGTTTTCAATATTTAGCACTTTTGTGTGATGACCTATTTATTGCAAAAAAACTTTTTTTCAAAAATAAATACTGTCTCATAAGTTTTTTTAAAATTCGATTTTAGTGTTTATAGCAGTATAGCTATAGAAAAAAATAGTTATCTCTCGTGATATCTATGGTAAAAGCACAAAATATGTTTTTTTTTATAATTACAAGGCAGAGTTCTCTAACCTAATTGCTTGCATTATTGCTATTATGAAATGTCAATGCAATATTTAAAAACTCACTTTGAAAAAAAATATTACATATTTGTATACTTTTAGTATTTCACAATACATAGTTATTGTAATTTAGCAATTTCTTAAAGCTTTTTTAAGCTTTAACTCATTAAAAAGTTCGAATTAAAAAAAAAATACCAGTAATCTTCATACATTTACTAATTTTCTAAAAAAGAAAACAAATAATTTTAATACATGTTTAAAAATATGCATATAATTTAAACTGAAAGGGCCATATAGAAATCGTCGTTTAAGTCATATAGGCATACATGTAGATTTATCGTTATGGTTAAATATACGACTTTTTTAAAATTCGAATTCTCAGGAAATATTCGACCATGTAAAATGTAATGTAAATATCATGCAAAACTGTATGCTTTAAAATAAATTAAAAATTTATGTAACTTTCAATTCAAAAGTTTTTCGACTGTTACTAAATAAAATAATGAAAAACAATAACTATTTATTAAAATTTATTTTTCGCATGAATTTATCTTTTGATAAACGAATTTTTAATTGTGTGCAAAGATTTTTCAATTTGCATAATAAGTTCTCGAGATATGGCTAAATACGAAAAAAATTAAATTAACATCGAAACTTTGGATAGTTCTCCTGACCAAACTATATTTTCCAGAATACGGATACCCTGTATATTTTGGGGGTCAAAAATCCAAATCCGACGAAAAAAAGATATGTTTATTAAGAAGAGTACGTTTTTGTGCCTGCTTTCGTAAATTAAAATATTGCCTGAAAGGAATTAAATAGCATATGTGAGGTCACCCCCTCGATCCATTAAGATTGAGTCTAATATCCAATGATTAGATCAAAAGTTATTCAGGGAGGTCAACTTTTTTTGGCGCATTATAAAAAAAAAAAAAAAAAAAAAAAAAAGAAATAATAATAAAAAAAATAAAAATAAATAATAATAATATTAAAAAAGAACGTTACGATTGGTGAGATTGTCCATTGTTACGATTTGGTGAGTACTTCAGAAATATCTTAAAGATTCTTTCTTTTAATCGCACAAGATTTAAGGTATTTATTTTGTGTCTTTTCATTTATGATTTTCAATACTTATTTTTCATAATATTATTTTTGTTACGAATTTTCTTCTCATATTTCTTTATGTACAAAATTTTTATTTTTTTTTACTTTTACTTACGCGTGAAATAATTCTGATAAGCAGAAATCTTAGTAATGTAAACTTTGTTTCAATTTTAACATGTACATTTTTCTTTTCGAATATAATATGAGGGATTTAGTTTTCAAATTACTGTTACTGGAGAAACACAATAAAAACTTTCACCAAGATGCGAGAAAAGAAAGCTTTTCTTATTTCTTCAAAATTATTTTATTCCCCTCTGCAAAGCAAACTACAGTTCTTCAAATGTGGGGAAAGGAATTTACCAGTGCATCGCCGGCAGCGAGTATTTCTAAAGAAAAGGTTAAAAGGTCAAATCTCGTATTTCTCTTGGCAACTGGACATCCTGTTTCTCTCCCACTCCAGTAACATTCTTTTCGTTATGGTTTTCTCAAAGCTGACGTATTTTTTTAAAAAGACTGAATGAAATTTTTCAGAGGATCCTTAACTTTTATAATATAATACTTTTAGAAATTCTTCTTATAAATAAAAATAACGAAAATTCTGAATCAACAATATCAGAATTATTCAAAGATGATTTTTGAAGATTTATTAAAAGATGATTTTTAAGGGAAATAGTCATTCTTAATAAGTTAACTATTCAGTATGTATAGGAATTCATACATACTGAATAGTTAACTTATTCATCTCTCTAACTAACTCAACATAGCTAACATTCTCTCTCCATTCAGTATGTATAGAGAGAGCCCAACAATTATATGGTTAATGCTCAGTATTAAAACTTTCATAAAGCAATGATAGTTCTTTCAATACTTTTTTCCCAATCAGTTTTTAAATAATTTAAGCAAACATCACTAATTTGGGATTTTTAAGTTTGTGCAAATCTTAATAAATAAAAAGAAATTAGATGAAAAAACGGAATAGAAGGCTTTGAAAACAAAATAATATAGATCCGCAATAAGACAGTACTTTAACTTTTTTAAATGTTAAATCTTATTTAAAACGTTACAATATTTAAGTATTCTGCTATCGTCAGGTTAAGTGTGGACTTCATGATTTTCCTCCCTAATTAACATAAATACAAAGTTAATTTCACTAAAAATAGTTTTTCACGAAATCCAGCTTGTGCTTGGAGTTACTTTGTCTTCTGGGTCAAATTTACAATTACAAAAATGCAGAGTATAACAATAAGAATGACAAATCTACTCTATCGATTTTCTGTTAAAATTTAACTACTCAGTACTTCTATTCAACAAATAAGTATGGCTTATATCCAACTATTAAAAAACTTTAAAGCTTGAACTACTTTAGTTTTATCACACCTAAGTTACATTGATTATCATTAAATAGTTAAGCAACGAATCTTTAATTTTAGAAAAAGTTTTCATTTAATATACCAACATTTTATTTAATATTAAAAGGTGTTTTTTTTTTTTTTTTTTCTTATTATGCTTTTTGTAACATTTTGTTTTGAAACAAACTGCAGCTCAAAATCTATAAGGCTTAGTAACTTTAAATTATTACGGTGTGTTGACTAAATCAATAAAAGATTCAATTATTATTTCAAGAGTCACTAAATTTAATGCACTTATAGTAAAAAAAAACTTATTAGTTCATTTACTGCTATCTGGATTGTAACTGCAGTGTAAAATTTTAAATCATTCTCAAAGGGAGAATCAATTAAAGCAACTTTTTTCCGAAATTCCAATTTGTTCGAACATTATTGTAATTTTAAGTACTTTTTTCATACATTTATCCCATGTTTTTGGGTTCAAATAATAATTATTGATCCATCATTGTCGAAATTTTTTTTTCTCCCGAGATTTTCATTATATAAGCTCACGGTTGACTTGATGTCGAAAGTAAGTAAATACTGATTAATTTTCGTGCAAATTATTAAAATATTAAGTTTGATATGCCTTCATACACCATTTTTCTACACACTTTCGTAGTTCCAAGTTTTTAATTCACATAATTTTGGCGCAGCAAATATATATGTAGCATATAATGTGCACATAATGATGTATAGCATATAATGTATTAGAATATAATGTGAGCATTTTTTTCCTACATTTCTCATTCATTCAATTATTGTTTTGAAGTTCAAAATTGAATATAATTTTAGAAAATTGTAAATTTGCAGTAAGAGATGTATCTTATTGAACAAAGATAATTGTTTTTTATTTTGAATTAATATGTAATTAATACTCGAAATCATTTTAAGTGGTTTGCAAATTAATTTTTTTCCTTTATTTTAGATTTTTTGAAAGTCAGTTTATACCAGAAATAATTAATGCCACTGCATTAAATATTTCTTTGATTTGAGTGTTACATCAAATTTTTACTGCAAATATAATATGTTTTATAATGTTCAGAATATTTTAATATTTGATATTTGGAATAAAATTATTATTTATTTTTTGTCATTTAAATTACTTATTTTTAATGGTATTCAATCGCACACATAATTGATTGGTTTTCTTTTGTGCAAAGAATCTCATTGTTTCAGATTTTTGCAAGTTTACGAGATCAGTGGAAAATTTTCTTTAGTAGCATAAAGTTTTGTTATAGTACATATTTTATTAATACTTTTTATTTATTCATTTTCTTAAAGAAAGAGAGGTTTCAGTGGAAAAAAAAAAAAACAGAACGTTTCATAAGTATCAATATGGGGTGAAAAAAATACACATAATATGAACATAAATAAGGTTACGAAATATTTATATACTTTTCATATTTAATTTTTTTGATCATTTAGCAAATAATAAGCATTTTTCTTTACAATTCGATCATTGATGCAATATTAAACTTTTTTTTTCCTTTTCTTTTTTTGTACATATGATTATATAAGGAATAAAATAATGAGGTACAAATTATTAAAAACTGTATAAAATGGCTTCTTTATTTTTTTTTATATTATTTTTTTTTTAAAGTTATAATACATATTTTTGTAGTACAATAAGAAAGATTGTAAAGGAAATCAAATTTCCCCTTTTTTTGCGCGAATAAGTGAATAGGTTTTCTTGATTGGCGTAGTATACATGCAGGCGGAATCCAAAAAATTTTATTCGGCTGTATTTTGTTAAATGATTTGTAAGAAAAATAAACTTATTTTATTTTTTGTTTTCTTTTTATCTTTATTCCATTTTTATCCTGTTTAGTTCGAGATGCGTCCGTACCCTATGGGACTCTGGATACATCACTCTTAAGAACACCTTACATTCAAAATAGTATATTAAAAAAAAAAAAAAAAACTCAAATCCAAATAATTGATTTTAAACCATTGTACACTATTTTAGGCTCTCAAGTATATTTTAGGTTAATAATTTTCCATTCAATGTTTCAAAAGCATCACATTAAAAGTTATGCCATGTGTGTCTCTTAAAAAAAAAAAAAAAAAAGAATAATAAAAAAAAAAAAACATTTCTAATATTTCGATAATTTGTTTTTAAAGTCACTATTTTTCTTCTATTTTTCGTTTCCAGCTCTAGGGCATTCGTCTATAATACTCTACAGTTCAATCACTACTCATAGATTCTTAATGACACATTTATGCATGCCTAACAAAAATAATGATTTATTGTAATTTATTGAAATAAACATGAATAATAATTGCATAAAGCAGTTAAAATTTTTTATAGCCATTAATAAAACTAAGACCAAGCGTTCTCCCCATTCCGAGCAGCAAAATTAAAAAGAAAATGCGTAGTGGCGCCATCTGTTGGTTATTACAACAAAACCTGATACCCAAGATAAAATAAATGCAAAATTATGGAAATTACGAAATTTCTCATCATAACAACAAAAAAATTTTTTATGAATTTTTGTTTTCACACTCTGCATTGTTTTCTTTTATAAAGAAGAAAATTTTTCGTAAAATGTTGAAAAGCTATGAAGAATTTCATGAATACGGTGAAATTTTTTGTCTGACAACATTACTAAAAATTTACTTGTGATTAAGTTTGCACTTTACTGTACATTTAATAAAGAAAATCAGTGTTCTTCAAAACTAAATATCGAATTAATGTACGCATTCATCGTTTTTAAATGCCGATAACTCAACTACGAAAATTTAAAGATTAGATTTTCACTGTAATAGCATTATGAAAATATTAGTAACGCGAAAAATTATGAGTCTTAATTTAATATATTATCTGATATAGAAGCTTTCTTTATGTTATTTTTAACATTTTACAAGAATTAAATAAAGTCCCATATTGGTTATTAAAAATCATACTACTATAGTTTGTACTACGAAATACATTAGTTAATAAAAATCATACTACTATATTGCGTACTGTGATATACATTGGTTGATAAAAATCATCACTTGTAATAAAAATGACTACTCAGTATAACGATTAATTATTTTTATTAACTATATTAAAAATTGATTATATCGATTAACTTTACTAAAAACTAATTAAATCGATACAAAAAACTAATTATATCGATTAATGTTACAAGTATCTAATCATATCGATTATTTAATAAAATATTTAATCGATTAATTTATATTAAATTCAGATAAATTATAACGATTCTATATCGAAATAATAGCAGTCACTGCTATTTGTCACTGTTACTTTTGGGTCCCAGTAGCAATTTTGCCCATCTCTATTTCAAAATTAACTCGACCACCGGCCAATAAAAGGCGATAGGAGTATTTTTAAAATCAATTGTCGGCATTCTTTATTTGCGGCTGGAACATGACGACGACGACGATCTGGGTTTGGTGAGGTGCCTGCCCGCGTCAGCGGGCACTTGACCTCTTCATCTGGTAGATATTGCCCTAGGGCGACTGGTGTAGTTGGCATTGAATAGGATAAAGGAAGGATACAAGGCAGTGGGCGGCTCGTGGTTTCTGCGTGGGCAGCTCAAGTCATGGATAATGAATTTAAATCGGATAATGCTGGAACATAGACGAATTACATAAATATAGTAAAAATTTTTATAAAGAATTAGTGGTGATAATATTCTTTTCTTTATTCTATAAATCGGTTCATTTTTTTAAACTAGTCCTCTCATTTTATTGTATTTAAAATGGACACGAAAATTTTCACCCATTTTTATGACGTAATTGTGAAAGAAAAAGTACTTTTTGAAAAACTACTGAATATTACCTAATTTTGAAAAAAAACGAAAACTGCTCTTCGGGGCCATTTTGAAGTTGGAATCAATTTTACAAGAAGACGTACCTACAGATAGTAGCTTGTATGTTATTAATATCTAGATTTTTTATTATTTCTAATACCAATTTCTTAATATCGGTGTAAATTTAAAATCAAAACAATGGAATTAAACTATTAATAAGTTAGAAATATGCATATAATTATTAAAAATATTTTATTGAAACAATTTTTGGAATTTCAGTAATTTGTTTCAGGGAAAATACTACTTTCACCACTTTACCGTAATTTTAAAATATACACTTTTAAACATATAGAACTTCAAGGGTGTGTTTGCGCCTAAAATATAGTTTTTTAAGTTAAAATACTGATTTATCATCAAACGTGTCTGAGCATTGAATATCCATTTTTCATAACATCTAGATCTTCCAAAGGTTTTGGAGTATTTCATTTTAAATTTAACTCCTCATTAGGAAATTCAGAAATGTTTGCCTCAAACTACATTTTGTTAAAAAGACAGCGGGGTTAAACTAATATACACAAACGGATTTTTACTGTTGTAGTGCACAATCCTAATCAAAAACCAGGAAAAATATAACAAAAATTCGAAAAATGTTTTATATGACTGGGGAGAAACTTCGAATATTTTAAGCTTCTAGATTTAACATTTAGTTTTATTTCGTTAGATCTACAAAGATATTGTGATTCAACAAAATCATTTATTTTTTCTCTCCCCGCCAACTTAAGAAATTTTCTCGGTTCACTCTGAATTGGGTATGCAAGTAGTAACGCCTACTTTTATACATATTGCGCTTCGTTGAAATAGGTGTTTTATTATGACGTCTCGCACCATGCATACCCCACCCCCCTCAATGACTGCGAAATTTCCGTAGCAAACGATAGCAAAGATAATGTACTATCATTTTAATAATTTCGAATAACGGAATTTATCCATCAAAACTTAAAAATAATTTAAACACGTGTATATAAGTTATTACTTGTTTGAAAACTTAATTTGCTTTTAAATATACAAATGAGAAATAACAGTGGGTTGTGATCACTCTGAACTGGGTATATGCAAGTAGTAACGCCCAGGTGTTTTAAGTGCTTTAAAAATGATTTGATCTAAAGAACAGAAAAAAAAATTTTTTTTAATAATTATTCATAATTTTTTAATATTTCACTTAAAAATAGTTGGAAAAAAATAGTGCGTGGAGTCCCTCCGCGCGGAAGAAGTGAAACTTCGTAGTGTGGAAATGAAAATAGGAAGGGGTAGAAATCGATTTTTAGTGAAATCATATTGTTTCTTTAAGACAAACTTTATTAACATTCCTTACAACCACCTATCTACATAACTTTATTTTAAAATGTAGCGCAGAATTACATTACAATAAAAAAATAATAAAAAAACAATTATCTTAGTTTTAAACTCTTGAATTAAAAGCGTAATAAAAGCGGTACAGGAAAATAACATTAAATTAGGGATGCAAAAATATATATAGAAAAACAATACTTTTATACTAGTGAGAACCAAAACAATATGGAAATGAATGAGGGAAAACTGGATCCTACCACGTGATTTTCCGGCTAATAAAAATTTAGCGTTAAACGTTTAACGCAACCTTGTTGGAAGTCGCATTAGAAGTTTCACTTCAAAAAAGGTGTCAACGAAAAAAAAAAAAAAAAATGGAAAAATAAAGGTGAGTAACAAAATTCTCATCTTTATTTTTCGTTGGCCACTTTACGTTTTTTATTTCAAATTATTTTTGTTTCTTCACATTCATGCAGGAATTTTTGAAGCGCTTGAAAATGTCAACTGTTATTTCCTATATGTGCAACTTTGAAGCGAATGAAATTTTCATTAAGGTAATATCTTATCGCTTTAGTTTCTAGGGATCACTTATTTAACATTAATATAAGGTCTAAATTATTAACATATAATAAAATTCTAGTACAAGTTCTTCTTGTTTTAAAATTTCAACTTTTATGCACTAACAATGGAACAAAGATGTTTCTTAACACGTTCGTTGCCGATCACACGATAGAAAAAGACAGTTTGTGTCAATGAAATAGATTAAGTAGTAGAAAGATGTATATTATCAACAAACTGTATTTGCGGAAAATTTATGAACTTTGTGGCATTGAAATGGACCAAAATAGAAATATATATTTGCCGGTATGTCATAGACATTTATGAAATTTTTTATATAAAGAGGAACTTTTTAAAAAAACAACTAATTAATTTTTTCAACTTTTTTTGAACCAAAACTAAGATTCGAAGGTCATATTGAAATATGACTTACTTTAAGAAATAAGCGTAACTACATTACATTTTGCCAGATTTGTTTAAGATCTCGATTTCGTTCTATGCCAAATTATATAATTTTTGTATTATTAGAAAAAAAAATATATCTATAAAGTTAAACTATTGAAATGCTGGAACATATAATTTAAAAAAATTTTTTTTTTCAAATTTATTTAACATATTATTCAATATCGTACTTTTCAACACAAATTAATATTGAAAATAACTTCTTCTTCGTCAGTACTACAGCCTAGTGCAGGCCAAGGCTTTCTCAATTAGCTGCCAGCAGGGCGACTTTGAGCTCGATTTTTCCACCTGTTCATTCCCAACAATTTTAAGTCCTAAAATAATTACCTGGAGTTTAATTCTGATTAAATGAAATTCTTGATTACACATCTGTGCAAGCCTAACAAAAAACGGGATTTTATAAAATGAATTTTATTGAAAAATACCAGAATTGTAATTGCGGTTTCAGAAAATAAAAGTTCAATTTTTTATTTCTATGATTGAAACATAATTGATATAGTTCTTTCCCCCCCCCCACCCGAACAGCAAAATTTAAAAGAAAATATTTAGGGGTGCCATCTGATTGTTTCTAATTTACTTGCTGTCTTGTTGAATCTTAGTGTATGAAATTAATATTCGACAGTTGAGGTTTAAATATGAACATAAAATTTTTAAAGCAATAAATTTCAGAAGTTATTTGCTTGCATAACTAAAAAAGTTTGATTTTTGTCTTCATACCACTCATTTTTTTCTTTTATGAAAGAAAAACAAATATCGATAATGTAAAAATACTATGATAAATTTAATTAATACAGGCATAATTTGTGTTTGGCAACATTAACAAAAAATTTTTTTGGGTTAAGTCTGCACTTTGCTGTACATTTAAATAAAATATCTCGCACATTTTTATCTAATCCCAAGAACTACAATACACAGCATTCATGTCATGTAAGATCGGTTTTAGATGCTAAAAACTCACTCACCAAAATTTAGAGATTAGATTTTAACTATAAGATCGTTACTAAAATATGTTACACTGTAACTGTTTTAGTTGTGCAAAAAATTCTGAGGTGTGATTTAATTTTACATATGAAACAAAATTTCCTGTAATTTTGAAAATTAATACTGATTAATTGCAATAAAAATGTATTATATTGTTTAATTTTGCGATCACTAATTTTACACTATTGGTATCGATTAATTTAAAAGAAATTAATTATATCAATTAATATTTACAAAAGTTCGTTAATTTTAATTTATCAAATCATTTGATTTAAATATCGATTAAATTTACTTCAATGCAATCGATTTTTGTTAAAAACAGTCACTGTAACTTTCGAGTTACAGTTGAAGAAAAAAAAACTGTTTTGTCTTTTGAGGAGTAAATCACTCTTCTCATTCTGAGATAAACCAAGTAGTAGATGGCATGCTTGTATATGTTTTACTAAACTCGTAATAAGAAGAGATATAGAAAAGAAATCTGATCATTTAAATGCAGGTGACGGCCTCCCCGGGGCAGCCTTCACCGATAAGATATATTCAAACCTGGAAAATCAGGATATATATAAAATTCTTATTAAGTTACGGAAACTATTAAATAATTTATATTTGTTTTTGAGTGGTAGCTTAATTTTGTACTAACTTTTGTTACGTAGAATTGGGTACGATCATGATATACGATGAAAGGTAACGCCTACATTCTTCTAACGCTGTACTTCAAAAGCGCAATTATATGGGGCATGACAGGGGAGGAAGGCTATGACAACGCTGGCGTGACTATCTCTCTGGCGACTAATACGGACCGAACTGTGGTTAATTGAAATTGCTGTGGCTTCTATTGTTTAAAGGCATAGATTTGCATCAATTAATATTTTTTTACTGGAGTTATTGTTAAAGGGTATATTTTTTGTTTATCTATTGCTGAAAATTTAAGTGTTACATTGTAGTTGTAGTCAAGCGTTATATGTTGAAAATGATTATAAAGTTAGGCAAATTAAAGATTTTATATATCCCAATCAATATTTTATAAATGCAATTTATTATTTATTTATTACATTATTTATTATATATTTATTACACATTTTAAAATCAAAGAAGATATGCGAATATTTTATTGAATGTTTAAAGAATAAATATAGGTAAATTACTTTAAACATAAAATTTTCATAATGTAGGTACTACAGTCATAAACTAATAATTTCTATCGTTATATCACATTTCTTGTTTATACCTCTTTATTTATAACGAAAAAATTGTAATTGAACCTCATCAAGAAATAGCTTATAAAAAACTAATTATTTCACTGCTAATGTTCAGCAATTTGGATATTCTGTAAGGAATAGTTATGACATTAAAGTATTACTTCATGTGAGCATTTTAAACTAGATGACATAGTCGTTTAGATTATCTAACGTACTAACTAAATAGACGCGACCTAAGGGATAAGAAACATATATAGACACTAAATGAAGAACGAAGAAAAAAAAAAAAAAAAAGAATGATACAAAACTGGCTTAATGATAACAACAAACCTCACTAATTATTAAATTTTATGTTTTCATGACATTGAATTCTACGACTAGTTTATAAATGATAGAAATGTAATATTACTCATAAATTTGGAACAGACGAAAGTATCTAAATATTTGTAATATCAAATAAATCAAAGCATCATATATGGTATGATGGTATAGTATGAGTTAATATGAATGAAAACATTAATTTATTAAATAAAGACAATAAAATAAATTATTGTTTAAAAATTAACTTAGAATTAAAACATTATGATTAATTATATATTTTACGAAGTCGCTCTTCCAATATACCGATTTTATCTCTTCGCTTACTTTAACTAACGAACTTGACTTAGCGGAAAGACAATCGTGAACAGTAAACAAGCGGAAAGAAGCCTCCGATCTTGGTTTATCAGGAATATCCAAAAAACAATCTTTTCCGTATTTAGTTTCCATTTTATATATGAGTTAATCTTGGTACGGCGACTGAATGAATTGTGTTGTCATTCTCTGGGAAGGATAGCTATGAAGTCTTTTTCTTTTTATACCGCCAGATGGCGTTCTTTTTAAATTTGTATGTGTTTGTTTGCTTTTTGTTAATAAACTTTTACTTTCTGTCTGAATCTCGATCTGCGGACTACAGTTGGCAGCACGGCTGTGGTTTTGAAAATTATAACGCAGTAAAAAGTTTCACTTAGTTTCGCCGTGATATACATCGTTTGGATTCCAAAATCAAAATGAACAAGGATCTGCCGAGTGTCCCACTGCTGAACAGTGACAACTTCTATCAATGGAGTATTAAAATCAAAGCTCTGCTGACACTTAAGAAAATTGCAAATGTGCTAACTGAAGAAGCCCCCGTTGATCCAAAGTTGCGGGAACAATGGACATTAAACAATGATGACGCCGTAGCGTACATACAACTGTCGCTTTCTGATGACCAAAGTCTTCAGTTCGCAAACGAAACTAATGCTAAAACTCTATGGGGAAAAATTCAAAGCAAATTTACTGGTAAAACAGAAGATCGAAAAATCGATGCAAGTAACGAAATAAAAAATCTTGAAATGAAAGAAAATGAAAATGTGTCAGACTATATTGCAAGATCACGAGGACTACAAACAAAATGTTCGTCACTGGGACTGCAAATTACTGAAAGAGAACTTGTATTTTATACTGTTAGAGGGTTACGAGGAAAGTTTATAAAAATAAGAGAAATCCTGAAAACCCAACGCGAAAAACAAATGGATGAAATTTTAGAAATACTGCGGGAAGAAGAAAACATCTTATCAAAATTAAGAAATGATATTCTTAGAAGAACAGAAGCATTCGGAGTAAAACATAAATATGAAAATAGAAGCACGAAGAAATGTTTCATCTGCCATAAAACGAATCACCTAGCCAAAGATTGCTATTTCCGAAACAAGAATGAGGGAAATCAAAACCCAACATCGCAAGAAAAAAGAACATTTTCGAACTATAAATCGGGTATGAACAAAAACAATAACGCTCATTGTGCATTTGAAAATCAAGATAAACATTCTAGTGAAAATTTCGCACTTACCGCAGAACAAGAAAAACACCAAATAAACTCTAGTGCTACCGGTAAAAACAAAACTGTTTTCATTTTGGATTCTGGTGCTACTTCACGCATGGTAAAAGATTTAAACTTTTTTGAAAACATAAGTTATATTAATGGAATAATACAATTAGCAGGTAAGAAAGAAAATTTAATTTCTAAAGGTATCGGTATTATAAAAGCTACAACAACAGTTGATAATTGCAGTAAAAATCTAACAATATATGATGCAATATATGTACCTGATTTACGAAACAATTTAATTTCAGTATCTAAATTAATTGATAAAGGTTTTAAAATTGAATCTAATGGTAATGATATTTTGGTTTTAACTAATGATAATCGCATTGTTTTAAAAGCTGTAAAAGTAAACAATCGTTTTGAAATTTTAATGGAATCGTGTAATAACATTTCACCTAAATTTTTTGATTATAATGATGTCAATAATTCTGAGTTAGAATGTAATGAAGTAAGTAATTTGGATACTTATAATATTTGGCATAAAAGACTATGTCATTTAAATCCACAATACATGGTTAAAATGCAAAATGTTCTTGGCATAAATTTTAAAGATTTTGAAAATTATCATTGTGAATCTTGTGACATAAGTAAAGTAACCCATAAGAGTCATCCAACAATTAATATTGCACAAAGTAATTCTATATTAGAGTTAATTCATGCGGACCTAGCAGGCCCAATAAATTGTGATTCATTAGGGAATTCAAGATATTTTTTAGTTCTAGTGGATGATTTTTCTGGGATGTACTTTTCTTATTTTCTAAAGCATAAAAATGATGTATTTGAAATGTTTTGTATGTTTAAAGAAAGAAATGGAAATTTAATGAATAAGAAAATCAAAAGATTCAGAACAGATAACGGTTTAGAATTTGCCAATAATGAGATTGATAGTTTTTGAGAAAAATACGGGATCATACATGAAAAAACAGTACCGTATAATCCTTCGTCGAATGGGCATGCTGAACGAGCCATTAGAGTATTAGTAGAAAGGGCTAGGACATTATTATATGAAAGTGAATTACCAATAAAATTTGGGCTGAAGCGATAAATTTTAGCTCTCACATTTCTAATCTTACACCGCGTGAAAATAAACAAAATCTTCCGATTGAAATATGGTCAGGAAAAGAACCTAAACTTATCTACTTAAAAGTATTTGGATGCGTCGTTTATTTTCATATACCTAAACAATTCCGAAATAACTTTGATGTTCCGGGAAAACGTGATATTTTCGTCGGTTATTCTAGAGAAAGGCGCGCTTATAGAATATATGATGTCGATAAAAATATTGCAATTGAAGAACGATCTGTTAAATTTAACGAATCATTAAGAGGAAGTAAATTTCTAACAAACAAAAATGAATGTAGCATATGGAACATTGAGGATTTGACCCAGTTTAATATATCTCAGCCGCAAATCGAAACTGAAACCCAAAACTCGCCTCCCACTGAATCAAGGAGTGAACATTCTTTTTCACATAAATCGTCTCAAGAAAGTACCAATTCCCAAAACGAAAATCAACAAAATATTCCGGCATTAAGACGTTCTGAAAGAATAAAAAATAAAATATCCGCGAACTTAGCTTTGAAAGGATCATCCGTTCCTCAAAATTATGACTAGGCGATAAATAGTAATAAATACTCGGATTGGAAAACCGCAATGGAAAATGAACTTCTTTCGATGGAGAAACATAAGATTTTTGAATTAATTGAGAGGCCTATGAAGGAAAAAATAATAAAAAGTAAATGGGTGTATACAATTAAAAATGACGATAATAAGCAAAATAATAAAATTTACAAAGCGCGATTAGTTGCTGCTAGATTTAATCAAATAAAAAATGTTGATTATTCTGAATCATATTCATCTGTGGTAAATATTGAATCATTCAGGTTATTAATTGCTTTATCAGCAAAATTAGATTTATTTGTTAAATTTTTTGAAATTAAAACTGCATATTTATATGGTGATATTGATGAAACTGTGTATATGGAAATACCTCCAGGTTTTGAAGATAAATATGGTAAAAATAAAGTGTGCAAATTAAATAAAAGTATTTATGGTCTACCTCAATCTGGTCGAAATTGGCATATTAAGTTAAAGAATGAACTTAAAAAGATTGGTCTCACTCAACTTGCATCTGACAATTGCGTATTTACTAAAATTAATGATAATGACTTTTTCGCAATTTGTGTATACGTAGATGATTTGGCAATATTTTCTAATAATTCGAAATTATATAAAGACATCATTTCAAAACTTAATCAAGCATTTGAATTAAAAGAAACAACTAATGATTCAAAATTTTTAGGCATTGAGATTTCACAAAAAGAAAACGGAATTGGTTTATCTCAAACTCAGTACATTGAAACTTTAATGAAAAAATATGGTTTGGAAAATTGTAAGAGAACAAATACTCCCATAACTAAAGGTGAAGATAAATGTTTTAATCCTACTGATGATTTAGTAGATCAGACTGATTATCAGGAAATCGTCGGTGAACTTTTATATTTAGCAAATAGGACCCGACCAGATATTGCTTTTGTAACTAGTTATTTATCACAATTTAATAAACGTCCTGAAAAAATGCATTATGTTTTGGCTAAAAGAGTTTTGAAATATTTGAGCGGTTCAAAAGATAGAATCTTGTTTTATAGTAAAGAATTCGGTTTTTTAAACTGTAGTGCGGATGCAAGTTGGGGCAACGCAGAAGGAGGAAAATCTTTTTCAGGTTGTGTAATTATGATAGGTAATTCTCTTATAACATCGAAAAGTAGAAAACAAAGATGTGTAGGACTTTCAACGTGTGAAGCTGAATTATTTGCTGCAGCTGACACAGCTCGAGAACTTACTTGGATAATAAATATGATAAATGAACTGAACTGTAACAAATTTATTAAAGCTCCTGTTACTATATTTTCTGATAGCCAAGCAGCTATTGACTGGTTGAACAATGGTAAATCTTCTAACAAACCAGGCATGTAAATCTTAAATTTCATTTTGTGAGAGATATGATTGAAGATAAAATATTGAAAACTGTTTATAACAATACTAATGATAATATTTCTGATTTTTTAACTAAAGCTGTAACTTTTGGGAAGTTAATTTTCTCTTTGGAAAAAATAAGTTTAAATTGAAATTTATGTGAAGAGATTTAATATTTTTTATGTATATTGTTATTTGTGTTAAAAAAGTAAAATCCTTCTCGCAGGATGAGATTGTTGTCATTCTCTGGGAAGGATAGCTATGAAGTCTTTTGCTTGTTATACCGCCAGATGGCGTTCTTTTTAAATTTGTATGTGTTTGTTTGCTTTTTGTTAATAAACCTTTACTTTCTGTCTGAATCTCGATCTGCGGACTACAAATTGTTTAATATAAAGTTTAGAAATGTGGAAAGAAGTTTCTCATTTCGTACAATGAAGCATTGCCCCCGTTTTGGTAAGAACATCTGGCGGATCGTAGCCAAATAAATTGCAGCAGCCTAGCTAGGAATCCGCTGCAAAACAATACGTTTATGCAAAGACCTCAAGGAAATCAACAGTTCTTGACAGTGGGAAATCTCGTTTGATAGTGGAGTCCGAATAGAGTTAATGGACTCAATGGCTGCCTGTGAGTCTGACTGCACGATTACATTTTTAAATTTATACAGGCGGCAAGTAAGCTGTCTAAGAGCGATGTCTTAACATTTGATGAATGGGGGTTTTTAAAAGAGATGTGCAGTATTCTAAAGCCTTTTGTTGACGTGACAAAAGAAATGAGTGGAGAAAATTATTTCACCGCTAGTCAAATCATCATCATTACTAAGGTCTTGATTAGCGTTTGTGAAAAACAATTGATAGATGTCAAGAGTGAAAATTGTAGGGCAGTTTCGGAGGCCTTGATAAAGCGACTAAAAGAACGAAATAGAAATATAGAAAAAAATATAATTATTTCAGTGGCCACTATTTTAGACCCAAGATTTAAATGTTTGACATTTTCAGAGGAACAGTCAATAAGTTTAGTAAAAAGAACTGTTTTACAAATGCTCATGAGTGAAATGAATCACGGCAATGCTGAATGCACAAATAGTTTCGATACAATTCCAACCTCAACAACATCCGAGGAATTGTCGGTATGGGGTGACTTTGATAGGAAAGTGGCCGCTGCCCAGCCACGAGGTACAATTCAATCTCGGGTAATTTGTTGAATTGCAAAGATACTTGGATAACTCGATTCTTCCACGGCAACAAAATCCCTTACGGTGGTGGAAGGAAAAGGAGAGTTTATACCCTCATCTCACTAAATTGGTACGCAAAAACTGCGCATTGGCTACTTCAGTACCTTGCGAGAGAATTTTTTCAAAAAGCGGGTACATTCTTTCAGAACGTCGAACTCGACTTAGTAGCCGTAAATTGCAGCAACTCATGTTTTTAAACATGAACACTAAACATATGCAAGATTAAATCACAATTTTTTGTAATCAATTTTATTTTCATTTGCTTTAAAATTCTTACGTTTAATCTAATATTTCAAGTTGATAAATGTTATGTTTTTAGAATGCAGCTTTGTTACTCAAAAACACTTTTTTAGAGCTTTCGGGATGATTTTTTTAATATATCAAGAAAAATAAAATTAAAGAAAATTTTTAAACTTAACGTTAAAATGATTCATTAATACTAAAATAAAAAAATATATAAAATTTCAAGCAAAATAATTCGAAGGGCTTTTTTTTTTTTTTAATTTTCAAATTTAAAATTTTTATAATGAGAAATTACAATTTCATAATAGTTTTAATAATGTTGTTAAGTTATTTCCTTACCGAAAATAGTATTTATATTTTTTAATATACATTTAAATTGTAAGCAATTAAAACTTGTTGCCTTAATTACTTTGCGGTAAATTACTTTGGCTTACGGGAATCGTTTCAGATCTGCATAAAAATGCATTATGATAATTTTGAAACATCATATTTTAGAAATGATAAAGATAGTTTATTTAAAATATTATATGTTGACAAAATCAAAAATTCAAAATAAATTTTTATTGAATATCGCTGCATACGTACATTTGATTTTAACTACCATTGTTAAAATAAATTGTTTAATAACCTTAAAATATTATATTTATTCAGGAATGATGATAGTTTAGTTGAAATGATATCTTACTGAGCAAATATAAAAAATATACCAATACTTTTCAAATTTATTATGTACAAATGTATAATAACGTTTTATTTTTAATCCATATACATTTAGTGTTAGAAATCGTTTTAAGTGTTTTGTAACTCGATTATTATCTTTAATTTTATATTTTTCTAAAAGTCACGTTAGCATATAATACGAGCATTTTTTTTCTACATTTCACATTCGTTCAATTTTTGTTTTGAAATTCAAAATTCTATATAATTTAAAATAATCTTAAATTTGTAATTAGAGATGTATCTTATTAAACAAAGATAATTGTTTTTTTTTTATCTTGAATTAATATGCATTTAGTACTAGAAGTCATTTTAAGTGGGTGGCAAATTGATTATTTTTCCTTTATTTTATATTTTTCAAAAGTCGTATTAGCATAGTTTGCATTTTTTTCCTACATTTCTCATTCATTCAATTATTGTTTCAAAGTTCAAAATTTAATATAATTTTAAAAAATTTTAAATTTGTAATTATAGATGTTTTTTATTAAACAAGGATAATTGCGTTTATTTTGAATTAATATGTAGTTAGTACTAGAAATCATTTTAAGTGGTTTGCAAATTGATTATTTTTCCTTTATTTTATATTTTTCAAAAGTCGTATTAGCATAGTGAGCATTTTTTTCCTACATTTCTCATTCATTCAATTATTGTTTCAAAGTTCAAAATTTAATATAATTTTAAAAAATTTTAAATTTGTAATTATAGATGTTTTTTATTAAACAAGGATAATTGCGTTTATTTTGAATTAATATGTAGTTAGTACTAGAAATCATTTTAAGTGGTTTGCAAATTGATTATTTTTCCTTTATTTTATATTTTTCAAAAGTCGTATTAGCATAGTGAGCATTTTTTTCCTACATTTCTCATTCATTCAATTATTGTTTCAAAGTTCAAAATTTAATATAATTTTAAAAAATTTTAAATTTGTAATTATAGATGTTTTTTATTAAACAAGGATAATTGCGTTTATTTTGAATTGATATGTAGTTAGTACTAGAAATCATTTTAAGTGGTTTGCAAATTGATTATTTTTCCTTTATTTTATATTTTTCAAAAGTCGTATTAGCATAGTGAGCATTTTTTTCCTACATTTCTCATTCATTCAATTATTGTTTCAAAGTTCAAAATTTAATATAATTTTAAAAAATTTTAAATTTGTAATTATAGATGTTTTTTATTAAACAAGGATAATTGCGTTTATTTTGAATTAATATGTAGTTAGTACTAGAAATCATTTTAAGTGGTTTGCAAATTGATTATTTTTCCTTTATTTTATATTTTTCAAAAGTCGTATTAGCATAGTGAGCATTTTTTTCCTACATTTCTCATTCATTCAATTATTGTTTCAAAGTTCAAAATTTAATATAATTTTAAAAAATTTTAAATTTGTAATTATAGATGTTTTTTATTAAACAAGGATAATTGCGTTTATTTTGAATTAATATGTAGTTAGTACTAGAAATCATTTTAAGTGGTTTGCAAATTGATTATTTTTCCTTTATTTTATATTTTTCAAAAGTCGTATTAGCATAGTGAGCATTTTTTTCCTACATTTCTCATTCATTCAATTATTGTTTCAAAGTTCAAAATTTAATATAATTTTAAAAAATTTTAAATTTGTAATTATAGATGTTTTTTATTAAACAAGGATAATTGCGTTTATTTTGAATTGATATGTAGTTAGTACTAGAAATCATTTTAAGTGGTTTGCAAATTGATTATTTTTCCTTTATTTTATATTTTTCAAAAGTCGTATTAGCATAGTGAGCATTTTTTTCCTACATTTCTCATTCATTCAATTATTGTTTCAAAGTTCAAAATTTAATATAATTTTAAAAAATTTTAAATTTGTAATTATAGATGTTTTTTATTAAACAAGGATAATTGCGTTTATTTTGAATTAATATGTAGTTAGTACTAGAAATCATTTTAAGTGGTTTGCAAATTGATTATTTTTCCTTTATTTTATATTTTTCAAAAGTCGTATTAGCATAGTGAGCATTTTTTTCCTACATTTCTCATTCATTTAATTATTGTTTTGAAGTTCAAAATTGAATATAATTTAAAAAAATTTTAAATTTGGAGTAAGAGATGTATCTTATTAAACAAAGATAATTGATTTTTATTTTGAATTAATATGTAATTAGTACTAGAAATCATTTTAAGTGGTTTGCAAATTGATTATTTTTAATTTATTTTAGATTTTTTGAATGTCAGTTTATGCCAGAAATAATTAATGCCGCTGCATTAAATATTTCTTTAATTTGAATGTTAGATCAAATTTTTAGTGAAATATAATATTTTTTATAATGTTCAGAATATTTTAATATTTGATATTTCGAATAAAATTATTATTTACTTTTTATCATTTAAATTATTTATTTTTAATGGTATTCAATTGCACATATAATCGATTGGTTTTCTTTTGTGCAAAGATCTCATTGTTTCAGATTTTTGCAAGTTTACGAGATCAGTGGAAGAAAGATTGTAAAGGAAATCCAATTTCCCCTTTTTTTTGCGCGAATAAATGAATAGGTTTTCTTGAATGGCGTAGTATACATGCATGCAGAATCCAAAAATTTTTATTCGGCTGTATTTTGTTAAATGATTTGTAAGAAAAATAAACTTATTTTATTTTTTGTTTTCTTTTTATCTTTATTCCATTTTTATCCTGTTTAGTTCGAGATGCGTCCGTACCCTATGGGACTCTGGATACATCACTCTTTAGAACACTTTACATTCAAAATAGTATATTAAAAAAAATAAATAAATAAATAAATAAATAAATAAATAAAAAAAAATAAATAAAAAAAACTCAAATCGAAATAATTGATTTTAAATTTTACATATATTTAGTATATTTTAGGTTAATAATTTTCCATTCAATGTTTCAAAAGCATCACATTAAAAGTTATGCCATGTGTGTCTCTTAAGAAAAAAAAAACATCTTAATATTATTATTATTATTTTTTTTGCTTTTAAGAATTTTCACCAATATTTTGCGAAGTAATAAGTGTTTTGATTCAAACTGTTATCAATGTTGCACATTGAAAAATCTTTATTGAAGAATTAAATACTTTATTATAAAAAAATTAAGTTTAAAAATAATAAAACTAAAAGTTTTTAAATAAATAAATCCCATTACATATCCATTTAATATTTAATTTCTCAATTTTATATATCTTCTCTCATAAATATCAGGTTTTTCATGTAAGTTATTATGTTTATAATTGTTGGTATTAAGCAATATTTATTTGATGTAGTAAAAATGAGTAAAATACTATGTCTAGGACGAAATTGTATTACCACAGAAACCGAATTGTCTTTTTTTAATAAGTAGTAGCGCCATCTATTTTTGACATTTTCTGATAGAACTCAGAAAAAAAAAAATCAGAAAAAGTAACTGCAACACTATTAAAAATGTATTTCAATAAGAAAAGTGTTTTCTCGGGGTAAATAATTTATGAAAAACTATTCTATACAGATAACTGAATATACAATTAAATCGAATTTTGTCATAACCATTAAATTAATGAAACTTTAAAAAATCAACTTCAAGCACTCCGGCGAAAAAGACATAAATTATTGATATACAATATTTCCTAATATTTATTTCTATAATATTCGTTAAAAAATCATTGAAATTTTAAGTAATTTTTTTAAAATAATAACATTGAAAAAAAGAAATTTCGTTCTTGCCTATTTTGTAGGGAGAAAGTCCAAGATCGATATAAAAGCTATGGCAACGAAAAAAGTCAAAAAATTCAGTTAAGTATAAAATTTCCGTAACGTTTTGGTGCTTTGGAGATAATTTGTTTTTGAAGTCACTATTTTTCTTCTTCTTTTTTTCGTTTTGAACTCTAGGGCATTCGTCTATAATACTCTACAGTTCAATCACTACTCATAGATTCTTAATGACATATTTATGCATGTCTAACAAAAATAATGATTTATTGTAATTTATTAAGATAAACATGAATAATAATTGCATAAAGCAGTTAAATTTTTTACATCCATTAATAAAACTAAGAACAAGTGTTCTCCCCCTTCTGAGCAGCAAAATTAAAAAGAAAATGCTTAGTGGCGCCATCTGTTGGTTATCACAACAAAACCTGGTGTACGAAATAAATGCTAATCAGCCCAAGATAAAATAAATGCAAAATTATGGAAATGACGAAATTTCTCATCATAACAACAAAAAAATTTTTTATGAATTTTTGTTTTCACACTATGCATTCTTTTCTTTTATAAAGAAGAAAAACTTTCATAAAATGTTGAAAAGCTATGCAGAATTTCATGAATACGGTGAAATTTTTTGTCTGACAACATTACTAAAAATTTACTTGTGATTAAGTTTGCACTTTACTGTACATTTAATAAAGAAAATCAGTGTTCTTTAAAACTAAATATCGAATTAATGTACGCATTCATCGTTTTTAAATGCCGATAACTCAACTACGAAAATTTAAAGATTAGATTTTCACTGTAATAGACCATTATGAAAATATTAGTAACGCGAAAAATTATGAGTCTTAAATTAGTACATTATCTGAGATAGAAGCTTTTTTTATGTTGTTTTTAACATTTTACAACAACCAAATCCAACCAACCAACCCATATTGGTTAGTAAAAATCATACTACTATATTGCGTACTATGATATACATTGGTTAATAAAAATCATCACTTATAATAAAAATGACTACTCAGTATAACGATTAATTATTTTTATTAACTGCATTAAAAATTGATTATATCGATTAATTTGACTAAAAACTAATTAGATCGATACAAAAAACTAATTACATCGATTAATTTTACGAAAATATCGATTATTTAAAAAATATTTAATCAATTAATTTATATTAAATTCTGATAAATTATAACGATTAATCGATAGACTATATCGATTAATTTTATATCGAAATAGTAACAGTCACTGCTATTTGTAACTGTTACTTTTGGGTCCCAGTAGTAACAGTGAAGTAGCAGTTTTGCCCATCTCTACCTTGCATTAAGTGGGAATGAAATCTAATCAATTAAATCTAGGTTATGATGGCCGCCCCTGGGTAGCCATCACCTATGAGATATAGCCATTCTTGAAAATTCACAAATTTATTATTAATAACACGGAAATTATTAAGTGATTTATATTTGTTTTTGAGTGGTAGTTTAATTTTTTACTAACTTTTGTTATTTAGAATATGTTATTGTTGCTTCTCTGTTGTTTAAAGGGATAGAATTGCATCAATTCATATTTTTTCTGGAATTAATGTTAAAGAGCATATTTTTTGTTAATCTTCTATTGCTAAAAATGTAAGTGTTACTTTGTAGCTGTGGTCGAGCGTTGTATGTTGAAAATGATTATAAAGTTATGCAAATTAAAGATTTTATGTATCCCAATCAATATTTTATAAATACTATTTATTATTTAATAAAGACTATAATATAGAGAGATTTTTTCTTATTACGCATTTTGAAATCAAAAAAGATATGCGAATATTTTATTGAATGTTTGAAGAATAAATATAGGTAAATTACTTTAATCATAAAAGTTTCATATTAGTACCTACAATCATAAAGTAATAATTTTTATCATTGTTAAAAATACTTTTTATTTTTATAGAACAGGAAATTAATAAAAAAAACAATAAAGATAAATTATTTTATTCTCAGTAATTTTATACACAACACAAAAATATATGAAATACCAAAAATAAATAAATTTCTAGGAAACTAGGATACCTTTAGTTTTCAAGCAGTTTATAAAGCTAAATAAATATTATATAATTAATATTATATTTATTACAACGAAATAAATATTAAATAAATTATATGTACTAATACAATTACAATATATATATATATATATATATATATATATATATATATATATATAATTATATTTATAATATTAATATTTATTATTACTTAATAAATTTTAAATAAATTATCAGCTAAATAAAAAATGGAACCCCAGTTTCCTAGAGATTTTCTAATTAGTAATCATTTATTTGTAAAGCTTATCTTAAGAATTGCATTATTTGTTACACAATTGTAAATTATAGTTACTTTTTGAATGATCATTTAATAATTATAAGGCAGAGAACGTTTATGTGGCAAAGTGGACACGAAATTGTTGTGTTCCTCAATATAAGTTAGGGAAAATCTTGCAAAGTGAATCCGTAAAATGTTTCATTTTAGGTGAATAAGGGAAATCTTAATAATTGTAATTGGTTTATCAAATAGGTCGTGCGATTCCCACTAAGAGCAAAGGAAAAAAAAGTCTTACTTTTAATTAATGCATACTTGAGCCAAAAATAAATTAAAAGAAAGGATGTGAATTTAAAAGTGTGAGAAAGCGTTTCGTTTTGATTTATAAATTGAAAAAAGGAATAACATAAAAAGATTCCTTGAAGCTTTCTATGTTATTGCATATATATATATATAATGGCTTTCAATAAAATATTGCTCCATTCATTAATTAAAATGAATATCTCAGAATGGATGTTCGTTCCGAATCTCGAAGTGGAATGGACTTTTCATTTGTTTTTAAAATATTCCATGCAGTTTGTTAAAAATCTTATTATTAAATAACCATTCTGAAATATTTTTTTTTAAGTTAATGAATAGAGCCCCATTTTTTTGAAATTATAAGCGTACAAGCATTTTTCGGAGCCACTGTCACATATCTTATTTCTTGTTTATATATTTTAATATTTAAAATGAAAAAATTGTAATTGAACCTCATCAAGAAATGGCTCAAAAGAAAACTAATTATTTTACTGATAATGTACAGCAATTTGGATATTCTGTGAGGAATAGTTATGACATTAAAGTATTATTTCATGTGAGCATTTTAAACTAGATGACACAGTCGTTTAGATTATCTAACGTACAAACTAAATAGACGCGACCTAAGGGATAAGAAACATATGCAGACACTAAATGAAGAACGAAGAAAACAAAAAAAAAGAATGATACAAAACTGGCTTAATGATAACAACAAACCTCACTAATTATTAAACTTCATGTTTATATTACATTAAATTCAACGATTAGTTTATAAATGATAGTAATGTAATATTACTCATAATTTAGGAAAGACGAAAGTATCTATATATATGTAATATCAAGTAAACCAAAGCATTATATATGATATAATGGTATAGTATGAGCTAATATGAATAAAAACAATTATGAATTACGAAATAAAGAGAATAAAATAAATTATTGCTTAAAAATTAACTTAGAATTAAAACATTATGAATAATTATATATTTTACAAAGTCTCTCTTCTGTTATATTGATCTATTCGCTTTTTTTTAACTAACGAACGTTTCTTTTATTTTATTTATAAAAAATTGGGCACCTGGGCTGCGCAGCGGCCCCTATCCCATACATCTAGAAATTTACATAAATTTAAAGTGATAACATTTTGAATTTAGCAGTCGATGTGGTAGCTAATACAAAATTACAAGCACTTTGCTTGGGTAAATAAACATTTGATTATCGAAACTAAATTGACACATATAAATATAAACATGATTTGAAATATATATACATAGGTTGACATAGATAAATATAACATTTGAATATCGAATCTAATTTGACACATATTGGCATATATAAATATAAACATAACTTGTAATATAGATACATAGGTTAACATAAAAGAGTATTAACAGAAATTGATACATATTAAATTTCTAAATTTTATTGGCACATGTTTAATTATGATATATATTGAAAGACTAGAATTTAGAGTTCAATGTTGAAATGAAAAGTCTGAAATTGAGAAATAAAATGTCACTGAACTAGAACGGTCTCCCCTAGGATCCTCTGCAAAAGACGAAGCACTTCTTTTTTTTAGCGGACGTTTCCTTTTGACTTGACTTGATAGGAATTGGAGCGAAGTACCTGCCCGCGGAGCGGGCATCTCACTTCTTCATCTGGTTATTATGATAGTAGTTGTGACTATTGGCGTGGGTTGTGAAGTGGTTAGAGTGGTGGCAATGTAGCCTCTGTAAAAAACTTAGTCATATCTGAAACTTGAAATTTAAGAGCTGAGCATGGGTTATGAGCTGGGAAGGTCCCATTAGTCTAAAAAATATGTACAGCATTTTGATATATAAATTTAGCATTAATAGAATATGATTATTTACATTAAAAATTATGTACAATTTTTAATGTAAATGTAATGTACGTTTCCTTCTTAATGAGTTGAGCATAGTCCTCTTAAAATTAAAAAAAAACTGGTAGTAAAATTTATCCACAAATCTTTGAAAACTTATTGCTTTATCTTTTTAATTTAATATTAAAAGAACAGAAATTCTTTAAAAGAGAAATTTTTTTTCCCCTTCAAATAATTAGTACAAAAAAAAAAGAGTTTTCGAACGTCCTTTCAGGAATTTTTCTACCTGATTTTTAGCTTAAGGAGGACGCTGGTCAGCTTATTAATGAACAAAATTGAACCAGTAGCAACCTAGAAGTCCGTCCTACCTTCCAGTAATATAGCCAAAGTTGATAAGCAATCTTTTTCTTTTTTCCCCCCAATGCTGGGGTATATGAACAAGATACGGGACAAATACAGAACAAAAACAAATGCAGGACAAAAACGAGGAACAACAACATCAGAGAGAAAAACATCAAAAAGTTCGAGAGATAGCTCAAGGCTATCGCCCCAAGAGTCTTCTAGCTTCCCAATATCTAGAAATATCAGTGTCCAGAGCTACACAGACACGCAGGTGTAAGGCAGCACTTCTTTAGGTGACACACTTTCTACAAACACACACCTGCAATCTTAAAATATTAATAAAATGCAATATATAATTTTATTAAAGTATAATCTATATAAAACTAAAAATCATATTCTATATACATGACCTATATAAAATCATGTATACATATAATAGAGTATGTATGCATACACGCAATTTTAATGTATAGAAGTCACTTTATATCAATTTATTGCTCTGATGTACGAAGTTTTCACTTAAGGCCTATAAAAGAAACAACGCAATCGTTTTTTTTCATACCATTTTATGTATACAAGATACATTAAGAAAAACTGAAATGAACTTCGCTTGATTTTGGAAATATCACATTTAACACGCATTATGCAACATACTTTATATTTGCGGTAAATGAACTCTTCATATTCGCCATCAAGTGAAACAGAAAATATCTGGTGACAATTAAATATCAAGACAATATAAATATGAGGATAGCAAATGGATGGTTTCAATATTTTTTACCAGGCTAGATAGTCACGAGCCGGATATGCATACACGCCATGCCAATTATATATCATTCTTACTGTGGAAATAAAAAATTTTTATATGTCTTACAAAAGGTTGAAAAAGGAAAATTTTTAAATAATGCACCATTATCAAAACATACAATTTCGCCTTAAAAATTTAGTCCATTGAAATACTACAATAATTAGGAGATAGAGAAACAAGAGGCAAAATTGGAAACTAATAAAGGATATTACCGTTGGCTCATGTTATCTAAGTAATATTAGACAGTAATGGATCTTATCTACGGCCGAAATTAGTCGCTTCACGTCAGGTGAAGAAAAGAACAATATTACATATGAAACATTGATGAGTACAAGAAAGACTAGATAATTGATATATTTTTGCGCTACCTGATGAATAGTAACGCCTACTTTCCACTATAAGTAAGCCATCATTAAAGTGTGATATGAGTCGCTCAGAAGCCAATGCGGTTAAGTCCAAAACACAAAAATTGAGAAAATTAATGTTTTTTGATACATTAGTTTTTAAAATTCTTGGTTTAATAATTTAATTAGAAAAGTGTATAAAGTCTTTTTTCGAGGTGTAAAAAAACGTAAGTATTTATTGAAATGACAGCATCTTAAAAATTTTAGGACTTATGAGAAATTTATGTAAAAATAACATTTATTGTAATAAGTTTTATGTTTATTCATCATAACAAACATCATCTTCTTCCGAGTTATTTAAATGCAAATCTTGATCTCCACGTGTTGTACTTAATGTCCTGTAAAAGTCGTGTTTAATTGGAGGTATATACTTTAATAAACACATGATGTCAACAAATATCGAAAGAAGAATTTAATTTTTATTTCAAAGTTTATGTAAAAAAATATTGATAAAATGTGGACTTATTCACAATGGCTTCTGAAATTATTGTACAATATATTCAGAAGCTATTAAAAAACGGGCTGTCTACCCTAGAAAAAAGTAACCAATGAGTAAATCCTTTAATAATTAGGAAGATTATTATTTATTTCATCAAAATTTCCCAAAAATCAGAAAATATCAAAAAATGGACTTAACCGCATTGGCTTCTGTGCGACTCATATATAAATAGACAAAAATTCATCTTATGACGCGATATTTGCAATGGAGTACTATTTTATTTTAAATGTAACCACTCAGAACGAATTCTCTCCATCTATTTGGCGCAATGCCAAATAGTGCGATCATCAATGCTAAAATCATCATTAAGGTGATATTAGCTGCTTCACGCTCAGGAGAAAATTCCATTCCACTTCATCGTGGTTGGGTGTTCTGCGAAGTTCGGTGAGTGAACACGCTAATCATACTATGGAAATGATCCTATGAAGTATGATCTTAATAAATGAAAGTTTTAGAAAAATATGTTAAAAATAATATTTTATAAATAGTGGTATATATATTTAATTCTTTATTACAATTTATTAATCTTGATAGGTTGTATGGCATCAGTTATAGTAGGCGTTTCTAAATTTCGAGAAAATGTATTTAAGCAGACCAAGCTAGTTTTTAGAAGCCTGTTTCCACCAGTTCTTGTAGAGTTATTGTCTTTTTAATTCCTAACTGTACACAAGTGTTTTTTTTTTTATTCTTAAGTGAATATTGCAGCATTAACAAAATTGATTTAGTGATTCGTATACTAGGCATTGTGGAAGAAAAGATTTGAAAATCAACAAAATAGAGGAACACATAGCTGAACTTTGTGCAAATTTCTTCAGAGATGCACTCTCCTGTCATACTACTTTAAAAACTTTGATTTTGAGCTCATCAAAGACAACATAAAATATAGCCCGGCAACCGCCTTTTTCTTATCCGATGTGGTATTGTGCCGTAAATTTTGTAAATAGTTGTACTTGTATATATTACTAATATAATATTTTGTAATACTTGTATATACTTTTGCGCATTTATCATCCTGTATTTTTCCTATATCCCTGAGGCTATGTGGCTACTGTGCACCAGCGAAGCGCAGGGGTAATACCTCGGAGGGAGGCGAGGCAGTCAGCCACAAAAACCTCTTCTCTCTCTTAAATTTGTTTGTTTAAATCTCGCTATTTTATTTTAATTTTAACTCAGTAAATGTTGCTGAACCCCAACCTTCACCATTCAATAGCGCTTTGGCGATTTATCATACATTCCCACTCAGACGAATTAGTTAGAGCCCCTCGCGGGGCTGATGCTAAGATAACTACAACATATGAGTATGAGTATGGTGGCATTGTTTCCTTAAAGGTTTAAGTCAAATGAAATACACGAATAAAAAAGGTTTGTGATGAGTATTTTTTGAAGGATATAATACTTTAAGTGCAACGTAACTATATTTAAGATAAATTTCAGTATTATTTTAACAAATTAACTGGAAATAGTAAAAATTATTTTTGGAAAAAAAAAAAAAAAAAAAAAACAGTTAATGGCAAAGAAGTAAACTTTAACGAAGTTTTCAATTTAAAAAAAAAAAGCATACTTTTCTGCCAAATATCCACAATTTTCGCAGCTGTGTAATGCTCACTAACAAACAAAATTGCTGAGCAAATCCATACGAGAATGGTGGGGGAATTGGAGTGATCATACTATAATTAGGTATATATCGCAAATGGTCTATGGTATTGTATTGGGTATATATTGTAAATTTGTCTTTATCTCTTCATCTACCTCGCGCAAATAATGAACGGATCACCTTAATAAATTTGATCTCATCTATTAATTATTGCGCACTAAGATTCTTATTTAATAGTTCAAGAGGCTTTCCTTAAATAGTGTAATAAAGCAAATTATATTTCAAATTATAAATTCAGACACAAAAACTTACTTTCTCTAAAAGAGCACTCCCCCCTTCCCCGAGACTGCTCTTTTCTTTTTTTTTTTTTTTTTTTTTTTTTTTTTTTTGTATTTCTAAATATGGTTTCAATAATTTACTATAGGAAAGCATCCTTGAATTAAATATATTTTATTTATTTATTTTAGAATTTACTTATTTTAGTATTCATTTATTTATTTTAGTATTTATTTATTTTAGTATTTCACTATAACTCGAACTATGTAAACGAATCAAAAACATTTTCATCACGAATTTGAAACTCGTTTTTCAAAGAATAATTCCATGCGAAATTATGTTTAAATACTATTTAAGAATTTTTTTTTTTTTAATTTTTGAAGTATGGATCGAAACCTTTTTGAGTAATTGGGTACACAAATTTTTACTTTATTTTAACTTATATCTATTTTTAAAATGGCAAAATAAAAGTTTTGAACGATATCGTCTGAATAGTTTCTGAGTAATGAAATATCAGAAATATTGTGTATATAAACTTTCATCTGTCAAAACAATCTATATCTCATATTTTGGATTTCGTTATTTAAAATTATATGTTTCAAAATAATATAAAAAAATTTTGTATCCTCTTTTTAAGAAATATATTTCGATCATCACAAAATTAAATAATGAAAAAAAAAAAAAAAATTAATGCCACTTAAAATATAAGGTAATCGTTGAAGAAGTTTTATTGTGTGAAAAAATATTTTGACTTGCTTAAATCGTTCCACAGATCTAAGGAAATACGCTTACAAATACGCATATTTAGATCAAAAGTTATTCTGGGTGACTCATTTTTTATTTTACTTGCTATACGGTGTCCAAGGACAAAAACGAACCGTTCTGAATTAAACTTGATTTATAATTTTAAATTTCAATTGTAAGTGTCCTTGATTGAACAGATAACGAAACTTAAATATGACAACTATTATTTTGTAGATTGATTGAATGCAGGTAGGGCTGTCACGTGTGACTAAGACTGTTTGAGACAATCAATTCATTTATATGTATTTAATCTAAATGATTTTTAAAACCAAAATTAACACCATGACTTATATTACAAATTATTCATATTTGAAGCGACAACATTCTTAACATTCTTTTTCAAATATAAATGGAAAGAAATATGCTAGAAAAATTTGCTATTTATTAGTTACTATTTTTTAGTTTTAGTCACCCATGGCCTGTAGTTTGATTACTGTTTATTTTACAAAATTAGAACTCTTATCCCTAATTAGTTTTCCTGTCCCTAAAAAATATTGGGTATTTGATGAAAAGTAACGCCTAATTTAAACTAAAAACAAAACATGGCTTGAAATTGAACCACTTTCACATAGGTAAGTAACGCCCACTTTATATTTATAGCAATGCTTGTAGTTGGTTATACGTTCGTTATAATGTAGAGAGTAACGCCTACCTCCTACTAGAAACTTAACTTGTTTTAATCAGGTGACTGGAATACAACTGGAGTTTAAGGTAGTAGTACATTGCCTAAAAGACATCATTAGGAAATGTGAGATGAAGTACAGATAGTTAAGAATTGATTGATAAATTGAAAAATGAATATATAGTTTCCGTTTAAATAGAAATGAATTATATTTTAAATAGAATAGAATATACATTGAGAATGGTTATTAGACTATTTTTATTCGTTGTGAAATACTAATGAGATTTTTCATAAATGTACATATCCTTTTCATAATTCATTCATTATATTGTAATTAGAAAAAGCATCGTAATTATATAAAGTACCGAAAATACTAAATAAATAATTATTAATTTGATAAAAATTTATTTACAGGTTTCGCAACTGGTAAAATAAAATTCCTAAATCGTGAAACCCTTCTGACCCTTTCACGGTAGGGCTTCGATCATTTGATAATTTCATGATAGAGATTCGTCTTCTTATTGTTCTCCCTTTTTCAAAATTTTAGAGGACTGGGGAAACTCTGAATAAGTATGATTTAAAGTTTTATCACCTCTACAAAACACGTGCAATTAAAAAATAGTACTTTTTATACATAAAAATAAATCCGTTTCAAATTTGAAATACTAACCGTTTTGATTCTTGTTGGATCTAAATTGATTAAGTCAGGAAAAAATGCATAGCAAACAATACCTCATTTGTCTGTATAGCAGTGTTAGATACGTAAATAAATGCTACAACAAACCAAAATTTTGTTCAAATGCTATTTTGAACAAAAACCCTTTAATTCACTAACAATATATATTTCATTGATTCCTGTGTTTGCTCATTCATTAGCAATTTAACGTGTGTACATAATTAGTATGTGTAAAAAGTTGTTCTTTTTTCACAAAAACTTTTGAGCTACTTGTTGTATTGTCTTATCTCATTCGTCTCAGTGTGCAGAAATGTATTGGATACAATGCATGCATCACTTGTCTAGATAGCAATTTCTAATGAGTAAAAAAATTTCTGATATATATATATATATATATATCAGAAAACATTTCTTACTTGCCTGGCTAGAAGAATTCAATTATTACGCTCAAATCACCTTAAATTTTTTTTTAAAATGAGGGGGGAAGTTAAAGCGTACGGGTAAAAGTAGGTGAGTTTCCATGTATAATTTGAAATAAAATAGCAAAGCTTTACTTGAAAAACAAAATCCTGAATTTTGATTTTTACGAAGGAAAAGTTAATATTTCTGGACTTATTATAACATCCACACTTCTCTGCGCATGAGTTGTTACGCCTGAAATAAATAAATAAACTTCTTGTGAACAACCTTTCATGCTTTCATGAAAAAAACCGCAAACTTTTAATTAAATTGTTCAAGACTAGATTAATCATGTAATTTTAGAACTGAAATATTAATTTATATGCCAAAATTACGGGGGGGGGGAATAAGAAGCTGAAAAAATTTAGTAATAAATTCGATTTTTAAGGGTGAACCAATGTGTATTCTGATTGGCTGTGTTTCATAACTCCCACACAGTGCAAATGATAATTATTATTCTATTAACTAATTTAACTCATTTTTAGCTATGTAGTTTTAAATAAAAAAAATGGATGGGGAAACTTTAGGACACCAAAATTTATCGCCACAAAATCGAATGAAACATTATTCTAGCACAGAAACACTCTTGAAATCGAATTTAGGTACAAATTTTTTGAAATATCTACAAGAATTATTAATACTTTTTTTTTTTTTTAACATACGAAGTTTTATCCTTTTGCCCTTCGATGTCACCTCTGAGTAGAATTTTAGTATCTTAATAATTAGTAACCACATTATTTACTGAATTTTAGAAATTTATAAAAATATTGTGCTATGTGGTTTATATGTTTTAGGAATAAATTTTTTTTTTTGTCGTTTAGGCAGAGGAGGTGCGATTGTTCTTGTTTTTCAGTGGCGCCATCTATGGCCAAGAATTCGACTTCTGCCACTAACCCGTTCATAGGGTGGGCCACATTCACACAAAGGAGAAAGGACATAGAACACAGAGAAAGAAAGAAACATCCATGCCTTGCCCGGGATTCGAACCCAGGACCTTTCTGATGCAGGGACAGTTCCCTGCCCCCTACACAGGCCGGTCGGCAGTGTTTACATTAAATCAGCATATTACGGAACTCATTGTGCAAAAGGTTCAAAAAATATTTGCAAGGAAATAACTTATTCGTTACCACTGCATATATAAATGATTTAGTAGATATTCATTTAGATGTGTTCTGGTTAGCCCTGCTGGCCTCTCACATGCGATCTGACACATGACTCAAAGAGATTAAGTAATGACTTTGCTAAGCATACAGTCTAGTATTTGGATGGCATAAACTTTATAATAAAAAAACAGTATTGGTAAAGGTGTACGGTCGGAGGCTTGTCGTAAATATGATTTAAATTGAAGTGGTTGTAATAGTGACAAGTTTGCAAGTTTGCGTCAAGTGTAATAGTGTGTAATAGTGACAAGTTTGCGTCAGCTTTTAAACATTTCACCTACCCTTTCTTTTCTAATTTTATAACCGTCATTGAGCAGCGGACCCAATATTTTAAGTTTACGACTACTAATGTTCAGCTCATTTAGTTAAAAACCAGTTTTTTTTTATATGACATTTGTTTTATTTCTTATTTTATTTACAGAAATGGCAACTTTAATCCATCATAAAAACATACGATTGATTTCAAATGGCATAATTTTATATTTTCAAAAAGTCAAATTTGTCAAGTTAAAACAAATAATGTTTGAAAATTTCGCAGTAGACAGTGAGAACTCGTATTGCCCGTGAAAATAGCAGAAAAATAAAATTACTGAAGTACATTCGTCACAGTGTTAATAAAAAATATTTATGGAAATGGTGCGTTTACGCACATTTTATTTTATAACCGTCGTTGAACAGCCGACCCTTTTTTTTTTTAGTTTACGAATACCAATGTTCAACACCGTAGCCTCGTAATTTCGAACCTTATCCAGAAGACAAGGGAGTTCTTAGATTAAGTATTGGGAGAAATTTGCTTTCGTGGAGGATTTTTGTATGGAAATACCCTGCATTTGCGTTACATGGAGAGAAAGACCACGAGAGCCTCCCACGGTTAGCTTGACGGCAAAGGGACTCTAACCCACGATCCGTCTACCACTGAGGATATTTCACGTCAGCGCTGTGGTCGGTGAAAGCCCTCATTGGAGGGTGAACATTCTATCCCCTGAGCTGTCACGGCGTCTACCATTTCTTTTGGTTTTTTGAAAAGACACAATAAATTGACAGTATTTTCCAAAAATCTTTCGCTCAGGAAAATAAAGAAGCAACAGTTTAGGTGCCTTATATTCAGGCAAAGATATAGTGTCGGGTACCCCCGCCCACTGTCAATTTCATATGTACAGAATATTTTTTCAAGTTAATGGGCCATCAGGGATTAATTGTTATATTAAAAAAAGATTATTTTCAAAGTTTCAAGTATTTATGCAGCTGGTAACATGCTAAACAATAGTTTTGAAAATATGTTGAATAAAATAGTCAAATTTTTTAAATTTCTATTTTTTTAAGTTAAACTATTCTTGTTTTGGTTTATTCTTTTTGCATTATTTAATTATATGTTAAAACAATAGAAACATACAAAAATATGGATTATTACTCAATATTATACAGAAATATAAGCAATACTCCTTAAGTGGGCGGGGCCACCCGACTCTCCCCTGCTTAAAATTTTACTACAAAGAAAAATCCGAGCTTTTAAACTGTGAAACAGCTTAAACATTTTATACAAATGAACTTTTTTAAAAATTTTCAATTATGTAAGATATTTCCACTTGAAAATTACCAAAATAATCAATGAGTAATTAGGTCTGTTTCATGGCATGGAGCTTTTGGAACCAGCAGCAAATTATGCTAACTTTTGAGAAGTTTATCGTAGACGGTTAACGGTTGTTAAGTGTTTAACGCTTGGATTTTTAATTGATTTAATTCATAGTAGTAGTACCGAGAGAGAGAGAGATGTGCACAATGGAATGGGCTTTTTCAACACCTACTAGAAGATGCGAAGGTCTGGGGAACATCCATGAGGAGGATCCGATGGCATACCAGTCGAGCACTTTATGGTAGAACTGTTTAACAAGGACCGGATACCGAAAAACAATCGTTCCCTTCGCAGGATTCAATTCATAATTTTCACGTGACATCATTACTCTTTAATTAATTATATTTTTTTATGAATATTTCAAATATTACTTTCAGAAAATTGAACTACAGTAAAAAGTTAAAATCTTAAAGAAAAAATAAAATACAATTCATGATTTTTACAAACTTTGGAACGTTCCGACTGGGTTTGATTGTTCGATTTTAAATGCACCAATCAATTCAGAAATTAGTTGGTACAATTCAATTTCTAAATATATATTCTAATAAATATTTATTTTGAAGAAAAGGAGCATAAATATGGTGCAGCGTTGGGGAAGATTTTTAATTCTACATAAAATCGTTCATTTATAACAAAAATACAAGGAGAGAAAATATCTACTCTTCTCTCTTAAGATGAAACAGATGAAACGTTTCGTTTTGTTTACGAACGACACTACCAGAACAGATTGAAGTGATATCCAACTCCAAAATTCCGTAGCATCTTTACCCAGCGCCCTCTATGGCTGTTCTGAAAATGGCGTCAAACGTCAATAAAATAAAAGCCATAGTTTTACAAGGATGAAAAGTGTTTTGAACATTTAAAGAATTACTCGAAGGTTGCATTATCTAAAATTCCAATCTAATCTAATATTTTATCTAAATATTAAGGATTTTAAAAATTTTCTAAGAATTCAGAATGAGTCAGTTCATTGCTGGACAATCAATAATATCGCAAGCTTTTATTTATTTTAAAACTTGTCACCTGAACTAAAAATAGTCAAGAATCAAGTTTTTATTTAATTTTATTTAAGAAAATGTCACTCAAGAGTCGGTAAAAACCGCCGGATTGGAAAATCGCGTTAAAAATAGGCTAGACTTGACGTAATAGTAATGAATAGCTGTTGCAATAGTTATAAAAATTGCCTATTCTTATTTCAGGGAAGAAAAAAATTATTTTATAAAACGACAAAGCCTTCGAAAAATAGCCTTATCATTGGCACTACATATAATTAAATTTAATAAGTAAGCCTTTTTTACAATTCGCTTGTCTAGATAGTTTTTTTATTTTTTTATTTTTTTTTATTTTTTATTTATTTTTATTTATCCAATTCAGCGTTTCCTTTAAACAACTTTTCATGAGAATTAAAACTATAAATTTTTAAAATGGTAAGTGAGAATTATTTTTTTTTTTAAATTAGTTTTATTCGTTCCTTTGTTGTCATCCACTAGACAGTACTTTTCTGCATCGGTAATTCCCAGACAAATTTTAAAACTAAATTTTTTTTCTTTTTTTAGTCACTTTAAAAATTTTTGATTTGTTGGTAAATTACTGTGGCATGGAAAGAATTGTTTTTCTTTCCTCTTAATTTATCTAAAACTGTTAAAAAAAAAAAAAAAAAAAATGAGTGTCACCTTCAAATCATTCCAGTTTTTTTCTCAATTCTAATGGATTTAAACAAAGGAACAGAATAAGTTTTTTATTGGCTCATCGTTGTTTTGTTCCACCCTCTAATGAACTTTTTTTTGTTGTTATTATTAGTTGAACAATATCACCTCGATGTTTTCGTATAACCTGAGTTGAATGTTCTTGCTTTCGTTCATTTCTTTAAACTATTCTGATTCTAGAAAACCCTATGCGATGATTAACAACAATAAATATTAATAAAGAATTGAATGTTTTTGGTTTTATTCATTCTTTTAAACTTATATTCATTTAGTCTGATTCTCATAACCCTATTCTATAAGGGAAAAATGTTTTCTGTAAATTGAAAAGAACATATTTATAAAACAAAGATTTATGAAATAGTCCAGTATTTAGATTAAAGGGGAGAAGGGCAATGAACAAATTTGATTTGATCCTAAACTTTAATTTTTATTATGTAACGTCAACGCTTACCTGGTTAATAATTTGATTTAATTATTTCTTATTGATACCATTGTAAAATTATGTAGATATTCCATAAATACAAAAAATTCCATAAACTTATTTATACATTCCATAATACATTTTCACTTAGGATATGAAATGCTTATATTGTAAAATTATGGATAGATTCCATATGTAAAGTTGATAATTAATCAAAAAAATGCAATACAAAGTTTTTGAAATTCATAAATTGAGCTTTTTTTTAAAATTCTATTATATATTTTAATGTATGAAATAAAATATTTTTTTAATATTTTGGCACAGACCAACTGAAATTATTTAAGGTCGATTTTTAACTAAATATTTCTTATTTTGGTCATTGTAAAATTATTTATTCTCTGCGCCCAATTTTCTCTTTGAACACACGTTGATAAAAAAATCGCGTGATCAAATAATTTCATGAAACTTACTTTGTTAAAAGATATTTTATCTAAGATATTTTTTAAACATAATTACACCATGTAACTAAACAACAAGAAATTTCGTTTTGTGGGCGGAACCTCACTCTTTGCAGGCGTTCCCATTAATTTAGTTCCTGAGAACTGCCTCATCTACCTCATTGTCTATATTATACAATCAGAAGAAATGAAATCGAGAAATATTTTCAATATTTCGAATGCTTAAGATTCGGTATTGTTATGTTGAGCAGACAGGGTAAAAAAATGAACATGAATGCGGATTTGACATAATCATGAATGCATTATAAAAAAATATAAATACTTTAAAAATATATTATGAAAATACATTTCTACCACTTTTATATATTTTTATTAGAATGCTAATATATAAACTAATCCTCTAACTTGTATTAGTGTACTTGCTTCGGCAGTACATATACTAAAATTGGAACGATACAGAGAAGATTAGCATGGCCCCTGCGCAAGGATGACACGCAAAATCGTGAAGCGTTCCACATTTTTTTCTGAAAATTTGGCACAATTATAACAAATTTTGAATGCCATAAATTAATTAATGATGTATTTTTTTTATTACAGAATAGTAATTTGTTTTGTAACTGCTATAGAAATTTCGCAGTAATTTGAAGTAAACAATGAGTTCCAATAATTAGGTATCAGGGAATTTTTATTATATGATGTTTTCAACTATATGACGATAAAAAAGTTTTCATAAATCAACATAAATTAAAACATATTTCTTCATTAAAAATAATTATAAATTTGCATTATCGGTATTATAGAAACAGATCCAAAGCAAAGCGATGTACGATCCGTTATGGACCCCTTCTATTTTCTATTTATATTTCACATTATTATTATTATTATTTTATTAATTATTTTTTTAGATTTTTTTTATTATTTTATTTAATTTTTTAATTAATGAATTAATTTTTTTACAAATTAATTAATTAATCTTTTTTCAAATTTTTGTGTGTGTTAGGGGGCAAATGTTTTATTACTCCATTATATGTGCTATGCTGCAATGCATAAAAAGTAATAAAATATTTAGGCACAAATAAATAAATGAAGAAAATTTTTTTCCTCTTTAGATGTATTGCGAAGTGTATGCACAAAAGTAAAGCTCAAAATTTTAAATATTTTTTGAGCAATACTGATATTTCTGCGAGCGATAAAAAATACGATTGCTAACGCATGTTAGAAAAGGCAACTATTGAAAAAGTTGCGTTTAAGGATTTACAAATTTTCAGGAAATTTGGCCCATTATGGATGCAGAGCGAATGTTAAAATAAATATTGGTAAAAACGTTTCAAAGGTTCCTTTGATGTGTGGTCGTTTGCATTTATAGAAGACTAGTGCATTAATTTTTGAAATAAAATGTCTATAAACTGAAGTAAAAAAAGTCCTAATTCGGTCTTATTATACTGCTTTCTTTAAAAAAACATAATTTATAAATGCATTTTTTTAATCAAAAAACCCAGAACTTTATATTGGATTTTTTTTATTTTGTGGTTGTCTCTATATTTTGATTTCATGTACGGGATGTTCTTAAAGAATTGAAAGTATCAAATATCACAAGAAATACGTGTTGTGTCAAAAATTTAAAAATGTTTAAATTATTCTCAAAAATTATTTCCCGATTATACCAAATTCAAAACCTCACCTCCAACCGTGAAAGTAATATCCTTTAATATGACCTAAATTTTTTTTTTTAAATTTTTATTTATTTATTTATTTATTTTTTTTTTTTGCAATTTTATTCACAGATGACGCTGCAATCGCAAAAAGAAAATGAGGTATAATGTATATTACATGTACTTCTTTTTGTGTTTTTTTTATTTTACAATTTTCTTTAGCATCAATCGATTTGGTTTTCATAAGTTTAAACCAGGGCATGATTTCACGTTTCAAAATCAGTAGCAAAATTTACTAATGCTAAAAAGTACTATAAGACAAATCAGTGTTCAATACAAGCATTTTTTAAAGCGGAAAAGCAATACATTTTGCAATTCAGAAAATTCAACATAATCATTGCTGTTTGACTTAAATAAAATAGCAATAAAACAAAAATAAATAATGACAATAAAACGATCACTGAATGGTAAAGATTAAATACATTGCGCGATTCCAAATTCATCGGTAGTAATAATATTGTATTTAAAATATCGAGATTTTAAAACGGCGGGGAAATTTACCGACCTGGAAGTAAGATAACTAACTATAATAACTGCTGGTAAAATTATTAGAAAAGGATGTCCATTTACGACGGCATAGTCATGAACTGAGAGCGTCAAAAAGTGATTAGTCAATTTTGAAAAACGCGTATCATACTAACATATTAAAGATATCGATATTTAAAAAACACTATGAGAAAGATCGTAAAAAGAAAAATGACTGCCGTAAAAATGGTCGGTAAAAGGGGAACGATACAAGAGTAGCGAATAAAGAAGTCAATTAGTGATAACTCTAATTCGAAATTTGTGTGTTGAAATATCGCATTAAAAATTTTAAATTTAATAAACTATGTTGAAACGGCTGAAAAATCGATAAATAGCTCCCGAAAAATGAGATATATTTACGACAGATTGAGTAGGTCAAAAAATCATTACTCAAATTTGAAATTCACGCGTCGTAATAACATTATATAAAAATTATCATAATTTAGATGACCATTTAGATGAGCCGTAAAAAGACTAATAGATAAAACACTGCGAGGAAAACGACTTGTTTTAACTACGAAATAGTCGTGAATCATTCGCATCAAAAAGTGATTGCTCACATTAGAACTTCGGCCTTCGCAATATTATCGTATTAAAAATACAAAATTTGAAAATCATATGGAGATCACCCAAAAAACGATAAATTACAATCGGAAAAAATGTTCGATAAAAGATGAAGATTAAGGATGGAATGGTCGTTAATCGAGACGTCAAGAAATGATAACTTTAAATCGAAATTCGCGTGTCGCAATAACGTGCAGTATTAATTGAAGAATCACCTGAAAATGAATAAGCGATCGAAAATCCAGACTATTAGAGATTACTAGCAATTTTTGCTAATGCGCTTTTCTGTAACTAGCACATGTTTTTTTCTTTTACCTAGCAATTTGCTACTTGCTAGTCGACGAAATCGAGCCCTGGTTTAAAATGATGCGAGCTTCTTTGGTCGAACGGGGTCAGCGGGGTTGGATCCCGCTATAACTATGGTTGTTTAGAGACGCCTTTCTCCAATTTCAGCTATCCCTTCCTCAATAAGATAAGGTGACAAAGAGTAGAAACCATCATGAACACATAAGCCAAAACTGTATATTGATGTAATAATGAAAAAAAATAAATTATAATCCTGATGTAATCTAAAGGGAATCTAAGTTAGAGTGCAAATCGGCCTCATGTGATTAAAAAAAAATATGAAATCTATTTCATCTCTGTAAATCCTCTGACTCAGGCTTCGGAACGCCAGACAGGATTTTAATGCTACACATACACACAGGAAAAAATAACACAGAAACAGTGATCCAGAAAAAAAGGGAAGGACCAACCGAACACCACTAGAATATCAATTCGCCAGAGAGCTCCGACAAAAACACGCGAAGAATGCCTTCCGAAGAAGCGTACTAAAAGTTAGTTCGGAATAACTGATAAAAAGTCGGTTAATGCGATTTATGGATGAGTATGCAAGTGGTGTGGAACTGTCTTTCTTTTTTCACTAAAAATATAAATAAATTTGTAAAAATAGCGATTTGTTTCAAAGTTGGATCATTGGGGAAGAAAGAAAAAACTTTTTAAGGTTACCGCCGCTGTCTGGAAGCTTGTTGCATTACGTCATTTAAAACTTTAAAAAATTGATTAAGGAAATGATTTTCTCTTGTTCTTTGATTACCTCGTGTCCCAAATTTAATGATCAGAATGTTGTGATGCAGATACAGGGACCGATCAAGACAAATTCAAGCCCAAGTCCCACAAAATTTTCCGGGCCCCTAACAAAATATTTTGAAATTAAATTTCTGAAGAACATAGTCCTAACAATTTCTTTTATATTTTTTCTCTTCTAGAGTCTTTTTATAGTCCTAACAATAAAAAGAACCTATTGAACTATATGATTCAAGAGAAACATTCTAAAAAATTTTGAAAGCAGACAATTGAAGATTATTTTTCTAGGATAAAGTTTACACATCTAAATATTAAAGCAAAATACAAAACAACAAAACAATGTTGTATGAAAATAAAAAAAGTTTGGTGATCCCAAACATTTGAAATCAGTGATTTTTGATAAAAGTCACTGATTAGCTGAATTATTTTAAAGATTTTAGCCCTTCATCTACAGCTTTACATATTTGTTAAGAAAAAGCTTTTAGTTCACTAATCATTTATGAGAAACTTTGCGAAAATGCATTCTCGTTGCATTTGCATTGCAAGCCGTTGGAGTAAGAATTGCACCAATCAAAACTCAGCTGTACTTTCGAATCTGATAAGTGCAATGCTTACACGACTTTGGTTTATCACAATATAAAGAAAATTTGAAATAAAAAATACTTTTTTTGGAGATAAACTGTTTCTTTCAGTATTTTTTTTTAAAAATGTAACATTGTGACTTTTTACTAATTTTTGAGGCCCCCCAGAAAATGTGGGCCTTAGGCCCGTGCCTATTGGGCCTAGGCGATAATCAGGCCCTGTGTAGATATGTAAGCTCTAAGGTCGAATATGCAAACACCACGTCACGTTCATATAATTACTTTGTGAACAAATATTAAATTATTGCAAAGCTATGTAACTGTAAACCGTTGTAAGGCTTTTTGTGATTATAATGTTTGTGATTTTAATAAACTCCTCGGGAGGGGGGCTTTAGTGGTCTCTCGGCCGGGCAGTACCTGCGCCATGTCGCCTAAGAGGCCTATAGTGACTGCGAGTAAATTTTTCCGAGCGCCCCTTATGGGTGGGTCGGAGGTTGATGACATAATTAGTTTGTTTTAAATCTTTTTTTTTTTCTTTTGCCCACTAATGTTTATTTAACTTTTTGCGTATTTCGTTATATCTTTGGATCTGTTTAGATGATTTAACTGTAGACAGTTGTAAAACTCGTTTAATTAAAAAAAAAAAAAAATAAAGATTAGCACAAATTATTATTTTTAACACTTTCTTATATTATTTTATTTTAAAACTGTCGAATACTTATAATTATATAAGTATTTAAAATAATATTTGACATATCATAAAATTTACAAATTTTTATTTTATTTGAAACAATTATTTCAAATGATGAAATGCTAAATGCGAGTGAAATTGCTGGAATAGTTTGTGAGAAATAAAAATTTTTAATAAAAGTCATATTTTAAACTTGCATTCCTCAAGAATTATTCAAGCGATTCAGCTCAACTTCTAAATTTTTATCAGTTAAAATTAAAGTTTAAAATTAAATAAATATTTGTGTACCTTGAATTTACACAAATGCCTGAACATTAGTAAATGAAATATTAAAAACCATAAAGGAATTCTAAAAACTTTTTTTACATTGAATTATATTTTAAAGTATCTTCAATCGTTGCAGATATATGGCAAAAAACACATAAGCTGAAATTACCGGTAACTCTTTAATGCAGATGGGACGCAGGTGTTCCTTTTTATATATTTTTTCTGACGTTCTTATAACTTGCAAAAATATATGTGTTACTTTTTAAGTATAAAAAGCAGAATAATAGTTCCTAAAAAAATCTGTTAGATTAGCAGAATTATATTTGTTCTAAAATATCAAATCCAAAAAAAGTAGTTTGAAATTTTTTTATTTATTCACATTTAAAAGTTTATCGAAAGTTATTGATTTTGTAAAATAAAGAAATAACAATCATTGATTTTATAAATTAAAGAAATTTCAATCGAGGAATAACTGCTTGTCTTAGATCTAAATTACAGCAATTAAGAGTAAATTTGAAAAATTATTGTTTGGAAGTAAGTCGAGTTTGGAAGATTTTGCGTTTAACGTAAAAAAGGCACTGGTGTTTCATACTGTATTTCATAACCATAAATTATTAAAATGCTAAATATAATATTTTTCTCTCATTTTGACTTAAATTATAAAAATCAAAATTCTATAATTAAATATTGAAAATAATATTTTATACATTATAAGGTATACGAATTTTTTTATTTTATTTATAACCACCATTTTAAATGACGAAATGGTAAATGTGAGGGAAATTGTCGGAATAGTTGGTGAGAAATGATATTTTAAGAAAAGTCGTATTTTGAACTTACATTTCACAAGAACTATTCAACCGATTCAGTTCAGATTTTGAATTTTATTAGTTACAATTGAATAAATAGTGGTGTGCATTAAAATTCCAAAAATGTATGACCATGATTAAATTAAATAATAAAAATAATAAGTGAATTCAAAAAATTATTATTTACATTGACTTATGCTTTAAATTCTCTTCAATAGTTGCAGATATAGGCAAAATACACAAAAACTGAAAATAGCGTTAACACGTTGATGCAGATGGGAAACCGGTGTCCCTTTTATATATTTTTTTCTGACGTTAATTGCAAAATTGCAAAAATATATTGCAAAAATATATTTTGGTATTTTTTTTACAATGAAAAAAACCGTCAAATAGTTATTAAAAATATCTATTAGATTATCGGAATTATATTTGTACTAAAATATCAAATCCAAAAATAAACAAAAAATGTAGTTCGAATTGTTTTTTTTCATATGTATTCAAAAATGTATCAGTCATTGATTTTGTAAATTAAAGAAATTTCAATGATGAATGACTGTTTTTCTTTGATCTAAATAACTGTAAATAAATGCAAATTTGAAAAATTATCACTTGGAAGTGTGCTGTGTTTAGAAATTTTACTTTTAATGCAGAAAAAGACACCGGCATTTCCTGTTGCATTTCATAACCATAAATTACTAAAATGCTAAATATAATATTTTTAACTTAAATTAATACAAAATAGTAAAAAAGTATGAAAAATATATTTTTTTAATAAAAATTCTGCGATAAAGGGTTGAAGAAGTATATCAGACAAAGCTGTAAATAGAATTTTTCTTCCAAATAACACAATAATTATTCTAATGTTATTATTAATTAAAATATCATCGAAGATAATTTCGTAGTAAATGAAAGCAAATGTTAAAACCGATATAATCGTTTTAACAAAAATAAGTAAATATATTTTTTGAATGTAATGTTTATTTTAAAGGAAAACCTTTTTTTTTTTTGTAAACTAACTTAACATTACAAAAGAAAAAAACTATCTTAAAAATTTATTTCATTTATAGTATAAGTTGTTTTACGTTTAAAGTTAAAAAGGATCATGTATGAATAAAATTGGGCATCAGTAATTGTAAACTAAATTTTGACTAGAAACCTTGTTATTTACTCGTTAAAATTCAATAAATTCAATTCACTTTAGTAATAGTCTCTTAACTAAAGGAAAAAAAAAATAGTCTCTTAATTTAATGTCGGGCTAACTAAAAGAGGTTTTATAGGTTTTTTCTGCGCATAACGCAAATACGCGTTAATTTCGTGGATAAAGTTTTTCTTAAAGCAAATTTGCCATCGAACTTCTATTGCGTAGAGCCGGGATTTGAGTCTGGACTTGGAGCCCACCCAGCTTCAAAACAATAATACCAGCTTTTATGGGCCGTAAAGGCGGCTTGTGTGCTATGTTTGTGGTAATGTTTTCACATTACCACAAACATGCTGTTGGTCACGAATTTGTGAAGCCTTGATATCTATGATCTTTCTGGCCCACAACATGCTGTTGCGTTGATGATTTTTTTTTTCTTATTTTAGTATTAGTATAATTTGAAAGCTTCAGTTCGAGTTTAAGACCTATTCTGGAAAAAAATATGAAAAATTTAGTCATCTGGAAATAACTAAACGCATCTAAATGGAAACAGCAATCGGTAACTATTCTAAATATCAATACTTACAACTTTAGGTGATTTCAAACGATTTATTGTTAGTTTTTTCCCTTATTTATTATTCAAATAAGGTTTATGTTCAGAAGCGATGAATTTTGATAAAAATCAAGGATGAAATAAATCATGCATATCATCTAAGAAAATTTATTGAAAATTCTTTTATCTTAATACCACGACTTTTACAAACCAGACGAATATAAAGATTCCAAGTTTACAAGCTATTAGACCATTTAATCTCTAGTTTGCACAGCACTTATCTGTCTGACTTCAGTTTAAAATCCTTTTCGCTGCACTTTTCTTTATTTTAATCTTTGATTTTGATTTTTAAAAAAAAAATCCCTATTCATGAATTTTTGAAATTTACATTCTTGATAAGGACTTATGGAGCTTATTTATCCATTTTGCTTTCAAAGTAATATTAAAAAAAAAACTTTAGTAGAGCATTGTGTTGACAGGATTCAATTAGTTCGAAAGATTAAGAGCGATTCCAAGGATTTTTCTTGCTCATGCCGCATGGTATGAATTTATATATTTGCCAAAAAATATTTTATGAACATGTATCTATGCCTTAAATATATATTTGTGAATACATAAAAATATGATTGTTCAATCTCATAAAATAATTTCTGTTTGTTAATCATGACATGAAATCATTCGTTACCTGCTTCAATTGAAATCATTGAACCACATTAATTTTTGATTCTAAGATTTTTGACTGTCAACTTAAAAGTACTAGGTAAACTATTTAATTAAGCACAATGTACTATGTATGCAATGTTTTATGCCATTAAGCGAATTAAAAAAAAGGAGAGCATTAACTCTTTAATGCATTTGCCCGTGTCTGACCATCACCTCCTACATCAAAAGGCCTCCACACGGTCTTTTGTAAGTAGTCAGCGCAGACTGTTTAAAAAGTGAACCAGTTGTGCGCATGAACCCATAACCTTTTTTTAAAAGTTACTGAGAGAAATTTATCATATATATTTGAGAATTGAATCTGTAGTGGTTGACAAGTGAATAAAGCAAACCAATAATATACATAAATAAATAAAAAAAAATTTGTAATATATTTGCTACCACTTTCTTATTTTAACTAGATTTTGTATTAAATGACTCATTCGGAAAGTGGATATCCTTCACAGTGGTCTGATCAGACTACCTACAAAAAACCGTGTGGAGGATTTCAGTTATAGGAGGCGTTGGTCTGACACGGGCAAAAGTTACCGGCAAATTTGCACATGCCCGTGTCTCATACGGACAATTTTGTATCTCGCGTTATTTCATTTCTAATGCTCGTCTGAGACCCTTTCTAGTAAAAAATTGATAGTTTATAATTAAATGTATTTACCAGAGATGACACCACTAAGCAGCATTTTTCTTGCGTAAACAACGTGGTGCATTTTTATGATTAGCTATTTGATATATATATTAATTGATATATTGATTTATTTTGATTTTAATATTTTGAAATTCGAAATAAATTTGTAATTAAACTGTTTAAATTTGGTTGTACAGTAATTTTTTTTATAACTTTTACATCAACCTCCGCTCCTTTTTTTTGTGTCTTAATGAATGCAATTTAAACATATTTCAATGAAAGCAATACTGCATTTATAAAATTTCCATGCTTGATCTACGATAGATTAAGGAGCGAAATCAAACACTGAAACGTACCTTCTCTGATAACATTAAACGGCAAAAATTTAATTAACTCTAAAGGGCAAAAATTTCAACAGCTTTCTTGCCTATATTACGAACGCTTTTTACAGATTGTGGCTAACCCCATAATTTGAGTGTTAATAATCAGTATCTGGCGGTAAAAAGGGTAAGTTTATACACAGAAAGCTCATTTCTGTGTCTGATTTCATAACTTATAATATCGCCTGCACAAATTAAATGGCATATTTAAGGTCTCCCCTCGAATAATTAAGATTGAGTCCTAGAACGTAAAGATGCGATCATTAGACCAAAAGTTATTCAGGTACTGATTTCGTATTTTAAAACATCATCATCATCATCAATGGCTCGACAGCCCAGGGTGGGCCGTGGCCTTCTCAAGAAGTTTTTTTCAGGCCAATCTTTTTTTTGCTAGTGTTCTCCAATTTTTTGTTTTTAAGACCAAAAGGTCTTTCTCCAGGCCATCTATCCATCTCAAATTCTGCCTGCCTCTTTTTCGTGTGCCAAATTTTAAAACATCAGCGTCACTAATTATTTTTATTTTCATTTTATAACCGTCTTTGTGAACAGCCTACCCAGTTTTGAGTTTAGGACTACCAATGCCCAACTCCGTAGCCTTGTAATTTGAACCAAATCCGGGAGACAAGGGAACTCGTATAGCAAGCATCGGGAGAACGTTTGATGCAACTAATCCGCATTTGAGTTAGATGGAGATGAAAACCGCCCAAAACCTCCCACGGTTAGCCTGATGGAAAGGGAAGTCTTATCTATGATTCGTATACCGCTATTTTATGTCAGCACTGCGGTCGGTGCGAGCTGGGAGCGGAACTGGTATCATCCAGCCACTGCTGTTATTCGAAGCTGGGTCACCTCATTAGGAACCGGACGCTCTATCCCCCAAGCCACGGCGGCTCCTGCATCAAATAATTAACGAATTTGAGGGACGGGAAAGTTTAATTATTATATCGAAACCTTATTAGCTTATGGTATTTTTCTATGTACCAAAACATACCTCTTTTTTTTTAAGTTGATGTTTTATTCATTGGTCCAATGTTACTTCCTCTGAAAGTTGATGAATGTTCAGTGCTCAAGGAAAAAAAAAAACATTTCGAATAACATTTTATTAAAAGATCAGATTTTCACGTACCAGTACTCAATCTTAATGTTTCGCGGAGCTGACCTAAAATATGCTAATTAGTTATAGCACACGATATTTGTAATTTCGAAAACAGACACTACGTACTTTTCTGAATAAATAATTTTTTTTCGACGAGTTTGAATTCCTGGCCCACAATGTATGGAAGATAACCGTAATCTGGGAAATATGGTCCCAATAGTTTGGTCTTAAGAGATGTCAAAAGTTAATGTTAATTTTACTTTTTATATATTCCACTATATCTCTGGAACTTTTTAAGCAAATCGGAAACTTTTGTGCGCACAATTATAAAGTTCGATTACCTAATAATAATACCATGTAACAAATAATTTTTAATAATTATTTATTATTTTGTATATAATTTTATTTCATGATACACAAAGAAATTGAAAAGTAGATAAAAATGTTTATTCCATTTTAAAGAATGTAATTATCTATAGCTAATCACGAAATTTTAACTAAATTGGATGACTAGTTCTTGTGAAATAAAATTTTAAGAATGCTACTTTTTTCAAATTCAAAACTATTCGACTGATTACACACAAAAGTTTGAATTCTGCGTTATAAAACTACATTCTTCAAAGTGATTGAAAAAATTGTTTACTTTACAGTTCAAAGATTTCGAATTTATTGACTAACTTGCATTGAGTTAGACTACTTTGCAGAACCAATTTGGAGGCTAAATAAATATAAAAAAAAGTTTAAAAAAAACAAAAAAAAAAAAAAAAACGATATAATAGCTATTTTTAACATGATATTTGAATTCAATTTTCGACAATATTTATTGGAAAAAAATAAAATTAAGATAGCTTGGATAAAAAGAAGTACCCTTTCTAATGCATGCGAACAGCTAGTCCATAACAGGAAAGCGCCCCTAGAGCTATATAATGACGTTTCTGACCTGAATTGCTCTGCAATTCTCAATTTTAATGACGTGAGTACACTAACTTTCACACAAATTTGTAACCGCTGTGAAAAACCACCAGTAGATGTACATTAAATATTGATCTAAGAGTATTGTGAATTATTGACATAAGACTATTGTGAGTTGTTGTCGTAAGAGTATTGTGAATTATTGAAATAATAGTATTATGAAGTATTGACATAAGAATATTGTGAAGCATTGACGTAAGAGCATGATGTAGTATTGACAAATGAATATCGTGAAACATTAACTCTTGTGTCAATACTTCACAATACTCATTTGTCAATACTTCATTGTGAATCAATACGTATTGTTAAGTATTAACACTAGAGAATTGTGAATTATTGACATTGTATTGGGAATAACTGACATAAGAGTTTTGTGAATTATTGACATAAGAGTATTGTGAATTATTGTCATAAGAGTATTGTGAATTATTGATATAAGAGTATTGTGAATTATTGATATAAGAATATTGTGAATTATTGAGACATAAGAGTATAGTGAATTATTCACATAAAAGTTAGACAAGTATTGACAAATGAGTATTATGAAGTATTAACACAAGAGTATTGTGAAGTATTTACACAAGAGTATTGTGAAGCATTGACATTGGAGTATTGTGAAGTATTGACAAATGAGTCAATACTTTATAAAACTGTTTTTAGTTTATAATCATTATAAAAGCCAAAGTATTCAATGCTTCAACAAATGTATATCAAATTCATCCAAGCGTATTGTTCGCATCGTCATGATGTAATTTTAAAATTCATTCTAATGTTTATTTTTAATTCCTTTTTTATTGATTTCTTAAAATAAAAAACGTGAGAAAAGTTTCGTAGCCATGCGAATGAAATCACACCACAAGAAGTAGTCTTAACGATGTTTTTTTTTAATTCTTTTTAACAAACATAATAGCTAAGAAACGAGTTCTTTTTCTACACAACACATTTATTTTATTGTCTGCGGAGGAAATGGCGGTGGGATCTCTGTAAAGAATGCCAATACTAAGATCCATTAATTCGAACGATTCTTCTAAATCGGTTTGACCGAAGTAATCAAAAATTAGATTAAACTTGTGATATATAAATAATAAAAAAAATGTAAGTTATGTCTTTATGACCTGATGTTTACGAACGGTCATTTGTCTGATTAAAAACAAAAATTACATAAAATTTTAATTTATTCATCCGGTTCAGTTATCCGTTCATCCGATTCACATGGCTTTCTTATCCATTTATAAAAAAGCAAACAATTTTTTCGCAAAAAATTTTCATATTATAGTTCCAGAATAGTTTATATAAATTTATTTCATTTTAAAATTACTTTAAAGATAAAACATACTGGCTTATTTACCATATATTGAGCTTTTAAATATTTAATTTAGGGTAAAAAATCATTCCGTTGCAACTTATTTTTAGTGAATTATCTTTTCTATTAACCTTTTTATCCCTCCCACAAATAAATTATCCTCATGAGTTTTGAAACGTATTTTTTAGAAATGAATTACATTTGACTTATCCCTTGTAGCGATTTTCTAATCCAAAGGCTCTAATCTACCCGCTTTCATGTCCAGCAATTTTTTTTTTAAAAAACAGAAAAACATAATTTGTGACCACTTTTTTTCAGTTTAAGTAACAAATTTTAAAAGAATTTAAAGCTTGCACTATAATTGTGACCAACTACAGTCATGAAGAAAATCGCAAAAAAAAAAAAAAAAAAAAAAAAAAAAAAAAAAATGAGTATGAGTTGGTTAAGGCCGTTGGATTGTAAATCAGCAGTATTCACAAAAATTCAAATTTGATTGCGACTTCAAGCAGAGATTGTTGGGATTATTATTGCAAAAATTAAGCTTAATTTAACATATATTTAGCACTATATTTGCAAATTTTAAATATAATAAAGTTATACACAAAAACTTCACGTTTAAATTTAATTTTATACAATTATACTTTGCTTTTGCCCAAAAGAAGGAAAAAAGTTTTTAATATTAAGTCCAATAATGAGTAGGAAAGAAAAGTTTAACTTGCTATGATAATATTTAAAACTTTTCATTTTAAAGGAAGAAATTAACAGAATTGTAATTTATGGTGTTCTGATTTGTGCAAATTTAAACTTTCTTCAAATTAAATTTCTTTCCATACCATCACAAGCACTTTTCAACAACAAAAAAAAAAAAAAAGAAGCTTATAACCTAAAAAATAAACATTAAGTAGTTGTTTGATAAATAATCCCAAGAAACTGAAGTGGTAAGATATTTCTTTCGCTTCAAAAAAATTGCAAATTAGAAATAAAAGTCTACACGTTTCAAGCGCACAAAAAATAGGCGCCCATTTATAAGACTTGCCAGACGTGAATGAGAAGCAACAAATATGATTTGAAATAAAAACGTAAAGTTGCCAACTAAAAATGGCTAAATGAAGGTGAAACAAAACTATAAAAAAATTACAGTAGCCGAGGGAAGAAAAAAAAAAAGATGAAAAACAGAACAAGAAAAAACCACAGTAGCAGAGAAGGGCAAATCAGGGTAAAATGTATTTCCGCGGGTTATAAAAAGTTAGTGAGGAACTAATATCTTTAAAAGGGGAATCAGAACCCACATGAATAAACTGATATGAATGCTGAATATAATAAACCCTCAGCTATTTTATAACCGTCGTTGAACAGCCGACCCAATTTTATGGGTTTACGACTACTAATGTTCAACTCCGTAGCCTTGTAACTTTGAGCCCAATCCAGAAGACAAGGGAACTCCTTATAAAAAAAAATGTTAGGATTTTGCTTATATATTAGTAAAATTAATATTTGGATTCGAAATCAACGTGCAGTGCCTTTTGGAAGCTACATTGGTGGAAATATCCATTAAGGTATAAACATACACAGCGAAACCTCTCGGGAGCAAACAATCTCAGTTCCACAGTAAAATGGTCGTTAATGGAGGTTGGTCCTTCTTAGGGGTTACCTCCATTGACAATTTTATGGAAGGTACTTGATTTTTCGCAAACGATTGTAATTTTAGTCAGTGTCATTTTCTTGGTGCGGAAATTTCACTTTGTTGGAGTCATAAAAACTGGAACGATGAATAAATTTCAGCGTCAATAAAAATGATATCTATTGATATAATTGTTTTACACATAATTATGAATGATAGAATTCTTTTAAATAAATAATTTTTTTTTTATATAAATAAACATTTTTTGAGAAAATGATTGTTTGTTTGAGATGCTTGGTTTTTTCTAAAAGAACTTTTTTTTTTTCTAATTTAACTTTCAACTCTAAAAATAAATCATTGATAGCATCATCTTTAGTGCATTCTGACGGCAACATGAGATTGTTGATCTTTTTTAAGAGATCGTTAGAAAGTGCTCATACGTCAATAAAAGCCTCGTGATATTTTGAATACATTTTTATCTACTTATTTGTTTTGTTAAATTTTTTCGTTTTGAAACTTCTTTGAATTTTCTTATTTGACCTTTTCCGCATTTGGTGCGGAGATTGGCCCGGGCGCTTGGATTTGATGGTCTCTCCGAAATATTTTCTTCAACACTAAGTCTATGAAAAAATTCTGTGGTAAATAGAGAAGGTCACAGCACAGAGGCGGTCTTTCTTGGAGGTTTCACTGTATAAAACATATACTACCATATTTATGTAGTATATGTTTGTATGTCCATATGCGCATGTACGAACTGCCATATTTTTCATATACATGGACGACTTTTTGCATCTGAGCATTGCTGGGTTAAACTTCGAGTATTTAAAAATATAATAAACTGCGTTAACTTAAATTCTCATTTCAGTTTTTATTGTTGCTTCGATAGGTAGTTTTAAAGAGAAAATATATTTGCGTACAGATATTTTAAAGGGCTGAAGGTGTGAGACTCAAAGCCTTATGCAAGCATGATATATTTCTAGCGTGATTTAATCTTATGCAAAATTTTTCATTGCCAAGTCATATTTATTTAAATTTCCTCGAACTATTACTACTCTACTTTATGAGTTGTTTACTCTCTACTAGGAATATTTTCAACCGTTAAAATGAAATGCCTCAAATCACGCTAAGTTCAGCGGACATTACGAACGGTTTCACATTGCGAGTAAACAAGTATACAGTGGCAATAATGTAAAACAAAAATAAAAAGCTTTAACTGAGTTTTATTGCTACGCGAACTACAAGATTAAAACGGTTAAAAAAATCTTACTTTAAACATAAAAATTCGAATTTCATGTTATAATAATGCTGTTAAATTTAAAAGAGAATTGTTCTTACATATTTGTACTGGAAATAAATGCTCATGGTTTCTGTATCCCTTATTGTACAAGGAAAGAATTTATATTATCTGAAAAAGAATTTAAGGAACTATAAACAAAGTATTCTTTCTGAATATTAAGACAAAAAGTCTTATTTTTCAATTTTCATTTCTCAGCAACTTTTTGATCAATTGCGCTAAATTTTGTATTATTTGTCTGTTGCTAAATCATTGTATTTCTAAATTATTCTATTCCGCTAAATTATTTATTTAAAATTCTATAATTTCAAATGAGGTCAAAACTTTTATTTGGTATTGTGTGATTTTTGATTTCTGTTTTGCATAAAAATAATCATATTTGAATAACGTATTAAGCAAAAAAAATTTTTTTTAAATTGATGTCATTTACAGTTATTCATAATACATGACGGCTTATAACTTCGTGTAAAATTTTTGAATTAAAATAAATAATACAATTTAATACTTTGATCTTGGTTTTACAAAATATCTTAACCGTTTGACGCAGAATTTTTATTAAACATACTTTTAATCCCTTTTTAATTATTTTATATTAATTTGGGTCAAAATAAGTAAAAAATATTATATTTAGCATATTTATAATTTATGGTTATGAAATACAGCATGAAATATCGGTGTCTTTTTCTGGGTTAAATATAAAATCTTCCAGACACGGTTCACTTCCAAACAATAATTTTTAAATTTGCTCTTATTTAGATTTCATCACTGAAACTTCATTAATTTACAAAATTGATCAATTTTTGTAATATGAATGGAAAAAAAAAATTCTAGCTACTTTTTTGAATTTAATATTTCAGTACAAATATAATTCTTATTATCCAACAGATTTTTTCACTAACTATTAGACTGTTTTTTTTAATAATTATTAAAAACTTCCTAAATATATTTTTGCTCGTAATTAGAGAGTCAGAAAAAAAATATTTATATAAAAGGACCATCAGTTTCTCATCTGCTTCAAAGAGTGACATATTTTCAATATTGTGACATATTTTTAACGAGAAATTTAAAATATGTGATTGCATATTATAGCCTGTGCAAATTTTGCATTAAAAATAATGATACAATTTATATCTTCGATTTCGGTTTTACAAAATATCTAAAGATCCTAGGACACTTAAGTGGAGAAAAATAAGTAAATTTTTTTAACGAGGTCTAATAATGTTTTAGACGACTGTTATAAACTTTTTCTTCGTGTGCTTCTGATCATGTCATTATATAAACGCCCGCAGCCGCATACGACGACATTATCCAGGTATGGTTTCCTTTGTAATTTTAATCCTGATGATGTACCTCCCTATGAAGTTTGTCACAACATTTACGTAATTCCCTGTTATAGCGTTTTTAAAATTGCTCATTTCAAAAAAAGACTGATATTCTAATATTTTTACTCTAGGAACACAATACTTAGATTTGAAATCCTTTCCCGAATTGGGTAAGATTCAAAATTTATACTAATGCAACGAACATTGTTCTCCTTTAATATAGTTTATTATGATAAAAATACAGAGTGTAAATTTGCTGTTAGTAACGCAGCTCGTATTTAATAACCGTGATTTTTTAATACATATATTATATTTAAAACGTAAAAAGTGGTATATTAAATGTTTCACTTTTAGCATTTATTTCATTCATACTAAATAGCTCTAGTTACCATTGTTTGATATGATTCAATGCGATTCTTAAGAATTTCAAGAAATTTATGCTCCATAAAGCAGAAAAAAAAAATTACTTTTTTTTTTTTCATAGTTGAGCAGATAGAATCTCAAATGAGCTTACTTTTGCTTTAGTTAGAATATAAAATGAGGAAAGGAAGAAAAAAAAATGCTTTCTCAGATTTCTCGTTTACATTTATAAAGCTGTTTTCGCCCTTCAGTTTACCACAATAATGAAGTGCTGCAAATTGCAGAATCTCTGAAAATTAAAAAAAATAAGAAAAAAACTTTTTTTGTTAAGAAAAGTCTTTATGAAGACGCTTTTTAGAATTCTCCTCTAGATTTGCATCCATTATGGAATACAGTTTTTAAATGAAAGAATATATATTTTACGAAAAAGAATTTTGCATCACATCTCTGTAACTAAGAACGTCGACAAACCATATCAAAATTTAGCGCAGCGTTAAAATTTGGTTTCTTCGTCGGGGATGTTCTTTAACATCCTGAGGCAAAACGATATTTTCATTTATGGAGTTTTCAGTTATTTAGTTTTGATAATTGTTAGAGTGGTTAAAATGTCGTGAAAATTCTATTACTAAGTGTACTTGGTAATCGGTTGGTTATTACACGACAGGGAACAATAGAAAATTGTACTTTCACGCAGCTTTTTTTTTATGAATCTGAACATTATTTTTATGTGCTAACCTTTGGTATTAAGATATTTCAGACAAAGCTTCATACACACAAAATATTTTTGACGAACATATTATTTAATTTTCAGCGTCATATGCAAATAAAAAACTACAGAATCGACCAACTATATTCTAAAAACACGGAGAACTCATTTCAGCTTCAGCTAATGTTGAATATTAAAAAAAAAATGACACAATTATTCCTGATAGTGGCATTAAATATGAATTTAGAATAATAAAAAATTACGAAAAAAAAACAGCCTATTTGTTGTGTGTAAACAAACATTGCTTTTTTTTAAAGGAAAAAAAAAAGACGGATGCCAACTATATCTATGATTGATTAATCTTTTCGAAACGATTTTGATGATTATAAATAGCATTCCTGCCACATTAATTTTTTTCCTATAGGTTTCTGAATTTTAATGTTTTATTCATTGCATTCTCTGAATATTATCGGATTGATTCAATCTTGGGAAATTTAACTCTGGGGTGACTGATATTGTAGGGCAAGCTCCTTGCTTGTTTAACTGAAAAGAAAAGTGAAAATAACTCTAAGCTACTTGCTATAGTAAAGATGGCTGTGAATTTATTGTCAACGTGAGGTAGCAGGTTCGGATTTCAAGCCTGGTATTGTAGTTAAGGCTCTTGAGGTTGTGATCTATTGATGTTCTGAACTATTGCTATGAACTATTGATGTAAGAGTTGGAGATTTTTATTTATGTTGGTAGTTTCGGTATGAGGCGTCAGAGGTGAAGTGCGCAGCTATTGGTCTAAGGTTTTTGTCTTTTTTAAAGTTTTCAAATTTAAATATTTCGTTGAAGTTAGCTGTATTGCAGTTGATTGCTTTGTCGTAAAAATCTGAATTAAGTTTGTAAATATACTGAGAGAGAGTCGGGATTTTAAGGTCTTTGTGGATGTTTGAATTTCTAATGAACCATCTGGCACAGGTGATTTTACGGAGTATTTTGTTTTGACACTGGTTCAGTTTCTTGCCCAAGCTGGAGAAGCATATGTTAGAATGGGCCGGATCATGGAAGTATATAGCAGTTTTTTGTTTTTAAGTGAAACATTCTGGTTGTAGATGAGAGGTTGAATTGCATTTATTGCTGCATTGGCTTTGTCTATTGTATTTTTTATGTGGTCGCTCCAGGTGAGTTTGCTGTTTATGGTGAGTCCGAGGTACTTTGTTTTGTTTACGATTGGAATTTGGATATCGAAAAGCTTTGGTTTGCATTGAGGAAGTATTTTGATTCTTCTTTTTTGTATGATTATGATCTCAGATTTTTCGGCATTGACAGCTATTTTCCAATTTCTGCACCATTCTTCTATTTCATAAATGTGTTCTTGTAATTTCATCAGAGCAAGGTGAAAATTTAACTGAATAGATCCTATCGTTTTATATGATTCTAAGGTCTATACTACTTTCAAAATTTAATTTACATTTCTGTTCTCAAATCTATCAATTTTGAGATAGACGGCGCCTTAATGGCGTAGAGCTCTATCACCGCTTTTTAAGACGCTATTTATTTATTTTTTAAAATTAAAAAAAAGAGTAAAGACGTAGATTTTAATCGATGTAAATGTAAATAAATATATTTTTTTTGCTATCATTTCAGAAAATGATTTATTTTAAGACGTTCACGCCGGCGTGACCCACCGGTGGCCCACGCTAGATTGTCTCATCGGGCGGGGCACCAGAGTAAAAACTGGTAACAAATAAACTTCATTTTTTAGTTTTTTTCCGGGAATAATAAAAATCCATAACTACCAATTGTTTTTAACGGATGCAATTTTTATATTGAATTGCTTCTTAGCCGTGATAAATTTCCTTACCGTGAATTGTTATTGTTCAGAATAGATTAACTCCTCCCGAATATTATCTAACATTGAAATAGTTCTTCTACCAGTATTTTCTCTTTTCCGTCCCGCTGTCAGGCCTGAACACCCGGCGTGAACGTGTTAAACTTAAAAATATCTTTACTTTTTTTTAAATTAATTTGAAATAAGAGTAAATGGTGAAGAACGTTCCGATAATACCAAAACATTTTGGAAATATTATTGGCATATATTTTCCGCATGAACTAGTACTTAAAAGAAAAATAGACAAAAATAAAAGAGAAATTACCTCTATGCTATAACGTAGCAACCACTTTAATCAATTAGTATTTATTTTTTTCTTAATTTATACAGAACCTACGCGGTGTAAGTTATGGTCCGCGACATGTGATATTTTTGAGATTCGGGTACGGCTTGTATTGCGGAAGAACTAAGCTTAAGTGCTGCTCATATGACTACATTATAATATCAAATTATTAATAAAAGATAGAAAAAAGTTATTAAGACAAGCCAATTAAGTTTATTTATTTTATAACCGGTGTTGTAACAGCTGACCTAATTCTGAGTTTACGATTACCAATATTCAAATAAGTAGCCTCTTAATTAGCCCAATCCAGAAGACAAAGGAACTATTTTATCAAGTATTAGGAGAAACTTGCCTTTGTGGAGGACGTTTTGATGGAACTAACCAGAATTTGCGTTACATGGAGAGGAAAACCACGGAATATCTCCCACGGCTAGCCCGACGGCAAGGGGACTCTAACCCATGATCCGTTTACCACTAAGGATATTTTACGTCAGTACTGTGATCAGTACAAATCGGGTGCGAAATTAATACAGATCAGCCTCGGTTGGGATTCGAACCTCTTTCACCTGATAGGCGAATGCACTATCTTTTGGACCACCATGGCTTTAGTTATGTTTATGGGAAAATTCCGCTTAAGTGAACACACGCACCATTTTGAAATAAAGAAAAAACTACCCTTTTAATTACCTACCTACCTAAAAAATTTAGTAGTTAGGCATTTGCATTTACATATTTCTTAGTTAAAAGACTTGAATGCAAATAAAGAAAAGAAAACTTTCATCATAAAAAAATGGTAGTCATTTCAACTTTAACAAAATTGATAAGTTTTCCTTTTTGTCATATTGCCATATTTCGTTCAAAAGAATTGTAATAGTCCTAGGTTTACTTTTTAAAAAAGGATATCAGGATATCAGAAAGGATCCCAATGCGGGGACAGATCCTTTTTTTTAAATAAATGAATAAATAAATAAAATAAAGTGTGACAACTCAATTGTTTCAGTTTTATGAAAATTAAAATGTTTTGTATATCCATAGCTGCAGTTTTAAATACTTTCTGGTTAAAATTTTCGGTAATGGCCTCAAATATATAGTACTCAATACTGTAAACGAATAAATTTAGGAATTTAATTCATTGGTCATTCATGTGTAATGACAGCCAAAATTATTGTAAATTTGTTTTTTAAAATTGAGATAAAGGTTAAATTTGCTACCACTTAAAAAAATAAAAATAAAATCTTTTGCGGAAGTAAGGTAATTTGGTATCCATGTACAATGCGCGAAAAAAAAAACTGATCTAATAATCGGATTTTTACGTTCTAGGATTCTATGTCCAAGGAAATGACCTCAAATATGCTACTCAATTAGTGTAATTGCATATGATCCCAATAGTTTGGTCAGAAGAGTTCTGTAAAGATTGGACCCCTTAATGTTAATTTCTCGAGATGTAGCGACATACGGAAAAAGTAAACTTTAAGAGGTCCAAACTTTGTAGAGCTTTCTTGACCAAACTATTGGGGCTATATTTCCCCCATTGCGGCTATCCTCCTATATTTTGAGATCAGAAATCTGAATCCGTCGAAAAAAAAGTATGTTTATTCAGAGAAAGTATGTTTTTGTGTCTGATTTCGTAAGTTAAATTACCATCTGCACTTATTAACATATTTGAGGTCACCCCCTCAAGCCATTAGGATGGAGTCTTAGAATATGAAGATCTGATCATTAGATCAAAAGTCGCTCAGGATAGTCCATTTTTTTTTTTTTTTTGTAAACGGTACATTATTCGTTTTTCGGTTCGTTTAACAGTTTCCGGATCAAGAAATTTCCAGTGAAAATTTTAGTCAGGTAGGACAAGTGGGCATTGTTGCTTAAAGAATAATGGTTGCAAAACGTTTAAAAGCAATTCGTTACCATTACCTGCGGTTTGTAACATTTGTTGAATTAGTATTGCCAGACTGGCTACACTAAGCTGGGAAGGGTGAAACAAAATGTAGTTACTAAAAGGAGAAATTATCCAATTCACATTCAACTCATCTTGATACCCTGAAATATTGTTTTATTCATACGAATGCTGTTTCCCTTGTTAATGACATTCGTTCCTCACCAACCATCCATAATGCGTGGAAATTCATTTTACCCTGATTTGCCCCTCTCTGCAACTGTGGTTTTTCTTCTTCTGCTTTTTATATTTTTCTCTCCCTCGGTTATTTTGATGTTTTGTTTTCGCCTCTTTATTTGTAAATTTTTTGTTGCCAACTTTAAGTGTTTATTTCAAATCACTTTTGTTTCTTCCCATTCATGTCAGACAGGTCTTGAAAATGGTGCCTATTTTTTGCCCGCTTGAAAGATGTCGATTGTTATTTTAAATATATAAATTTTTGAAGCGAATGAAGTTTTTAATCAATTAATCGGAATTGTTTAAGCTGAAATGCATAACACTTTTTTTAAAAATACAATTTTCATGTTTTTTCAAAATCTTGCATTGCACGGATACACAGCAAAAAATGAGTTAAAGGCAAATATCCTACCACTTAATATACTAGGACAGAATAATCCGGTGAATTTAATATTGTTATTTATTTTAAAATTAAACAAGAAAATACTTCACGATAGTTATACTGAGAAAACTTAGAGTAGATCTGAAACAAGACGCCAAGAGTTAACGTACAGGTGAACCTGATAGACAATTCCAATAATGTTAACTGTTACATCAGAAAACGATTCCAACCCCCACCGAAAATCCCTCTCATCTAAATTTGACACTCTCAGTTGGCCCGTTTCAATTCGCTTGGAGCATTAAGGGTAATTAACCACACGGGACAAGAAGCAATTTCACTGCCCAAATCGATATCGAAGTTGGGAGCTAGTTAACGTGACACGATGCTTATAATTATGGTTGGTAATTTCCTTCGCATCATCAAGTTCTATTTTTTCTGTTTTTTTTATTATCTAATCTTAAAACGTTGAAAATGACGTTACTTATAGTGGTAGTAGTTTAAATACAAGTTGGAGTTTTCTTTTTTTTAAATAACTACTTGAACGTTTAGAGATCAGACAGCGTTATAAAATCTTATAAAGATGTATTTCCTTTAAAGAATAATATTAAATGGTAGTCACAAATGCGTCAAAATATCGATGTTAGTTTTTTGTTACTACTCTTCAATACTAGTCAGACCTCTGCATTTCATATATTTTAAGTAAAATGTTTCTCCTCCTCGTACCAGGTAAGAGGAAAATGGGAAATAATTTGAAACCGAAGATATAGAAATGTGCTGTTTGCTGCGTTCTGTAAACGAAACCAGTTTTTGTTTTCAAGTTTCAAAATCAGTGAGACATTAACTAGTTGGTGCTAGAAAAAATCAATCTAAATTCACTGTACTTTTAGTGAAGATTTAATAAAAACGTCACAAAGTTAACGAAATTATTCTTTTGCAACATATAAATACCTTATTATTATTTTAGAAAAATTTCCATTTAAAAGTTTGATAAAGTTTCATATCCTGTACTAGACCCATACCTGCCAACTCTTCCGGTTTTCCCGGAAGATTTTTTTTTCATATTTAAGTGTTAGCAAAATTCATGTTATTTCACTAAACTTTTTGAATTATATTAATAATTATAGATGAATTTGACTACCACTACATATAAATAATTACGACAAATATATAAAAAGCATATTAGTCCTCACGGTAGCAAATTTCAACCTGGTTAAAATTTATATATCTTTTTGAGTAAAACTGTTTTTCGGTAATTGTTTTACTACCACTTGGAAAATCCGATCTCGAAAAGAATGAAAGTTGGCAGGTATGTAGACCTATTTCATCTTCGTCAAATAAAATACCAACTTGATTCAAAACGTCTGTTAAACCAAAATAACCATCTAACTGTTCAATATGAGTTTTTTTTTTAAAGCAATTTAGAACATAAATGTAATCGTTATCGTCCTTTCTGTCTAACACAACTGCTAAATTTAAAAATACTATAATTCACAGAACAACAATATATTTTGGTAGACTATTTAGGGTTTATGAACGGAGAATTTTCTCAATTATTTAAAGTGTTAGCAAAAACTATGCTATAATATGCGATAAAAAATTATCTTGACTGCATGATATTTATATAATCTAAATCCGAGATATGATATAAACGTTTTTATAAGCATGTTCCTATTTTCTAAGGGAGGGGGGAAATTTCAAAAGCATTTGCAAGCTTTAAATTCATTTAATATTTATCTAACTTAATATTATATTTCGTGGAGAGTAAGTACTTCGTGTTGGCAGCTCTGCTACCACACTCTAAGCCTTACAGTTGCGCTACAAATCCTCAAAGTAGTTGAAATAATGTGCTGTTGTCGTAGGCCTTTAAGGCGATGGGTGCGATTGTTCTTGTTTTCCAGTGGCGTCATCTATTGTCAAGATTACGATTTCTGCCTCACCCATACGTCACACCCGTTTATAGGTCGGACTGAGCACTGATGTCTCAGAGGATAGAGCGTTTGCCTTCCAATGAGGTGAACCGGGATCGAAACCCAGCAACGACTGGTCGATACGAATTCCGCAACCGACTCATACTTACCACAGTGCTGACGTAAAATACCCTCAGTGGTAGGCGGATCATGAATTAAAGTCCCCTTGCCGTCAGGCTAACCGTGGAAAGTTCTCGTGGTGTTCCTTTCCATGTAACGCAAAAGTTAGTTCCAGCAAAAAGTTCTCCGCGAACGCTAATTTCTCCCAATACTTGATCCACGATTTCCTTTTTATTTTGGATTGGGTTCAAGGCTACTGAGTTGAACATTAGTAGTCGTAAACCCAAGTTTGGTCGGCTGTTCAACGACGGTTATAATTATAATATAGGTCGGACTCATTCATCCACGGATCGTATTTTTGACCTGAACCAGAGAATAAACAATCTTCAATTCAGTAGTAATTCCCAGAGGCATAATTTATTATGGGAAAATCGAGGACTTTGTGACCCAATAGATTCAACGTGCACAAGTCATCATTTACTACACAGTGAGTCTTCAGTCAGCTGGATCTGTTCTCACGAACGAGAGTTCGGTGCCCTGCCAATCAGGCTATTCCGGTCTCAGTTGAAATAATAATTATGTTTATTTCAGCTGTTCTTTACAATCTAGAGTGAAAACGCGTTATTGCCACACGTATCAAATGCCACGTATTTTGCCACACGTATGCCACGTATTTTGCCACACCTATCACACGCCATGTTGTCAAATCGTTCATAAATTTGACTTCTATTTACGGAATAATTCTAATATAACTGAATCCATGATTAAAATAAATAAAATTGATTAATTATGTATTTGAATATGCGAATTAATGAACAAACCAGCGAATTAAATAATGCTGTAACAATAATCATGGTTTTAAAAATGTTTTACTAACATTAACTCGATTGCGAATTGATCACTCTCGAATAGCCCATAAACACATCCTGTTAAACGAACCTGCCCCCGAGTGTGGGTAACTGCTACTATTAAACATATTTTAAACAAGTGTGACAAATTTAAAACTCATAGCTTTTAACGGTAGCTTTAATCCAATATTGGCTTTATTAATTGGGGATAAACTTGACAACAAACATTTTCAATTATCTCAGAAACATTAGTTTTTGCAAATCAAGCTAACTTTGACTCATAGCAAAATGCTTTTTACAAACCAAGTTGTAGGTATAGCCACAAATGACTTTTGCGCCAATAATCCTTAATTAACTTACCTAATTAACTAAAAGTGTTTCACTCTTACATTAAAAAAAAAAACATCTGCGTAGAGCTAGAGAAATAAAAGAAAAATGAGCCCGAAATCACCGAAACAATATTCGTAAAGCGTCCGATAATCATTGCATTTTTAAAATGATGCAACTCACAAATGCATCCTCATGTAAGCAAAATCATTTTTCGTAAAGATACTTGTTCATAATGCAAGACGTAAGAAAAATCTCATCTCCAAAATACGAGCAAAAACATTCCAAAAAGGGTTTAATGATGGGTAGGGAAGAATCTTTTTCTGGCAGACTATGATGATGGGACAGCTGTTGTGGAAGCCAAGATAGGCGAACTAGACAAGAAAGCCATTTTCTGTTGCCACGGAAACATGCTATTCCATCGTCTCCTGTTGAAAAAGTAAAGGGCTGAATTTCCAACAGAAATTTGGCGACTGTAATTTAGCCAGACGCGAAGTTATGTCGTGTGAAATTATGACCTTTTCTTGAACTCTATGTTTTTTTTTTTTACATTAAGTCGTTAGAAATCGCAATAAAAAAGTAGTTTCTAAAAATATAAGAATAAGTTTATTGGTTTCTTTAGTTACTTTTTCATATATTTTTTTTGCAAAAGCTTTAAAGGAAAGTTTTATTAAGAGGGGCAATTCTGTTCAGAAAGTATGAGTAATCATACTTTTTCTGAATATAAACATACTGATTGAGCAGTTTTTCATGTTGAGTGCACCAGCTTGGATACATATGTGAAACAATAATTAAATAAAATTATAGAGTGTTATAAAATGTTAAATTAGTAGGTAATAAAAAACAAGACCCTCATTATAAGCAAATGCGTACTACTACTTTTTACTGAAATATGTATTTTTTCAAATGTTGAAGCATGTGAGCAAGTGGGAAATGGTCAATTTGCAATCCTATTCGAAAGTATCCATCCATATTTTTTAACTCATAACTTGGAAGCTGGATAACAGTTTAACCACACAGTTTAACAGTTAACTAAAGTATGCTATAGCTTTGGCTATTTCTCTCGTGATGACCACTGTTACTGCCAGTATTACAGTTTTCCATGGGCCCTACAATAGATGAAGGAGTGAAGTGAAGGGCAGGGACTCCGTAACACAACCCCAGTCTAAGTCATGCATAATTGAAGTCACAGCCTCATCTCCAGTTACAAATCTTAATTGAAATTTCAACTCCAATTCAACAAAAAACCAAATTTCAACAGCTGTGACTGTTCAACCTGCAAAGAGAATACAAGACATTCCCTCATCCTGATACTTTACTCTCATTTGCAAACAAAAAACTAACATTTTGAGCCGGTTGCTTCTTTACTTATATAGTTCGTTCACCAGGAGTTGGCACTTGGCTCCACGTCCTCGGACGCAGAGTTCATTTCAGCGCGGGGGAGTAAAAGGAAAAAAAATTTCCAAGCTTGAAATCGAGATAACCTTTAATGCGCGCCAAACCAACGCCTCCTACAACTGAAAGCCTCCACACGGTTTTTTATAGGTAGTCCGATCGGACCACTATGAAGGTAAACCAGTTTACGAAAGAGCCCTTTAATAGAAAATCTAGTAAAAATAAGAAAGTGGTAGCAAATATATGTCTAAAAATTTGTTTAACTTCTGAATATGATTAGTTTGTCTTCTTTACTTGTCTACCACTACAGATTCAATTCTCAAATATGTATGATAAATTCCTCTCAGTCACTTTTAAAATAGAATTTGGTTTCATGCGCTCAAACTGTTCACTTTTTAAATAGTCTGTCTGCGCAGACTACTTATAAGAAATCGTGTGGAGGCTCTCTGATGTAGGAGGCGTTGGCCAAACACGAACAGTGAATTCTTTTTCAGTCACTTACTTCGCTTTATCGTCAGCTATTATACCTTTCGTTACTCTAGCTAATTAACTATTTTATATTTAAAACTTTTTCCCAGCAAAATATCTCAAAAAGAATAAACTATTCAATAAAAAGAGAGAAATATCAACAAGTATATGAAATCAAATGAAGATTGCGAAATAAATATTTTTGTGATACGATCGTCAAATAGCAACCTTGTTCATATCCTTCTCCCCAAAATAGCGAAATAGTATAATCGGATACCACGTGATGAAGGCGGAGCCAAGTGCCAACTCCTGGTGAACGAACTATACCTATTATTTCTACGAGCAAAATGCATGAACCTTATCCTCATCTACAGCCAGCAAAATAAAGTTTTTGAGCAAGCTGCTTCTTATTGTTTCCAATTATTTAAATTTCCTCGAGTGCTTGAACGACTTATCCAGCAACCACACGAACATCTGACCTCACAGTGTTAAAACAAACTTTAAAACACATTCATGGCGGATGGGATAGGGGACGCTTCGCAACCCAGGTGCTCAGTTTCAGAGCACTACTATGACTATGACTACTATTATTGACTACTATTAGCGCGTTCGTGTCAGAGCTGAGTCTTTATGAATCAGGATAAAAAAAAAGAGCAACAAAACTAGTAAAAGAGACATTTTTATTCTAGCTTGTCTTCGGGAAAAGTGAAATGGTACAGATGGCGCTGTAACCCCCCAAAATTAAATAGGGTATAAGCCGTTTAAAATGGTGAACTTCCAAACTCATCATATTGAGAAGATAAAAACATGCACGTAAAAAAATATTTCGAATGATTTTTTTTAGTTTATTTATTTTTTTGAAAAAAAAATTATCGAAACATTTTCAGTTACAAAACGGTATATAACTACAACTAAAGTTTGCACAGATTTGACTAATTTGCTTACTTTTTACTTGGTTTAGCATGACTTAACTACAACGAAAAAATTTAAAACATTGAATTTATTAAACCAAGAATCACAATTAATAAACTACCACTCGAAAATATTTATTACCTGTCCGGAGCAAGTTGACATCTCTGTGTATAATGCCAAATAATAAAGTAACATGTTTCTCAGTTCTAATAAAAAGGTTAATTAACGTCTCTTTGTTTCAAAGATTTTTGTTTCAATTCGTTTCATTGGAGAAAAAAATCACTCAAACTTCAAAAGTTGAAGGGTGGAAGAAAGTTTAATAATATTATACATTAATTTTCTATGGTAGAATGGTAGAAATCACATAAATCTCGGTGCGCTGCCGCGAAGCGGCATTAACCGATTCATCTGTAGTGAAAATTCGATGATGAGGAGTAGTGAGGAGGAATGGAGATGGGAGGAAGAGGGGGTGCTCAGCACCAAAAAGTCGAGAGGGGGTTCGTGTGACATAGACAATCTTGAAGTGTTGAGCGGTATGGGGTATAATTAAATGAATGTAATCATAAACAATATAAAATAAAATAATCATGGAGATTATGATGATCGATATAATTAAGGAAGGTCTGGGTTAGATACAATATATACATATGCATATATATATACACACACATATATATATTTACAACACCGTATCCCTAAGGAAAAAGGCAGTGATTGGGCTAAATTTAGTGTTGTCATCAATTAATTCTTTATCTAGGAGTGAGTTAAAATTGCTGGTGGTGCAGGTTTTTGCTTCATCGTAGAAATTTTTATTTAAATTTTTCATATAGACATTGATGTCATCAATTTTTAGATCCTTTTTTAAACTATTATTGCTAATGCATTTAGGGGCACCGACGAGTCTTCTAATAATCTTCCCTTCTGCCAAAGAGAGTTTATTTCTTAGATGATCACTAAGGGTGTTAATGGCGGGGCAGGCATAGGTTAGAATAGGCCTAATTGCTATTTGATAGACAGTGCGCTTGCATTTTAAGTCTAAAGATGACTTCGAGTTTAATATGGAGTTGAGTGCCCAATAGGCACCATTCGCTTTTTTAATGATGTTATTTATGTGTTGTTTCCAACTTAAATTAGAGGTGATAGTGACTCCTAGATATTTTGCACTCTTTGTGGGTTTAATGATCTGGTTGTAGAGGACAATATCAGGAATAGTTCGACCTTTCTTATTACTATTGAAAATAATCATTTGGCACTTGTCCGGGTGTAGTTTTATCTTCCATTGTGAGCACCATTTCTCGATATTGTGGATCTTCTTTTGCATGTATTTAAAGGCTTGTAAATGGCTCATAGATTTCGTGATAATTGCTGTATCGTCGGCATATAATGCTGTGAATTCGTTTGGATTATCATTATTGATGGGGAAGTCAGCTGTGTATAAGATGTATAGTAGTGGCCCGAGGATACTACCTTGGGGCACACCGGCTTGAATATTTTTATAATCAGAGAACGAGCTATCGATTTTAATTCTGAATTTTCTATCAGTAATGAAAGAGTTAATTAAAGTAATAAGGTCTAATGAAATATTCATTTTATGCAGTTTTACGATAAGTCCCCTATGCCATACTCGGTCGAAGGCCTTGGCAACGTCGAGCATAAGAATAAGGGCGGTTTCGTGTTTAAATTTAGCATTACTGATGTATTCTAGGATATTTACAAGCTGCTTGGTAGTTGATAAATGCTTCCTAAAGCCATATTGTTGGTTTGGGAGTAGGTGAATATAATCATTAAGTCTTCGTTGAATAATTTTCTCAAAGATTTTTGATAGCATAGGGAGTAGACTAATAGGCCTGTAGTTTTCAGGATTAGAGGCTGTTTTACCGGGCTTAGCGAATAGAATTATGTCTGATTTTTTCCATTCCTCGGGAAAATATAGGTTTTTAATGGAGGCATTATAAATATTAACAATTTGGAATATTTTATTTCGAGGGAGATTTTTTATCATGATGTTCGTTATATTGTCGTGCCCAGGAGCTTTCTTGTTTGCGAGGGTTTTAATGATGCAGGTGACCTCGTCTTCTGATGTCGGTTCGATGTTGTTCTCAATATGATTGTCTTGGTTTATTATATTATTGTAGTAGTCATTTATAATTTTATCGTTTATGAGGCAGGTATTTTCAGTATTGTTGCTGAATTGGGTTTCCATAGTGCTGGCAAAAATGCTAACTTTATCATCCGAGGTATAGACTGGGCCGTTTGACCCTTTTAAGGGCATTTTGTTCAGAGGTGATCTCTTAAGAGACTTTGTCATTTTCCAAATGGAATTATCGCTATTGTTCAGACTTTCGAGCTTCTCGTTCCATAGGCTGTTTCTATGTTGGTTACACTTTTCTTTTATAATTTTGTTTAATTTATTAAGTTGACGTTTAAGTTCCGGATTGAAGTTTCTCTGGAATCTTTTTCTCAGATTATTTTTATCCTTAATAAGTTTTTTGATGTTATGAGGTAGTTTGTAGTTGTTGAGGTTGATGGGTTTGAGTTCTGTGGCTTCATTATATGCATAGGTAATGGCTTTAGAGATATTATTAATGGAGGAGTTTATATCATCATTAGAAATGAGGGCTGAATCTTCGTTAGAATCGGTAAGATGAAGGATGTTGTGGTAAAGAGTCCAGTCAGTTTTTCTTCTAAATTGGTTGTTGTCTTGCATTTCGAGGGTAGTAGTGATCCAGACTGGGAAATGATCGCTGCTTAGTTCATCTAGGGTTTCAATAGCGAACGGTGAGCTTGTATTTGTAATCATGAAATCTAAAATATCAGGATGGTGCATTCCACTATGATGGAGATAGGTGGGTTTTTCAGGAGCGTAGACTGTGAGTCCAAATTCTTTAACGAGTTGGTGCAGTTGTCTTCCGAGTTTGTTAACTTTTCTACAGCCCCATATGTCATTTTTAGCGTTAAAGTCACCAAGAGCAATTGTTGGAAGATTGGGAGGGAATAGTTTTTTCATAAAATCTGTTGAGAATTCATTACACGGTGGGTTGTAGATGCAAGAAATTTTAATATTATTGCTGTTTATTTGTAGTAAAATGGAAGTTTCTTCTCTATTATTTTCAGTGCTGAGGTTGTATATTGATGCTTTGTACTTCTTATGGATAAATATAGCGCACCCGCCGCCTGTGCGAATGATCCGGTCACATTTAAAGGTGTTGTAGTTCGGTACTTTCAGTCTATGGCTGGGCTTTGTGTGGGTCTCAGTAACTGCTATTATATCAGGGTTGAAATTTGCAATGAAATCGAGAAATTCGGCGAATTTTGTTAGGATGTTGTTTGCGTTCCATAGGGCTATGGTTAATGGGGTGAAGGAGAATTTTCTACACATGATCGCTGCTAGAGGTTCCTTGGTTTGGGATAGCTTGTGAATTATTTAGGAGTTGCTGTTGGAATATGGATATACACTTTGCAAGGTTGTTGCTGGCTTCCACAGCTTGTTGTAGTAATAATGCTGGGTTTAGATTTATTGGCTGTTGGGTGCTATTGCTTTGGACAGCATTAGCATAGCTAAATCTTGAGCGGGTGGTATTACTATTGAAATTGTTTCTATTTTCGCTGTTACTGAAGGATCTTCTATTATTTGTTCTATTGTACATTTTTTCAACAATACTTTCGTATTTAGGGCATTTACTATAGTTAGCTGGGTGATCTCCACCACAGTTACAGCATTTTGGAGGTTCGTCATTTGTTTTTCTACATTTATTGGTAGAATGGTTCCCTGCACATTTTACACAGCGGTGAGGGTGGTTGCACAGTCGTTGGCCGTGGAAGAAATCCTGACATCGGTGGCATTGTGAGGGGCGGTCGGATTTTCTGTATTCTTCTATATTAATGCACATATTAAACAAGAATTTAATATCGTAAATGTCTTTACAACTGGGGATTTCCTTGTTTAAGGTTGCGACAAAAGTGGGCATAGGAATTTTGTTACCATGGTTTCGTCTAAACATTTGAGTAACGTTAATAACAGAAGAGTTTATTTTTGCTAATTCGTATTGTACATCTTCTGCACTATATTCTTTTGGTATTTTTTTGACGACGACTCTAAAGGTTCGTTCTTCTGGTAGGCTGTATGTGTGATGGGCAATATTTGCTTCTTTTAAAATTGTTATTATGCGACATCTGTCTTCTGTCTTCTTGGTTTTTATGGTGAAGTAATCACCGTTATTATTTGCGTTATAATCTTTTATATCCTTATCTTGAAGTTGTTTATTGAAATCCTTCCAGTTAAAGTTTTTGTCCTTGATTACGATGGGGGGTATTTTGGATATTTTCTTTTGAAGAGTGAAATCGTCTTCTGGGTTAGGGTCGTTGATAGTATGATTTATCTTAGTTGGGGATGGTGGTGTTGTCTTAAACCTTTTCGTTTTTGAAAAAGAAATATTATTTCCTCTGTAATTTTGGTTTAAAGTATCAGGAAAGTTGGTGTCCATATTGTTATCGCGTAAGTCATTTTGATCAAAAAATGGGATAGATGGAAATTGATTTTTATTATCTTGGGCGAAAGTATCAATTTTTTCCGTGGTGGTTTCTGAGAGAACATTAAATAGGGTATTTTCGTTGGATATTTTATTTTTGAGTTCGAGATATTTATTTTTGAAATGATTATGGTGATCATTAATTTTATTCAGGGTCTGTGCTACCTTATGACCTAGATTTTTAAAATTTGCGGCATTTCTCAGTAGCTCAAGGGTTTCGATTAGCATACTTTCAAAAGGTATAGCGATATCATTAATAATGTTCAAATCTGAGTCTTCATTATGGATTAAATTGTCGGTGGGGGCGTCGGATTCTAGATCCGTACAATCTTCATCTGTCGATTGAACTGTATTTCTGAGGCGATTTTTCCGCTTTTTCTTTATATTTGTTTTGCCGGTGTTAGGATAAGTTAATTCCAAAATATTTTTGGAGGGGGTACATCCATCTTTAACAGCAGTGTTAAGATCGGCATTTGTATCTTCACTAATAACTACCGCGTCCATAGGACTTTCGGAGACGAGATGTGATATTGTAGTTTGCTGGTCCTGAACAGGACCATTTTGCAATAAATCAGTAGGTGAGGCCATGAATCTCTGGTCCCACCCAGAATCAACCGACGCTAAACTATATTCCACAATATATACATAAAGAACAAAACTTACTTAGGCAATTTTCAACTAACTAGCGCAAATTTGTCGGAAGAATACTTATCTTTCAATCAAACTCCGTCTTAGTCAATCTGATTCCAGCCACCAGACCGCTCCGTTCCATTAATTTTCTATCTTTTGGAGAAGTTCATCATTGCTTTTAAATAATAATTTAAGTGATAAATGTTTTTCTCTAAAACTGGTGAATCTAAGTTTTTTTAGTCTTTCACTTTAATTTAAAGAGAGATAATACTTGAGTTTTAAACTAAATATTCACGACTCGAAGCAACCAGTCTCTAAGGCAGCTATAAGCAATTCTTAGTAGCGATCCTAGTAGTCAATGAGAAACTTTTTAACATACCATCTGTTCGAAGCTTGGGACTTTGGCACGAAGATGACTTTTTCCCTAGGTATTAGTAGTTATTTATTTCATTCTGTAGATTGATTTGTTTCTCAATTTACTTAATTCAAAGGTGTCAACTTGCTGCGCTGTGTGAGAAAATGTATTCTAGTCTTAGAAAAATTTATATATTAATATATAATTTCGATTTTGAAGAAGAAAAAAACAATTAAAAAGTAATTTTTTCTACTACTATATTTAAATAACTCAAATGATTATTCATTTACTCCTCTCTAAAGATGAGTTCGGGTCATCGTTATAACAAAAAATCACTCTTAATTATTACAAACATCATGTTTTATAAATAATGTTAATATGTAAATATATGATTTTTTTCCTATTTTCAATTTCTGTAAATAATTTTGTACATATTTTTTCAATTCATTGTTTTTTACATGCTATTGGCCCAAGGGACCTTCCCAGTAAATAACACTATAGATATAGATAACACTATAGATTAGTAAACTACACCACACTCCCCCCCCTGAATCTTTAAATTTAAAGCCACCAGTCTCAGTTGCCCTAGGGCCAGAAATCAGAAGAAGAAGGGAGGTGTCCGCATTCACGGGCAGGTACTTCGGCCAAATTTATATCAAGTCAAATTTATAATCTGCAATGCTACTGTGACGTACATTGTCCTATTTAACCTAGTTTCTCAATTTTGTTTTAGTTATTCATTCATAGACAGCCTCATAGATATTCCTTTTAAAACTGAATTGTTCTTGCATTGCCTACTGGCAATTTAACTGCGATGAATAAGCAAACACCTAAACAAATTTGTTAACATTAAAGTTTTAGGTATCATAGCCAGCAACGTCTATCTTTCATTTTTATATATAACTTGAAGTATATGATGTTGCGCATCATTTACTAAACCATGGAGAACTTGCAGGTTTCAATGATGGCAACCTTTTATGCCACAAACTGAAACTGCTACTTTTTAGTATATATAGTTCTACTGACTCTAAGATATTTTTATGATACAATATAAATTAAGAATAATTAACTTATTGTATATACATACAATATTGCTTAAAATAAAATTAATTTGTTAATCTAACATTTACACACAATTAATCCTGGTGTAGTGAAGCAGTAAGAATGTTATTTTACATTACTTGGCGTAGAGAATCACCGCCATTTTTTTTAAAAATTCAGTAACATTAAAATTTATAATTGCTATAAAATATGATACACAAAAAAATCAGTAAAGTTATTTTTGCGATACAATATAAATTATGAATCATTAACTTATGATGCATTTATGCAATATTTCTTAAAATAAAATTAATTTGTTAATCAAACATTTACACACAAACATTCCTGGCGTAGTGAAGCAGTAAGAATGTTATTTTAAATTACTTGGCGTAGAGAACTACCGCCATTTTTTTTATTCAGTAACACTAAAATTTATAATTGCTATAAAATATGATACCCATAAAAATCAGTAAAGATATTTTTATGATACAATATAAATTACGAATCATTAACTTATGATGCATATATACAATATTAAACGAAACTAAACTCAGTGGCGTGACAGCCTATAGAGGGCCAAGGCCTTTTGTGCTCATCTCAGTTTTCTAGACCTTGGGCTCTGGGATGCAGGAGCAGATGTTCCGGTCAGGTGGTCAGCCGAACGCGGAACCCCCGGTGTTTAGTTCCCAAGCATGCTTGGTACTCATTTATCGACCCACTGAAGGGATGAAAGGCTGAGTGAACATTGCCCGGCCCGAGGACCGAACCCAGAACCTGTGGCACTCAGCCAACGGGCTTCATACATACAATATTACTTAAAATAAAATTAGTTTGTTATCGAACATATGTACACAGAGAGAGAATATTAATATGAATTCGAATTGGGCTTAACAAACCAGAAATGAATATAATTTAAATATTACAAAATTATTTAATACGATTGGCATTCAACATTTGAGGTTTTTGTTCATATTTTTTTCCAATGGTTGAGAATTAATGCAAAATTTTTTGAAATAAATAGAATTTTTATTTAGTTTCATCAGAACTAAAAACACTACCTTCAAATCTGTTTCAATGACCTGGCGGACGAAATTGTTTTAATTTATTTCAATTGTATTTGATTTAATTTGCTACCATTAGAGTTAAAAATTTCTGAAGCTAGGGAAATTCAGTATAGTCGGAGATACCAACTTGCTTTGGAAGGCGGATAAATATTTTCGAGTGGTAGTCTTTTAATGTAGTAAATTCGTGGTTTAGTAAATTCGATTTATGAGGTTTTTACTCACCATTCTTTTTAAATAATTCAAATGCTTAGGTCATATGTCACTTAATTTCATTTAAGCGGGGCGGAGCGGTATCGCTCTCCAAACGCTCTGTTAAGCGTGGAGGTGGCGGGTTCGAATCCCGCCGTAACCCCGGATGTATTATTTGTGCTATCTGTTCTTCTACTTGACAAACGTTTATAAGCCTTAATTGAGCACACACGCCTGCAAATGTATGTTGTACCAATAAACAATTCATTTAAGCTCTACAATCAGGAAAATGGCCAAGAAATTCCACAAATAGACCAACCAATAAATGGACCATCAGGCACTTTGTACACAATAGAAGAAAAAAATTGTCTATTTACGGACTCTCTTCGAGATCATTCTCACCAAAACCTGACTCCGATCAAAATCATCATAATTTCATTACTGACTAAGTCAACACTTTCCATAAAGAACTACCTGCCCCAGAAGCAATAGGTTCAACAAACAATGAAAAAATCAAAATTATCCGAACAAAATTACAAAATTATCCGAACAAAATTATCCGAAAATTAATAAATCACCAGGCGAAGATGAAATCAAGAACAAAATGATAAAACTACTACCAAGCAATTATATCTATAAAATCACTCATATTTTCAATATCTGCCTTGCTCTCAACTATTACCCTCGTAACTGGAAAAACGCACAAGTCATTCTATTTCTAAAGAAGAACTCAAACTTAAGCTTCCCTGAGAATTATCGACTAATTATCATCTTAAATCCTGGAAAAATCTATGGAAAAAAATCATCTACAAAAGAATAAAGCCACTTCTTACAGCCCTCCCCGACGAGCAGTTGGGTTTCATACAAAAACTGGACGCTACTAAACAAATACTCAAAATAGTAGACTATGCCGGCAGAGCACTTATAAACAAAGAATCAATAGTATTCATGATGATAGACATATTCGAAGCTTTTGACAAAGTATGGCACAACAGAAGCAGCTCAACTTCCCTCCTGGGATAATCAAACTTTCATCCTGCTATCTCATAAACAGAACATTTCAAGTTACGATTAAAAAAGGCAAATTTACAAAACGCAACATCACAGCAGTGGTATCCCAGGGCAGCATTCTTGGCCCAATACCTATACAGACATCCTATACATATATGATTTTCCGATAAATAAAACTGCATTGCAGCTTTCCATGCAGATGACACCGGATTCCTCATAAAATCCAGAAATCCAAACCTTGCCCTTCAAAAATTACAAGAACAAATATATGAAATAGAAGACAAGCGCCTCAAGTGGAAAACAGCAGTTTACGCCGGAAAATCACAATCTCTAATAAGGAAAAAAAAAAAAAAGAAGAAGATTTAAGATATTTCCACAACGCCAACCAAAAAGTTTAATGTTCAAATACCAATAGTTAAAAAAGCGAATTGCCTTGGCCTAATCATAAACAGCTAACTTACATGGAATGATCAAGTCAAAAGCATAATAGTCAAAGCAAACGCAGCAATTATAATCATACAACCTCTAATTTACAATCAGAATATGTATCTAAAAATTACTCTATACAACAATTATCCGTCCAATACTTTCCTTTGCCTCACCTGCCTGGTCAAGAATACCACAGCATAGCATGTCATGAAAAAACTAAATCAATGTCAAAACAAGGTCCTAAGAAAAACCACCTGTGCTAGATGGTTCACCCGAAATACAATATAGATCTAAAAATCCCAACTCTATCGCAGCACGCAGATTTTTTCGACAAAGCTACAATATGCAGTACAGCCAATTTTAACGAAATATTCAACTTTCAAAACTTCAGTAAAGACAAGAAATATAGAACAATAGCTGGCATATTTCACCTCTGACGTCTTATATCACAACTATCAAAACAAATAATGTTCTCAACTTTAAATCTTATCTGAAAAATAAATATTTAAGGCGTTTCCTCATGTTGACACATTTTTACTCACCTACAACAGAAACTAAAATTTAGAAGCAAACATAGTTTAGAGCAAGCTGCTTTTATTATTTTCATTTATCTTTAGTTACTCTAGCTAAGTGCTTGAAGTGAGTATAAAGCAACCCCACTGACTGCTAACCACAAAGACTCAATACAAACGGAATCCACATTCATGAGGAATGGGATTGGTGCCCAGCTAAATCGCACTACTAGGCATAGGACTCATTTAAGCCTTGTTGAATCTTTTAAAAAATATAACAAAATTATCCCGAATTTTGAAAACTTTAGTTAGTAATTCTCTACCGTTTTTTTTAAAAATAGTTTCGAATACTGGGCAGTTGGCATCTTTATATTGTTGTTGTTGTTGTTGTAATTCATTTACGTCGCACTAGAGCTGCACAATAGGCTATTGGCGACAGTCTGGGAAACATCCCTGAGGATGATCCGAAGACGTGCCGATTCTCTGCAGAGGGGATGGCACCCCTGTTTCGGTAGCCGGACAATCTGCACGCAAAGTCGAGAACTTTACGGTAGAACAGTTTAACGAGGACCAATACCGCACACCCTCGGTCCCTACTCAGACTGATCTAAGTGGTCACCCACTCGCACACTGACCGCAGCCAGTTATGCTTGACTTCGGTGATCTGCTGGGAACCGTGTCTTAACGATCAGTCCACTGCGGGACGGCATCTCAGTATAGTAAAATGTTATGTAATCTATAAATAGTGAACTGTAACAGTTACGAAATATGGCCTTTTTTTTTAATGAAACATGCCTTGTTTTCTCAACTAAGTTGGATTTAAAACCTAAACGGGCAGGCAAAGTTATAATTGCAATTATAGCTTTTTTTCTTGCAATTCAGAATATTGCCTGTCTAAAAGTATTTCAAAGCATTACATTTTGTTTCGTCCCGCAGTGGACTGATTGTTAAAACACGGTTCGCAGCAGATCACCGAAGTCAAGCATCACAGGCTCCGGTCAGTGTGCGGTAGGGTGACCACTTGGATAAGTCTGCGTAGGGACCGAGGGTGTGCGGTATTGGTCCTCGTTAAACTATTCTACCGTAAAGTGCTCGACCTCGCGTGCAGGTCGCCTGGCTACCGAAGCGGGGGTGCCACCCCCTCTGCAGAGGATCGAAATTGTGATGGCATGGCTGCGGATCTTCCTCAGGGATGCTTCCCAGACCGTCGCCAATAGCCAATTGTGCAGCTCTAGAGCGACGTAAATGAATTAAACAACACCTATATTTTGTTACAAACTTCTGAAGTTTTCGATAAATTCTGAAAATTATTTAAAGCACAGTTGTTAGCTTTAAACTCAAAATCAATTTTATGATAATATAGGAATCAAGGAAGGATAAATAAATTTCTTTTATTTCTTATTAAATAAATAAATTATAAATGAAATTAAATAAATGAATAAAATTAAATATAAAAATTAAAATCGTTTTACATACGTATAATTAACTTTCGTAGCATATAATTCGTTTTAAAATGTAATTTATATGATCCCTCATAGTTGGTCACTGTTATAGTGAACATTATTACCATTTGTGCCATCGAAACGACCAAACATGTGACCTCTAAACTGCCGTACAATTCAAAAAACAACATAAGTGCTTCACGATTGATTTTGAGAAAAGTGGCTTAACTACTTTCCTTCCATTGCTAACGCTGTGAAAGCTAAAATAGAATTTCAAAAGAAATGATAAAGCAAAATTTATTTTTGAAAAAAAATTCTTTTTCAATACGTAGCTGTGCATACAAAGATGCCAAATATATAAAAATATCAAATTTGAATTTTTTTTTTTGTCGCTTGCGTTGATTTTTCCATTGCACAGCAGAAAATCCGTGGTCATATAATTTTATAACCGGCGTAGGACAGCCGACCCAATTCTGAGTTTACGACTATCAATGTTCAACTCTGTATCCTTGTAATTTAGGACCATATCCAGAAGACAAGAGAACTCTTGGATTAATCATTTTGGCAAACAAGCCTTCGTGGAAGACTCTTCGATGGAACCAACCCGCATTTGTCTTTCATAGAGTGTAAAACCACGGAAACCTTTCACAGTTATCCTAACGATAAGGGGACTCTAACCCATGATTCTTCTACCACTGAGTATGTTTCACGACAGCACTGTGGTCAGTGCATGTCGGGAGCAAAATTCATCGCTGGGATACGAACTCTCTATTCCTTGAGCCACTTCGGATCCATGGCGGTCAAATTAAACTAAATAAAAGAATGGAAACCGTACTTAATAAGTTGAAGGCAAGGACAATAAATCGAAATTATTGCAGAATGCCTACATCCAGTAATTGGTATATAAAAATACACTGCTCAAAACAATTAAAAGATATAGTCAATCTTGTATTAAATAAAGTTATAAGGATTTTTTTTTTTTTTGCAAATTTTTCTTATTTTCAAACCTTGCAGTATGCAAATTTTCAGTTTAACGTCGAAGACGACGCTTTAGCTGCAGCGAATTTGATTTAGCTTTCAACTTAATGTAATACAAAACAGAAAAGAAAGATCGGCATTCAGTAAGCTCGTAGTTTCGATAAGTGTGGTGTCTCAACGTAGTCATTTAACCAAATCAGAATCTTGGGGAGTTGTTGGCCGGCTAGGGGGGGGGGCAAACGCAAGCCGAACTATCAGAAGTCATTGGAGTTTCACGATGTGTGATTTCTAGGATTTGGAACCGTTTTCTTCGGAGACAGGAAATGCAGGCCGAAGATAAGGGCAAGGGCGCAGACAACGCCCAATGAAGACCATCATTTAACGCTAACAGCTAGGAGACACCGAAATATAATGCCACTCTTCTACCACAGCACCTTCACTCGGCTACTAGCATCACAGTTTCGACACAAAATGTTCAAAACCGCATTGAAGCTGTAGGTCTGTATGCTTGCCGACCAATGGTGTGTGACATGTTAACAGCACGGCACCGTCGTGTCCGCAGGGAGTGGGCAGCAGAGCATGTGAACTGGAGGAGAAATGAATGGCTTTTCTCTGACGAGTCCCGTTTTTCTGTTCATCCTGATAATAGGCGTATTTTCATCTGGAGGGAACGTGGCACCAGAAACAATCCTGTGTTCGTGCACGAAATTGTAAGATTTGACTGTGGGGAAGGGATGGTTTATGCTGGAATCTCCATTGATGGGCACGCCGACCTCGTATCATTCGAAATGGAGCTCTGACTGGTCGCCGATCTAGGGATGAGATCCTGAGATCTATTGTAGTCCCTTACGCTGCAGCAATTGGAAATGACTTTATGTTAAGGGACGACAATTGCAGGCCATATCGTGATAACTTGGTGAATAGATTTTTATTTTGGAGTAAGGAATCATTCGAATGGATTGACCCACGTCTTCTCCGGACATGAACCCAATAGAGTATGTTTGAGACATTTTAGGCAGATCCATTGTTGGACGCCTACCACCACCACAAACTCTCCAACAACTGAAAAGAGCTCTTCTGGAGGAGTGGGGCGGAATACCCAGCCCCTCAATAATAACCTCATTGACTCGATGCCTCAAAGGTGCTCAACGTTAGTGGCCGTCAGAGGAAAAACCATTTTCTTTTAAGGAAACATATTTTTTTTATATTTGTTTTTGTCATAAACCTAAATTGTGCATTTTTCCTTTTGTACCCAAATACTCCATAAAACGTACATTTTCTGACAAACAAATGTCATTTATATCTCTTATATGTCCTACTATGTTTGACGATAATGTATCAATAATTCAAACGATTTTCTAGGTGCAAGATCAACCCACAACCTTAATATCTTTTAATTGTTTTAAGCAGTGCATTTAATCTACTTATTTAAAATATCTCTATTGTGTGTGTGGGGGGGGGGACTTGTTATATTTCTCCAAAAATACTTATTGAACCACATTTACATTTTAAAATTATAATTTTTAGCTTTATTTCTGTGTGGCAGGTTTTAAAAAATAAATGAAATGACAGTAAAAATCAATTTTTGCAAATTATGCGCGAAAGAAAAAAAAATTACGTACAGTTCGCCAAATAATGAAAAAATAGGTGAATTGGAAAAGGTTATCAAATTTTAGGAAAATCGTAAATTTTTTTTTCAAAAATTTCTTTTCTCTCAAGAACTATTCGACCAATTTCGTTCATATTTTTTACTTTGCTATTTAAAATTACTCTCTTTAATGTAAACATTTATATGCTTAACAAATCAATATTTTTACGACTACTATTAAATGAAAAAAAAAAAAAAAAGGCAATTATTGATATTTTTTCGAATGGAATTGTCTTTGGATAAACGAATTTTATAATTGAGTGTAAGAGCTTTTCGATTCTCCTAAAAAAGTTCTTGAGGTATGGAGTAAAGTAAAATTAACCTTAAGGATTCAAATTTGTAACCCTCGAAATCCCGAACATACTATTGAGACCATATTTTTTCAGAATTGCGGCTATCTTCCATATTTTTGAGTCACGGTGGCTCAGGGGATAGATCGCTTGAACCTCCGAATGAAATGACCCAGGTTCGAATCCCAGTGATAGTTTGTCGATATGAATTCTGTACCCAGCTCGTGTCAACTACAGTGCCGAAGTAAAATACCCTCTGTGGTAGATGGATTATGGATTAGAGTGCCCTTGCCATTGGGCTAACCGAGGAAGGTTTCCGTGGTTTTCCTGTACATGTATGCAAATGCGGGATATTTCTATCAAGTAATCCTCCACGAAGGTTAGTATCTCTCAATGTCTTGTAGGAGTTCCCTATCTACGAGTTCCCTAGTCTTCAGGGTTGGGTTCAAAATTACGAGGCTACGGAATTGAACTCTGATTTTCGTAAACTAAGAGAAAATGGTCAGTATACATATTTATATAAGGAAATATCTCCCATAGTTTGAGACTCTAATTAATTATCATATTTAAGGTTAAGCATTTAAACCATTTAGTTTGTTTCTTAGTACGTGAAAAATTCTTGTCAAAATTGTAGTACGTCAAAAATTATTCTGATTGTTCACTTCTTATTTTGCACAGTGTACATGCACTGAAAAAAGATATTTTTTTTATTTCGTGAATCATGAGAAGTTTTGTAAAAGTTCACAAATTTTTCTTATATTTCCTATTAATACAAAAGCAAAATTTAAATACAAATTCCCAAGAATCCCATCACCTTAAAAGTGATTATTGCCATCCAAAATTAGACTTTTAAATTCATTCTCACGCCGTCGTTCTATTTTTAGACGCATCTTTTTGCAGTATGTGCGCGAGGGCAATTTCAAAACTAAAACTCGAAAACTGAAGGGAAAAAAAAGTGAAGAAAAAAGGGAGCGATCGTCCGAGTCTGCCACAGGTCACGTGGTTCCTCTACCGCAGTGAACGAATAGAGCCGGCGCTGACACCCGCGCATGCGCCGTAGCCTTTCCTCCTCATCCTAGCCGGCGAACCGAATAGTCCCGAAATCCCTCATTCACTGTGACTGTAGGAAAGTGAACTGTTCAAAGTTAATTTTCGTCTGCATCTATTGTGGAGCAGCATCTAAGTGGAAAGTCTTCTTGCAAATCGTCTTGATTTAATAATTTTTATTGCGATATTCATTTGTTGAAAAAAGTGCTGAAAAAAACCCGTCGGTTAGTGGACTATAAGCGGCGTTTTTTTGTAAAATGGAAGGCGGTAGTGCGCCTTTTTCCAGTGATATGGCTCCTACTAGTTCTTATATTCTTGTAATTGTGAGTCAACCTGTGTCAGAAGCCGACAAGGACAATATATTGGACCGACTAAATAGAGGTCAGTGTTTTTTGATTTTTTACATTCATTTAATGACAAATTTAAATTTTAGAAGTCTGCAATATGTGAAAAAACGAGTTGTTTAAATTGTTAATTGAAATTTTAGAAATGTGCGTTTTTCCTCTTGTGTTTTTAAATTTTTTTAACCAATTTGTAAGTAAGTTTGTGTTCTAAAAATTTATCTTTCAAGGAGTGCACGCAATTATTATTATTATTATTATTATTATTTTTTTTTTTAGAATAAGAGTTGGATTTATTTTTTTATATCGTTTTGTTGGTCGCATTGAATTCAGTTTTTATATGGTAATAAATTATTCCTTAGTGATAAGAACAGTATCAGTTTTCTCAAAAGTTGAAAGACAAAGCACAACAAAAAATATGAATTTAGAAATGTGTGTGCAATTTAGAAGGTTTAAACCCTTTTGAGCATTTTATTTCGGTTAAATAGGAGTTCGACTAGAGCTGACGTACTGAAAAAAGTTTATTTTCTCGTTGAAACATTTTTTTTTTAACAGTGCATGAATATACAGTTTTTAAATAAGATTTAGCACATGCTTTAGTTTAAAAAAGCAATTTTTTTTTTGATAAAGAAATCGTAGTAGGAGAGAGAGAAAAAGATTTTAATCTATTTTTTTTCCCCGTAAGAAAAAGGATTTGTCATTTTGCGGTTGAAGAGAGTTTTTATCCATTATCATCAACCGCAAGTTATTTTTAGCTGTTTCTTCAAAACCTGCAACATTTCTTGAAAGAATTTAAACCGATATTACTTTTATGTTATTGTAAGTGCAAGACTGACAAATTCACGCAATCTCTGAAAGTCTTATTGAAAATGAAATGAGCATTCAGAGATTTTTTGCAATCTTCCAAGTCAAGGTCAAACTTCCAATATATCTTGATGTTCCCTTCTCAGACGGAAGATGAATTTGTGACGCTAAATTATCTATTCGCAATCTGGCAATTCATGAGCATTGATTATATTAACTTTGTATTTATTGGTTATTTAGTTTGCTACTATATTTGGTATTAGTAATTTTAATTAAATCCCGAGATCTACTCTAGATAAAATCATTTCGAGACTAATTTATAAGGTAATGCTCGTTCTGAGCTTTACAGTGCAGTTTTGCTCTATATTTGATTAAATTATGCATTTTGAGATTATTGCTCTTACTTACCTAATAGATGAATTTTATGCTCAGCATGGCGTTATTTTTAACAAAAAGTCGATTTTTTTTTTCTTATTGTACTTAATCGAATGAATATTTATTAAATGTACTTTCTAAAATTATTTATCTAACAGTAGTTTAACTTGAACTTCCAATATATTTTATAAGTTGGTGTGGCATTATATAATACCGTTTATTGATACCAAAGTTTTCTTATAATGTATGCTCACTGTTAATGAATATTTCAATTTGGATATTGCTCAAAATGCGTGTTTGTAATATTGCAATTTGATAAAAATGAATAGAATTACGAGTTTAACATAGAGACTGCAGCGCTCGTATGTTACAGTGCAGCATTAAAAAGTTCTTTAAATCTTGAATTTCATTGTTAAAATTAAATCTGATTTCTTGAAAGTTGAACCTAAATTTAAATTACATTGTCTAGCATTGTTATGCAGTCTGAAAACATATTTTTATTTCTTTTAACAAATTCCCACATTGTGTTGCATACAAAATTTTATTTTGGAGCTTGATAAAAGTGAATCAAGCTATACGTGCAGTAATCTAACGTTGAACTATCAGTTCTCATATGTATGGTGCGCCATTAAAAAGATTTTTAAATCTTGAATTTCACTATTAAAATTAAATCTGATTTCTTAAACTGAATCTAGTTTATAGTACATTGTCGGGAACCTTTTACTGTGTGAACAATTTTTAATTTCTTCTAACTAATTTCTATATTTCGTTGCATACAAAATCTGAAATTGCAGTTTGATAAAATTTGAGTTAAATTATAAGTGCAATGGAACAATGAGATATCAACTCGCATGTCATAGTGTGGCATTTTTTTTTAAGTCTTTAATTTCATTATTACAATAATAATAATGAAATTAGAGATGAAATAATAAGAATGAAATTAAGATTTCTTGAAAGTTAAACCTAAATTACATTGCATAACATGTTTTGCAGTGTGAAAACATATTTTTATTTCTTTTGACAAATTTTCATATTGCGTTGCATACTAAATTTTATTTTGCAGTTCAATAAAGATGAATCAAGTTATACGAGGATAATAGGAAAATGAGCTATTAGTTCATATTTTGGTGCGTCATTAAAAAAGTTCTTCAAATCTTTTAATTTCATTATTAAAATTAAATGCGATTATTTGATAGCTGAATATAGTTCAAATTGAATTGTCTTTACAGTGGAAAAGCATTTTTTATTTCTTTTAACTAATTTACCGTGTTACGTTGCATAAAAAATTTAAAATTAGTTTGATAAAATTTGAAATAAATTATACGTGTAATAATGAAACAGTGAGATCTCAATTCTCATGTTGTAGTGCGGCATTTTTTAAGTCTTTATATTTCATTATTAAAATTAAACCTGATTTTCTTGAAAGTTAAACCTAATTTAAATTACATTTGCTTTCCCCTTTTTACAGGGTGAAAACAGGTTTTTTTTAAAAATTTCTTTTAACAAATGTCCGTATTACGTTGCATACAAAATCTGAAATTGCAGTGAGATAAAATTCGAAATAAATTATACGAGCAATACTGAAACAATGAAATCTTAGCTTTCTCACACTTTGGTGCTGGATTAAAATTTTAAATTTCGTATTTCACTATTGAAATTAAATTTAATCACTTGAAAGCTGAACTGTAAATAAATTATATTGCCTCATAGCGTAAACATCATTTTTTTAAAAAAACTAATTCTTATAGTACGTTGCTTAAAAATTCTGAAATTGCAGTTTGATGTAAGAACGAAACAAATTATAAATGTAATGTGGAACAATGAGATTTTGGCTCTCCTGCATGTTTCGGTGCCGCGTATAAAAGTACTTTAAATTTAGAATTTCATTGTTAAAATTAAATTCAATTATTCGAAAGTTGAAACTTAAATAAATTATAATTTTCGGAAGATTATTCCATGCCAATTATGTAAAGTGAAAAAAAAGAAGAGAATCTTTTGAAAAATAACAAGTTTTGCTTTTAAATACACATTAACATCTGGAAGCTTTTCTTCGTCTGGTTCATGAATTATTCAGAATTTGAATTTAACACCTTGAAAAAACTTGTATCTTTTTTCAACTCGTTAGAAATTCAGCGAAACACAATGAGTTCTCATTCTATGTAAATTATTAACTGAAAAGTTTTAACAATTTCACGCTCAGAAGAAAACTAGTTATTTGCATAACAATAGTTATTTAGTTAAAAGATTTTTTTTTTGCAAGGTTTATTATGCCATCAGTTTTCTACTTACTATGCTAATTTAAATTTAATAGTTTTGATAAGTTTTTTCTTGGACTGTAACGTCAATTTTTTAAAAAAAGTTATGAAAAAAAATATATAAGTTTAATTGTTTATTTTCTTGTAACTTTTGAGGTAGAGGAAGTACATCATTAGAGTTTCATATATTTTGCATAATTGGAATGTTTTCCAATATATAAGTTTAAACTAAAAGATGTTTTTAGAAGTTCTTTCGTAATGGAAAAAAAAAAAAAAACCCGTAGATTCAGCATCTGAAACGCGAATCAAATCTCTAATTTTAAATTATATGTATTAGCTTGATGCCGTTGGAGTTATCTAAACTTTTTAAAGAGGTAAAAAAAAAAAAAACTTAAATATTTAAGAAGTTTTTATAATTTATAAAAAAATCGCCAATTCGGCGATGATTTTCTGTCTAGATTAACTTAAATTGATTAATTTTCTACTTATACAATTTTGAGTTCAAGCAAGCAGTACAGAGTAGGAGAAACTTTTAAAATATTGAAAATCAACTCTTATTCTTATCGGTATTTTGTGCTATTATTCATTCAGATATAAGAAATGCTAAATATAGTTAAAAAGTAAAAATAGTTTTCGAAAAGTTTTAGTTCAAATAACGTCAGTGCTTTCGAAGAAAGGCCCTAACTAAGATATGTAAGATAAAAAATTTTTTATCAAGAAATTGCTGTGTTTATTTTTTTTAAGAAATAAGAATTTTGAACGACGTGTAATAAGTATTTGTACGAAGTTATTTTTAAATCGTTAAAATATTGTAAAATGCAAGCTAACAGTCAAAGCTACAATAAATTTGTTCTAAATCAAGAGTATTTATGTAATCTGCATATCATTTTAGACCATATTCCCTCTGTTAAAAATTATTTGTATTTACCACAAGTCTATTACACAAAAATTCTTTTACTGTAATTTTTAGAAGCATAATGCAAGTAATTAAGAAGTGATTTTCGAGTGCCTCTAGCTAGCCAAATATAAACTAATCGTAGCGCTTAGTATTAATTAAACGAATCCAATCAGCGGTCTGCTTAGAAGAAATTTGGGTCTGTTAATGGACCCTTCACAAAATATCATCTCATAAAAACGGACCCTTCACAAATTTGTTTATCTTCATTATTGTTTTGCTAATCGAATAAACCCTTCCCAAGGGGGGGGGGGGATAAAGATGGATGTAAACGAATTAAGTTTTGTCTTCGGCAGGCGCTTCTTCCATTATTCGTCCGAAATGAATATTCTGTGTTCAGCAGAATAAGCTAAATACCAAATATTTGTATGTTGCATCTCTAAATTAGAAGCAGTAATTGCTGTTTATTTTCTGAAATTTAATTTTTTTAATTATAATTTTACAGTGTTGAGCATAATCTTGTATCTATTTACAATTTAAAAACTCCTTGAGAAAGTTTTTTGCAATAAGGACCCTATTTGCACAAATTCATAAAAGCAGGACCCTGGTTGAAAGAATGTAACTTAACGTTTATTTTATGTTCACAAATTACGAGTAATTTTTTCACAATTTTACAAAAACGGACCTTTTACAAAATGTCATGACAGACCCCTGCCAATAATTAAGATATGTCATAAGCAACTATATGAATATAAAAAAAAATTTAAAAGAAATTTAAACGTTGTTTTGTAATCGCCGCTTTTTATTTATATTTTTAAATTTCATTTTAAAGATATTAAAAAATATATTATCTTATCAATATTTTAGTGATGTATAAAAAATTACCAGTCTCACAAATTACCATGAAGAAATTGAAAGCAATTTAATTGCAAAAATACTAGATGTTTCTAATCCTTTTTTTCAATTATTTTAATTTGTCAAAAAAATTCTAATAATTTTATGGCAATCAAACAAGTTCTGGTGATTTTAATTTCGTAGATGTGTTAGTTATTTTGTGTTAGTTAGTTGAGGTCTTGAATAAGCGTTTTATAACTTCATTTTTGGAAAAATAATTTTAACAGAAGTGGTTACAGAAAACACTATGCACATGATTCTCATTAAAAAATTAAAATAGAATCGCTTTATAATAGTTACGTTCCGCTACCAGGTATTTTCACATTAAAAAGCTATGCTTTGCAATTTAATTTTATTAACCAAATCAACGGTAGTTTTTATTTTATATTCGCTCTCCAACTTTCTCCGGAATTTCTGAAGCTTCGAATATTATTTTTCTAAAGATAATATGGTATAATTTTCACTAAATTAGAATTGGAATAATTTTGCAACACACTACATATAAATAATTTAACTAGGTATATTAAGGGTTAGCTATTGTTGACTATGTTCTAAAATTGTGACATATATTTTTACTTTGAATTTTTTTAAAAATTTGTTATATCTTTATATAATTGTATGTTATTGTCGCCATCCTGATGTTCTGTGCTGTGTATATATACACATATATGTATGTGTGTTATGTATCTATATATATGTATGTATAAATGTATGTATACATATACAGGGTTCCCAAAGGTCCACCAAAATTTTAAAAGTGTTAGCAAAATTCATACAATAAAATGTAGTCCTTGATTTTAAAAATTGATCTTTTAATTTTTCTTGATCATTCCACAAAAATTTGAAAACTTATTCATTATATACAAGTCTGATACATGCTAGATGATTAAATTGAAGTGGTTGCGATATTACGAAAATTTAAAATTGTTTGACGTGTAGTTTGCCACCAGTTTAATATTTTTAAAAATTTTGCTGCATATGTTAGATTTGATTAAGATGTTACCCACACCACTAGTTTGAGAGCTAGGAGTAATGAGTTCGATCCTGACAGCCGACAGAACAATCGGCGTGCATACACAACAAAGTGCACTTTGAATCTTGTTGGTTTTGGTGTGGAAGTTTAGAGAGAAGTGTGCGCTCAAGCGCTATTCACGTCGTTATACTAGGATCAAAATTACGTTCTATCCTACTATGGCCGTTTAAAGATAGCTTTGAGAAACAGTGCTAGATTGGCCATGGTTGGTGGTAAGTGTATATGTTAGATTAAGATAGCAAAATATTAATAATAATAATCTCGGGCTGCGTTGATATAGACCCCTTACCTGTATTACGTCTACGTAATGCAGATGTAAAGCTTGATCGTCTCAGAATCGGCCACACTCGACTCACGCATCTTCATCTGTTTGGAGAATCGCCTCCCAAATGTGACTCTTGCAATGTTTTACTTACGGTTCATCACATTTTAACCATTTGTCCTTGTTTTAACCAACATCGTCTTACCTTTTTCAATAGCACTATTTTATGTATGAAGGATTTGCTGAATGATATTCATCATCCTAACATTTTCGCATTTTTGCGAGCTGTTGGTATTTTATATTGTATGTAACTGTTTTATCTGATTTTATTCACTCTTATTTCTTACCCATGAACCGTTTTACCTTTTCTGTTCTTACCTTTTCTGTATTAGCTTTTTATCGATTTTTATGAACTTTTAAAAATACGTGTCTTGAGATGGACAATTTTATTGGTTTTCATTTATTTTATGACAATGAAACTATTGTGTGCAATTTACCATTAGGTCTGACTCAACAAATTGTTTGGCGCAGCTTATTCTCCTTTGGATCTTGTGCCATAAAACTTCTACATTCAATCAATCTCTGGCTGCGTTGAGGTGGCAGTCAAAATTTGCTATGAAGATAATGCTGCAGATTCACTCTGCAAAGTCTGCTATAGGGTGCATCGGATCTTTAGATGATTCTTATATTATCTGCTGAGTAGTAGATCTAAATGACTTGTTAGTTTGCACATTTTAAATCCAGACTTTTAGCAGCAGCCAACGAAAATATCTTTTAAATGAAGCATCTGTTTAACCCATTCTTTCCCCATTAATTCGATTCTTCTATTGTGCCCTGGTGACTGATTTGCATACGGAGAAATCTCCAAAGCGGCCACCCACTCCCATTGCACAAGAGTTGACATTGAAGAATGAGTGTCATGGCTTTAGAGGAGTTTCCACACTCAATTACTTTATCCCGTGGCCATTATTCTGCTACAGCAGAAGCTTCTAGAATAATATCTCATTACTTCTGCTATGGGGACCCCCAGCCCCTCCTGTTCGATCGAATCGCATAAAAAGTCATTCTCACAATGGCAGGGTCCTTTATATGTACCCACTGTCATTCCTATTGGGTCACCATGGGGCTGGCTAAAATAGCAGCGAGAAAAAGGGGGGTTGTTGTGGTGGCGACGCCCCCTCTTGTTCGAATCCCAGCCCCGGGTCCTTGTCATTTCCGATCGTGTGAGTGGTTTGTCGAGCTCGAAAACAACCATTACAGTGTGATGGGGAGATACGACATTGGGGCTGCACTGTGGGGTTCGTATTTTTATGAGATGAATTGGAGTTCGAGTTTTAGAATGGTATCTGGCACTAAGTAGCCATTTTTGGTCTGGGATACGCTAAACATTTCTGATATTTCATTCGGCACTACTTCCTCAACGATTTTTAAATGCAGCTGCGTTTATTAAGTTTGTGGAATTTTATTTTTAGTAGTTTTCCATGAAAATGGTAGTGTTTGAGCGAAAAGAATTCAGAAACATCTTTGGCGTGTCAAAGAAAATTGCCTTGGTGAAGATGTGTTAACTTAGAAATTTAAAGAATTTTTAAAGAACCAGATATCATCAAAAGTATTGGAATTAAAGACGTTTTAAGGCAGAAATGTATAGAATTTTTGAAAAAAAGCATGTTATCATCAAAAGCATTAGAATTGAAAGAATAAACTGAGCTGATTATACTGCCGGAATGGAAGAAAAAAAATTCAAGCAGTGAAAAATTTTATGTCAAAAGTTCTTGACTTGTCGAAAAAAAAAAAAAGGCCAAAACAACGAGATTCTTGTGATTGATGTAAAAGACTGGCAGTCCAGGTAATAATAATAAAATTTAAAAAAAATAAAAATAAGCTGTCTTGCTGAAATCTTTAAGAGAAGGCCCTGGGCTGTTGTGCCAAATATTTTGCATCTTACTTTTCCATGCAAATATACTTAAAGGGAACAAGACCGAAATTTTTAAAACAAATTCGTCAAAATTCATAGTATGCATATTTTAGCACATTGCCATATCCCTTTCCAGTGGAGTGTGTTCAGCCTAGCAGGACTTATAAAAAAATATTGCAAACCATTACAAATGTAGAACTATTTGTTTCTAAACTCTCACCGGTTTTCAGCAACCACTCTTTTAAACAACATAGAGCTCAAAGCTTATCTCTTTTCTTAGAGTTCCCGATATAGGGTCGCAATTGCTTTTAAGCTGCCTGTCTAAAATTTTCAATTAAAATTTGTTGCGTTAGAAGGGTTTTGAAATTTGAGTTGAAATTCCTAGAAATAATGGAGATACACCTCTCTTAAGTAACAACCTTTATTTTGGATCGCATCTTGAATGCTCGCGAATGTCAAAATTTTTTCTTCTCAAAATCTGGGTTGTCCGGCATGCAGTCACAACTTCTAAAATTTTCATTTGATTTATTTAAAAATTTTATAATTAGCAATATTTATTTATAACGAGTGCATTTTTCGTTTGATCGGAAGAATTTTTTTTTTAACTGAATGTATATTTTTTATTCAAAAAATAATAAACTCTGATTTTTGAGGTATTTATTCGTATGGCTCATCACCGTTAAAAAATTTTAAAGCAGTAAGTAGTGCGTAAAGTAGATTCTATGTTAATGATCTGTAAAAACTGTGAAATATTAATTTCTCTTATTTTTCAAGCCCCGGGTTTGAACCCATTAAAATATGTTTGTGGCATTCTTTTTTTTTCTTTTTGATCAAATAAAAGTAGAATTTAATGACTGAAAATATTTTTTGAAATTTGAACAGTTCTATCAATACTACTTTTGCTATTCCGTGATCGTCTTCTTACTCGGTTAAAATATCATATTTTGGGTGGATAAATATCAGGATTTGTTTAATGTTTGTTTGTCCGTTTCATTCCTTGAATAAATGAGACTTAGTTAGTCAAAAGTACGATTGCTCATCCATCCTATTAAAATTGTATTATTTTCTGAGGGTTTTTTCTTTGATTCATGTATGTTCCCAAGACAATTTACACTGTTATTCCTTAGGAAGGCTTTGTTATTCTTTACCGCAAGTATTTTTGTTATTCCTTCGGAATCAGATTCTTTATCACAATTTAGATTTTCAAATGACAAAGCAGGAAAAAGCAATAAAAATAAAAGATGTGTGTTGGCAAGACAGCACTTCATCAGAGGATACACTGCCTGCCAACACACAGAAGTGGAAAAAAAAAAAAAAACTAGGAGCACTGTCAGTTTTGGTTTTACCACTGACAACAGAAAGGCTCCAGTATGCTGGCCGCAGTGTGTCCCCCGATGAAGTGCTGTCTTGCCAACCCACATCTTATATTTTTATTGCTTTTTCCTGCTATAATTGTTTTTTTGAAAATCTAAATTAAAAAATAAGGCAAATTTGGTTTTAGCTGCTTTTGGCGCTTTTCCGTTTTGATTGCTAATTTACCTTTCTGTCCTTCTCCGTATTTTTAAATTAGATTCATTTTCTAATTAGAATCTTTATCATAAGTATCTTTGTTATTCTTTAGGAATATCCTTTATCTTTTTTGCGGTTATCTTTTCCTTAGGAATACCTTTATTTTTTTTCTGAACAGCTTCTTTGCTTTTCTTAGAAATGATTGTTATTCTTTACCACGAATATCTTCGTTACCTCTGAGGAATATTAGATTCATTAGTACCATTTTTAATCATTAGGAAAACCTAGATTTTTACCACATCTTTTGTTTTTCTTTAGATATATCTTTCTTATTCTTTCCTACAAGAAACTTGGTTATTTCTTACACATGTCTGTTTTGTTGACTAATATGAAATGTTTTATTCTGATAAAATTTCGAGGCCATTTTTAAATGATGGTTTTTCTTTTTGCTTGACTGTGGGCAAATATGAAACCCTTTTTGTTTTCGTTGAGTTTGGTATTCCGAACCTACTTAGATTGCATCGTCAATTGATGAGGATAGAGGCAGGGAACAGTGAAAGTGAGGAAGAACAATTTAGAAATGGGGATTCTCTCTAAACTCTTCCTCTTCCCTCCGAACGCTTAAAGGAGATCAAAAACGTTCAAACATTCCAGAACTGCCCGTGGGGGTGGGGAGAATGCTTTTTATGTCACAAGGCAGCCTCTAAAGCGGTTCGGTCACTTCCGTGGTTTTGCAGTGAAGCCTAAAAATTGCTTTATGGATTTTCTCCGAGGAACACTTTGGGACCCATACGACCACTTAAAAGCGCCGGTTTTTATCAAGTTTTGTTTTTAATTAAGAATCCATCTACTGCACATGAATCGATACATCTACTACGCATCGATTCACTTTTTATTATTTTTGTATAATACTTAGAGTAATTTTTAAAATTTTTATTACTTAAAAACAATTGTTGCTACAGTGATTCCGATCGACTTTGGAAACTACGGATTCTTTGGACTCTGAGACCGTCACTAAAAGTGGGTCCCTATTTAAAATAATACAAATTTCTACTTTAGGATACACATGAATATTTTATAGTTAGAAAAAAAAAATGCTATCAATTCCATAATTCGGCAAAGAATTAAAATAAAAATGTCTATATCAGTTTAACTCAATTATTCGTTTCTTGACCTCATTGAAAATTGAACATTTCTCGTGGAGTGAAAAGGATAAAATAATCCTATTTTTGTAACATCTAAAACAAAAATCGTAAGATGTAACTTCTATCGCCATAACTTCTAACAGAAGCTTCTATACCACCGAAAACTCTCCATACGTCTTTTGAAAGTGATGCACCCTACATCCGTTTTGCATCTCTTTTTAGGCCTAGTGAAAATAAAATTACCTTCTATTTAAATGTACGTAGCTTTTAAAATTTTATCTTAAATATTTTAACGTAGTTTTTTAAATTTTTATTTCATCAGATGTTGCTTTATCATTTTATAAAAATGGATGTCTGGCAAAAAAAAATAATAATTCCTAGGCTTATATAATTCACCAGTTTTTTCAGATATGTCATGCTAAACCTTTTAAAAACTAGAAAAATCTGTCTAATATTTGAAAATTTAATTTGTAGTTATTAACCGTTTGGCCAGACGGGCAAACCATGTAAATTTAGCATGGCATTCAACGTGTTAAAAACGTGTCTTGCACATGCTCTTAAACCACACTAACACATGATTAATCAACATTCGAACTACCTGTAAAAATGATCAATTGTAGAGATAGTTGCTCAATTGTTTTTAAGAAGTATTAGTGTAACTCTTATGATTGATGTAGCTCAGCAATTAGTGATCGTTCCCCCTACATCTCTGGGGGCTTTCCCCAGTCATGGAGGGGAGAGAGGGGTGAGGGAATAAAAGCATCTGCTCAAAATAGTTTGAGGCTGTGGAATGTCTTCTCCCCCGCATCACTTAGTGACAGTCACGTTCTCCGGATGACTTGGACTTCCTCTTGAGCATCTTAGTGAGCGATGGATCCGAATCGAAGATAAGGCAGACGCTTTTTGAGAATCGGGGGAACCATTAATATTAGTTCCAGGAAACATCGAATGATTTTTTTTTTTTAACGTTTTGAGTTATGTTTACCTGAATTAGAAGGTAATTGAAAGTGACTTGTTAAATTGTGTTGTTTCTTCAAGGATTAATTTTAAATTACTTAAATCTGCTTAAATTGAATGAGCAAATTCGAAACAAAACGAATCGTTTCGCGACATTTTAGACATTCCTTTGATGGCTGTCGCAGAAATAATAACGCATGTTTTATTATTCTTATGAGAGAAGTATTATATTACGTGGTACATTTTTTCTTTTACTATTTTAAATGAATTTGCGTTAGATTGGAATATTTCTTACTTTTTAAACCATTTACTTTGTTATGCACTTCATCATCATCCGATCATGGTAAAGGATCTAGCTTGGTTGTTAGGGCTCTATCTTTTAACGGCCATGCTAATAATGCCTCGTAATTTTGACCCTGAGAAGACGACGCGGACAGCGCCTTAGCTGGTGCCCCTTTCTCCAAACTTCCACCCCGCAACTAACGATAGGACTTTAAGCCACGTCAGATTTAACGTGCACCTCGTTGCGTATACACGCTTTATGTTTTATGTCATTGTATAGAAAGTACTTTATATACTTATTGGTATAAAATAAGTCTTTTATGTCTATAATCCGAAAAGATTAAATCTAGAATTATTTTAGTAAAATAAATAAAAAATGTAAAAGAATATTGGCTATGTATTTTTTCTGAGCAAATTTAATTTATTTATAAATGTGTTGCAATATATTTGTTAAAAGTTAGTAAAAAAAGCTTTTTTTTTTAATTTTTTTTTTTATCGGTGATGAAAGTTCGAAATATCTTTATCTCCTTAACTAAATTTGGCGAAATGAAAGTGAAATTTGGTGGAATTCCAGAAAGTTTCTTTAACAAAATTGCAAGGAATTGTCATAAACTGTGCAAAATAGTGTTTTTCTTGTAATATATATTTTTTGTATCATATGATTTTAATTTATTCTATGGAAGATTATTTGAAAAAGTAGACTAGATTTAAAAAACAGAGTATTTAGAATTTTGATATATATTTTACCACAAAATATTCTCCACAAAACAGTGCAAATTGGCAATTCAACATGTAGCAATCTTTATCAAGCATTAATAAAGTGACACTTCATACACAAAAAAAAATAAAAAAATATTTCTTTGAGTTGACAAATTTTTAATTGATTTAACCCTGCTGAAATGTATTTAGATAAATCAAAATTTGTTAAAAATGACGCGCATTGTTTCTAATTCTATGATCCGCCTTCATTAAATATTCTAATTAAAGTTATCCAAAAAGAATCTGTTTGGTTGGTTGGTACGATTCAAGAAGACAAATAACTGTTCTAATCATTTTTTTTAATCAAATTTAGCTGATGCAAGATATTTGAATAACTGATTTGAATCACGAGTTTAAGATTTAACTTAAATTATGAAGCTGTCAAATTTTCCTTACGGAATAGACGTGATAAAAGCGTAACTGTTCGTTTTATCTAAATTTTTTATTTTTTTGGCCTACATCTATTAGTTTCACTATAAAAACATAATGATACAACAAAAACATAGTTTTGTGAAAGTTATTGTTATTTTTTTATATTATTCATCTTTTCTGTGGTCAGTCTTTATTATGCAAGAATTTGGCTTGCTTTCAAGTTCTTGAATAGTAATTCTGGAATGTTACATTCTTATTCATTGTTAATCTTTGGCCATTGATTAGTTGTTTTGTAATCTCCATGGTGACGTGGTGGAGTTCTGATAGTTGGAAACAGCCCAATTCGTGATGGAATGTCACTTATTGTTTTCGCTTATTTTCTTTCCTAGTGATATTTTAGGTTTTTACAATATTCCAAAAATAGTATTAGGTCAATAGCTTTGGATAGTTTTACTACCTAAATTTATTTCGATGGTAATCAAAACTGAATTGCAGGAATTCTGACATAGTATTAATGGCCTTGTACCTAAGCCTCAATGGGATACTACTTCTAGCATGTTAACCTACGGAGAATTACATTAAAGTAAATTTTTCATTGAGCAACTAACTGACACACGTTTGAATCTATTAAATTTTAAAGTAGTAAAAAATTTCGAATATTTTTTTTTTGAAGTTATTATAATAGCTTCGAATAAGTTGTAAGGAGCGTATACTGTTATTAGCTAGATGGCTTGCCTGCTGCCTTACTAAACTCAATACTTGATTCAGGAGTTTCCTTGTCTTCTGGATTGCGTTCGAAATCGTGGAATGTAGCTACGGAGTTGGAATGTAGCTACGGAGTTGGAATGTAGCTACGGAGTTGGAATGTAGCTACGGAGTTGGAATGTAGCTACGGAGTTGGAATGTAGCTGCGGAGTTGGAATGTAGCTACGGAGTTGGAATGTAGCTACGGAGTTGGAATGTAGCTACGGAGTTGGAATGTAGCTACGGAGTTGGAATGTAGCTACGGAGTTGGAATGTAGCTGCGGAGTTGGAATGTAGCTGCGGAGTTGGAATGTAGCTGCGGAGTTGGAATGTAGCTGCGGAGTTGGAATGTAGCTGCGGAGTTGGAATGTAGCTGCGGAGTTGGAATGTAGCTGCGGAGTTGGAATGTAGCTGCGGAGTTGGAATGTAGCTGCGGAGTTGGAATGTAGCTGCGGAGTTGGAATGTAGCTGCGGAGTTGGAATGTAGCTGCGGAGTTGGAATGTAGCTGCGGAGTTGGAATGTAGCTGCGGAGTTGGAATGTAGCTGCGGAGTTGGAATGTAGCTGCGGAGTTGGAATGTAGCTGCGGAGTTGGAATGTAGCTGCGGAGTTGGAATGTAGCTGCGGAGTTGGAATGTAGCTGCGGAGTTGGAATGTAGCTGCGGAGTTGGAATGTAGCTGCGGAGTTGGAATGTAGCTGCGGAGTTGGAATGTAGCTGCGGAGTTGGAATGTAGCTGCGGAGTTGGAATGTAGCTGCGGAGTTGGAATGTAGCTGCGGAGTTGGAATGTAGCTGCGGAGTTGGAATGTAGCTGCGGAGTTGGAATGTAGCTGCGGAGTTGGAATGTAGCTGCGGAGTTGGAATGTAGCTGCGGAGTTGGAATGTAGCTGCGGAGTTGGAATGTAGCTGCGGAGTTGGAATGTAGCTGCGGAGTTGGAATGTAGCTGCGGAGTTGGAATGTAGATAGCTTGTCTGCTGCCTTTCTAAATCTCCCAATACTTGATCCAGGCGTTTCCGTGTCTTCTGGATTGGGTTCAAAATCGTCGAATGTAGCTACGGAGTTGGAATGTAGCTACGGAGTTGGAATGTAGCTACGGAGTTGGAATGTAGCTACGGAGTTGGAATGTAGCTACGGAGTTGGAATGTAGCTACGGAGTTGGAATGTAGCTACGGAGTTGGAATGTAGCTACGGAGTTGGAATGTAGCTACGGAGTTGGAATGTAGCTGCGGAGTTGGAATGTAGCTGCGGAGTTGGAATGTAGCTACGGAGTTGGAATGTAGCTGCGGAGTTGGAATGTAGATAGCTTGTCTGCTGCCTTTCTAAATCTCCCAATACTTGATCCAGGCGTTTCCGTGTCTTCTGGATTGGGTTCAAAATCGTCGAATGGAACTACGGAGTTGAAATGTAACTGAGGAGTTGACCATTAATAGTCGTAAACCCAAAATTTAGTCTGCTGTTCAACGATGATTGAAACATAAAATGTTGTTGGTACTTTTTTAGAGTCGTGGTGGATCAGGGGATAGAGCGCTCTTCAACCAATGAGGTGACTCAGTTTCGAGAGGTGGCTGGTGAGAGGAAATCTGCTCACGGGTCGCACCGATCACAGTGCTGACGTAAAATATCCTCTCGGATCATGGGTTAGAATACCCTTGCCTTCGTGGTTTTCTTTTCCATGTAACGCAATTGTAGATTAGTTCCAACAAGATGTTCTGCTCAATTGGTTGTATTTTTCCAATGCTTTGTCCAGGAGTTCTGGGTTGGGTTCAAAATTACAAGGGCACGATGTTGAATACTGATAGTCGTAAACTCAGGATCGGGTCGGTTCAATTCCGGTTATAAAATAAAATTATCGCAGAAGCAAATATTTTTACAACTAAAACTTCACAATAATTATTCCACTTTTGCTAGCTATTGTCCGCTATATCGGAAATGATCGTTATTAAAAAAATTTTTTTTAGCGAAAATAAATGTCCATAGGTCATTGGGGGAGCAAAGAAGAGATATTTTTTTTTTTTTGCTTATTACTCCATTTTCCTCATCTATGATATTATAGAAATTACTCATCATACATAACGCTGCAAACATTCTAGATGCACGAACGAAATGTTCTAAACGCACATTCTAGAAAATAATTTTATTTCTGGAAACTTCTTTCTGTAAAATCAACAGAACATATTCGTAAGCTACTCATTAAGTTTTTAACCAGAATTACGGGCGGCAGCTTTGTAATTAACCTTTAAGTTAATTGATGACTAATTTTTTATAAGCGGCTAATAAAAACTATGTCAAACGCATTCTTAACTTTTTTTTAAATAAGATATACGCGGTTACTCTTTCTTTGTAAATGAGTTACTTTAATGACTGATCCCATAATGACACACGAATTAGTAAAAGAGTCCTTCAGTTTAAGTAAAGTCACCAAACACCACAACAACTATGTTATAAAAGAAACATAAAAAGCTTGTAGGTATCAATGATAATGGAATAAAAACTTTAAAAAACTATATTTTATATGTAATCTTAAAAGGAGGAAATAATTTTATTTTTGTCGCATCTAAAAGGAAAAAATGTTGGGTGCATCACTTTGGAATGACGTGAGGGGAATTTTCCGTTTATGACGAAAGTGATTTGCCCTTCATTTTAGGTGCGATAATAATAGAATTGTTTTCTTTTTAGTTACTCGAAGAAAAAAAGTTTTTCAAGCGTTAAGGAAAGGAGTGAAACGTGTATTTAAAATAAGTATTCTTTAGATATTCCCAAAGTGGTTAAAAGCAATGACAATAGACAAATCTTTTTCGATAACAGGACAATAAATAAAATTTTGTTTGTATTGGGTCCTGTAGCGGTAAGATGCATAGGACAAACTTTGATAAAGGTTCTCCTAAAATGTTAATCACTTGATGGAGTTCTAAGAAATGCAATTTAAAGATAATAAATTGGGCGTATGCATATATTTATAAAAATCTAAATCCATATTTTAAATTTACTTTTATGGATATGTTAGCTGAAATGTTTGACTGGAAAGTTTATTATTTTCAATAAAATATTCTTACATTTTTTTAAATGTGCAAAATTTTAATGACCATAAACTTCATTGTTCCTGATCACGTCTCTGTAGTGATCAAGAAACTATTGGAGCTTGAGATATCATTCAGCATAGTGCCCTAGCTAATCAGAAAGTTGTTTGAACTTTGATTGGCAATAAATTCCTTTTGGCGATAACATCACTATGAATTATGCTCATGGCGGTGAGTGAACGATTGAAACTAATGTTGTCACACAGCATCGAGTGAGATTTGAGTAATCTTACTAGTCGGGAAGCAGTTGAAATTTCGATTGTAAGATTCTAATCTAACAAGCCGTTGTTATTTTGTGCCTCTTAATCGGAATTAACTTTTTTTTTAACAACTTCTTAACTTTGCAATAAGGAGTTAAGTATCCCTCAGCAAAGAAACTATTTTTTTTAATAAAATTTTTTTCATTTGTGTTATGTTATCTTCAAACTTGATAATACCATTCTGTTAATTGTTTCCATAAAGTTAAAACAAAAAATAATGCAAATTTTTTTTATGGAATTTAATATCTCAAATACATTTATCATTCTTCTTAAGCTTGTTTTACGCATATTGATTATATTTTCCTTGTTTCATGTATTGATTCTATTTAACATCAAGTTCAGAATGTCCTTAAGGGACCTTTATAATGAGATTGTCTCAATAAGCATCGCACTTGGTCGCATCTAGAACAATCGATCGATCGCACGAGGAATTCAATATTCTCCTGAGGATTTCGAAATTTAACTTTCAAATTACGCTAATGATCAACTTGAAACGCTTCAAGAGAAAGGGAAAGAACGTATGTGTATAAATTTACAAGTGTTGTAAGACCGCAGCATTATGGGGCTCTGATTTCATTTTGGAAAATATTTAATCGAAATAAACAAAGAAATTCCATTATTTATGGCTCTCAGTCAAGAAAAACTAAACAGACTATCTTTTATTATCTTATAGTAACACATGGAGTATTACCTCGCGGACCGAAGAATCCCCGTGTAGTAAATGGTGACTGATGCACGTTAAATCTGTCGAGTCTCAAAGTCCTCCATGTTCCCATAACAAATCAAAACCTCTGGGGGTACTGATCCAGGAGTTTCCTTGTCTTCTGGATTGGTTCAAAATTACAAGGCTACGGAGTTGAACATTAGTAGTCGTAAACCCATGAAATTGGGTCGGCTGTTCAACGACGGTTATAAAATAAAATAAAGTATTCAAGCATCAGAGGGGTGGAAATAACGGAAATTCTTTAATAAAAAAATCATTAATTACCTGAGTTGCCAACTTGTACAAAATTTTGTCTTCGGAATTCTTTTGAAATTTAAGTTTATTTCGTAGCGAATTTTTAAATTTCACGTATTTTTTAAGGTGCTTTTTTAATTTTTGAATGCTCCTTATTTTTAGTTTTTTTTTCAGTTAGTGACAAGGCTTCATTTTTGCATAAAGTTTAATGTATTTGTTCTATAGCTAAATTTTATTTGTCTTCATAAATTCGCATTCTTAATCAGCATATAATAACACATACTGAGAATTAATTTATTAAAAGAAATATAGCATTCTTAGAATTACAAAAACTTCACTCGTTAATTTGCAAATACTATGTAAAGTTGAAGAAAAAATTGCTATGTAGTTTCGATAAACTATTCCGCTGAGAAAAATAAAGTTATAGTTTTAAGTATTAAAAAAATATAAACTTAAAATAGGATTGATTTAGCGAGATTCTCCCTTATAATTGAAAATCATTGAATAATTTACAATTTTTTCGTATGCTCAAACAATGCAACATTGAAGTAACTTTTTAAAATAAATTTAACTGTTTTTTATTTCGCAAAATTATGACTTTTCTTAATATCAACTGTTTGCATTATTTTCATAATTAACATTAAGAAAGCGGTTAAAAAAGAACGAAATTTTACCCGTCAGTTATACTATAAAAAAAATCACAAATTATAAAAATAGAATATTTACTAAAAAGCGTTTAGCCACAGAGAAAAAAGTTCTAAATGAATTGCTATACAATTTTCGAATATTTTCTACCATGCAAATAACACTTATCTTAAATCCAAGAATTTTCTTTTACGAGTTATCTTTAACAAACATTGCGTCAATTTTCCCACCTACTGGTCTTTAAATAGCAGGGGAAAAAATTTCAAAAAAATGTGAAAAAAAAAAAATTCTTTCCCTGTCCTCCTTCGAATCAATACAGTATCTTGAGTTCTCCAAAAGATTCGACTATTATTCCTTTAGAACAGGTTTCTTTTCATATCGTCCAGTCACAAAATGTTCCAAAACACAATGGATTTTATCAAGGGACGGGGGATGCAGTCACATTAACCTAGCCTCGTCGAAAAAAAAAAATATATATATATATATCAGGATCACTCCTAGCTGAAGGTAAGAAAGTGCTTACGAAAATGTTTCTATGAAGGCGGGGGAAGTGTATTTCGAATTTTTTTTCTTTTCTTTTTTTCTTTTAGAAAGGTGACCTGATAAGGGGTGTTCCCAGATTCCAGAACTTGATAGAAATGTGTAGGTGTGAGGGGTGTTGTGATGTTTTGGGAAATGGTAGTTTGGCTGCATTTTTTGATATGGAACTGTAATTGCCGTTTTTGGATGCTTTTGGAATTGTTGTCAGGAATTTTTTTTGGAGTTATTTTTTGTTTATCTTTTCTACAAATTGTAATTGTGGTGATTGTATTTTTAAAAGTGTTATCTGACTAAAATAATTTATGATCTAAGTTTTTTTTTTTTTTAAAAAAGAATTCTTTTTTGTCTTGTTTTACAAACTTATTTTGTTTCTAAATCAAGGATCTAATAGTAAATAAAGGTTGCGTGACACAGAAGCACCTAGTTCTCTCTAATTTTAATTTCGCTATAGACTTATTTCATAATGCCTTGATTTCATTGCTGATTACCCAGTAGTGTTTATATTTGACGCGATAGTTGCTTTCAACCATACTACGCTGAAATTAAAATGACATTTTGTCTCATTTTGTTAATTCTATTTATTAATTTATGGCTATAGAGCATAGAACGGTGCTCTATAGCCATTAGGTGGCTATCAGAGCATAGAACGTTTGTCTTCCAATGAGATGACCATACTTCAAATCCCAATGATGGCTGTTCGATACGAATTCTGTTCCTGGTTGGAATCTTCAATCAACGGCTTAGCCGAGGTGGCTAAGAGGATAGTGTTCGCCCTCCAATTAAGTGACATAAGTTGGAATGACTGGTGGTTGATTGATACGAATTCTGCTCCCTACTCGCACCGACCATAGTACTGACATAAAAATTACCCTCAGTGGTTGACGGATCATGGATTAGAATCCTGTTGCCGTCGGGCTAGCAGTGGGAGATTTGCGTGGTTTCCCTCTCCATGTAACGCAAGTGCGGATTAGTTCCATCCACGCTAGATTATCCCAAATCTCGATCAAGGAGTACCCTTGTCTTCTGGGTTGGATTCAAAATTACAACGTAACGGAGTTAAAAATTTGACGGTCGTGAACTCAGAATTGAGTCGGCTGTTCAACGCCAGTTACAAAATAAAATAAAATCTATGCATGTAACAAAAATTTTGAATCATTTTCTGGTTTTCAATTTTAAACTTGTAATTGTGAATAAAATAATAAAACATAAGGATTTTTTGTTTGACCAATAGTTTTTTTTCTCTAGTAACAGTAAATTGTGTAAAATGTGAAAGTTAAGTTTTTTTTTTGTGTCAGAAGAATAGTTAAAAACTTATGCAAAATTTGAAACCATATTTTAATGTCTTAAAAAAAGTGTAACATGCAAATTTTGAAAGCAAGTTTTTATTTCTTATTAGAATAGTTCGTAATTTCTGCAACATTTCGAAGCAAATTGTAATGTATTATAAGAATAGTTTGTACGTCGTGTAAAATTTGAAAGCAAATTTTAATTTCGTATTATAATACCTTGTAATTTCAACAAAATTTCAAAGCAAATTGTAATGTTTCACAAGAAAGTGTAGATTTACCCCCATGCTTTACCAGTAGGGCCAACACTCTTTAGGGAGAATAAAATGATTTGTTTCTGTTGTCTAAGAGCGAGGAATCTCGCCAATTTAAATTAATGGAAAGTGGGAATGCTGCCAACCTTCAAAGCTTGTATGTCAATTGTTTGTCATTACGCGGTGTTACATGTTGCCAAACATTGTTTTTCTTTTCACATTTCCGTGTTGACATGGAAGTTCAAAAAACTATGTAGCGTAACTAAATTTCATAGCCGTTAATTCAGAGGAAAAAGGGCCTCGAGCTTCCTTTCTTTTGTTTCAAAAACAGCTGGATGTACGCCTTGTTCTAATTTTTTTTTTACAAATCAACCATTCTTCACGTTTCGATAGATTTTATTACCAAAAATTTTGTGTTCTGTTTACTTTCAGGACAGTTTTCTGAATGATGTCAGCATTGATATTATTTTCTGTTTTATTACCAAGTTTTTGTTAACTTGCTTTCGTGTGAAGCGTGATGATTGGAATATTACAATCGAAATTTAGACCACTTTCTGACTGGCTAGGTGCTCAAATCTCGATTGGAGATCCTTTCCTTATAATAATATAAGTTTCAATCGTTTCTCGATTACTACAAGCATAATTTATTATTTTATAGATAGACGCAACTGATCATCAAGATAAATTTTGACCACTTTTAAACTAACTAGAGTGTTAAAATTTCATCTGGCACTCTCTGCCATTTGATCATGAGTGTTCCAAACAGTCTGCAATTTTATTGTAAAACAAATTTTCGTCAATCGATATTGGATGAATTACCGAACTACTGGCGTAAAACCAAACTGTGACAGAACTAATAGGAAAGTTTTAAAAATTTTGTTTTTAAATAAACTAAAAATAAAAAATAAAAAAAAATTGTTTTTCTTACTCATCAATTTTAACATACTTTTTATCACCACCAAAATTACTGTTCCTTACCAAAAAGTTGTTCAAAAATGTGTTCAACACTTTAAATATTTTAGGTGTGGAAAAAATACTCATTTTGAATCTACTTTAAGAACGAGGTTTTTTGAATTTTTTATTTATTCCTTAATCCTTTGACGTAGAATTTTTACTTGACATATTTTTCGTACCTTTTTCGTTTTTTGTATTAAGGACAAAATAAGCAAAAAGTTATTTTAAGCATTTCAGCAATTCACGGTTATGAAATTCAGGATGAAACACTGGTGTCTTTTTCTGCTTTGAAGGAAAAATCTTCCAAACACGGTTCACTTCCATACAAATATTTTTAAAGTTTGAATTTATTTGCAGTTGTTTATATCTAAAAATAAACAATTATTCCTCAAGAGAAATTCTTTAATTTACAAAATCAATTATCGGTAAATTTTGAATATGATTTTTTTTTTTTTTTTTATTATAAAACGACTTAAAACTCCTCATGCACCACAAAGTATAACATGAGGCTTACAGTTGTAAGTAGAAAACAAAAGAAGAAAAATTTACAAATTTAAATTAAAAACAAAATTCCGCAAGGCAGCAAGACTTTCAATACTTTTGACCAGTTCTGATAAGACAGGAGGCCAACAAATAGAAAGACGCCTCAAATCAGTCTTTAATTTCATTCGGGCACTCGCATACAAATCGCAATGAAGAAGAATATGTTCAGCATCTTCATCAGCATCACCACAAGCACAAATTCCACTGGTCTCCAGATGGAAACGAAATAAATATCTTTTAAAATTTCCATGGTTTGTTAAAATTTGGGTTAATTTAAAATCAGTTGCAAAGAATTTACATTGCAAACGGTGAAAAATGGATGGAAAGAACCTTTTCGTCCAAAGCGACCGAGGCGAAGAAAGAAATTCAGCATTCCAGTCCGCAATGATTTTATCTCTAGCGATGCGCTTCCAGTGAGAAGCTGGAACAGACACCCTTAAGTCTATTTCACCACACGTAGCTTCCTTAGCCAATTGGTCTGCTCTTTCATTGCCCAAAATACCGCTATGGCCACGAACATAAGAAAAATGAATAGTTACGTTTTCAAGAGCGTTCAAAATCGAGTGAATTTCCACCACAAGCTTCTCAGTAGAAGTCGTGTCACGCAAAAGAAAAAGTGAAGAAAGAGAATCTGTACAAATGAGGTATTTAGAAATTTTGTTTTCACTAAAAGAATTTTGTATCCACTTAACAACCAGGTTTATACACAAAAGTTCAGCCTGGAAAACAGAACATTCATTAAGTAGTCGGTGCTTGGCAGTAACCTTCTCTGTTCCATTTTCATAAATTACAAAAGCAAGACCAACCCTTCCATCAAGTTTACTACCATCCGTAAAACAGATAGTTTTATATGCCTGAAAAGCATTATTTACATAAGGAATAATTATAACAGGTTTCCTACATGCTGGGTGGGGCAAACATGAAATAGGAAGCTTCCCGTCCAGGGTTAGACAATCGTTGTCTTTTATCTTCTCCTTTAATTCAAGATTATTTATGATAATTAAATCAATAGGTGGAAGACCAGAGATAACAAAGACCGCATCATAACTAATAGTTCTATAGCCCCGAATAATGCGTAGAAGAATTCTTCTTTGAGTTCTTCTAAGGATTCTAATATTAATCTTCTTTCTCAAAGAGTTTCCCCAAGATCCTGAAGCATATGAAATAAGTGGTACAATACCTTGATTATATATTAATTTAAGAACATCTGTTTTAACCCCATAAGTATTTTTTTTGAAATTCGCAATAAAGCAAGAAGAAGTTTTTCACTTTTACTGGAAACATAAGATAAATGCTGCTTAAACTGCAGTTTATTATCAACAATAACTCCCAAATACTTTATCTGCTTTACTTCTTCAATAGGTTCATTCCCAAGAGTTAACTGAATAACATCAGTCGGCATCGACTTTTTATGTATCATCATAACTTTAGATTTCAAAGGATTGAATTCCAGCTTATAAAGTTTCGACCATTCAAAAACGTAATCCAAGATATTCTGAGAAAGAACACAAGCATCATTAAAGTTCTTGCACTGAACAACAATAAGTAGATCATCAGCGAATGCAATTTTATAACTATTTTGAAATTCTGATAAACCACAGAGCAAGTCATTCATAATAAGGTTCCAAATAAAAGGTCCCGTAACGGACCCCTGAGGACAACCCTTTTCCAAAACAAAGTTTTTTGTGATATTGCCCAGAGTAAGATCAGCAGATCGACCGTGCAAGAAACTCTTTATTAAGTAAAAAATATTCTTAGGAACTTTGAGATGTCTTAGCAAGTGCAGAATTCCAGGCCACCAAGCATTATCGAAAGCTCCTCTAATGTCTAAGGAAATAAGACAAGTGACAAAATTTTTATGTTTACCCTGTCTAACTAGATTACAAAGCCGGATCAAAGCATCTTCAGCTGACCTCTGAGGTGTAAAACCATACTGATCCTTACTTAAGAGGCTTGATTGACGTAGATGAAAGTTGAGTCTATTTATGAAGAGTTTTTCAAGACATTTACCTAAACAAGGAAGTAGACTTATACATCGAATGTTATCAATATGTGACCTTGATAACTCAGAATTTTTAGGAATCGGTACAACTTTTGCTCTTTTCCAGATCTTCGGAAAAATACTAAGATTTAAACAAACATTAAACAAGGTTATCAGTACAGAAGGACAACTAACATGCAAATTTTTAATTAGTTCATTCGTTATTCTATCGTATCCTGGAGTTTTGTTCACCTTTAAATTTTTGACTACGCAATCAACTTCCGCACTAGAAAAGGGAACATCATCTTTAGCGTCATAAATCAATTCAGCCTCGTCACGTAAGAGCTTATGACTGAAATGGTCCTGCATTTCAGAATCACGAGGAAACGCTTTCTTCAATATAGCATCAATCGTATCTTCAAAAGAAGAGGTGAAATGACCAGGGGAATCTTCAATACCCGAGATTTCAAGCCTTTTAGCAAAGTTGGTCTTAACTCCATAAGTATAAATTTTATTCCACACATTTTGCACAGTAATATCTCCAAGAAAATCCTTCCAAGAATTTAGTTTGCTTTCCTCAAGTTTTAAGTTATACTCAGACCTAATACGAAGATAACTGCTTCTATAAATCTCCCTTAAAACGAGATTTCTAGTCCTTTGATATCTTCTTCTAGCAGCATTTAATTTTTTCCGCATACAAGAAATTTCTACCGACCACCAAGGAACTTGATGCGATCCACTCCTTTTCAAAGGAATAGATTTTTCTGCCGCATAAATAATTAAATTTTGTAAATTTTGAACGCATACCTCCAACATATCTGGTCGTTCACAATTTTCAATGGAATTCAAAATATTAGATATGGAATCAGAACAGAGAAGATGGAAAAGTTCCCAGTTTGCTTTTTTAATATTAAAGAGGTTTTTCGTTTCAGAAATGGTAAAATCATAGTTAGCTCTTGAGATTTTCATTTCAAAAGAAATCATTTTATGATCAGACAGGGAATCATACTCAGGTATATACCATTTCTCAACCAGCTGAAAAAGTTCCATTCCGACAACGGTAACATCAATATAACTTGTTCCCTGAATCGAACTAAATGTAGGTCCGTAGTCTTCATTTATCGAAAACAAATTCCAAACACTAAAGAATTCGCTCAACCTAATACCTCTGGAGTCAGTAATAGGGCTAAACCAGACTTCAGATTTGCTGTTGGCATCCATACACCAAATAAGTCTCTTTAGACTTTTACTCGAAAAAATATGCTCTATCTTCCTAAGATCTAAATCAATATTAACGGAAGGCTGGAAATAATAAGAGAAAAGAGTAAAATTGTGTCCTCTATACGAAACATCAATTAGTGCAGCATTATAATCAAAATTTTCTGAAACAGAAAAAACAGTTATCGCTCTATTACGAACAATGATAGCCGCCTTAATAACGTCTGATTTTTCATCAGAAAAAATTCTGTAAGTATTTGGAAAGCCAAGTAATTTGCCATTAAGACAGTAGGGCTCCTGAACAAGGGCAACATCAACATCATCACATTCAAGATTTAAAATAAGCTGCTGAGTAGCTTTCTTTGACTTATGCAAGTTTAATTGTACAAAACTGATGTGATTCTTAGAGACCTTAGCCATCATAATCAATTCGAGCAGTCATTTGATCCCTCATAAAAATATGACAAGAGCAGCTTTGAGAAAAAGGTTTATGTCTAACATCCACTTTTTTACTTCCACTTTTCAATTTTTTATTGTATCTAATACAGTTTACGCAAACTTGATTTTCACAATTATGACACTCCGAACTTCTATGCTCTCCGGAACAAAAATAACAAGACAACTTATTTCTGCATTCCATAGATCTATGATTATAGCCGAGGCAAGAAAAACACCTATTTATAGCTACGAAATCTTCAACACTACACATGTTCCACATAATTTTCAAAGATCCCAAGGTAATAATATTTTTCCGAGCTTTTGGATGCACCTCCACAACAACAGATCGAACATGTTGGAATTTTTTCAAAACAAAACGAATCCTTGACTCGTTCCAATGTTCATCAGAATCAAAAACTTCTGGGTTCTGCTCACGAATAATGTCTAATATTTGTGAATTTTCTATATCATTTGGTACATTTTTAATTAACAACGTAGGTTTCTTTCGCTTAGGAAAAGCTGGCTTCAAAATTTCCGAATTTGTTTCAATGCTCGTTAATAATTTATTTCTGTCAGCTTCAGAAGCACAATTAACTAAAATTTTATCTTCAGAAACACTTTTAACTTGCTTAATTCCTATTTTATCTTTTTTAGGGTCAATCTGTGCTTTGAAAAGTTTCTTAACGTCCTCCGACTTATAATTTTCAGCCGATATTAAAAGAGCACAATTTGATGAATTCCCCTTACTCTGTTTACTAACAACAGATGACGACGCCACGACTTCGCTATATAATTTTTTTTGAACGTAACTCGCAACATTTTCTTTGCAAACCTCACGATAAACAACAGACTTTATTTTCTCAAATTGCCTTGTAACAAGAAATTTCAACTCACCCAACGCTTTCCTAGCATCTTCACGCATTTGTTGATTCATATTGCATTTAGAAATAAGGGCGTTTTCTACAATATTTGAGTACGTTTCAAGAGAGGAGTAAAATGCATCATCCTCACAGTCTGCCATCCTGCTCCCCAGTTTCCCCAAGAAATGTCAAATCGTAAGTGCTTCGTTTCACTAATGCAAGAAAGACGCCATGTTGGATTGGCGCATTTGCAAATTGAAGTACTAAAGTCAAAGAAAAACCAAAATCACTTCACGCACGTTTGTAAAGCTGTAGAAAGGGGCTTAAAAACAATTCAAAACTAATTTAGACTGAAATTAACTTAAAAATATTATTATTTTGAAAAGTAAACAAAGCAGCTCAAAAGAACACGTCAAACATTCAAACGAGGTCAAGCTACTTGAATATGATTTAAATAGTTTTTATTTTTTAATACAAATATAATTCCATTTTTAATCTAGTTTTTTTTTTAAATATTCGAATACCGATGCGTTTTTGAAGGGTTAAAAGCAATTATAAGTAGCATGTAATAATTTTTTTTCCAATGGTGACATCTTTTCATCAAACTGCTTTTTGTTTCCTGAAAAGGTCTGGTATTTCCATTATTTACCAATACTATATGAACAAATATCTCATTGATTACTTGGAAAGCGTGTTATTTTTCACCTAAAATGCTCTTGAACATTGGCTTATTGTGTTTTCAAGTTCATGCGTATAGTAAAATTATGAAAAGATCGTTAATTTTTGTATAAAAAACGTTTTCTTTTTAAATTTTTAGTAAATAAAAGTACATTGATTAAAACTTAATAAGTTTATCCCTTACTGGTATATTTTGCCTTGACAGATAGAAATTAGTTAACAAAAAAAGGTTTCTACATCACCTTTCAGATTTTTATCTTCTTTGACACTTCAATTAAACAAAGAATGTACCCCTCTGGTCTTTTTTTGTTTTTGTTTTTTCTTTCATGTAATCAAATTTTCTTTTGCCTTTGAAAGGTTTTTTCGAAAAATCTTATCAGGAGATAATGGATTGAAAGTTTTTGTCCAAAACAGAGAGCCATTATCTGTTTTTTTTTTTTTTTTTTTTGTTACCAACATATTTTGTTATTCAGAAGATAGCTTTCCAAATTTCTATTAGAGGTTTCATAATGACAAGATGTATACTTAGTTTCTAAATAAAAATAGAGTACTTCTTTAAACTCTTTAGACCCAGGATTTTAATAATGGCAGAAAAAGCGATTTTTATTTGGAAATATATAGTTTAGGAAAAAGTAAACTCGTAAATGCAATAAAATTCTTTTTTTTTTATATTACCTACTTATTTTATTATTCAGAAGATGGCTTTCCGAATTTGTATTGAAGGTTTCATAATGACAAGATGTTTAGTTTCTGAATAAAAATAGAGCACTTCTTTAAACTCTTTAGATCTAAGATTTAAATAATTGCAGAAAATCAGATTTTTATTTAGAAATATATGATTTTTAGAAGAAAATAAACACGAGAATGGAACAAAATTCTTTTTTTTTTTGTTTAAAAAAATTTCTATTAACTTACTCTTTTTTTTATCTTTAATTATTGCAAAAAATGATAAATTTGTATAAGAATTTTTTTGCACATTATAGGATTTATTTGTAGTGTATTTCTTTACCTTTCGATCGTAAAATAAAATCCACTACTCTCCAACAATTATTCATATATCATAAAACTGTGCAAAGGGTTAACTTTATTCTTAAGGATAACCTTAAATAAGCTAATTAATTAGCACAGAAGATATTTTAAGTTATGAAATTAGGCACAATAACTCCGGGACATTTCAACTTCGGAAAAATAACTTTATTGGCCACATTTATTCCACAAGATTTTGAAATAAATTAAGGTTTAATTTTAAAATTGAAGTTGTAGTGAGGTTAAACTTTTCCCTTACGATTAGAAATCTATATACTCACAACTTTTTGCTGGATTATTTGTAAAAAGAATAATTTTTTTTTTGTGGCATGCTTAGTTTTTATATTAAAACTGGGGCAAAAGATTGTTTCAACGCCCCTACTAATCTCGAGAAGAAGAAAAAGCTTGCAATATCGATTTTTTTCCCCTTCTTTTTCCCGCCTTTGTGTTATAGCTTGCCGCTTAAGAATTTATATTTTTATTTTGAAGCAAAAATTTAAATTTCCTCTTCATCAAACGAAGATTTGGTGTTGGGCTATCGATTGTTTCGCCCTCTCTTTGGATGCTAAAAATCTAGATCAGCGAAAAACATTTTCTCTTTTTATATAGAATCTGTTAAGAAAAGCAAAATTCTTCCTTTTTCTTTCGGAACTTCTCGTAAAACGAGTTATTCATAATGCTCAAGTTTTTGTTTTATAATCTTAATTACTAATAGAGGAATTGTTGCCTGTATGTGTATATGTATATATCAGAAAAAAGGACTATTTTTCAAAAAAAAAATTTTTGAATGATGTGTTTTAAAATTTACAACGCTTTTACTTTTTCGGATATCTTTCCAAATCATATTTTACTTTTTAAAAGTTCTTTTTGCAGTTTTTTCTTTCTTTTTTTTTTAAATATTTTTTTCTTCGTAGATTATGCTTAATTTAATTCAGTTTCCTTAAATTATTTGAACCTTTGTGTTAAATAATTCAAAGAAACTGAAGCTGTAAGATATTACTTTTGAAATAAGAAAAAGTGAGAAGGAATACAAAAAAAAAAAAACAATTTTTCGGCTTATTCACGCCTGGCAAGTCTTGAAAATGGGTGCTTATTTTTGAGCGCTTGAAACATGTCGACTGTAAATTCCTATTCATATATTTGAAGCGAATGAAGTTTTTAATCAGGTGTTTTAACTTTTGTGTTTAATTTTTTTAATTTATTCTAATTTAGAAAAGATTTATTTTAAAAGAAATTTGTTTACACATATTACATTCTTGAGTATTTCAACTAAAAAAAATTTTTTTTTAAATCCAAATCTTTTTCTAATGTTCTAGTTTATTGCTACCATTTTATTACTAGCCATCAACGAAAACAACATTTTATGATTTTATTCCATGTTTATAGATAATATTTGACTCATTAATTTTGTTTATAAAAACATATGTTCTCAGAAAATTTTAGAATACCTAACATAATTTTGTCGTATATGTAGCAAGATATCATCGTATTACTGCTGCCCGCTTCGTTTAGTATAACACAATAATATAGATCTTTTTGACTGTCTGGTGGATCTAAATTAAAAGTAAGAAATTCCATATTATTCGACTAATGATTATTTTACTAAAGCATCTCAATTAAATGTATCATGACCCCCACTTTTTATATTTAAAATTTCAAGTCTATAAAAAAAAAAGTTAACTGTGGTCACATATTTACTCAATGTTTTTTCAGTCAGAGAGAAAAATATTAAATCTCTGAGTATTAGCCAAAAAATTATTTTTTGGATAAAAATGTAGATTTTAATTTTCCAAAATCATAAATATAAAATAAATGAGAGGTTTCAAGTTCAAATATGTAAAACTAAGATTGTAAAAAATGTAAATTTAAAAAAAAAAAAAAATTAATAAAATTTACCTATTTGACGAAGTTTTATTTAATAATAAACCAGCGGTGTGGTAAATAACTTTACATAAAATTTACATACATAAAATAGTACATTAAAACATGAACTTATTTACTACTAGAAGAAATTTTCCTAAAGCTTAGAAGGCGGCTGCCCTGTTCGTGCTCGAACAGCGTGAACGCACTGCATGCAAGAGCAGTAAGAACGTACTGTATGTAAGATTGGCATCAACAATTAATGGCCGGGATAGCCTGGTCGGTAGGGCGCTGGGCCCATATCCAAGAGGTCGTGGGTTCGATCCTCGCCGGCCGAAGACTCCCCGTGTAGTAAATGGTGACTGATGCACGTTAAATCTGTCGAGTCCCAAAGTCCTCCATGTTCCCATAACAAATCAATACCTCTGGGGGTACTGATCTAGGAGTTTCCTTGTCTTCTGGATTGGTTCAAAATTACAAGGCTACGGAGTTGAACATTAGTAGTTGTAAACCCATGAAATTGGGTCGGCTGTTCAACGACGGTTATAAAATAAAATAAAATTAATGAATAATAAGTTCATAAACAAAATATTGAAATTTTTGGTGAAATTAGAGTTTAATTTCTGTATATAAGATGCGTGCATATATTTGAAAATTAAATATTTTTAATTTAAAATATAACTCACAGAAGTGTCTTTTAAAATATTTTTGTCATTTATTAGGATCATAATTTTTAAGAAGTTTTTTTGAAGATATTTATTTAAAAAATATTTAAAAACCAAATTTTTGGAAATAATTTTTTATTTTAAAATAAAACTCCCAGAAGTGTCGTTTAAAAAAATGTTGCTTTTTATTAGAATATAGTTTTTAAGAAGAATTATTTATAAGAATTATTTTTCAAGATATTGTTTATTTATAAATTGTGACAATCGAAACCCCCTTCCCAACGCCATCTATGAACACTAAAGAGACTCAAATAGAACAGTTCTAAGTTTAACTCAATCTCTCGAACACCGCAAACATGTAGGTTTCGAATTCCCCCCCCCCCCCCACTTAAGTTTTGTTTTCTCCCTAATTGTATCAATTCTTTATTTTGTGATGTTTTGTGACTTGTAACTTACCATTTTATGTCCTTTGTCCCATTAAAATTCTTAAATCACACCGTTGATTACAATTCTTTGAGTCGCATGGCACCACAAAATTGTTTAAAAATCAAATATTAAATTTTAAATTTTTTTTTTTTTTTTTTTTTTTTTTTTTTTTTTACTAGAAGAATTTTTTTATTTATATTAGAAGATTTTTTTTTATTTACTAGAAATAAAATTAGAAGGGTCATCTAAAATAATTTTTGCTATTCATTAAAATCATTATTTTTAAGAAAATAAAATTTTTTTCAAGATATTCAAAAAAAATTTTTCAATAACCAGTTTCAGTTAAGTCACCTTTTCAATATTTCGAAAATAAATCATACTTTTGAACTCGATACGACTCTTAAATTCAATAGCCTGAAGAAATAACACAATAAAAGCTAATGATAGTGGTGAACTATTTGAAAAAACATTTTTTTCTCACAGAATGAGTCATAATTTATCCTTGAAATCGATTAGCTTTTTAAGCTTGCATTTCCTGGTGCCGACAATAAGTTCGCAAATAACTGAAAAAACTGCCATTATCCGTTTTTCAAAGAATAAAAAAAATAAATTAGTTTATTATTATTATGAGAGGTAAACTAAGATTTTTAAAAGAAATATGTGCTCAGTGTCAGCGATGCTGGAAATAATTATTACTTTTGAAGAAGTAAATTGAATGGGGATCGTTCTAGTCCAGCGGTTGCAACGGATTGTGGAAAAAGCTCTTAATTAAACTGTCAAAAGGGAAACTAAATTTCTCAATCATATAAAACAGCCAGCAGCTTTAGAAAGCAATATGCGGATTTTTCATTTGCAATGAATAACTGAAATTCCTTTTGCAATATTTTCTCATGGTTGCACAGCTATTTCCGTGGTTACTATAAACATATTATATAGTTCATAAACTTTTAGTTATTGTATTTAGAACTTTTTCTGAGTTATCAAATATTAAAAAATAGTAGTACATTCAAATTTAGACTTTCGACAGATTCCGCTCGTTTTGCGTTTTACTAATCTTTAAATTGGAACGGAAATATGTAATTTTTCGATTGTTATCATATAAATAAAAATAATTGAAATGTATTTTTTCGTGGAATTCTTTTTTACTAAACGAATTTTATAATTGTGTGCGAGCATTTTTCGATTCGCTTAAAAAGTTCTCGAGATTTAGATTCCGGTTGCCATACATATTTTGAAGATTTAGAATAAATCGAAAACGGTATATTTATTCATAGAAAGTAAGTTTTTATGTAATTTAAAATCTTTTTTAATCATTAATTAGCATATTTAGACCCTTTAACTAATTATCCTTTGACGTAGAATTTTTATTAAACTTATTTTTTATTACTTTTTTTCATTATTTTTTTATTAATTTAGGTCAAAATACGGGGAAAATATTGTTTTTCGAATTTTAATAATTTATGATTGTGAAATACAGTATGAAACACTGTCACTCTATGCTAAAGGAAAAACTTTCCAAACACTACTCTATTACAAACGATGAATTTAAAAATTTGCACTTATTTGAAGTTAATTATTTAGATCTAAGAAAAATAGTTATTCATCATTGAAATTTCTCTAATTTACAAAATCAATTATTGATAAATTTCTGAATATGAATGGGAAAAAAAAATCAAACCACCTTTTTGAATTTTATATTTTAAAGCATGTATAATTCCGATATTCAGATTTGTTTTAGTATCAGACTGTTTTTTTTTTTTTTTATAATTAAAAAATACCAAAACATATTTTTACTTAAATTGCTTTTTAGAAAAAAAGGGACACATGTGTCCCATCTGCGTCAAAGAGTTAAGATGGAGTCGAATCATGTAAAAATCCGATATTTAGACTAAAAGTTATTCAAGGTATTCACTTTCTTACGTTTGCGCACACCGTATCTTTTCGCTCAAATGTAATTTCTTCTGATAAGTCTGAGACGAATTGTGCAGTGGCACAGAATCCAGGTAGTATTATCTTAAATATCAGCTTTACATTATCTTCACAAGACTTTTGTTTTTAACATAGGTGCAACTGATAATTATTCAGCAAGCATTCCTTTTTCTCTAAGAAATTAGTTGTTCCAAAACTATTAATTTGCCAATATTTTTTAAAATGAGAATTCATATTAAAAACATTACTTATTCTTTATCATCGAAACCTCATCCTAATTAATCCAGATTAAAAAATTTAAGGCGAAGAAAATAAATAAAAGCCACTCTTGTTATCAAAATGTTCACAAAAATGAATTTAAATGTATCACATATTAATGAATAATTGCGAAACACTTTCTAGTAACAGTAATATAAAACTTTAAAAAAGAAAAGAAAAGAAAAAACGTAAGTGCCATGGATAAAAATAATTAAAAAATGTGTGCAATCTGTAAAAGTGTATTAGCCTGGTTTAAATTTTCCGCACGTGTGAGTTTCTGCAGCTATCAAAACTTATTTTGCACTTGCATTTCCTTTGGAAACATTGTTCCACTCTTTTTTTTTTTTTTTTTTTTTTGTTCTGATGTAAACATTTTTTTTTCTCGCTGACTCACGTCTATTATGTGAATTGTTCGAGGGAAAAAATGAAATAAAAAGCATTCAAAGTATTCGGAATTAAACAAGTAATACTGCTGAAACACAATGAAAAAACCAAACCATTTACACATTAAAGAATGAACTAAATATGTCATTAACACTTTATGCTATTGTGTTATGTTTTTATATATTTTTAACACAATTTTAACCTGCGTAGCAGTAATTTATAATTCCTTCATTTGTGTTCAAATACATGTGAATGGTTCAAAAGTTTATCTGAAAAGCAACTTTGTTCCGGCGTTCTCCTGGTGAGTCGTTTGAAATGTTGACGAAATTACCAAAAATTCTGAAAGCTTTGGTTTTTAATTGTCTACTATTCTATGAAATATTCTGCAATAAGCGTAGTGGTTGGCAGCTCAGCGTTTATGCCGTTTGTATATGCAGCGCGTTTTTGCCGTTCGTGTGTTCCAATTACTGGAACATACAGGACGTTCCATCAGTGGGAATAACTATTTGTAAATGCGGTGTTAGTAAAGAGAATTTAAATCCGAAATGTTTTTACTAAATTCCAAAATGTTGATCTAATACAAAGATTAAAATTACAAATGATATATGACATGTTTGAAAACTGCTATTTCTGTTGTAAAGAAGCATCAAGGCCAATAATTCTCATTGATTACTTGGCTACATCTCGTTTGGATGACAAGAATTGACCTCTCAGATCTATCAATTTAAACCCTTGAGACGACATTTTCTTAAATTCTTATCTTAAGTAAGCTTCGATAATTTTAAACTAAATGTAGGTTTTCCTGAACAAGAAAATTTCAACTCTAAATTTTTTTTTGCTGTTTTTTTTTTTTTTTTTTCTTAAATTTTATTTTGTATGTCATCAGAATTAGCAGGTTGAAATAAAGATGGTACAACAAATTTGTTTGATTTTTACCGTTCTTCCTTGTGGATTTCGGTCGGAAAGCAACCCTATGTTATTTTTAATTTCTTTTGTATTATCTAAGACAAAAGTTGGTTATCTACACAATGTGATTTTAACTTATTTAACATCTTTTTGGGGATTAGTTTAAAGCAAAGGTTTATGCCAGGGTTGGGGTTTTAGACGTCCTAAACTGGTTTTGGACAGGACACGTGGGTTTTACTGTCCTAAACTGGGTAAAACTGTCCTAAACTGGGTAAAACTGTCCTAAACTGGGTAAAACTGTCCTAAACTGGGTTAAAGTGTCCTAAACTGGGTTAAACTGTCCTAAACTGGGTTAAACTGTCCTAAACTGGGTTAAACTGTCCTAAACTGGGTTAAACTGTCCTAAACTGGGTTAAACTGTCCTAAACTGGGTAAAACTGTCCTAAACTGGGTTAAACTGTCTTAAAGTGTCCAAAACCCTGAACTTTGGTAAAAGGTAAAAATTCTATAGGTGTAACCATTGTACACATAATAATTACATGCATCAATAAATATTTGATATTTTTTATACAATTTACTTTAACTCATTAAAGGAAAATAATATAATATAATAGAAAAAGGTTTATAATTTTCGAAGCTCCACAATTCATTGAACAACAAAAGTGAATACCTTATCCTTTGAATATAAATTTGCTTTTAATACTGATAAATTATGTTTTTGCATAAGGATAAATAATGCAATAATAAAAATAATAATAATTGTTTAAAAAAAGAATAAATTTTTTTAAAAATTAACCTTTTATTTTTCATAATATTTTTTTTCAAAAAATTTTATAATTTCTGCATTACAGAATGATTAAAAGGTCATCTATTTAAAAAAAAATTGCTTTTTAAATATAAATATATTAGTTTAAATTGGAAATGCAAAATAACTGAAAAATGTATTAACAGTTTTGAAGGGCATAACTTCAGTTACTGACACTGGTGATGTATCACCGCTATGCTATAAGAATCGAACAGAATGAAATGAAAGTATTCTTGAATATTACTATAGATAAATAAACCTGTTTATGACTAACCAAGCACTTAGTCCCATATAGCTTAACCTGTATGGTAAGGTCAAACTTCAGTTATGTACTATTGAATGAGAGGACCAATTGAACTTGATTACTGATTAATCTTCCTTTGTTTAATGTTAATTGAAGAGTCAAACAATATTAATAAAACATTATACTTATAGAAACAAATATTCTCTAGTAGATTTAATTATCAATATGTTATTAGTTATATGTTTATTTTACCTTTTAAATATTGTTCAGATAAAATTGTGGCAAAATTTGAGTAAAAAGGTTTTGGACAGTTTAAGACAGTTTTGGACAAAGGGGTTTTGGGCAGGACGGTTTAAACCAGGGTTTAAACCGTGGATTAATCCACTGTGTCCTAAACCTTGCCAACCCTGGTTTATGCCAATAAAATCCTCATCATCGAAACCTTGAAGGTGGATATTGATAAATTGCATCGATAAAGTTCAATCCAATTTTGCCAAAACATAGTCAAGACTAACTTATAATCGTAGTCAGAAGCCATTTACTAAATATGTTCTTCCTTACATAGATGCGACGTCTCTACTTTAGAAGTGACACAGTGATTATTAAAACGTTAGACTTTGATTGTGCAGAATCTGGGTTCAATCCTTGATGTCATGAAATCCACACAGGTACATATCGATGGGTACTATCTAGGCTGGAAGGTAGAAGCGGCTGATGCGCATTTTGATCAAGTTATCACTCAAAATTGTGGGGCCTGAAGCCTTCGTGACTCGTATACGATAATTGGTTGTTATGAGAATGCTTTTATTGCATTTAAAATTAACTGCATTTGAAATTTAAATTTCCCGCTCACGTTTGTACGCTATATAATTATACAACATGAAACTTAAATTTTGGAAATAAATTTCACAAAAATATGATACTTTTATTTCTTTAAAAACTAAATGTTGAATGCCTATTTTGAAGTCGAAATTTTTTGAAAGATGTATAGAAATTAGTAACAATATCTAAACAAGTTTTGCTTTTAATTTGCTTTTTTAATGTTCTTTTTTAAACTCACAACTCTGTTTAAATTGCGTTATTTTACAAATGGTGGTTTCGAATATTAACACTTTCAAATAGTATATATATTTTTTACTTTTTTAAAATCGATGAGCTTAGTTTTATATTTATAATTAAGGAACAATTTGAAGTAGCTTTTTAATGTTGATAGTTGGAATGCATTTTTTTAAAAGTATATTTCAAATGAAAAAAAAAAGTTTTTAATGTATTTTAAAATCATAGTTTTAAATCTTGTTTAAGATGCTTATCTATGGCATTTAACATTTTTCTTCCTGTAAACTATTGCCATTATCTCTTTTGTAAGAAGTCCAAACAACTTAAACTCTGCCGATAGGGGATGGCAATCCTTTCTCACCTCGTCAAATAGCTACTAATCAATATTCCCATTTTTCAAGTGCAAAATCACATTCAGATGTACGTGACTGATAATTTTTTCTCATCAGGATTCAGTGGTATCATCAGTCAAGTAATTTACCCAAACATCGCAGCTTTTTAAAAATAAAAAAAATAGAGATGAACCTTTTCTAAAATCGGCACTGCACGCCCCACGGGTTACAGTCGCGGTTACATTTGTACCGAGACAAAAAACACACCTTCACAGCCTGTGTGAATCATTTGCGTTGCTTGACTTAGTCCTTTGATGTTGCCTTTGGAAGAAGAAAAAAAAAAAAAAATGGTCTGGCAAGGGAGAGATTTCAAGAAAATGAAATCGCTTGCTTCGAGATCTTTCTACTCGTCTGCTTATTCAATTCGTTTCAGTTCAGATGCTCCTTGGTCTACATAACCTAGACAATTCCACGTCATCCGAATTCAGGAATGGAGATAAAATAATATATAAATAAAAATAACTAAAAGTAGTGGGAGTAAAATTGCGCTGGAGCATGACGGGAACATGAGTCACTTGGGAAGTTTCCTTTTTTCAGTGAAAGTGGCCGTGGCTGCATTTGTTCGTTCTTTTTTTTTTCTGCTGTGGAATGGCAACATCAAAATCGTCTGCTGCTAACGAGCTTGGGCGTTAGCCAAATCGTATGCTACGAACAAGATGCAATGGTGTTGAGTCGATTTGTTGCACACGTTGAGAGATGATTTATCTTGGATATTCACTTTCTCTTGGCAATCGGGGATGTTTTCTGAAGTTAAAACAAATGTAATACAACTTGCAACAACTTATGGGATAAGTGAAGCATTTAGGCATGAAGGATATAAATTTAAATTTGGTTTAATTTCAACATGTAAGAAAAGCATCACTATTACTACACCACCTACCTATAATATGAAAAGACTACACTTCTATATTATGCTATACAAAGACTAAACTAGTTATAATTTTATTTTTCTCTTTGTTCCCCCCCCCCTCCAGAATTTGTCATTTTGAGTTGATGTTTTCTGAAACTGCAACTGAATGAATGAGATAAATACGTCAATTAACTACCGTATTAATTAGCTGATTTTAATTAAAATAAAAAACGGCAAAGTTTCTCTGGAATATTATGCGAAACAAAGTTAAACTGATATAATTTCTTTTCTTACTTGAACCTAACACATTGAGTACGATGTTTTCTGAAATTTACTACAAATGAAACACCACTTGAAATTTACCGGAAAAGTGAAGCCTTTTGCCACGGAGGACATAAATTCTGGGTGAAGATTCAAAAGAAAATTACTATACTGATTTAATTTTTAATTATTACGAACAAAAACTGAAATAATTTTTAACTCTAGAAATATTTTGTGCTACAATGTTGAACCAAGTTTTATTTCTTTTTTTCGAATCGGATTCAAAGTGAACTTGGTTTGATCTTTTCATTATTTAAACGAACTTGCAAATAACGGGGTGATGTTGGGCTGGCCGTGAGGGATGACTAAGCTCTAATAAAAATTAAAGTGAGAATTTTTTTGCGAAATTTTTTTTTGTAAGAAGACAAGAATATAGTGAAAGAAATATTGGATCTTAATCAAACAATCGGCGAGTTTTTCAAAAATTTATTTGCCTGATTCATAGCCATTGCCGGCAAGCATATCGAACCTGCCACAAATTAAATCCGAATATTAGTTACTTTTAAAATTTGAATGAAACATTTTGGTTTTTTAAATTTTACTTTTGAAATTTCATATTCATCGTAAATTACAAAAAACTTTTTTTTTGGAATTCAAAATTTTAAAACAATAAAAAGTTACTAGTGTGGGCACATATTTATCAAAAAAAAAAAAAAAATTTCTTTGCCAAACTTGCAAATAATTGCATGTCCGGTATTGAACTAAAGTTTAAACCTTCTTTCGATCAAAAGTAAAGTTGAATTTTTTTTTTTAATTGTGAAAATATAGTACAATTTTTAAATTTTAAGTTCAAAATTGTATAAAGCTTAGAAAATATAGTAACACTAAAAAGTGACACATTAAATGCAAATTTTGGTCTCCTGAAATCTACATGAAAATTTTCGTCAAATCCTGAATTTACACTATCATCTATCAATTGGGTTTATAACTGAAAGTATGCACATTTGTTAATGAAATTTAATGTCTTTTTGTTTCTTTTTAGATGGTTAAATGTTTCATTTAACTTATATGGCTTTGCTCTGTATTTACATTTATATTTTTGAAGTATAAAAGTAAAATGGGTTTTATTTAAAAAAAGAACTAAAGTATGTTTTTGAACACACAAAAACTATATACTCGTTTTGGGGGGACCAAGTATTTTCAACTTGACAATAAAATAATTAAAGAGAATTCGGTAAATCTGTGAACAAGGTGACAACTTCTTATAAACTTGAAATTTTGAATTACGAAAGAAGTTTATAGTAGTTCCCAGAAACAATTATTGAACTGTTTAAAAATTTCAAAAACTAAGAGTAGTAAGGGCAGGCATCTATGCGGCGGAAGTGATGGGCAGTCAAGGGGTGCTTATTTCTGCCCCAACCGGAAGTTGCTTATTTCTGCCCACCTGAAATCGAAACTTCGTCTGCAACGTCATGGGGAGCTTATTTCTTTTTTTTCTTAAGCCTAATATATTTTTAGTTTCGGTTTCTGTTTTTAATTTAGTTTCGTTTTTTAAATATTATTTAATTTATTAGTTTTTTTTTGAGGATCGGTTTTTAATTTAGTTTTGTTTTTTAAATATTATTTAATTTATTAGTTTTTTTTTTTTTTTGAGGGTGGCAACACTTATTATTTTTAATATTAGATTTTAAGGATGACAATACTTAGAAACTTTGTTATTTGGGGTAGAAATTGTATATTATGAAGTAATGACGTCATCTTTTATTACATAATAAATATCATACACATGCTTTTACTCTAGTGGTGCCATCTATGTGGAAATAAAATAACTTTAAATCTATTTTAATATTTAAATCTGTTTTATTATTATTTATTAAATATAATTAAGGCTGAGGATCGAACTCGCGCCAACAAAAAGCCTTCGCGGGTCAGTAGTTGGATATCATAACCACTGACCCACGAATGCTTGCTAAGATATGTGTAAATAAGTTAAACTTTTGTATTCTGAACACGTGTATAAATAAAAAAGATTTGATATCGATATCATCCTAGAGTATCATCGATATAGTTTCACTTAATCTTTGACAGTTATTCAATAATTATTTCTGCCCCCCTTAATGCTATTATAACTTTCTCTGGATGGCAACGGTACTGAACATACACGTGTTTTGTGTGACGCGTTTTTGGAGAAATCGTATATTATGAAGTAATGACGTCATCTTTTTTATTACATAATAAATGAACGATATCACGCATATGCTTTTACTCTAATGGCTCTATCTCTACTTAAAAAAGAATATATTAATAACTCTTCATTTTACTTATTTTTTAACATAAATATAGCTGATATAAATGACTGTAATTATTATTATCCTAATCAAAATTAATGAATACATTTTAAAATAAAATTGATTTAATATTAAAATAAAATTTTACTTATTAAGTACTGAGAACATTAAAAGTATTAGAATTAAAGCCATAATAATTTTAAATCAATGAATGTTGTTTTATAAGATTAGATATTTATCAAAGTCGTTCGGAATTACGGCTATCTGTGTAGTCTTGTCATTTTTGAACCCAGAAGACAAGGGAACTCCTAGATCTTGAGGTAATACGTGTCTTTGAAGAGGATTTTGTGAGTACCCATGTTGTATGAAGAGGAAAACCACGAAAACCTCCTACGGTTAGTCCGACGACAAATAATGGACTTGGTTTCGTTAGCCAGTTTCCTGTGAATGTACAGAGATCAGAGGAAAACTTAAGGTTAAATAAAATAAATGTTATCATTTTATATATATATTCTAATGATGTCATCTATACTTAAAATGCTAGAAGGAGAATATATTAATAATTCTTCATTTTAGTTATTTTTTGATATATGTATAGTTGATTTAAATGACTGTAATTATTATTAACCTATTCAATGAAAAATACACCCTTTAATAATTAATACAAAAAAAAAGTTTCAGAAAATATATAGAATTTTCTGAAAAACTAGAAAATTTTTGCAGAAGCAAAAAAAATATTTTACTAAAAGATAGAAAAATTTTATAAAAAAATTATTTTCTGAAAATGTTAGAAATTTTTTATAAAAATATTTTCTGAAACATTAGAAAGTTTCCCTCAATAATAAAAATATTTTTTGAAAACTGGAAAATGTTGTTAAAAAGTTTGAAATATTTTTACAAAACTAGAATATTTTTTACAAAATGCAAAAATATTTTACTAAAAGATGGAAAATTTTCATAAAAATAAAAAATATTTGGAAAATGTTGTTAGAAAGTTTGAAATATTTTTACAAAACTAGAATATTTTCATAAAAAATAAAAAATATTTTCTTAAAAGAGAAATTTTGTTACAAAAATCTGGATAGTTACTGGATTTCGAATGAATTATTTTAAATCTAAGAAACATATAATGGGGGTTTTTTACCGCTTTATATTCAAAACATATTCATTTTATTATTTAATATTATAATAATGCAAATAACTTACTTGATGTTTTAGGCTCGAGTGGGGATCGAACCTACGCGAATTAAAATTATCCATGAGCAGTTGTTGGTAATCTAATCTAAACCATATGTTAGGGGATGTACCGTATCTGTCATGACGTCAAAGCGGATACTACAAGACCATGGTGGACAAGATTAAACAAGGGAAGGCTCGATCTCTGACGCATGCGAATTGAATTAAACTATCTTCACTCAAGTGATAGTACTTCACTTGCTCGCATGCATTTCGGTGAATGGCGTGTCTTCTAAATCTTTTAAGTTTTAAAAATTATTAAGTTACTGGAAATTAATGGACTATTCTTAATTAAAATTATTAAGTTACTGGAAGTTAAATTTTTTTACTTCGCAGTTTTCTATTTTTACTAAATCGTTAGTTTCTTTTGATTCTTCTCTTCGTTATGGATGGAAACGCAATACTAAAGCGAAAGCATGATGATATTCAAGTAAGTACTAATTTTTTATTAAAATTTTATAACTATGTTATTTTATTATATAGATGATAAATAGTATATTGAAAATGTTAAATAGTATTATTTATAAAGCTGCTGAGCTGTGTTAATCTTTAATTAACCAAGAGAAAGTAAATTGTTTTGTTCATTTTAATTTTTTATTTTTATTTTGTTAATAATAATAAAAATTACCCATCTTCTTAGTTACAAATTAGGAATAGTTATTTTTTTTTTTTCATTACGAAATCTAAATAAAGCTAATATTTGTTAAATTAACTTTCTATTTGTTAAAGGAACGTTTCATATTTGCTTTTGTAAAAAAGTTTATTTTAGACAGAACTCAGGGGGTAAAGTCTTTTACTTTGCAAATAAATTCTTAATCGTAGTAATCGAATGGAGTTATGAACATTATCATAAACATTTTAACTGTGTGTTGTTAATTATTTTTCTTGGTGACTCAAAAAATTCTTTTTTTTTTTTTATTGTAGGAAGGAAACCGAAAAGGATTGTCAGCTGTAGTCATTGATTTTGAAGGTTTCCAACTTTCATCAGGGTGCTACATTGTCAAAGAACTTGCTTTTCATGCCGTGAAAGGTAATCCCATTACCGGAGTGTGTACATTCCAACCACCCTTCCCGTTCGAAGAACTTCCAACACAGCAGAAAATGCAATATTCTTGGATAAAAAGAAATATTCATCGAATAGATTGGAACCAAGGAGAATTACCCTACAGTAAATTTCATGAAATGTTGTCTTTTTTGTGTGATATGTATTCACATATCTATGTGAAAGGACTCGAGAAACGGAAATTTTTAGAAATTCTAACCGGCAGAGTGTGTTACAGTTTAGAAGATTTTGGCTGTCCTAAAGTAGATGAACTGTTACCAACTTTTTCTTTGTGCACTGTACATCCACCAGATTTTAAACATTGTGCTCTCGTTAAGGCGAAAGCATTTGGACGATTTCTACAAGACCTATAAATAGGATAAGCACTCGGAATTCAAGATAAAACTGTTCCTGGAAGTAATATAGTAGATCTTATAAATGACTTTTTGCGAATAGAAAATCAGCTCCAGTGGGGGAGAAATGTATTTTTAAAACATTTACCAGCACATTTAGATGTAAATAAAAAAAAATTATAATTAAAAATAAAATTCTTAAGAAACCTGTGATGTATGCTTGCAGAAGTGTTTGGGTGAAACTTTGAAAAATTATTACAAAATAAAAATATCTTCAGAAAAAACTAGCAAATTTTTAAAAAAAAGTTCAAATATTTTTTAAAAAAAGAAAATTTTTTTAAAAACATAAATATTTTATTAAAAGATAGAAAATTTTGTTAAAAAGTTTGAAATATTTTTATAAAACTAGCAAATTTTTTAACAAAAAAGTAAAAATATTTTCTTAAAAGAGAAAATTTTTTGTAAAAACATAAATATTACTATCTTTTAAAAAAATATTTATGTTTTTACAAAAAATTTTCTCTTTTAAGAAAATATTTTTACTTTTTTGTTAAAAAATTTGCTAGTTTTATAAAAATATTTCAAACTTTTTAACAAAATTTTCTATCTTTTAATAAAATATTTATGTTTTTAAAAAAATTTTCTTTTTTTAAAAAATATTTGAACTTTTTTTTAAAAATTTGCTAGTTTTTTCTGAAGATATTTTTATTTTGTAATAATTTTTCAAAGTTTCACCCAAACACTTCTGCAAGCATACATCACAGGTTTCTTAAGAATTTTATTTTTAATTATAATTTTTTTTTATTTACATCTAAATGTGCTGGTAAATGTTTTAAAAATACATTTCTCCCCCACTGGAGCTGATTTTCTATTCGCAAAAAGTCATTTATAAGATCTACTATATTACTTCCAGGAACAGTTTTATCTTGAATTCCGAGTGCTTATCCTATTTATAGGTCTTGTAGAAATCGTCCAAATGCTTTCGCCTTAACGAGAGCACAATGTTTAAAATCTGGTGGATGTACAGTGCACAAAGAAAAAGTTGGTAACAGTTCATCTACTTTAGGACAGCCAAAATCTTCTAAACTGTAACACACTCTGCCGGTTAGAATTTCTAAAAATTTCCGTTTCTCGAGTCCTTTCACATAGATATGTGAATACATATCACACAAAAAAGACAACATTTCATGAAATTTACTGTAGGGTAATTCTCCTTGGTTCCAATCTATTCGATGAATATTTCTTTTTATCCAAGAATATTGCATTTTCTGCTGTGTTGGAAGTTCTTCGAACGGGAAGGGTGGTTGGAATGTACACACTCCGGTAATGGGATTACCTTTCACGGCATGAAAAGCAAGTTCTTTGACAATGTAGCACCCTGATGAAAGTTGGAAACCTTCAAAATCAATGACTACAGCTGACAATCCTTTTCGGTTTCCTTCCTACAATTAAAAAAAAAAAAAGAATTTTTTGAGTCACCAAGAAAAATAATTAACAACACACAGTTAAAAATGTTTATGATAATGTTCATAACTCCATTCGATTACTACGATTAAGAATTTATTTGCAAAGTAAAAGACTTTACCCCCTGAGTTCTGTCTAAAATAAACTTTTTTACAAAAGCAAATATGAAACGTTCCTTTAACAAATAGAAAGTTAATTTAACAAATATTAGCTTTATTTAGATTTCGTAATGAAAAAAAAAAATAACTATTCCTAATTTGTAACTAAGAAGATGGGTAATTTTTATTATTATTAACAAAATAAAAATAAAAAATTAAAATGAACAAAACAATTTACTTTCTCTTGGTTAATTAAAGATTAACACAGCTCAGCAGCTTTATAAATAATACTATTTAACATTTTCAATATACTATTTATCATCTATATAATAAAATAACATAGTTATAAAATTTTAATAAAAAATTAGTACTTACTTGAATATCATCATGCTTTCGCTTTAGTATTGCGTTTCCATCCATAACGAAGAGAAGAATCAAAAGAAACTAACGATTTAGTAAAAATAGAAAACTGCGAAGTAAAAAAATTTAACTTCCAGTAACTTAATAATTTTAATTAAGAATAGTCCATTAATTTCCAGTAACTTAATAATTTTTAAAACTTAAAAGATTTAGAAGACACGCCATTCACCGAAATGCATGCGAGCAAGTGAAGTACTATCACTTGAGTGAAGATAGTTTAATTCAATTCGCATGCGTCAGAGATCGAGCCTTCCCTTGTTTAATCTTGTCCACCTTGGTCTTGTAGTATCCGCTTTGACGTCATGACAGATACGGTACATCCCCTAACATATGGTTTAGATTAGATTACCAACAACTGCTCATGGATAATTTTAATTCGCGTAGGTTCGATCCCCACTCGAGCCTAAAACATCAAGTAAGCTATTTGCATTATTATAATATTAAATAATAAAATGAATATGTTTTGAATATAAAGCGGTAAAAAACCCCCATTATATGTTTCTTAGATTTAAAATAATTCATTCGAAATCCAGTAACTATCCAGATTTTTGTAACAAAATTTCTCTTTTAAGAAAATATTTTTTATTTTTTATGAAAATATTCTAGTTTTGTAAAAATATTTCAAACTTTCTAACAACATTTTCCAAATATTTTTTATTTTTATGAAAATTTTCCATCTTTTAGTAAAATATTTTTGCATTTTGTAAAAAATATTCTAGTTTTGTAAAAATATTTCAAACTTTCTAACAACATTTTCCAAATATTTTTTATTTTTATGAAAATTTTCCATCTTTTAGTAAAATATTTTTGCATTTTGTAAAAAATATTCTAGTTTTGTAAAAATATTTCAAACTTTTTAACAACATTTTCCAGTTTTCAAAAAATATTTTTATTATTGAGGGAAACTTTCTAATGTTTCAGAAAATATTTTTATAAAAAATTTCTAACATTTTCAGAAAATAATTTTTTTATAAAATTTTTCTATCTTTTAGTAAAATATTTTTTTTGCTTCTGCAAAAATTTTCTAGTTTTTCAAAAAAAAAAAAAAAATCTAATGTTTTTGTAATAATTTTCTAGTTTTTCAGAAAATTCTATATATTTTCTGAAACTTTTTTTTGTATTAATTATTAAAGGGTGTATTTTTCATTGAATAGGTTAATAATAATTACAGTCATTTAAATCAACTATACATATATCAAAAAATAACTAAAATGAAGAATTATTAATATATTCTCCTTCTAGCATTTTAAGTATAGATGACATCATTAGAATATATATATAAAATGATAACATTTATTTTATTTAACCTTAAGTTTTCCTCTGATCTCTGTACATTCACAGGAAACTGGCTAACGAAACCAAGTCCATTATTTGTCGTCGGACTAACCGTAGGAGGTTTTCGTGGTTTTCCTCTTCATACAACATGGGTACTCACAAAATCCTCTTCAAAGACACGTATTACCTCAAGATCTAGGAGTTCCCTTGTCTTCTGGGTTCAAAAATGACAAGACTACACAGATAGCCGTAATTCCGAACGACGGTGATAAATATCTAATCTTATAAAACAACATTCATTGATTTAAAATTATTATGGCTTTAATTCTAATACTTTTAATGTTCTCAGTACTTAATAAGTAAAATTTTATTTTAATATTAAATCAATTTTATTTTAAAATGTATTCATTAATTTTGATTAGGATAATAATAATTACAGTCATTTATATCAGCTATATTTATGTTAAAAAATAAGTAAAATGAAGAGTTATTAATATATTCTTTTTTAAGTAGAGATAGAGCCATTAGAGTAAAAGCATATGCGTGATATCGTTCATTTATTATGTAATAAAAAAGATGACGTCATTACTTCATAATATACGATTTCTCCAAAAACGCGTCACACAAAACACGTGTATGTTCAGTACCGTTGCCATCCAGAGAAAGTTATAATAGCATTAAGGGGGGGCAGAAATAATTATTGAATAACTGTCAAAGATTAAGTGAAACTATATCGATGAAACTCTAGGATGATATCGATATCAAATCTTTTTTATTTATACACGTGTTCAGAAAACTAAAGTAAAACTTATAAACACATATCTAACCAAGCATTCGTGGGTCAGTGGTTATGATATCCAACTACTGACCCGCGAAGGCTTTTTGTTGGCGTGAGTTCGATCCTCAGCCTTATTTATATTTAATAAATAATATTAAAACAGATTTAAATATTAAAATAGATTTAAAGTCATTTTATTCCTACATAGATGGCGCCACTAGATCAAAAGCATGATATCATTTATGTGTTATGTAATAAAAGATGACGTCATAACTTCATAATACACAATTTCTCCCCCAAATAACAAAGTTTACAAGTGTTGCCATCCTTAAAAACTAATATTAAAATAATAAGTGTAGCCACCCTCAAAAAAACTAATAAATTAAATAATATTTTAAAAAACGAAACTAAATTAAAAACAGAAACCGAAACTAAAAATATATTAGGCTTAAGAAAAAAAAGAAATAAGCTCCCCATGACGCTGCAGACGAAGTTTCGATTTTCAGGCGGGCAGAAATAAGCAACTTCCGGTTTATAGGCGGGCAGAAATAAGCAACTTCCGGTTTATGGGTGGGCAGAAATAAGCACCCCTTGACTGCCCATCACTTCCGCCGCATAGATGCCTGCCCTTACTACTACTAAGTTCAAATATTTTATGCAAATTTTAAAAGTAACTAATTGATATTCAGATTTAATTTATAACAAGTTCGTTATACTTGCCATCAATGGCTCTGACTTGTGACAGATGAGTAATAAAATTTTGCAAAACTCGTTGAGTGACCGTTTTAAGGCTGCGACGCTTTTTTTATTCCATAATTTTTTTTTACGAAATTTTTTTTTGCAAACATTTTAATTTTTCGATTTATTGTTGGCTTTTTAATTTTCGAGGCCATTCCACATTGTGGACTCTATGTTGCTTCACTTTTTTAAGGGTTATTTCAAATATAGATAAGCGCAAAACCAGTATATTTCGATGTAAATTCAAAAAGAGGATTCGAAACAAAGTAAAAGTTTTGTTATTGACTTTTTGAATTATAATTATTTCAACGCATATTACTGTGTTTTCATATTAAAATTAAATTTGCATTATGAGTTATGAATTAAAAAAACCCATTCGAATTCAAATGTGCCAATAATGTGAGAGAATTTTATCACGCATTTAAATTTTTGTATTGAATAAAATTGATGGAAAGAACCTAAGATTGAATCAGAAAGCGACAAGAGTATGTGCAACCTAATTTGCGAAATATACGATCCACCTAGATTTTTAATGAAATCGCGCGTCAAGGATCGAAATGAATTTCCTCTCAATTCTTATTTAAATATCGCAATAAAAAAAAATTTTATTACAACATCGTGTGATGCTCTGATAAGTATCCTTACTTTATATGGTTATTTTAAGAGATCGTGTAAATTTGAAATGTAAATTAGGATAACTGTAGGTTTCTTAACTATTGGCTTATTTAAATGAATTTTATCACCTTAAGGAAAACACGTGCCCTCAATGTTTTTTTAGAGATGCATCGAAAAATATTTTAATGCTGCTGTCGAAATAATTAGAAATGAAATCCCATTTGAGCTCGATCTTAATCATTGGTGCTTTTTTTGGAAGTATTATTGTATTTGAATTATGCTTAAAAAATGTAGAGCATGCAAATTATCAGGAAATTACTTTTCTCATGAAATATAAGTAAGATGAATTTTTCAAAGAAAAAGTCTTGCTTGTTTAAATTGCAATTTATATAGTAAAACAACAAGTATAATTACACTTAATAAGTTTATTACTAATTTAATTTCTGTACATAAAATAAAATTAGCACAGAAATTAGTTAATTTCTGTAAATTAACTAATTTAATTTCTGTAAGGGTCAGATATTTTTATTACTATTTTCACTTTAGTTTCTTCTCATTCACGTCTGTTAAGACTTAAAAATGGGCACTTATTTTTGAGCGCTTGGCTTACAGTCGACTTACATTCGCTTCAAAAATATATAAATAGAAAATAAGTTTTTAATCAGGTAACACTAATTTAATTGTTTTTAAAGTCATTTACTAAATGTAATTTTTTACTGAACATATTTTTTTAATAATTTTAATTTGAAAAATTAAAAGTGAATTTTTCATATTTAATTTTTTTTTAAAACTAACTTTCAAAAATTTCTAATTTACATAATTTTTAAATAATTTTACGAACCCATTGAAACTAATTTTGTGAGAAATAAATAACATCAATCAATATTAAAATACAAGCTCATAGTTGAAATAGTGTTGATATTTATTGGGAGGATTAAATATTTTTTGTAGAATGTACAAAATTTTTATAACGTTACTAGTTTCAAACTGGCTCAATAATGTCATAAAAAAATCAGATTTTATCGCTTATTTGATTTTTTTTTATACGCATGTCTTGGTATTTAAAGATTTTTAAATCCAGGTTTTTTAAACCATCAATTAAATATTAAAGCAAATCTTTTTTGCACCATTGCAACAAAATTTTTGCAAAAAACGACTAACAGCTGTGCTGTAATCGAGCATTCTCAGTGTTAAACGTTTTTAATTGTTATTTCTTTACCTTCTTATCAAATCATGTATTCGTTATTTCTCTTAACTATGAATTCATTATTGAATGATTTATTCGCTTATTCTCGCTTTTCTACGAATTCTTAGTCTAATAAAGTCATTTTTTTTCGCTCTTTTTTTTTACCTGCAATTCCTTATCAAACGATGTATTTGCTTTTTCTTTTATCTCAAGTTCCTTATTGAATGATGCATACTTTTTTTTACCCCTTTTTACCTCAAACAACCTCTGCGATTAGTATACTTATGGTCGTAATTTCTCGTTTTATTGCGAAATTCATATGATGAACTCATTGTTCTTTTTTCCTCGAATCTCTTGATGAATTTGCTATTTCTTAATTTACTTTAAATTCTTTATTGAGAGTTGTAAGAGCTACTTCTCCTTTTACCTCGAGTTTTTTATAGATTGATGTTCATGTTCTCCCCTTTCTTACCTGTGATGCATTATCGAATAATGTACTTGTTATTTCTCGCAGAATACCTATGTAAATACTTATTTGACGATACTTCACAATTTTAACAGTTCCGTAGTGGACTGATCATAAGACACGGTTCCCTATAAATCAAGTTAAGTATAACTGTTAGTGGCCAGTGAGGAGGATGACCACTTTGACCAGCATGCAAAGTGACCAAGGGCGCGCGGTATTAGTTCTAATTAAACTGTTCTACCGTAAAGTGCTCGACTGCACCCTCATCGTCTGGTTGCCAAAACGGGGGAGCCATATACGCTCTTCAGAGGATCAAAATTGTGATTGCATATCTTCGGATCTTCCTCAGGAGGTAGTTTCCCAGACCATCTCCAATAGCCCGTTGTGCAGCCGCGGTGGCTCAGGGGATAGAGAGCTCTCCTCCCAATGAGATGACCCTGGTACGAATCACAGTGTTGGCTGGTATATACGAATTCTGCTTCCGACAGAAACCTTCAACAGACGGCAAGGCCGTTTCGGCTCAGAAGATAGTATTCGCCCTTCCAATGAAGAGACAAAAGTTCGATTGACTGGTTAATTCGAATTTTACTCCCGGCTCGCACTGACCACAGGGCTGACATAAAGTTGACTGATCAGGGGTCAAAATCCCATTAACTTTAGGCTAATTGTGGGAGGTTTACGTGGTTTTCCCCTCCATGTAACTCAAATGCGGGTTAGTTCCATTAAATTCACCGCGAAGTTTATTTTGTCCCAGTGCTTTAACCAGGAGTTCCTTTGTTTGGATTCAAAATTATAAGGTTCCGGAGTTATTGATAGTTGATAGTTATTGATAGCAGAATTGGTTAGGTTGTGCATCTTAAGTGTGACGTAAATATTTACTACTCCTCACATTTTAACAATGAAATAATCATTACAATTTTGAGTTATTTTAGTGAGTATCATATGAGCCTTTATTTTTTATTTTTTTTTTTTGCAATTAAAAGAGTATATCAGTGTTTACTACCCTATATTTTATATGGCTCGGCGATTATCTATATTCATTATAAACTCTTTTCAGTTTTGTTTCGAGTGATTACAAATGAGAAGTAAAAACATTAGCTTTACAGTTTCTGTTGTAAACGTCGACATGTTGCCCAAATATACATCTGAGCTCTTATATCATTTCTTTATTTGGCACTGTTTACTGGTGCAATTTTCAGTTGAGGTTAAAAAGAAAAGTTTTTTTTCTTTGAGGGCGCATTTTGCGTCACTTATTCTAGACAATAAACAAAACAAGAAGATAAGCTGAAGTAAGTTGAGGAATTGATAAGCTAATGGGTTTTGACACTTTTTGATAGAAACTGTCTTCTGGCCACCAGTTAGCTTTGACATGATTGCAAATTAAATTGCTTCTCTGAGAAAAATAATCTTCCATTCTACAGTAACTGCGTTTGTTTAGAGTAAAAATTTTTAATAGATAACAAAATTTTTTGTTGTATTTTTTGACGTATAAGAAGTGCAGTTTTTGGAGAACAAAATTAATTATGAAAATATTTACCTAAAAGAAAATTACGAGAGGCAGTACATTTTCTTTTATTATTACAAAAAAAATTTTCAATTATTTTTTTTTTTAAATTTTGAGTAAATTTAAAATCTTTAATAATTATAAAAAGGTAAAAAAAAAATGTTTAAAATGAGGATGTTTCGTTAAATATAAATTAGATAAAAAAAAAATTAAAAAGACATTTTTGATAATAAAAAAAAAAAAAAAAACCTATCTAATGAGAAGTCTTGGTCCGTTGGAGCCTCTTCAATCTCAGCATTTTTTACACTTTTTTTTCACACTTATCACACTTTATATTTTTGACTACCCTCCTCTTTGCTGATTTTAATTGTTTTTATTTTATACAGAATGCTTTGTCATACGACTCGTTATCTCCTCCGACCCCTCTGTCGCAAACTGTCACGATTTCAAGAACCTCATTTTTTTCCTTTTTGAGTATTTATTTGTAGATGGCGCCTTTGGAGTCATTTGAATTTTTTTTTTCTGAATTTAACCACGCCCTTTTTATATGTTTTAGTATACGTTCCTAGAGGTATCAATACCATATTAAACAATTTATTGCCACATTTTTACTAGCTATTACTGCGCCATCTGTGAATCAAAATTAGAAAAAATTTACGTTAAATAGGAATACTGTTTCTGGAAAATCCTAATCTGCAATTAAAAAAAATTAAGATCTTAATTTTTTTTGAAGTTGTCCCCTCTCCCTGCTTCACATTAGAGGGGTGAAGTTAAGGAGTTGAGTTTGGTATCACATAGACAGCATCTAGTTAAAGAACGAATGCTTTACATATTACGACCCAGTCCAACGAAAACTTTCTGAACCTATTAAACGTTTTCAGAAGTTCCACCAGTTTGGTAAAACAGGAAGAAAAATCATTCACGATCATCTGTTGGATCTTAACTTTTCTTCGCACAGCCTTTTTAAGTGTGAATGAAAGGTTCAAGGTTAATGAAAATGAATCATGCCAAACGGAGACTTCTTAGTCTCAATTGAAGTATTAGCTTAAGATTTGAACCGGAAGATGAGAAGGACAAAAAGAATATTAGCTTTATTTTTTCCCTCTGCACTGTTCATTTAATGTTCAATGCCCTTTTTCTTAAAGCTGAAGAATATGCTTATAGCTAATTTATCAAGAATAAATATACTTAGAATGTGGTTTATTTTTTCCCGTCTATTGGTAGGTAGTGTTAGTTTCATAATTATTTCGATTTATAATTAGCCTCATAATTTATTTGAAATCAGATGTAAGATTAGATATCCTGACCTTATGAGGGCTCTTAACAGAGGTATGAATTTTTTATGACAACTTGAATGGTAATTTTAAGTTTAGAGAAATGTGAATTTTGGTCAGGATTGGTATTTTGTCCGGATATTATTTTTCCAGGACACTGAAAGAAAGTGGTAAAAATCGGAAAAATAATAAACTGGACAATATGGAAAAAACTAAAACTGACCAAAACAATTGTTTATCAATAACTAATAAAAAATAATAGTAGGAGATTAAAACAAATAAAGTTTAATGTTATACATACAAGTAAAAATCTTCACGTTTATTTTTTTTTAAACTATTCTTATTAGTTTATTTTTAAAATCTATGACTTATGGTGTATTTTGATTAATGTTTGTTATCCCTATCTTTCTAAAATCTGTAAATTTAAATCTTGATGAATTGTGTACTTATATAATTTTCTGTTAACTAAATGTTTAATTTTAAGATGAAATTATCTAAAAAATGTTACTTGTAAAATATTAATTCAAAAATTATTTCTTTGTTACATTTTTTGTCAAGTTTTAATTTTTATTGCAAATTTTATCGCCAGTCTAGTTTTTAGTAATTTTACATTTTATTTTTAAGAGTTTTTCTCCATTTAATTTACTTTTTCTGGTTTATTTGACAATTAAAAGAGTATTAGTTTTTCTGGTCTATTTAACAATTCAATAAGAACTAGTAAATCCTAAAAAAAATACTGGATAGCTATCAAGCTGTGAAAAAAAACACAGCTATAATATTTATACTTGTAAACATAAGTCTTATATTTTTAAGAAGATTTCTAGTTTAAAATATTAAAAAAAAACACTTTAAAATAGTTTAACAAGCAATCAAATTTCTTAAAATGTTATAAAATTTTTGATTTGGGAATAAGAATTCAGTAGTTTGAAAATAACAATTAATCGTTAAAAGTTAAGTTTATTTTATAAATTATAATTATTTTTTGTTTACGCATACAAAAATACAATTTGAATGAAAAATATGCATTGTTACATAACATTAGCATACTGTCTAAGAACTGTTTTCAGCATTCGATTAGTATGCAGTTTCAAGTTAGAAATACAATGTGTGACTTGTAGTATTATACAATAATCTATAATTTAATTACAACATTTTAAAAGCTCTTTAATTATTACCTTAGGAGAAACACTGAGATTTGCAGTTTTAATTTCTTAAATTCCTTATACTTTCCTTTTAAATTTTTGCTTTTTATTGCAAATTATTTGAAAGAGATTCATTAAACGATATTGTAATAATACTGCTATTATTTAAACTAGATTACAAATAATAAAATATAGAATGTTCAATAGATTTATTTTTCTTTTCAAATTTTGGTTTTTTATTGAAAGTTATTTAAAAGTTATTTGTTTAATGACTTTGTAATATTACTACTATTAGCAATACTAATAGTTAAACTAGTATACAAATGATTAAGTAGTTAAAGTTTTAATTCAGTATTCTATATTTCTTTTTTTAAAAAAAATTCCGTTTGAGTTGGAAATTTTTTTCTACTATAAAAAACACTGTTTTCTGAAAAAATACCGTGTTTTCCAGATTTCTTCCACCATGGAAGAAACTTGTAATCCGTGATTCAGACAAATCTAGTGTCAACTGTTTCAAATCCTGAAAAAATGTTTTGAAAATATCAAAATAAAACAAATCACAGCAGGGTTACTTCTCTACTGCGAACCTTGAGTAATCATGCAATAATTTATTTACATTTTGACATTTATAAAGTTTATTTCGAATTTTGTTTTGTTTACCAGAGTTAATTTTTTTAAAAAAAATATCTTACCTATACTTTTCTATACTTATTTTATTTTATAACCGTCGTTGAACAGCCGACCCAACTTAATGGGTTTACGGCTACTAATGTTCAACTCCGTAGCCTTGTAATTTTGAACCCAATCCAGAAGACAAGGAAGGGAACTCCTGGATCGAGTATTGGGAGAAATTTGCCTTCGTGGAGGACTTTCTATACTTATGTAGGGAAAACAGAATTGATCATGAAACATTTTTTCCCCGGCATAGCGTCCTTTTAAGACAGAATTACGGTATAAATTGGAATCCGCCTGTTTAACTTAGATAATTATGACACGTTGCTTCGAAACTGTCCGATAAACGATAGACAATTCAATTTTTTATCAAATATAAAATATTTTATCAAAATTCAATATTTTTACCAAAAAATTTTTTTTTACAATTTTGTATTTGGTAGAATTAAAAATTAACTCCCATTTTAGAAAATAGACGTAGGTCTTAAAGAAATAGATAAAAGAAAAAAAATTTATGAACAGTGAATTTTAAATGAAATCTTTTAAATTTCCTTGGTTAGCGACAGTTTTCTTTACGGTTAAGAGATTTAAGTAATCATTTGAAGAATCTTTTTTTTTATAGTTTTTTTTTTTTTTAAGTAGTTAAAACCAACTTTCAGAGACCACACACATCACATAAATACAACACAACTACAGTTGCAACAATGAACACGCATCTACAACTTTTGGGAATAGATTACAAATCTCGCTGCTCTTTGTTTTTTAATGTAGAGTTGTTCAAAACACGCAAGATTGACGACGTCAAAATAGTAAACGAACACTTCCTGGTTAACGTAATTTATAGCGTTGATAGCATTTCACAGGTAGCCGTGTTTATCGCTTTCACATCCATTGCCAAAAAACAATGGTAATTTTTAAGAATTTAGTCTCAGATCGAAATCTTAATGTCATTAAACTTTTGATCTTGAATCTCGATCAAACGGGGCGGCATTTCACGCTTGGGGATCTTTCAGATATTCATCTATTTGGAATTTTTGACGTGAGATTCCTTTAGAGATATGTTCACTTTTCTAAATTTTTCTTATGGCAATTTCGGTTTCTAATATAGCATTACTTTGAAGAAAAAAATAATAAATTTGCTTATCAGCGTTTTTAAATCTTTAAAAATACGTATTCGACAAAATACAGATAAAATCAGTGTCTCTTCCCTCCTCCCCAGACCTTTATGGTACTAAGGTTTGTTTTAATTCAACTATACGATTTATTTATTTGTTTATTTTAGAATTTATGCTGTGTAAAGGTTTATCTATCCAGTCGATTTTTTCCTACATTATTTTCTAATGTACTGTACGACATAATTTTAAATAATGGGATAATTTCTTTAAATATAAGGGTTGTAAGTGTAAATTTATTTGTTTCGTGTTTTATTTGTTCATTATCTTCAATTTACTGCTTTGATATCCAACCCAGGGGTCTGTCCAGGCCGAGTTTACTACCGTTTAGCGGTACTTTCACAAATTCAACTTTAGGAAAAACGGTAGTTTCACAAATTCAATTTTAGGACAATCTGTAGTTCCACGAAATACTTTTTCTTAAAATTTCAATTTTGTATCCCTTAAGAAACGATAAATCCATATCTATACCATATTTTTGTGTTGATTTTTTAATATAATTTTTAATTTTTCACAAATTACGTCTAAATTTTCACAATATAGGTACCTCTCAGAAAAACCTAGACAGACCTCTGCAACCTTCACAATTCTTTTTTTTTTCTTGATTACCTCTTTATTAAATCTTAAAAAAAAGTATTTCGTTGAAAAATCCCAAAATGTTTTATTAGGGAGATTTCGCACTTTTACCTTACATTCCGTGCGCTTCTATTTGAAAGATTTGAAGTAATTGCGCATGCGTCAAGTCTAGGTAACTTCACGTTAATTAACGTTCTAGTTTATATGGAAAAACTTCGCTCAACTTGAACACGCCATTTTGCTTAGAAACGATCAGCTGACTCTGACGTCATAGGTCGCATGTGTGGGTATCCGTGATCCTGAAGTGCAAGTACCTAATTGGAAGTGTGGACCGGGTGTAATTTTACGCAAAGCGTATGATAGAAGCAAATATAACTTACTGTTTAGTAATCGTAAAACCGTTAATAAGTTTAAATACTGATTTTAAAGATGATCATCATGAAATGTTGCTTAAGAAGGTAATATAGGAATACATTTGTATTAACGAAGCTCAGATTTCGGTTTTTAGTCTTTATTTTAGAGTAAACGAAATCGAAAACTTAACATAGTTAATACCTTTAAATTAGAGACAAAGAAATTATTTTACTGGAAAACAGTAACTTAAACTTCAATTTTACGCTGAAAATCTGAGAACTAAATATTCGTTAAATAAGGAAACATACTAAAGTGATTTGATTTTTTTCTGGAATAAGGATGTGCAGACAATGGAAAACGATTTAATAGCTTCGTTTTTATTTTCCATAATGAAATATAAACACTTAATGTGAATTTGTATTTTTAAATGTACATAGATTGGGTTAGGTGGAGCGAAACGGACATTAAAAACAGTTTTTATTTTTATTTTACTGCATTTATGGAACAGTATTGTTAAAATTTTTTTTAAAATTTGATAAAATACTCTAGAGTACATTGCGTATTTCAATAGAATTTTTCGACTTAATAATTCAGGAAAGTTGTGGACAATTATGAACAATTGTAGTTTTAAGTCCGTAAGTAATTGTAGTAAATGTAAAGTTGTAAATCTGTCCTTATTTTGTTAATAGAAAAATTTTTCTTGTAAATTATGTATTTATTACTGATAGTCTGTGGTGCTTTATATTAATCTTTATCTTTTTTTTGAAATTTAAAAAAAATAAATTAAATTTATACTTGCACTCCATATTAATTGAAATGACATATTTTTGAGCAAACTATAAATTGTAAATTTTTAACTGACTTGGTAGCAAAAATATCCTGCAGCGAGCTCTGCAAGTTATTTTTCCTCTAAATTTAAAAAAAACAACAACAAAAAAAAAAAACAAATTTGTGATTTTTTGTAACATCTCTAAACTTGTTTCGAATCAAAATATAAAGGGGGAGTTAAGAAAACATCGCAAAGAGTGTAACATACAGGATTTCTTTAGTAACTTGATTGACTTTTATTATTTATTTTCTATACACCTTGTGTTCGATAGCTTTATTTGTAAATTTTAAACCCAGAAAAGCCATTTGAATGTTTAAAACCTAGAAATTATTTTTTGTAAAAGATAACTGAATAATTGAAAATGAATAAGTAGGAAAAATTAAATTGCCAATTTTCTAAAATTATTTTATTCCAGAAATTGTTTTCGCCTTTTTAAAAATTTTTAATTAAAATTTGAGACTAGTTCACGCAATATGCAATCTGTCTTTTGTGCGTAACTATAATTTTTTATTGGGTTTTAGCAAGCATAAGTCTATTAATAATGAGATAAACACCGTTTACAAACTTCTTATTTTATAAAAGCGTTTACGTTCTAGCTTGCTTTTTCTCGCTTTATTATTATTCCCTGAGTAGTTAATCTCAAGCAGTCAATTCACTTCGTCGAAAATATTTTTTTAAGAACCGCAGAAAATAACTATTATATAAGCTTTGCTGGAAGATTAACGAACGCTCAACTCTTAGCACTGGCCGGAGAAGAAAAAAAATAGCCTTTCATCTTTTCTATAAATAACTTTCCGCTCCCTTATTTCATCGCGGTGAATAATTACTACTGAATAACTACTAAAAGTACAAAAAGAATTTTTCCCGGACCGGTGAGCAATCATGTAAAATCCGTGTTTTGTAATTCAGGCATGAAAAATCCGTCCCGTGTTTTGTTAACGCCTTCATTAACACGGCTTTATTGCCAACTGCTGAAGTTTCGCAACTTTTAATTGAGTCGAAAAGACTAGGAGGGCTGATAATATTAAACAATAAGATTTATATTTTTTAACCTTTTTTCGTTGCTATTCTAAGATTAGGGCTAGCCTTGAAATAGTTGCCTAGCATTTTGCCAAGAAATGTTTCTATTTCTTATTAAAATAATGTTGTGTAAATTTGAAAGTTTCGCTAGTTTATCTTTTAAAAGTCATTGTAAAATTAAAAATAAAAAAATTATGTATTCTGAGTAAATGTCCTTTGTTAGTAAGTGCTTATGTACTATCTTAGAAAGCAGGCTATAAATTTAGTTGAATGGTTCAAAATGGTTATTTTATGTTTGTTTGTACTATGATGATACTGTTTGCTGTTTAAATTGATTCTGAAGGCCAAGAAACATCCCCTTTCAGTGAAACATGTGAAACTCTTGGAAATTAAATAGAAATTTTAAGATTAGACGTCTTTCTTTAACTAGTCTTTCTTTCAGTTTGAACATTTCAGTTCGCAGTATTTTTATAAAACTGAACTGCATGGAGTACTAGCACATCAGATACATTAAAAAAAAATGAGAAAACTAAGCTTCAAGGGAAATATAATAAATTTCCATAAAGTATTTATAGTGTGTTTTCGATTATTTTCTTTATTTGTTTCTCACCGTTTATCATAACTTTGAATTCCTTTTTACATAAAAATAGTCTTTTTTTTTTGTTCCAAAAAAGCTATAAGAAGGTTTCGATTTCTTAAACTTCTTACAGGGAATTTTTTTACCTCGTTGAAATTCTTTTTTCGTTCAAAATCAGAATTAATAAAAATCTGAAGTGACAATATTCCAGAGCTCGAAAAACCGCCCGTCCTCGGCGATCAAAAATTCCCCGCGGACAACAAATTTCTCGAATCCGACGTCCGCGCGGACGGCCATTTTCCCGTTAAAGTTCGTGATACATTTTCAATTTTTGTTATCTTACAAGAGTCTATCGCCTCACTTCTATAATGACTCTCTAATCTTGAAATGCAGCAACATACTGCGCTTGGTGGAATTTATGTTTTCTCTGTCTGGGAGTACTGCAGCGGTTGAAAGGAGCCTTTCAGTAATGAACTTACAAAAAAAAAAAAAAAAAAAAACACATTACGTACTGGTCTTAACAAGAAGCGTTAAACGCAATTATGAACATCTACCTAAATGGAAAACCCCTTTCAGATTTCTGAGCACAAACCTCTGTAAATCATTAGATTGATTGTGGAACTGGCAAACGTCATATTTGATTCATTTAAAAAACGCAGTACCCTCGGATAAATTGACATTCCAGATTACTTGACTTTTGTCATTTAAATTATTTACTATTAGTAACCTAGTATTTCTTTTATAACTGTATAATGTTATCCTTGTATTTGTAATCCTAATAACTACTAATTCATTGTGCAATTTATATGATCAATGTTTGTAATAAATAAGAAAAAAATATATTTTTATTTATTTAGAAGTGACGTGTTAGTTTAAAAGGAGGACGGGTACATTGTTGGACAAGCCATACTCGGGGACGGTTAAAATTTCAGAGTTTTTTCGAGCCGTGCAATATTCCATAAAAATGGAAGAAAAAAAATTTCTATCAACTTTCTCTGTTGAAAGACAAGTGGAAAAAAATAGAAGAAAAATGTTTTTCTGAGTGGTGGCGTGCAAGAACGGCTAATCTCTGTTGACGTATAATGTAACTAAAAGTTTAAATCTATTGTTGTGATTTTTATTCTAACACTGACATTAAATTTTTTAACAGCTAAGCATTAGCTCAGGTAAAATATTTTATTCAAACAAATATAATAAAATTTTAGGTTATAAAAATTAAGATTTGTGGAAAAAAAAAAATTTTTACTATAAAATAATTTTCTTAATTTAAGAAATATATTCAAAATATTAATTTAGATATTGAAATATACATATTCCATCTTTACCACTCTTATGCTTACTTATATTTTTTTCTATCTACTTTTTAAAGTTCTTTGCCCGGGTATTTTCATATCTCGGGCGTCATTCTTTCTTATTGAGGTTTAGTTTGTATTTAATTATTAAGTCATGTAAGGTGGTAGTCTAGTAGTCTGGATTCGGTCCTGGGAGGACTGGGTTTTAATGCTTGAAACCAGCTTAAGACACACTAAGTGCATGCAATATTCTTGCTCGTAAAATATGTGGTATCGAGAGTCCTATTTTCGACATTGGTAGTGCACTTTAGCATCCAAATAGTCTCGGTGCTGCCATCTAGTGTGGCAGAAACTAGACGTCCAAATTAACATGGCCAGCGGTATCTCACCCATTGTGGTAGCCACTGAATGAGTGGATATCACTTCTTGAGAACGCACTAGGTCTGCTCATCGGGAACACTGATTGTGCAGCTCATTGGAAATAAAAAATATTTTCGACATTGAGCAGCACCAGGAAAACAGGGGTGTGAAGGAAATTTCCTTCCCCTTCAGATTCTGTCTAAATTGTGAGAGTGACCTAGTGAATGACTAGTTCTCCCCTCTATCGGAGGTTCTGAGCTAAATCGCTCTTTCGCCCTAGTGGTGCACTCTTGTCAAACTAAAGGCTCTCCTTCCTGTCTAAATTCGCTTGTCCTAGTGTCATTAGATACAACATATTAAGAGATGCCAACTTGCTCTGGACAGCGGAAAAATATTATCGTTTGGTAAACCTTTAATGTATGATTCTTGTTTAGTAAATTCACTTCATAAGGTTTTTGCTCACTACTTCTAAATAGTTCAGTCTCGTGTGAAAAGCCCCTTTGTTACAGGTAAGTAGAGTTGAGCTTCTAATTTGTAAATTTTACCTTGTAGTTCTCTACCGTTTTTTAAAATATTTTGTCGAATCTGGAGCAGTCGGCATTTTTGTATTACATCCTTTCTGCACTTACGGTATTTTTAAAATAGAAGCGGTTTAGAATTTATTTTGTAAATTATTTTTATACTTGCATTAAGAGGAGGGAAAATGTCTGTTATTAAATCCAGATAAAGTATCGGCTTTATGAAGGTATTCATTATAATGCTTCAGGTAACTAAAAATAAGCAACTCGTGATTTGAAAGCGGCGAATGTGCTTCTCGGGGGTGGACTTCTTACAAAAGAAATGTTCTTCTCAGAAATGGTTCTTTTTTGATGGGTTTTCATGTGAAAGGGTCGTCGACACCGACAGTCCTTGGAAGAAAAAAATAGTGCCATCATATCGCACGCCCTATTGGGCGTTATTTTTATGCGAAATTTTTTTTTCTTTCTCTTGGGAAATAGATCACTGTGCTTAATTTTGTATTGTTTTGAGTAACTTCTGTTAAGAGAAATTTAAAGCTATTTTACGTGATCTTTTTTTTTAAATATATATATATATATATATATTTTTTTTTTATGGTGATAGTGACCGTTTTTGTGGGTTCTACTTTGAAATTACCATTAGAAAAAAATTCTTTCATTTCCAAGATATCTGCAAAAAGATAAATTATTTTTTTTTAATCTCTATTTTGTTTTTAACTTAGATGAATTTAAATCAATAATGATTCATGAAATTTTTAACTTAGATGACTTTAAATCAATAATGATTCATGAAATTTTTAACTTAGATGAATTTTAATCAATAATGATTCATGAAATTTTTAACTTAGATGAATTTAAATCAATAATGATTCCTGAAATTTTTAACTTAGATGAATTTAAATCAATAATGATTCATGGAATTTTTAACTTAGATGAATTTAAATCAATAATGATTCACGAGATTTTTAACTTAGATGAATTTAAATCAATAATGATTCATGAAATTTTTAACTTAGATGAATTTAAATCAATAATGATTCATGAAATTTTTAACTTAGATGAATTTAAATCAATAATGATTCATGAAATTTTTAACTTAGATGAACTTAAATCAATAATGATTCATGAAATTTTAACTTAGATGAATTTAAATCAATAATGATTCATGTATATTATGAGTTTCTTTTATTATGTCACGACAGAGATGGAAATAATTTTAATATTTATGAAAGCCTACTGTTTTGAAATGTCCTGAAATCATACTCCTGGTGATTCATGTGATTTAGAGGCTGACGAAAAAATTTTAAATTATCATTAAAATTCAGAATATAAAGATCTGGACAATATAGCAGACATCTTGTGAAAATAGTTGAAATTGAAATTAAAATAATCCTGCGCGGGTAAAGCCGTCAGCAACAGCTAGGTGGTGGAAAAATTTTGTCAATATATTGTTCAATCTCTCCCACAATCCTAACACTTTTTTTTTTTTTTTAATTTTGAAGTGGAATATTTAAATACAATTGTGCTGTGCATTTGGTTGGATTACCATTAAAATTTATGTTACAAGAAAATTTTGAAAGGTGAACAAGCTGGTCACCAAAGGCGACTTTGTAATGCTCTAAGAAAAATGTAATTTATAGTAATATCAATATAAGTAACATTCTTTGGTATTACTCGAAATGAGGCTATTTTTTTTATTTTTGTGGATGTTTTAATCTACATTATATTAATTCATAAAATAATATAAAACAAGTTTTAATATTTTTCTTCTGCCCGGTTTTAGACTTCTGATTTCCACCTCGTTTTTTTTTATGATTTCTTTATTTTTCGTATGTTTTCTTCATTTTAAAAGTAAATTATTTAAAAAAATTGTTATTGAAATTTAATAAAAGCTTGCGTGACTCGGCGTTGACCTTCTGGTAATGTGATTACAGAACAAGACTGAAATATGTAAAACTGGATGAGGCTGTTCCTTTGTTGCGAATGAATGTATGAACAGCATCTTTTATCCAGAGAATCTCGTTCTTTCATGAAAATAATGCATCTTAATATTAGTGTATCTTTCTTGTTCTCCGACTGGCTTTTCTAAATTGAAAAGAGTTTTATAACATGGAATTAAACATGGAAAGATAACATGGAATTAGCGTTAAACGTGTGAACACTTGGAAAGAAAAGCGTGAATTCTTGTCTTTTCATTCTGTTTTCCCTAGACAACATTTGTGTTTAGTGAAAACAATGTTTTTTAAATATTTTTATTTAAAAAAAAAAAAAAAAAAAAAAAAAAGATTGAACGCTAATTTAACGTCTTTCAATTTAGATTTCCAAAGGAATTTTTCGTCCCATTTATGAATTTTTTATATTTTTATCTTCAAAACTTGTAGTTTATTGTAGAGCTTAATTGCACTAATGCCTGGATTAAGTAAACAGCACCAAACGTAAGCGTTATGTTACATCGGTAAACAAACATTGATATAAGCTAAGTCTGATCAGAAATAAAAAAAAGGACATGACTATCGAAGCGACTGAGGGACGTTGAATTTCTATAGATTGGCCACTAAGTTGTTATTCGAATTTTATTCAACAAATGACAATAAGACGCTATTTCAAGTGCTGCATATTAAGATCTGCTGAAGGGAAAGATTTAACTTGGTTCGTTCCATTTTAGGAAATAAGAATGGAAAAAGGCAAAATTCATGTCCTGTTTTGGGAGCACAGAATGTGAAGACGTAAATTAGTGCGGATGGATCGTCTTTGCTAAGCTGTTGGAAAAGACATGATGCTTGGATTCTTCCTCTTGAAAGCAAAAGGGAAAGACGTAAATTCATGTATTCCGTTTTAGGAAAGCAGAATAGAAAGACGCAAATTCATGTATTCCGTTTTAAGAAAGCAGAATGGAAAGAACGTAAATTCATGTGTTCCGTTTTAAAAAAGCAGAATGGAAAGACGTAAATTCACATGTTCTGTTTTAGGAAAGGAGAATGGAAAGACGTAAATTCACATGTTCTGTTTTAGGAAAGCAGAATTGAAAGACGTAAATTCACATGTTCTGTTTTAGGAAAGCAGAATGGGAAGATGTAAATTCACATGTTCTTTTTAAGGGAAGGATAATGGATAAAGACGTAAAGTCAATTTCCGTTTTTTGAAAATGGAACATAAATTCAAGTACCTGTCTATGAAAAGCAGCCTAACATATATATGTGACTAGTTTTACATTAGGTGAATTTAAATCCCCCCCCCACAAATTTTCAAGTAATCCTTAATTTTTTTTAAAATAATTATTTAAACACACAGATAATTTTTTGTAGAGAAAAAGAAAATTAAAAGAATATGGAAAACTCAAACGACTTATTCACAATTTTAAATCAATTATTTGAGTTTTTTTCCAATTTGTTTCAGTTATTTTTTTTATAATAGAATGTATCACTTACTTTTTCAGCTGCAAAATTAACGAAATTTTTTCATTTAACTGCTTTTGATTGTTTATTTACAGAAATTCCAGTTGTATTTTAAGATAAAATTTTATTTTTTAGGTAATGAACTTTGTATTTTACACTGTCAAGGGTGAGTTTTTTAAGAATTTATATTGAATGTGTCAATAATAGTTCATTATTATATATCAATTTGATATAAAATTTTACGTTCATATTTTCTCTTTTAGAAAATACTGAAAATTAAATGCATTTGTCGTCTCTCTTTGATATTTTTCGCTGTTGATAGGATTCATTTCTGTCCTATTAAATTTAACATGCGACTCTATGAATTGTAAATAAATCTATTGATTTTGAAATCACTTTATTTTTGGTTTATTATCACGCTAATTCATTTTTCGGAGCAGCTAATCAAGCTTGATATTCACACGTGACGTCACTTGAAGGCACCCATTTATGAATGTATTGGTATTAAATGTATAGAAATACCATCATGCGTGTTTAAGCGAAGTAATAGTTTATAACTGATTCACGAGATTTATATTAAATAGTCGATGAATCCCTTTTTGCTTTCTGAGTGGAGGCACTCAGTGCTGAAATATTTTCAAATTTAAAAAACAAGGTAAGGTTAATGCGAGGTTGTACATGAAATTAGTTCAGTGAAAAATACAGAACGAAACATTGACGAAATTGTAAGTTTGGAAACTTATTTAAAAAAAGTCGTATACTTAAAATTCGATTACTCGGGAATTACTCTATCTATTTTGCTTACATTTTATATTTTGTCATGCAAAATTATTCTTTAAAATGACGTAAAAAATTGCATACTTTACAATGAAATTTTTTTCAATTATTAAATAACATATAAAAAAAATCATCATTTTCTGAAATTTATTTTTAGCATGAAAGACATCTTTGTATAAACTAATTTTATAATTGCGTGCAAAAATTTTTCAATTCGCTTCAAAGATATGGTGAAATACTCAAAAAAATAAAATTAACATTAAGGGATACAAACTTTGGACCGCTCTCCTGACCAAACTCCAGATTGCGATTGCCTCATGTATTTTGGGGATCAGAAATCCGGATTCGTCGAAAAAGGGTGTATTTATTCAGATAAAGTACGTTTTTGGGTTCGGTTTTGTAACTTAAAACATCGTATATACGAATTAATTAGCATATTTAAGATCCCCCCCTCGAACCATTAAGAATAAGTCCAAGAACGTGAAGATCCAATCATTAAATCAAAAGTTATTCAAGTTAATCAGTTTTTTTTTTTTTTTTTTTTTTTTTTTTTTTTTTTTTTTGCGCTCTGTACAACGTTTGCATTTCCCTCTTTTTGTAATGTTTTCTTATTTTCTTCTTATTATTTTAAGACTATTTTGGGGCTAAGTGGCCCTTTAATTATTAATTATTCTCTACACATAGTCTCAATAACAAATTAGTTCTTAATAATTTCAATACATTTTAAGCTACAATTTAGCGTAAAACTTTCATTATAATATGGAAAAAAGTAAACATACATCAAGCTTCAGGTTATCATATCTGTTTTCAATAATTTTGGAATTGCTTCACATCAACAATTCATTATTTTGAAAGAAAAATTAAAACTAATTATGCAAACTTTCAGTCAATTACGTATTTCATATCTTCATTACACCCATTGCTAATCGGAACATGGCGTCTGCTTTTCAAGTTACAGACTAGATTTTTGGGAAGCGGAGCGTGACGTCACACGAGGACGATTTCAAAAGTGAGATTCTGTATAGGAATTTGTTCTTGACGCTTGGCAACACATGAAGTTGAATGTCCGAAACAGCTTTTTTGAATAGACTCTGCCATCTTCGGCCAGTTGCTCTTTTGGGCGTCGTCTCATATCGAAATTCCCCGAAATTACAAGGTCAAACTGATGCTATATTAAAATGCTAAATATCTTCTATTAAACAGAATAAAATTTAGGGAGTGTATGTAATACATAGGGGCACCGTCCCTTGCACGATAGGCTCGCAGACCCCCACGATTTTTTCGCAATCGTTTTTTATTTGGTTATGTATAGAATGTTTTTGTTAAAGTTACGAATTCAATTAAAGAAAAATCTCTATTATATTAATACTACTCTCTTTACTATTCATGGTTGCCATAAAAACGCATAAAATATTTTTTTACAGATCGGAATAATTAGCAACGTGCAAAAATCTAATTCTTAGTATTGCTTTATAATTTTAAATTAGTTTGCTTTATTGCACACTGTTCTACAAGAAATTTATTATAAAAGTAAATATAAATTATTTATAGTTGTAAAATGATATTTTAATCTTTATCATATAATATGGCATAGTAAAGTAAATATATAATTACTTTATTAATCGAAGCTTCATACACTTAATTTTAAGTCTTTTTATTTGAATAATCAAAAGCAAAAATGTAATAGAAGAGAATAACATTAAGAATGGATTATAAATATTACATGCAAATACCGTTAACTTATATTAATTTTATGTTGTTGGCAGCCTAAAACATCTGGACATTCTTTGTTTACTAATGATTATGTGATTTCTGCTTATATCGTGAAGGCACGAAACTGTAAGACAATTATGTTTTAACGATAGAGAAACAAGATAATTTCTTTATGTTCAAACAATGGTGTGGTTCAGCATTTAATCTTATGTTCAGTTAAAATTTACGACATGTAATTGAATTTGACTCAGTAACGTCCTTATTATCAAATTTTAACTTACAGGAGCATAATCGACTTAAAATTCAAAAAGCCAACAGTTTTTTAATCCTCCTTTTCCCCCCCTCATCAATAAAATAAAAATAAGTTAACCGTAACTAACAAATATTCACTAAAATTAGAAAAATTCGTGGATAAGAAAAATGCTGTAACGAAAAAAAATTTCATGCTTGCATTTTTTTGAAATTGTAAAATGAATATTATATTTGATCATAAGGTTTATGTTTACAGTTTAACTTCATGTTCAAATTCAAAGAATTTCAGCAAGTATATATATATATATATATATATATATATATATATATATATATATATATATATATATATATATATATATATATATATATATATATATATATGAAAGTTTCAACTAAAAATAATTCCATTAATCAAAATCAAATTGTTTAAAAATGATTTAAAGTTCTATATTAACAAAAATGATTGTTAAAGCTGCTCGTTTGTCTTTTCTTAAACTTAAATATGATTTGTTTTTCCAAATAGATTAAGCGAGTAGGTGTAGAAAAAATAAATTTCATTGAATATCCTTTATTTTTATGTAAAGTTTTTTAAAAGACATACTTTAAATTTTTGTTTCTCAAGAATTATTCAATCGATTTCGTTTTTATCATTTAAAAGTTTTGTTTAAAAGTTTGTTAAAAGTTTAAAAGTTATCATTTAGAAGTTTTCTGACTATTATTAAATAGATAAATACATTAATTATATTATATCGAATTAGCTTTGGATAGATGAGTTTTATTATAGTTGTGTGTAAATTTTTCAATTTGCATGAAAAATTCGTGAGATGTTGCAAATATTAAAGTGCTCTAATTTAGGTTGACTTCACTGTCTAAATTATTGGAACCATATTTTTCAGATTACGGCTGTCAAAAATCCAAATCTGCAACAAAAAAAAAGAAGGCATGTTTATTTAAAGAAAGTACGTTTTTATGCCTTAATTTTGTAACTTGTAACAGTTAGCTCTAATTAGCATATTTGCGATAAACCTTTTGAACCGTTATGATTGAGATCTAGTATGGGAAAATCTGATCATCAGAATAAAAGTTATTTAGGGTAATCTCTTTTTTTCGATTTTGCTCACTATATGTATTAAACTTTGATTAGGCAAATCGTTGGAATCGGCAACACTTAATGTTTGAAATTTTAATTCAATAAGATTTTATTAATTCGATTTTATTAGTACCTGTCAATTCTTAAACGAATTTAAAATTTTGAATTGAAATCGATTCAATTTAGTTAATTAATCTGCATTTCCTTATTAATTTTGTCAGGAAACTCTACATACCATTGCTAATTGTACATGTTTTATGTCATACAATTACGTAATTGAATGCATTCAATTTATGATTTTCCCTTCCTTTTTTTTGGTTCAGTTTCATTTATCGTGCTTCACGGAAACTTAATTACTCTCCTAAAAATAGTTAAGCAGGCATTAAATTGTTAAATTGAGTGACTGTTCGGGCTATTTTAATTCTCCCTGAGCAAATAGCTATTATTTTTATTTCCCGTTCATAAGCCATTTCGTCGCTGCCAACTAAGAGGTCTTAATATTTAGTTCGCTGGGGTTCCAGCCAGGGTAGGTGACATAATCTTCCCGTTACCATAGCAACGTGGTGTGTTCCATGTTATTCCATGATAGCGATATTAAATCTGGAGGTTACTGTCATGTCTCCGGAGACTTTCTCCTTCAAGATGGCCAGGGCTCATTAGACGGAGCTTTTTTTTTTTGCGAATTTTTGCGCAGTCGCAATTACTTCGAGTCTGAAGTTTCTACAAACGTGATGGCACTATTGGAAATATCGATGTTGGGAGGTCGATACTGCTAGAGGGCTCGGTGTCTAATTTAATAGATACTCCATCCTTGCAGAAATTGGAAATTCAAATCTGTGTTTGGGGTTGTCCATAAATGTTTGTCAAAGGTGCAAAAAAGGGTAGCTATCTCTGAAAGAATCCAATTGAGGTCACTAAAACTGTATTATTACTATTTCGATATTGAAATTAAACTTTTGGGTGAATAAATTCCATAAAGAATAAAATTTTCAACAAATATGATAGTGTGGTTTAGGTCATTAAAATTTAACCTCTTCAGGACCGTAATTCGCTCTTTACGGCTATTATCTATATAAAACGAGCTTTTCTGACACCAGTGGCCCAAGATCACACAGATGTGATCTTGGGCCACTGGAGTAGTACATACTCTCAAAGCGTGTGGGCCTGTATAAGCGCTATTTTCTCTTTTTACTGGTCGAATTGGATAATTTTTTTTTAAAAGTCTACGAATATCTTGTTGGAAATAGTACTTTTTTCAAAATAAAATTTATGCTGCGCTAACGTAAACACCTTTTTTTTTTTTTGACCTGGCTTAATCCGGTGATCCTGGTTTATACATTGTTTTCCCCCACTAGTAATTACGCATCTATTTTCATGGGGATCTAATGCTCTATACGCGTCTGCACGCCATTGCAAAATGTCACACTTCATACTTCCAACCATTGACTATGTCACATATGTTACATGAACATATACTTGACGTTCAGAAATAAAACGCTACGCTATAAGATCATACTTCAACTATGTATTTTAATGGCATTTGAGAGTATGATAATGAATATATGCACTCAGAAATAAAACTGTTTTGATGATTCACTACTCCTTGAACTGCTTTAATTTTGAGTATCGTTTCATCACAAAATCGCGTGATTTGTGATCGAATATGTGTGAAATTTTTTTCGTTAACTTGAAACCTGATCGCAGTGCGTTGTGGGAGATAGTTAATTAGAATGAGAGACTAGGTGATTGTAAATAGTGGCGAAATAACCCGATCGACCTGTGTGGTGGTCAAGTAGTTAACCTCGTACCAGAAAGATTCCGGGTTCAAATCCCGCTTCGGGCATGGGTGTAATTTATCCCTCTGTTCTATCTGTCCTTGTGTTGGGGTGATATTGATCCAGCTATATAGAATCCACGATAGTGATTAGAGAAGTTAGTACATTTGCCAATTCAAGTTTATTATTATTTTGAAAGAAAATTTTTTTTTTTTTTAAATTTTGACGAAATTCTTTTCCTTGAAAAGGTGGCGATAGTTATTTCGTCACTTTGACTAAGTTTATACCCGGAAACTATTTCGTCAAAAATGAAGAATGTTTCGTGACATTAGAGTTTGTGTTTTCTACAGTGTGCTTAATTACAATGAAATTAAAAGCATAATAATGTACAATAATACACTTGTTTTACACTACTTTATGGACAGTTTTGAAAAGATAGAAGCATTGCATTGATATGAACTTTAAGTTTTGACAATAATTAAGTTTAAATGTAAATCCCAGTTAAATTTCTACAGTAAATTTATTATTTTCTCTAATAAACTAGGTATTTGCACAAAATTTCTTATAAATATCTTAAAAATTATTTTAAACAGAAAGGTATCTTGTGCATAATTATATTCAGTGCATATGATATAGGTATTAGTTAAGTTCAAAATTGGTTGTTGTTAACATTATTTTCCCCACCTTTTGAGAAATGCTCTTATATCTGAATACAATAATTTCTTGTACCTTACTAAGTGAAACTTCAGCAAGAAATTAAACTTTGAAAACTAATTAAGCTAATTCTCAAAATTTTGTATTTCTACTTTTAAAATAATTTCAACTAAATACGGTGTAGGGGAAATTTATTCGGAAGGGCGGCTGTGGTGAAATGATAAATGTTCTCCGTAGTTTGTTCTGTTCATTCGTAGAATAATAAAGACATTAAAATTCATTTTTGCTGCTGTCGATCAGGGAGTATTATTAAGGGAGGGTCCGGGTAAAAAATAGATCTTTTGCGGTTGATAAACCGCCTCATTAGGTCCAAGAGTTTGAAAGATGAGGGGGGGAGAGCAATTTTCGCAAATGCTTAATGCCTTTGGAGCTATTAAATGTAATATACTTTTTTTTACTGCCGAAAGATCAATTTCATAGTTTAATGATTTAATATCCAAGATCTTTTGAGGTTCGTCATTATCTGCACCGTGCCAGCATAATATTTCTCTAAGCGAATTAAGTTTAATTGGGCCTACCTGCTCGATTTGCGCACCAACGCTCCAAAATAGAAACAGATTGTTACCTCGATGTTTAAAACTAATTAAAAGATCCCTGGAATTTTTATGGGGGTCATGAGTTTGATTCTGGAACCAGACTGTTTGTATACGCAGAAAGGTGCAATTTAAATTTGTCGTGACTTCGTCGTCCTCTCGTTTGTTGTGGTGTGAAGGTTTAGAGGGAGGAATATCAGCTCAGGTGCTTTCCACGTCATTTGACCGTTTTCAAAATTACGTAGCAATATTATCAGGGTTTCTAAAGTACAGAGCAATGAAAATCGGGGTTAGGAGTTTGGCAATGGTTGGTTGATGTGCTTTAACTCTGATTTCATTTCACGCATTTATTTTCGGGATTTAGTTTAAGGGCATGGCAACTTTATCTACAAACTTAAAACGATTTTTTTTTTTTTTAAATTCTTATTTTATTTTGGTTATTATAAAAATTAGTTAAATATTTTTATTTTCAAATAGTTTTAGATTTTTTTTTCTCCAATAGTTCGAAAAGTTTTATTCTTCATACATCGCTTTAGAAAGTCAAATAGATTTTGTATTCATCATTTAGTTATCTATATTGACTTAACAGTTTTGCACGTGATTTATTGTAAAGATAAATATAACTTATTTAAATGTAACTTAGTGTTTGTAAATGGGAAAAAAATTACTAATCAAAAATGAAATAATGGAATATAATATTAAGAAAGAATGATAAATATTGCTCGTAAATATCGTTAAATATGGTTTGGTTTATTTAATTACTATTTGATGTTATTTTGTTTTTTGATGAGAATGTTCGAAAAGGTAAAACTACCATTACTTGTTAGTGATATATCGGTCAATATTAGTTTTTTTTTTATTTCTAAACGAAGACTTGCTCTTGACATATTTTTACTCTATTAACCTTCTACACATAGCGGTTCTGTGACTGATTCACTACGAAAATCCATTTGCTTCATTGTAAAAATAAATTCTGTGTGCGATTGAATTGTAAAGAGAAAAAAAGATAGAAAATGTTTTTACTAATAAATTTTTTAAAAAAAGATTAGTTAATTCATTAGTTATAAAAATTTAATTTTTAAAAAACAAGCTATGTTTTTAACTACTTTGAAAAACATGAATTTCATTGTCCGTCTGATTTCTCAACATATTTGGCTATTTATAGCCAAATGTGTTGAAAAAGTCATCAAATTTAAACTATGTGATCAAATTTGAACTAAGATTAAAAAAAAATACCCATTCCATTAATTTTACTTTAAATTAAAAATAAAATATTAGTATTTTTTTATTAAAAATTGTATTTATTCTATTTAAAGTATGGTAAAAAAAATAGCAGAAAAATAATTTAAAAATCAGTCGTTACTGTTTTAAATAAATATTAAAATTTATGTTTCTTAGTATCGATAATTTTATATTAATTAATTAGTACAGATTTACGAAAGGAGTATGTCCAGTCGCATAATTTTATATTAATTAATTAGTACAGAGTTACGAAAAGAGTATGTCCAGTCGCATAATTTTAAAGATAAGATTTCTCTGCCCATAAATTAGACCAGTGATTACCAACTGGCGGCCCGCGGGCCTTATCCGACCCGCGAAGCCTTTTTTTGTGGCCCGCGAACTAAAATACATTAGTTGTCATTTTTTTGCGGACAATTTTCGTAAAAAATCTATATGGATTTGAAATACTTTTCTTTCGTTAAAAAAAGCTAAGCTCTTCGTTTCTGTAAAATTTAACATACGAACGGTGCAAAAAAATTTATTTCTCAGGTTTTGCATCCAAGAAAATATTTAATCAAGAAAATATTTATTATTTATAATTCAATACTTTTGTTTTGTTCAACTTGATAAAAATCTGACAGTAATATTTAATGTTCCTTCAAACATAAAAGAGTCCTATGTAAAATTTTGATAAAGTTGCGGCCCGCCATTTGACTGGTGTTTTTAATTGCGGCCCCCGGCCTCATGCAAGTTGGAAACCCCTGAATTAGACCAAACGCGTTATGGAGTATGTCCAGATATCATCGAATCGACCGCTACATTTATCCATGAAAAGTCGTTATATCTATTCAGTGGCAACTCTGAATTTGTTAATTCTAATGTCTAATATGTTGACATAATAATACGGTTCATGAAACTCACATTTTTCAAAACATTAAAAAAAATATTCTTGCATTTCAATTTTAAAAATTAGCCAAGCATATATTTCTAAATAAATTTTTTTAGCAAAATTTTAAAGCCCAACTATCGCTTTACATACTATCTCCTCCTTTTTTAAGTACTATCTCCTTGTCTTAATGCAAAAAATGAAATGCTGCATTACCAATTCTTTAAATGGCAGGAAGCCAGAAAAAATTTCGTCGCTTTGGCAATACTTTTTAGTCCATCAAAGAAATAACGGTTTGTTTATAATATAAATTTTTTTAGATATTATAATACGTTTGTATTAAATTGCTTTTTCTGCAGTTACTAAAGCTTTAAATAAGTTTGAACAGAGTTTAGAATATAAGAAATAGTTTTGACTTTAAATTTCAAACTTATCCATTCCATATTTGAAATGCATGCTCTAATATTTCTATAAAAATCTTTTAATCCATTAATTCCTTGTTGTTATGCGATTCCCTTTCCTACCATTTAACGCAGCTGTTGAAAACGGATACAGTTAATATTCCCCCCATACTTACATTTCCCTTTTCGAGTAAAGCGATAGGGGGAGCTGCTTTTGAAAAATGTGAAAAGGAAATCGTGGAATATAAATTAAGGTTTATGTTTATTGCAGGAGGAAACGAGAGATCATTTGGTAACTTTGGAAGATAAATTATTGCGTCTCCCCTACTTTTAAATTGTATCGTTAATGATTTTCAATGCTTTTTTTATATTTATTTATTGATCCTAAATAAATTTTATGTCAATTTAGTATATTAATGTTTTGATTTAACAATTAACAATTATCATATAAAAATCAGTTTACACTCCATCGTATGGATCTCGTGCATGTATTATGTAGAGGTCAAAATTATTTTAAATTCAACTTATAAATTCTAGATTTTATGCTAAGTTTTGCTACCACTTCAGTAAAGGTAAATGAGACTTTTAAAAATTTTAAGAATACAAGGCAAAAATTAATGAATTCCATTATTCATATTCAATGTACAGTGCTCAGAAAAATAAACGAAGCAGTCTGAACAGATTTTTAAACGAATTGAAAAATTTTTGCTAACCATTATAAGATTTGTTTATTTAAAGATATTTTCCATGCATAAAATAACTTTCAGTAAATATTATTTATTTTTATTTTATTTAAAAATAGTCGAAAAATGTTTGATTTGTAAGGTGTACAATTTTTTACACCATTTTTAAGAATTTAATTTTACATAGCAAAATACTAAGTTTGAGCGAAATCGGTCAAATAATCCCCGAGAAACCAAATTGTTAAAAATACGACCTTTCTTTAAAAACAAAACATTCCAAACTATTGGGACAGTAAGGCAGTGTCTCTCAAACCTATGACTTTTGTGTACCCTTACCCTTTTTTAAATTTTTCGTAACGCTGTGTATCACTAATAAAAAAATTAATGTTTTTTTTTTACTTTAAAAAAAATTGCACAAAAGTTAACAATCACAACTAGCTCTTGATGCCACTAATCATTAACTGTTAACTCTGCAAAAAATAGTCCATAGAAAAATACATAATCGTAAATTTTCATGGCTAGCTTTATTATTAAATAAAAATTTTTGAAATTTTCGTTTGTTGCAAGATATTTCGCATAAGAACAAGTACCCTCGCTAAGCTGTTCCCGGACCCCCAGGGGTACGCGTACCACACTTTGGGAAACACTGGTGCAAATCATTAGATATAGTATTAACTCAAAAGCACCGTAGTGTTCTTAAAAAATAAAAACGTTAACAAATTTGAAAAATCTAGAAAAATGTGTCATAAATGATAGTACCAAAACATATTAAATACAAAAGCTCTAGTTCTCTCACAACTAGCTCTTGATGCCACTAATCATTAACTGTTAACTCTGCAAAAAATAGTCCATAGAAAAATACATAATCGTAAATTTTCATGGCTAGCTTTATTATTAAATAAAAATTTTTGAAATTTTCGTTTGTTGCAAGATATTTCGCATAAGAACGAGTACCCTCGCTAAGCTGTTCCCGGACCCCCAGGGGTACGCGTACCACACTTTGGGAAACACTGGTGCAAATCATTAGATATAGTATTAACTCAAAAGCACCGTAGTGTTCTTAAAAAATAAAAACGTTAACAAATTTGAAAAATCTAGAAAAATGTGTCATAAATGATAGTACCAAAACATATTAAATACGAAAGCTCTAGTTCTCTCTTGTGTTCTTGGCTATTTATTTATTTTTTATTTTATATCCGTCGTTGAGCAGCCGACCCAATATTGGGTTTAAGACTACTAATGTTCATCTCCTGAAACAATTCAGAAGACAAGGAAATTCCTGGATCAGTACCCCCAGAGGTATGATTTGTTATGGGAACATGGAGGAATAAGTGACTCAACAGATTTAACGTGTATCAGTCACCATTTACTACATGGGGAGTCTTCCGCCGGCGGGGATTGAACTCCCGACCTCTTGGAGATGGGCCCAGTGCCCTACCAACCAGGCTATCCCGGCCTTTGGCTATTTATTGACAAACAAACAAAAATTTGTTTATGAACCATATCAAAGTATTCCTAGCGTCTGGCTTTTGTCTAAAGTCTGTGCTAGCTCTGCAGCCTAATGGAAGACTTCTGTTTTCTCGTTGTCTTCAGACAACCTCCACTTGTGATTTTTAGACTGTTGGAGCCATAGCCCAGTCAAATCTGTCGCCCAGTCGTAGTCTGATTCTGTTGCGAAACAATTGAATATGATTTTTGATTACCGTTATATTCGGTTTTTTTTTTTTTTTGGTAAAATTTGGTATTTAAAAATCATATTCCATTGATTTAAAATAGAATTAAACCACGAACAGGTGAAAGGTGAGTAGGAGTGAGGGTTGATGGTAATGACGTTACTCAAATTCACAAGTTCCAGCAAACTACTTTTGGTTTCGATTCTGTCGTGTAGAATGAAAATGTGGTTCTGAATTTTGCTGGAAAACCTGAAGATAAGCAATTTATTTCTAAAATTGCAGGGGAGCCATGTAAATTTATTTGGACTTCATATTATAATTTATTATTTTTGAAACATTTCAGTTGCACGTGCCAGTTCTTCCAGGAATCAGACTATGGAGTTCTACCATAGCTGAACGCTTTGGGTTTGAACAGTTAACGAAATATTATTCAAATTTTGCTTGCAGATAACCTAATCTCTTGCGAACTGGTACCAATTCCATTCTTTTAGTTTCAAAAATAATCCTTCAGTCGAGCGTCACAAATCTTTCTGCCGCGATGCGTGGGACTTTAAGTCACATCCCAGTTACATAAAATATGAATAAATGGAATACAAATCTCTGATTTTAATCATCGATTGAGAATGCGGCACTTTATCGTAATCCATCAAGATAATTTGCATGGGTGCCAATTTATATTACCGTTAATGCGTTTCATATCGCCCGAGAGGTGCTTTTTTTTTCTTCATTGACGTTGAACAGCCTATCCTCTTTGGATTTACATCCATCAATGGTCATATAGCGTAGTTAAATTTTCTGATATCAATATTTATCAAAAGTAGTTAAATCTGTTATGAATGTTCATATAGTCAAATTTGTAAATATCATTATATAGATTAGTTAAATTTTTTTTTTATGAATGTTTATATAAAATAGTTAAATTTGCTGCTTTAATTGTTTATATAAAATTTTCTGCTATGATTATTCATATTAAGTAGTTAAATTTGCTACCATAAATGTTTTCTCTTTATAATGTTATGGAGTAAGAAAACGCCTATAACAATTTACGAGCACTTAAAGTTCCATTGAATGTCTCAGTTTGATGCGATTTGTTTCTACCGACTTTACATTATTTAGAATAATAAGTAGTATTTAGAATAATATATTTTAATGGTCAAGTGTTAGTTAAGTGTACGTAAATAATGTTGTTAATTTTGCAGTTATTTGAATTATATATATTACCACTAGTTTTATTAGACGCCCGGTGGCTGAGTGGTAGCCCTTCCCGCTCCCATGCCACAGGTCCTGGGTTCGATCTTCGGGCCGGGCAAGGTTGACTCAGCCTTTCATCCCTTCAGTGGGTCGATTAATGAGTACCAAGCATGCTTGGGAACTAAACACTGGGGGTTACGCGTTCCGCTGACCACCTGACCGGAACATCTGCTCCTGCACCCCAGAGTCCAAGGTCAAGAAAACTGAGATGGGCACAGTAGGCCTTGGCCCTCTATGGGCTTTCACGCCACTGAGTTTAGTTTACTAGTTTTATTAAAGGTGCTTTTGCGATTGTTAATACGAATTATTAAATGTAAGATTAAGTAATTTCTCCTTATTTAACACTAGAAAGACTGAAATACCTATATTACCGAAAAGCAGTCAAAATGACTGGATTGTGAAAGAAAAACTTATGCGCAAAGAAATTTGTTTAAAATTATTTATAATTTTTTTATTATTATTGATAGTTATATAACAAGCTATTAGTAAATATCAGCAATAAAAAAATTATACATTGTACAAAAAGTCACAATTCTAAAAAATTGTGTCATCATTTTTCTAATTGAAATTAAAAAGCAGTCAAAATGAATTCCTTAGGCAATCTAGTGTTAACTATAACTATGTTTCGAAGAAGAATTTTGCTGTACTTCTAGCAGGTACTTTAAATTTATGTATTAACTAACCACCTACGACTACCGGCTAGTTCGCATACAAACTCACTGCTTCGCGGTTGCACGTTAGTCTTTCACCAACAATAACTCAGGCTCAATAAATAGCCGGAATCAGTTTTCCTGCGCCAAACACTTGGTGGTAATTGAAAGGAACGGGTTATTTAGCTTTACTGTCCATTGGGCAAATTACTTCGAGGTCTTCATTTCATTATCAAAAACTGATACACTACTTTTTTAGTTTATACTTATACTTTTGATAAGGAACAAGTGATTCAAGTTCGACTTTTAATTGGGTTGGAAAATGTTATTTCGCGTTCAATTAGTGATTCAATTGGATCAACCCTAATTACCCTGAAAATTAAAAATATCAAAATGAAAGAAAAATTTAGTATTAAAGTTTATCTAATAAGAAGTACGTGTTTGAAATTCGAAACTTCTATCTTTGATAATTATTAAATATTAAAAGGAAACTTATTTTTATCATATAAAGAACACAAGCTTCAAATTTTAGCTTTCTAACATCCTGGAAACTGTTATCTAAACAAATTATATCCAAATTTAATTTAGTAATTCTATTTAAAAAATTCCATCTGAGTATATCGTTTTCTTATGCGAACGTTAAAAGAAAATTAATAAAAGATGGTGATCAGAAATCTTAATTTCAATACAAGGAAGAATCTTACTACTTGCTTAAACCGTTTTGTTAAGTAAGAAAATGAAAGTTGTGGAACTTGTTGCGTGTATAAAATAGATTCTGTTTATCACGCTAACTTTTATTTTGCTATTATTACTATGCATTCTTTTCGTATGACTCATCAGATGGAACTGTTATCGATCACGGTTTTCCATGTGCATCACTAGTTTCTGATACCTGTGACTCAGTATCTGAATCAAACATAGTAACAGTTCTTAGTTTTTTAAGTGTATTGATTTTATTTATTGTAGACTATTACCGACCGGTAAATGAACTTTTAGCTTAGGTAAGAAAAATTTTGTGTTAGAATTTTTTCGTTACTAAATTTTAAATTTTTGAATTATTAAACTAAGTTCTTTAATTACTGAATTTAATTTTTTTAAATAGTAAATTTGATTTTTTAAATTATTAAATTTGATTCTTTAAATTATTGAATTTAATTGTTTCTAAATTCTGAATTTTTTTTAAAATTACTAAATCTTTTTTTTTTAAATTATTGAATTTAATTTTTTTTAAATGATTGAATTTAATTTTTTAAAAATGATTGAATTTAATTTTTTAAAAATGATTGAATTTAACTTTTTAAAAATGATTGAATTTAATTTTTTAAAAATGATTGAATTTAATTTTTTAAAAATGATTGAATTTAATTTTTTAAAAATGATTGAATTTAATTTTTTAAAAATGATTGAATTTAATTTTTTTTAAATTATTGAATTTAATTTTTTTTAAATGATTGAATTTAATTTTTTTTAAATGATTGAATTTAATTTTTTTTAAATGATTGAATTTAATTTTTTTTAAATGATTGAATTTAATTTTTTTTAAATGATTGAATTTAATTTTTTTTAAATGATTGAATTTAATTTTTTTTAAATGATTGAATTTAATTTTTTTTAAATGATTGAATTTAATTTTTTTTAAATGATTGAATTTAATTTTTTTTAAATGATTGAATTTAATTTTTTTTAAATGATTGAATTTAATTTTTTTTAAATGATTGAATTTAATTTTTTTTAAATGATTGAATTTAATTTTTTTTAAATGATTGAATTTAATTTTTTTTAAATGATTGAATTTAATTTTTTTTAAATGATTGAATTTAATTTTTTTTAAATGATTGAATTTAATTTTTTTTAAATGATCGAATTTAATTTTCTCAAAATGATTGAATTTAATTTTTTTTTTTTTTTTTGAATTTAATTATTTTTTTAATGGTTGAATTTAATTTTTTTAATATTTGATTTTTTTAAACTATTGAGTTTTATTTCTTTTTTAAATTATTGAGCTTAAATATGATATCATTAAAGCATTTGAAAAATTTATTCGGTTATAATGACTATTTACAAAAAGTTTAGTGAAACATTTATACGTAAAAAGATTACTTTTTAATTTTAAATCTATTTATTAGATCTATTATCAAATTGCACCTATGCGTTTAACTGACGATCGTTTCGGTTCTATAATCTACAACAGTCTTCTGTGTCAAAACACAGAATATAATTGGAAACTGAATAAATTAAAACAAAATATAACTGAAGAATTTAACAATAGGATAGGATAAGATCGAACGAGATAATCAAATGTAGAAAGGATGATAATCGTATACGTTCATGTTCTCCTACCCTATCGTTCAATCTCTTTGTTGTAACTTGTATATAATTAAAGTAAAAGTCAGTAAAAAATCGAAACGATTATATGCTGTTAACGTGATATTATCTGAGCTATTTTGACATTCAGTTTAGCCCATACACAACACAAAATTAACCCTTTCATACCTTGAATGTACGGAAAGATTTTAACATTTGAGCACAATATTTATAAGTAGATTTTGAATTTCGAATATACAAGTTTTAAGGAAGCGTGAATATTTCCTAACTGTACACCCGGTAGCAGAAACAATCCAGCACGGCAGTGGTCGCCTGCAGATTACCACAGCATCTCTGCAGATTAATTTCCACCTCATTTTTTTTTTTCATTTTTAGTACTAACAAATGGAGAAAACATTGCTAGGAGAAAAAAGAGAGAAATTTTATGCATTGCTAGCAGGAAAAGAAGAGAAATTTTATGCATTGCTAGCAGGAAAAGAAGAGAAATTTTATGCATTGCTAGCAGGAAAAGAAGAGAAATTTTATGCATTGCTAGCAGGAAAAGAAGAGAAATTTTATGCATTGCTAGCAGGAAAAGAAGAGAAATTTTATGCATTGCTAGCAGGAAAAGAAGAGAAATTTTATGCATTGCTAGCAGGAAAAGAAGAGAAATTTTATGCATTGCTAGCAGGAAAAGAAGAGAAATTTTATGCATTGCTAGCAGGAAAAGAAGAGAAATTTTATGCATTGCTAGCAGGAAAATAAGAGAAATTTTATGCATTGCTAGCAGGAAAATAAGAGAAATTTTATGCATTGCTAGCAGGAAAATAAGAGAAATTTTATGCATTGCTAGCAGGAAAATAAGAGAAATTTTATGCATTGCTAGCAGGAAAATAAGAGAAATTTTATGCATTGCTAGCAGGAAAAGAAGAGAAATTTAGAGAAGTTGTATTTGTCTGCAAAGTATCCGTGGTGGTATGATAATGAATTTCTTTTGAAGATGCTTTGAACAGGCACAAATCAGAACACCACAATTAACAATTCTGGTCATTTATTCATTTAAAATAAATTTTTATAATCTGAAAGTTAAATTTTTCTTTCTGATTTCTTTATTAGGCTTAGTGTAATCGTCTGTTCTTTTAGGCAAGCTTAAAGTATGATTGCATGTTGCTCCAATTAAATTTAAAGAACATTAAGCTAACACAAGCTAAATTATATTCGTACTTTGCAAATTGTTTTAAATATATATTTTAACCCTATCAATTAAGCTCTGGCTGACATTGAAGTCTCAGAAGAAATTGAATTTTTGAAGATATAACTGCAGATTACCTCTCATCTATTCAAATCATTTGAGTCAGATTCACTGCAATATATCTTACAAGCGAATAGTGAAAAATTATCCTATATAAAAAAAAAAAAAAACTTTTTTTCAATTTCATCTAGGATTTTCTCAGATCATCATATAAAACTCTCCGTGAAAAAGCTCTTGAAAAATTGCATTGATATTTTTTGCTCTGCCGTATTCAATGTCCTGGAATACTAACGCTCTTCGGGACGCTTTCTGGTTGATCGATTAACATAGAGAAAGTAACCTTTATTCTATTGTTCGAACACATTCTACCCCAGACATCTTCCATTCATCAACTTTTTCTTTTTCTTTTTGATCGCGGAATCTTTATGAAGAGGATTTCGGTGATGGAATGGATGATACGAAAACCTTGTATAAGATTCAGTGGTAAACCCTGCCTTCCTTTTTATCTTGCAAGAAAATGCATTGGCTGTAATTAAAGATGTTTTTTTTCTTCGGTAAACTATTTATTTGCAACAATAGCAGTTCAGTCGATCGAATTCGATTGAATTGCCGACTATCTTCGGAAGTAATCTAGACTGCGTTTCGTGATGGAAATTTTAAAACTTATTTGTTTTTTGCTTTGATGTTAATTGGTTTCAGATCTTCTAATTGTTGAGTAATTGTTAAAGAATTAGATGTATTTTATAATTGTTTTCAACAAGAAATCTTAGTGAAATGATTTATAGTATGGCTATTGCTTCGTTGCACTTTGGAACATCGTCTGGAGGAGCAGTAACATGAACATGTGCGGTAACAAATCCACAATTTAATTGGGGTTAGAGAACTTTGAACGGCTGCTGAAAAGTTGTTCTTATAAGATGTATCGATTTCATTTGATGTTTCGAAAATAATTTATTTGGTAATTTTTTATTGGTGGTAAAATTGGTTGTTAATGAAGGATACGAAAATATTTTTAAAAAAATTTTTGGAGTAAACCTTGCTTTCCCTTCTATTTTGCAAGAATTTTCGAAGACTGTAATTAAAGACGTTTTTTTTCCCTTTCTTTTTTTCTGCAAGCTATTAAATGGCAACATCAAGAGTTCAGTCGATTGAATTCGATTGAACTGGCGTCTGGTGATAATTTTAAGTTATTTACCGATTGCTTTGATTTCCAGCCTTCTATTTGTTTAATTGTTAAAAAGCTGGATATACCCCGAAGAGCCATTACATTATGACCACACTGCTAATAACATGTAGAACCACCTTTAGCCCTCAAAACTGCTGGCAACCGCCGTGGCATTGATTCCACTAGGTGCTGATAGTCTGAGGTATCTGGTACCAAGCGCTCACCAACTGGTCCTGCAATTTCCTCACATTGCGAGGGGGTAGCGTGGCAACACGAATTTGGTTTTCCAAGTCGGACCACAGATGCTCTATTGGATTAAGGTTATGTGAATTTGGGGGCCAAGACATGACTTGAAAGTCACTGGAATGTTCCTCGAACCAATCTATGATGATTCGACCCTTATGAAATGGTGCATTATCCTGTTGGTAAACACCATCCCCGCAGGAAAAACTGTTGCCATAAATGAGTGAACCTGGTCTGCAACTATGTTCAAGTAGCTTACAGACGTCAGGGATTGTTCTATGAGGATTATGGGTCCTAATGTGCCCCATGAAAACATTGCCCACACCATACTGCCCCCGCCACCGGCTTGTCTCCACAGGGTGGTCATAATATGATGGCTCTTCGGTGTATATTATAAATGTTTTCGGTAACAAAAGTATAATGAAATGTATAGAATAGCTATTGTTTCATTGCGTTTAGACGTATCGTCTTCTGCAGTGGCGTTAAAAACTGTTCTACGATTGATACCTTAACAAGATTCAGAAGTAAATTGGGGTTGGAATACTTCGTACAGTTTCTAAATTGTACTAAAAATTGCTTTCAGTTTAAAATGTTACGATTTTATTTGATATTTTGAAAGTAATAATTAGGTTTCTCATTTTATTGGTGGTAAAATTGTTCATCAATGGATGATACGAAAACATTTAAAAGTTTAGGAGCAGACCGTGCCTTTCTATCTTTCGAGAACTTTGACTGTTATTAATTTTTTTTCCCCAGTAAACTATTTGTTTGCAACAATAAGAGCTCAGCATGTGGAATTCGGTTGAATTGACGGCTATCTTTGGAAACAATCTAGACGGCGTTTGGCGATAAAAATTTTAAATATTATTTGATGTTCTCTTTGGTGTAATTGATTCCAAAAACTAATGAAACGAGAAAACGTGAAGAATAGGTATAAATATTGAAAGATTCAAGGGCAAATCCTGCTTTACTTATTAAATATAACTATAATAAGATCTCTTCTATAGAAATTTTTTTTTTTTAATGTCACTTAGAACTTTTGGTATTTATCCATTTCGTCTGCACAAGTAATTTCAGCTGTTTTACATATGTATTTTTGAATTTTTCTTATTTAATTTATTCAAATGAAAAAATCACAAAAAAATACATACAAAAACAGTTGAATTTCCTTTTTCTCTTCGCGATTTAATCGCCTCTGCACCAGAAAATAGATGAATACTGAACTGTCTTGCACTAGACTATTTCCATTTCTATTAGACTAATAGAAATGGAAATCCATATAATCGTTATTTCAAATACGTTTTCCTTTTATAATTCGTATTTTCTTCAATCAGATATCTTTAGATTTTAAAATTGTCAATTAAAAATGTCGCTTAGAACTTTCTTATAAGAAGCTTGTCAATATTTTCAATTAAACTTTTTTTCAGACTTACCGTTCAAACTCTCCACTCATCCTTATTTCCCTCAAATAGATATCTTTAGTTAAAACAGTAGTCTATTTTAAACAGAGACTCCAAAATAAATATTTCACTCATAAATGTCTGCGTGAACAAAAAAGAAAAAAAAAAAGACTTTCTTTGATTCTATAGAAAAGCTGGTTATTTAATGCGACTTTAAAGCTAAAAAAAAAAAAGAAATTTTCGATTTATATACGGAAAAGTCTGGACTCTTAGTAAGACAACTCGTTATACAATAACATAGTAAGGAATTACTGCCAAAAGGAATTTTGTTCCCACCCTGCGGTTGTCAACAAAGTTAGTTATTTATGGTCGGGAAGCCTAACGAGAAAAATGGGTGGTTGCCAGATTCGCCAACAATTTTATTTCATTTCAACTTTTCTTCTGATTAAATTTATTTGACGAGGAAGCATTTTTATTTACAATAAACTAAATCCTTAGCCTGCAGTTCCTCTTAATACTTCAAAAACTTCGGTAGTATATAACTACAACAATAAGTTTAACTAGTATAATAAACTAGTTCAGCAACTTTTAAAAGATTTGCTGTGCATATTTATTATCGAAAGTAAACTAGAAGTACTCAAAATCTAGAGCCGATATTCGTTTATTTATTAAAATCTTATGTTTATGAACGCAAAACTATTGTTTGACATCTGTTTGTTTCCAATTTTAAAAGTTTATCCAAATCGTGATGGGGAATAAAGTTTAAAGGTGTTTTAAAATTATGTTACCAATCATTTATAATTCGATAATATTTTATATTTTGTTACAAAATAGATTCAAAACATTTTTTAATAGTTTTTGTTTGTGTGATTTGTCCCGCAGTGGAGTAATCACAAAGCGAAGATTCCCTGTAGAATATCGAAGCCTAGCTGTCAGTAAGCGCGTGGATGACCACTTTGATCAGCCTGTGTAGAGGCCGTGGGTGCGCGATATCGGTCCTCGTTAATCTCTTCTATTGTAAAGTGCTAGACTTCTCACCCAAGTTGATGGGCTACCAAAACGGAGGAGTCATCCCCTCTGCAGAGGATCAAAATTGGGATGGTATGTCTTGAGATCATCATCAGGAATGCTTCCCAGATCGTCGCCAATAGCCCACCCATTGTTGTCGTGGTTTCGAACACCGCCGGCCGAAGACTTCCCGTGTAGTAAATGGTGTCTGATGCAAGTTAAATCTGTCAAGTCACTAAGTCCTCCATGTTGGCATAACAAATCAAACCTCTGGGGGTACTGATCCAGGACTTCCCTTGTCTTGATTGGGTTCAAAATTACAAGGCTGCGGAGTTGAACATTAGTAGTCCCTAATCCCAAAAATGTGGATCGGCTGTTAAAAGACGGTTATAATATTTTTTTAAAAAAAAATCCCATTGTGCAGTACTGGTGTGACGTAAATGAGGTGTCTACCTACATAGTTGTGTGATTTATAGTTTATTGTTAATTAGTTATAATTTGACAGCGATTCTTTGCTGCCATTTCCTCTAAGTGAAATTAATTTATTTAAATTGAAGTTAGAATTAAACTATTTCTTTACCTAACCTTGTATTTGTATTGTTTTGTACTTTCTTTATGGTTTGTTTTTGGGGATCCTTAGTTTTTATATGTGTTACAAATTTGCATGAATATCAATTATTACCGGATAGATAAGGTTCAAAAAATAAAAAGTCGTAATTAAAATGCTCCTTTGTTACAAGACTTCATTAGAATTAATTGTTGTAGAAAATTAACTCTTTCTCTCTATCCCACACATTTTCTAAAGAGAGATGAGTCATACTTGTTGGAACGTGATCACTGGAACAATACCCGACATACATTGAAGCGTTTAATTTGCCTTTTCTTTCTGGTTACTGGCCAACCGCATCTAATGCTCATTCATGAATACATTGCACGCCTTACTTCTACTGTATTTCGAGTGACTGTTCTGTTTCTTTTTTTTTTTTTTTTTTAAGCAGCATTTAACTAGAAAAAGAAAAGAAAAACACTTAGATGTAATTTAAATTCTTCGTATCTGTTACGTATATTAAGTAATTAATTTTTCATAACTTCTTTCTTTATACTGCCTTTCTTACTGCTAGCTTTTTTCACTATGGACTAATTCTTAAAACTTGCTGGCCTTTCTCAGTACCTGCCGGCCTTTCTCAATACGTGCCGGCTTTTCTCAATAAGTGCTGGCTTTTCTTAATAAGTGCTGGCTTTTCTTAATAAGTGCTGGCTTTTCTTAATAAGTGCTGGCTTTTCTTAATAAGTGCTGGCTTTTCTTAATAAGTGCTGGCTTTTCTTAATAAGTGCTGGCTTTTCTTAATAAGTGCTGGCTTTTCTTAATAAGTGCTGGCTTTTCTTAATAAGTGCTGGCTTTTCTTAATAAGTGCTGGCTTTTCTTAATAAATGCTGGCTTTTCTTAATAAATGCTGGCTTTTCTTAATAAATGCTGGCTTTTCTTAATAAATGCTGGCTTTTCTTAATAAATGCTGGCTTTCCTTAATAAATGCTGGCTTTTCTTAATAAATGCTGGCTTTTCTTAATAAATGCTGGCTTTTCTTAATAAATGCTGGCTTTTCTTAATAAATGCTGACCTTCATAATTTTCATACAAGTTTTTATTTTTCCGTGCAATAGAAAACTAGCGTAAACTACACGAAGGAAAGATTTTACAAAATTTCAAGATTAGACGCAAATTTTAATATTGCGAAAGGTCAATTTTGTGAAAATACCCTAAGGGTTTCATGTAAGGAAAAGTAGGTGTTTCGCTGTTATAAAGGAAAAATTCTGGTGGCAATATTAAAGAACAGTTAAATGTAATAAAGTATAACCTTTCACAATTATTGCCGTTAGTCTTTCATCTGTGCACTTTATTTCCACACACGGTATTTGGAACCACTTAAAAAAAAAAAATTTGAAATTGTTTTCTTAAATGGGTGCTTAGTTTTAAATTTTCGATTTTAAAATTGACGGAAAAAAATTTCAATAAGTTTAAAAAGCAATAAAAACTTTAAATTTCCTCTGAATTAACTGAAATCGAGGGGAAAGAAAAATCGAATTTTGTCTTAATATGGACTTCTTGGGGAATTAATGTAATTTCGAAATTGAATTATGCACTTTGATTATAGAGTCCATTGGATTAAGAATAATCGAGAAATAAATAGGTTTTATTTTGTGCATTTTTTTGGGTTTTAGTTTCTTTAAATAAATCTTTTAAAACATTTTCACGATAATTCACAATGAATTTCCAATATTAAAACGATAACAGAATTAATTCTTCTGATAATATAATACTTTCCATTCTTTCTATTATAATAAACAGCAATACATCATGCTCAAAGAAATTTTGAACTAAAAGATAAACAATATTAAACATGAAATAAATAAAAGTCGTCCTTTTCGAAAAACAAAGTAAGCGTTGATCTTCTTTCAGTTAGTTTTTTTTTTTTTTTTTTTGCCTCCCCAACTCGTGTTGAAATGATTGATTTGCTACGCATTATAAACTCTCAGGAATTACTTTCCGACACTGAAATATTAAAAAAGGAAAAAAAAAATTCTAAATTTTTAATTTTCTGTCTGTGCAATAAATGTTTTTTTCCTACTATTTTAAGAAATACTAATTAGCTTTAAATCATTAGAATTTTTGAACAAAAAAAAAAAGACAATATCAAACATAAAATCAATGAATAAAAATTCGTCGGAGTTTTTGTGTATCTAAAATTTTAACTTTTATTTTCCTTTAACTCTTGCTCCCCCCCCCACACACACACTTGGGATGCCGTACCCTATCAGCCTGGGGTTGATCAATTTTAATGTTTCCAAAACATATGCATAATATTAGTCTCCAATACTTTAACAATATCAGAGGAAAAACAATTTTAATTAGTTTTGAGTTAATACAAAAGATATTTTTATTGTATTATTCAATTATACAATAAATATTTTTTTCTTATTATTACTTTAAGAAACAATCAGCATTAAGTCATTCATAAATTTTCGAACCAAGATATTAAATAACTTCAGACATAAAATAAAATCATCTGCTTCTTTTGGTAAACAAGGCTTTGAAACCTTTATCTTCTTTCAGCTTTTGCTTCTTTTCTTTCCTTCACTTTTCTTAAAATGCGCACTAAGAATAATTGATTTTAGTACCCCAAAAACTCTTTACTATATTTGATACTCAAAGAATATCAGAAGGAAAACAAATATTTTTTAGTTATCTCAAAAAAAAAAACAAAAAAAAAGTATTGAATTAAGCATTAAAATTTAACTGCATAAACTACATCAAATAAATGAAAAATCATTTGCTTTATTTGCAACCAAAGCTTTGAAAATTAAACCTTTCAATTCCTCTTTTTTCCCTACTTGTAAAAGCGCATTAAATCCGTCTGGAAATAATTGATTATAATACTCCAAAAACTTTTTACAATTTCCAATACTCAAAACAATATCAGAGTAAAAACAAATAATTTTAATTAATTTCAAACAAACATACAACATTGAATCATAAAAATTTTTGAAACTAGATAAAGAACATAAAGTATAAAATAAATAAAAAATAGTCTGCGTTTTTTGTAACCAAGGCTTTGAAACCTTGATCTTCTTTCAACTCTTGCTTCTTTTTTTTTTCTCACTTGTGTTGGGATGCCGTCTGGGTTAATCGCGTGACTTTTTCCCGCTTTTCGTAGACAACACTGAATCATCCTACTGTTTAGTTTCTTTAACCCTCTTTTTCGTTTTTTCTTTTCTTATCTTTCTTCCGCTGATATTATTTTTCAAGTGTCAAACACTCCTATTGTTTCGCGGATTCGCTACACCATGTCCAAACTGAATTGAATGACACTTAGAACGTTTAACTAAACGCGTTTGTTAAAGAAAAAAAACCCTATTTTTTAACAACTTTCCGCGTTATGTCACTCTTTAATTATTCCACTTGGATTGTTGATTGTTTAGTTTCGCAAAAAAACTCGTGTTTTAAAATTAGTTTGTTATTTTGAAGGTCATTAGACGTTTTTAAACTAAACTAAATTAAATTTCATGGATGAGAGAACAATTGTTTTTATTCCTTCGCTGTATTCAAATAAAAATTATTTTTCAACACAAACCAATAATTTTGACAACGTTCTCAATACTAATGGAAAAAATAATAAAAAGATAATCTTTCTATTGTTTACAAAACTTAATGTTTTCATAAAATTAAATTTTTTTAAGACTTTTCCATATTTTGCTTGTTGAATTATTTCTCAAGAAATGTTGATTATTTCGTTTGAAAAAATAACTCGTTAAGTTTCGAATTTTTTTATTTTTTTTATAATCACACAATTAGTTTGAAAGTCATTAAAATTACATTTCATAGAAGAGAGAACTATTTTTTTCAGATAAAAAATTATTTTTTAAATCTAATTGATAACATTGTGGAGACTTTGCTAATAAAAATAATAGTTTAATTATGTGTTATTAACTAAATTAATATTTAGATTTACCTACTTTTCTTCCTGACATTACTAAAAATTATTTTTCAGGGAATGCAAAATAATTTATGCCAATTTTTATGTGTTGTGCTGCGTATCAGTCGAAAATAGTGGTTAAAATAAGACTATGCTCAAAATAATAACATAATTAATAAGAATTAATAGGAAACGGAAGGCATTAACATGAAGTTACATACACACAAAATCAGTTATAATTTTTAAATACAACGAAATTTATTAGGAAAATGTTTAATTACCATATCTTTGAAGATCATCCTATAGAATTCTCATTATTTACTTTAATATTTATTTAACTTCTTTACTTTCATTTACACTCAAATCTCTTTCTTAATTTTTGTTTAACTCTCCATTTACAAGATTTTATATTTCCCCAACTTAACTATTTTCCATCTCTTCTCCAACTTCTCGCATACAACTCTTGAATCCATTTATTACTTCAAAAACCCTTTTGTACACTTTCAAAACTCTCTAGGACAAATATGAAGATATAGTATAAATTTTATTTCCTATTGTCAAAGTATTAAACTAATTTTCTAAAATGGCACGTAATTATAAATTCTTAGAATGTCATATAATTTTAGATATTGATGTTTTTGCATTAAGCTATTAAATTGTAGAAAATTTTTTTTTTGAAGATCATAAAAAAAATAAAAAAAACGTAAAAGGCATTTATAGTAAAATAACGTTCGTTTGGATTAAGATTTAATGTTTATTTTTATTAATTTTTTTTTAAATATATTTTTTAATTTTTTAATATATTTTATAAATTTTATCGTTGATTTTTGAATCTTTACTAAACTGAATGAAACTGTTATTAATAATTTTTTTTTTTTTTTTGTATTTTTCAGGTAAGCTGAAATTTTATTTTTCGATTCTACAAAAAAGGTATTCATTTTAATTTTCTTTTTTTCAATTTGTAACCTTTTGTATTAGTTTAATTTAAATGTAGGTATTAAATTGAATTATTTTTTTTTTATAAAAATATAAAAATCTATTGTTTCTGTTCTTGACTAAAAATACGTACATTTATTTAAGATTTGTGTGTATGTTTGTGATGGCAGAGTAGTTCTATTTTACAGAACAGAATAAACTAACAAAATAAATTTTTTTAAAGTAACACTTAATTCCAATTTTTAATCGCATGCCACCCGAGTCTATCCAATAGGGTGTATCGTAACTTTTTAAAGTTCTTTAAGTTGCTGTTTTCCATCGCAATTATGCAAAACTTTAGTCAAATTGAAAAATATTTAATCTTCCCTGAATGGTCCTTAAGGTTCTTCTTTCAAAGGCAGATGGTCTGAAACTTAAATTATATTATCAAATTCTAGTTTTCAAGTTCGAATATAAAGCAGAAGATTGTTAAATAACAATGAAAGAAAACGTTGCCTAGAATGTAAAGTAACAACAAAAAAAAAAAAACATGAATGCATGATTTGGCAATATTCAGATATCTTTGAAAACGAACATAACCTAAAAACTAAATTGCAAGTTAGCGCGTTTTTTTAATCAAAATTATGGATTTTAGATGGATTTCATTAGTCTATATATAGTTATCTTTAAAGTTACTCTACAATGTAAACTTTATATTTTTGAGCATTATTAATTGGTAAAAAAAACATAGATATTGTTTGATTAAAGCTCTTTTTATCTGACGGAATAACTTTCATAGAACTGATTTAAATTTACGCTGCATTGGCATGTCGAATCTAGAATATGTCTTAATTTGCAGAAAAAATAAATAGCTGCAACTATGAATGAAAATTACCTCTTCTCGAAAAAAATGAATAACTGCTCTACGTCGTAAATATTAGCCTAAAAATAAAACGTGAATAAGATTTCAAAATGTCGCTGTCTTTTAATTGGCAATTTAAATAAAACCATTAGTGCAAAGAGGTAAAAACTATTGAACTATAATTCGTTAAAGAAATAATAATAAAATAAATTATTCGGTTCTTTTTTTCTGTAGCTGGGATGAAATGGTTCATGACTAGATAAAATAATATATATAGAGAGAATTATCTGCCCATTCTATAACGTATTTGTTATCATTATAAGGCTATTACAAACGTTTTTATGGTGTGAAAACAGCTCATAATGACAGTTTTTATTGTTGGTGAAATAAAAACTGATTCTTAACTTTACGAACTGAACTGATGCAACGTTTTTTAATGCGTTTTTTCCTCTCTAACAATCTTCTAGAAACACCTCATTAGAAATCCTCTAATATGATGAAAAAATTATATTTATCTTGAGAACTTTTTATTTCACCCTAATGCTTATTGACGTAGGCTATATTTTTTGATAATTTTTTTTATTTTTTATTTAAATTGCTTAGAATGAATGGAGTGAGGTTCTTCAAAATCAAAATAATTGATCTGAGATTATCCTGATCATTCATTCAGAGATTTTTATGTTGATATGAATATAAATACTACATAAATATTTATATAAAATTGATTATATAAACAGCTATTAGAATTTTGAATGGATATTTATATGAAATATAACCCAAATATTTATATGAAAACTTTTATTCCGCTCTTTGTTATTGAATTTTTTAATTATTAATCCAGGTAATGAATTATGACTTTTAAAAGGCTTGTGGAAAGAAAGAAAAATTGCTTTTTATTGTTAGTGACATTAACTCAAAATATTGAGTAAAATGTTTGAAAAACTCAAAATATTTGAAAACTCAAAATATTTGAAAACTCAACATATTTAAAAACTCAACATATTTAAAAACTCAACATATTTAAAAACTCAACATATTTAAAAACTCAACATATTTAAAAACTCAACATATTTAAAAACTCAACATATTTAAAAACTCAAAATATTTAAAAACTCAAAATATTTAAAAACTCAAAATATTTAAAAACTCAAAATATTTAAAAACTCAAAATATTTAAAAACTCAAAATATTTAAAAACTCAAAATATTTAAAAACTCAAAATATTTAAAAACTCAAAATATTTAAAAACTCAAAATATTTAAAAACTCAAAATATTTAAAAACTCAAAATATTTAAAAACTCAAAATATTTAAAAACTCAAAATATTTAAAAACTCAAAATATTTAAAAACTCAAAATATTTAAAAACTCAAAATATTTAAAAACTCAAAATATTTAAAAACTCAAAATATTTAAAAACTCAAAATATTTAAAAACTCAAAATATTTAAAAACTCAAAATATTTAAAAACTCAAAATATTTAAAAACTCAAAATATTTAAAAACTCAAAATATTTAAAAACTCAACATATTGAATAAAACGTTAAATATTTGGAGTTACAACTTTCATCAAAATTGGGGTGTAGAACTGGCCTCGTATACAGTGACATAAAAAGACCATAGATCAAGGTTTATGCTAATTTTTAAAGTTTGAATAGTCAACTTATGATGCATTGTTACAAGTTATTAAAAATACCCTTCCAAGTTCTACGTTTTTAGAATCTGAATTTTGAAATGAAGTATTTATGCAATGTATGCACAATATTTTAAATAGATAGAGCACGATATATACAAAAGTTATCGAATGATGTGCTAAAATTTTAATGTGTTGTCACATTACTCTCATCAAATGTAACTAAGGACAAAATGGCCCAGAAATCAATATTTTCAAAACAATAGCAATTAATAATATAAAGGATTTGGGATTATTAATGATAAAATGATACAATATTTAATTAGAGGAAAAGATTTTTAAGACTTATACTTTTGTAGGTTACTACACTATTACTTAAATAAACTTTATTAAGTTGGGATTCCGCCGAAAGTTTAGAGTTCCTCTATTCAAAAAAAATAAATAAATAAATAAATAAACTGGAAGCCGCTGATTCAGATAATTTATTTTTACTATTTAGGCTTTTTACTGTTTTCCATACTATTCATACCATTCCTGATTTTTATTAATAAAATAAATAAGGATAAATAAAGTTCATAATAAAAAGGAGAGAGACTGGAATCGTGATTTCAAATACAATAAATGTTAGAACAGGAATTACAAATTGCAGGAATGATAGTTGTTTTACAAAATGACTCTCATGGTTCATTGATTCGTTATTCAAAAAATATATGAAATTGAAAGAAATATTTTAGACAATATCTTTATGCATTTATCTGTGCAATAATTCTGTGTCTTGAATGCCTTTGAAAACTTAATAGCAGAGGGCTATTTATTGAAAATTATCGTAACGAATTCAGAATGCCTTGCTCATGATTATCAGAAAAGGGTAGTTTTTCTATTAAACTTGCTAGATAACTTTTTCCTTTCCATTTTTTTTTTAGATTGTTATTGTTTTTGAGATTGTTTTAAACTGTTATTTTTGTCTTAAACATCATTCGCATCGAAATGTTAAGTCATAATTTAAATTTTGATTGCTTAAAAAACAGTCATCAAATATAAAACGAGTAATGCGCCTTGGAATTCTTGATTATCTCATTCCGTAAAATATAAATATTTTATTAAATATCAAAATATAAATAATTAAATATTAAAATATAAATAATTTATTAAATATTAAAATATAAATAATTTATTAAGTATTAATATATAAATAATTTATTAAATATTAAAATATAAATAATTTATTAAATATTAAAATATAAATAATTTATTAAATATTAAAATATAAATAATTTATTAAATATTAAAATATAAATATTTTATTCAATATTAAAATATAAATATTTTATTAAATATTAAAATATAAATATTTTATTAAATATTAAAATATTTTATTAAATATTAAAATATAAATATTTTATAAAATTTATTGAATTTCATTCAATAAAATTTATATAATTTTATTGAATGAAATAATCAGGGACTGTTTTTGTTACTTAGAACAAAAATAAAATTGAGAAAAAGCTAAATTCCAAACTTTATTTACATGCAAATTTGTTTTTAAAAAAAAGCCAAAAACCTTTTTTTTTTTTTTTTTTTTTGGAAAGTTTTTAAGAAAATTATAGTGATTAGGAAGCGGGGAGGGAGTTTAAGGTAAGCCCTCTTTTCATCTGCTGGTAATAAATTAATTACATCCAAATTAGCTTTCTGAATTCCATCGAAATTTGTTTCATTATCATCAATTTGTAATTGAATTACTAAATTTTGCTTATAACTTGAGCGTAATTAGCAAAAGATAAATTCAATAAGAGTGAAACTGAAATTATTTCTTTAACATTGGCGGTTTAGTAAATGGGTAAAATTGAGAGGATGTTTCTCCCCCATACACTAGAGTTCCCTATTTATACATAACATGGAAAAACAAATTTCGCTACAAGGAAAAGACTGCAGGTTAAAATTCGACTTTTACATGTAGAAAATCTTTTTACTGTTAAAAAAAAAAAAAAAAAAAAAAAAACATTGCAAAAGAAAAATAAATGATACCTTGCTTTGTTTTGTATTTAATTTCAATTTCTTGTGAACTATTTTATCTTTGTTTTCAAAATTATGCTTAAAAGTGTATAATATTTAAATATTCCGATGTTATAAGCATAACTACTTTTGGATTAGTTTAACTCTGTTCACTTACATTTCAAACTTTCTGTATTAGTTGACTCGTTAGATTGAGTTATTAAAGTTCAATTGGCACACGAATAAAAAAGTTGTCAGATCCTTGAAAAGATCAGTAATTATCCATAGCTTTTAACTTTACTGGGTCTATTAGCGGTTGACTACTAAATTTTGCCTGTCAGAGGGTTCTGAAAAAAATGCTATAAATATTTTTTTTTCTTACTTTATTGCTTGCTGGAGTATTTCAATAATTATTACTAAATAATGATTTATTAATCTTAATCAGTTAGCATTTTTTATAACAAAAATATATATTGAAATTTTAATTTATTTTCATTCTGAAATTTCTAAAATGAATTCTTATGAACTCAAAATTAAACGTCTTGAAAACAATTTGATTCAAATTCATTTATTACCATTCATAAATACAGTCAATTTAAAATAACAGCTGTAAGTGTAACAGGTTTTTTATTTTTTTTTATTTTGTTAACTATAAAAATCCCTAAATTTCTTTTCGTCTGAAATATTTTAGACATTGTGTGCTATTGATTTGAAATTTATATTTCGTAAAACCCACTAGATTTGTTTTCCTCTTTCATGTTGTCAGCTAAGTTGAGCTAAGTTTGGCTATTGAATTCTCGAATGAATTGACGAATGGCGTCTCCTTGGCGGGTGCCTGGCCGTCTAAAAGTAATCCACCCTATGACTAAGGAGAGATAAATTATAATTCCCAGAGAAAAAAAAAAGATCCGTTATCATTGAATCATCATTTCACTCCTCTGGATAAGGGTGTTCCGGCCACCCCCGCAACAAATGCTCTTCAGCATCAAGGCGTGATGTGCAATTTTATCTCAGCAGACGATTTTCCGCTTCCTGTTCGAATCACTTGCATGTTGAGCGTGATCAGTTTCACCTAGTTTAATATCTCCGATTGAGTTTTTATTTGACGATTTGATTTCGATTTAATTGGTCTGTGTTAGGCGTTTAAATTATCAGCGTGTTCCGGCGCTAACGCACTTTAAAAGGCCTTTTTGTCATACAAAAAATAAAAAAAATTTAACAAATATAAGTTTTTGTTTTTTTGTAATTGTCGTGTGTTTGTAACAACTAATCATTACTGTTAGGTTTGGTCTTTAGTCATACGAAATAAAAAATTTTCAGCAAACTTATTAAATATGCTTTTTTGTAACTGTCATGTGTTTGTAATAACTGATCTTGACTGTTAAGTTAGGTTTTATCCATATCTAGCTAACGCCATATAAGCTAATTATGAAAATGTCGCGAAAATTCTATATGAATAAACGACACAGCTTTTTGAAAATCTGAGAATCCTTTGTCCGTGTTTTAATATTTCATGTTCTGAATAAATACCACCTCACTGCATTTTTTATATACATATGTATACAAATTATGATTTAATTATAGAAAAATTATTTGGAAAAGTTCATTAAAATATGAAAAAAAAGTTTAAAAAACAAAACAAAAAGATGTAATCTTGTCGTCAGCTCGCACGATTATATCCGCAAAATAGGGCTTTCTATTATTTATAGTCTAGCCAATTAATGCAATAGTGTGAGGAGCACCAAAAAAAAGTAAAAAGAAACACTCTAAAGTAAAACACATCAAGCAACAAAAAAAAAAAAAAAAAAAAGGAAAATCTAAGGAAAAATACAATTAGAAACATGCAAAGCGAAAACAAACGTTTATGCACTTATATCTTGCAAAAATAATGTCATTATTTTCGTAGCTTAGTGGAAAGATTAAAAAATATGAAATCAAAACGTACAAATTTTTATGTCCGTTTCTGAGCCCAAGTAGTATACGGAGGACACCCATAAATACTTGTACAAACTTTAAGGAGCGGTGAGTAAAGCCCAATAAAAATTTTCTATTAAAGATAATATTTTCCGCTCGATAACTTAATGTATTGGTATAAATTCCAAATATTTGTCATTTTTCCCCGATGTGTTCAAATAAATGGACCTAAAACTAGAGTAATGGAACATTCTAAAAGTAATTGGTTTTTTAATTTTTATTTTCTAAATTAAATAAATTCAAATTAATCTGTATAAAATAAAGATATCAGGAACATAATGCTTAAATCTGTCTTTGTCAGCAATAAAAATATTTTATGACCTACGTTCTAAGAAATCAACCTGAAACAAAATGAAAGACAAAAATATATAAAAAAAAAGAAAAAAATTGCAACATCTGGAATAATGTTAACCATCTTTCCACGCATCTAACTATTTTATGTCAGCGACCAGAAATGTTTCATTTCTGTCTGTTTCGTAGATAACGTTAAGCTATAACTATCTAGTTAAAAGCAATTTTTATAGAAAGAGTTAGAGATACATTGTTATCGGATCGTGTCAAGCGTTGAGATAATCAAAGATACATACCGATTGCGTGCAGACTATTCGCGATTATTTATTCTGATTGATTTCCCGGCGGAGTTGCTGCTTATCATTTTGCGTGTGCGATTCCTTAATGCTTTCATCTAAAGCATTGAATATCTTCAAATTGAAATTAGAACTATGATGTTAACATAATAGAGTTATTTGAGTACGTAATCTTTTTTCAATCAATTATAAGAAACATCAGTTATAATTATTTAAGTACGTATTATTAAGTTTATTCAAACAAGCAATCCTCTTAAAGAAACGTCAAATACAATTATTCAAATGCGTGATTTTTTTCTCTATCAATTATTCGAAACATCAACTACAATTATTAAAATACGTAATTCTCTACAACAAAAAAAAAAAACACCTCAATTATAGCATCTATACATGGAGCTACTGAATTACTACTTTTAATATGTTTTTAGTATCCTTTTCAATAATGTGATCCACGAAGTAAAAACATCGGGGATCCTCGATTGAATATTCATTTGCAAGCCTCAAACGTCTCTTTCTACCTTAATATCAATAAAATATAGTAAGGGGAGGAAAATAGCTTTAAGTTTAAACTCTAAAATAATTTTAATTTTCTATGTAAGCATACTTTACTCCCCTCCCCTTTTACCCACTAATGAACAGTTGCAATAATATTTAAATAAACTCCTTTATGAAAAAAGTGGTGGTGCATATTTCTGCTTTATGTATAGATAAATTCTTTTCTGGATCAACACGTTTATACTTAAAATAATAAGCTCCCTAGGCAATTTATTAAAATTTTTTAAATTATCTCCTGTTTCAAAATTGACTTGTTTTGTCTAAAAAAGGAATTTAGTTTCGGCACTTGATACCTAATTAACATCTTTGAAGAGAACTTTAATTAGGTAATTGTTATTAAAATTTTGACGTTTGACATTGTTTAAAAATCTTAACTCTAACACTTTAAAAAGATTTTTATTTTTGAAAGAATGTTTTGTTATTGAGAAGATAATCTCAGGAAGAGAGTTAATTATAGAATTCTGCAGACCAATCCTTAATGAGTATACGGGATACCTTTTATTCAGGTTTCTATGCCTCAGAGAAAAGCTATCAGAGAAATCTCATAGAAACTCAAGGGATTCAAATTAGGTTAAATAATTAGGTTAAATAATCAGGTTAATTAATTATAATTATTAAAATTAGGGAATTCTTAATTAGATTTTTTGTTGAAACCTTGAAAAAAGAATTTAGGAAACTGAGAAAATAACATTTTTATAACCTTTTTTTACTGGTTTAATTTCTATAAATTTCATTCTCTCCTTTCCTTTTAAAATTGCTAATTTACCATCGCAATATTGAAATTTCATCTAGATTTATTTACTGTAAAGTTTGGATTTTTTTGAAAATGGAATTGTTAGTTTAATGACGATTTTGAACTTGAGATTAAAGTTTTTAATTTGTTCAAGGTTTTTAGGTGATTAATAAAGTCTTTTATTTGATATTTTTTAATGTATGAAGAATTTTTGAAACCCTTGAGTTGGATTTGTAGCTGTACGAGGTATACCGTAATATTATGTGGTACGACAATATGGTATGTAGAAAAGATGGTTATTTCTTGATGCATATTACTAAATGTTTCATGCTCCCTCTGTCTATTTTATTGATGTAATTGGTCCATCAGTATTATTCTAATGCATTTCAAACTGATGTAATGTATTGTCGTGTGCATTATATTTTTAAACTGTTCCTCTGATTAATCAGGAAAAACTAGAAAATCTTTTTCCGCAAATTTTGAATTTATCAGTTTAAAACATTTTACAAAACTTTATTATACTACAAATTTTTTCAGAAAAATTTTTTAAAATAGACATAATTTAGTAGAAAAACTAAAATTACAAAAATTTAAATTTTAATATCAGTTCATCTTATAAGTGTATTTTCATTTGACAAAACTTTGCATTTGTTTTTTTTTTAAATTTCTGTTGACTCTATTCACTCATCTTTAATTTTACTGAATTTTAAAATTGTGTTAAATCAAAGTCACTTTTTTTTTCTTTCTAAATGAGCATAGTACTTGAATGCAAATCAGGTTTGTCTCAATTTAAATCATTTTTTTTCTAATAAAAATATTTTGAAAAACGTTCCCTAATATGTACTTACGTAAACATACAAACTAAATGTACACTTAAACTTCGATTTATAGAACACGGAAGATATGCAAAATATCATGATCTTCCATAGTCCTACATAGTTTGCATTCTAATCACATGTTTGAATTTTCTTCTGTTAAAATCATTCAACACTGTTCTTCATCCACCGAACTTGATTTCCGGGAATCATTCTATATTTTTAAAAATCCTAATTTATTTAATGATCTTTCTAGTATCCCCCAGTTTCCCAATATTTTGAAATCTAATCTTTTGCACCACGGATTCCCGCCTCATACTTGTTTTTTATCTCTCATTTTTTAATTTTTTTCAAGTCTAGTTTACACTTGTTACTCTGCCCATATTGTTTAAATCACTCTGCACCTGTTTGCTTCTTCACTTCTCTATCCTTTGGAATTGGCACCAAGTAAGGTTCTCAATTATAGAACTGAAACTATAGTAGATCCATTTCTGTACTTACATTTCTTTCTTCACATTAAGTTTTTGCTTTAGTCTGCATAGAACAAAGTGAACCCTATCCCTTGTAAAGTTTTCTCTACTGTTTATCATTGTAAAAAGGTTAAGTTTAAATATCTATTTAAATACATTTATCATAAAATGTTACGTAATAAAGCAATTTAGTTTGATTACTTCATAATTAAAACATCTCTTTTAGTTTTAAGCTTATAATTTGGTATTATAATCAAAATAAAAAGTGCAATAATAACAGAATAAAGAATGTTAATTATTTTAAGTAAATAATCTTTAAGTAAAATATAACGAAATATTTTATATTTAAACAATACCTTTAACTTTTATTAAGTTTATACTAATGACCAAAGAAATCTTGATCTTCATGTGAGAAATGGATCGTAACATGTGATTCATTTGTCGAAGAACGCACGGAGTAGTCTTCATTGTCAAATGATTTTCCTAAGGCAAGAGTTGATTAAAAGCCTACAGGCATGCCTCTCATTGTTTTTATGATTAATCAATTTATCATTTCTTTAACTGATTATTCTTTACATTGTTCACGCAGTTCTATTAAATAGATAACATTCTTACTTTAACACTTAAAAAGCTGTTGGAAGTATAATTCCCACCTACTTCATACATTTTTAAATATTGATGGGAAGCTACATTCCCACCTATGATTTGTTCGGTCATCAGCTGATAACTTCCAAAAATTCAAAGAAAGAGCTTTGTTTACATAAATGTGCAATCGCAAAGATTAGCCTGGGGTCCAGAATAGAGGCCAGAAAGCTGTTTATTCTTGTGTCTTATGCATTCTTTATTTTAAGATTGTTTTATTTTTAAGCACAGAAATTCGAGTTTATGCCAATTCTTTACTGAAAGTATAGTTTTAGACATCACACCCACCTTACTATCAAAAACAAAAGTCTAATTATACATCAAGTTAGTTTTTTTTTAGCTGAATTGATTTCTTTTTATGAATCAATCTCGATCCCGAAAATATTTTAACATATCATTAATTGTCCCTTTCATATAAGTCGATAGTCCTTACTTATCAATAATCACCATTTATGGGATTAGCCATTTACGTATTCACTAACTCAATTACGAGGGGAAAAAACTTGTTAGACATTGAAATCATAGTTATTTTAATTTACATTTCTAATTTTAAAATTGATTCTTGGCTGGTCTGATTAATGGTTTTGAACCATTAGCTGGGAACTCCTAGTTCAAAGATTTTATCTTTAAGCGAAATTCGCACCAAAATTCTTTGTCCCCACCCTCCCCAGACTTTGAAAAACTTTTTTTCATATGGTAAGCATACTTTTTTTTAATGAAACAGCCACAGCCTTTCCTGAACTTTATACTTCAGTTCTGTAAGCCACTTCATCACCTCCACATAAAAGGAAATCCGGCGGCAGAGTAAAAAGAGAAGGTCTCAACTTTTCTTATCCCGTCACTGGTTTCAAGATCGATGTTCCCCGCCAACATCCTTTTAAATGGATTAAGTGACACTGGATTTCAAGATACGTTTCAGTTAAGGTCGTATCTTAATGGGAAAAAACACTGAAACAAGGATTTAAGGAAATGGATATTGGGGTGTATCACGGAGAAAGTTTTTTTTTTTTTTTTTTTTTTCAATTTAAAATTTCTAGTCTATAAAAAAAAACTAGTCACCTTTACCATTTTTTGTCAGTTATATTGAAACATATTTAGATTTCCCGGAATACGCTAAAAGTTTTAATTTCTTTTCATCAATAGCGTTAAAATTTTAATTTTTTTTAATGTTATATTTAATATAAAACAAATTTTAGATTTAAAGTTCAAAAAAAGACAAAAATTTAGAATGCGAAAAAAATAATTATATGTGAATTGGGAAATTAAGGGTTCCAGAAATCTTTATGAAAACCTTCATTTAACGCGGAGTATAACCAATTGATAGAAGCCAATCGAAGTGGAAATTAAAATATGTAAATCGAAATGAATTGGTCATATTCTTCGTAAACCTGAAAAATTTAAAATAAAACAAGTTTTTGATTGGAACCATCAGTCCAATCGAAAAAGAGGAAGACCTTAAAAATACCTGGAGGACCATTATGAATTAATTGGTGACAATAAGAAAAAGACAAATCTGGTCACAAATAGAGTGAGATGAAGAGCCATGATAGACGCCCTATGTTCCTATTCAGAGTAAAAAGGAATGTGTATATGCGTATGTATATATGATACAGCCGCGATGGTTCAGTGGTTAAGACACTGAACTGCCATTTTATTTTATTTTATAACCGTCGTTGAACAGCCGACCCAATTTCATGGGTTTACGACTACTAATGTTCAACTCCGTAGCCTTGTAATTTTGAACCAATCCAGAAGACAAGGAAACTCCTGGATCAGTACCCCCAGAGGTATTGATTTGTTATGGGAACATGGAGGACTTTGAGACTCGACAGATTTAACGTGCATCAGTCACCATTTACTACACGGGGAGTCTTCGGCCGGCGAGGATCGAACCCACGACCTCTTGGACATGGGCCCAGCGCCCTACCGACCAGGCTATCCCGGCCTACTGAACTGCCATTGTGAAGAACTGGGGTTCGGACCGCAGTGGCGTCTTGATCGATGGGTACCAGCTTGTTTAGGTAGTCAAAAAGGCCCGTGTGCAATGCTGACCACATTGTCACAATCATGCCGTTGATCATGAAATTGTGGAGCCTTAATTTCCCTGAACCCTCTGAATACTGAACGAATGCTTTTTTATTTATATATATAACCTAACCAAATTTTGGGTTGAAAATTGAAAATATGTGTTATGAAAATCAATGCAATTATGGTTTGGGAAATTTTATTAAAATGCTAATGAAAATCAAATGGTTTCATGTTGGCTCTGTTAGATGTAATTTTACGTCTATAATTTTGCAACCTTACTTTCTAATCTTTGCATTTTTGTACTTGAATAAATTAAACTTTGCGTATTTTACTTTTAAAAAAAATGAAATTCTCAGCCCATTCTTGCGAATCTATTTATTTTACAATTTGACAAAAAAAAAAAACAAAAAAAAAAAAAATTTAGCTAATATGTAACCCCAGTGACATTTTATCGACTTCAAATTTTGAACTTATTTACTATTGGAATATTAATTCGTTTGATATTTAAAGAAATACTCTAATAATTACGAAAAGCCATCGATGGAAATGGATACTCAAAACTCAGTTTTACCTCGAGAAATCTAGTTTTTACTTCATTTTTCTCAAGAATTTAAATGTAAATAATAAAGAGTGGTGATTACGAAATACCCATAACTTAATGAGTTCTTGTTATTAGTTTAAAATCATATGAAATAGAGAAAAAGAGGAAGAAATCAAATTGCGTTTATTTTAGAATAGTAATCGCAAATTTTCCTCTGGCGTCTTGATGTCGATTGCTAGTACAATATTTTGATATCTTGATGTAGATTGCTAGTACAATATTTTGATATCTTGATGTAGATTGCTAGTACAATATTTTGATATCTTGATGTAGATTGCTAGTACAATATTTTGATATCTTGATGTAGATTGCTAGTACAATATTTTGATATCTTGATGTAGATTGCTAGTACAATATTTTGATATCTTGATGTAGATTGCTAGTACAATATTTTGATATCTTGATGTAGATTGCTAGTACAATATTTTGATATCTTGATGTAGATTGCTAGTACAATATTTTGATATCTTGATGTAGATTGCTAGTACAATATTTTGATATCTTGATGTCGATTCCTGTTACAATATTTTGATATATTGATGTCGATCCTATTACGAAATCTTTATCTGGAGTCGATCCTAGTACACTGTCTTGTAGATGCGAATGGAATATTTCTAAGTCTTGATAAGAGTATAACACTTTGATAATTATTTTAAAGGAATACTACATCTTATAAATCTTTTTGGAACGTGGCGTGTTATCAAAGTATTTAAGCTTATCGTCATCGTCTAGATGCATTATCATATATCACCAACTGACCAATATGATTTTTTTTCCTGAAACAAAACTATATATTTTTCCTCGCAATTAACTTTGAAACTTTAATCGAAGTCTAAATAACAATGGAAGAGAGAGAAACTGCTTATTTCTTCCTGAGAAATTGTTGACGATAAACAAATGTGTGAGGCAATTTGGCAAAATGAAAATAAAGCATTATGTTTGCATTCTGAAGCGGAACAAATTTTCTTTTATTCCATGGCGTGAGGGAACGGTATAAAAATAAAAACCACAATATTGTGGGAGGGAGTCTTGTAAGCCATTTTGCGCATCGCAGTTAGATAAAGAGTTCGCTGACCAAATTTTAGAATTGGCTTTTGTTCGTCAGGGTTAGCTGAAGGTCACATGTGTAAGATCTTAATAACTGGAGCAACTTGCGAGTTGTGACTTTTGAACCGTTTTTGGTTTATTTATGCGGGATGTTCGAGTGAAGCAAAGTGAAATAATGGTTTTTTTCCTATATTTTTATTAGAGAGATGACCTTTTAATGTAATGTTTTAGATGCTTGTTTGTAATTCATTTTTTTCCTGGAAACCTGAATAAATATGTTAAAATATGACATTTTTATTAAATTCCCTTGTTTGTCGTAAGTTTAGTCTTGCGTTAAGCATTTGTAAAAGACTATTGAATATATTTCAACCCTTTCGACACCACCTCTTGACGAAATTAGTTTGAAAAATCACTTTTTTTTTTTTTTTTTAGTGATTTGTTTTTGTAGAACTCTATATTGATTCATTCTACATTTACAATTTTGGTTTTTAAGAAAAAAAAAAAAAGGAAAATAGAAATCCAAAAATGTTATGTGCAAAAACACTTAATTAAAAAATACTTGAAATTTGAGCAAGAAAAAAGTGCATAAAGGAAGCATTTATCCGCAGAATGTTGTGTACGTTTCAATAAAAATACTGATGAGAGATTTAATTTATTTAAATCGATGTGATTTTTAAATCACGCGCATACTAATTTCGATGTTTCATTTTGCTAAATCGCGTGAATACGAATCTCGATATTTGATTTTAAAACAGCGTGAATACGAATTCCGATGCATAAAAGTCCTGGAAATTGAGTGGTAATAGTAGCATTTAAATCGAGTGAACACGATGCGCGATCTTCAATCGCGTGAATCGGAATTGTGATGTGATATTTTAAATCGCGTTTGCGTTGGTTGGAAAAAACGTTAAAAGTAATCTTTTTTTTATCTCGCAGGAATTTAGTAAAGATTAACTATAAAGAGGCGGCGTTTCTATTCTTTTTTAGTTCTAGTGAGGAAAAAAGTTTGGATGGTGACAAATTTTCCGCCAATGGCATTCACGCTTTCGTGTATATGATATGGATCTGCTTATTCACAGTTAAATACATCTCGCTAGTTATACGATTAAACCACCATATTTTGTCAAATGGAACGATGGATATCGTGTCTCTGTAGTAGATCTGAGGTCATATAAGGTTACTCTGGAACCATGTATACTTAGTGAAACAATAGATACTTGCTACGTAGTTTTTTTTTCCCCAGCTCATTAGTTTTGCAAAGAAAATGCTACATTTGTTATAATGATTGGATATATTGTTCAATTTTAAGCTTCTTCTGTCATACATTGCATTTCATTTGGGGAACCAAATATAGAGCTCTGGAGCCGTAGATTTCTAAAATTAGCTTTCTCTCCTCTCTTTTATTGATTTTGCAAGAGCATCACATTTTTTTTAATGGAATGATGAATATTGTCTTGGTTTTAGAGCCGTACATAGTTGTTGCCTCTGGTTTTCCCACTCGCCTATTAGTTATATACTGAGAAACTGCCACATTTTTGGATTAATGGATGTCGGTTAATCGAGAGTCTGTCTTTTATGCGAAATTTTAATTTAAATATGTATTTGAAATTAACTTTAAAATTTTGTTTTGCAATCATATGGAAATGATTTCTTTTCTGCACATGTTATATATACATTGTTCCTATTTTAACGCAGCCATTCTTAACTTTGAATGAGGATTCATAATTGGTGTCTATTTTATAATTTATAGAACCAGTTTTTACCAGCAATTATTGTGAGTTCAACAACACAAGGAGTAAATAAATTAGTTGTGGAGCCGCAATAAATGAACGAAACAAGCGCTCGAACCTATTTTATGTGTCGTATGAGTCATTCGCATTCATTGAGCATTTGCGTGTTCTCAATACAGTTGCAGACTACGGATGATAGCAATTAATTGAGAGCCAAGAATGACGTCATCAAATCGCAGTTGTTTCCGTTGATAGAGATGTTATTAATTTTATGGAGGCTCGTTCTATTGTTTTATTCGATAACTATCGTCCTAAGAAAAGGAGTTTTCCAGAAAAGTTAAAATCGTCGCTTTTTCTTATGGTTAAAGAAGTCATATTTGTAATTTTGATATAGTAAGGCTGTAATTTGTATTGCCGTTTACCTCTGCAGTTCTTCTTATTTAATCTCCGGCATTGAATAACAGATTCGTATGAGATTCGCGGCTGTAACCATGTTAAACTATTTGGCCTAGTCATTTTGAATGCTACCCGGAAGACAAGGGAAGTTATGGATCAAGAACCACGATATAGAATTGGAACACATCCTATGGCACATGGGTAAAATTGTTACGCCATTTATGAATACCCATGTTGAATGGTCAATATACTGTCTCATGTCTTAGAATTGAAATTTAATTTTAAGACATTATTATCAAAAGAAATTTTTTAGCTGTTTTTCTTAAACTGACTTTAATAAACTTGAACAAACACCGGAATTGTTACTTTAAACTTTACAAAATTTAGGAGCTATAATTCGAAATATTTAAATCTTTCAACATTTTTTTATTATAATGATTTAGTCTCTAAGCAAATGTACTAGTTCATGAAATTTATTGCAAACTTACAAATGTCAGTAATTTTCAAACAGTAGAAATTTTATTTTTTTCCAGAGAGAATGTTCAAAACATGATGTGCGTTTAACACCAAAAGTCTTTAATTCGAAGAATAAATGTCTTAAATGTCTTTATTTTCAAGGCAAATAACTTTGAAATTAGTAAATTCTTATTGATGTAAAAAAATTTTATTGCGACCCTGAAAGCCAATTTTTTTCTCTATTTCGGTCTTTTTTTTAAATAGGTTTGAATTTTTTAAACTCACTAGAGATCCACGTGGCTCTGGTGAGAAAGCGTTCGCCACTCAATAAGGTGATCCAGGTTCGAATACCAGCTGTAGCTGGTCGATACGAATTCTGCTCACGGCTCGAACCGACCACAGTGCTGACGTAAAATATCCTCAGTGGTAGACAGGTCATGGGTTAGTCCCTTTACTGTCAGGCAAACCATTGGATGTATCGTAGTTTTCCTCTCCATGTAACTCAGAAAAAGGTTCTCCATGCAGGCAAATTTCTTCCAATACTGAATCCAAGAGTTTCTATGTCTTCTGGATTGGGTTCATAATTACAAGTGTTGAAATTAAGTATACGTAGGCTCAAAATCAGGTCGGCACCAACGCTTATAAAATTAAAATCTGGCGAAATTTGCCTAGATATCAATGAATGCAGAGAAGTTTATCGTATGCATCGGATATTTAAATACCGGATAATCAAGGTTTTACAGTATTGCCTTCACATCTTTTTAAATTTTTATTCAAAAGAATGTCATTATTATTGAAACTATTTATGGACAGCAATTTGTTGGAAAACACCACAGCCAGCAGCTGTTCGCGGCTATATCCGCGACTCGTGGCGGCGAAGGAGGAGCTGTTCTTGGGATAGCACAAGAGTGAGAAATCGTAGAAATGTTTTGAGTTCGGTGAGTCATATGAGATAATAGCACCGTCTGCCACCTGGCTCCACTGTGTCTCCGGAAACTCCACCCCCCCCCCTTTGTATGCCTGTATCACTCTTTCAACGCTCAGACGTAATGGGGGTGAAGTTGAACATAACCCTGAGCTAATTTTTTTTTTTCCTCACTATTATTTCTTCCTCTTGTAGTGTGAATGAACCTAAATAGCGCAAAACGCTTATTATTGTAAATTTCTATGAATGGTATGCAACAGAAGTTTTTGTTTCCAAACTCAACTGAAGGGCTGACTATTTTGTGTCATGACCCGCCAATTTAGTTTCTAATTTTTGGATTTATAATAAACTGAACATTTATTTAATTTTATTTATTTATTTTAAATATTGCTCTCATCGCATTTTATTTGAAAATGCAGTAAAACATAGTTGACACGCAAAAATTTTCAAAATTTTTATATATATATGAAATATAAAAATAAAAAGTTCAAAATGTAGGTAAACATGGAGAAAAAAACAATTTGAACTTATTTAATGAGTTCTATTTACTTGCAGCTTATGCACAGCTAATAAAACTTATTGTTTTTCTTAATTTTCTTCGTTTTTTTAGTTCTTTTTTTTTCCTTTTTGTAATTATTTATTGTGCTATATGTATATATATTATTTTTTGTTTAACTATCCGTTGATGCAATAGTAAAACATGGCTAGCACGCAAGAGTTTCAAAATTTTTATTTTGTTTTTGTATTATATATACCAACGATAGATAAATAGATATCATAATTAATTGTTTTTTGAACATTTATTTAATGTTTATTTATTTTTAATGCTTACTCTATTTTATTTGAAAATGTCAGTCTAAAATATGGATAACACGTTTAAATTTTAAAAATGTACAATTTTTTTCGGCTTATTTATTTTCTTCGTTCTGTTGTATGAAACATTTCTCTTATTCTATTAACTCTCCGGTTATAATGTTAAGCATTTATTTTATACCTCTATTTCAAAAATATTTTACTTAAAATGTATTAGTAAAACATAAATAATGCGCAAAAATTTTAAAAAGTTTGATTTTGTTTTTTATTTTATTTTATTATATTAGGCATTTATATAATTTTGAGTATTTTAAAAGTCGCTCTTTCAATATTTTTTTATGAAAATGTTTTAGCAAAACTTGGATAGCAACGTATTACTTTTCTAAATTTTGATTTCATTATTTTCTTGTGTATTATATTTTTTATTATATGCAATATAATATACAATTGTATTTATTACCCAAATTGTATTAAACAAATATATAATTTTATTTGTTTGTATATTTATAAAAAAGTTTTCGCTTTATATTTTGTTTAAAACGTAATAGTAAACGTAATATAAATAACGCGAAAGAATTTAAAAATTTTAATTTTATTTTTTCCGATGATTTAATTTTTTATTATCTTGTTGTTGTATGAATCATTAATCTAATTTTAGTTATGATGTTATAATCTTAAACATTTATCAAATTTCCTTTTTTTTTTATAAGTATCACTGATTCTATATTTTATTTGAAACTGTATTGGGTTGTAAGGTCGGTACTCAAAAATTGCATAGTGCCTTTAAAAAGGTGATAGGCAACTGAAAAGCATCCAATTTGTCTAAGCAAATATGTACTACTGTTTTTTTATTTTATTTATTCAGGTGTTTATTCTCATTTAATTCGCGACATTTACACCGACGCTATTAGCTTTCATTGCCTTTAAAACATGTTTTTAATTGTCAAATGTTTTAGTTAATCCACTTTTAACTGATCACCACCACTGTCATTTGGCAAAGTTTTATCGTAATTTTAGTTTTAGAGAAATTTTTTAATGTAATAATTTAACTTTTATCTCCGTTTACCCCCTGGCGTGGGTCGAAGTTCAACCTATCTTATTCAGGTGTTTATATATGGATATAATCACTTTTTTGCATTATGCTTTTGCATCACTTTTTTGCACCACTTTTTTCACCACACATTAATGAGTTAAAGAAATCAAATCACTCTTAATTCTTAAGCGATTTTCGATATTAACCTATTTACAGGCCTGATTTTTCCTAAGGCCCGAGAGGCCTAGGCCTAAGGTCCCCATGTTTCTGGGGGCCTTTTAAATGTTTCAAATTATTCTTTTTCGTGTGTTTCCTTAAAAATGATCTATTCGAGTTATGAGTTAAACAAAAATTGAAATACATATAAGCTTAATCATCATTTATTTGTATTACAAATATGTAAAAACACTTCATGTAAATTTAGTTTAAAGTAACGACCTGGGGGGGGGGGAATTCTGTGCCTGGGGCCTCCGCATTCCTAGATCAGGCCCTACTTTTTTATACCTGATTTTATATCTAGCCGTGAAAAAAATATCTATTAAAAAAATTATGTCGTACAATTTATGTTTAAATTATGTGAATAACCCTATAGTTTAGTATAGCTTTTTTTTCTAAATACATTTTAGTGGACATAAACTGTTCCAGTTCCTAAACGTCCCCAAAAAGATTATATAATTGTTAATGGGTTGAACTTTAATGTGTATTTACTTTCTTTAAAATTTTCTTGTTGAAGATTTAGTGACTTTAAAAAAAAAAAAAAAACTTAAAGTGCTTAATAACGACTCTGCTTTGAAAAATAAATTTTTAAAGTTCAATTTAAAATTTAAATAATTCGCGATTTTTCTTTTACAGCCTGTTGTCTTATACCTAATTTATTTACTGTCTTGTGTTTAAGTTTTACCTATAATTCTGTAGGAGACTTTTAAAAATCACCTTAATGTAAATATAATTATATCGTGTTCTTTTCTTTGAGTTCTAATGGGAATATTTTTCTATTATATTAAAAAAAGTGAAATAACAAATAAACCAACCGCAAATGAGAGGTCTTCATTGTACCATTAAACCAACAGCAACAACCTATTTGGATAACTTCCAAGTCGGCATTAATCTCTAACATTTTGTAAACATTTTCTTTTTAATATCAAGAGTACCAAATGGCGTGCTTTCGGTAAAAAAAAAATCTTATGAGTTGTTTTAAATAAACTTGTAATTTAAGAATTTTATGCTGAGATAACATCATATGAGTCTAAGAATTTTAGGTATCGTTAAAGAATTTTGGGTTTAAATAACTTTACAAACATTTTAAGAATTCTCTGTTTAAGTATTTTGGATTTGGATAACATTACATACAGTTTAAAAATTTCGTATTTGCGAGCATTTCATCAAAAAATTGACCGATTATTTAGAAAATAATTCATAAATATTGTGATAAAATTGCCAAATATAGATGTTACAGGTTTAATTAAGTTATTTCTCCAATTATGTGATTGTTTAACAAAATTTTCCCTTTGAATAGTTTAGATTAATTTTAAAATCTAGAAAGAATAATACACAATTTTGGTGGCAAAGATGTGCTGACAATTTTCGCAGGTAAAGATATCGTGTTGGTTACTCTGTTCTGTTTACAAGAAAGTTTTATTTTGCTTCTTTTCAATAAATTTTGGAACTCAGCCAACCATATTGTTACTCTTGCTTCGTAACTCTCTAAAGAACATTTGTCGGAATTAAATCAAATTTTCTGGAACTAAATCAGATGTTATGGAACTTAACCACGTTTTGTCGGGACTAAACCACATTTTGTCGTGACTATCTCTCAGTCAATGGAATTAAACCACATTTTGATGAAACTAAACCCCGTTACATGAAGGGAAAGTCTACGAAAACCTCCCACGTTTAGTTCGATTGCAAAGGAATTCTCCGGCATGATCCGTCTATCACTGGTGAGTGCGAGCTGGGAGCAATTAAAATCGCTCAGCCGTCGCTGTAATTTAAGCCTGGGTCACCTCGTTGAGAGACGATCTCTTTATCACTTGAGCCACCGTCACCCTGTTAATTTGTTATAGCGCTTACTCTAGGATTGTTAAAACTTTAGCAGGGGTGGTAGCCCATAATCCATTCATTTTCTGCATGGGTGTGTAAAGCTGCCATTGTCCGGTATTATTAATTTGAGAACAGCCTTTAAATTTAATGCAACACATGGAAAAATATTTTAAATATAAAAAGTGAATTGTTTTTATTTTCCTGAGTGAAAGATACATTCGTGTTTGTTGGTCGAATAATAAAAATATTTTATTGACTTCTATACTAGTGACCCATTGTTATGAAACAAAAGGGACTAAGCATATCATGTATGGCAACTTTTTTTTTTCTCCACCCTCTTGAAATCTTCATGAAAATGGACATCGCATATTGTCTCACGTGATTTCCTTGTCTCCCACAATGGAGGCAGGAAGTTCTTCAAAAATTTACGATATTTTTATGAGAATAACTTTAAAAACTTCTCCGACTTTATTTTGAAAGAACTTTTGTATTACAATGATCTTATCAGCGCGTGATGTTTGTGTGTGATGTATAAAAACTTACAACCGTTAATAACAAGTGAGGATTTTGCTGTTGGTAGCGAAATGGATACAGCATTTCAGTTGAATTTTTGTAAAATTTTTGGACTAATCAAAATTTTACGGAACGTTTACCATTAAATTAAATACTCCTAAACTACGAAAAGTAACCGTTTTGAACAACAAATTTTTAAATGTCTAAAACTAACTCTTATTTGTCTAAAATAAGATATGTGTCAAATTATAAATAATAAATCAAATTTCCACCATGAATACAATTGTATACAGTGATTGAATATCAAGATTGGTTTTTTTTCGATAAAAGATTATTTTATCTCAATTAAAATTCGGAATTTATAAAGCTATAATAAAATATCTCAATTTATAGAGCATAAATACAGTTGTAAAGATTGGTTAAACATATCTCAGGTCAGTTAAAACTCTCAATTAATTAAACTAACTAATAATTCATGAGCTTAATAGATAAAAATTCTAAACTACAATTCATTAAAAGTTTTTGAAGATCTTATTTTAGTTTTATTTAACTGTACACATTTATTTATTTAGCTAATTTATTAAATATCGGAAATACTAGTTAAAAATTTTTTTTTTTAATATTTAGAGTGAATAAAGGTTCCAAGCTCATCTGGTAACGAACAGTCAACGAAAAATCTGTCTTTTGTCTGAAAATTAAAACATCAGGAAGCGTGCAGTTTAAAATGATATTAAGAATTAAAATTTTTCTAATTGAAGGCTTGCTGTTTTGAAATGAAGGCAGACCATAATTGTTTTCCTTTTGTCAGCGCATTTAAAAGAATATTTACTCAAAATCATTAAAATATTAGTTAGAATCTTTATCCAATACAGCTCTACTATTGCCATAATAAATATTTCTTAAAATAGTTTTATGTATAAATATAACTAGTCGTTGAACAACCGACCCAATATTTATGCCAATGTTTAACTCCGCAGTCTTATAATTTTGAATGCAATCATGGAGACAGGGGAACTCATTATGGTTCAAGTATTCGAAGAAATTTTCTTTCGTAGAGAAATGTTTGGTTATCTTGACAGCAAGGGCACTCTAACCCATTATCCGCCTACCACTCATGATTTTTTACATCAACACTGTGGTCGATGCGAAATTCGTATCGACCAGCCATCGCTCAGATTTGAACCTGGGTCACCTCTTTGGGAGGCGAACTCTCTATCTCCTGAGCCACCACGACTTTTTGAAAAAATTCGATACTTTTTTGTCATTATCGTGAATTTTTTTTAAATTTTATAAATGTTCATGTTTTTTATCAACACAAAAGAAGAAAAAAGGGGGCATTTATAGTTTAACAACATTTATTTGGATTGTGGAGGAAAAAAGTAAATTTTTATATTTGGAAATTTAGTGACTTCTTTTTATAATCGGTCAATCTATATATTTCATATTTTTCATCGATATGCAAACGTTTTTAACTATTAATTACTAAATTAATTTTTATTATTGCCTTTTCAATCTTTACTAAACTGGATAAAAACTGCTACTAATAAAAATTCTTTTATCTATTTTAGGTAAGCTGAAATTTTATTTTCTAATGCTGCCAGAAAGGTATTCATTCTCTTTTTATTTTTTATAATTGTTTATTGTTCTCTAACTGGAAGTTAGCATGTAAGAAATAAATGCAAGGCAAATACCTATATTTCAGTATATAAATTTTAATTATCTAAATCACTAATTGTTACAGAAAACTAGTTCTACTTTGCATTGACCTTTTGACATAGAATTTTTATTAAATATATTTTTCATTATTTTGTTTAAATTTTGGTTATAAGTAAAATATTATATTTAGCATCTTAATAATTTATAGTTATGAATAACAGCATGAAACACCGGTTTCTTTTTCTGTTTTAAAGGCTCACTTCCAAACAATTTTTCAACTTAGCACTTATTTGTAGTTCTAAAAGTTGGAGGGAAAAAGTTGTATTTGGATCTAAGAAAAACGGTTACGCATCATTGAAATTTCTTTAATTTACAAAATCAATAATAAATTTTTTAATATCAATAAAAAAAAATTCAAACTAATTTTTTTTTAATTTTATATTTTAGTACAAGTAGGGGAGAGTGGGGTCAATTGTAACAGGGTATGATTGTAACAGAGCAAAAATTTCGAGTGTGGGGTTCTAGATTTGGTTCCTAGGTGGCTCACAAGGTGTATTTAATAAATCTACGTGCACACCCCTGCTGTTAACCATTTTTATGTACTTTTGAAAGAGTTACATCACAAAAGATATTTTCACGCTACGTAAGTACTTTTTTTGGTATTAGAATATTATATTGTAACAAAGTAATTTTATTTAAACAAATAAAAATTATTATCCGAATATGTAAGTGGACACCTTAATTAACATTTCAAAAAAAAAATTAGTTTTGTTAATTAACTAGCATTGTTTTTAACAAATGAAGCAGAAATGGCGTCTTGGGGACGATTGTAACAATAAGTAAAGGGACGAATGTAACAGCTGAAAATAAATAATCTTATGTTTACAAACCATTACTTAACTCTTTAAGAACCACCAATAGTTTCCTATATCATTTATATTATGTTGCATGCGCATTATTTTATTTGTCACCTTTCACAGCATAAATTAAAATTTTTAACCCCTTAAAGTTAAAAGTTTAACCCTTTAGGTCTCTGCTCATTATTAATTTTACTCTTAAAATATCACTACTATTTTGATCAATCAAAAAAATATCACAACTATGATAATATGTACAATTAACTATGTTTTAGTTGATGTTATGAACTGTTACAATTGACCCCGTAAGTGGGGACAATTGTAACAAGTGCACGACTGTCAAAAATTGTTAATAACTAATATAATAACATTTAAAATAAGGTATTTGTTTTTCTAGTAGAGTATAGTTTACTTTACTCGTCTGTCAATTAATACTAATAATATATTGGATTTTTTGTTAGTTAAAAATAGTTAGGTAAAAAATGTTACAATTGAACCCACTCTCCCCTATAATTCCAAAAATCTAATAGATTTTTTTAAATAACTATTAGACTGTTTCTTATAATTAAAAAATAAAATTAATTTTTGCTTGTAGTTAAAACGTCAGAAAAAAATATGTCTAAAAGGAACACCGGTTTTTCTTCTGCCTCAAAGGGTTCATCATAGTTACGGAACAGAATTTCTGACGTTTTTATGATGGATTAAAATGTAGCAGATAGTTGGTCTCTTTTATTTTTTATTAATTCACACACATTTTTGTTTATTTGTAATCGATAACATTTGTAACAAATTTGATATTTGCAATCCCATAATACGTCTGGAAAATTCATTAAGAAGCTAGTTTCTTGTTTTAGATTTTTAGCTAAGACAAAACTGTTATCTTACTGTTAGGCATTAATTAATAAAAGAAAATTTAAACTAACGCGTGAAAAAATTTACACAATCGAATCTAACATTGCAAAGGTTACTTTTAACGTAACATATTACATTGTGAATAAATTCTTTGTTGCACCTCTGTCAGACATATGCCATATTAGACACGTCTATTGCCTTATACACCAAACTGCCCTCGGAAATTCGCCCAAGGATGTCACTGATCCAGTCTCTACTAAATGGCGCGTGTATCCTGTACTTGCGAACCACTCTGTCGTTTTCATTTTCCCATTACTATCAGTTTTGCTTCGACAAATTGCTCCAAGAAAAAAGCAAATTCTAAGATTCTTTGATTGTTTTCTTAAGGTGTCGTTGTCCACGAATTTAAAGCTGTTTGGTCGGAGGGATATGCATTCAATGTGGTTGAGCATGTTTAGGAAAAAACTTGTTTTTTCACTAATATGGCTGCTTGTGCCGTTCAAAAGAATTTAAGTTGATACAGTTTTCTTTTTTTAATAGCTAAGTTTTTTTTTTTTTTTAATAAAAAAATTATTTTATTTGAATTTATTTTCATATTAAGAAAGATGTTTTTACTTGAAAAAGAAATTATAATTTTGAAAAATCTTTTAATCACTTAATTTTGTATCTAATTAAAGGAATTCGTTATTCCTTCCTCTCTATCTATGAGAATCTGCCTTTTTTTAAAAAAAATGTTCCTCCTTTGTTTTTAGTTTTATGAAATTAACTCAAAAGATTCATCAGTTAACGAATAATTCTGCAGATTCAATGCAAAGCAAATAGTTTTTGGGTTTAATTTCATAAAATTTAAAAAGTTCAAAACTAGTTTACTAGATAGTCACTAGTTTAATAATAGTCACTTGATTGGGTCACTAGTTTAATGTTATTGCAATAAATATGTTTTGATTTTTCAGTTCAATCATTCTCTCATGGTTTTGGTCCTTAAAAAGTTTTTATACTACATCTGTTAAATTAAAAAAAATTCATGTACGTTTTATAAATTTAAAAAATAGTGGCGAGAAAATATTTTATTTCGGCTAGTGTCTTTAAAACAAAAATTTCATGCCCTGTCCTACATTTACTGACTACTTCAATTATGCTTAATTTTACATAAATTGAAAGAGTTGAGGTTAAAGCGAGATAAATAGTCTTTTTTATCATGCAAAAGCATATGAATATCTTGAAACTGCGTACAACTCAACGTCACATCAAAAAGTTTTGAGGTCATTCATGACAGCCCCTCCACCCTCGCATATTGCGCAAGCCTCAAATTTCAACACACCTGTTCTCATATATGCAACGCCCCATGCACAGGTCACGCCGCCCCATGCCTTCAGCCCTCTGGTTTCGCGTGACCCATTCCCTGTTGTGCCCCATTTTCCAGGATTTCCAGACTCGATCGCCAGGCTTCTGTGTTGTCTATCGATCTGCTTGGAAGAATGTCTGTGACGTCACGGGATTTCTGGGATCGATAGACACAGCTCGGGCATTCACCTGCGGGCTTCAAATTTCGGAAAAACTGTTAACTTTCCCTTCCAAACGAGGCACACACCCCTTTCTTTCGAGCCTTGTCGATAGTGTTGGGATCTTTCTGTGACAGTTTTTTCGAAACCTCTTGAATTTTTTTGCTTGTTTTGTTCGTCTAAGCGATTGGAAATTATTTTGCATTTGTATTTAAGCTTATATTTTATTACAATTATTGCATTTGTATGAAGCTTAAATTTTTTAATATTTATTTTTGTTTTATTTTTTTCCGTATTTGGTTTCTAACTTCTGATAGTGCACCTTGCAGTGTTTACATATGCAGAGATGCCAACTTGCTCCGGACAGCAAATATATTTTATGGTAGTTTATTAATTGTGATTCTTTATTTAATAAATTCAATTTAGTAGATTTTGATCCACCACTATTTCTAAATAATTCGTAGGCTTATATAATTCACCACGTTATATCACTTATGCCATGCTATATCTTTTAAAAAGCAAGCAAAAATAGTCTAATATTTGCAAAATTTAGTTTGTAGTTATTTACCGTTTATTTAGTTATTTTGGCGTGTCCGGAGCAGTTGGCATCACTGAATATGTTTCTATTTTTAATTGATTAGTTTTTCTTGTTTACAATATTGAACTGTTGGATATATTACGTAAGCACCTAACGAGGGGAATGGTTTGAGATTTGCTTATTTTTGCTAATAAAAAGCGAGGGGAGGTATGAATAATGCTTACATAAGAGAATGAAATCCCTTATTTTCTTTTTTTTTTTTAATGCATAATAATAATTAACAAGAAAACTACTAAAAACTTTAAATTTGGAATTCGCGGAAAGAAAGAATTGAAAAAAAAAAATTCTGATTAGTTTCAGAGGCCAAGAGTTTTAATCTCGGAAGAGAAACACATAAGATTCCTAAAGACGATTTTTCTCAAAAAGTTTTATTTGCAAGTATCGAAAAAATTTTGTTTTAACAAAATCAGTCTTTTATTGAATTTAATCCTAAAATTAGAGTGCTACTATGGAAGTTATAGTTAAAGCGGAAAAAATAGGGATAACCATTTCTTATGCAAGCATAGAGAAAATTTTTAATTTGCTTATTTTTGTTGACAAGACGTGGAGTCTAACAATAGAAAAAATATGCTTAATAGTGGAACATCCCTTATATTATTAAATTATTTTCTTAATCACGTTGCATGCATAGCTTTTGCAAAGACATTCCAGGGATGGCTTTTACGAAGGCATTATTCCGGGGATGGCTTTTACGAAGGCATTATTCCGGGAATGGCTTTTACGAAGGCATTATTCCGGGAATGGCTTTTACGAAGGCATTATTCCGGGGATGGCTTTTACGAAGGCATTATTCCGGGGATGGCTTTTACGAAGGCATTATTCCGGGAATGGCTTTTACGAAGACATTATTCCGGGAATGGCTTTTACGAATGCATTATTCCGGGGATGGCTTTTACGAAGGCATTATTCCGGGGATGGCTTTTACGAAGGCATTATTCCGGGTATTTCTTTTACAAAGGCATTCCGGGTATTTCTTTTACAAAGGCATTCCGGGTATTTCTTTTACAAAGGCATTCCGGGTATTTCTTTTACAAAGGCATTCCGGCTATTTCTTTTACAAAGGCATTCCGGGTATTTCTTTTACAAAGACATAAAACGCATAGCCTTTGTAAGCACATTACATGCAGAGCTTTTACAAATACATTGCACAATAAATAGCTTGCATGCATGAATTCTGCTCATTTTTTATTTGTCAAATTTTTTATTTGTTTAGAATCTTTGTATGATAAGCTTCCACACTGAGGAGAAAAAAACGAAAATCAATTTCTTTTATCTGTTTGCTGTAATTTTAGTTAAGTGCTTATAACATACGTAAGGGAAAGAAAGTAATTGCCCAGCTTCTTTTTCAGAAATCAATCGAGAAGCACTTACGTTGTTTGTTGGTTTTTTTTTCCCTCAATGGCACGGCTGTTTAAGTATTAATCAACAAATACCATGATAAAATTTCTTAAAATCTAAATTTAGACAAAATGTATTACTTTTATTTAAGTAAGTACTTATTCAGCAAACATCGTTTTGTGCTTACAAAGCAGGTGAGACTTGATTCTTGTGGGAGACTACTCCATTAAATTGAAAATTGCGACACTCACGATTTGCTTTGAGAAAAGGCAAAAGATAGCGGAGACAGCTACTTTTCTTCCATTCAATCTGCGTCCCAGGATATGATGTTCCCTCCCATCTTTCATCTGGAAAATGGATTGCTGGGGCGGCCCCCACTTGCGCCCCACTCAACCTTCACTACGAGCTTCCGGCTTGTTCCGAATTGGAAACAGTTGTTGTCCCCATAGAGATAGAAAGTGAAGTATAGGGGATTGTGTCCTCATTGAATCATTAATTTGCAAAATGTAGAAATTTGTGACAGATAATGTTGTTTTAATGGTTCTTTTTTTCACCAGTTTGAATCATAAGGGATTAATATTTTTAAAATTGTTACTTGTTACTGCTTAAAATTAAATTGATTTTTTGTGTTATTTTAAGAAATCTGAGTCTTATAATTGATACTAATGAAGTGTTTTAACCTTAATTTGAGAAGAAAATTAAAAAAAAAAAAAAAAAAAGTTTCAAATAATATTTTCAAGACACAAAACCTTAAATGTTAAAATTGTTTTTTTTTTCTTTTAAAAAAGCATGAAATTTTATTATTTTAATCAATACAATAATTTTTAATACAACAATTACCAATTATATTAACTATTTTCTTTTAACTTACACTAAAGTATAATTTTTTCCTTTCATTTCGCTCTTTACGTCTCAATCTTTAATTTTCATAAAGGTTCCCAATAATTTTATTTGATGGTTATAAAGTATTGTTTAGTTGAAATAATTTTTGCAAAACCTTTTATTGTGGTTTTAAAATAATAGTAATATATAACTGTGATAAAAACTTGTATCGAAAGTCAATTTTTTTCTTTTACAAGAAAATACGCTGTGATTAAAAAAAAAAATGGTGCTATAATTTGCATTCTTTTTAAAAGTCTGTAGATACATTTTGAATGCATTCTCTTGACGTATAAGACGTGATGGATACATTTTGTATTTCCTTTTCATATTTTTTAAAATTTCATAGTATTATCCCTACAAATAATTCTAAGCACTCATATATTTTAATATTTAAATAGAAAGTACAAAATTTAATCTGATTAACTAAATAGCAGTTTAATTTTAATGAAAATGAGCTCAAATTTTTATTTTAATGATGCTGTATACATTTTTTTTATTCGTTTCTTTTTCTGCAAAATAAAATTTCAAAACTGTTATCATTCAAATGTTTCATACCTTTATTTGCTTACACATCCTTAAAAAAGAGAAAATAGATACCAAATGTTAAAGAAATTGTTTATTATGTTTAGGCATAATCGTACGTACAATAAGAACTAGAACGTACATAGAAATTATAAGGAACAATGAGGTTTTACATAAAACGTATTAAATATGGATATAATCCTTACACAAAAGCAATAACATGTTATTGCAAGCGCTTAAGTTTTTTAGATCAACTATACGTTAAAACAATGGCCTATTTATGTCTAATTTAAGGAAACTGCTCACAAAATAATGTGTAGTTTACAATACGAATCATCGGGAAAAAACTGTCATTTAAATTCAGAAAAAGCTAAATTATTTGCAAAGCATCCACAAATATATTATCAGCTGTATTATTCATAGCGCTTGAATAAAGGTGGCTCGGGTACAATTTGATCAATCTTGCTTTGCATATGACAATAATCTTAATTCACTCCTACACAAATTCATGAAAATAAATTCTTATTATTTCATCACTTTGAGGGTCTCTTGACAGTTCTCAGATAACTTAGTTCTGGAATCCCCCCTCCCCATTTCCATTCTATTTATCACAGGAATCTATAAAAACATCAACTTTCGGGTGCTTCACATAAGTGTCCTCCCAATCTGTGAGGGGGCGCGTCGATCACTAGATAACCCCGTCATCAGTCACTTAAATAGCTCCCGCTTCCGGATGTTGTTGTTCTATCTTATCTTTTCACTTTCTATGTTTTTTTTTTTTTTTTTCTTTAATGTTCCTTTATTTTCAGGCCTTACCCATCAATCCAAACAATTTTTTTGTGATAGTCTGCGAGTAATCCTTTGTTAAAACACGCAATGAAAAACTTATTCCGAAGAGTCAAAGAACTTCTTTTCTCATAGATGATAGTGGAAAGTAACTAGTAACTGCAGGACATAACTGTTATTTTTGCGAAAACAATGATTCTTTTTTTACATATATATATATTTATATCTTCACACATTGTCATCAATATTTTTATGATTTCGTGCAAGTTGGATTGAGAAAATAGAAGCTTTAGGATTATTTTATTATTGAACTAATTTTTTTTCATTTTTCTTTGGCTACTTCTTTTATAACTTCTGTGAGAAAGCACTTTCTTTAGTTTTGTGTGTTAATAAAATTGTGTTCACGTCGTTATGGCAACTAGGTTACTTAATTTTTTTTTCAATAATAAACTTCCTGTTTTATTTTTATTAAGGTTATTAAGCAGCATTGACCAATTGATCGACACTCTTTTTCATTAATATTTATATTCTATCATTTTATGTATGATATTTTCTGTTGTAAATACTTACATAAAAAAAACTATTATTTAATGGTTGTTCGTCAATTTTTCATTTTAGCAACTTCATCTAAAACTCTGAATTCGTTTAAATTGCTATATTCTGAAATCGGAAGTATAATTGTAAATTTTTATTTTCTTCGTTTCTGTAGTTGAACTTTTTTTAATCTCTTTATATTTTACTAGTCATTTCTTTTGTTCTTGAGACTGTTTTTCTGATCTTTGTTTTTGTTTTCAATTCTAACGTCGATTTCAATGCTTATTCGTATTTCTCTTTTATCATATTCTCATATTTCTTCTATTAGTATTACTGTTCCTTTTACTTATTTCCCTGAGCTTATATCTTTATTTTCATAATGTTCTTATTCCCCTCTTTTTTTCTATAGTATCTGTCTTCCTTAACTATTCCTATCTCTTATTATTATCTATTGTTTTTTTCTGTCATCTTTTTATTCTTAGTTGTTCTTTTATTTACATTTGTTATCCTATTAGACTCATTTTGCATCTTGATATTTTTATTTTGTCTTCTGTTACTTTATGAATTATTTCAATCTATTCTATGATTTTTTTCCCATTAGATCACCTCTTTTGTTATCAATGTTACTCTTTTTTGTTATAAATTTTCATCTTTTTTGGTATAAATTTTCCTCTCTTTTTTGTTATCAATTTTCCTCTCTTTTTTGTTATTAATATTCCTCTCTTTTTTTGTTATCAATTTTCCTCTTTTTTTTGTTATCAATTTTCCTCTTTTTTTTTATTATCTTTTTTTTTGTTATAAATTTTCCTCTTTTTTTTGTTATCAATTTTCCTTTTTTTTTTTTTTTTTTTATCAATTTTTCTCTTTTTTTTTATCAATTTTCCTCTCTTTTTTTGTTATCAATTTTCCTCTCTTTTTTTTGTTATCAATTTTCCTCTCTTTTTTTTGTTATCAATTTTCCTCTCTTTTTTTGTTATCAAATTTCCTCCTTTTTGTTATCAAATTTCCTCCTTTTTTTGTTATCAAATTTCCTCCTTTTTTTGTTATCAATATTCCTCTCTTTTTTTTGTTATCAATTTTCCTCTTGTTTGTTATCAATTTTCCTTTTTTTTTTATCTGTTTTTCTCCGTTAACTATCCATTTTCTTCTTTTTGCTATTCTCCTTTTTTTTTTGGATCTTTTTTTTCTTCTGTTCCTTTTGTTTTTGTTCTGTTATCTTTTTGTTCTCTGTACTTTCGTTTCTATCTATTTGTTTTGTTTCTATCTTAAATCCTTGCTTCTTCACTTTATCCTCCTGTCTTTTTTGTCATTTATATATTGTAATATCTGTGTTTCAAATAGTTTTTCTCAGCAAACTATACAGCTTGTTATACGCATTTTATTTCTTACATACTTTTTCGAAAATAAATTTTCTATGAAGTTTGCGAACTACTATCGAGATAATCGCCTCAAATGAAGTATAATTATTTTCCCTTAAAACTGGTCTAGCTGCTGTAAATCACTTTATTAAAATTGAAAGACTGAAAAATCGAGAATTTAATTAAGAAAACCATTTATTTAATTTCTTTAAAACTAGTTTTTTGTTCCAGCATTCTCATGTAAAGTTTATATATATATATATACATATATTTATATAAAATGTCATAACCTATTTACACTTTTAAAAAAAATCGTTTACAAGGTTTTATTTTCTTGTTACTAACCCTTTGAGTCGTATGTATACACTGTAAGTCACCAAACCTTTTTACCATTCCAGTCGTATCCCTAACGCCAGTCATCGAACCTTTTTTATCATTCTAGTAGTGTGTCTGATACCAGTCCCCACCACAAAGGACAGTACTCATCTTATAGTATTGAATAATACTGTAATCTTAAGTCATTAGGTTTTGGGATGTATAAAGTTCAAAATGTTTTACAAATAATTTTTCAGTGTAATGTCTGTTTTCTTCCTTAAAACTAATGATCCCTTTCTTCATTATCTTGAATAAAACTGACATCCTGAACCAACAACAAAAATTAATTTCAACCAGTATGACAACTATGTATTTACTTAATACCACTTTTTCCGGTCGTATTAAAGTGCAACATTATTATAGCAATTAAATAGATTAATTAGCTTGAATATTAGGATCTTCAATTTTAGTTCAAAGAGCAGAAAAGTAATTTATGAAATGTGTTCTTCCGCCCCCCTCCCAACAGCAATTATCCAGCTACTGCTTGACCACGAATGCCCGAATTTCGTCTGGGAATAAAAATCTTATTTTTCGCTAACCCTTTGTTTCCGTAAGTTTGTTGTCATAAGCATTAATAAAATTGTCGTTTTATTTCTCACGATTTCCGTACGCAGGTCGTAGAAGTTCAGAAGTTTTATTTAATCGTGAATTATAACCACGAGGCAATAAAAACGAGTTTCCTTCGTTTATTCATTTTTCGTTCTTCTATAATGGGATTTTCTTCGTTGTTTCTAACAGAAAGATGGAACTAGTCACGATACCGCCAGTAATTACACGTGCTCAGTTTTTTTTTTTTTTTTTTTGTGACGTTTCTCTTTATATGAGTTTAATGTTCGAAATATTTTATTTAAACATATTAAATGTTTATAATTTATAATTGTTTTTATGGAGATGCTAAGAACTTAAAAATGTTATGTTTTTATAACCCATCAAGGTTTAATGTCTTAGATTCGTAATTTTTTTTTTTTTTTTTTTTTTCATTGTTGTTCAAAATGGTTTTTGTGATAAATAAGCTTAACATTTATATTAAGAAACTCGATTAAAATAATATATTAGGCTAAAGAAATGAAGAAAATACTTGTAGAATGTAGGAAATTATAATACAGTAAATGTAGTTATTTTTTTAAACGATCAGTTGGGTATTGAATTATTTTTGTAAAAAGGATGTTAATTTAACAATAAATATAAACTGAATGAACTAAAGCATTCTTTAATGGAAAAAATATTTTTGAAAACTATTTGAGGAATTTACTATTTTTCAATAAATATTGTATTTTTGAACTACTTATACTATTTTTTTTCTTTCAAATTTTAAATTTTGTGTGTTTGGTTTAAAAGGTTGCATATAACTAGAATAAAAATTTAAACTATTCATATCATACAAATAAAAAAAATTATTAACGTTAAACTTATAGCTTAGTATAATTTATTTTTTGCATTACTATTTATGCAAACTAGTTTTTATTGTTGCGCGCTCCCCCCCCTCCCCCCCAAATAAAGATGTTCTCATCATGATTTAGCTGATAATTCAACTTTAAAAATATTTTAAAAACCAAGCCTTCGTACGTAAAATGCTAGATCAACCAATGTCCAAGACGAAAACTGTTGAGTTATTGTGCAGGATATTCTATAATTAAAGTTCTTTTTGAATATTTTCGGAATCTTCGTGTAAAAAATAACGTCAAAAAATATACACTTAGAGTTTTGTCTAATTAATATTTAAGAGAAGGAGAAAAAAATAAACATAAAGCTTGAAATCTAACAAATCATTACTGAGAAAGGCAGGTATAAGAACACCAAATTCTGTAAAAACCCGCTCAAAACATGGAAGTGGATTAACTGAGCTACAAGCACACTATCCATAGCTGTTGAATGTTGTTTTCTGTTTAACCCTACCTTCAAATTAACAACATACATATTGCAGATCAAGAAGAATTCCAACGCAAAATAAAGATGGAGGATTCGTTATTACTAAATATTAAAATAAATCGGGTAATTTTACGATTAATTTAATAAGTTGTTTGTGATTGTCGAATTGCACGAAGTCCACACGAAACTTGATATTTTTTCCTTATTTTAAAATTATATGTATTTAAATATACAATTTAGAATATATTTAAAATATACAAATTATGTTGGAAGAAGTTTAATTTCTATAATGTCCACGTCTTTTGTAAATGTTTGTTTTAATTTTGTGGTCGAAGTTAAAATAATGTTCCACTACGTAAGCGTTTTTAACGTACTGGTTTTTATTTTATTTTCATTCACTTAAGTTTGATATTTTATCGCGGGTGCTTGCTTATTTCACCAGAACTGGTACATGCGTAATTGAAGTGCGCATGCGCAACAGAATACCCTGCATGAACTTCTTATTAAATCTGTCCATTTTCTATATCGTTATTTATTTTAAAATAAAAATAAATAAAATTAACACCTTTAAGATAATCATGTCCATATTTTGTGAGAAATTTTTAATTACCTCAAGCCAATTAACGCAAGTTTTTTTTTATCCGTCGCCACTTTATTTCATAATTGCGAAAATGTTATGATATCAGTGATTTTTTCCCTTCTCGGTGATAGAAACCAGAATAAATATTAAGTATGTTTCTCATTAAAGCGTTCCGCGCGTGTGGGACGCCAACCGTGTCAAAAAAATGCGTCATAACAGTTAATGGAAGGGGTGCTGGGAGGATAGCGCCACAGAAATGATGATAGATGAGAATATCAGCGCTTGTCTGTTATTAGCTTGTTATGCATTAAATAAAATATGATTTATTAGCGGTAGAATTGTACTCTTATATCAGCTACTATTTTTCTTAAATTAAAAACTGTTTTATGCACTAAAGTGAAAACCTATGTCCCAGCATTTGATTAAAGGTTTTTATGCTGGGACTTGTTATGATGGATTGAAATTTGTATTTGTTTCATAAACCCGATTTTTTTATGAGGGGGATATTTTTTAATATGGATTTCATGTCTACAAGTAGTGTGATAGTTATTTTTTGAGAAATCATTGCCCCTAGTGTAACGCCACAAAAGAAAGTTTTTTAATGCAGAAATGGTGAAGAACAGACTGCCGACTTTAGTTATAACAACATTTTATTTTTCTATTTTTTTAAACCTTATCTCTTTTGACGCATTAAAGCTGTTTCTAACTCTTGTGCCATTAAAATGCAGCTTTTTTTTTTCCCCTTTCATTTTCGTCCGAAGTAGTTATAGCCAGAACTGTAGTCTGGAGTTTCTATTCTTCTAGTTTTTGCAATCCAAAGTAGTTAAAACCAGAATTATAGAATAGAGTTTTTTTTTTATTCTGCAATCTAAAGTAGTTATAGCCAGAACTAGAGTCCGGAGTACTCCCCCCCCCCCTTTTTTTTTTTTTCTCTCTCTCTCTTTCTGCGATGCAAATTAGTTATAACCAGAACTGTAGAGTTGAGGATTTTCTTTCTTCCCTTTTCTGCGATCCAATATGGTTATAACCAGAACTGTAAAATCTATACCCTATTAAAATTTCCACTGAATCAAGGAAAACATTAGTATTAATATTAAGTAAATGTTAATTACGTACGAAATAATTCTACTTTTAATGCAATATTAGAATAAAAGATACTTTAATGAAAATCGCATTTTATATTATAACATAACAGTTGAAGAAATAAATTCTAAAAAATATTTGTACAAAATATTGAAAAGGTACTGAACCTTTAAAAAAAGAAGACTTATCTCCTGTACACACTGGACATAATTTATAAACATCTTAAGACAAAGAAATTTTATAGTAAATACTCCTGATTTAGGAAACTATTATAAATCATACATTCGAAAACTTATGCTTAACTGTTTTGGAATTTTATAAATTATAAAAACTGCTTATTAATAATTCATTCATAAATATAAATTTTACAATAATTCTATGCGTTCTTTTTCAATAGTTCGGTTAAACATGGGCTCAGAAACATTCAAATGTGATCAATAAAGTTTGTGATAACTAATAATTTATACAATTGTCGTTATATTGATTTGAATGACATTTTTAATTACACAATTTTAATTTTTCATAAAATTATTATTTTTTTTACCTGCAGTACCAAACTTTTAGTTTTTCTGACTCCTTAAAAAATAATTTAGACTAACTCTACACCTCATCTCAGTTTATAACACTATTTAATTTTCCTACTTTTTAGAACACAATCTCGTAGTGTACTCACTACCGACTAAATTGTCTTCAAAATCTCGCAATACAGTCACTACCAACTGATTTGCCATCACAAAGTTTATCTATGACAACAAACTAGCAGCCCAATCGACAAAGCTGAAGGATCTGTTTTAAATTTAGCATTTTTTATTAAAAATAGTTTTATTAAGTAAAATGTTACCGCTGTTAGGTTTTTAGAAAAGAGAAAAAAGAATAAATGAATCGCTTTGTGAAAGATTTTTCCATAATGTTGAAAGTTTTGTACTACAATATCGTTCAATTTTACTGCAGCAATGCGTAAAATGTATGTTTTATCATTTTTATTGATTACTCGATACTATGGTTCATTTTTAATTGGGACATTGCTAAATTTAATACTTTATTTAAAGTGCAAGTTTTTACATTATAATGATTCAGGGTACCTGTATTATAGTGCATCGTTGTACCGAGAGTACAATACAGAACTGTATCCTTATAAATAGATATCCATATTTATATTAATAAAATAGATAAATTAAAATAATTATAGGAATGTGCACATTTTTTTATCCATTTAACTTTGTTTTTACTACTTGTTTACTACTTTTTTTAAGAAAAATCTGTTTTAAAAAAAATTCTGCCTATATTATAGTGCATCGTTGTACAGAGAGTACAATACAGAACTGTATCCTTATAAATAGATATCCATATTTATATTAATAAAATAGATAAATTAAAATAATTATAGGAATTTGCACATTTTTTTATCCATTTAACTTTGTTTTTACTACTTGTTTACTACTTTTTTTAAGAAAAATCTGTTTTAAAAAAAATTCTGCCTATATTATAGTGCATCGTTGTACCGAGAGTACAATACAGAACTGTATCCTTATAAATAGATATCCATATTTGTATTAATAAAATAGATAAATTAAAATAATTATAGGAATTTGCACATTTTTTTATCCATTTAACTTTGTTTTTACTACTTGTTTACTACTTTTTTTTAAGAAAAATCTGTTTTAAAAAAAATTCTGCCTATATTATAGTGCATCGTTGTACCGAGAGTACAATACAGAACTGTATCCTTATAAATAGATATCCATATTTATATTAATAAAATAGATAAATAAAAATAATTATAGGAATGTGCACATTTTTTTATCCATTTAACTTTGTTTTTACTACTTGTTTACTACTTTTTTTAAGAAAAATCTGTTTTAAAAAAAATTCTGCCATATTTTTAAAAAAAAATACGCATTGTAACTCGTTGAAACGATTAGGCATACCGGAAGACCAAAATTTGAGAAGTGACCCAGACGTTGAGGTAATCTTCCAACTATACATTCAATCAAGAATATAGAATTTATTACCGTTTCGTGTATAAAATCCGAATGTTAAAATCTGAAGAGGAAAATTTTTGATTCTGAACTTTTTTTAATCAGGAATGGCTGACAGGAACTTATGCGCTTTTTTTACTTACACATAGATGCCCTTTAATAAATTATTTCTTGCACGTTTTTTTTCCTTCCATTTAAACCCTTGAATCAGTCTGAATTTTTTGGAGAAAGAGGCTTTATGCGGCATGAATGAATAAATTTCATTCATCAAATGTTTTTTTTTTTAATCCTATATTATTCATGTCGTAGTAGTAACAGTTGCTCTTTCGACGGCCGAATGAAACAGACTTTTCTTTGGAAAGAAGCCAAGGTAAACCCGTCGCCTTTCCCATGAACTTGGATGTCGAAGTTATAAAAATATTTAATCTAAGCACAAAAGTTCCTTAATTTCTTCTAAGAAATTTAATATATTTCTGAGTTTTTTTTATAGAACTATGTGTGATATTGTCAATGTAATTAATTGGTTAGTATAATAAATCACCGGTTTTTATTAATAATAACAAAGTCGGTTAAAATGTGTAATCTGCCAGAATTCATCACATTTCACGGGTAATATTAATCATTACCATCTCAAAAATTCCTAGCAATTTTGATTTAAGTTACAAAATTCCGTAATACAAAAAGATGTGCAAAAAAGCTAGGATATTTCTTAACATATCTTAATATTATGAATGTTAACTTTCATATCATGTGGAGCTTTGCTGCAATATGTAATATATATATATATTATAATAATATATGTAGTAATATATTTGACTAAAGTAAATGCATTGAAATCAATCCATGAGTTGTTGAGGAGCAATATTAAATTTTCTGAACTATAGATTTCAAAAATTATATATCAATAGATATATAAAAAAGTAAATTGAACTCTAGTAAAAATCAGCATTTCACGAAATCCTTTTTTCCCCTAACATTACTAATCTCAACGACAGTATTATCACAACACTTTATTAATCACAACGCTTCAGTTGAATAAGTCTATTTGGAGCTGGAAAAAGTTGTTTTTTTTTTTCTTTTTTACGAATTTAGTAATCATTATTGCATTTTGTTGTTTCATCAAATTGTAGTTTTAAAAGTATCATCCAAATCGATTAGTCTTTGCCAACATTTGTTAGTTCCTTTAAACACTAGCCCTTAAAAAAAAAACCTCAATGTGGGAAAAAAATAAACTTATTCCTTTTTCAAAAATAACTACTCATATTTATTTGTAAGCTAAATAATTAATCCAAAACAATTAAATTATATTCTTAGAAAATAACTGAAATAGTTTTACGCATTTTGGAAATATAATTAATGACATAGGAGAGAATAATGAAGGTATACTTAATAGCTTAAACAAAGGCCGAAGCATTTACGTAATTCTCAATAAATTCTGGAAAAACGAAAACGTAACAAATTCCAACAAAAATTTTAATTTTCAATGCTAATGTTGTATTTGTTCTACTAAATGGATTGGAGACAACAATAAAAAAATTGCAATAAAAGTAACTTGAAACTTCGAGTAGTTGTAAGCAGTTTAAGGATTAACTTGCGTGTCAAGTAGTCCCATGAAATTTGTTACGTAGAAATCATTAGAATAGCAAAATAGAAACCAATTAAACATTTTTAAAAAATTTAATGAAAATGTATAGGTCATGTTCTACATAAATCCGATAAATTTAAAGTAAAACTAGTTTTTGATTGGAATACTCGGGGCAATAAAGAGGTAAACCTAAAAATGCTTGGCGAAGGGCGATTATAAATGAATGAAGGCAAGACATGGAAAAAGGCAAATTATCTGACCATAAATAGTAAGATTGAAATCTATGCTTCAATTCGGAGTGAATGTTATGACACTACATGCTCCAAACTTTCTTAGTTTACCGAATACTTTAAGATCATATATTGTAACATTGTTCAATATCTCAATTACCATTGCTCCTGTTGCATTTAAGTATATTAATTTCATAAATGAATAAATTGTGTCAATTTTTTATCTGTAAAATCTTTCATAATTTATTATGAAATTAATATACTTAATTTCATAATAAATTATGAAAGTGTAACTTTAATTTTGTGTAATTTTAAATCCAACTCAGAAAGCCAATTGACGGTTTTTAACTGAAATTTAACGGTGAGAATAATATAACACGAAATCGAGGGTATACAAATTAATTAATTTGTGTTGTCAAAATTTCTTAATGAATCCTTTTAAGACAATTTTTACGGTGAAATGCATTTTTTTAGAAGAAAATTTATGATTCAATAGAGAATTTCATCACAGACGCTGATACAAAAGCTGAGAGTTTTAAAATGGTTCAAAATATCGAGATTTTTAAAATGGTTCAAAATATCGAGATTTTTAAAATTGTCAAAAATATCGTGAGTTTTAAAATTGTTAAAAATATCGAGAGTTTTAAAATTGTTAAAAATATCGAGAGTTTTAAAATTGTTAAAAATATCGAGAGTTTTAAAATTGTTAAAAATATCGAGAGTTTTAAAATTGTTAAAAATATCGAGAGTTTTAAAATTGTTAAAAATATCGAGAGTTTTAAAATTGTTAAAAATATCGAGAGTTTTAAAATTGTTAAAAATATCGAGAGTTTTAAAATTGTTAAAAATATCGAGAGTTTTAAAATTGTTAAAAATATCGAGAGTTTTAAAATTGTTAAAAATATCGAGAGTTTTAAAATTGTTAAAAATATCGAGAGTTTTAAAATTGTTCAAAATATCGACAAGACTTGAAAAATTTTTTTTTTTTTTTTTTTTTGCTCTTGGAAAATAAAATAAAAATAATACATAAGCTTATTTTGTGAAATATAAAGAGTAAGGGAAAAAGAAAAGCGTGGGTAAGGGAAGGAAAACATATCAATTTTTCTTTTTTCCTATCGCATATCCAATTGCAATCCTTTCTCATATCCCTCTTTCTCTCTTGGGAATGTTTGCTATTCATGTGCGATCGATAGCCACTTTTTCAATGGACAGTAAGCCAACCGCGGTTGACCGCCTCTGCGTGTCCTGCACGCTTGGCAAATGGGCGAGGGGTGGTGTCGTGTTTAGCCCCGATGACAGCTGCTATAAATTAGGGAAGCTAATTTTATCTATCCCCCCTTCTCATGTAATGAAAAAATATCGCTTGGATTTGTTCTTCTTTGACCTATGAAAAGTTGCAGTATTTCTGCTTTTACTGTAAACAGCATTAGTGCTATTCCTCGACAATATGGTAACAGCTAGTTGATTAAGTTATATTACATATTTGTTTATATCAAGTGGATAGTTTTTCCTGTTAACTACCACTTAGGTTTTAAAGAAGCACTGTTACTTTCACCGGCGAAAATGAAACTATTTTATTTATTTTTCAGTTATTCAAAACAAAACAAAAATAATAAGTGGACAGTTTCTTGTTTTTCCACTGGTGACTTCATCGCCAGCCCAGCGAAATAGATGAACTGAAGCACTCACTGTACCTTGACTTTAGATTCAAACATAAGGGCTAATATTATCTACATATTATGGTAAACAGAAATAACTTGTTCTTAACGTCTATCTGTAAAACAAATTTTAATTATGAAACACTTGTGATACATACCACTTTTTTTTTGTTTATAAAATAAATCAATCTTACGTACGTGGAAGGTTCTCAAATGAGGTAAATGTTGGCGATTTTTTTCAAGTGTTACGTATTATGAGTAGTGGTGGCTCAAGCGTTAGAGAGCTCACCTCCCATTGAGTGACTCATGTTCGATCACAGCAATGGCTGATCGATTCGAACTCTTCTCCCGACTTGCACCAACCAGAGTGCTGACATAAAATATTATTAGGGGTAGTCTAGTTCGTGTCCTCTTATCATCAGGCTAACCTTGTTAGGTTTTCGTGACTGTCCTGTACATGTAACGCAAATGTAGATTAGTTCATCCAAAAGTCTTCCATGATGGATAGTTTGCCCCAATGCTTGATCCCTTGTCTTTTGGGTCGGGTTCTAAATTACAAGGCTACGGAGTTGAACATCGATAGTCATCCGATAGACTCAGAATTGGGTCGGTTGTTCAACGCCGGTCATAAAGAAGTGTTATACATTTGTAAAGAAAAAATAGCATTGCTATAGCTTTATTTCTAAAAATAGCTATATTTCTAAAAATATTATAACAGAAAGTTATCAAAAGAAATTTTGAAATACCAATAATATCAATTCTTACGCTTTGCGGCTCATAGGACATTAAATATTTTACCAGTTAAACTTTTATCTATAATACTGCATTATACAGGGTGTTTATAAAGTCCCGGACCCATTTTGATGTTTAATAACTCATGAAATAATAAAGATAGATTTAAAAAATAAATGGTTAGATGGACTCAAAAAGTTTTATGACCCTTGTCAATGAACTTCCACGTGTGCCCCCTTCGTCGCACGGAGAAGTCAAGTCGATAATCAATTTCACGCCAGGTAGCGTCAAGCATGTCAGCATCCACAGAGGCTATTGCGGTTGTAATTCTGGCTTTTAGGTGATCAATGTTCGACACGATCCTCCTGTAAACATTGTCCTTTATAAATCCCCAAAGAAAAAAGTCCAGCGGCGTTATATCAGGTGATCAGGTGACCGAGTCATTGGGCCTTTCTTTTTTACAGAAAAGACGGTCTCATCCGTCGTATACTTAGACATGTTGAAAAACTTCGTATTTCTACAACTAGAAGAGCTTCAGTCACATGTCTTTTTGCAACAAGATGGTGCGCCACCTCATTGGAGTATCATCGTTCGTAGTTCTTTGAATGACCATTTTCCAGGAAGATGGATTGGGCGAGGGGGTCCAATTCCTTGGCCACCCAGATCACCTGACATAACGCCACTGGACTTTTTTCTTTGGGGATTTATAAAGGACAATGTTTACAGGAGGATCGTGTCGAACATTGATGACCTAAAAACCAGAATTACAACCGCAATAGCTTCTGTGGATGCCGACATGCTTACCACTACCTGGCGTGAAATTGACTATCGACTTGATATTCTCCGTGCGACAAAGGGGGAACACGTGGAAGTTCATTGACAAGGGTCATGAAACTTTTTAAGTCTATTTAACCATTTATTTTATTAATTTTAATCTATCTTTATTATTTTATGAGTTATTAAACTTTAAAATGGGTTCGGGACTTTATAAACACCCTGTATTTTGTCGACATATATTAAGTATTAAATCCTCTAAATAGTTACATATAACAACATATAAAATGTTCGAGCAAGCATTCGAGCTTTCTCTGAACTTTGCTGTTATTTATTGCTATTGCAGCAACTCCAATAAAATTATTTTTTCCGCCTGAAATGGAACTTCACTTTGAAAGATGCTCTTTTAAAATTGTTAGGAGAAATTCCTATAAAACTGGCAAAATAGCAAAACGTTTCCTTCAAACTTTTTCTTTCATTTAGAATTCTTGTAAAATTTGCTTTCCCGCATTGCAGCCAAATGCGTTAGAAATGAAATTCTTGAAGTTGTCGCCAACTTCTCTTCGGAACATTTTTCATGTATCACAAAGTACGATAATGATGAATAGAACCGACGACACAGGCGTTATTTATCATTTTAACGGTGGCAGCATTAAAGCCTGCGTTGCTATAGCAACCAAGCTTTTGAAAACCGCAGGGAAATCGTAACCGCTCAAAAAGAGCGTTTTAAAGGGCATTATTTTTGTGTACTTCTGGTTATGGGTTGGGAATTAAACATTTATTGCTCCTTTCTTACTTTTCTAACTCTTCTATAGATCACGTTCAAGTAATGTCTCCTAAGACTTTGCTCAAACTCCATACATGGGTATAGTTAAACATTTTATGGTCACAAGAACTTTAGTCTGTAAACTTAAACTATTTTATTCTGAGTCAAGATAAATGTTAACCCTTTGAGCTCAAGTTTTTTTTTTCTCATAATACCTGCATATGAACATGAAGCCTCGAAAAAATTTAAAGTAGTATAATAATAAACCCGATTCTGGAACCTAAGATTAAAAGCCAAATTTTAATTGGAGCGTTAAAATGCAAAGAGTTTTATATAAGGTGTGTCTATTTTCTAGACCTGCTCTTCCCTAATGGTGTTCCACGGAACCCTAAGGTTCCGTGGAAGAGTTAAAAGGGTTCCATGAGTTTGCACTCTTTATAACCAATGATGAATTTTGAAACCTATAACTTATTTTATCTCACGGTTGCCTTTATGAAATTATTTCAAGTGAAATCTCAATGAAATAGAAAGGGCTTTTCTTGAAGGAAAATGTGATATTCATAACAATATATTGAACAAATTATTAAAAAAAACTTGCATTTATAAAATATATCATTAGTGTGTCCTATCCTGCTTTTCAAATCAAAATAATTTAATTCTTTTATGAAGAAATATGTTTCCATAGCAACCATTTCCAACATTTATATCAGTTCTTTTTAAGTTTTCTTTTCGAAGTAAACCTTAATTCGGTTTATTTTAATATATTTTTCAGTTTATGTATACATACCAAAAAAAAATTCATTATTAGACATATCCTAAGGACTGCAAATTTAACTGTCGGGCATAAAACCTAATTTGAGATTATTAATGATAAAACGATGAAAGATCTTCTTTACTCTAAGTAAATATTTTAAATTTAATCTTTCATAGGTTATAACGTTTACAATTACCTTCAACTTAATTTATAAAGTTGGAGTTTCGTTGAAAGAAGGTTGATTATTTAGGATTCCATAGCGGGAAAAAATTGGGAATCACTGCTTTCGACTGATGTAACTCTGAGGAATGCCTAAGAATATTATGAATCATCCAAAATTCAATGCCGACAGAAGATTCAGAGTTGTAAGATTTTGTATACTTCTCTAACTGATAATTGTGAAATTTTTCCTCACTAGGAAATTCAAATCTTTTCGATTCCCTTTAATACCATATTTTAGTTTTTGTTTTAGAACTTTTATATGATCTTTTTCAAGCTTTTGATGCGATCTGATTAAGGTTCCATAAGTGAGAAAAATTTGAAACCACTGCCCTTGACTGATCCAACTCTGAAGAATGCCTAAAAATATTATGAATCATCAAAAATTCAATGCCGACGGAAGATTCAGAGTTGTGAGATTTTGCATACTTCTCTAACTGATAATTGGCATATTTTTCCGCACAAAGATTTTTAAGACTATTAGGTTCACCGGAATATAAAATTCTAGTTTTTGCTTATAGCTTTGATATGATCTGATTTCAAGCTCCGATTTTATGATAACTGCGACTGTTTTCGCAAAATGTACTGAACCCGAAATTCATAAATAAGATTTCGTGTGTTAGTATACCAAAAAGCGTAATTTTCCGCGAAATAAAAACGATGGTGCGATTTGATTCGTTCCAACGACTTCTGCACCTAGTAATTTAGTAGGTGAAGGGGGAAAAAGTATTTCTCATTAGCTGATTTTTTGCCACGGTTCGCTGCCTAAATAACGTTTGGAATGGCTCAAACTCTAGTGGACCATTAGACCTTTGCAAGCACCTATTGTGGTAAAGCGCATGCGTGTCGTGATTCGAAGTTATTCGGAAGAAAATTATGTCTGTGTGTTTCCCGTACACGTGCTATAAACATCATTTTATTGGCTCTCTACCTTCCTCGAGAATGAATTTAAAGTTGGCGCCCGGTTAGGAAGAGATTATTTGCGCGATAATTAGTTTAAATCTTAAAATTCGGATCAAAATTTTTCGCGAAATGACCATCTATACTTTCGAGTTCCTCTTTTTAGACCAAATAATTATCGGAATTATAATAGTACTGAAATATAAAACCCCAAAAAGTAGTTTGAAAAAAAAATTTAATTCAGATTCAAAAGCTTATCTATAATTGATTTTGTAAATTAAAAAAATTTCATTGAGGAGTAACTGTTTCTCTTAGATCAAAACTGAAAATTAGTACAAATTTAAAAAAAAAAAAAATTTTGGAAGTGAGCCTGTAGATTTTACCGTAGATTATTTGTTTTTAAATTTACTTTTTTGCGCAGAAAAAGTCACTTGTGTTAAATACTGTATTTCATAACCATAAATTATTAAGACGCTAAGCATAATATTTTTCACTTATTTCAACCTAAATTAATACACAAAATAAAGAAAAAAGTGTGGCAGATGTGTTTAATAAAAATTCTACGTCAAAGGATAAATTTTTATTTCTTCGAATGTATTAAAATTTCATTAATATCTTAGTTATACAAGCTGTGATAATTTAAAAGTAAAAAAAAAATAATAATAATAAAATAAAAAAAACGTTTACCCATAGTATGACAAACTCTACCGCTCTGACTATTTAATTTTTTATCGCAAAATGTGTATTCTCTTTACCTTTATTTTTAAAAGTAATATGTTGAATATGTGGGGATCCATTTACTTGACTTTGTAATTTTTACTTATGTTCTCTGTATTTTTCCGTATAGGGAATAAACTATGCCCTTAATTATCAAACCGTTATTTTGTGCTTTACTGTCAAAGTTTTTGTTAAAATGAGTTTACCGTTTTTGCTAATTGCATTGCGATATTAACTGTAAATTACTTGAAATTTGATGTGTCATGCATACGTTCAGTTTCTAAAGCTAACATAATTAAAAAATATAATTTGTAAATAAGTGATGATTTTTTGCTAAAAATAAGTATTTTTTATCGAGTTTTGACCACACCTCGCAATCAGAAAATAAAAATTTAGTTAGAGTGTATTAAAAAGACTGCCAACTTTCTAGACTTTGCGGGTAAATTTTTACTAATGGTAGGAAATTTTATATTTTTATGCATGATTCTTAACTGAGTGAATTTTAATTTAAAGTTATTTTCCACACTACTGCATCTGCATGATTCATAAATTCATATAAAATATTAGCAAAATTAACCACAATTCTGAAAACTTTAGTTTTTTTCATTGGCTACCATTCTACAATTTTTTTTGTTGCTAAAAGCGTAGCAGTGGGCAGCCCTGTATTGATATCGTGCTTAAATCTATAATACAAATATGAATTAAAATTAAAAAATTCTACACCTCATATTTCAAAATTTTGTATCCGATAATTAATCGAACGTTTAGAAGATTAATTGTAGGCTAGAATTTTGAAATTAACATTTGATTTAATCATTTTATACGATAATGTAAATGTTTTTTTTGTTGTTTAAACTTGTAAATTGCATGATTTAAATAAGTAAAATTATTAAACAATATCATAGGAATAGTCTCACTCTGATATTTTTGTGCCCCACCTTAACCTAAATTCGCAATTTGAATAATTTTACTGTTGGGTTTTTGCCAGTAAAATGTAAAACAAAATAATGATTTTAAAAAAAAAACTTAATTTGACTGTACAAAAAAACTACTTCTTTCGATATTCTTCCTAATTTACATTAATTAATAAACTTATATTGAGCAATTTCTATCCTATAAGCTACTCAGCAATGTTTCCCAATCTTTTTTAGAGAATTATCTTCGTTCTAAATTGTAGGAAACAAAGTTTCTCGATCTTTTTAAGCGAACCATTTCTAACTAATAAGTTGTAGTAATATCCTTTCTGACTTAAAGCTGGGATTTCCCAACTTTGTAGTGAACCATTTCTGATCAGTAAGTTATAAAACAGTAGATCCCAGTTTTTGTAGTCAACCATTTTTTGAAAATAAGGTAAAATAAGGATTTTAAATCTTTTATAATGAACCTTTTCCAATTAATACGTTGTGGAACAATTGATCCCCAATCTTTCACCAACAGATGATGAAAAGCTAAATATACTTTAAAATAAGCATTTTCTATTTATTTTATTTACGCAAAGTACATCAAAAAGAGATATTTATATATTTAAAAAAGTGAAAGACTTATAATAGGTTAATCTATACAAATGTGATTGATAAACTAAGTGATAAAAGAACTGATAAATTAAATAATAATAGGATTAAAAAAATTTAAACCCAATTTTACTACTCGTGTAACACACAGAAAATTTTAGATTTAAAAACTAAGTATTTTGCTAGTAACTTTTTAGATCAAGATCGGGTAGTCCCTCTAATCCTCTTTTCGTGTTGCCAAAGTTTTAAAGAGAAATTTGTTTAGAAACCATGTCATAAATTGAAAGTAAATTGCTAAATTGAATCCATTGTCGATGAATTTGTTTTGTCATTTTTTTTTCCTCCAGCGCAGTTAAATAATCCCTATAAATAAAAATTTGAGCTTCTCTGCCATCGGGCTTTAATTGCCGTAAAAGCACATTTACAGAATGTTAACAGTAAGGATAATCCTCTGTTCGTATTATCTATTCTGTTAAGAAGCCTTATAAGAAACAACCTACAGATCGGCGTAAAATTACATTTCGTTGAGCCATTTCAACAAATGTGTATGTTACGATTTACCTTTTAGTTTTATTTTATTCTTTTAATTTTAATTTTTTTTATAGATTGTCCTTTATTTAAGGTTGTATAATGTATAAATATTTGTTTTATAAACCAGTTAAAGCAGCAAGTTTTTTTTTTTTTTTTTTTTTTTTCTATGATTACTGTGTTATGTCTGAATATCCTAAATTGAGCGTCGGTTACGAAAATCATAACAGCTGCAGTTGATGACACACGACTGTAATTAATTACATGTTTAAAAAAACTTTATTCGCTTCAAAAATACATAAATAGAAAATTAAAAGACTTTTTTCAAGCGCTCAAAAACAGACTTGCGTGGAAATGTATATTGCACTCATTTGCACTTCTTGGCTACTGTGGTTTTTTTTGTTCAGTTTCTCATCTTTTATTTCACACGGCTCTTGTGTGATTTTTATAATTTTGTTTCTCGCCTTTATTTTTCCACTTTTCGTTGGTAACTTTTAATTTGATATTTCAAATCACTTTCTTTTCTTCTTCACGTCTAGCAAGCCTTGAAAATAGGCGCCTGTTTTTGAGCGCTTAAAACATGTCTAATATTATTTCCTATTTATGAAGCGAAGGAAGCTTTTAAATCTGGTTATATCTTATTTCTTCAGTTTCTTGGGATTATTTATTTTATATGCAATCAAATACTTGTAATCCTGATCATCGATTGCATGTTGTCATGATTACTTGTAATTGCGATAAGTTTTGATTGCAGCAGTCAAAAAAATAAGATTTCAAGTAATCATGATCCATGTAACCATATATTGTGATTGCAAGCAATCGTGATTACTTGTTATTACGATTACAGTTGTAATCAAAATTATGATAAATTGTAATGAAGATTACAAGCAATTTATTGCTTGTATTCTTTACTAGTAATTAATTAAAACTAATATTTTCACTGACGCTACATGAACTCATTAATCTTAAAAATTATTTTCATATTTATTTGTAAAATTCAAAAATCAGAGAAAACAGTTTAATTTTGTATTCTATTAAGTTTTCTTTTTGCATAACCTTTGATTTTAAAATGATTCTAAAAAAAATTAAATGAGTACAAAGTTATTCTTTTTTCTTAAATGCTTTCGAATGAGTCACATTCTGTTTTGGTACAATGTTTAAATAGTTTTTAAAAAGATTTATTTTATTAATCAACCAGTGAAAATAAACAACTCAGATTACTTTTTTTTCTTTCTATAATTTCGATCTTTGTTCACGAAACATTTCAAAAGTTTTGAAAACAAAAACTATTTTAACAACCTACTAGCAAAGAATAAAAAATAAAAAAAATTACTTTATTTAAACCTTCTCAGTTGAAAATGTTTTTCTGCGTCAAAAAGCGTTTTGTTTCGTGTGAGTGACTAAGCATGAATAAGTATCGACTTTTTCAGTTGAACTCGAATGTTTTTGTTATGAGTCATCATTTCATATTTGGTATCATTTATTCCGAAATGTTAAGTGCTAACTTGCGAAATATCAAGCTCAATTGATTGAGTTTTTTCCCTTATTTTCGATTGAGTTTTTTTTTTTTTTTTCATTGGGGATTTTAATTTTTTATTAACTGAATTATACGAAATTATTTAAAATTTTTATTGTATTTATTTACTTAAAGTTGGATATAAATTTTCTAGGTTACTTAATGTTATTTTACATGCGACATATCCTTATTAAATAATAAGTGAATGATAAAAAAATACTTTACCTTATAAGTTAATTTATTTAACAATAAGCTGATAAAAATGTATATAATACTCTTATTGCATAATTTATTTACTTTCAGTTAGATATATATTTTATATGCGACATATCCTTATTAAATAATTAGTGAATGATAAGAATATGATTTACTTGATATATTTTATGTATTCCGTGCAAAAAGTTTTCTGTGCTACTTTAAGATGATAAATAGTGTATATTATACATTTTTGTTGTATTAATTTATTTATTTCAAGTGAAATTAACCTTATTTATTGATTAGAAGAATATAAAAATAGATTTTGTTCCATCATAAATTTAAATAGTTCAAAGTAGATCTAAGTTTTTGTGCCATTTTTCCTTATTTAACATTTAGGCGATTATGATCTAAATTAATTTGTTTTACCTTATTTAACTTCTGTTGATGATAAAAATATAAATATAAAGAGTATAGAATAAAATAAAGACAAAGAACAAAAGAATAAAGACAAAGAAACAAATTATTTAATCTAAAATAAAAACCATTGCCTCTTTATTATTTATAATTAATTTAAATCAGACAGAAAACAAAAATACCAAAGATGTAACCATTTTTAACCATTGTGACAATCGAAAATCAAAGCTTTAGTCATCAGTATTACGTCATCGTGTGACGTCACACATGTGAGTCATTTGCTTTGCTACGCTCTGAAACAACTATTTCAAGAAATTAAATAGTGCATTCTCAAAACTAAACTAGTTAATAAGGAAATTGTAAAACTTGTTTATGCAATTTTTCGTTTAATAGTTTAAAACTTATTTGTTTTATTAAAGAAAAACTTTTTTTAAGTTCTGCATGTAAACTTTTATATTTATTAATTTTAACCCAGATATTTAATAAATGGTCAACATTACTGTTTCAATCTGATGGGTGCTGTAGCATTTGAACCTTTAACCTTATAGAAACGTTGTTTTTTTTTTTTTTTTTTTATTATTTATTTATTTATTTTATTTTTTTTTTTTGGTGTGTGGTTGTAGAAAGTAAAATATATTTTAAAGAGTAAATAAGAATGTTTTTGGAATTTTACAAACGTTGCAACTAATTTATACATTACTACGCTGTGTATTTATTTATTTGCTGTATTTGAAATAAAATTTGCGTACTTATTCTGATTAAATACTTCAGATTTTTTTTTAAACAATTGTATACTTGTTAAAGCCCCTTCTTGTAAGCGAATTTAATGAGTTGTACTACTTGATATCTTTGTATCTACCTTACAATGTTAAGATAATATTATATCTCGCAGCATATTTACGGAACATGAAATCTATTTTAAATAACTATTTTGCTGGGGGGAAAGTGCAATACTTCATAATATACCAGGATTTTTATTTATTTTTGTGCACTATCAAAACACTAATAGTTAATAAATCGATGCTGTGTTTTCTTTGCGTATTAATATTTGCTTCCTGAAAAATAATTTGATATTTATGCAACTAGCATTTTTCAAACAATTTCGATCTTTATTACTTTTTAAATCATTGAACACACGCACGAATAACTATATGAATTTTAAAAATCATAACCTTTAAATTTTATGATTTTTACCGCTAATTATTTGATAATTATTAAAGAAATTGATAATTAATTGAAAATAACGGAACTACAGATAATTATAAAAGCTTTTTAGTGATATAAATAGAATAATATAGAAATTTTTTAAAAACATTTAAAGACACATTAATTGTCTGCTGACCTCATTCTCTCATTCAGATTTTTATTTTTGAAATAACTTTCAAACATTCATTTTAAATTTTCCTGACAAAATTTTAATTTGTCAAAAACAAAATACAAAAGATTATAAATTAAAACCGTCGTTAAGCAGCCGATCCAGTTTTGAGTTTACTACTAACCCAATCCAGAAGAAGATCAAAAATTGGGAAAATTTTATTTTCGTGGAGATTTTGATGCATTTGCGTTACATGGAGGAGGAAATCACGAAAACCTCTCATAGTTAGTCTGATGATAAAGGGACTAACACATGATCCATCTACAACTGAGAATATTGTTGCATTAACACTATAGTCTGTGCGATATAGGTGCGAATTCTTTTCGACCAGCCATCGCTAGGATTCGAACCCAGGGCACCTCATTAGGGGCGGCGAGCGCTCTATCCCCTGAGCTACCAGGTTTCTAAATACAGCTGATTTCATTCATATTTAATATCTCGTATAAGTAGTTTGAAGCTTTTAAATATTGAAAATTGAATCAAATATAATTAAAACTTGTTGAAAACTTTTTATGATGTTAACGTAAATTTTAAAGGCCTTGATTCCACGTCAATTTTAGGAATATACTGTTAGTTCTTTCTAGCACAGATAACACACACTTTGTAACACATAGTTTTAGAACAATGGAGCGAGCAAAATTTTCAACTTCTATCTTTTTCTATCAGTTTTTAAATTTTTCAGTAAAATGGCTACACTGTAACCTAACTTTCAAAAATACTTTCAAGCAATGTTTTTAATTTTATTTTCAAAATTCCAATCTAGGTACATTGTATTAAAAACAGTTAAGAAAAAACAATCCTTATAATTTAGAGTCAATGTATTCTTAATCTTTTAGAAGAGCATTGAAACTTTCGGTAATGGTTTTAAACAGTATATTTCAATTTTCTTATCGCAATTCAAATCGAATATGCACAATAACAGTAATTTAGAGTCAATATATACTTAGTCTTTTAGAAGAACATTGAAACTTTCGGAAATGGTTTTAAACAGTATATTTCAATTTTCCTATCGCAATTCAAATCGAATATGCACAATAACAGTAATTTAGAGTCAATATATACTTAGTCTTTTAGAAGAACATTGAAACTTTCGGAAATGGTTTTAAACAGTATATTTCAATTTTCCTATCGCAATTCAAATCGAATATGCACAATAACAGTAATTTAGAGTCAATATATACTTAGTCTTTTAGAAGAACATTGAAACTTTCGGAAATGGTTTTAAACAGTATATTTCAATTTTCCTATCGCAATTCAAATCGAATATGCACAATAACAGTAATTTAGAGTCAATATATACTTAGTCTTTTAGAAGAACATTGAAACTTTCGGAAATGGTTTTAAACAGTATATTTCAATTTTCCTATCGCAATTCAAATCGAATATGCACAATAGCAGTAATTTAGAGTCAATATATACTTAGTCTTTTAGAAGAGTAATAAAACTTTCGAAAATGCTTTCAAACAATATTTTTAAATTTTCCTGCCGAAATTCTATCCTAGGTAAATAAAATAAACAGTAGTGGTAAATTAGAATCAACATTTGATGTCTTACATAGAAAAAGGTATTGCAACTTTCGGAAATTAAAAATCATGACGGTTTAGAAACAATTTCCAAAAATGCTTCGAAACAGCGGAAATTAAGACTTCAGTTAAATAACAAACAATAGAAGTCATTCAAAATCAATAGAAACTTCCAGAAATTAAAAGCAGCTCTCGAATAGATGATTCAATAAAGCATTTAAGGAAGAGAAAGTAGAAAGCGGCTTAAAATGAAATCAGTAGGTCTGAGTTGTGTGAAACAACAGATGCATAAGTTGTTCCTATTTAAGGGCCCCCGCAGCATCTGGTCCATTAGCACCATTACCATTCAGTAAGGGGAGATTGTTTGCGCATTATGGATTCCCCTGTTTCTTTACTTCTCGCGCATTTAATGCTCCCCTTTCCGCTTGACATCTTCTTTTACCATTTTGTTGAGCTCTAATAGTCATTTTACCCTTTTTCACCTTCAGGTAGCCATTCTGTGAAAAACAGCAGCAAAAAAATTTTTTTTAATTTAAATATTATTTCACTTAAAATAGTTGGAGAAAGATGCTCCCATTATAGATTGGTAAGATAATATGCCTCACTGACTGCTTATTTAAATAAATTGTCTCATCGGCAGATTATATCACTAAGATGCTTTTTTTTCTATGTGAATAAGACGCTCACTGATTGATTATTTAAACAAATCTGTAGGCAATATTACTTATCTAATTCTTACCTATTAATCCTTTTTTAAGAATTTTTAAGCTCATTCGCCCAGAGAAAAAAAAATAGACCAAAATTTGAGTGCCTTATATAATAAACAAGACTTTTATTATTAAACTATTTACTTTATTTTGATGGAAAATCGTGGATTTAACGAGGAAAAAAAATTTTCATTCAAAGCTGTGTTCTTTAAAACAATGAGTCTACCGTACTGTTCAAAAAATTTTTTGACTTATTAAATAAAATAACGAAAAATAATATTTACTTAAAGTTAGATTTTGTAAGGAATTGATTATCTTTGGATAAACGAATTTTATAAATGTGGGCCTAAATTTTTAAATTCGCTTAAAATGTTCTCGAAATATAAGGAAATACGCAAAAATTATAAATAACATAAAGGGATCCAACCTTTAGACCACTCTCTGGACCAAACTATTGCGACCCTATTTCCCAGATTGGTCGCAATAGTTTGGTCCAGCCTATATTTTGGGGGTCAAAAATCGGAATTTTTTTTTTAAAAAAAAGTGTTTATTCAGAAACGGTACGTTTTTGTGTTTGGTTTCGTAACTTAAAATATCGTCTCTTCTAATTATTTAGCACATTTGAGGTCATCCTTTTGAACCTTTAAAATTGAGTCCTAGAACGTTATCCGACCATAAAATAAAAAGTTATTCAGGGGGGCTCATTTATTTTTTGCGCATTGTGCAATTGCGAAATCTTTTATTTTTCCAAACCAGGGGTTTCCAACTTACATGTGGCCGGAGGTCGCAATTAAAAACACTGGCCAAATGGCGGGCCGCAACTTTATCAAAATTTTATATAGGACTCTTTTTATGTTTGAAGGAACATTAAATATTACTGTCAGATTTTTATCAAAGTTTTTTTAATATTAAAAAGCAAAATAACAAGCATTACAAATAATGTTTGTTATTTTATTTTAAATTTAATTCTGTGATAAATTAACATTTTTTCGACTTTTTAGGAATAACATAGCAACAACAACAAAAAAAAACTCTCTAGCATCTGAAATTTGTTTTTTTTTTTCCTTTTCCGCTTATGCGATATTCAATTCAAGGAATTTAAATAAAACATAATATTCATTCTCTCTTTCATGCGTTTTAAAATTTACAAATGTAAATTTCGTCCACAATGAGTGGTTTCAAAAAGTAAAATGGGAGAATTTCTTCGAGAAAATTTCTGATACGCGCATGCTAACTTCACAAAATACAGAAAAAAAAACGAAATAAAAAAGAGCAACATACACGTTTATTTTTATATTTGAATAACTATTTTCTTTTATGCAAAACTTGAGAAATAAACTTTTTTGCACCGTTGGTATGTTAAATTTCACAGAAACGAAGAAATTAGGTTTTTTAAAACGGAAAAAAAGTATTTTAAACCCATATAGATTTTTTACGAAAATTGTCCTAAAAAAAAAAAAACTAATATATTTTAGTTCGCGAGCCGCCAGTTGGAAACCACTGTTCTAAACTATCAAAATGTAAGATTGTGTGACTATTGAAATGCATTAGTTTTGTATATAACAGCTGTACTTGTATTTTGATTCTTCAGATTTAAGTTTCGTTTTTATGATGTCACTTCTTATGACTTTTTTTTCGTTTTTATAACAATATATTATGTTTTGTGTGCTCATCTCACTTTGCAACTATAACCATGTTAAATTGTATATTTTTGTTTTTCTTAATTGAATGAATGGCTTAACCTGGTTGCTACGGCGCTATTCTTACACTTTAGTGCAGAATTTTAAAAAAGGAATAGTAAAACTAATTCCATTTTGACGCCTTCACTATGACCGTAACGTTTCTGTCAGCCTATTTGTATTGCACTCTGACAGTTATGGCTTTACCGAGCTCTAAGAAAATTCCATTCGTACAGTCGAAAGTCTATCTTTAGCCCATTGGAAGCCCCCCTTTTTCTACGAATTCGTGGCCTCAACCCCTCTCCCGAGGGATGGCCGATGCTGGTTGCCATGGTTACGATGAAAGGAAGAGCAAGAGCAAAGCCTGAGACTTGTCTGGACGTCAAGTAATTTCGGGTGAGGATGAGTTTCCGGAAGGCAGACGTGATGCTCTCTTCTAAATGCATTCGGGTGGGGGAAAAGGGACTGCCACATTTTTGGCGAGAAATTTTTGTCGCCTCATTCCTTCTGTTTCTTTTCCAAAATTCTTATACTTTATTTTAGAAATTAACTAACGTTCGTCAAATAACTCAAGTCTCAATCCAGTTTAATCATATTGGTTGTTTGTACTTTCTTATTAACATATTCTGCCCTTTTTCTTTTTTTTTCTATTCTAGGTTTGTCTTGAAGGTTTATAGTATAATTTGTAGTTACTATAGGGCAAAATTAAGAAATTTTCTACATGCCGCCTGGGGCAAATTGTAGTATTTTTAACAGGGGAAAGATAATTGAAACACTTTTTTAACCGTTTAAAATATTAAAAAAATGAACATTTTAAACGGTTGAAGAAAATGTTTGTTATTAATAATGTTAAACACTTCTTTCTAAGCATTTCTCAAAATATTATAAACATTAAAGGTTCATTCAGCAAATAATCCCAAGAAAATGAAGCGGTAAGATATAATTTGATTAAAAAACTTTGTTTCATAAATAAACAAATTCGAAATAAGTCTTGTTTCAAGCGCTCAAAAATAAGCGCCCATTTTCAAGACTTCTTAGACGCGAATGAGAAGAAACAAAAGTGATTTGAAACATAAAATGTTAAGTTGCCAAAGAAAATATAAAGGTGAGAAAAAAATTTATTCTCGCTCGGCTTCTGTGGTTTTTGTTTCTCACCATTATTTTCTATTTTTCGTTGGCAACTTAGTTTTATATTTCTAATAACATTTGTTTCTTCTCATTAACGTCTGACAAGTCTTGAGCCAGTTTTTGAGCTCTTGAAACTGTTATTTCCAATGACGACTATTTTTTCGAATTTGCATATTTTTGAAGCAAAGAATGAAGTTTTTTAATCCAAGGTTTTTAATTAAGGGTAAAATGAAGAACAATTATTAAACTAATTAATTAAATTATTAAACTAATGTGAAATAAAGTAATTTTCTGCATAGTTTTAAAGATTCATATTGCCATATTTGTGAGGGGAAAAATAATAAAATGCACACGGTGTGAATTTTTGACGAAACAAATGACAATCGAATAGACAATTTTTTTAAAAACCATTAGTTTTATTTGGTCTTTCTTTTTTTGTCGGCCATTAATTTTCCCCTACAGCTTTTACTTTTATTTTATCAAAGTGGTTTTACCAAATTTCTCGTAAGTACAAACTAATTATATTTAAATAATAATAAAAAAAGAATCATTAAAACACATATTTGTGTAATTCAATAATTCTAATATGACAAATCGGAAATTTAATTTATATTTTGCAAGTTTAAGAAACTGTTATTAAAAACTATTTATATTTTATGGTTTGAAAGAATAAAGTCATTTTTGTTCATTGCGTTTGTTTTAAAAAAGGAAATTCCACAACGAAGTTAATTTTTCACAACTTTACTATTACAACTATAGTGCTGTAAATATTTTTTTTTTCATGTATATGCAGATATCTTCATGCTATGAATCTTCAACTTTTTTATTCATTGTATTGTACTAAAGTACAGCATTTTTCAATTATTAAATATTTGTTTATAACAATACTAAGAGAAATATTATTAATTTTATCTGTTTTTAAACTGTCAGTTTTTTAAACTTCATTACTTGAAGAAGTTAATGCATAAAAATACGTTAAATGTTACTGATTTATGTTATAAATACTTACTTTTAAATTTCTGAAAAATATTACTTTAAAAGTATTTTTAAAATCTTTTCGTACTCGTACTATATATTTCTAAATTTTTGTGAATGTCATTACAAGAAAATGTAAACCCCAAAAATTTAATAAAAGGATAAAAATAACTATATCATTTTCATACTCCTTTCATTAATTTTTAAAAGATTGAATATTATATTACGAAACTTAATTTAAATTATTTTTCATCTTGCGGTTAAAATGAGCCAACAAAACATCAAGTAATTTTCCCTCTTCCAATTTTCGAATTTTATCCATTTGATAGTTTTTTTTTCCCTCTAAATATTGGCCACAAATTCGAATTCAAATTATTACTCTGTATTTTTGCTTGATTTTTTTTTCTTTCTCGTAAAATCTTATCTTTAAGCAAAACAATTATTCAACAGAATATTCAAAAATGAACTTATGTTTGTCTATTAATCACATTTTGTTTTCTTATGGGAGATTGCACTCGGACCAAATAATTATCCAATACAAACGTTCCAAGAATAATTTTCCTTACTGTTTATTAATTGTAGCTATATTTACAACTTTGAAACAGATTGAATCTTCATATTTCGTGGTATTCTTTAAAAGTAACAGATTCAGCTGCTACAATGCCAAACGTGCTACAATGCCAAAAAAGGAGTGCAGGAACGTTGATAGATGCAAACGAAGTTTTATCTGTTGACTTGGAAGACCCCTTTGCCCTCATTTGTGTCTCCCTTTATTGCTGCAATACATTTCCAGTGGGGTAGTCTCTCCCCCTAACAACACTTCCCGTTTCTCCGTTATCGCTGCATAAAATCTTCCCAGCCTCCTTACCTAGTTCTATTGTCTCCTGAGTGTGGGTGGAAGATGCAACAACCAATGTTTGCTTTCTTTAATAACAAAAGTGTACCCTCCTGTTTGATACTTCTGAGAATCCAAATAAAAAATTCATGAATGCAAAACTAACAAGATCAGTTGGTCTAGTCTCTGCCTTCATATCTGATTTTACAGAAATGGTATCCCTGATTTACCTAGAAGAACTTTTGTGGATGGAAGAACGAGCAAATTAAATCGGATAGATCTTTTTTTTTTTTTTAGTTAAATAGGGTAAAAATATTTTTTCAACTGAAATAGTAGATTTTGGTGGGAAATTTGTTAATTAATATTCCTGTTTAGAAATGCACTGTGGAAAAAAAAATTTGTTGTTGCATTAATACAAATATTTGACCTTGCCTTATTCGGATGTGGGGATTTAAAATCTGAAATTAGTTTTGAGTCTTAAAGTTACAAATTGTTATTTCAAATGACATATTTAGTCTATTTTTTGTCTAAATGTACAAGTTGAAAAAACATATATAACAGGAGATCGGGCAAGAGCGTTTCGACAAACTTCTGGGGGGAATTGAGGCACATCACCAGGATTTAAATGTAGGAACCCATGCCCGGAAATTTCGTCGTACGTTGCTAAAGGAGTTTTCTTACTAAGGCGTGTTCAGAAACACGCAATGAAACAGTTCATAATAAGGCTTACCCCCTCGCGACATAGGCCGGGCATGGTCTCTATGCAGTTTTAATCCAGGTGATGTGCCCAAACTCCCCTAGAAGTTTGTCGTAACATTTACGCGATTCCTGTTAAAATAGATTAAAAATGTCAGTTTTATAATATATATATATATATATATATATATATATATATTATATAAAATCTCAAGCAAGCTTGGGGAGAAAGATAGATTACAGATTCGAAATCAGTGATACAAAAGTATCTAAAATCTTAATAAATCGAAGGCAACGGAAATTTTTTTTTCCCCAGTGTTATTTTCTTAAAGATTGTTAGTTGTATTCTTAATTACTTTAATTTTGTCTCCAGAAATATTGCTAATTCAAAAATACAAATGATTGCTTTAACACAGAATTTAACTTTTTTCCTTGAAATATTGCCAACACCTGGAAACTTTTAACCCCAGTCGTCTATAAATTTGGTAAAACTCCTCAAAATTCAAGCAATATTATACAGCATGAATGTCTACTCAATATAATGCGATATAAATCTCTCTGCAGTCATTTAAACAATTCGGGGTATAATACTCAAACTAAATAACTTAATATTTTTCCATTTCAAAGTTATGTAAAAAATATTTGAATCGGCAAAGAGCTTTGAAATGCTATAATCTACACCTCTTCTCGATATTGTAATTATTCCTCCGCAGTCTGACAAAGTTGACAAGATTGTTCACTCTCAAGAAACTCTGAAGTAGAAACAATAAGTGGATCAGTGTAGATGTCTTCTGGAATAAGACGCTAGTAATCCAAAATATGCCCTGCAGAAACCCAATTATCATAGGTCTTGGAGCAGATGTCTTCTGGAGTAAGACCCAAGCAATTCGAAATATGCCCTACAGAAACCTCTTGGAGCAGATGTCTTCTGGAGTAAGACCTAAGCACCCCAAAATGTGCCCTGCAGAAATCTAATGATCAAGGCACTTGATGCAGATGTTAAAAATAATCAACTAACCCTAGTGACACCAAGCGGTATTGTTTAAACTAGACAACTCTTAAACTAAGAAAAAATATTACTTTTGAAAAAAAGGAACAAAGAAACAAATATTTTTTTTAAACTAGTGATTTAAGAGTTATCTAGCTTTTACCTATCATTTATAAGCAGACCTTTTTATAGTTTTAAATCATAGGTTTAAGAGTATTACTTCTGTATTTTATGTGTCACTAATTTCTTGTTTTCTTTCCTCGCCCATAGGTCTTTTGTCTTGGGATGTCGAATTGACTGGATGCGATTTAAATGGATTGGAATCTGTGTGCGCTGGTATTAGTCCTAAGCATCTTGAGGATACAGGTAAGTTTCTCACTTATGCCTGTGTATTATACTGCTGAATTGTTAACCGTACTTCTAACTTAGCAAAATATGCCCAGGGACGTCTCATTTTTAAGAATAAAGCTGTCTGAATTTTTCAAAAAAAAAATTCTTTTCTCGCATATAAAAAAATTGTTAAAGACATTTTTTAAAACTTAAACTTTCCGTATGTTGCAACAAATATAAAACTACTAACAAACATTAAAGAAGAATCTTAAAACATCAATCACGTTTTCCCCGTGAGACCATTCAACCTCGCTGTACTAATGCCATTTACATGACATAAATAATTGCATTCGCTACAGCTCAATGTTTGAATTTTAATAAGCTTAAAAATGTTTGAGGAAAAAAAAGCTCATACAAATTTAAATTCTAATGATATAAAAAATCCTATGTTACGTCATTGTAGAGAACGCTGTTATCTGTAGTCTCATAAAAATCTTCAGCTACTTTGTAAAGAACGCAATTGTGTAGAATCTCGTATAAAAATACTTTTTTTTTTTTGTAAGGAATGCGATTTCTAGTTTATAGTGCATAAAAACATAACATGCCGAAAATAGCATATTATAGTATCGGAGGTAAGGATGAAACAAGGCAGTAATTTCTTTTTTTTTTTTAATGAATAAAAAAAATTATTAAAAAAATACTTGTTTTTTGTTTTTAGATACAGTACATTTGATTAGCAATGATTTTGACAATTAAAGCACACAAGCAGTATGAAAGGATATCCCTCTCGTCCAAAATTGGGTATTGAGCGCTGGGGATATGTTTAATATGGTACAATTTGTTGGGAACATTTGGAACAAATTTATCACTTAAAATTTTTTAATTTTTTTCTATTTGTAAGCCGTTACAAAACGATAGTTTATGTAATCCCTAGTTGGTAGGAAATATTAATTAGTATTACAAAATCATAATAAAGGTAAGGAATTCGATCCTTATTACCTTTATGACAGTTACGTGACATACAAATATCTTATTATTTTAGTCTCGCAGATTTTGGCACATGATTGTAATGTTAACAAATACACAACAAAAATTTCCCACTGTATGTCAAGCTAAAAATTTAATTTTATCATTTTTATGCAACAGTAAAAAAAAAAAATAAAAAAAAAAATAAAAAAAAAAACGAAAGATAATTAAAATTAATAATTTTTTCTAAAAATATTTTACTGCATTCACGAGTTAACTTTATCCTAAGTTGCGTATTTCTAATTAAAAACCTCATTTTCTACCTTTATTTGGCTCTAGTCACAGAAGGATGTATAAGATCTAATAATCGTGACCTGAAATTTTTAAAATCTGACAAAAAAAAAAAGAGCAAGCTCCTAATTCAAAAAAAAATACAATGTAGCATTTTAAGTGTCTTAAAGTCGAAACCATGTTTCAATGTTAATAACTTAATTATTAACTTTAAAACTCTATAAAAATAATTCCTTTCAAAATTAGTTTTAATTTGGAGTTGTTATACAAGCATATAAACAAAATTCTTTTTGATTTTCTAAAATTATATTAGCTTATTTTACATATAGTATTTATATGTAAAATTAAAATTATACATATAAATACAATGTAGTATTTTATATGTATGAAGCTATATATTGTTTATTTCCTCAAATTATATAGCTACTAAAATTATAATAAATTGTGTTCTTTCTTTCAAAAGATCATTTATCTATTAAATTAAAAACTAAAGTGTATTTATTTCATTTCGTCGTTTACTAGAGTAACCAAAATGACTGCCACATCCCTCCGACTACAGAATTTTCGTAGTTTTAGAAAATTTTTTTCTTGGTGATAGCGAAGATAATGGATTAATATTTTCATAAATTAGAATTAAAACAATTTTTTCGAAAACAACAAATAATTTATGCAGATGTGTGTAAGATGGATCGAGCAATTGGTTATGTCTACGAAATCTGATAGAAGTACTATAAATAAGCTATTTGTTTAGAAATTTATGCCTTAAAATCTCTACTATTAAAAAATGTAATTTGCGGCTATCTCAAATGTAGACAAATATTACACGAAACGAAAAACCATCAGAAATCATCAATAAGAAAATTAACTTTTATCAATGATTTCCAACTCTAATAAATATCGGTTTTTATTTTATTTTTTTTTCGTGTGCTGTAAAATGTTTACTGAGTTATTTGCTGTGATTGTTTGAAAAAAAATTAGTGACAAAAATAATTAAAATAAACAATTGATAAAAAAAAACACTAAAACACCGAAGAAAAATAATATTTGTTCTATCGCATTAATAATTCGTAATATGTGCATCTTGCAAAAATCTATAGGACAATTTGTATATTTGTAAAAATCAAAATAAAGTGTAAGAAACAGTTAATGTGCGAAATAAAAATACAAAAATGCTGTCGTGATGTGATATAATTTCTCAATTCTGAGAAGTTTTATATAACATAAGCTTTTTATTTACTTAAGTATCTCATTTAATCCTTTTTCTTTTTGTAGATGTCTTAATTCAGCATTCAACTGAAAGTTTAGGAGTTGAAGTTCTCGTCAACCCAACTGTAAGCACATTAAAACAATGCGTGAGGAATTTCCTTTCCACATCAACTGGCCACAAACACCTCATCCATGCTGGCTACACATTTGCTGGCTCTGGATCTTGGATTTTACAGAATGGCACTTTTGCCTTCGATGATTTTCTCGAAATATTCCAACAAGCTGATGTGCAGAGTCAGAAACGCTGCAATATCAATATTCACTGTTTAGAAGTAGGTCGATGGAATAGCACAAGCTTTTCCAAAGACATATTCACAAGTGTTGCCAACGTTGCCTTCAATCCACCAGAAAAAGTGCAACAGGTACCTGGTTCGGAGCACCTAATTAACTGCCTTAGAAAAGTGCTGACTTCACAAGATTTAGAAGAGATGATGGAATCTTCCTCATTGGTTGGGAACATCCGATTCAACCGCCCAACATTATACATGTTCCCCGCTGGTCAGGGAGATTGTGCATTATTCGGCATAAACGGTTTCAACATGCTCATTGATGGCGGCTTCAACAGGAAGCCGTGCTCGTGGGAATTCATCCGACATTTAGACAGACTCGACGCCGTGCTCGTCACCAGACTTTGTGAAAATAATGTATGTGGCATGTCGACTTTAATGAAACGCAAATCTCTGAACAACACTTATCCCCAAATAGGTTATGTATTCTGCAATATTCCTGAAAACAAAACACCATCTCCCAAAGAGGAAACTCCCCAAGATAACCTCATCGTTAGTGTTGTAAACGAGGGTAACAACTTCATTCGGACTCTAAATGAACTGAAACTCGAACCTCATCAGTGTTGGAGAGATTCCGCTGCTGAGCCATTTGTGCTTTACCATAAAGTTGGTCATGGTACGTTAGAAATGCACGTGCTCAGCCCACCTAAAGACAGTAAGGAAATGAAGGAATTCATATCTGAATGGAGGTCATTTAAAGAAACCTTTTCATCAACTAAATCTGGATTGAAATCAGCTGTTCCATTGTCGCACGCTACCTCCATTTGCGCTGTTTTAATATGGAGACCAACTGACCCTAAAGATACTATCACAAGAATACTATTTCCTGGAAGTGCCCCTCAAAACAAAATATTTGAAAGTTTAGAGAAGTTGAAAACTCTCGACGTTTTGAGCCATCCTGTAGTTACTAAAGCTTCGCTATCAGTAACCAAGAGTGTAAGTAATAAGGTTGAAAAATCGATAAGTAAAGCGACAATACCAAATCGTAAAAGTACGGCGTCACCTGCCTTATCTGTCAATAGCGTTGCCTCAAGAAATGGTGATGTACATAAAACTGATTCTAAAGATATTAAGAAAATCGCTAATAATGTCGTTAAAAAAGAAGTAAAAAAAGAAATCAAAAAGGAAGTTATCTCTAAAGAGAAAAGAGAAATCAAAAGTGATGGTGTTAAAAAAGAATCCAAGAAAGAAGCAGAAGTTAAAAAAGAAGTCAAGAAAATCGTTAAAAAGGAAGTTAAAGATTTGAAATCAGCAACAGAAAAGAAATCTGAAACTAAAACTGTGACTAAGAAAGAAACTGTAGCTGCTTCAAAACCAGTGGCAGAGGTGAAGAAGATGACTGCGACAACTGTTAAGAAGAGTCCAGTGGCTAAAAAGGATGTTAAACCAGCGGTAACTAAAACTGCTGAAACTAAAAAACCTTCCACCGCTAAAACAGCTGATTCAAAGGCAACTAAGGAAGTCTCTAAAAAGGTGTCTGAAACAAAGTCTGTGGCTAAGACAAAGCCTAAACCTGCAACACCAACTTCAAAAACAACAACACCCAAAACTAAACCAGTCGCTGTTCCTAAACCAGGCGGTAAAATGACAAAAGCTGTCGCAGCCTCTTCTGTCATTGCTTCTGCTGTTGCTGTCACTGCTGCAGCATTTGAGCTTAATGAGAAGAAAGAGGAGATTGTCGTTGATGAAACTGAACCTGTGGCATCTGAAACAAAAGAGCCCGAAATTGCTACCATACCCAAAGAATTTGAAACAGTTGAAAAGCCAGAAGAGGACGTTGTGGTATCTCCTTTGCCACCAGAGGCTGTTTCGCCAACGCCATCCGAATCAGTGTCATTAACACCATCTGATACTCTTTCATCTGCACCTTTAGAAACCGTATCCCCCACTCCACCCCTAGCTAATGAGCCAATTTCTACGGAAGAAAAAGAGGTAAATGAAATTAAAGATATAGAGCAAGATATGCCGTACGAAACTGAAATAACTGATGAAATAGCTGAAGATGAACCAGTGAGAGAGGAAACTAGTGACTTCGAACTCGAGAAAGAACCCGAAGAAGCTCTTGACGTTGCTGATCAACTTACTCAGTTACAACAGAAGAGTGACGCTATGTCTACTTCATTTGTGGCAGAACACAATGATGAAATTCCTGAAATCGAGAAAATGGAAGCAATCACAACGCAGTCTGCACCATTTGAGACTCAAGAGTTAAAACCAGATGAACCCCCTACTGATGCTTTTGGCATTGATGAAAAACCTTTACAAAAAGAGGAAGGTTATATAATTGAGGCACATGAATCCTCTGTTGATGATCAGCTAGCTCAAATGTCAATGGAAGGAAGTTTCTGTGCACAAGTAAAAGAATCCTCTGTTGACGATCAACTGGCTCAAATGTCAATGGAAGGAAGTTACTGCGCTGAAGTAAAAGAAGTCTCTGACGATAAACTAACTCAGATGTCAATGGAAGGTAGTTACTGTGCCGGAGATTATACTGCTGACGATGAGAAACTTGAAAAAACCGATGAATCTGGAAAAATTGAGAGAGATTCTGAAGAGAAATTTGAATCCAACAAAGAAACAATGCATTCTATTCAAGGCGACGAAGACATGAAATATGGACAAAGCTATGAACAGGGAGATAGTAAGTTTGAAAACACAGAAGTGCATGTTACAGAAAATGCCTCTGAAGCAATAAGTAAATCAGATTTATATCTAGAAAATAAAACAATAGAATCTGGATATTCAAGCACTTTAGCCAAAGATGATTTGCAAGAAGATCAGCATTACATTGACGATCATGAAACCAAACATTTAATTGAGGTACATGAAAAAGATATTGAACCAGCTAGTGGTTTGGAATATGGTAGTAGTGTCCCACATAAAGATGTAGATGAACATTCCTTGGATGAACAGTACGATCAACAACCCGAACTTGAAGCGCTAAAGGAATCAATCAGCAGATCTGCGAATGAAGATTACGAGCTATCACGCGACATTATTAATGATGCTGACATGCAAGAAACGTCCGTTGACGAACCCGAAGAAATTCACCGAAAAGAATCTGCTGTGTCCATTACGCTAAACGATGAAGAATTAGACGATAACTACGCAAATGAATTGAGAAGAAAAAGTGGCACCGAATCTGAAGATGACGTTGATCTTCAGCAATACATGATGAACAAAGAAAAAGATCATTTTGAGCAAGACAGGCTAAATCCACGACAAGAACAAACTTCTGACGATGAAGATGTAGTTAAGAGCCCAACTCCTCATGCCGTAATCGATTACGAAGAAAACATGGAAAATTTAATAGCTGGTCAAAAAGAAACCCAAGACAAAATTGTAGAAAAAGAACTGTACCCATCCGAAAAAGATGATTTCGATGAAAAAGATCACGATTCCACTGAAGACCAGGATATCGATGATGGAGAAATGATCCGCCATCCTACGCCACCTGAAATGAAATACTCAGAAGATGACATGCGTGATCCGATTGGTCCTCACTTTATTACTACTCCTGGTATGAAAGCAGGAACAGACATTACCGAGCAGCCTCTTTATGAAGAAGCAGAAGATGATGGATCAGACAGGTCTGCAAGTCCTGTGGTTGAACAACCTGTCTTTGGAAATGTGGGCGGAGCCGATTTTCCAGAATTAGTTACCGTGTCTGGAGGCACAACTCCGTCAGAGCCACAGTCTCCCAAAGCTGGCTTGGATGGAAAGAAATTCGGCTCGGATGCTGGTCTCATGGAGGCTTTGAGTGAGCACGATTTGTCTGAAAGCTCAACACATAGCCCTCATTTCCAAGATAACACAGCATTCGATTTACCTGTGACAACAGATCAATATGAAGAATCTCGTGAGGTTGATGACAGCACCCATGGCGGAGAGCATAATGTTGTTGACCAAGATGAAATGAGAAAAGTTGAAGCGCCAACGTTAGAAAAACAACTTAGTCCCCTTACTGCAAGGAAAATTTGCGATGCTCCATCTGATGACGAATCTTACAGCCAAAATGAGAAGTCTGAAACTCGTAGTGAAAAATCGGATGATGACGATGAAAAATCGAGTCAGCGTCATGATGATAAATCGGATATGCATGATGACCGATCTGATAACCAATATGATGGAAAATCAGATGTGCATGATGACAGGTCTGATAACCAATATGATAATAGATCTGATGTGCACGACGATAGATCAGATAATCAGTACGATGCAAAATCTGATGTAATGGATGACGAAAGAAAATCTGATATTCATGAGGATGATAGATATGACTATCATCATGATGACTATTATGATGAAAACAAATCGGGAAGTCATCATGAAATGCTAGTATCTGATAAACACGATAGTTATGCATATGAAGCCTCACATGGAAGTGAAATTCAAAAATCGGCTATTTCGTATGAAGAATCTGAATTCCATAGTGGATATCAAAATACTGAAGCTGAAAACAAATCACACATTGTACCCGACCAATTTGCTTCTGGTGATATTCAAGATGAAGTTCTCCGCTCTCAGACAACTGGTGAGTTCCATGATCACGGCAACTTTGATATTACTGGAGAAAAAGATTTAGTCTACCAAACGCAAGAAGAATCTTTTGGTGCACAAGAAGACAATAAATGCAATATTCCATTGGATTTTCAGGATGAAATTCAACCACCTATTCGGGATCTAAATACTTATTCTCAAGAACTGCACGCTGATGAAAGCTCAAATGCATACGAATCATCTGAACATTATGAAACTAAACATACATTATACGAACAAAGGGAAACTGAATCATCTGTACCACTCAGTACTTACGGATATACAGAAACCTCAAATAATGCTGATATCAAAGATTTTACATCTGCCTCTCAAGAGTATGGTATTGATAAACATGAGATATCATCAAATGTCACAGACATTGTAGATGACTATGAATACAATAAAGGAAACTTGGAAAGGATGGTGGACGAGCATCAGTTTGGTTTACTCAAGGAAAGCGAAATTCCCCAGCTTTTAACAGATATGCCTTCTTCAGGAATAAGTTATCAAGAAACTGCTGAAGTTCATCACTATGAAACTTCAAATATTCAAGAAGATGCTTACGATTTCCATTCAAAACAACTGACGCAAACTTCAGCTGTTTCAGAAGAGTACGAAACCCATTCCCAGGTGCCTGAAACATCTAACTTTGATGACACAAATTATAACTACATGTCACAAGAACCTTCCTTTACAATGTCTCAAAATTATGAAACAGTATCTAAAGTGGAGAGTACTTATGAAAGCAATGTTGATCAAGAATTTTCAGAAAATCCTAATCTAGCACATAGTGTTACACGAACTGATTACGAAAAAGAAATAACTGAATCAGATGAAATGAAACCCCATGCTTTTTCAGACTTAGGAGACCATCATACAATGAACTCGGAGTTTGACAGTGGTAAAGTTGACTATGAAAACGTGCAACAAGAACTGCATGAGTCTAAAAATGACTTCACAGCAGAAGTTGCTTATGGCAGTAATGAAATTACTAGTTCACAATTTTCTAGTACAGGCATAGAGTCTTCAGTCAACGGGAATGGAAAAGAACAAACTTCCTACAGTCATTCTGAGCAATATACTTCCCAAACTGTATCACATTTGCAAGATGCTGCATATTCGCAGCAAGAATCTAGCTACATTATCAGTTCGAGATTCCATTCAGATTCTCCTGAAGATAACGTCATGAGGAGCGACTCCTCCCCAGACGTTCCTTATCCACCTAGCTCAATAGGCGCCAAAAACTCTATGGTTGTCGATTCTCAAGAATTCATGCAAACCAAGGAAGGCTACAACAACATGAATTTTCCTCAGTCAGGTGATATACCAGTTTCTCCAAATAACAAATCACATAATGCCAATCGTGATGATCCTTACGATGAATCATCTGAAGAGGATGACAGCTCATCCGTTCCAGGCACAGTATCACCCTATGCTTATACCAATAAGGCTTACGCCAAAGAGGAAGAAGATAATGATGGAAATCATATTTATAAAGAATCAACTTTTGAAAAGAGATCTGAAATATTGAAACAAATGGATTTGGATCCAAATAACCCACAGACCCTTACAACTCAACAGGTTGGTTATTCTCAAGACTACGAAGAAAGAGAATACACAGGAAGCACTAACTATGATTTTAAATTAGAAGAGTGGGAAAAACCAATGGGTCTTCCCACTCCTCCAGATGCAACTAAAGCTGTGACGAAAAAACCTCCCACTAAGTCTTTGGGAAAAAGTGCTGATAGCAACGGCAAAGCTTACTTTCCAACAGCGGCGTCTAAAATGTCTTCCCCACTGAAAAAGCCCAAACCAAAATCCACCAAAGAATCCGGCGGCAATCCAGTTTACGTCGATCTAGCCTATGTTCCACATCATGGTGATCCTCACTACTGTGACGTGGAATTCTTCAAGAAAATACGTGCTCGCTACTACGTCTTCAGCGGCATCAATCCTAGTAAAGAAGTTCTTAACGCTCTTCTAGAGGCAAAGAAAACCTGGAAAGAAGATATGGAGGTGACCATCATACCAACTTACGAGACAGATACCCTGGGTTATTGGATGGCCCAAAACCAGGACGATCTTGCTACTTATTCTATTGAAGTTGCCCCTTCAGCCAGCAGGTGTACAGTGAATCTACAAGATCACGAAACAAGTTGCGCAGCTTATCGTCTGGAATTCTGAAAGACTGAGAAACTCGAATTTGAAAAAGTTTTAAAAAATATCGCTTCTGTTTTTTGAATGGGTGCTTCTTCGTTAGACTCCAATTTCAGGAATGAATGTTTTTAATCAATTGGGGAGGAGATTGAAAAAAAAGATAGCAAACCTAATCTTTTAGGTTGACTCATCAACATCCAAAAGGAATTCCACTTTATTTAATATGTTCTAATTGGACTTTTTTTCCTTCAAAAAATGAATTTGCTTGTATCATTTCGGTTTTCTTCAAAGTGGAGTAACGTCGGTTTTTAATTGAATTTTATGTAGCAGTCCTTGCATGTTGTAGCATGCTTACGTGCAGCAATGCAAATCCTAAATGCATTGCTGTATACTTCCAGGCTACTCCACTTTGAAAAATTCCAAACAGTGCCTAATTAAAACAAAGTGAGAAAACACTATGTAAAAGAATTTAGGAAAATTATCAAATGTTATTTTAAAAAAAAACTTAATCTTTTTTTATAAAAAAGACTTGCATTATTTTAGGCAGCGTTGAAGTTTATTTAGTACTAAAATATTTTATCCATAAGCTGTTTGACATATATACACTGATAAAATAATTAAATATATGTTGAATTCTTATTAGAAATCTTTTTTATACGAACATAGAAGTTTTGTGATTGTAAATAATTAATAAATTTTAGTGTTCAGCTCGAGTTGATACAATTTATGTGTGATTATATGTTTGAAATTTTCAAATATTTTTTTCCTTTCAAAAATTCTTATAATTAGTATTTATTTATAAATTAGTATGAAATTTTTATGAGGAATGTATATATGAAAATTTATTTTTAAAAATATCTAAAGTGGTAATTTATGGCTAAAATGGCATTTATTAAATTCATAAATATTTATCATTATCATAAGCAAACAGCCTATGTTTTACCACGAGTTGATTTTACACAAATTTTTTCACTATGGTGTTTTTGCAAATATAAAATTTTTATGCTTTTTATTTTAATAATTTTATTATTGCATACTTTTTTTATAATTAAATAATTTTATACTTCCAATATTGTATTTTTTTTAAACTACCGATAAAACATCTCATTTATGTTTAATAACAGAAACATTGGGACAAATGTGAAATAACTTATACCACTAGAAACTTATAATTTTTATACGTATTATGTAACTATATATGTATACCTAGTCACATTTATTATATTTTTAAAAAGATTTTTTTAATTGGATTACACATGGTTTTGTTTCCTTTTTAAGTTTCCAAAGCATTGAAAAGTTTTTATATTTAAAGAATTTTATTATATGCATATTTGTGGTACATGTCTCTTAACCTTTTATTGTAAGAAGCAGTTGTTTCTAAATATAGTCAAATTCAATATCAATTAGTTGAATAAATTTATGACGGATTACAGTAAATTTTTATCACTGAAATAGTTTAGAATACTGTTGTAATTCTTTAAATACACATCAGATTTTAAACTCTTCGATCTAATAGTATTTTCAAAACTCAATAATTTCTTCATCCTACCAATGTTCACGAATTATAGTTATACGAGTTTCATAGCAAAAAAAGAATCTCTTTTACTTACTAATATATATAAAATTGAAGTATTTTCAGATTTTGCATTTATTTTAGACTTTGTGGCACAAATGCAAGCATGAATATTAGTTGGCTTGTATCAATTTAATATGCATATTAATGATTTAATAAAATTCCTCAGCAATTGCAAAAACAACTTCTAAGAAATTAGAGCTTGTTATTGAATATTTTTTATCACCAACATAAGAATCCAACGACCGCAGTGGCTTAAACAAATTCAATACCTTACCCTTCACTCCTTTAAGGCATCTTAATTTAAGGTTGTCGTTAAGTCTAAATTTAAGTACTAGCTAATGGAAGCTGTCCGTTTCATGTGAGATTGTCTTTTCAGCCAATGAGAACGTTTACTTTCAGGTAAATACTAATTGGTGTTAGATTCCAACTTGAAGCTGTTGAGCGGTGAGGAAACTAGCGTTAACCAATCATATCTCTCCATTTGACACGTCGCTGCAATGTGATTGGCTGAATAGAAGTAATAGCATTAAGAGCTTAGAAATGAACTTCAGCTTATTTTACTTTCGAAATTTCATTGAATCATTTTATTTGAGGAATTAATTCACATTTTCATATAACTTTGTTTATTATTTTATGTCTTGATGCTAAATAGGGTTTCGTAATTATTTTCTCCTTTTATTTATTCGTCTATTTCGACCCGCTTTGTTTTACACCACTTTTCTGTGATAACTAATAACCTAAATATTTAGGGATTTAATTTTAAGGTGATAAACATTAACTGTTCATGAATAAGTCCACAATTAAACGGAAAATGCCCATTTTTTTAATACCAAAATAGCTTTGTGGGCAATTTATAAACCATGCGCCGCATGTTCATGATATTTATATTGATTTATCAACAACAAAAAATTAATTTTAATTTTTTGTTGCATTTTAAATGTACGATTGCAATTAGTTCAGATCGTGTTAACTATTTAGTTAATCGCTTCAAGGCCCTTTTGTTAAGTGAAGCGCCGTATGATGTATATTTAGTGTTTTTCACTAAATCGTTTTAAAATGTTTCGATTTCTATACATGCATGTGTTTTTACTATTTACGTCTTTTTAGAACTTAATACAGCTTCAGCGGTATCCCCCCTCTTCCCATATATCATATGCGCTAACATATAACAACCCTTAGTTATATTGAAAATCATCCATAACGGCACTATGCCTTACTACTAGAGTGTATCACGATTCTTTTCTTCAAACTTTTAAGTCTTTAAAAAGTTGTTACTCTAATTTTACGAAAAACGTTTTTTTGACTACTCGAAAAATAATTAGTTCACCCGTAATGGCATGTGTTTTTTTTTTTTGTTTTTTTTAAATTTTTTTTAAACTCAAAAATAAAAGTAAATCTTTGAAAAAGCATAAATTCAAAATAAGTCTAGTTTCTAAGTTCAGAAATATATTTAGAATCTAACTTTACGCTAAAATCAATGGCAAATTGAGAAACTCGGTAGTTTGAAAACTACCGACGTAACTTTGCGATGCGCGTAAGAGATTCGCTGCAATAAGGCTAACGTCAACGGTTTGTAAAATGTCGAATTTTCTAATTTGCCTATAACATGATATATCAACTGTAATATTTAAGTCTCCCGGAATGTACAGGAAATGCTAATTCTAATCGAAAGATAGTGTTGAAAGTTAAGGTTTTGAAGTTTAATTAGGGAGACATAAATTTACCTTCCGAATATAAATTTTAAATTTACATCATAAATTTCAACATTTTTGAGCTTAAACTAAAATTTTGATTTTATATTTTATACCACTAAAAAAGTTTTTTAATTTGACTTAAAAATATATTTTTATCCGTTCCGGGGGACCTAAGTATTGCTCAATTTGTAAAAATCAATTTTTGGGAAATAATGTGACAACTTTTAATCGGCTTGAAGTTTTGAATTTCGAATATTCTTTTTTGTAATACACCCTATTAAATATATGCAATTTCGTTAGCCTTATTTTAAATAACGTGCAATATTTTAAACACCTTTTTACAAAAACAAAAGCTAGTATATTGCTACTACTTTATTACATACCACGATAGGAACAATTATACAAATACGTTAACTTCGTTTGAAGTAAAGGCATACCCCCTATTGACTGTAAAACCTTTTAGAATTACCATTTAATTTAGAAAGTTTTGTAAAGCTAACAAAGAAATGCTTTTAAAAGAATGAATGTTCGAGCTTTAGAACTGAAGACGAGATTGAAAAATTCTTACTGAAAAAAAAAAAAAAAAAAAAACAACCTTGTAGTGAGTAATGTTAGTATGTTTTTCCGCAGTGTCCTGCATAGTGTGTCAGATAACGACTGCTTGAAATTTGCTGCCTCTGAGCAATTTATTAAAATGCGAACTATATATATACAAAGTGCTGTAGCCCATATCTAGATATGCAATTGGATGCAAGGTATCTCGTTGTTTGTATGTTGCCCAGAGCTATAATATGTTTCATCATTTGCAGATATGTTTAGCTTTATAAAGTCTACTAATGTGCTGTCTGCTTCACTTTTGAGAAACGAGCGAGTTGTACCAACATTTGTTTCTGTGCAACTAAAATTGAAATTTATGCATAGATTCTTTAGTAGTTTTTTTTTTTTTTTTTTTTTTTTTTTAAAGCAGATAAATTCTAGTACAGATCCTTGAATATTTCGAAAGACTGATAATAAACCCTACTGCAAGTGTGCAAAGATTCACGAATCTTTGACTAAATTACAGGATCGTCAGTGACTCCTCGAATACAACAATGAAATTCTAGCTTCACTCTTTTAACTCTGCTCGACACCAGAAGACATCCTATACAGTCTATCACAAAACTCATCCTCCGAACTTAAGGACTGCTGAACTTCTGTTAACTTTAACTGTCTTATCTATTTCAGTGTTAACTTTTAACTTGGAAAAACGATTCAATTTCGAATTGAGATTCACAAGTTTCTCAATGTTTTTAACAGTTTTATACTGTAGAATTAAATTTTAATCTGCAATTTGTAGTAAAAATTACTACATTCTAGAATTAAACACGCAGTATTTAAAATAGTTTATGCAAAAAATGAAGACTTATTAAAAAAAATAAAAAAACATTTGTGTTGCCTATAGTACCTCATTTAAAAAAAAATTCATTTTAAACTTTTTTAACTATGAAAGCATTAAAAGTTTTTGAAATTTTAGTTTACTTTCAAATTTTGGTACGTTTCTCGCTCATTATGTTCTGCACAGTACACAATACGTACATAATGAAGTTTTTACAATAGGATTTGAACATGAATTATATATAGTTCCTCGAAAAAGAAGCGTATGTGATGCTGACTGTAAGTTTTTACTTTTTATTTGAATGCACATTTTTTTAGCAATATTATCTTTCCATTTTTGCTTTTTGTATTTCAACGCTCTGTGGGCACTGTGATTTCATGTTGGCGCGTTTCAATGCTGATGGACGTCGCCCAGGATGTAAACTGTGAATTGTTGAATAAAAATTTCGTGTATCTCATTGTGCCAGTTTTTTCATTCTCATTCACCTGATGAAAACTATGTTATAGTAGTTTTTTTCATTTAACTAAAGGTAAAGCAGTGACTACTAGAATGATCTGTCCGCAAACATCAGAATATATGCTATAAAAATTGTCCAAATAATAATTGGCCTCTATCTTAGCGTCTGAAATACTAGAGTAGTAATAGCAGTAACCAGTCTTCAGGGTTATATATTAAGATAATAGTGCACGTGCCGTACAAAAAGATGTTTACCGTTGACTAGGAACTTAAAAACTTCTCTTAGTGGCTCTGTTCATTATCATTTCATTTTAGAAACTGGGTTTTTTTCAACAATTTCAGAACTGTATCTTAAATATTAGTTACGTCGAATATCATAGAATGTGGAACTTTTCGTGACCATACTAACCAGTTCGCACGAGAGCATTTCAAATGAATGTAAAGTACTAAGAACCAGCATCCGGAACAGAACACGCAGTAGTGTGATTTTTAGTGGCATACGGTGAGCGTAATTCGAGCTTTTATTGCCAAATGTTTGCTGTTATTTTGCAGGTATAACTTAGCACTACTGTATCTAAACAAACAGTGTATCGTTTTTCGTGATAAACATTATATTTTGGCACAAAAAAAATTATGTAAATCGAAGTGTTCCACTCTTAATATCTGTGCAGGGATTAGTCTGGCACGAGTAAAGCAATGGTGCAATCATCTGCCTCTGAAAATCATACTACTTCGTGGTGTTCTGCTCTGGATGCATTATTTCTAATCCAGATTTTACATTCACTTTAAATGCATGCATGGGAATTGATTAATCAATTACACAGTTTACTGTGCACTCCTATCCTTCATAACTCTTGCTGATGCTATCGTTACTGTATTTCTTGCGCTATCATAAGTGTCCATTTTTAATAAGACAAAACTTATAAATTTCCATTTTTTATTGTCACTTGTTAGTTAAATAAAAGAATTATTTATTCCATGAAAAATTACTTAAAAAGTAAAAATTCAAAGAGTGGGTAAATGTAAATTGGATACGAAATCATCAGAATTATAAATTTTTTTAAAGTTAAACTATTATATTTGAACATTTTCCAACATTGATCCCCCATATCGAATTCTAGTTACCTTTGATGCAACCGATCACTTTCCATACACCATGGAATTGCAACCGACTCGCTCATAAAGGCTTAAGCCCAAAAGCTTTAATTTCGAGTCCACCCTAGTCATCAGAATTATAAATATATAGATCGATAGGTTCTAATTTTTATTTTATAACCGTCGTTGAACAGTGGACCCTTGTTCAACACGTTATTTAGGTAGCCTTATAGTTTTAAACCCAATAGCATCGATTCGAACCTGGGGCACCTGATTAGGGGGCGAGTGTTCTATCCTTTGAGACTCTGTTACGATTTAGTTGTTTTATAACCGTTGTTGAACAGCCGTCCCATTTTAGGTTTTGCAACTATTAATGTTCAACTCCTCCATGTAAGTTTGAAGCCAATCCAAAAGACAAGGGAATTGCCTTTCGTGTAAGACTTTTTGATGGAACTAACCCACATTTGCGTTGCGCGGATAGGAAAATTTTCCACGGTTAACCTAAGCCCCCACGGCTCGGTACGATATACTTTTTATTTTATAACCCTCGTTGAACAGCCATCCCAATCATACGATATTACTTGTGCCCGTCGTAGTTCAAGACTTTATACACCTAAACTCGTGAAAATATAAAGCCAAATTTTGTAAAGAGATAGGTCAGCTGAGATATAATATTGAGACTGTTTCTAAATTTTAACTGCTTAGTACAATTATTCCTACATAATCAAACCATATGTACTTTGTTTGCCAGAAAATCCAGAAATTATGGGAAAATTTTATCATGAACCTTAGCCCAAAATCTTCTTTCAGCTCATTCCGGTCTCAGGTTGAGCCTGTCTCATCCCACTTAAGCTCTACTTTAATGTAGATTAACAGTATTTTTCGAAGCTCTTTCACCAAGAAAAATAGAGAAACAATTGAAGTGTCATACTCTTGAGGCAAAACTGCCATTTTGAATGCATAGTTAATACATTCTTGCAGTAAAGAATTAGCTGGACTTTTGCATGCACAAATCGCTTAATTATTGAAAAATTGTAACTTTAAGAAGAAAAAAAATCATTTATTTAACAATATTTTTTCACCTCTATGAAAATTTTCGAAATTTAGTATATATATGGGCTTATAAAAATTTGCAATAATTCGAAATCATTGCAAATTTTAATGAGCTAAGATAATGCAGCATCAAAGTAACTCTTTCATCATTAACAATTAGACCACATACTCTTTCTTTTACGCAAAGACAAAAGCTTAGTTTTTCTTCAAATTGACATTTTACGCCATTTTCAGAATTCAATTAAGTGAGAACAAGTGTTTTAAAAAAATAGGCTTAACTTTACATTCACGAAAAAATTTGTTGTTTTTACCACTTGGTGAGGTTACTCTGCCATGATTACGGGTGTTTCTATAAAGTTACCGGAAAGCTCTGTCCAAGAAAGGACACACCTCATTATACAAGGATACAAAAGGTGTCTTTATAAAAAAATAAATAAAAAGTAGTCTGGCATTTACCCTTAAATGCATGCATCAAATATCTGTTAGTTTTATCGGCTAATTTTGTTACGAGTTTTAATATCTATGCACATACTCCTTTGCGTCTTATGAGCTGTAGTTTGTCTAAGCTAAGAACTCTTCCCGCCACAAAGTCTGAGACTGTCTGGTGCTATGGAAACAAGAATGGCGCATTTTAAGGAGGGTAGCTTCACTCTAGGACTAACATAATAGATCGAAGAGCTTTACTTTCTTTCTCCGACCCGACCCGAAACCATTCCAAAACAGGGATCCCGCACCCCTACTTGAAATCCTCATACCTCGTTACCATAGTCACCGCCACAGGTCCAGACAAATGTCTGGAGGAGTTCTTATTTTAGACAAACTATGTTTCTTCAAGCTAAAACATAACAATAAATACACAAGTGGGCGACCTTTGTGCTTAGTACAAACTACGGCAAACAACGTTAAAGAGCACAAAAATATATATTTTTATATTTTTGAGTTCTTTAACGTTGTTTGCCGTAGTATGTAAAACATAACCGTTGAATTTAAGGGTTAACACTCAACCACTTTCTTTTGTATTCCTATGAGAGGAAGGAGGCGAGTGTTTTCCTAGACAACTTTTCGGCTAACTTAATATTTAAAATCTTTCTTGCCAAAACTCATAATTAATCTAACAGAACTCGTAACCAATCTGCTTATTTTAACAATGTAATTTCATTTACTTTGCATTCAAGTTTCACACTGGACGTCAAACATTCATTGATTTTAGATTACCATGCACTCGGTTGAAAGTAGGCATTACTTTTTATGGTATGCCACCTCATTAAATACGATGAAATACATCAAACATCGTTCTCAAATTGTCCTACTTTTAAATTTTAAAATTATGCATCGTTGAATTCGTTAATTTTAATAAAATCTAAATTTTATTTACCTTGCATTCAAATTTCACGATTGGATATTACTAACTAAAGTTTTACACACTTTCATATAAAACTTTCAATGAAAAGTAGGCGTTACTTTCCGCTGCGTAATACCAGGTTCAATACGCTGAAAAGTAACGCCTACTCCATATTAATTCAAATAAGTGAAGATTTATCATATTTAATGTTAGAATAAAAAAATTTTAAATTTAAAATAAAGAGCTCCCGAAGAGAACAAAAACATTTTATACTCAGATAGTTGACCTTAATATCCAGATAATTGACGATAAAGTTAAAGACTTTCAGCACGATTTGAAATTATCATAATGTGTCTCAAGACCGAGGTCAAATATGCTAATTAAAGATTACTATCATGTTACAGAACGTTCACAATAACCTTCTTTCGATGAATTTATTTGACAACCAAATGGTGGGAGGCAGTTGCAATATAAAAATATGGCCTCAATTTCGACAAGAAATCAGTTAAAGTTTTGAACCCCTTAATGTTAGATTGATATTTTGCCTATTTTTCAGTCTCGGAAATTTTTAATTTTTTAAGCGAATCGGAAAAAATTTTGCCAACAAATATAAATTTATACTAAAGATAATTTCATGCAAGAATAATAAGTAATAGATTGATTTTATTCACAAGTCTTTTTTATTTTTTTTTCCCTTAAACATTATTTTAAACTATGTAAAAAATATATTAAAAATTACTTTTTCCATGGAATTATATTTGAATTACAAATTTTAATATTGTTTGCAAAAAAATCTTCAATTCGTCCTAAAAACATCACGCAAATGGCTAAGAATGCAAGAAGTTAATTTAACATTCAGAATCCTTAATTTTTGACCTCTCTCTTGACTAAACTATTTCCCAGACAGGGGCCAGTCCCCCCCCCCTCCTCATATTGATGGTCACAAATCATAGCGCTATCAATAATAACGTTCTTAAAATAGTAGCATTGCAGTAACGAAGGGTTATATTGTGCCTTACGTCTTTTTATTTTTTCTTTTTAAAACAAATGTATTAAAGCTTTTCAATTATAATTTTTAAAAACTTTAAATTTATTATATCTTAAATATTGTGACTTCCCACTCAATTTAATTGCGTAAAATGTCATCTTTGTCCTTTGTCGCTTTTGTCCTGGTTAAAGTAACTTTTTAATTTAATTATAAAGTATGTTAAGTATGCACAGGACACATTTTGTTATTGCGAAACGTTACAATTGTTATATGAGTGTTTCTTTGGAAACATGACAATTCGGAACAAAAATTTTCTTCAAATTAAAAGTCTTCAAAATTATCTAAATTATTTTTTGTATATTTATTTAGTTACATTTATTAATATCTTACAGACAGCAGTGTAGTTTATTGACATTTGCTCAAGAAAAAAAAAAAAAAAAAATAGAAATTCACCAAATTTTGAATGCCAGGAAAATGACATATTACCTTAGAAGTTAAAAAAAAAAAACAGTCATTTTAAGCTAATAGTAAATAACTCAACTTCCTTTGCTTTAGATGAGCCATGAATTGCTTAAATTAATTCTTTTATCCACTGTAAAAAGAATTGCTGATATGTACAGAATAAAATTGAGTGTAATAATCAATCATTTAATAAAAAAAATAATAACTTTGAATGCATTCAAACATATTACAATCTTACACAAACGTGGTATTAGGTTAATATTTGCTTTCTCTCTTCACATTCAACTGTTTAAAAAAATTTCTGGTAACTGTTTCACTGTCTTTGCATTCATAAGCCAGGAAAATGACAGTCAGGATAATGACAATTTGCCATTATATAGCATTTAACTTTACTTTAATCTAACATTTCGGCCTAAGATGTTTACATTCCTCAGAAAACAGCAGGATTTCTTGAAAAAACCCAGGTAAATCTATGTAGTTTACGTTATTAAGGATTTCAAGAAGACAGGAAAATGACAACATAGAAACCTACTCACATTGAAAAAATTTTTGAAATAGGTTTTAATTGGTTACGACTATGAAAGTAAACCAGTTTACGAAAGAGCAATCTAATACAAAATCTAGTAAAAATTAGAAAGTGGTAAAATATATGTCTAAAGATTTTTATGAATATGAATAGTTTGTTTTATTTTCTTGTCAACCACTACAGAGTTTCAATTCTCATATATATATATATATATATATATATATATATATACCAACAAAATACTATAATATATATCTGATATATATATATATATGTGATGCATTTTTAACAATTACTTTTAAAATAGAAATTGGATTCATGCGCACAACAGGTTCACTTTTTAAATAATCTGCGCGGGCTACTTATAAAATCCCGTGTGGAGGCTTTCTGATGTAGAAGGTGATGCCCTATCCCTCCCTTACATTTCGATTCATCAGCTGTTCAAAAAATTTTTAATGTCAACTACTGTCCCTTACAATAAATATTATTAAATTGATTACTAGAAGACCACATAGAGAATAAAATAGGAATGAATATTTCGTGCGACTCCTTACCCCTCATTTACAAGTAAAATATTGTAAATTTCCTAGCTAAAAGTGGAGTATTTTGCATCCAAATAAATCTTTCAGTCCTCAGAAGTGAATTAATTGCTATTGACGAGGGATTAAAGGCCATTCTCCATAGTACAGACTCTAGCAATATATGAATCCTTACTGATAGCCGAAGCTCCATTCAACACTTTCAGGATTGGAGTCGTGTGGATAACCTTGTGAGCATTCAAATTATCAATAAGCTTAAAATTATAGCAAAATATAGGGATGTCTACTTTCAGCGGATCCCCTCCCATGTCAACGTCCTTGGAAATGAAGTCGCGGATAACTTAGCTAAAAGAGGCTGCTCTGAGTTGGCAACCACTGATTATGCTCTTACCTTTCAAGAGATTTTCTCTTTGATAAAATTTAAAGATAAGCAAGTCTGGCTGACCCATCCCGGGATTAGTAGGAAATGCCCAGGGGGCGCTCTGGAGTTCAAGGGAGACAGAAAACATCAAACGGCTGTCTCGAGACTTATAAGTGGGCACCTGAATGACTTTTGTATCCGGCCAAAAGGTCTACCTGACTTGCACGTTATCTGTTACCGGCTTCCCCTGGACATATCCTCGATTGTTTGGGGTTATAACTCAGGAAGATGTACATGCAAGTCTACTTCTGGTGCTGAACTTTGCTAGAGTAAATGGTCTCATGGATCTGATTTTGCTAGATCCTGAAGCAAATAAAGCCAAGGTCTTATTTAACCAATGTTATGCTCTTTCAGACATTGCTTTCCATCTATAGAGATAGAGCAATTTATTAGAGAATATCTAACAGAAATATAAAATTTAGTAGAGTTTCATAGGAGAAAAAAAGTATTTAATATTAAATATATAAAATTTAGTGGTAGAAAGTTTTTATATTATTTTCATATTATTCTTATTTGGGAGCCCCAAAGTGAAATAAAATAATGTTCAGCTTTCTGGGATTTAGTTAACCAGAAGACTGATTTGATAGGACTATGTGTGTAGTTAGCCAGCTCCATTCTTTTTGTGTACTCACATTTCCTGGTAGTCCTTTACTTACACAAACTCACTGCTTCGTGGCTGTGTTCATCGTATCACATTTTCAGAAGAACCGCCCACGCCGTGTACCTTTACTTTATTAATTTATTTTTCCGCCATTACTATGACTCTTCCTTGAGAGATAAATAAGTATAACTAGAGAATTGTTAGTATAGGATTCTCTTCCAGGACTTAATTTCTGTCTACACAACAGCCTAGAGGAAGCACAAAACAGTTTTGAATATTAAGAGAGAGAAATGAGATGCGAAATAAAGGTGAATTAACAACGAATGATTCGCGAATATTTCAGGATCTCTTCGACACTTATCGATATCTCGATGTTATAGAAACGATGTTCAAGGGCAATGTAAACACTAAGTAGAAGATAAATTTGAAGAATGAAAAAGGCTCTATAGAACTGAAATCTGGCTAGGCAATGGAGGGGTTAAGCTTCAGAGAGAAGAGCCTCGAAACATCTCTTTCAATTCTTTGATCTCCTAAAAAAGGCTCTTAAGTTCTTCAATGAGGACCACAGATTTTTCGTCTGGAGTGGCTTACTTGGCTTGGTTGCGGTGATTTCTCCTGGGGCGTGAAACACTTCCCAAGAAGTTGCCTGCGTGAGCTTGTTCACAGTTGCAGCACTTGGGTGATATGATTGGGTGATATTGGGTGATTGGTTCATATGAAAAGTGTCCATCGGCACACTTAACACATCTTGGCTGGTTGTTGTGGGTACGATGCATATGGCAGAGACCTTAGCACGCAGCACTTAGCACGTAAAACTGTATGTGGAGTTCCCTCCACGGAATCTTTCGTCTCTAATCTGATGATCATTGAAGTGAGTTGATCGGTAGATTATTTTCGTGTTCTCCATGTCGGAGAGAATGACACGAAAAAGAGGGAGGAGCTTACAAAGCCCTTGTACTCTCTTCTTAAACTGATCTTTGCGGGCGTTATTTAGATACGTTACGTTGAAGATAGTCCATGATTTCCTCGGATTTGGTGCTGCTTCAGTTTTTTAACAAACACAATGTTTATCAAAGAGCATTTATAATTTGAGTCAAATCGAATTTTTCTGACTACCTTGGGGGGTCCGCTGCGAAACTTTAGAGGACAGTTATTTGTCAACCCCTGGGCAAGCTGTAAGAAAAGCACTTTCCGAGTGGGAATTATTGCTACCGAATGATTATCGGAGCCTTTGCAAAAGTAAAATATTTCACGATAATTTTTTTTTTTTCGAAAGCTACAAAATCCGTTTCACAAATTATTTCAGTTTTTTAACTTTAAATTACTTATAACTTACAAAAATTTAGGAAAAGGAAATTTTATTTATTTCACTAAAGTTTCACAATGGATTACCATTGCTTATAAGCTGTTCTTATTAGGGATCGAAAAGTCGTGTTCTTTTTTCTTCTTCTTTAGCGTAAAATTGAAACAAAAGTTTTTATTTTTAACCCAATGTTTTAATAACCCTCTTAAAAAACTGCTTTTTCCAATCAACTTTGTTTACATTTTCAAAGCTGAATCATTAAAGATTGATTAGTTTTTGAGCAAAATATCTGATTTCATTTCAAACATCACCCAATCCAACGAATGAAAAGTCTATGGTGCAATATCGGATGAGTATGATAGCTGAGGTGGTACCTCCCACCCGAATCCGTTGATTTTGTTCTAGGGTTCGGTGTTTTTGACCGATAAGAAATGGAAAAAATCAAAATTAACAGATTTGATCTTAGAAAACCATCTTTCATGTTTACGAACGCCAAATTAAGTTAGATTAACTCTGAATAACTTTTGATCTAATTATCGGATCTTCACGTTTTAAGACTCAATCTTAATGCTTCGAGAAGGTGACATCAAATATGCCCCTTAATTAGGGCAGACCATATTTTAAGTTACGAAATCAGACCCAAAAAGGCGTATTTACATTGAATAAACGTGTCTTTTTGGTTTTTTTTTTTTTTTTTTCGATGATTCGGATTTATGAGCCCCAAAATACAAGGAATAGTCGCAATCAGAGAAGTATTGTTCCAATGGTTTGGTCTGAAAAGCGGCCCAAAGTTTGGATCCCTTACTGTTAGTTTTACTGTTTATGCTTTTCGCCGTACCTCGCGAGCTTTTTAAGCGAATCCAAAAATTTTGCATTAAATTATCCAAAGACACGCAAAAAATAACTTATAGAAAATATTTATTATTTTTCTTATACAACTTAATAATAGTCGGAAAAATTTTTGAAACGTAAGGCAGCAAACAATTCTTTATATAATTTCAAATAATGTAATTTTACGTGGCAAATACAAAATTTTAGCGAACAGTTCTTGAGAAATTGATTTTCAAAAAAGTCGTATTTTTCAGAGTTTTTATTTTTTGATTTGCATTTATTAAAATTTATTTAACTTAAATCACTTTCTGGTTGTTACAAAGTCGTAAAACTGATCCATTTCCTTAATATTTTAATAAATTAAAAATATTGACAAAAAAAGGTAAAATAATGCACTTTAAAAAATTAAAAATGAACTAGTTGAAACAGTATTTTTGTATATTATTATTGCATCACAAAACAATGTTGTTGTTGTTGTTTCTAATGCCATTTGCCACACGGGCAAGCTTGCTTGGTAAAACCGAGCAAATTTAAGGCTGAGTGTGCGTTTCTTGTTTTTCAGTGGCGCCATCTTATGGCCAAGAATTCGTTTTTAGCCACACACACGTCACAGCTCGTTTTATAGGGCGGGCCCATTCACGCATTCATCCACAGATCGAAATTTTGACCTGAATCAGAGAACGTTCGATCTCCAATCCAGTACCCCTAGAGGTATTAATAACAAAACAATAGGAGTAATTATTGAAGTTTAGAACAATTTTAGAATTGTTTAAGAGTCCTTTTGGTCATTTTGTTATATTGTGAAGATTTTTTTAGAATTTAAATTAATTTCTTTATATCATAAATTTCTTAAAAATATATATATAATTTTATTCGAATGCTTAATTATATTGAATTTTGGTCCAACTGGCTCAAATTGAATTTGTTTCAAAATTCTTATAATTACTGATGAGGAGCTTTTTACCGGTTCTCTTGTTTATGCTTTTTTCCGATACTTTTTTCCTTAGCTCTTTTTTCCTGTGTTTTTTTTTTCTCTGAGATTTTCCTTTCGGTGCTCTTTTTTCTGGTACTCCCTAATCCGGTGCTTTTTTCAGTGCTCTTTTCGGTGCTTTTTTTCTACAGAATGCAGTGAATCGCGGTGGAGCCATCGAGCCGCGGTGGCACATGAGATAGAGCTTTCATATCCCAATGAGATGACACTGGTTCGAATCCCAACGGCGGTTGGTTGACACGAATTTTGCACCCGGATCGCACCGACCACATGCTGACCTAAAATATCCTCAGTGGTAGACGGATCATTGGTTAGAGTCCCCTTTGCTATCGGGCTAACAGTGGAATTTTTCATGGTTTTCCTCTCCATGCATCGCAAATGCAAGCTGGTCGTAACCTCAGAGACCATTGATAGTCGTAAACTCAGAATCAGATTAGCTGTTTATCGTCGGTTTTAAAACGAAATATTTACCATTAGTTTACTAAATTAAGTATTAAATAAAATAAAATAAATATTAAATAAAATATTAAATCAAATAAGTTGAATAAAAAATATTTTTAAAAAATTAACATTTTCCCGCCCCGTTTTCAGCCCTTTGACGTTTGAATTCGGCTGGGAGACTTTAATATTTTCAAATTAGGTTGCTATTAAATTTCTGATTAATGAAAGATCAATTACATTATGGATGACGCTTACTCGTTGATGTTTGTTGTTAATCCTTTATTAAGGATTTTTTCTTTCTTTCTTTATATATATATATATATTTTTTTTTATTAAATTCGTTTGTTTGTTTTAAGGGACGATAATTCGAATAATATTTGTTAATCTTTTCTTTTTTGTGGGAGGTTTTAAAATTTTGTTAAACTTTTACAACCGCATTCACTCCAAACAGTGAATCAAGTACAAACAGTGAAGTTTTTACGGGAATAAAATTTAAAATTAGAATACAAACCAAGCAAAAAATTATTTTGAATAACATAAATTTTCTTGAGGATGTTTCTTGGTGCAGTGCACCATGCAGGAGAAGCATAAGTAAGAATTGAACGAACTCCTTGAATATATAGAAATCTGTTTAGATGTAGAGGCAGTTTTGAATATTTAGCAATCAGGAATCTGAGAGCTCTAACCTCAACCCATGCTTATGAAATAATATTATAGATCACCTAGTTAATTAGAAATTGAGATAAAAAATTAAAGTTAAATCAACTAGACTACATATTTATTAATAAATTAGATATAAAATATTGGAAGGAAATTACGTAGTTAAACATTCGTATTGAGAATGATTATTAATAGGACATAGCGTGCGTCGTTCAACGATCATGGTTTGTGTCCAACTCTCCACCGATCTTCTTCAGCTCATCCTTTTTCAAACCGTTGCCATTCGCACACCTGAAAGTTCGATGCCCAAGGTGCATTCTCGCTATCGCGATATAACGTACTACAGTATCATTAATATGGTGATTCCATAAAAGTCTAAGAAACAATTATGTTTAATGCTTTTTTTGCTATTTAAAGAAAAGAAATAAATCTCCCTAAGACCTCACTCCTCGCTCTAACATAAACAGGGCAGGCTGCAAGAAGCCAAGCAGCGATTTTCGAATCCAGCGGCATTCAACGATTCCATTTTAGCATTTCTCTAAATAAAAATAAAACTTGATTCTTTAAATTGTTTTAGTTTAGGTAACAAATTTAAAAAGAAATAAAGCTTGTATTAGAATTGGGACCAATTACAGTAAAAATCTAAACTATCAAAAAAGAGAGCTAGTTGTTAAAGGTCGCTGGATTGTAAATGAGCTCCCAAGCCATTCACCGGTTAGTCAGTGATGCTATCGCGATGATTACCATTGTTTCCATATATTTAACAATGCATCATTATATCCTTTTAAAATCTACTACAGATTTAACATATTTGATTACTCAAATTTATTTTAAATATTTATAATGAAGCCTTGCAAATTTTGTTATATTGTAGGAAAATAAAATTTTATTCTCTCCTCTTTTCGTTTTTGCCATTTGGTTGTTCGACCTTCTGTTTGAAGCTTGAGTAGAAAGTAGGCGTTACTTTTCATTGAGATCAGTCCTAACGCCCACTTTTGCTGGTCCGTTTTTTTTGTTGCTAACAAAAAACTTAAAATCAGGGCTCGGTTGATATTTTAAAAGAGAAATAATGAACACGAAAGTTAAAAAATTCCAAAAGCAAGCTTAATAAATTAAGGGTAAACTGTAGCGTGTACAAATTATAAACTCATAAACATATAGTATATTTTTTAAATTATTAACTAAATTAATATTTATTAAGCATTAATAGTTTGTGAAATTGATATTAATTACGAAAATTAAAATCTATACAATTTAAGTTTTAAAAAAAGATAATGATATATACTTTGAAAATATTCTCATCAGAGGTAATGAATGTGTAATTTTTTATAATAAATTTAAAACGAAAAAAAAAATGAAATAACTTTATTTAACCGGATATATTATTTTAAGACTAAGAAAGATTATCTTGAAATTTTGAAAATCTTTATTAACTGAAATATAAAATTTTTTTAACTTTCACTTTATTTTTTAAATTTTTTGTATAAGTAATTATAATTCACAATGATTCTTTGCCTTATTATTTGCCTTTTGCCGTTATTTCTATCATGAAAGGCCGTTGAGAAAAGCCGATCTTTTTTCTCTGGTCGATTCCCATAAATCTCAGAAACTTAGCATATCTAATTCCTGTTCCTCATGGTTGTTTTGTTGAATTCTAGCCAAATCGGTATCTTTGTGCGGGATGAATAAAAAAAGGTCTATAGCTGAGTAGTACTGAACATCTGTACAACACTTTGAAAGGGTATTTACCGACTCAATTTATAAATCTACAATAAATTCAATTATTTTTTATTTGTTGCCCTTCCCCGTGGCTTTATGTTAAACTAATCAGCAGAGCACTGTTTTTTGAATTTCAGCAAGCTAGTAGAGATTAAATGTATTCAATACCATGCTTTTGCTAGCGGCCATAGTCAAAATTTACTATTAACCTTTGCGGAAACTAAAACATGGTGCATCGGAGTACCTGGCCAAAAAGGCCACCTCCGTAAATTATATGATTACAAACTGAATCAAAGGCATTGATATTAAAATTATTTGGGTTAGTAAACTTAATGATAGGTAGATAAATAGTATTGTGGTAAAAGAAGATAAAACAGGGATAACACAGACAAATAAAGTCATTAATGCTTTAATAAAAAATAAAAATAATAAAAAATATCTATAATAAGAATAATAATAAATATAAAAATAAATAAATAAATAAATAAATAAAAAAAAAAAAAAAAAAAAAAAAAAAAAAAATTTTAAATAAAAATACATTATTTATTATTATTTAGAATTATTGACAAATAAGCAGTTAGTGATTAGCATTGTTAGTAATTGTATTAATAAATAGAATCAGAATGAGCCGCAGTAATTCCGCGAAGTAATTCTTGGGCCTACCCAAGAAGGTGGGAAAGGGTAATGATGAGGAGCCTGTCAGGGGGATAGAAAAATCAATAATACGAATCAGACTATGTCTTGAAGATTTTTATAGTAATGGAGAATGGCCTTAGGCCGTCTCCTGCACTTAGGGTCATCTGGGTCGTAGTTAGAGGAAGACCATATAAGGGGGTTGGAGTGTCCAGTGCTCTTAAGAAAATATTTAAGAGATCTATTTTTGTATAAGTCGAGAAGGCTAGGCGTACAGGTGTCATTACGGATATTTTTGTTCCTGAAATACCAGGGTGAATTTGTGACATTGCGGAGGGTTTTGTTATAAGCACCCTGTAAGAGCTTAAGATTTGTCTTTGCAGCCCCCCCGAAGGCGGGTGCTGCATATGTTAAAAGGGGAGTGAGAAGCATTTTAAAAATTAGAATCCTGTTATTAGTGCTGAGGGGAGAGTTCTTTTTTAGAATAGGATAAAGTGCACATTTTGCAGCTATGAATTTACTCTTAATGTTTTTAAAATGATATTTGAAAGTCAGGGTTTTATCCATAATGACACCTAAGTACGTGGCCTTCGTTTCCCATTTGAAAGAGAAGTTGTTATCAATGATAACATCCTTCTTGTAGGTCCTTTTTCTGGTGAATAGCAGCGCCTGAGTTTTGTCGATATTGAGGGCAAGTTTCCAATTTTGGAAGTAGTCAATGATGGTGAGGAGATGGTAAATAATATTCCTGTTGATATCGCTGATATACTTGCTTTGTGTGGCAATGGCTGTATCGTCAGCGTACAGTGCAGTCAGAATACCAGCATTTCTAGGGATATCATTAATAAAAATTAAAAATAGGAGGGGTCCTAATTTGCTCCCCTGGGGAACACCGCTACTAATGGGTCTTAAGGTTGAGAAGAAGGTGTTGCAGTTGACCATGAACTTTCTGTGTGTTAGGTAGGATCGTATAATTAGAATAAGTGGTCTAGGGAAATTGTATTTAATTAATTTATAGATAAGTGCATCGATCCATACCTTGTCGAAGGCTTTAGCCAAATCGAGAAAGACAGCACCTGTGTGTTTGTTGTGTAACCATCCTTCGTGTACATATTCAATGAGCCTGATGAGTTGGTGTTGTGTGGAATGTTTAGGGCGAAAGCCAAATTGCTCATCGATAATAATGTGGTTATCATCGCTATTAACCTTTCTGTGCCAGCTTAGAACCATATCAACCAGGGTAAAAAGATTAAACTGGTAATCAAAGTAATTCTTTAGCAGTTTATTTGTGGGCGGGGTTATAATTGTTTGATTTATTTGATTCACCATTACTTAGTTCAAAATAAGATACAAGGTTATTCATAATTCCCTCCGGGGTTTCGAAGCGTTATAGTAAAAAAACGAAGACGAATATGGCAAAAAGAACATATGAAATTATTCCGAAAGTATTCAAGTTTTAATTTAAGCAGTTGCCGGTTCATATGTTCTTTTTTGCCATATTCGTCTTCGTTTTTTTACTATAACGCTTCGAAGCCCCGGAGGGAATTATGAATGAGCCTGTATATTTAATTATACTTTGAACTGACATTGATTATAAATATGATTAAACTAACAATAATTACAGTAAAAACAAAATAAGTCTGTCAAATTAGCAACGCTTACATTAGCTACCGTTTTTTATTTGTTTACATCCTGATTTTGTACGAATGCCTTTATGAATCACCCGTTCCCAAGGGTTAACCCTTAATCCATAAGACACTTATTTCCGCAGTATCGGCATTAAAAGTGCCAAGTATTAGTGCAGTTTTAATAATCACCAAATATATCAATATAATTCTTAATACCCATATTAATATATTTGGTACCTGTTAGATATGCCTCCGGCAATTGAGTTTTGAGAGAAACATATTGCAAATTAAAACCGAAATTTAAAAACAAATGGAATTCTTATAAGACTTTGATAAGAACTTTAGAGAATGACCATTTATCTGCCTGACTTTTTATGTACTGTCTAAAATATTACGTAGAGATAGAAAAATGCTCTTTTAATTCTAATTAATTAACATATTAGTACATTATCTTCCCAATGACGCGAAAAAAAATATTTTCCGAGCCTCTTGTAAAATTCATATCAAAGCTGCGGCAATTACCACAATACCAATAACACGAATTACCTTAATTAATTAAGCGTCATCTGCATGTGGTGATTTTCTACGGTTTACTTAACGAGTACATAAGTATCTTTTATCCATTAACTTTGCTTTGCAGAACATAGCTTATTTTTTTTTTATTTCTATTAATTCATATTTACCAATATTAATTATGCATTGGTGTCAATACTAAGGCAATTTTTTACGGTTCCCCAAAACGAATAAGCATTTTTACACCCTTAACTTTGTTTTTTAGTACATAGCTTTCTTTTTTTTTTTTTTTTTTTTCTTTTTTCAATAAATTCATGTTACCAAAATTAAGCATTGGTGTCATTATGTGTGTGTCGCCATTTTTACGGTTCTCCAAAACGAATAAGTATTTTTACACCCTTAACTTTGTTTTTTAGTACATAGCTTCTTTTTTTTTTCAATAAATTCATGTTACCAAAATTAAGCATTTGTGTCATTATGTCTGTGTCGCCATTTTTACGGTTCCCCAAAACGAATAAGCATCTTTTCTCCATTAACTTTGCTTTTCAGTTCATAATTTATTTTTTTTTATTTCAATAAATTCACATTACCAATATTAATTAAGCATTGGTATCAATTATAATTCGGCAATTTTTCACAGTTCCGCTAAACAAATAAATAACTTTACTCCATTCATTTTTCTTTTTAAGGCATAGTTTATTTCTTTTATATCAATGTGCAGCTATTACCTAAATTAGTTAAGGATTATTGGTATCATTAATCGTGTGGTGATTTTTTGCTTTTCTTCTAAACAAATTAATACCACTTTTCCATTAATTTTGCCTTGCAATTCATAAATAGTTTTTTTCCCATTTCAATTACCTTTGATTTTAAGCCGGCCAGGTGGCCGAGCGGTTAGCGCGTCTGACTGCGAAGCCATTGGCTGCGGGCTCGAGTCCCGCTCTGGGCATGGATAGTTCTCTCTCTGTTTGTGCTGTCCTCTGTTGTGTGTGTGAATGTGGCCCACTCTATAAACGGGTTTGTGGCAGTGTGGCGTGGGCAATGTTGCTCGCCTCCGTGACTTTTGTTCACAGGTGCCCACTGGGTAACGCGAAATGAGCAACAATTCTGGCATCTTCATAGACAAAGATTCAAATTCAGCGCCTGCCATTGAAGGAAAAAAAAAAAAAAAACTCTGATTTGAAAATATTTAGTTTTATAAAACACGTTTTGAAAGAATTACAATAAACAAAATAAACACGTAGTTTCAAATACTTTTAGGAATACTTATTTGGTGACGTAATGATTCAATGCTACCACGTTTCATTAAATTTATCTAAAATAGACTATAAAAAATACTTAAATATTAAAGTTCATGTGTGCAATAAACTCTTTACTTGCTGTTTGATAAAATAGAGCTATAAGCTAACAAATATCACTGATGGTATCTTTAAAATATTTTATTGCTATGCCTAACGCTTAACCAATCAGAAAATTCCCTTCTGTTTTTCGCTCTTCACGCTCGAACAGTTTGAAGTAGAATATTCTTCTAATGTCGACAGTGATCTTCCCCATCCTTTGAACTATCACTACGCCAACTTTCATAGCTCCATGTCGAATGGTTTAGAAGTCTATAAAGAACAAGCAGACATACATTTTTATCTTTCTATATTAGAAAATAGTATGGGCCACGTAACGTAACATTTTGCTTTTTAGCGCAAAAAAGTATAAGACTTAAAAGCTTGGAAATAACTAAGATGAGTAAAAAAGTGTGAAGAAATTATGATAGAATAGAAGAAAAAAAATTGATGTATCCAAAAATTATTAACCGTTAAACTTGATAAAAAGAAAATTTTAAAAAAATACCCAACGGGCCAATGTACAGGCCACAGGAATGTAACTACAGAGTTGAAATTCGTCAGGATGAGTGGACTACGTTTGTTTATGAATTTATCGCAGAGGTTTTTTCGAATACAATATTAAGGAAATCAGTCGAATACTTTCAGAGTATTAAACTTTTTTAAGAAAAAATTGTATATTCAAAGTGTGATATTTTGAGACTAATACAAACACCAGTTTTTTTTTATTACAGAACAAAAACAACAGGTGATTCTATTTTGGTTCAAAAACTGCACTATAATCATAAAATGAAAATAAATTGATTAAAAGGGAGATATCTCGAGAATTGCATGTCTATGGATGGTTGATTAAATGTAAACAATAACAAGCTTTCTAAAGTGGGAAGAAATTTACAAAACTTCCGGTGTATTCCTCCGCATACGTTATGCTTATGAGGCGATGTGTGAACAGTCTTAGTATACTAGGAAGTTTTATTATTGTGATTTGTGTTTAAATTTACGCGAAATTTTACCATTCATAACAATTTTCTGTGTTTTAACTGGTCGTGAGCCTTAACACAAATTTAAGAAAATTAATATCACAGCATAAATAAAGTGTAAGGTTAGCCATGTTTTGAGTGTTATCCCTTCTTATTCATTTGTTGTTATCTTCTGAATTCATTTGTTGTTTGTTTCGCTGAAATTTAGATTGAAAGAACGCTTACATGAACACTTCAAGTATAATAATATTGGTTGCTGCGTTTTTTCAAGCTTAGGCGTAAAAATTAGTCGGAAGTAGTAACCAGGAAGTCTTACGACAAATTTTAACCCCTAGCGACAAAGAGGAAGTTCGGGTCCCGAAGTTGATAACATTGAATACATCTAAGAGAAAATGTTTTATGTGCTCATTTTTTGGTTTATTGTTTCATTGCGTATTTTTCGAAATATGACGTGGAACAGAAAATATAAATCGAAACGGATGATAGAAGTAGTGACCGCAAAAAATATGAGATCGTTTCTATACTTTTTGAACATCCTGTGAATATAACTGAAACTGAATCAGCTGTCGTATCTATTTTAGCAATAATTATGAATTTACATATACTATACATGAGAGTTGGAAGCAGAGCAGAAGTTACTCGGTGTGATCATATAATGCTCAATATATATATATATATATATATATATATATATATATATATATATATATATATATATATATATATATATATATATATATATATATATATATATATATATATATATATATATATATATATATATATATATATACACACACACACGTTTCGCGTTGAATGTCTATAATCTGGCAATCTTTACAAAAATATTTTAAACCACTCTTGAAAGATTCCATTTCGTGTAAGTTCATTTGAATTCGCTACTCGCTTTATAGATTTCGTTTTGTGTTTTGTTCTGTATTTTTTTTTACATTTTACTACCTGTTCTATACTTGATATGTTTTATTTCGTATACATTTCTTACTTAAAGTGTTCTATTTTCATTTAAATTTTGTAGAGTGCTCCTCATACGTCTGTATTGATATATATTTTGCTTTGGCTATAATGATACAATATTAGAAAGCACTCCTATTTGTGAATATAATCGTGTGAGCTGATGAAGAGATTATATCTTTTCAATATTTTGTTTTCCGATTTTTTAATATTTTTTTACATAATTATTTTAAAATATTTATAAATATATTTTATTTAAATGATTTTTCTTCTTCTCTTTTCATTAATCTTTATTATTTTCCATGTTTTCTCTATATTTTTAATTTATTTTATGAGCTCTATATACTTGCAGCTTATGCGCAGTAAATAAAACTTATTAATTTTCTAAATTTTTTTCGTTTTTCTCTCTTTTCTTTCGTTCCTTTTTGTCTTTATTGAGCTACATACATATTACACACTCTTATACTAATACTATTGTATTAATTTATTTTGCTTTGGTTATATTACTAATTTTTTGAGCTCGCAGCCATTAATTACTCTTAAATAGTAGGGGGGAGAAAAGATACTGCTCTTCATTTCTTTCTTATTCAAACTCGCATTGCATTTCTAAATGAAAAGAATTTTTGCTTAATACATTGAATCAATAAGTCGCATTTAAAAATTTACATAAATTCTCCGTTTGATGTGAGAAGCTATTATTTATTGTTCATCACTCGTAGCCAATATGCTCTACAAAAAAATATACTGTATCTATTCACTTGTTTGAGTTCTGGTCGTCCTTCCTCTTCAAACGAATCGATAAAAAAATATGTAAGAGATCCTCCCACGCCTTTCGCTGTTTCTGTTTACCGAACACGTGTTAGTAACAGCGTTAATAGCAAAATCGGTCTCTAGATCGATGAAATATATTTTAAATTTTATTGAATATTTATTTTTTGTATATTTGAAATTTTTTTTCCTTTTTAGGGGAAATAAAAATCCCCGTGGTTGAAAGCTTAAGTTGCTAATAGCGCATGAATTTTATTTTTAATTGGATTAAAGTTGAAATAATTCATTTATTTTACTGATATTTTTAGTTTACTTAAAAAACGATCGAAAGATATTTTGTAAGAGAACCTCTTATGCATTTCGCTAATTTCTGTTTTTCTGACACATATTACCAACAGCATTAATAACGTCATCGGTCTAAGCTGTTACTTTCGAAAAATTTTAATTTTTAGGGTGAATGAAAATCCCCATGGTTGAATTCATAAATTGCTAATAACACATACATTTTATTCTTAATTGAACTAAAGCATGAATGATACATTTCGTTTAGTGCAAGTTCTAACTTATTTAAAAAAAACGTTCAAGAGATATATTGTAAGAGATCCTCCTACGCTTTTCGTTGTTTCTGTTTTCCTGAAGCGTGTTACTAACAGCATTAATAACGTCATCAGTCTAAGTGACCGTTACATTCGAAAATATTTAATTTTTAGTGGAAAATGAAAATTTTCGCGGTTAAATTCAAAAATTGCTAATGACGTATAAATTGTACATTGTGAAAATAAAAAACAAACCGCCCTGAATAACCTTTGACCTAATGATGGGATCTTCACGTTCTTAGTCTCAATCACAAAAAAGTACTTTTCAATGGATTCGAATTACTGACCTCCAATATACAGTGTGTTACTGGGTGTTACAGAAGGGTGGTCCAAGGTTTGGTCCTCTTTATGTTAATTTTTTGTGTGTTTATTTTGCCATATTTCGTGAACTTTTTAAGCAATTTGAAATTTTTTGCACGCAGTTATAAAATTCATTTATCTAAAGATAATTCTATGCAAAAAATAATTTTTAGTAAATATTTTTTTATTATTTATTAATAGTTGAAAAATTCTTGAATCGTAAGGTATACGATTTTTAGCATCATATAAAGGAATATAATTTTACGTGGAAAAATACAAAATTGGACTGAAATCGATCAAATAGTTCCTGAGAAATCGAATTTTCAATTCTTCGACTTCTTAAATTTGTTATTTGCCATTTACATTTCCACTCAAATTTTGTTCCCATGCAAAATTAAATTGTTTTTTTTCTTTCTTTTTTTTTCTATAAGGCAAAATTTTCTAGCTAAAATATGAGCATTTCTGATTGTTTATTTAATATTTGTCATTTAATACAGTTTGAGGACAAATTCCAGTTTATTTTAAGACTTATGTTAAGACTTGAGTACATTTTTGTGCCTAAAGAGTATGAAAGTTTCTAAGGGCAACTATTAAAATTTGCTGATTGGCTGTCCTAAAGATTTGAGGACATCATGCCACTTAACCTAACATAGATGTCTGATACGTGCTAGACTAATATTATTTTAATTGAATTACGTTGCTAAAATAGGAGAATTTCAAATTGCTTTGATGAGTAATTTGCTATCACTTGAAATTTTTTACATACCTTTAAGCACTCTGCCAATCGAAAGTCGATTTCCCGAAAGGCCTAATTGAAAGGAAATAATTTTACTTTCAAATATAATTGTTTACCGGTGCGTTATATTTAAGTACTTCCGTAACAACCAATAAATGGTCACGGGATCAAGGAGAAGAATTTAAGTCATTGCCGGAGAACACCACCCAGTTTCCACCAGGAGCTGTATACAATGACAACTCATCAGTGTTTCCAAGATAACTGTGACCGGAATTCTCAGTTTTGCCATAAACTTATCAATACCGTGCTCAGTTAATTTTTTGTAATAAAACTAAGTTGGTATTTTATAAATTCATGTAAAACCACTCTTTAGAGGCTATCTAACAACGATAATGAGTCTTATGATTCCGTGATGTAGTATTCTGAGACTTTGAGAAGTTATCTGTGTAACAATCAGTGAAGAAAAGTCATCTATAAGCAGTGCTAATCAAATGCCGTTTACTAGGAATCGGAGTTTACTTGGAATTGCCGTTTGTAGGGTCGTCGATAGCTTTGGACTGTATTGAAAGAGTTATAAGTATTCTAGGCGACTGCTTTATACAAACAAAACAATTTTATTAAAGGATGTGGCGATGGTTGGTTCATCGCGCTGCAGTTACATACAACATACTACATCTACTACTACAATTTTCTCCCCTTTTCACATACGCCCTCTGGCGTCACTTAACATTCCCCCCCGATTGAAATTCAATTACATAATTTCAATAAACAATATAACTAAATAATAGAATACATAGAACATATGAATGCTATTAGACTCATAAAAATAATGAACAACTAAATTCTGCTATGATTACAAATTGAGAACAAATACAGTAGGATAACATGTGCTGATTAATATACATATATAATTATAAACAAATTAATTCACTCAAACAGTTTCTCCTGAAAAGAATATGCATAAGAAAAACAATTTTTTTTTTTTTCATTCAAGAGGTAATATACAAATGTCTCTGACATTTCTCTTGAAAATCTTACCATTAAGCATACGTACATTTAAAATTCTTATTTTTCCATCCATACTTTGAAATATTTCCACTATTCTTCCAACTGACCACTGTGTGGCAGGAAGCTGCTCATCTTTCATTAAAACAAGAGTACCTTGTTTTACATCGTCCTTACTAAATTTCCATTTGGTTCGACCCTGCAAATTATTTAAGTAATCTTTCTTCCACAATTGCCAAATTTGTTGACTAAATTTAGTTACCCTTTGCCATTTGGACAAATGAGTGTCCTTGATATCATTAAGTAGTGGTTCTTGAAGGCCATTTATTGGTCTCCCAATTATGAAGTGACCTGGACTTAATGTCCGAAAATCATCAAAGTTTGCTGACAATGGAATGAGGGGCCGGGAGTTCAATACTCCTTCTATTTCTGCTAGAATAGTTACAAATTCTTCAAGTGTCAATTTTTGGCTACCTATTACTCGTTTGAAATGAAATTTAAAAGCCTTCACCCCAGCTTCCCAAAGGCCCCCAAAATTAGGTGATTTTGGAGGTATAAATTCCCATACAATATTCTCGTTTGAGAGAAAGTTAGACAAGTTTTCATCGCGGGAAGTGACAAGTTTCAAAAGCTTTTTAATCTCAACATTTGCTCCAAAAAATGTTTTTCCATTGTCAGACATGATTTTCGAACATTTGCCTCGTCTACCAAAGAAACGTTTCAAACAAGCTATAAATCCTTGAGTGGTTAAGTCTGAAACAAAATCAAGATGTATAGCCTTTGTGCATAAGCAAATAAAAACAGCTACGTAAATCTTATTTAACACTCCTTTACGTTGATTTTTAAATTTTACTAGAAAGGGGCCACAGAAGTCAACCCCTGTCACATTAAAGACAAAATTAGGAGTGACACGTTCCCTTGGTAGATCGGCCATTATTTGTTGAACACTTACAGGCTTATTTTTAAAGCAAATCACACAAGAATGAACAATTTTACGACAATTGTTTCTGCCGTTAAGCGGCCAGAATTTCTGTCGTACTTGAAACAAGAGTGCTTGCGCACCTAAATGAAAATACTTTAAATGATAATGATACAAAATGACATCAGTTAATTTATGCTTGCTAGGCAGTACAATGGGAAATTTACTATTATTCGATAAATCAGAGTTTCTAAGTCTGCCACCAACACGAATTAGAGAATTTTCATCCAAGAATACATTTAAACAAGATAACTTACTCCTAGATGAAACTGGTTCACCTTGTTTGAGCCTTTTAAATTCCTCTTGGAACTTACCTGACTGCAATGAAAACAGAAGCCAATTTTCTGCACGTTGGTTCTCTTCAATGGTCAAGAACCCCCCATTTCTAGATATTGGATTACGACAATTACGAATAAATCTAAAAATAAAGGATAAAATTCTAATTAGTTTAACAAAACTGTTAGAAAGGTTAAGAATTTGTTCAAAGAAGGATCTATCATTGGTGGTAATTAAAGAAACAGATTGAATGTCATTAGGATCAGGAGCAGAGCACTTTTTCAGTTCTTCACAAGGTAGGTCAGTTTCTGGAATGTTCAGAGTCTCATCACATTTAAGAATAACTAATTCCTTTAAAAAGTCTGGTCCAGTCAACCAGGTGACATTTTCGACGAGAGATTTGCAACTAACGCCTCTAGTTACTAAGTCTGCTGGATTGTCACATCCAGCACAATGATTCCAAGATTCTCGGTCAGTGAGAGATTGAATTTCTTTAACCCTGTTTGCTACAAAGGGTTTCCACTTAAATACGGAACCCTTTATCCAATGCAATGTAATCTGAGAGTCTGTCCAATAATAAATAGAAGATATTCCTTTCCGATCTAATACCTTCTTTACTTCACGTGCAAGTCGTGAAGCAAGCAATGCGGCTATCAATTCTAGCCTAGGAAGAGAAATCCTCTTAAGGGGTGCAACACGGCTCTTGGAAGCCACTAAGTTCACAGTTACTTGATTTACTGTTTTAATTCTTAAGTATATGGCAGCACCGTAAGCCTTTGGACTAGCGTCTGCAAATGCATGCAATTCTAACTCAAAGTCTGAGTGATCAGAAATTTGAAATACGTTTCTGGGTATTTGCAAGTTAGTCAATTCAGGAATTTCCATACACCACTGCCTCCAAGTTTCTTGAATATCTGTAGGAAGCTCGTCGTCCCATGATATCTTACGCAACCATAATTCTTGGAGAAGAATCTTTAATCTGATGGTGTAAGGTGTTACTAGTCCTACGGGATCAAATATTCTACCTGCTGCTTGCAACACAAATCGTTTTGTATTTTTTCCTAAGTCAAGAAATTCCAGTAGTCCTTTAACTTCCATAGTTAAAATGTCCATTTTTGTGTCCCAGGACATCCCAAGAACTTTGTGTAACTCGTTTGGGCCTTTTGATGAGGATGAAGGAAGAGTACTGAATCCTTGTTCCTCCCACATCTGTTTTAGTGACTCGTCGTTTGAAACCCATTTACGAAGGTGCATGCTAGCATCTTTCATGATAATGTCTGCTTCCCTAGAAATTTTGAAGGCTTCAGACAAGTTATCTGCACCAGCTACAATGTCGTCGACGTAAAAGCAAGTATCAAGAATTTTTGAAGTTGTTGGATATAATTTTTTAAACTTATCATTATGGTGCTTGATAGTCGCTGAGAGCAAAAAAGGGCTTACGTTGACTCCAAATGGAAGCCTGTTAAATCTGAATACTTGCAATTGAATATTTTCAGACTTAGTGGGATCGTCTAGGGTGAAAAGGAACCTCAATGCGTCCTTATCATTTTCGTTCAATGCTATTTGCAAAAAGGCACGTTCAATGTCCGCTAGAATAGCAAATTTATTCATTCGGAAAAAGGTTAAAAGATGAAATACATTTGGATTAAGGTTCGTTCCCGTCCAGAGACAATCATTAAGTGAAAGTTCACCAACCTCACAAGAACTAGCATCAAAAACAATGCGACACTTGGTATAAACACTGTCCTTCCGGAAAACTGGGTGATGGGGTAAATAAAACACAGGTTTATCAACAGTATCTGAAGCGGATGGAACTTTCTCAATAATTCCCTTTTCTACGTAATCTTGCAATATTTCACTATATTGAATATACAATTTTTGATTTGAAGTCATGCGATTTAAAAGACCTTTAAATCGCTTAGTTGCAACAGTAAGATTATTATTCAATTCCCTCCAATCTCTTTTCCAAGGAAGAGTGATTTCATATCTTTTATTTTTATAACTAATTGTTTCCTTAAATTTGGATAGTGCTTCATCCCCCTCTAAGCATCTGGGTTCATCCTTTATTCCTAGAGACTCAAGGTCCCAAAATTTTTGCAAATCAGTTAAAGTGTGATCTTGTGATAATAAGTGACATTTGTATTCCCTACAATTATCTTTAGTGTCCAATCTTCCCGTTACAATCCAGCCGAGTACAGAGTTCTGTAAAATGACTGAACTATTTTCCAATTTTATTTGCTCGGTTCGTAATAGTTCGTAAAAAATATCTCCGCCAAGCAAGATTTGCGCACGTTGAGGCTTAAAAAAGTTAGGATTTGCATAAGTCAAATTTTGCGGAAAATTAATTTTAGAAACATCAAGCGGTTTAGCAGGGGTAAATTCAGTAATTTTAGGCACTATCAGCATTTTTATCTCTTTCTCAAAGTCTCTATTTTTAGTAGAAACAAAAGCAGAAATCGATTTATTTACATTCAAAGTAGCCCCATTAATTCCAGTTATCAATGAGTTTAATGTATTCTCCTTTAAACACAATAATTTAGCTGCATCAGCAGTAATAGCGCTTATTTCAGAACCGCTATCGAGAATACATAAAAAGGGATAAAAACATTCATTTATTCCTCGCACATAAATTAAAGCAGTTGAAAGCAAAACATTTGAGTAAGTATCATAGACATTACAACTACTTGGCGGCGCCTTCTGCCAGCTGTGAGAAAGAGCGAAAGAGGAAGTTATATTTTTCGTTTCCCCCCCACTAAAATTACTCATCTCATTATTTGCTTGATTTGAAATAATCTCAGTTAAATTAGCACAATTGGATTCTAATATTTGATTATTTTTATTTTCAACTTCGGGTTTTAAGAAATTAGCCCCATGAAGAGTTGAATGATGATTTTTAGAGCAATGTTTACATTTATACTCTAATTTTCTACATTGAGATGACATGTGTTTACCTAAACAATTAAAACACAGATGCAATTTTCTTACACTATTCAATCGCTCTTGAGCAGATAAGTCAATGAATTTTTTACACTTATATATTAAATGGTTTTGATGACACATAGAGCAAGATAAATGTTTATCATTTTGCAAAACGAAACTTTTATGCTTGGGGGCTACTTCTTGTTTCGGTTTCGAAACGGGAATACATTTTTGAACGTTTTCAAGAGCTTGAATACGTTTTAACACAAATTCAGTAAAAATTTCCCAGGTGGGTAATTCGTTACAATTTAAAGACATTTCGAATGCCTTTCTTGATTCATCGTCAAGGCGTTGCAAAACAATGTTCATTATTAGTGTCTCGGATAATTTGTTTTGTTCCAATCCAAGTTGCTTTAATGCTCTTAATTGATTAAGTAAATTATCGATTAAGTTTCTTAAATCCTTACAAGATTCAAATTTAATTTTACTTAAATTTAATAACTCAGTTATATGACTGTTTACTATCAGTCGTTTATTTTCATATCTGTTTTTTAATGCGTTAAACAAGGAAGAATAAGAGTCATCTACATTCTGTAATTGTTTTGCAGTACCAGTTAATGATGATTGAAGATAATAAAGTTTTTGAGAGTCAGTTAACTGATTATTCTCATCAATTAAGGTAGTAAACTGAGCTTTGAAGGTAAGCCAGTCAGTGTATTTACCCGAAAATTGGGGTAAAGTAATTTGAGGAAGTTTAATGTTTGCATTAGTATTCGGTTCACTCAAAACAGAATTTGAATTCAAATTTGAAGTTTGTGGAATGATTAAGTCTAAGAAGCTTACCTCAATTGCTTCTACGTTGTCCTCCATTTCCGTTAGGGAAATTTCAAAGTCTGCTAAATCTGTATCTGACAAGATACTGTAGCAATCGTTTCTAAGATCATCGATCTTCGTTTTTAGACCTCTCAAGGAGTTTAATTTAATTTCAAGGGATTTTTGATTAGGTGTTTCACCGGTAAGCACGTTTGTAAGTCTAGTAATTTGACCTTTGATGCTTGCTCGCTTCCTTGTTAGAACGACGCTAGACTCGAGCGACGTAGTAGCTTTTGTTGCAGTCGTCATGTTGACAGATTGAATTAATGCACGATTAATTCTGCTAGTTAAGCACTCCGGCGTGTACGACCAAACTGTAAGGTCGTCGATAGCTTTGGACTGTATTGAAAGAGTTATAAGTATTCTAGGCGACTGCTTTATACAAACAAAACAATTTTATTAAAGGATGTGGCGATGGTTGGTTCATCGCGCTGCAGTTACATACAACATACTACATCTACTACTACAATTTTCTCCCCTTTTCACATACGCCCTCTGGCGTCACTTAACACCGTTTACTAGGAATCAGAGTTCATTTCTAAGAATCGGAGTTCAAAAATTTAAAGGATTTTGCAAAGCCAATAAACTAAATAATAATAATATAATAAAAATTGAAAATTTCGTCGAAATTGTCGATTTAGAAAAATTCTACAAAAAAGAAAGAAAAAAATAGAAAGAAAAAATATATAATCTTTAACAATAGTACCACGCCGTTTCTGTTTTAAGTAAAACGTGAGAAAGATGAAGTTGTCAATACTGTAATTTTGACATGTCTTAAAACGGAAATCTTACTTAATCGACGAAGTACACGCTTAGTTTTGGCAAATTTATATAAATCCGTAACTTGTGAAATAAGATAGAAATAATCATATCAATGCTTTATAGCAGTGGTTACCAACTGGCGGCCCGCGAAGCCTTTTTTTGTGGCCCGTGAACTAAAGTATATTATTTGTCATTTTTTGCCGACAATTTTCGTAAAACACTGTATGGGTTTAAAATACTTTTCCTTTGTTTTTTTTAAAAAAAAAAAAAAAAACTAATTTCTTCGTTTCTGTCAAATTTAGCATACCAACGGTGCAAAAAAATTTATTTCTCAGGTTTTGCATCCAAGAAAATATTTATTCAATTACAAAAATAAGCGTATGTGTTGCTCTTTTTTTTTTTTTTTTTTTTTTTTTTTCTTTTGTGAGTAATTTAGCATGTGCGTTTCAGAAATTTTCTCGGAAATTCTCTGATTTAACTTTTTGAAACCACTCATTTTGGACGAAATTATTTACATTTGTAAATTTTGTGGCCAGAATTTTTTAATATGCAATAAAATATTTTTTTAAAATTTACTTCTTTTTTAAATTTGTAATTCAATACTTTTGTTTTGTACAATTTGATAAAAATCTGACAGTAATATTTAATGTTCCTTCAAACATAAAAGAGTTCTCGATAAAATTTTGATAAGGTTGCAGCCCGCCATTTGACAGGTGTTTTTAATTGCTGCCCCCGGCCTTATGTAAGTTGGAAACCCCTTCTTTATAAGATAAATAAATCAGAACATTTTATGGAATATTCTCACTCAATGAGATTTCCATATACAGTGCATGTGATCCGCGCATGCGTGTCTTAAAAGTAGCTGCATGTTATGTAAAGTTCAGACGTCTTCAAATCTTGAGAACAATACTTAAATTTCAATAGTTGTCCTAAACACTCAAATTCTTTGAGAACAGAAAATGTTCTTAAATGTCATTGTATGTTTCATTGTCCCGAATTGTCGAAACATCTCCTCGTGTTTTATATGCAATGAAATATAAAAAGAAAACAAAAACAGAATTGCACATGTTTTATTAAACATAATTTTATATGACGGAGAATATTATCGTAGGACAAAATCGTAATAGATTAAAACTAATTTATGTAAACTCCATACTTTTATACAAATAATTTAAGCAAAAATTTTAATTAGTTCCATGTCCAGAGCCTCCTTTCTTTCCCCTCTGCACAGATGTAAAAGAATATATTACGATGTTTCCCCCTTCCATATTATTTTGTGTACAGCTTTAGTCGACGTAAATAAAGTACATACCTCCATCTTATTTTTCGCATTTAGATTATCTAAAATATATTTTGTGATTTTAAGGAACTGGTAAGCTGCAGTTCTTTATTTTTGCGCCAATGAGATTCGTTATATATAAGTAGCAAATTAAAGGACCAATCTTGCTTCCTCCAATTCAATCGGTGGGTGAAACACATGTGAAAGTGATTCGTGCACATTTTTTACTTCACAGGTTCTAAATATTCGCATCGCAATACCTTATGTTGTTATAAGTGTCACTCTCCCTAAATGCAGTTTACGTACTGTCAATCGCGTCAAGAAAGAATGAGAACCTAAGTAGAAAAATATTTTCACATGGAAAACTCATTAATCAGGTTCTTCATTTTTCTCAGTGATGATCGGAAGTGCGTGAATCGCATGAAATATTTCCCACCAAAATAGTTCTCATTCGCATGCAAAAGAATTAATCCCATCCAGTGTGAATGGTTTTTAAAAGGCCACTTTTACTGTATTTGTTCACGCACCTTTGATACACGCCGAAAGTACTGATTTCAACGAAAAACTCACCTATCTGGTTCCTCTTCTCCCTCAGCTCTGATCGGAGGTGCAGAAATTGAATGCAGTGAGAATGCGTTCTGACGCGAAAAATTATGCAAAATGTGCACATGCGTCTTTCATAAATAGAAAACGCTCCTTAAAAGGAGGAAATCTGAAAGCAACGAGAATGGCTCCGAAGATTGGTGCTGTAAATTGAATCTGCGTTGGTATTTTCTTTTGTATGTAAAAAATACCGAAAATTATTGCCTTCGGGCTGCATTATTTTAAATAAATCATGTAATTGCTAAATTATTCACCCACTTTTCCTAGAAACTCCAAAAACTCACCTTCCAGTTCGTAAATGAAGTAAAATCTTTTGACTGTAATTGAATGTTTACTCGTAACCGCCAACATTAAAATTAGAGATAGCAGGGCTTTGTGTGAGCCCGAAAAGAATAGTAGGCTTAAGTGAGCGTAAGTATTAATATTCATTGTGTATATAGTACTTGTTTACCAGTGTTTAAAAAAGTAATTCTCTCATTCTAAGATTATAAAATATTTAATTTTATCTATAGTTTAAATCTTACTGCATTATTTTAAACAATTCTTTCTTCGTACCAAAGAAACATTGTTCTGGCGGTCAGCTGCATGCGATTGCTGTGAAAGGAAAAATAAATAAATAATAGTTGAATAAAACTACTTACAAAATTTACAGCTTTGTCTTGATGAGTAAATTTTATTTTATTATGTATCATTTTACTTAGTTATTATGTAATAAAAATGGACTGATGTGAATTAAGTGTACGTAAATTTATCCCGCGCATTATGCATAAGGGTGAATTTTTTTTAAAGATTTGTAATTTGTTGTACTAACAATATTTTCTTATGAATGCTATATTATAGACATACAATAGTACTTAATTCCATTTAGTTTGCCAATTTATAGATTTTATACGCCATTACATTAATAATAAATATTTACTGAATTGTGATAGCTCTGTTTGTATACGCAGTATTCAATACGAGCACGTTCAAATTCGGGTCGAGGTAGAATTACTTTACTCGTTTCGCAATTTATTTTCTATGGTGTTTTATTTATGATTTATAAAAACATTCGTTATAATCTGTATTTATTACGTTATTTCTGAAAATCTGCTTAAGGTTGGACATATGTTTATAGTTGTTGTTGATAATAGTCGCAATGCTCGTGTTCTTTATTTATTGTGTATGTAAATAATTGCTTAGTAGTATCTTTAAATAAGTTTTTTACATTGATTTATATTTTCTTTTCCTGTCTTCTGAATTTAAGTTTATATAATATTCATTTACTAATGGTTTGATAATATATATAAACTTGAGGTTATCAATCAGTATTCAAATTCACCTTAACGCTTTTTAATTTTTTTTTATTATTTAATTTTTACAACTTAGTGATGTGTTTAAACTTGTCTGAGACTTGTTTGAGATTATTATTTAATTTTTACAACTTAGTGACATGTTTAAACTTGTCTGAGACTGTTTGAGATTCCTAATGAATCCTTATTTTGTTCTTTATTTGTACTTCCGAATTTTCAGTAAACTCAGAGCATTAAATTTTTTTGTTGATAGTCCTTAAATCTTTTAAGAGAAAGGATTGGTAGAGTTACAGCAAAACTGTAATTAGGATTGTAAACATTTTTCAAATTTGATGTTGGATCTAAAACTGGAAACTCTGGTTTTAATAAAAATGTAAATACCAAACCTTGATTGTCAAGAAATTTTTAGTATATTTTTGCGATTTTCTAAATATTAATCGAGATACCACCTTATTTATTATAAAGTTGTTAAATTAAAATATTTAGTTCTATAAATTTACTGTTACTTCGGATTTCCAATTAACTAAGTTTTTTTTATGTATCAGTGCCTGACAAATAAAGCTAAATATTTAATTTCTAATTATGTATTTATTAATTATACCAAAATTTAGTTACTAAATTTGTTTAATAAATGCACATGCATATTACTTTTCCCATGGATATGATTCTAATGCTTGATTAGTAATAAAAAAGATACTTGTTTTGAATCAAATATACCTCAAGTTTTAGCACTCTTATTTGTATAAGGTATTTGGCTGCGAAAGTCATTCGTTTCATCAACTGTTATGTTTTGTTTATTTATTTTGTTTTACCTCCTCTTCATATTCTGTGCACAAAACAATAATTCATATTGATTCGTTATTATTTATGAATTTGTAAAATGTTCTGTTTCGTCTTATATTTCTTGTCCTTGATGTCATCCAAAATTTAAACACAACATATTTGCCATAGTTTATAAATTGTAATGGATGTATTAGAAATGAGTAGGATTTGTTTAAACTAACAATTGCTAAATCGTTTATTATTTGTAAAATATTTTGCAGTACATTTTCTATTTTGCAGTGCATTCAGAATTGTGTGGTTTTTATGAACATACTGTAGCCAAAGAGAATTTTCTGTTTATTACTTTGTAACTCTTACATTGAAAATGAATATTTAAAATTAGTTAGTTTTTTCTTTTCCAAATATCCTGAAAAGGCTTTTATACTTTTGGAATCGTTATGTACAACTGTTGGTTCTCATGCAAAATTTGCTTTCAACTTTTTTATTACTGAACTTTTAGTTTAAGGAAAATAACTTTCACGATGTTTGATGAGATATATATTTTATTTTCTATAAATTTTAAAAGTTTAATTTTTCACTGTTTCTGTTTTCTTTTAATTTTAGTGGTCTTACTTTTTTACTTGTAATATTTTGTATTAATGTGTAAAATTATCGAATTACATAAGTAGTATAAACTTTTTTTTTAGTTAATAGTAAAATATTTCTACTGAGTTCATAGCCACATATTTATTTGAAGACTAGTACTTATTATAACATTCTGAAAAGAGCTATTTATCTACTAATAATGTTTTTCTTCAAATATTTGGTAAAAAAAAACTGTTACTATTGGCAGATTTTAAAAACTTGAAGAAAGTAAATGTTTAAGAAATTTTACTTTTGATGAATTTTTATATCTTTGAAACATTATAAAGATTAATGCTTAGTAAGTTTAATATTCCTTTTTTTTCCAGTTATTTTGTAAATACTCCTTTTGTATATAGTTGTGATGAGTTCAACCACTTCACAAAGAGCAGGTAGAAGCTCTAAAGATAGGCCTAAACAGCCTTCACATTCTACAACAAAAAATTCGACAGAAGGACAGAAAACAGGAGATAATGCAGTTCCCAAAATACAAGTAGGTTTCAATTAATATTTAATAGATGTGTCAAGTTTTAATTAAAATTACATAGTTGTAAATAAATGTTAGTTGATTATTAGGAAAGATTTTCATATTTATATGAGACAAAACACTAGTTATTAAAGGACAAAGTTTAGAAGTTAACTATTTTCTTTTTAATATGTGTATTTATTTCTTTATGTTTCTCAGTTTCTTTTTCCTCTTAACACATTCGCTGCCACTAAAAATGATGTTTCCATCCTCAGAAGCCGGATTACAAAACAGGGTTTTCATGGTTTAAATGTTCCTTATATTTTACTAGGAAAACCAGAAAAACGAAGAAACAAATTATTTTCCTGTTTAGAGAGCGTTTTCTTTTTTTCTGACGCTCTGGAGCGTCTGTGGCACACAGACTCAACCTGTCTTCGTGAGTGCTACTGCCGCTCCAGCACGTGGGATCAATATTCTCAGAAATTACTGGCATATTGCATAAAATAGCAGCGTAAAAGGAATAAAACAGAATACCAGTCAATTATGTGTAGTACCATTTATGAAACAATACTGAAAATATTTACAAATAATGAGCACAATATAGCACATAAAAAATTTAAACCAAAATTTTGAAAACCAACCACAAAAAATAAAAAAATAATGCTTCGCTAACGTGCCGAAACAATCTTTCCGTTCAACTTCCAAATGCACATTAAACACACAGCATATAACTTATCGTAGTCGATCGATGCACTAGCATGTCGTCAGCGTACCAGGAGAGGCCGCTCTGGCGCGCTAGTGTGTCGGTGGCAGCGAACGTGTTAATTTCTTTTGTTTTTTGGCTTTTTTAGAATGTCAAGTTAAAGATGCCCCACTCACCAGATCTAAATCTCATGGATTACAGTATAGGGTCTATATTGGCAATTAAGGCTTGCACTAAACCACACAAATGTTTCTACTTTTTAAAGCACTTGCTTTAGTGGGAATGGGATTTATTTAAGTTAGAGAAGATTTGTGTCCCATTGCTGAAAATTTCAATAAGCATTTGTGCCTGTGCATAGATGCAGAAGGGAGCCATTTTGAAACCAATTAAATTTATTAGTAAAATCTACATTTATTATTATTTGGTATTTTTCTTGATTTTTAATAAAATTAAAAAAAAAAAAATTCCTGTGTATTTTTTTGCAAATTTTAACAAGAAAACTTATTTATTGTTATATTAATTTTATTATAGATAAACTTATTTATAAATATAAACAAAATATATTGAATTCATGCCCTCTACAGAGACCTGAATAATAACTGATTATAAATAGCTGGTCCATCTTTTTGTTGGTTGTGTTTCTGAATGAATTTTATCTTAGAAATATAAACAACTGCTTATTAAATGTTTTAAGCACCTAGTGAAGCATTGATTTTATAATCTTTATAAGCATCTTGTAAAAAAGAATTAATTGCTCTTAGAAATTTTCTTATGAAAATTGTTAAACTTAATTAAAAGGAAAAAAAAAATTTTTTTTGGCAAGGTTTTTCCATTTGGAAAAAAAAAAAAAAAATGGATATAATTCAAAGTTTTTGAGCATCTTTATTAACCTAAACGATGCAGTGATAGAGTAACTTTCCTATAATTAAAATGTTTTTAATTTTTAATGCATATTGACCTTTCCTTATATTCTTTTTTTTTGTTGTAATTTTTATAAACCAGCATCATGGTTGCGGAGTAAGAGATTATTAAAAGTAACATATCAGTTATGAGTACCTGTTTCAAACTCATTTCATTTTTTACTATACTGTTCCTTTAAAAGCATTGTTTTATATGACAAAAAAAAAGCCTTCATAAGAAAAGAATTAGGTAGGAAAAGTGTTCTGCTTATTGGCAAAAATAATGATACCTTTCCTGTCATATTAACTAACATTCTTGTAATGCTCAAATAAATAGAAGATTAAAAAATATCATTATTAGAATAAAAATGTTATTTAATACCCGTAGCATCCCTTTCCCTTAGTAATGTGCCAATAGTCAGCATTCAAATTTATTTTGCATTAATCATTTTAATATTTTTCTTGAATCTCACGCCCCTTAAATAATTCTTAAATTGTGCTTTTGAATTATAGTTATCTTTTTTTCTTCTTTTTTTTTCATGTCTTAAGAAAGAAAAATAATTTATTATAAAATGTTTACAGTTTTTTAAAACTATCAAATAATCACAATTTCTTCGTAGTTTAGACGAAATGGGTCATTATGATTATTTGTAGTGTGGTTATTTAAAAGGAGTTATTCAATGCATAAAAGTAGAAAAAGGAAGTGAAATTTAAAAATAGAAGCTACTGTTTTAAACTTAATCTTATTTTAATTGGCATGAGCAAGTTTAAAATATATTTTGATTTAATTTAAGAGATACTCACAAATACGAAATGAATTATTGCAAATAAGTGTGTCTTAATCCACTTTTCATTACATTCAGAAAATTATAAGGGGTGATCAAATGAAAAGGTACGAAACGACTTAAAAACGTAACAGTTAAGTATTTGCATATTCCGCCAATGGAGAACATAGCGAGACATCTCGGGATGCGATTGGAGTCTCTGACTGGGATCGGAGCATGCGCAGGAGAGAGCAGAGGCTCTTATCAAAAGCGGCGTCCAAATGGTGCGACAGTCCATATGAGGACAGGATGGCGTCGCAAAAATTGACGATTGAGAAGCAGCGGGGTGTTATCCGATTTCTGACAGCGGAAAGTGTGAAACCGGCAGCTATTCATGCACTGGATGGTGACAGTTTACAGGGAGAAATGTGTCTCTGACAAGTCTGTCAGAAAATGGAGTGCCCGTTTTCGTGCAGGCCGTGAGAGTGTCACGCACACGGAACTGACCAAGTTAAAGTGGGAGACGTTGGACCATCCGCCTTACTGTCCGGTCATGTCGCTCTGCGATTTCCATGTGTTTGGCCCACTGGGGAAACACCTGAAAGGGAAGTGCTTCAACTCGGACGACATACTCAAGGACGCTGTGAAGGACTGGATCTCGTCACAACCACAGGAATTCTGGGAATATATTCAGATATCATTCAGAGATCAGTTCATCAGATATATATTTCAGTGGGATCGTTGTGCTCAGGCCTATGGTGTGTATTTTGAATAAAGTCTACATTTGTACCCACCGTGTCGTTTCGTACCTTTTCATTTGATCACCCCTTATAGATATATAAAAAGCTTTATTTCCTTGTCATAGTAACAAACAACATATTTTTAGAATTTTTCTACTCATTTGCACATTTTTAATGAACATTTCAAACAAAACTCTTCGGGCTATATTTTTGTTCTGTTTTTCATTTTATTTATCTTTCTTTCATGGTTCTTTTTTATCTATATGTGTACCATTCTTTATATGAGAGCAATGATTCTCAAATAGATAAGAAAAGGTAAGATAAGGATGTAGGAAATTATCTTTCCCTACATTATAGTGATTAGGTTTAATAAAATATACTTCTATAAGTATCTTAAAGATTTCCTGTTTTCTTTCCATTCTTTATTATAGTATCTATTTCATTTTTTTCTATTAATTTGGAAATGCTTATTTATGTGTGTATGGTTATTTTAAAACAGCCTACTGCTGAGCAGATGCGGATTGCACAGATTATTTATGATGGAAATAAAGCTGACTATCCAGATTTAAAAGATAAAGTTGAAAGGGTCAGTGTCTATATTTTATTTTTATTATAAATTCTTTGTTGTTTAATGAACTATTGCTTCTTTAAATTATCCATGTAATAAAACTAAAAGTAGCTAAATTGATTATATTAGAATTAAATATAGTTTCTAAGTGTTTTTCACTATGGCAGAATTGTGACAACATTGTCACACAACATTAGAGTTTTTGCAGAAAGATTTTACGTTAGGGAAGGAGAAAATTTTAGTTTTACTTTTTGCCTAATTTTTCTAAGAAATATTTTTTCTGTGTAATTTTTTTTCCAATGATATCTTTCTTGCGCATCAGAGAGGAAAGAAATAATAGTGATTTTTCCATTCTCATTTTGGGATTTTAACAAAGTCCGTAATGACTGGCTTCGGCTTGAATTTAAGATTACTTATATAAAATGTGAAATTCAGAAATCAAATCACAAAAGTTTAAAAGATAAGTTTTTTATTCTGAACTTTCTTCTGTAAACACAACGTTTCTGTTATTTTAATTTCTATAATGAAAAGTATCTTAAAGAAAAATATTAATGCTAGGGAAGTTTATCACAGAAAGCGCATAAAAAATTTGCCGCAGGGGTGTTTTTATATTTTTTAAAAGGTTTCATAGTAATTCTGTTTTATCTTAAACTTATCAAATTTTTATTTTATTTATTTATCTTATAGATCATAGAAATAACAGGAAGGACAAAAGATGATGCCTTGGTGGCTCTTCATGATTGTGACAATGATTCAAACCGTGCTACAATTATGCTTTTAGAGGGCAATGAAGACGAGGTAGTGATCCATTTATAATTTTGATTGTAGTAGACATTAAAGATAGCATGATTTTACTTAATTGATGTTCTAAATGTCATATTCTAGGATTTTTAATAATTTTAAGTTGCAAGAAAAAAATGATTAATTCTTGGTTTATTCTAGACATTAAAAGGCTTTAAAAAAGGGCACTCATCACAAAAATAAGGTTTTGTGTTTCCAAAAAATTTGTGTAGCTTTTAAGGAACCTTAAATATACAAAGTTCTCAATTTTATCACTAAAAAGAAATCTTATTTTCAAAGAGGAATAGTTTTAGCGTAAAAGTAATTTCTCAATTAAATTTATGCATTCTATAAATCTGTTTCAAAATTAGCATCATTCTTACAATTTGAAAATTGTACGTATCTCAATAATTTTGCCAAAAATATCATGAATTAATCTTATAAAAAACTAATCATACTCATAAAAAAATGATAACTCAAATCTGAAATTTGAGCATTGTCATAACATCTTGTTAAAGATATCAGAATTTAGAAAACCATGTGTTAGGAAAATAATTTTTAAAAAACTGCCATTAATTGAGATGAAATTATGATGGAGTGGTTGTGAATCAAACAGTGATGATCCGAAATTAAAAATTTGCAGGTTGTAATATCGTATTAAATATATGCAAGTTCCCCTGTAGAATAGAAAGAGTTATTAATCTGAAAATTTTATTAAATGATGTCTTAATTAATAGAACTGCCTTAAGTTGAATGCTTCAAAAAGTGCTAAATATACAACATTTGAAAAACCACTCGAAAACTGTTGAAAAAAAATTAAGCTGTCAGAAGTCACATGTGATAACAAAAAATTGGAGTAATATTTTTTAAAAAATCAAAGTGCTTGATCAGGTTCAAAGGGGTACGCAGGACAGAAAATATTCATTCTAAGTATAGGCAAAAGTACCCCCCTTGTGAATCCTGTCTAGAATGAGTCATGTTAATTACTTTAAATATTTATAAAGAGCATTTCCATTACATTAAAAATTAAAGCACTTTAATGAAAATAGTTTTTGTAGTTGAGAAAAAAATTATGAATTATTTTATCTTGCACCTTCCTAAATTTACAAAAAATTCTGAATGAAGCTTACAATCTATTAATTAGTGAAGATTAAGCACAATTGTGAATTTTTTGTCTCTCACTTAGTTATCATTTTCTGTTTTATCAATTTAATTTTATACTTAATTTTTAATATGTATTTTTTCCTGTATTATCTTGCTTAAAAATAATTTGATCTTCGTTACTAGCTCTTGACTATTCCAAAATCGTTGGAATCTTTTTATATGCTTTTTTTTTTTTTTACCAAAAACTTTTTATTTTTGTGTATTGACAAAGTTAAACTAGTTTATACTTAATTGGTGAGATTACAGCTTTATTGTAGCACCACAGACAGTGAAATTTGTTTTCTTGGTTGCAACTCCTTTTAAAGTTATGAAATTACGAATATCCATTTCAAAGATTATCAATATCAACTAAAGTGATTGAGGCTCATATCAATTCTACGTAAATTGTGTATCAAAATTTTGAAGACTTGAGTAATCTTTGGAAAGAAAAAAAAACTTCATTTATCAAGTTTGTTAATCTGGAAACTTTCTATGGATGAATTACGGATTATGATATTTAGATAATGCATGGTGCATTATTTGATTTAATCTTATAATATGAATATTTCTTGTTAAAAAAAAATCTTGATGATAAATTTTTTTGTTCTCTTTATCCATTCAATAATCATAGAATATTTAACCTTTAGAACTATTTAGAACATTTAGCTGCAATTAAAATTTTATTAAATAATCTAAAGTTTTAATTCTTAAACCAGATTTCAAATTTTGAAGTAATATTAAATCTTCAGATTGGTTTTCAGTAAGAAATGAAGTCTATATAAATAGTGAGTTATATAAATTGTGAAATTCTATTCAAAGGATCTGTCACAAATATTTATCTTTAAAATTGTTTTATTTATGGTTTCTTTTATCGACAGCATACCTTTATCAATTCAGTGTATTAATAAATTGTATATTTAAAAAAACTGTTTTTACCACTGTGTTTATGTCACATTTAACGTACTAATAAAAATAATTATAAGGCTTAGGACTTTCGTAGAATGCCACATTCTTTCTAAGAATAAATGTAAACTGTGAAAATAATTAAAGAATTTCAGACTTAGATATTCAAATAATTGATGTTCTAATCACCAAAGCTCTACATGAATACATAAACTAATTAACTATTAACACATAAACTAATTAAGGAACTACTTCAATTAACTAAGATATCCAAATAAATGATCATAAAATTCTTAAGAATCTCCTTTTATAAGGAAAGAAAGGTATTAGCCGTTACATTTGACTGCTGTTTTTTACAAAAGTGTTAAACTATGATTTAAATAAAATGTGTTAAGTTATGATTTTGTTATTTTTTATAGGGCAAATGGGAAACATCCGGTAAGAAAAAGAAAAACAGACAGACTCAACAGAAAGCTCCAGAAGTTAATGGCCATGAACCTGCACCAGTTGAAAAAGAAGAAAAAGAACCAGTTGTCGAGAATACAAACAGACGAAGGGAACCAAAGCAGAGAGGTGAAGGATCTTATAGATATAGGGGTCCTCCTCGCATGAATCGTGGAGGAAATCAGAATCGAAATTGTAAGTATTTTATATTTTTTTTACTCCAGTTTTAAGATACTTTTGCAGAACGTTGCAATTCTATCATAGCTTTCCATCTCACTCTATTTGTCTCTCACTGTCTTTCCTATTGTTTTCAATTTGTTAACAATCATCCTGCTCCAAATATTTTTTTAGTATCAAGTATTTTTTAGGTTACCTCTTTTTCTATTGCCCTGAGTGTTCCAATCAAAAACTTAATTTTAAATTTCTCAGATTTAGATAAAACATGACCAATTCATTTCAGGTAATGTTTTTTTAATTTCCAGATCAATATGTTTCTGTTTTGCTTTTCTAAAGAAGGTTTTCGGATTTGAGTTCTGGCAAAATTATTAACGTAATATAATTAAACTTTTCTCAATCAAGCTTTAGGTATGTGATTTGTTGAGAGATACAATAAAAATATAAAAACAGATATATACATTTTTGAATCTTTGTTATAAATAATTGCAATCTAGTTGTGACTGTAAAAGCAAAATTTTGTATGTTTTGCAGCAAGTCTTAAAAATGATGTACATTATAAAACATGTCCTTTAGACCGAAATATGTGTTTCTTGTCTATTTTTAGCTGAAAATAATGGAAATATAATTTTTTGTTTCTAATGTATTATTTTCCAAGTCTACCTTTCGCTTTGAAACTTTAGATTCTTCAATAGTTAAGCCACTTAAAGGCAAATAAGAGTATCTCATCAATGGTACGACTAATGCCAATTTAACGACAGTTTTTCTTATTAAAGCTGTATATATCTTTCCGAAATTTTGAGGGTTTGTATGCATTGAGAATTGTTATATAAAATAATGGAGCATTTTGGTTTTCAGTTATATATATCCAGCACCTTTTTCTCTAAAATGACATTTAGTCTCTAAAAAATTTTTAAAATTAATTGTACAGAGTTATAGCTAATATTCTGCATATATCGTTAAAATAAAAAGAAAAGAATAACTTTCACTTATTAAATTACTGTTTTTTAATAACCAAGAATTATTTTTGTAAAATAAGCTAGCAAAAAAAAAATTATTACTTTGATATCAAATGATTTTTTCCTTCATAATAAAACTGAAATTGTTAATAGCTTGTATAAATTTTATTTTATATAACTTAACCTTTTCTACAGAGTAGAGATGTAAAAATATGACTGTGACGAATAGTGAGTTGAACATATACTGAATATTTGGCAGCCAAATAACATTTTTTTTCTCCAAAAATAATAAATATTATTTTTTATATATTAATAAGTTTAGTCATTATTGAAAAATAATTCGAACTTAGCTTTATTATTGGTATGGGGTGTATTAATAGTTTTTTTTTCTCTTCTCTTTTTAGATATTACCTGGAATATCATTAGTGGATTTAAATTTTTATTTTATATTAAAACAACTTTAATTAAAAAAAAAACTTTTGCTATAATAATAATTCGATAATTGAATTGGAAAAAAATAACTTCTAATTATGACCAGAAATATAAGCATATTATGGGAGTCAGAGAAGTATATACTATCTTTGTTAGATTATATCCTATTGTTATTGAACTTCATTATGTGTATGTGTGCGTGCATACACACACTTCATCTTTTAAATTTTCCAGTTATAGTTTCATTTTCTTATTAAAATAAGATCAGTAAACCCCCTTTATTATGATTAATAAAATCCCATTATTTTGTAAAATATTGATAATGTCTTAATCTTTTTTTTCTTTTTTTTTCACTGCTGCTCTTAATTTTGTTTAATGTACCTAAAAAAATTAAACAATCCACCCTGTGTTTGTTTAAAAATTTGGAAAAGTGACATAGATAAAAGTGTCTCGCTATTTTTTGTACACATATTTTATCTTGGTAAATTTGTCATTTTTCTGTTTGTGTGCACTCCTGTATGTGATCTTATTATGCGATTTTCTAGAATATTGAATAACAGGTTTAAAATTTCAAAGAAATCATTATTGTCACATTTTAATGTGATGAAAATTTCACTTTAGGGAGAAATAAAGAAAATGAGAAAAACGAAAGAAATTTACAAGAGGGTCGCAGAGAGAGGAACAATGAAGGCCGATCGCGAGGTCCAAGGAAAAACTTTTCAGGTAATTTGTTTTTTTAATTTCATGTTTCTTGTATTTTTCTAATTTAATTAAGGTTGTTGATAGTTAAAAAATAATATAGCCAAGATCTGAAGATAGAGACCAAATCTAATGTTCAATTATTAGTTCATTTATTTTATCATATTTATTAATTCATTTATTTACGTATAATTTAAGAGAATTCTCATTTTGATGTATTGTGTAAAAAAAAAAAATCTTAATTTATGTCTTTAGGTAGAGGAAGAGGCAGGGGTGGCCGTAGTCGAACGTTTCAAAATAGAGGTCTCCAGAATAATGATGGTTTTCCGGAGTCTATCGACACATGGAATAATAGTACCGCTGAAAAAGTCAACATGACCAATGCTGCAGATTCAACAATGACTGTTGGTATGTATAATTTTTTATTATCATTGAAGATACAGATTTTGAGCATAAAATTATTTTTTAATTTTTTGTATTTATATTAGTTTTGTGTAATTTTTTAATGCTTATTAATTCCCTTGAATATATCCGTTGCAAATAACTACTACAAAAATTTGTATGATGCACATCAACAAAAATTTTGCTTGTTATTGTATCTGTTGCAAGCAAAAGGATTTGCTTAATTATTTTTCAAATGCATTAGTTTGATTTCTTTCTGTATAACATGCTTTCTTTTTCTCACTTTTATTTATTTTTACTTAATTTTTTTTATCTAAGTTAATTAGTCTTTTAAAAGTTGGTTGATGGGTTCAATTAAATTTTTAATTTATTTAGTTAATTTTTGCATTTTGTTTTGGCATAAATTTTACTTATATGTTCAAGAAAATAATTTCTTATTTGTTAAATTATCTTTTGATTTCTGTAATATATTCACTTGTTATTAGAGAATTAAAAATATATCTAAATAACTTTAAAAAACAACAACTTAATTTGACTACGTATTGATTCTATATCATAGCAATAATGTTTTTATTTTATTTTTCATTCTTGATGTGTGAAGCGACGAAAGTATTTTTTCTCTACCTATAAAATTTGGTTTATTTATGACCTTTATAAATATAATACAATCTAACTTTTTATATCAAGAGTGTCAATACCAAAAAAAAAATCTGTAAATTTTTGCTTCTCGTTAGTTTGGTGTGCTTGGTTAAGATATTGAAATTGGCACCGACAATATCTTTTTAAATCAGGGTTTGCAATAATTAAATGTGTCAAAGCTTTATTGCTGGAGATAGAAAATTAAAAAACTTGAAGTTAGCAACAGCGACAAATTGCTTTGTAGTTAAATGTAAATCTGTTTCTAGAGCTAGTTTAATCTTTTTCAGTTGTGGTGTAATTAAGTTTAGATTTAGACCATATAATTAATTTTTAAGTGTTTTTTAGGAAACTGGTCTGATGTTGCAGTTACAGAAGAATGGAGTGAAGAAGATTGGGCAGAAAATGTACGTATATTCATTTATATTTTTTGTAACACTATAAGTACATATATAAAGCATTTTACTTAATTAAAACTTAGTATTGCCTCTTTTGGCTTTTATATCAGTATCCTTTTTATACAACAAAATGCTTGTTTCTTTATATGCTTGTTTAGTAATGTGTGATGTTATGTCTAGAAATTAAGTCTTAAAATTATTTTTTTTTATAGCTGACAGAAACTAAAGTTTTTACCCCTAGTGCTGGCACTCAATCAACTGCAGTTGCTGGATTAGACATTCCAACAGCTACAGCTCTCGGGCAAAAGTAGTTTTTTATTCTCTTTTCTTTGATTGTATTCAGTGTATATTAAATTAGATGTATGTATCACTTATTCAGTGATTTTGCAAATATAAATATTTATGTTCTTAGAGCTATGAAAGGTGTTTTAGCCGAGCGGCTAATGTTTTATATCAACATATTTGCAACTGTTAAAAGTGATTATGATGATTTTAAAATAGAAAATTCCAATTACCTTGGTTAAATGAGATCTAGATAATCAAATATCTTTTTTTTTTTTTAATGTTACGGCTAAACTAAGATAGCATTTAATAATTTAATAAACTAGCATTTAATAATTGTTGTAAATAGTTGCATATGTCTGTTTTGAATTTTATCTGGTTTTGTTTTTGTAAATTTTTATATTATGCTATTTTTATCTTTACAAGATTTTTTTTTTTGTTAAAGAGTAAAAAAAAAAATTTTTTTTTTTTAGTATTGATTTAGCAAGTTTTTTGCAAAAATCTGCCTCTAGTTCTGAACAGAATTCAAGCATGCCGGCTACTAATGGTCCATCTGTGGGTCCGGCTTCTCTATTGTCTCAGCAGATCCCTCAAATGCAGCAAGCAGTGGCACCACAGTCCCAATCACATTTTGACTTCAACCAATTTGCAAAACAAGCTGAAGCTCAAATTAAAGCAGCAGTTGGTGTAAGTTGATGTTTAACTCGTTTTTTTTTTTTTTTTTTTTTTTTAAATATTGTGAATTCTACTGTTGATTAAAGTAAAATTTTATTTAGGTGGTGATAATTCTTAAAACAGAATTTTTCTTGGTAAAATGATAAATTTTAATAGTAGTATTTAACATTTATTCCTTTTTAATTTATATTCTGGGTTAGTTAAGGCACCGATTGACTAGTGTTTAATTGTAGTTCCTTTTTTGTAAACAGCTTTGACTAGAACCACCTGCTTCCAAAATTGTTTTCAGCGTGACAAATTTTCACCTTTCACACGTGATTGGTCATTTTAAGATAACAGTCAGGAAAGGATGAAATATAAAGAAAAACTTAATTCTTGTTGCATAAAAAGATTTATTTATCTCAGATTTGTTTAATACTATGAATGTAGGGATCCTGTAATTTACTTCTGACAATGTTTTGTCTCAATACTCATTGTATTTACATTTCAAAATTATTAAATTTTTTTAATCATTTCATTAAAGAAATACTGAACCAGGTAAGAAATAATAATAAACATTAAGGGCATTTGTAATATCGATTGATTAGTGTTTTCATAGTGATGTGCATGATAACTGTAAAGTAGAAGATTTTAAAAATGAGTGTAAAAAGTTATTTTGATTTTTCTCAAGGCTTGAAACTGAAGAATATCTTAGTACATTAAATTTTGATCATTGAGCTTGAAGTTATCTCTCTTTTTTTACACACCTATATTGAAAATTAAAATTCTGGATGCATTCTCTAAATGCTTCTCATTTCTGTATTGCAATTATTTCCAATTACTATTAGTTGATATTAAAATGTGTGACATAATATATTAACATTTCACTCTTTCTATCTAGCTTAAAGTTTACTCCTAACTTTGTTAAAAACTCTTTGCTTACTCCTAACATTGATATTAATAAAATTTGAAAGGTTTGTTTTGCTAAATGTTTATAGTGTTTGTTGCGAATTTGTGTTTCGTTAAATTCAATTTATGTTTGTAGGTTGTGAGTCAAAACACCCCCACTGCCCCTTCAATCAACTCTAGTTCATTTCAGTCAAACAGCCCTAACTATCCATCTAGCTATAGTGTTAATAACACTAGCAGTCAACATCATGTTCAACTTCCACCTGAGCTGCAACAAGTTATTGTCTCCCAGTCCAATTATTCTTCAACGTCCTCATCCAGTGTTCATATTTCAAGGGATCTGCATTCGCCTGTTGCATCCCAGAGTATGACAACAAAAACAACAACCTCGCAACATCAAACATCTCCTCTACCGCAAAGGGTGAAACCGCCACCAAAAGCTAGACTTCCACCTCCGTCTAAGGTGAATAAAATAATTTCATGCTTCTATTTGTTTATTTCTTCTATCTTTTCTCATACATGTGCACTTTTCTGGAGTTCTACTTTAGGGGTGTACTTTTCTGTAGTTATATATTTAGAGTGCACATCCTTTTTAATAGAGTGGCCACTCACATAGCAGGCTGACTAATGGAGGGCTGTAAGCATATTTAGTCATTTTGGTGACAGATGTAATCATTTTGATCTTAAAATTGGTGTTCTTAAGATTAAATATTTTTATCAGTTAACTTTAGAAACATATTTTTGAAAAATTAAATACTTTTAATTAGGTTTAGTTCAAAATAAAAATAGGAAATTCTGATATTTAAAAAAAAATTCTATTGATTTATTAAAATATATATGTCCTATATTTATACTTTAGTTTTTATAATACTCTATTTATAATACAGCTCGCAAAAATAATGCCAGTCAAAAAGTTATTACTCAAATGCAAAACTCACACATTGTAATATATTAATTGTTTTTAATTGTTTTTTTTTTCTTTTAACAATCATACATAATTTTGTAGCAATACGCCTTGAAAAAGCAATCAAGAAATAGTATAAATTTTCAATAGAATCTGTGCAAATTGAGTGCATCAAAAAGTCATTACTCAAATTTGCAATTAAAAATTTTAAAAAATTTTAATTTAAAAAAGAAAAAAAAAACTTAAGTTCAGAATTTCTTGCGGTCCATTCATCAACAAGTCTGCTGGCTGCATGTTTCCCGCAAATCACAGATTGTGCACCCCTATTCTACATAGTTATTTCCCTAACTTCTGCTAACCGTGACTTTTTTATTTAAAATGTATTTGACACGTTTTTTTAATTTTTTTATTTTTATTTTATAAGTTTTGACCAGAGAGCTGTGATGTTGAAGACCTGAAAATTCTTGTAAAATGCCTTTATAGTTTGCAAAATAATAATAATAAATAAATTCATTAATAACTAAATGAAAAAATAATTTAAAGTATAAAAAATAACCTAATAATGAAAAATAATGCTCTTAGAAATTTTCAAAAACATGTTTTTAACATTTTACTAAGAAACACTTTACTTAGTTTAAGTTATAAATTATAATTTATATTCATTGTTTAAATATTTAAAATAAATATAATAATTAGGAATAAATTGTAATAAAATACTTGATAATGGTAATTAAAAATTAAAAAATTTTTAGTTAAAATTTTCAAGAACATCAGAAATGAAAAATTGAAGATTCTTTTTGCCCAAAAGCAAATACTTTTATCTTGAAAAACTCTTTCTTGTCAACACTTGTTACTAGGGATATTTAAAATAATTAGATCCACTGCAAAACTTATGATTTAAAAAATATATATATTTCAGTAGCAAAATTCTCTTAAAATAAAAGAATCATTCAAAATTATTATGACAATTATTAAGGAGAAAAGATGAAATTACTAAATGATAAAAATACCTATTTATATACATATATATATTATGTTCTATAGGAGAAACAAACCTAGAAATAAAAGTAATGGGATTTCTGGTCAACATCCTGACCCTGGTTATAACAACGAGTAATTATTTATTAAATCTCTTTTGCATCTCCTGTATAGATTCCAGAATCAGCTGTAGTAATGCCTGATGATGCAGTCACATCTCTAGATGTACAATTTGGAGCTTTACAGTTTGGTACTGATTCATCGCCGTTTGACTTTACATCTGGTGAAACCAGTAGTGCTTATCAGGATCTAGGACAAAGGTATGAATTGGTTCCTTTATTTAAACAAGTCATCAGTATCTGTATTGTGTAATGTGGAAAAACAAGACAGATATTAATTTTTCTAAATATTGTACGAAGACAATTTTTATAATCTTTAAAAGTTTTTATAATTTCTTAATATTTTGCAATGATAAACATCTTTCCCTTATAGCTCAAGTGTTTCCAGTCACGTAAATAGTCAAACGTTACCATCTAGCATTACCTCTTCAGCTTACTCAAATGCTTTGCCATCTTCCGTGACTATGAGTAAAGAATCTACTTATAATATTGGGTCTCACAGTAGCCCAAGTCAGAACTCTATATCCAATGAACTTGGCCAGTCACAAAAGGTAAGTTATTATTTTGTTGTGTGATTTTATTAATTAAAGTGCATACATTTACAAAAAATTTAAGGAAAGTTCAACCATCTAAGTTGTCATGTTTTCTTAATTAAAAGCATCTAACCACGTTTAAAATGATCAAGCAGTTCTAAAATAACTTATGGTTTGATTTACATTTACTCTGATTCTTAGCAACCTTCATCAGTTTAAAAACTGGGCGATAAGCACGTAAGAGCGAATTTAAATTAGGGTAAAGAAAAAGGGTTATTATTATTTTTTTTTTTTGAGTAATTATGTGCTCATAATTGGTTGACTTGCCCTTTATTATAATACCCTCAAAATATATGTTAAAAAATAGTTTCAGTTCAAAGTTCCTAAAAGTCTACTATCCACCTTGAAAAGTTATCAGTATATAAATGTCGCATAAAAAAATTTTTGGGTCTTATTTATGCAATTTTATTTATAGAATTTATAATAAATAATTTTTTTTTCTAAAAAAATTAACTTTTTTTTTTAAAATGGCATTTATGCTGATTTGCAATAAATATTTTTTATCGATTATTTTATATATTGATTTAAATAGAAAAAAGTTTTAATAATCGCATTAATTTTTGATTTACGCTTGTTTATTTTAGGTTGCAAACCAAGAGAGTATTTTATTATCTCAAAGTGAGCATAAAAGTGTTGAAAATGTGTCTTCATTTGTTAATCATCGATCAAATCAAGGTAGCAATCTAGAGAGTATGTATATGTCTTATCAAATTTATGAAATCTCTTATTTAAATTTTTGTTTTTCAAATAGAATGGTTGTAAATCTTTTAAAATTACTCATTCATATTTTTATTTGAATTTAAATAAGGTAGAAATACTCACTAATTAATTTATATTTGAAAAATTAAATTAGAAAGCTTTTGGATGAATTTACTTTTTAAAAAAATGAGAACATTGTTTTATTAGCTAAGTTTAAGGTTTATTGTTTCAACATTATATATGGCAACACTAATCATCATTATATATTATTATTCTACTGTTGTCAACTATGTAATATGAAAGTTTTAATTAAACAGGAGAAAAAAATTAATCTTTTCTTTCTCATCTACTAGATTATATTATCTTCTCAAATTTAATTTCAAAGAGCAGTAATGTTGTCTGTAACAAAAGATATTAGCTTATATTAATATTGTAATCTCTAAAATTTATTGGGAGAGTTTTCAACCTTTTCATATAGCTTTTAAATTTTAGCTTTTTCTTTCATGAAAAATTCTATTAATCATTTGTGTAAAAATAAAAAAAGATAATCTATCAGTAACAATAAAATAAAGAAGAGCCTAGCTATTACAATTTATTTATTATTGTTGCAATTTCGTAGTCAAGATTACTGTCTTAGGGTTGAGTAAAAAAAATGTTTGTTTTTGAGAATTTTCGTAATTTTCTGTTAAAAATATTTTGCCCGTATCTTCCAAAAGTTATGAATTTTCGTACTATATACTTAAGTAGTATTA